>OY728126.1:272710480-275210480 GCA_963277665.1 Viscum album | reverse complement strand
AAAAGGAAAAGAAGAAGGCATTCAAGGCCACATGGAGTGATAGATCCACATCCTCCTCCTCCTCCTCCTCAAGTGACAACGGCAAAAAATGCCTAATGGCATTTCATGAGGTAACCTCTTCCGACTCCTCTTCCTCTTGTTCTTTAAATTCTTTCAATCATTTATCTAATGAGGATCTCCAACATGCTAGAGATCAATTGGAGGAAGGTTTTCACGAACTTTCTTCCAAATTTTTTGCTTTAAAAAAGAATTTCAAAAAACTCTCTTCCGAAAAGGAACAACTTCTCAAAGAAAAGGAGGAGTTGTCCCTCAAAGTCCAAAACCTTCCCGATGTTGATTCTATGGAATTAACAATCAAAGATTTAAGGGAATCTCTTGCCAAGTTCACCCAAGGTGAACAAAATTTGACCAAATTGCTAGGTTCCCAATGCGTATCTAGAACCACCCAAGGGCTTGGCTATTCCAAGAAAGCTTCCTCTTCCCATGCTCCAACTATTTTTGTAAGGGGGAGCTCCCAATTTAAATTTTGTAACTATTGCAAAAAACCCGGGCACTTAATTTATGAGTGCGATTGAAAAAATGCCCGGTATGGAAGGCCTAAAACCATTTCCCTTAGTGATGAATTTCTTAGGAGAAGACCCGCCACTAGACAAGTATGGATTGAAAAATCCCTTTTAGCGAGTCTCACCGGACCAAAATTTGTCTCGGTTCTAAAAACCTCTCCCCGGTGATTTGTTGTTTTTATTTAGGGGGAGTTAGGATTGTTTAAGCCTTTTTGCGTTTTTATTTCAAAACTTTCAATTTTCAAAACTTTCATTTGAAAACTTTCAATTCAAACTTTCAATTCAAATTTCAAAAATTTCAATTGATTTAAAATCTCTATCTCGTTTTTCAACTCAATCCCTCAATCAAGTTTTATGCCCCGTGCTATTTTGATAATCACAAAGGGGGAGAAATTCTTGGTTGATTGGGGGAGAAATCTTTCTCTCATGCTTTACTTTACTTTTCATTATCCTTTAAAGCATGCCTTTCATTTCAGTATTTTACATTGCTTGTTTTGGTGATTGTGATCATCAAAATAGGGGGAGAATGTTGTACCTCTCGTACCCCTCGTGGTTTAATTTTCATGATCACAATCACTCTCTTAGTGTTTTTGGATGATAAGCATGATTTCAGGTTGCCAAGGAATTGGGCCAAGAAAGCAAGAAGCCAAAAGTGGACTGATTTTCAGTCCACCGGCCAACCGGTGGAAGACCACCGGCCAGCCGATAGAGGCCTGGACAGAAGACATCCCTCTGTCCAGACCACCGGCCAACCGGTGTCCCACCACCGGCCAGCCGGTGGAACCCAGACAGAATAGTTTCAGCCACTGCCTCAGCACCGGCCAACCGGTGGCCTCCTCACCGGCCAGCCGGTGGTGCCTGAGCCCGAGCCCTCTCCCTTTTTCAAAGCACCGGCCAACCGGTGGCCTAGCACCGGTCAGCCGGTGGAGCCAGTCAAACTAGCCGTTGGGCTTTGACCAGGCTTGTCCACTTGACTCCCAACGGCTCCGAAGGCCTCTCCAACGGCTCCGAAGACCCCCAAAGTCCATTTGAGGGTTCCCCCTCTATAAATAAAGGACTAGGAAGCCCTGGAAATATAAGGAAGCCCACGGTCACATTTTTGATCATTTGGCGAACCTCCAGTGCATTCCCTCAAGGAACCCTCACTTGATCCAACCTTCTTCCACATCCAAGGAGCACCTCCATAGAAGCTTGGGAGCGCTCTTCATCAACTTCATCAATCCATTGGCGCCCAAGACTTCTCCCATTACGGGTTTTCTTGTTTTATTTATTTTGAGCATAAATTTGGGTTTGTGCCTACAAACCCCTCATTTCTCTCATCCTCTCTTCTTTGGGTTTTCACACCACCTTCAAGGTGTGAAGAGGTTAGTCAAGCCTTCCCTTTTAAAAGGATTGAATCAAAGGTGAGCTAGCCTTCACCTGTAAGAATGCTAGTGGGTTCTTGCTCAACCATTGAAAGCAAGTGGGTTCTTGCTCAACCAATAAAAGCAAGCTGTAATAGGTTCTAGACCACCTTAAAGTCTAGTGGGTTTCTTGCTAAAACCATTAAAAAGCAAGCGGTAGTAAATCTCTCAACGGTTGAGTTGGGAGCGGAGACGTAGGCTTGGGTTTAAGCCGAACTCCGTTATCAAGTTTTGTGCCTTGCCTCTTTTATTTCCGCTGCACTTTTACTTTGACTTTAAATTGTTAATTATTTTTAAAAGGCAATTCACCCCCCCTCTTGCCATCACTTCTTCTCTTCTCCGCCCAACACTTAAGTGCATATGCAAACCAGACAACCTATAAGCAACAACATTTAGAGGGAGGATGAGCAAGGAGCTTTCACCATAGCAGAAGCTAAACGGATTGCAAGAATGAGAGGGTATGGAACCTACCATCAGGACAAGCCTGTTCATGCACGATAAAGCCTAGCCGAACAACCATGCAAAGGTGGAGAGCAGATTTTATGATGAAGATGCTGGAGAGGAGAAGTTCCAAGTAGTTAGTCTGTGTTGTATGTAATGTTTGAAGTATACAGGCAATGAATTCCTCTATGGACTACAATACATGTAATACTTACACCTAAGGGCCTTTTAAGGGTTCCAGCTCACCATTTGAAAGGTGGATAATCAAAATCAATAAAAATGAAGGCATTAGGGCCATTGGAGGAGCATTTATATTACCAATTAACTAATTAATTATTATATAATAATTTTTAATAATTACTAATTATTAATTATAATGAATAAATATAATTTTTAATTATATTACTAACTAACTAATTAACTATTATATACTTAAGAATTATATTACTTATTAAATAAATAATTATTATATAATTAAGGATTAATAATTACTAATTAACTGATTTCAAATTATATAAATAATAATTATATTACAAACAAAATAATTAATTATTATATAACTAAAAATTATATTACTAAGTAACTAATTAGTTATTAAATAAATAATAATTATATTACTAATTAAATAATTAATTATTAATAATTACAAATTATCTAACTAATTATTACACATTTAATAATTATATAATTAATAATTATATTACTAATTATCTAATTAGAAATTAATAATTAATAATCAATAATTACTAATTATAATGAATAATTATAATTAATAATTGTAATTTATAATTATATTACTAATTAACTAATTAACTATTATATAATTAATAATTATATTACCATTTAACTAATTAATTATTATATACTATTTTTTAATAATTACTAATTTTTAATTATAATAAATAAATATAATTTATAATTATATTACTAATTAACTAATTAACTATTATATACTTAATAATTATATTACTAATTAACTAAATAAATATTATATAATTAATGATTAATAATTACTAATTAGCTAATTACTAATTATATAATTAATAATTATATTACTAATTAACTCATTAATTATTATATAATTAATAATTTTATTACTAAGTAACCAATTAATTATTAATAATTATTTATTAAATAACTGATTATTATACTATTAATAATTATATAATTATAGTTATATTAATAATTAACTAATTAGTAATTAATAATTAATTATTTTGATGAATAATTATAATGAATAATTATAATGAATAATTACAAAGAATAATTATATTACTAATTAACTATTTAACTATTATATAATTAATAATTATATTACTAATTTACTAATTAATTACTATATAATAATTTTTAATAACTGCTAATTATGAATTATAATGAATAAATATAATTTGTAATTATATCACTAATTAACTATTATATACTTAATAGTTATGTTACTAATTATCTAATTAATTATTTTATAAATAATGATTAATAATTACTAATTAACTGATTACTAATTATATAATTAATAATTATATTACTAATTAACTAATTAATTATTATATAATTATTAATTATATTTTTAAGTAAATAATTAATTATTAAATAAATAATTATTATATTACTAATTAACTACTTAATTATTAACGAATTAATAATTAATAATTACTAATTAACTAACTAATTATTACACAATTAATAATTATACAATTAATAATTATATAATTAATAATTATATTACAAATTAACTAATTAATAATTTATAATTAATAATATTTAATTAGCAATTAATAATTATAATGAATAATTATACTGAATAATTACAAAGACTAATTATATTACTAATTAACTAATTAATTATTATATAATAATTTTTGATAATTAATAATTAATAATTATAATTTATAATTATATTACTAATTTACTAATTAACTATTATACAATTAATAATTATATTACCAATTAACTAACTAATTATTATATAATAATTTTTAATAATTAATAATTATTAATTATAATGAATAAATATAATTTATAATTATATTACCATTTAACCAATTAACTATTATATACTTAATAATTATATTACAAATTAACGAAGTAATTCTTATATAATTACCAATTAATAATTAATAATTAACTAATTACTAATTATATAATTAATAATTATTTAACTTATTAACTAATTGATTATTATATAATTAATAATTACATTACTAAGTAACTAATTAATTATTAAATAAATAATAATTATATTACTAATTAACTAATTAATTATTATATAATTAATTATTAATAATTACTAATTAACTAACAAATTATTATACCATTAATAATTATATAATTAATAATTATATTACAAATTAACTAATTAATAATTTATAATTAATAATTAATAATCAATAATAAATAATTATAACTAATAATTATAATGAATAATTATAAAGAATAATTATATAACTAATTAACTAATTAATTATTATATAATAATTATTAATAATTAATAATTAATAATTATAATGAATAATTATAATTTATAATTATATCACTAATTAACTTATTAACTATTATATAATTAATAATTATATCCCCAATTAACTAATTAATTAATATATAATAATTTTTAATAATTAATAATTATTAATTATAATGAATAAATATAATTTATAATTATATTAGTAATTAAACTAATTAACTATTATATACTCAATAATTATATTAGTAATTAACTAATTAATTATTAACTAATTAATTATTAATAATTACTAATTAATTATTATATAATTAATTATTAACAATATTAATTAACTAATTAAATAATTTATTATATGGTTAATCAATGTTTTATATTTCATTTATATTGGTCTTATAGTTTATATTTTATAGGCTTTCAAAGGCACATACTTGAAGCATTTTTATGTTTCGAGTAGGTGTATTTGAAAGCATATAAATTACTTTGCATCAACATTTTTTATGATTTTTTTTAGATATTTGTTATATGTTTAATCCATGTATTAAGTTTCATTTATGTTGGTCATGTATTTAATGTTTTATAGGCTTTCAAAGTCACATAATTGAAACATTTTTAAGTTTCTAGTAGGTGTCTTTGAAAACTAATAAATTATTTTCTATCAACATTTTTTATGAAATTCTTCTTTTCTCAACTATTTGTTATATTTTTAATCCACGTTTTAAGTTTTATTTATGTTGGTCTTATATTTTCTATTTTATAGGATTTAAATGTCACGTAATTGAAAGATTTTTATGTTTCAAGTAGATGTCTTTGAAACCTTATAAATTGTTTTCCATCAACATTTTTTAAGAAATTATTATTTTTTCAAATACTTATTATATGTTTAGTCCCTATTTTAAGTTTCATTTATATTGTTCTTATAGTTTATATTTTATAGTCTTTCAAAGCCACGTACTTGAAACAGAATCCCACATCAGAAATGCAAAATGATCTGCACAAGAAAGGGAGAACCAAAATCTCTCATCAAAAATACAGAATGATTTACAGGGTAAAACCTCTTATAAATGAGAGCCCTGGGTGAGATCTTCTGTTAGAATCCAAAATGCTGTAGTGGAAATACTATTGGATTTTAATAGTAGATAAATTCTGCTGAAAATTTTAATTTTAATTTTAATTTTGTATTGTTTTATATATATATATATAAACAAAACAAAACAAAAATGAAAATAAATATATAAATATTTTTTTTAAAAATCGTTCTATACGAATGTCAGCATCGTAGATGCCGCCTTTGTGGCATATTTTTTAAATAACTTTTAACCCAACATGTTTTATTTTTTTTAATCTTATTAAAAGAAATCATGTTATCTCATCATATTCATATTGAGGATCCTATATAGATCACTTATTCTGTATCTTTTATCATCAGGGAGTGAGAGATATAACTTAGTGGAGAGTGGTTCACATGGGACCATTTAGTCATCATAGTAGAACCTTATAACGTCATATTATGTTTTTATAGGTTTTCCATGGTCTAAGCCTAGATTGATAGTCACCACAAATGATTCAGATGCATACACACTGATGGTATGAAATTAACCTTCATGGTTGTGAGAGATCTCATAGAAGGACAATTGGGTTCTACAAACAGGAAACTATATTACATATCCCAACAATGATAATATATTTCCCTTGGTGTAGAAGTTTAGGAATCTGGATTCTTTTAGTTGTGGGGATTATATGGACATCTTCCACATGGCAATTTCAGAACTACCTCTAAGGCGGGAGATGGAATTTTGCATCGACTTGCATCCAGAGACTACTATGATATATTTTTTGGCACATTAGATAGCCCCTACAATGATCCAGGATCTAGAATTGTAGGTGGAGGATAATATATAGAAGGGATTCATCTGAAACAGTGTGTCATGCTGGGAAGCTCCAGGTTTGATCCTGAAAAATGTTCATGAGAGCTTGTGGCTTTGTGTGGATTATCATCACCTAAACCGGGACACAGTAATGAAAAATTCACCATTTCTAAGGATTTAAGACCTCTTTTACTAGTTTCAAAGAGCATGATGGTTCTCTAAGATTGATCTCTGGTCTGGATACCACCATTTGAGGGTTCGTGAACCTGATATTCCCAATTTGGCATTCTGATGTCACTATAGACACTATGAATTCTTGGTGATGCCATCGGTGTGATGAATTCCCCTATTATTTATGGAATTAATGAGCTAGATCTTCTAGACTTACATGGACTAGTTTTTGGTTTAATTTATTGACAAAACACATATCTACTATAAATTATAGGATGATCATGTAGTGAACTTGAGGATGGTTTTAGATTTACTTTAAGAGCACTAGAATTATGGGAATATCTCAAAGTGTCAGGTATGGATTCATGAGGTTTAATTTCACGTGAAAGTCATTTTATATCCATGGACCCAATGAATATCGACATAGTTCTTTATTGGGATCCATAGAAGAGTTTTCATAAGTGTGAATCATTCTTGTCTTGGTAGGGTACCACAAAAGGTTTGTGGAAGACATTTCCAGAATTGTAACCCCTTCACAACCAAAAAATTGGGTTTCCACAAGGCCGCCCTTTAAAATCGCTAAAAAAAGCACTGATAACTGGCAATTTTAACCGCACTAAAAAAAGTGATGTTAATAGTGACACCTTATCAACACTTTTTTAGCATAGATAATGGCACCCCCTTTATCAACACTTTTTTAGCATTGTTAAAGGGCCCCCCTTTATCAGCATTTTTTTAGTAGCACTGATAAAGGGGGGCTTTATCAGTGCTTTATTCCTAGTACTAATAAAGGTTATATTTCAAAAAAATATATTTTATAAAAAATAATATACTGATATAAAAATATATAAGTATGTTTATGTTTATATAAATATAATATATATATTTTAAAAATGTTTTTGATAACTATAAATAAACATTTTCACTTAATATATAAGATATGTAGTGAAAATGAATTATAAAATATATTAAAAAATTATTAATTAATAATTTTATAATTATCATAAACTAATAAAAATTTAATAACAAATTGAATACACAAAAAAATACAAAACAATAATAATAAAAGATCTAAAATAAGTTAAACACATAACTCAAACTTCAAACGACCATAACTTTTGATCCGGGTGTCCGTTTGAGCTCTACAACATATCAGATCGAAGCCTGCGATGAGCCCTACATGGTTGTGATACAAGTAAACCCTTTTCACGTTTTTCTAGGTCAAAAAGGTCCATAATGCCTCCAAAACTGAGTTTTTAGTTTGCATACCCAAAGTTTTTTACATTCGTTGAAATTCCATCCTCGTTTCTGGGGGTCTTTTTGACCTTTTTCACTGGGGACTAAATTTATTATGAGGGGTTAAATTTATATTTATATTATGGATTTAAAAATTTATCATTTTTCACAATGTAATGTTATTTATAATAAATTATATAACAATATATAGATATTTTTTATATATTCACCCATAAAAATTTAATTTTATAAATAAATAATTAAACATATTTACATATAAAGTATATTTCTAAATATTTAAGGCTTATCAAAATAAAAATCTAATATCAATTTTATTTAAAATAAAAATATGTTAATATTTATATACTTATATGATGTTTGTGTGTGTGTGTGTGTGTATTTGTGTGCGCATGTATTGAAAAACTGATATATATTATCTATATATTTTAAACATATGTATGTACATATTAATATATAATATTTGTAAATATATATAAATATGTATAATTATACTTACAAATACACATATAATATATATGTGTGTGTGTTGTATATATGTATTTATTTATCTATAAACACACACACAAAAGCATATTTGATCTTATAAATATATATTAATATAAAAATATGTGTATATATATATATTAATATATGAATATATATATATATATTAATATATGAATATATATATATTAATATAAATAAATAAATATATTAATATAAATATATATATGTTAATATAAATATATATTAATATACAGGTAAATATAACTATATATATATAAATAGATATATTAATAAATGAAGAGAAAAGAATTATGGTGGAGTGGTAAAGTTTTAGGTGCACAAGAAATTGGTCTAGAGATCGATTATAGGGAAAGGCAAGTTGCGCGCGTGGGTGGAATAAAGGCTAGCGTAGTTAAAGTGTGTGTGGGGGTGCTGTTAAAGGCTGGGGGGTATGCGGGATAGGGTGGGGGTGCTATTAAAGGGGGCTTCAAGTTCTATTGAAGCACCTCCCGAATTGAAGATTTTTTTTTATTTTTTTAATGTATTTTTTAACTTTTATCATCACTTTTAAAAAAGCACTGATAAAGGACCCATTTATCATTGCTTTTTTAGTGCTGGTAAAAGGGGCCATTATCACCACTTTTCTAATAACTGCTAAAAGGGACCCTCTTTATCTTCGATGAGATCAACAACCGTCTTTTAGCACTATAAATGGACTTTTCTAGTTCTGATAAAGGTCATATTTTTAGTAGTACTTATACCTCCATAACATGGAAAGGGAATCCATTTATTTGGACTCAGTAGTTCTATAGGGACTTCAAGGAGTTGATGCTAAGGTTGGTGAGTTCTCTTGTGTAGAGATTAGTAGAGGAGGGAATAAAGTATGTAGTATATTGTGATTACTTAGGATCTTGGCTCAGAAATGTTTTGATGTCGTGATAGGAAGTTACAACATAAGAGTCAAGGCAGTTGATACCCCTTGAGAAAAACTAATTGAATCAAAACCTAGATATAGGAGTGGTATTATTCACCCAGAGGATGTGGAGGCACCACCCTATGGGTGACCACTTTGTGGGAAAATTATAAAATCTAAGTATGAGGTATGTATTCATGAAAAGAGTCATGAACCTGATACACCTGAGCTGGTAGAAGTTCTTATAGGACTATGACTTCGAGATAGTCTATAATCCAGGGAATAAAACCATTTTATCATATTCATTTAGAAGGAATTCCTATGATCTCTTTTTGTATGAGGATTAAGATTAGTTTGCCTCTTTGTAGCTAACTCTGGTAGAGCAGGAGGGTACAATGTTTCAATTGTTGATGATGTTGACTCATCCACTTCTCAAGCATGTGAGAGAGTACCAACTGTGATACATCAATTGTGTGGTATTCTGTGACTAGATATTCATGGAGGATTTACTAAATGGATATTTTTAAGGAGGGAATCATTTCATATTATTTATAGGAGATATGGTGTTTCCAGTCATGATGCAGGAGGAGGTGATGCAAGAGTTCCACACATATCCTCTAGCTATACTTCCCAATTTGGTAAAGATTGAAAGAGAGCATTAGTTGAAATTTTGGTGGTCTGACATGAGACCAAGAATATATGATTTTATATATCAGTGCCTCACGTTTCAACAAGTTAATGCTATAAACCATGATATAGAAGTATTGCTACATCTCTTTGAGATCCTAGAGTGGATTTGGGATGACATATACCGAAACTTTGTGACAAGGATTCTAAAAAAAGTGATGGGATATGATTCTATTTGGGTGATAAATGACCTACTCATGATGTAGGAACATATCCTTTGTATTTGAGAGTAGTGTTCCGTAATGTTCTTGGGGAAGTTGTATATATGGTAGATCGTTAACCTTCATGGGATGCACTAAAAAAATATCTCAGACCATGATGTGTGGATTATGTCACTATTGTGGAGAGACCTGTATAAGGCTACCGGGACCCAAAAAAGGATGAGTACAACCTTTAACCCACATATGGATTGGCAGACCCAGTGCACTATCCAGATGTTGGAGGATATAGTGAGGGCATGCACATTAGATTTTTTCCGAAGATGGGAGGATAACTTACCCTTGGTAGAGACTGCATACAAAAATTGATACCACACAACAATAAATGTATAAAATTTTGAATCCATTTATGGGAGACCTTATAGGTCACCCTTATGGTGGTATGAGATTAGTGAGACACCTCTTGTAGTCCCAGAGAATGTGCAAATAACTATGGAAAAAATCAAAGTAAACCATGAGTGTATGAGGATTACACCAAATAGAAATAAATATTACGCATATCACCATCATAGGACCTTGGAGTTTGAGAATCAAGACCATGTTTTCATGAGAGTCTCCACACAATGGTGATTATATAGTTTTGTTTGGGGAGGTAATCTATCCTCGAGGTTCATCATTCCATTCATGATCATGTACAAGGTTGGAGAGGTTTCTTAATTCCTCACCTTAAAAATTCATCTAGAGTAGGTTGACGACATCTTCCATGTGTCGCAGCAAAATAATTACATGCATGAAACTACGCATGTCATTCATTGTGGAAAGATTGACATAGAGGATGGAGAAACCTTTAAAGAGAACCCAGTGTTGATTGAGGATCAAAAGTAGAGGTACCTATATGTATGTAACATCCCCTTGGTTCATGTATTTTGGATGCATCAAAATGTGATGGAGAGATCCTAGGAAATGGATATCCAGATGCCAGCTTAGTATGACAAGTTATTTGTAAATTTTTTATTTTAGGGGATGAAAATCATGAAGAAGGGAAAGAGGTAGAAACTAATTTTTTTCATTTTATGACTTTGAAATATTTCTATATATATTTCTAGATCTAGGTTTTGATAAGTTGTTTGA
The DNA here is from genome assembly GCA_963277665.1 of Viscum album. Lineage (NCBI taxonomy): Eukaryota > Viridiplantae > Streptophyta > Magnoliopsida > Santalales > Viscaceae > Viscum > Viscum album. The sequence goes on along the minus strand of OY728126.1, from coordinate 275,198,944 downwards.
TTCTGAGGCTAGGTGTGGTTAGAATTAATTTATAAAAATATTAAATATATTTTATATTATGTGTACATAGTTTTTTAAAGAAAATGTGATAAATCATAAATGGAATATCATATCCAAAACATGAGAGCATAGTTGATTCTATAAGAAGTTATATACCCACAACATGACTTAAAATAGGTTTGTGTGGGACATTTAGATATATCTATCATTTGTGATATGTTATGTGTATTAATTAATTAATTAATTCATTCATTCATTTTAACCTAACAAAATATATCTAAGAATACTTCCTTGGAATATTTTATAGGGTTATACACAAAAACCATGGGATAATTCTAGTGCATATTACCCTCTTCTGATTGGTGAGTCAAATTAGATGATGATGAAACATCGTATCAGAGAAGATCAGAGTTCTGAAAACTCAATGAGTCCCTTTAGTCATTGGTGATCACATTATTCAATGATAGATGATCCAATCTCTTGGTAAGACTCATAAATTTGTGGTTTACTCTCTCTTGGATTATAATGATTGGGCAGAATCATCCTGTTTATGATATGTTCTAATTTTTGGATCGTTTTATGCACCCATGTAACAATTAAATTGATTATCTTCATTGGTTTTCTATCTATGGGTATCCCTATTCTTGATCATTACCCAATAGTTCTTGGAAATAAATCATTAAAACTTGGATATTATTCATTTTCCCCTAAATCTATTCAAACACTTAATGGGTTGGACCTTAGAGTCTCAGTTCGATGTTTCCAGGCGGTACCATGCCCAATTGACCCCAGGAATAAGGAAATATTTGCGAGCAAGGGATACATATATGAATTAGAAACCAATTTGGGATGGCTATTGTTAGTTAATGATATTTTTTATTATTAGATACTGGTTAATCGACGGTGTATGATTCAAGGGTATACGTTACATGTGATGGATCATCAATGATCGAAAAAATTTTATTTCTAGACAACAGATGGCTGGAAATGATCAATGGTTCTAGATCCACTATTTTTGTACAGATTCGAGGCTGAAATCAAAGGTAAAGATAAGATTCATAATATTAGATATGCATTTGGAAATAATTGAAACAACTTACTACATGTTTTGTTCCATGATGAACACATGACGTTTAGCCCCATAGTTGTGGCAGCTTGGGTTTTCAGGATGTTATAAAGATGAAATGACATGTAGCACTCATACATGACATGTGCCTCATACCCAATAGATGAGCAATGTGGTACAAAACATTCATGATAAACTATGTGGGAGTAGATGATTATGTATTGATGTACCTAGACATGTGGTTATGTACATGAAAATAGGGTCATGTACAGAAACATGGGTTCATGAACGTAGACCCATCCAGAATGACATGGATCGGTCCAAAATAGTTTGGACACACCATGTAGTCAACCCACATAAAATATAATTATACATGGATTTGGAGCCATGTTATTGATAGGGAAATTTCTAGACAGTGGATCAGGACCACACTCCCTATAGGACACCTCACATATCATGTACTACTTGGTTCCTTTTGAAGAAAGTTTGATGTTCTGTATCTTCTTCATTTGAACTCGTATTTTGGCCCATTTGTATCCTATACTAAGTGTTTTTCCTCATAGAACATGATGGTTCCCTCAGTATTGGAGTTTGTTTTATGATGTGGAATGATATGGGAATATATATATGTTAGATGATTCTCAACAATAGTAGTTATCAAGTAAGGTCACTAGAGACACCCGAGTCGAACCATCCAGTTGGGATGAGAATGAGTCATCTAAGAATTCAAGAGTGGAATCCTCCCATAAGCACATGAAATGGGTTCTCTATCAACTCCAATAGTAGAAACCTCCTCTAATTACATGGAATGTCTCCACTATAGGTTCCAGAGTAGAACCCTCTATTAGGGTTTGGCGTGGGTTAATGATGACTAGAGTGTAACCCTCTTATCAGCAAAGGGAATGTCACCTCTACAGACTATTAGTGTGGAATGATCCAACTGGTCTGGGCATGGTTCTTCTACTGAATCTTGAGTGGAACCCTCCAGTAGGTCTGGTAATTGGTCCTTCATGTCTATAGTGGGAACCTCCTATCAACACAGGGAATGGGTCTTCTATAGATGTCATAGTGAAACCCTCAAATTAGGCTGGGTATGAATCTTTGACTATCTGAGTGGAACCCATCTGTTGGGTTGGGAATAGTTCCTTCATCAATAATTAGATTTTTACCCTTTTATTTTACCGGGGCATGGGTCCTCTTCCTAGAGAAAGTGTCCCCCAGACTAGTGATGATTCGTGGCTTAACATGCACGATAACTTCCGAGCAGACGTGTGAGATACTGAGCATCATTGATGGAATTTTGGGAATTTTGGAATCTCTTATTCCTGTGATGAGTTGTGATATGGAAATCCCATTTAAATCCAATTTGTTAATATTTTTATTTATAATATATACATACATCTATATACATACCACATGATTTGGTTACTCTCTTTACATGAGATGCGAAGATGTGCGAGGTATGCCAAATGATTTCCATGATTAAATTATCATGGTCAGATTAGTTTACTCTCTTGATATTGGTGTAAAAGTCCTAAATTTTTTATCAACTACTCACCATGAGATTACCCTTTTTATTGGATGAGGATACTCCCCCTCTTTGTTTTGGATGAGATGCTCTCTCTCACAACATCATGTTTACTACCTATTGTATTTATACATATATTGAATTTGTTACTTCTTCCCCTTCAGTTTTGGGGTGTCCTATATTATTTTAATATTCTCACACCTGCAAGGGATTTTACTGCACATGTCATGTCTTATAAAAATGAAAGACAAATATATAGTGCCTTTAGAGGAGCTTTAGTATATTGGGTATTGTGGATTGGGTATGGTGGTTATAGCTTGGATATTAGTAGCTAGTCTCTCTGTACATTTCACATTCCAGTTTTGTTAGGATGGGAAATATTTATGGTTGGGTGTATATTTTTCACCATTAATTTGAATTTTATACTACTATACTCATATATTGTATAGATGTCTTTCATGCTGGGTTGTTCCCTTATAATTTTGATTATTTTTCTTTTACATACATTTTACATATTCATAGATATGGTTGTGTGTGTGAATAGAGATACTTAGTAAAAGTAATCCATATTTTATTTATGCCTTCAACAGTTGTCACTAACCCTAAGAATATGAAGGTGGGATTGGGATAGTTGAGGCTCAAGCCCCGGCTTGAGACGGGTCAGGAAACTTTCTACTAAACTTCCTCTGATACCAACTATAAAGCCATAGACTATAGTAACTCAGATACAGTGCTTAAAATATTACATTGGTACTATATATAAGGTTTTGTATCCTGAAGGACCAGATAGTTTAATATTCTTGGTATACTAGATATATACATAAATTTATTTTATATTTGTAAAAAAATAAAATACAACAAAGTATTTCCTTTGAGAACACCATTATTCCCTTTAGCATATCCTATTATATCAATCATAAATCTCTTATTAGAATATTAGGTAATAGAAACATAATAAAGGGAGAGCTCTGATGCTCTGTAAGGGTAAGAATAAAATGAAATCTATCTGTGATCACTTAATCATAATATGAGTATCTAGTCAGGAGATCATGAGATAAGGGTATAATAATTTGAACATAACATTTGAAACTCATACCCTTAATTTCAGTGATCTTATTCTTGAGTCATGGAATAATGAATGGTGGTTCATAAGACATAAATCAAAAGAAATTGATTAATAGTAAACTTTAGATATGAATATGAAAAAATGGAAGCTTGTAACATTGCGAACATGTTTAAATACAATCGTGTTCACTCATTTAATTAACGACATTAAACCAGGACCTTGCATAAATGTATGGAAAAAATCAGGTCCATTCATAAAATTGTGAACATGAAATTAGGTTCACACATAACCTTATGGACTTATAAGAAGGTCAACATGTTACATTATGGACATAAAAAATATCCATTAATAACCTTATTTTCATGAAATAATATCCATGCATAATATCATGAACATGATATTAGGTTTAAGTATTATATAATCAACTCATGGGTTACCCATCTTTAACCAATGAATTTGAGGGAGATATAGGTCCCACCTGTCTATTGTTATCACATAAAAAATGCCATTGGTAATAGAATAACACCATCACATAATAAAAATAATACATATATGTTCCACAAGATCATAAAACATCTATTATATCATAACCCAAGGAAAGAAAATGGTTTTACAAACAATTCATTAAAACATAACTTGTGGAAAAGAAACAAGTTTCGAAATAATTTTGTAATTCTATGACATATGGAAGAAATATGGGATTTATAAACATCTTCTCATCATATACAATTCAATGAAATTATAATAATTATATTCTTCTATTATATCCATCATAAAGCATGATTAACATCAAAGGATGTAATATTAGATAGGAAATGACATTGAAGGATCACTTGGATCATTTCTCAAGTAATATAACCTTTCTTTGAAAATAAATATCTTTAGCAATTTATATTATTTCATAATATGTAGTATTCATTTATTATTAAATGTATTTCTGTGTAATTAATTTGTGTAGTTAAATGAAATAGTTAGTATGAAAATAAGTGTTCTTTTTAAAATCCATGATCATGTTTTTCTAACCTTAAATAAAATTGATCTTGAGGAGTTTTAAAAAATGTTTTTAGAAGAATAGATGTTAGTTTTTTGTTATAATTAATCAAAGCATAACTTACATCCATTTATAGGTTTAGGTTTTAAGAAATCCATGCATAATAACATTTCAAAAAATTAGAGAAGTAATTTTTTATTCTAATTTTTTATTTTTTTCTCAAGATTTAAACCAGAATATTAATATTTAGAAAATTGGGTTTTGAAGTGATTTTAACCCTATGTTTGTTTTAGTGGACTATGTTTTGTGATCATAAAAAATTAAATTATTAGGCATGGTTCCCAAAAAATTTTGGGTGGCCAAATTTTATTCTTTTTTTGGAATATTATGTTATTCATATAATTCTTGATAAATTATATTTTATTAGATATAATTTTTTGTAAAAAAAATCATAAATAAACAATCAAAATTTTAGTAAAGGGTATTGTTTCTTAAAAATGGATGTTCTTTTATCTCTAAAAAACATTCAACATTCTATTTTTTGGGATTATAAAATTCAAATAAGCATTTAGGGATCCCAAGAATATCCGGTCAAATAAAATCCTTAATTCCAAGATAACCAACCTAAATTTAAGAGTTAGTGTACTTTGGATGTGAATTGGGCCTTAAAAACCATTAATAAATAGATTACATATTTTTATTATCAAATGTTTTTTTGTATCAACCCCAATAATATGTGGTTGGCCAAAATAAGTAACCATTTTTTGTTATATTTTTTTGAAAGATAATTTTTACTCTTGATTGAATTTAGCGTATTCCCATTAGATTCACTAACATTCATTACTAGAAAATTTTGGTGATATTTTTCTCATGTAAATTACTAAATAAAAAAATTTCAGTAGTATTTTATTTTTGGTTTGATGGGATGATATGAAAATTACACTTTCCATAAGTAAAAAAAGTTATCATGGCTATATACTGAAAATTTCTAGGTGATTACCGAAAACTTTTTAGATCTAGATCTGTTAGAGGAGAAGATGTGAAAACTAAATTGGAAGATGAATATTAACATAAATTCATTATTATTTTTTATAGTAGCTTATGTGACCTTTTACTAAATGTTATGGGATTATTATGTTTACACAATCTAACCCTCCATTATCTTACCCTTTCTTTTTCTGATGAAAATCCCCCTTTATTGGATGTGAGAGTTTTTTTAGCATGAAAAATAAGTTAATAATTCCTTTTATGGATGCAAAAATATATATGGCCAAAATATCAGAAAATGGGTAAACTCTTCATATAGAGATTTATGATAAAAAATTTATAAAAAAATCATGCCAGCATTTTTTGGATATTTTCAGTTATAAACATGGTAAAATACTTAGTGTTGAGAAAACATCATAACATGTATATTGTTTAAAAGCCCAAAAAATCTTGGTTTATAGTTTTCCATTATCATAGAAATATGTTCTCATGATTTTTTATTTAATTTTTAAATTATAGATTTATGAAGATACTTCCATGGTTGGTGAAGATGGATAATTATATTTCAAAAAATGTGAAATTTTTGCAACATTTGAGAAATGTTGAGGTAGTAAGTGACCTTGAAATTTCAAAAATATTATCTCAACAATTATATTTTCCCATATATTCCATACAGGATGTCCTATTTTAGTTTTTAAGACATCTTATCTAATTATTTGTTGGATATATTTTGATTTTAATTATATTTTTTATGATTTTTTTATAATTCTCAAAAAAAAAACCTTGGGTTTTCAATACATGCTACATTTTAGGTTCATGTCTTTGTTAATGCCAGGTTGGTTGTTGTGTGCATCCATTTGAGTTCAACCCTAACATGACTAATTTAATTAAATAGATTGACCTTAACCAATCCATTTGTTAGGGGGCCATCTCTAAATTGAATCATCAACCCTAAACTATTCCCTACATATTTAACATTAAATATTATCATAGATCTCACCCTGGCATGTTCAACTAGTTAATATCATGTAAACTCAATGACCTAAAAATAAAATAATTAATAAGAAACATTTGTTTTCTTACCCTCTCAAACCATTTGAAAGCAATGTATTATAAACATGTTGAATTATTTCAGAAAAATCAGAAATATGAATGTAATATATTTTAAAATTAATTATTATTATATTTTTAGTATTTTAAATTATAATTATATTTTTAATTAGGTTTCACGAGTTATACTAGTCTTAAATGGTCATCCAAAAACCAAACCAATATTATTCTTGTCTCTTAACATAAACTAATTACAATTCGAACACATTAATACCCGAATCAAACCTATTTAGATTGTGTTGTGTTGTATCAGAATCAAAATTGACAGTTTTTTAATGTGAGGTGAGTTTGAAATTCACCTCTTCCAACCTTACAGATGTTATTCCATTTTTATCATTATTATGTAAAAATAAATTTTCAATCATGATGGAGTTGTAGAAAAAATTAATCTAGGGGAATGATTTTAGGTGAACCAATTTTGGATACCTAAGAAACTTTTAAAATAAAAAAAATATTAGGTACTAATAAAAAAGTGCTAAAGAATCCAAGTGGAAGGAATTGTGAAATCTATTTTTTTCCTTTAGTTTTTTTATTTCCATTGGTCTATCTCAATGTTGTTGTGGAAATAATTTATCAAAATAATGGATTCTATTTGGAATATATTTTTTTTAAATCAATTCATAGTTGTATTCATAGAAACATGCTGAGGGAAAACAACTCAGCTGGAATATGTTTTCTTCTAATTTTGTACGTTAATTGATGATGTTGAAAATTTTAATCTTTGAATACTAACCTTTACATTAAATCCACTTACAATATCTATATGAAGATTGGTACACTTGTAATGGAATTATGGGTTTTACTCAACCATTGAGGGTGGATTCCATGAGTGTTTCAAAAAGGGTTAGTGAAGGGAAGGAAACTAAACTAGGTGATAAAGTAGGTTATTACATCTGTTTCGAAGATGTAACTAGACCTCACACTATTATTAAGTTAATTCCCAAACAATTATACATTATTATTCATTTAAAGTTTTTCTCTTACTCATAGTGGACCCCATTTTCCATACAATTCACAGTATATGAAGTATCATGTGATTATTAGGGAGAATCTAAAATATTATGTTCTATATGAGTACTAATATGATCACATATATATATATTTCATTTCTTAATGGTTTATTCTCTCAACCAAAATTCTCCCAATTGTGAAAAATTAGTATTTTTTCAGTGTAATCATTTTGGATGAATAACATGATAGATCACTTAGCATAAATGACCTATTTGGGATTCTAACGAAAGTGGTTGTGGGTTTGTTCGATTTAAACCATATCATTAAATCAATAACATTGAATGCTCATAAATTTTCACAGTTTATTTGAAGGTATATTTATCTGTTATGTTCAATTGTTTTCCAAGATTATCAAAAGTATTTAGTAATGAAAATGTCTTATTTTTGTCATTTTATCGATATTACACTTTTCCACTAGAACATTACTAGGAAAAAAATATATATAACCTAACTCCATGTGAATAATATGTTGAAGCTATAATGATGAAGGGGGTGAATATTAAATTCATTAGTCATCTCGGTGATATCCTCATCTTTAGGAAAGTTTGAGACGAAATTGAGGCTTCTTCTCACACACTGACTGTATTCCTATATAATTATATCTCTTCAACCTATAATATAGTTCTAAATTTTGTAATACATTCTATATACTCACATATTTCATTCATTCAGTAATAAAAAATATTTCATTGGTCCAATAGTGGGCCACACAATTGAATTATTTCAAAAAACATCACTAAAATAACCTTGTTCAAAGATGTGATTTTTTACATCATCAACATGGGGTATTGTAAGATGAATTTTTAAAACCTGTGAATGGGTATGAATGCTATTTAGGTATTCATAGTGATAATTTCAATGGATGATAAGTGTGTCGGGTGTGAGGGTTGGACCGGACCATGCACTTGCTATCATCTTTACAAGTTGGATGCATATTTGAATGAGATACAGCTGAATCTATTTCTTGAAATCTAGAGGATCGACCTAGATAAAGATTTTCTATTGTTGAAATCTATCAAAGTTAAAAATACATTAAATTTCAAGTTCATGGACCCACCTACCCAAAAAAATATTCTTATCATGATATACCCACTATGTGTCCTAGGGGCGTTGAAAATGTCAGGTGGATCACCAATATCAAGTGAAAGATGGAGGAGTTCTCTCTGGACCTACCACTGGCTTTGATGTCGTTGATGGGTGGACAACTTGAGTGATTAATGGAGGTTATGAAAATTTTATCCATGTTTTTTGTGTCAATGGTGTTCTTCAGGACCATGAACCGAGAAGAGAAAATTAATTCTACAAAGGATTAGTTTTTTTTCAGTGCTTGATCACTTGATTATTGTGAATATTTATCAATAATTATAATTGAAATAATGTCAAGGGTACTGGTGCTATGATAAATTTTTATTTTTGAAGGGATTTTTAAAGGATTAGGAGGTGAGGACCCATATTCTAGACATTATCAATATGTAATATATAACACTAACATCATTTGGGCTCAACTAGGATATTTTGATGACAGCCATATGTTATATGTATTTCCAAAACTCAGTGAGGATGAAGGGGGTCAAGAAATACATGAACTGTATGAATATAATTTCATGTCATTTTCACTCAAGAATCATGATGTATGGTATGGGGTACACACTAGAATATTGGGTGTATAATGATCTTGTTTTGACTACCAAATATTACATACAGTGTATGAATAATGTGGAATTGTAGTGGATGGATGAGTTGAGGCCCATTTTTATCTCAGTTAAGGACTCAAATACATTGATATTGGATTATAAGAAGAAGAATTGTGATATTAAATTAACCATGAAAGAGGATAGTGATATCTTAAGAAAAAGGTAGGTGGAGGCTGAGAGGGAAGTTAAGAGTAAATAGAAGGAGATGAGGGTTAAACATCCTTAACATGTTGTTATACAAGACATGATGCTTGGCCCTTATACCTACATGAGACCTATGAAATAAGGATAGTATATTGTAATTGGAAAACGAAATGGTTTAAATATAGTTTTTATTATTATTCATAAATTCTCGTTGAATAGGTTCAATAAAACATTTTTTTAATATTTAGCTACCCTCACATGATTGAATTTTTGGGTGGTGTTAGGCATTACAGTTTTTTTGTGGTCTAATTCTTATTATCAATTTGAATATTATTTTTATAATATTAAAATAATTTTAAATCCTTATTTTAGTAGTAACTTTTTTAAGGAAATCTTGAAATTATATAAAGCTATAGTAGAAGAAACTTGGAGTGAATGATATAAAATGGTATATGGATGAAATGAGATTGCGTCAAGAAATCCACTAACTCAATATGTCAGAACAGACTCTTAAATCCCTCTATAATGAATAATGTAATTTTTAACTGTTTATCTTATAATCTTATTTATAGGTTTTCTTTTAACCTTAACCAGTTATATTCATTCGTTATTAATGTAATAGTATTTTGAATTTTGTACAAACGGTTACATGTTTGTATTTTTATATTATTTCTTGATTGTTTCTTTATGGAAGTCTTAGTCCTTACTCCATGATCATTTTCTCATCATGTCCATAAATTCCATGAAAATAATATAGTTTTCTGATGAATTTATTGAGTTTAATTATTATTTCATTGATGTTAGGATTATAAATTATAAATAATCTTATTTTGTTCATTCATTTTTGATTATTCAATTTATAAAAGGATTTATTTTAATAGTGAATAAATTTTTATAAGTTACAATTTCAAAATTATAAACACAACATAAATTCATTATTATTAAAATATAATATCAGTATTTAATTTTTTATAATCACTATAGATGAAAATTATATATCATTATTTATGTAGGTGGTTTAACCGATCCAAACATGAACATGTTATAATTAATGGTTAAATATGAAATAGATTTATTATAATATCATTATTACAAAAACAAAATGATATTATATAGATGTTATGAAAATTGTAAAACATATTCTTGGATAATGGAAATGTGAAGATAAAAAAAATGAAATGGAATTATCAATGAATTAGAGAACTTCAAGTTTTCTCTTGGAAACCATCCTTGTTTTGAGGACATGTAGGTTTTTATTGAGACTAAGGCCTTCCTAATTTGGGAGAGAAATTAAGATAAGAGGATTTGGGTAGAGTATTCCAAGATAACTAAATCATTTATAATTGTTTGAGAGGGGTTCCATTTATATATAAAAATGAGACACATTTGATTGGAAAACAGAAGTAGGAAAAAGTAAAACTCAGAGTCACATGAGAGTTTGGGGAGATATGTGAGAGAATGTTTATTGTAATAATGAAATAAAATTTTAATCCCTGAAAAGCTATTTTGTAATATGAAAATGTCAATTTACTTATTTAAAATTCATTCCATTTTATATTTTCATTATTTTACCTTATTTATCACATTTAATTATTTACTAAATTAAATATTTTTCACCAAAAATATAATACATTCCCTCTTATCTATTTTTAATTTCATCGTCCCGTATTTTTCAATAATTTTTTCAAATTAAAACTCTAAATATATGATATTTTACATTTAATTGAAAAATAATAATTCATTGGAAAATATTTTTTTAGGAAAAACTATTTAATTATCAATGAATGATCATATTTTTATTTCATATCATACCCTAATTTTTCCTTAGATTTTACTGATTCATTTGTAAATTTAAAATAGATCATTTATAATACATTAATCAATTCAATGTATGGATTAAATTATTGTTATATTAACTTATTATTCCAAACCTGTATTTGTATACCTAATGACCATATATGATCGAAGACTATATAATGGTAAAAATTTTCTTTTCGATCCTATATGTTGAATTATTTAATTCTATGAAATAATTCATTGTATTCCTGTTGAGAAAGTATTGTTTTCAACAATACATACTCTTTTTGTTTAAAGGGGGAGTTTATTGAAAACAATACTCTATATCTTTATGATAATTTGGATGCTCACAAGTACCCTTAATTATTTTCTAATGATATTTTTAAAGAATATTCCAGAAATTTATTATTCATTTTATTTATTTATTCCTGGACGAAATATTTAAATTCATGAACAATGAGAATTAATTTCTAAGGTATTCACATTTAGAGCATTCTATAAACACTTTTCATGCTCTACATATTAGGGATCTGCTTTAGTATGTTCTGGAAACACTATTCATACCCTACCTAGAGAAACGTAGCGTAAGGATGAAAAGCGGTGTATAAATTATGAGTAATCAGAAATGTATGGAAGAGGAACCCTATGTTAGGAAGGAACCATATGTTTGGGATTTTAGAAAAGTATGGAAGGAGAACCATATGTAAATGTTAATCATTACGTTTGTTTCTCAAAAGTATGGTTCATCAACCTTACTTTTGTAAACAACCATACATTCTTAGAAAAGTGTGGATCAAGTAAAAGAATGGATCTTTTATCATACATTTGAAAGTTGAAGAGAAAAGTATGGATGACTAACCCTGCGTTTGTGATCAACCATACATTCTAAACCCTATGTTTGAAGGCTACATCATCAAACTTACACTTATGATCTACGTTACGTTTAGAGGTTGCATACTGTATAACTCAACCTTACGTTTGACGTCGGAGAATTTAAAGTCAATATTATTATGCAACGGTCAACAAACTGATTATTAGGCTAATTTCAAGACAGATTTAAAGTTGATTTTAAAGTGCGACTCTGACTGATTCCAATCCATTTTATCAATGGGTTAAGGAATGAATTAAAAGGATCTTTTTATACTGAGTCTTCAGAGAAGTTAGGACTACTATGAAAATTCAAATGTTTGAATATCACGAGTCAGAAGGCGACTTTTGTGGATCTAAATTTACAGAAGTGTTTTTTGTTATTATATATATATGAGCTTTTCCAAACAGTAAAATCTCTCTCTCTCTATCTCAATCTCTTTCGATCATTTATAAAAAAGGAATAAAAACATAGACTATCAAAAACACAGATACGCTGATTCCAGAAGAATGAAAAATCTCTATTTATTGAAGAAGAAGAATCACGATTGAAGTTTCATTCATTCTACATTGAAAATCTATTATAAATCTGCTACTGCTGAAGTTGTGAATTATACTTCTATATCTACTGCAATGGAATCGACTCAGAATGACTCTTTTGTGAAGATTATTATTTTTGAAGGAGATGATCTATCTACTGTCAATTGCATGCTGTTTCAATTGTGAAGAACATATGGAATGTATTTTCAGAATAAAAAAATATTTCTTTTCTATTCTTGAGTGAACAGCTTCTCGTACTAAGCTGTGTAGGTTTTGTGAGTGAACCAGAAGGCTTTGTTTTGCCTTAGATTGTAAATGTGTCACCTGCCTGTACTCAGTTGTTGAAAGGTCTATTGAAACGAGGACCAGATAGTGAAAATCACCAAGCTCGTGGAGTAGAGCATTGGTGGAGTGGACTAGGGGCCTTCTGTTCCCCGAAGCACTATACATCACGTGTCTTTGCACTTCATATTTCCACCGCATTAATTCATCTGATTAAATTAAAAGAGTAGAACCCAATCTCGTGAATATTTTTGAAAAGACACAATTAACCCCCCTCTTGTGTATATTTGGTATAATCTGATCCAACAATTCCATTATAGAAAATATATTTCATATTTTTAATTTTATGAATGATTTCTATAGTTTTAATTAATTAAATGATCTTCATGGGAGATTGCAAGGAAGAATACTTAAATCGCGATGGCTTTTAATATAATTGTGGTTATACTCCATTAATTATTCTCATAATTCTATTTCATATAGATTTATTTTAATAATATTTATTTAATTTTATATTATATTATTCTACCTTATAGAAACAATGTATTATAAATTTTATCTTAGTACTATGTTTTAAAAATTCGACACATGGAAATTATTTATGGAAAATTCATACTGAATGTGGTTTCCCTCATTTTTAATACATAATAATATCATTATGTAGTATACAATTTAATAATATAGATAATATTTAGAGGTTTAGATTTTTGGAAATTAAGAATGCAACACATGAAAAAATAAACTTTATTCTAATATACTTGAATGAATTTTTTATAAATTCATGATAGGTAACTTTTACTACATCTAATATCCTATGGACATAGATTAAAAAAAGTGGTGAGCATAAATTCTATATTGGGAATAAACAAAGAAAATATTTTTCATGAGATCTACGAAATTATCATAAGGACATGAGGCATATCATAATAGAATGACCATGAATCATAACATGTAAATGTGTGTATAACATACAAATGATATATTTCTAAGAATATCACAAAGATTTATCATCAAGTTGTTATAAAACATAATTACCATGGTTATTCTGAAAAGTATTACAAAACATGAAATCCCTAGAGATTAATTATTTACCCAATACATTGGAGCACTATCATGGCACACTCTTCATATGTCTAAATTCATGTATTCCACATAGATCATGAGAAAAAAATCATTAATAATTCATGAAAAATAATGAACGAGTTTAATTTATAATTCATTAAATTCATACATTCTTAAAGACATAAGGAATAAATATTTTTAACCCCTAATAAAGGAATGTGGTTTTCATATTTGGAATTCCCCAATCAATGAATCAAGATAACATCAAGGTTAGTACCCACGAATAATAAAATGTTTCGATTATTCACAATATAAGGATATTTCATAGATGTAAATGAAAATTAAGGGAAATGTTTCAGACAATAAAAGGTATAAAAAACTAATTATTGAATAGGATTAATGAGAGGGTAGTGAAATCTCTCAATAATATATAAAAATATAGATGATACTAGATTCATATAATTGAATTAATCATTAAAAGATAAAAAGAGAATTCTAAAAGGGATGTGCATGAATTTAATGGATTAAAGAGGAAGAAAATTCCATTACCTTGAATAGTTGCTTCCTTATACTTCAGAATGACACCTTTTGACTGTAAGGGCACCTTAGACGGAATATTTGAGAGCTAAAATGACCATATCATCATGGATAATGGATTTTGAGTGGAATTAAATGGTGGAAATGGTGGGTATTTATTGTAAAAGGGGAGGGACAATTTAATAATTTATAAATACAGGTCTTGGAATTCTATATTGTCGAAAATGAAAAAACATTGGAATAAGAACTATTTCTTCCCCTGGTTTTAGAAATTTAATTAATTTTTCATGTATTTTAATGAATTATAAATGACATGATTTTTTTTAATATTTCTATGGCCATTGATAAATAAATTTTCCATAAAATATAACTTAAAAAATCATAATTTTTATTCTATACATTGGAAAGTAATTTATAGTTTTAGAAATTAATTTAAATACCTTGAAATACATAATATTAATAAAATACTATATTTTAATATGATCAAGTCTTTAACATAGTTATTACAAAAAAAATTTATTTATTATGTCAAAATACTTACTATTTATTATAAATTATTATATATTTTATCTAAAATTATGAATATATCTCTGAAAATTATGAAAAATTGAACTTTGGATAATTTTAGAATTATTGTAACAAAAATTTAATCAATTTTATTAAGAAAATTTTATAAATATTCTAAGTTAATTTTTAAATATAAATTAAATATTTTTTTAAAAACCCCATGTTTTTAATATACTATCATATTTCAACCCCTTAGAAAAATAATATATAATTAGACAAAAAAATATAAAAAATGTTGTTTTTTCACCGTTTCATAACTTTTTATTCATTTTTATATATATATTTAAATGAAAATTATATATATATATATTATAGAAAATTTAATCAGAGTCACTTTTTTTAAAAATTTACTTTTTTATATTCTTTGATAATTTGAATTTTATATAAGGGTGGAACATTAAATCATAATGAAAAATGAATAGAACTCTTAATTCATTTTTAAAATAATTACTCCTTAATAATACATGGTCATAGATACTTAACCCCCCCATTATAGAGGCATAGACTCATTTGATAAGGTGTGTGGTGATAGTAATTTTGTGAGGTGGTTGGGCCAACATTGTTTTAGTGGTGATCTCCACTTGCTGGAATATATCTCATAAGGGTTTTTTTTCAAGCCATAGTTCTTGAAGCTCTGATTTGGATTGGTCAAGAGAAAACCCAATGACTCTAACTCCAAAACTAGCTCGAAAAAATTTATCTTTATAAAGTATAAATCTACGTGTTGAGGACATCATTTCTTATTTCTATATTCAATTAACTATTATCATTATCCTCAATATAAAATAGCCATAATAGTCACCTTATAATGAATATATTACCAAATATCATAATTTATAATGGTTATATTGACTGATAGTCATATTGAGCATATGGGTATGAGAAAATTAATATAAGGGTAGGATAATATGAACAATAAATTTAAAACTCATACCCTGTATATTAAATATCATAAATTTGAGTCATGCCTAAGGATTTGAAATTCATAAGATATGAATCAAAAGAATGTAATGAAAATTAACCAAGATAGTATAACATTAGAATAAGTCTGTGAAAAACACAAGCTTGTAACATTTTGAATATGTTTAAATAGAAACATGTTCACTCATTAAATTAATGATATGAAATCAGGACCACGCATAAACTTATGAAAATGAAAGTAGGTCCTTGTATAACTTTGTGAACATGAAATCAGGTTCATGCATAACCTTGTGGAATTCTAATCAGGCCCAGATGTAACATTATAGATATGAATAAATGTCCAATTATAACATTATAGTCATTAAAGTGGTTCCACAAATAAAATTGTGAACATGAAATCAGTTTCATAGATAACATAATCAACCCATGAGTAATCCATCTTACCAAATGAATTTTAGGGAGATATAGGTCCCACATGTTTATAGTTATAATGTAACAACAATCCCCAGTTATAACATAACCACATCACATAATGAAAATTATACATATGTGTGCAATAAGATATTAAGAAATTCATCATATCATAACCTATGAAAAGAAATGGGTTTTACAGGAAATTCATCATAACTTAACTCATGGACAAGTGACATGTTTCCTAAGAATTTCATCATGGTACAACCTATGAAATTTAAATAGGCTTCATAAACAATTCATATAAAAAATAAGAATGGTATATTTGGATCATATCCAACAGAAATATAGAATAAAATCATTGGATGTCATCTTAGATGGGAAATTATTTTGAAATATCACTATGATTATTTCTTTAGGAATACAACCATTCTTTTAAAATCACATTCTTAGAACATGAAATTCATAAAATATTAAGGTAACATTTTTCTTTGAAAATAATATTTGAATCCTAAAAAGGAATAATTAAAAATCATTTAAAAAATTTCTTGATGAAAATATATTTTCCACATTGAAAAACCATTTTTATAATATAAAAAATTTTCAAAATATAATTCTTTAATTTTTTTAAAGATTTTATAAAACGATATTTAGAGCATAAAACCATTTAAAATTCCTTTTAATTGAAAAAATATTTAATGATTTAAAAAAAATTGTTTAAAAGATAAAATAATTTATTTTAAAATAACTTTGAAAAAATATAAGGGAATCTTGAAATAGTTGATCATTCATGATAGTAGAAATACAATTCGTGTCATGCATAATAAACAAATAGTATTTTTACATTTTTAGTAAAAGAAAAACATGCTCTATTTTGAAAGAAACATGAAGATATATTTTTAAAACACTTTTTAAATCATAGTTAAAAAGTAATTTTAAAAATAACTTAATAATAATAAAATATTTTTGATTTTTTTATAAGAAATGGTTTTTGAAGAAATTGGATTTTAGACCAAATAGAGAAATAAGGACCGTATTCTATGAAATAATTATTTTGAAATATTGTGTTAATAAAGAGTAAAAAATGATGTTAAATCATGTATTATATAGATAAAACCAAAGGATAATAACATTCATGATTTTATTAACTTATATATCTTAATAGTTTATAATGAGGAGCATAATCTTGAACAATCCCGATAAACGATTAGATTTTAACATAAAAATCTTACCACTTTGGTAACTTTGAATTATAATCCCAATGACATAATAACATAAAATAAAATATAAAATATCATGAAATTAATTATATTAATTATATAACCTGTCAATTTATAATTATATACACCTCATAGAAGAAGATAACATCATAACATATAATACGTCTCAAAGAGGTCAAATTGAGACAAAAATCCCATAGTGCTTTGGTAACTTTTGAACTGTAATGCCCATGAAATAGATATAATTAAATGGATATTTAAATCAAAATAATTATAGTATAATTTTCATAAAATACATTCATGTGTATTATATACATCACATGAAATAAATACATTTTGTACAGGTAATGTGTCTTACAAAAAAGGTGAGACATAAATCCTTTACCTTATATCTTAACTTTCTTCACACATGTTAGAACGTACTATATAATAAATATATGTTAAATATAAATATAAAAAATAAACATAAACATACATATAATATCATATATTATCCTTTTATAAATTCTTATCACCTATTCATTAATAATATTTTATTATTACCCTGGTTTAAGGGGTTAACTGCCTGGTTTTCATAGGCATGTTTTAATATGAAAATTCTAGATCCTGAACATAGAAAATATTTCAACAATATTGAGGATTTAATATTTTTTATAAACATAATTTTTTTCATTATAAACATGATTATATTCATATAAAAATTTATAGATAGCAAATTAACTAACCCGTTCATGGAGACGGTTGGTCGTACGTAGGCATGAATGATTTTTCCATTTTCTTGATGGATGGAACCTAAGAAAGAAAAATAAGATTTCACCTTCAAAGAATCATTATGATATCATATATATCATATATATATATATTATATCATATATATATATATATTATATCAGATATATTTATTTAATATATAATTATTTTCATCCATGTAAAATTGAAATTAAAAAAACATCACATTAGTTCGTGAGGTAGTAATTCGCTGTACACATGAGTAAAATTATTGTATTTTTCTAGGTTGGATGGTATGATTTTATTTGGGATATTATTTTTAAAAAATTAAGGTTATATAGAAAATTTATCACATATCCATTTAATTTCAAATATTTTACATCCATGTAAAGAGTTAGTGAAAAACGAATCACATCACTCTATGAGGGGGTAGTCTGACATAAAAATGAGCGACGTTGTAATTCTACATTTGAGGTAATTGGATATGGTTATAAGTCAAGAAATAAAAATAAAAAATATATTTATATTTTATATAATGAGGTTATTATATAATAATTATCTAATAAGAATATAAGTAGGTGATGGAAGAAATAAAAAAACACTTGTTGAAGAACGTTATATTCATTCATACAACTTCTTTTTATTTGCAAAATAATTATTCACTGGTTAGATTTCATTAAAAAACCTTTATGATTAGGGGATGGAAGTTATGATATTATTTTTTTAGGTACTTTTCTAAAAAAATGGTTTGATGGTGTGATGAGGATAGGAAAGGGGTGGCCTCTTATAAGTGTGGTGAGTTACACATTTGTGATCTTTTGAAGAGTTAAGTCCACCAATATTTTTTGATGGTAAAAGGATCAAATAGTATAAAAATATATATAATATATGGTATAAGGTCTAAATATGTCCATATAATTGGTTTTTGACAATTTATGGGACATTTTTACACAATAACTATTATGTTTAACAACTTAATAATCTTTTTCTCACCAAAATTATGGTAATTAATTTTAACTATTTTCCCTGATCTCTTTGGGAAAATATCAAATTAACCATATTAAATAATATAAATTATGATGATTCAATATATGGTATATATTTTTTGAAATTATATTCAAATAAGGGTGAAATTTTAATTTAAAATTATTCTTGCAAACATGATGAGAACGAAGGTTTTCAAAGAAAAACTGTTCAAAAGATTAAAAAACATTATTTCAAAATTGAATATAGAATTGATTTACATGAAATAAATTTGATTAATTTATATATAATTTATCTAATTTTACATTATATTAAATTAAAATTATAATTTAATAATGTAAATTATTTAAAATAAAAGGTAGTTTCAATCAAAATGAGTATGTTTTTACTATTTATCAAAAAATTTAATTTCTACGAAAAATCAGTAACATTCACCATAAGATAATTTTTAAACACTAATTTCAAGTATAGTTTTAATTTTTAAAAATAATTTATCACAGTGTGACAAAAAAATATGTTATAATTAGTGCGAAAAATCCTGACATAACCACTTTTTATGAAAAATACATTGTTATGCGTAAAGTTGTATTTGTTCTTATCTTATACCTTTAAAACCTATTGGATGAATATAAAAAAAATTATTCAGTATCTAATATAAATTTTTAATTAGAATAATTTGTGAACATTTATAAGTTTAATTATTATTATAAGACACATTTTTTATCCTATAAATAGTTTTTCATAACAACATTTCTGTCATAACCTGTCCCCCAGGGCCCGTATCGTGACTACCCCAAGCCCGCCTTCCATAGGCCAGGTGCTGGTGACTAGCACCAAAGGCATAATTCCATAATGCTAGAAAGGAATTGCCTTTATGAAACATAAACACATACACAACCAGAGTACAAGTGGAAGAAAACACTAAGTAAAAGATGTATAACAAGTGTACTAAAAGTAAAGGGTCCAGAAATACAATCCCAACAGTAAACTAAAAGTAAAGGACAAACAGGTACAACTAAAAATACAAACAACTGGAAGGTTTCTAGCGGCTCCCGGATCATCCTCCGGGGTTTTTACCTGGAGGGTAGGTACATATGGCCTCCACAACACTCTACGTCTGTCAGACTCCATCATGTTCCGATACATCGTAAGGTCATCCTCTATGTACTGTCCAATCCTAGTGCTCCCGGTCTCTATCAGCGCTGTCCGTCGTCTGCATCCAACACAATGAGGTGCGGGCATAAATCGTGCAAGGGTGAGTATAACGATACTCAGTAAGGACCCCGAGACCCTCAAGGTCTCAAAAAATCCAATAAGGATAAACCAAAAAGTAAGATTTCAACAGATAACCATTACTTAGGTATACGAACATACATATACCTATGTTATCAAGTAGCCCATCTCAATCATGAGGAAAACACAAAGGTCATTGACTCAGCTAAAACCTGGATTTTTTTATCGAAATCACGACTACTAGAGAAATCCTCCTCTATCGAGTAAAGTGGACTTATCACGACTCTGAGGCGCTTCTCACTAAACTTAGACTGCTGAGGTACTCCTACTGTCGAGTATCATGGGTCTGCTGCCAAACAAGGCGCTCCTTCGTTGTGGGTCTGCCGTCAAACCAGGCGCTCCCCCTAATATCCATCAGAGTTACTCCCCCTATCAAGTACCACGAGTTTGCTGCAAAACCAGGCACTCTATCTGCTGTGGGTCTTCCGCAAAACCGGGCACTCCATCCACTGGGCTAATTGAATCACTCTGAGTCGAATCGATTAAGCAGTCGGCAGGTCTACAGCTACTAGGTCTCCGCACTCTGTATACTCGTCTCTGGGAGAATCCACTCCACAAGCTACTAGTCAATAATCAAGTGTCACGAAGTCTCACGTGGAAGTATCTCAAAGGACCGCCAGGTCATAGGGGTATCAACGTAATAGACGGCGCATCAATCGAATTCCCGGTCTATGAGTTATTAGCCTTTTAGTCCTGAGGACCCGGTTGGTTTCATGTACAAACCTACCTGACCATATCTCAACTATACACCAAACTCTCGTGGGGTATTCTCAAAGGTACGTCTATGATCCAAGATTACCAGTGCCGCTGATGGTTCGTCAAACGGATGTCTGGTGCCAAAGATATGGCCCAAGAAGTTAATGGGCCAGTAATGGGCCCATGTCCGGTCTAACCTGGTCGGACTGACTCGGACCAACCCAGTCTAGGCCGACCCGGTCTGGGTCGACTCGGTTAGACTCATTGGGTCTGACCCATCCCATTGTGTGGGTCAGTCTGCTAAGTTTTGACCTGGTCCCCTGGGCTCGGCTTAGCAGACCGTGAGGGAGGTTCAGCCCAGTAGTCACAACGTAGGCAGTTTGGTAACTCGGCCCTGAAGACCGGGCCGGTTTGGCTAGCGACACTGCTGGGGAAGCTGCAGATCGACTTTGGAGGCCCGTAGGCCGGCCGCGCGGGGCGCGGGCAGGCCGACTGGTCACTGATAGGCTGCGGGTGCACCGTGCAGGGCGTCGGGGTGTCGGGCAGGGCGCCGGGGTGTTGGGCAGGCCACTAGAAGGGGCCGAGAGGCTACCGGAAGGGCGTGGGGGCATCGGGCAGGCCGCCTGCGGGGCCCGGGGTTGCCGAGTAGGCCGCCGGCAGGGCACGGGGGCACCGGGCAGGCCGCCGGCGGGGTGTGGGGGTGCCGGGCAGGCTGCCGGTGGGGCATGGGGGCGCTGGGCAGCGTACTGATGGGCCACGAGGGCACCAAACAGCACACCGGCAGGGCGCCAGTAGAGTCGGGAATCGCGCGGGGCATGCAGGTAGTGCTCTAGGGTGCGGGAATCATGCCGGGGTGCCACAGGGGCGACACGGTTCACAGAGGCCGTGGGTAGCGCGACCCTAGTTCGTCGTCCTCGTCGTTGTAGCCTCTTTTCCAAGATGTCATCATTGGACATGAACAATTAAGCGGAGGGTTGGACTGTGTTCATGCGGCCCGAGCCCTCCTCATTATGGTTATAGAAATTGGTGATTCTCATACTGTATCTTTGTTCGACGAAGAAAGAGGTTTATATTCAAATAGAAAAAAATAACACAAAACCCCCTACATTTGATTTGTAAGTAGTCGTTCATTGACGTCGCGGAAGGATGGTCGTCAATCTGTGGTAGATGATTACGTCCCACATTGAAGGGGGTATGAGGAAGAAGGTCGGGGAAGAAGAGCGTCGTCGGTGTTCTTCGGGTTCTTCACATTCTTCATTGGAGAGTGTAATGCTCCAAGTGTTGGGAATCACGACACTTTACCAGCGCTTTGTCGCTTGGTGAATCCATCCCAAATCCTCCTACAAAGCTCTATATATATAGGATAGGGGGGAAGGTAGGTAATGATCATTGGAATTTATGATGGTTCATTTATTAGGAACCTTACAAAATTCCAACAACATAGTTACTTAATTTAAAAAGGGTCAAGCCAATTAATTTACGTTGGCACAACGATGCGTTGCATTGGAAAAATTAATTATGAGTACATTGGAACAATTAATTGTATGTGCATTGGCCTAATTATGGTGGAGGAGATCAAGAGGATCTCCCTCATTTATGAGGTAGCTGAGAGGTTTCATCCTCCACCATCAATAGGGCTCGGGTGGTCTCCACCCTTATCATCAATAGGGAGGTTTTGCAACTCAGGTGGTCCCCACCTCAATTATCTTATGAACGGGTAGGTCCCACCACCATAAACTCTCATGGGAGGTTAGGGTGTGGTGGTCCCACAACCATCCTCTAAGGGGAGGTTTTAAACAACACCCTCAACACATGGAAGTTAAAAAAATAAAATAAAGTGTTGTACTTTATTTTATTATTTTTTATAAAAATACAAAAACTAAATTTTATTACCAACCATACACCATCGAGGTGAAAGTCTTCTTAAGTGAATATCGGTGCTGCGAGTTCAAAATTGTTCTCAGATTTCAATTCCGAGAACTAGTTCAAAAGTTACAAAACGTCGGTCGTGCGTTACTAAATGTACCCGAAAAAAAGTTTAGAAAATTATTATCAGTAACCCTCGACCAACTGCCATCAAGGTTAGGATCTACCTAGGTGGAAAACTCCCCAATGAACATAACCGTACTCTTAGATTTTCATTCCGAGTTACCATTTAGAAGTTATGAATTTTACAATAAAATAATTGTCAATTAATTATTTTATTTGCGACAAAAAACTAACTATTTCTGGTGGCCCACGCTGGCCAAAGTTAGTATCTACTTAAATAAAGAATGCCCTTATGAGTTCATTCGTGGTATCATATTTTTAATCCGAGCTACCACTTTTGAGTTATAATCATTTGAAAAATAAACTAATTTTTTTAATTTTTTTATTTACTGTTATGCCATTTTTGGGATTTCTCATAGGAGGCCCGCACTGACTAAACTTAAGTCGATCCTAGGGTAAAACCACCATCCTAAGCGCAATGGTACCCTCATATTTCTGATCTGAGTTAACATTTAAGAGGTATTCCACTTTTTTAGGAAAACTGCTTACGCACGTTAACTTAAGCTTAACAAAAACTTCCGAAATTGATTTCGGGCACACCGGGCCTCAGAATCATGCGCCGTCAGAAAATGAAAACACGAAAAATTCTCTTGTATTTAAGAAAAAAATTTCCATGGAATTTCCGGGTCTTTACATTCTCCCCACCTTAGAGCTTTACATCCCTATAAGCCATAACTCGAACTAAGGGAACAAATGGGGGTACGAAGCACACATCTTATCCTCCCACTCCCATGTGCTCACCTGGAGGTTCTTATTTTGCCAGAGAACGCACACCAGAGGTATCTACTATCCACATAGAAACCACTCCTATCGATCCTAAATCTCCACTGGTACCTCCGTGAAAGTCTCCAATTCATCGATGTCCAGTTCCCCAAGGTTGATGATGTGGGAAGGGTTGTGCACGTATCTTCTCAGTTGAGATACGTGGAAGACGTCTTGCACCCGGTGCAATTGAGGTGGAAGAGCTAAGACATAAGCCGCCTTGCCTACTCTACTGAGGACCTGGAAAGGTCCGATGAATCATGAAGATAACTTTCCGCCTCAGCCAAATCTTTGTAGAACACGTCAAGGTGAGAGCCGTAGAAAGACGTGGTCTCCATCCTCAAACTCTAGATGCCACCGTCTCCTATCAGCATACAACTTCTGCCTACTATGTGTAGTCTTCATCCGCTCCTGGATGATCTGCACCTTCTCCATGATAGCCCGTACCATCTCTAGTCAGTTGGAAGTGGGCCGACTTGGTGAGTCGGTCGACAATCACCCAAATCGAGTTGTGACCCATGGATGTATGTGGAATACCTATCACGAAGTCCATGGATATCTCATCCCACTTCCACTCTGGGACCTCTAAAGGTTGGACCAATCCTGCTAGTACCTGGTGCTCCACCTTCACTTGCTGATTAGTGAGGCATCGAGAGACAGACTCCGCTATCGCCTTCTTCATACCTGGCCACCAGTGCTGCCATCTGAGGTCCTGATACATCTTCGACACTCCTAGATGTACCGCTTGTGGGGAAGTGTGGAACTCCCTCAACACTTCTTCCTAAAGTGATTCTAGTACCATGGTACGTCCTTTGAATAGGATGATGTGCTCCCTGCCTTTAGAAAATCCATCAGGTGCCTGCCCTATGGATGTCTGAGCACGTCATGTCTTGCAGTCAGTTTCCCCATGCTGCGCCTCCCTGACTCGCTAATGAAGTGGGGGGGGGGGTGACTGTAAGAGACTGTAGATAGGCTCCTTTATCTCTATCCACAAAGGATATCTGTAAGGTAGCTAGCTGCTCTGTCGACTCTCCTAGTAGTTGTATGCTTTTCCTCCTTCTGAGAGCATCCACACCAACATTACCCTTCCCTAGAGTATAGAATATCTCGAAGTCATAGTCTCAGAGGAACTCTAGCCATCACTATTGTCTCAGGTTCAGTTCCTTCTGAGAGAAGATTTACCTGAGACTCTTGTGATTAGAGTACACATTAAAACATTCACCCATCAGGTGGTGTCACCACATCTTCAAGGAAAATACCACTGCTGCTAACTCTAGGTCATGGGTAGCATAGTTATTCTCTCTACCTCAGCTTTCGAGAACCATATGCGATCACAGCTCGCTCCTGCATCAGGAAACACCCAAGTCCGGTCCCTGATGCGTCGTAGTAAACTACGTACCCTACGCCCTCCTCTGGAAGCCTCAATATGGGGGCACTAGTCAGCCTCTGTCTCAGCTCCTGAAAGCTTTTTTGGCAACTCTCCGACCACACGAATGGTTTCCCCTTCTTCATCATGGATTAAAGAGCCCCTGCAACTCTGGAGAAGTCTGGAATGAACCTCCAGTAGTATCCAGCCAAAGCATATGTCCCTCCCCCTTTAGGGGGGGGGGGGTAATCCTGGAAACATCTTTTGAAAAGATTTCCATATGTTCTTCCACTCCTGTTTGGAACTGAACACTCGAAACTCTTACTTCCACAAGGGTAAGGCCAGCTGACTTAAGAGTGATCGGCTGCACCCTCCAATGCATGTGTTCAATATGTGCTGCCTGGGTTCCATTTTTTTCTGACTAAGGAAAACCTCATCCCAACATTGTAGTTAAACCACAACCTTTTTTCCTAATACAGTCAATCTATTTATGAACTGTGGTTTCCCAGTCCATACCAAAACTAATGTCGTAAGTCCTTGATGCTACCACCAAGAGGTTCCAACCTAAACTCTCACCTCAAGGGTCAGATAACACCATCGGTGTAAGTGTGATTATCAAGTCTCCTCCCAAAGGTATCTCCAGACATGAGGGTCAAGTCAACGGTTTAACCAGAAACTCTAGGCCTGGAACAAGATTCGTGGAAGGAAGTAATGATTAGAACCTATGTCTATTGATATGACAGCTAGTAGTATACACAGACCGTACATTGAATCATTCCTAGATCCCTTAAGTCACACTCCTTTTTTGAGCAAAGGATTGTTTTCAACAATACATGTTAATGTTATTTAATGGGGGAGATTATTGAAAATAATACTCTGTCTCTTTATGATAATTCTGATGCTCACAAATACCCTTAGTTATTTTTTAATGATTTTATTTAGTATTTTTCAGGAATTTATTAATTTATTTTACTCTTGAAATAATGATAATTTATTACTCATATGGAATCTGATTTAGCGCGTTCTAGAATCACTGTTCATAACATACGTGAATAAATATAGCATGGAATCTGCTTTGGCGCATTCTGGAATCACTGTTCATACTCTACGTAGATAAACATAGCATAAGGATGAAAAGCGTATATACCTTTTGAGATAAGAGAAAAGTATGGTTAAAAAACCATACGTTTTCAGCAAAGTATGTAAGGATAACCTTACGTTAGGAAGTAACCTCACGTTTTGGTTTTCAGCAAAGTATGGAAGGAGAACCATACGTAAATTCTAAATGTTACGTTTGTTTCTCAAAAGTATGGTTCATAAACCTTACGTTTGTAAACAACCATACGTTCTTAAAAAGTATGGATCAAGTAAAAGTATGGATCTTTTACCATACGTTTGAGTGTTCAAGAAAAAGTATGGATGATCAACACTATGTTTGTGATCAACCCTACATTTGTGATCAACCCTACGTTTGTGATAAACCCTACATTTGTGATCAAACTTACATTTGAAGGCTATGTCATTAACTCTACATTTGGAGGCCACGTCCTCAACCTTACGTTTGACGTCGGGAATTTTGACAGACGATATTTTTATGCAGCGATCAACAAGCTGTTTTTTGGACGGATTTCAAGCCAGATTTAAATTCGTTTTTAAAGTACTACTTTGACTGATTCAAAGCCGTTTTATTAATGGATTTAATATCGAATTAAAAAGAGATTTTTATGCCGAGTATTAAGGTAGGTTACGACTTCTCTGTAAATTCAAATTTCTGAATATCGCAAATAAGAAGGGGAATTTTATGGATCTAAATGTGCAGGAGATATGATTAGTTTTATTATATATGTTCTCTCTGAAACACCAGGTAAAAAGAGTATGATTGATCTATTATTAAAAAAGGTGGAAATCAGAGACTGTAGAAATTTAATATTGATCTGCTGATTCAAAAAGGAGCGTCAAAGCTCTGTTTCTTTCAAGAAGAAGGAACTCGATAGAAGATTCACCTGTTCTACATCGAATATCTATTGTGGATCTAATACTTCTGAAGTTGTGAACTATATCTATATATCTATTGCAACTGGATAAAATCATAACTACTTCATCTTGAAGAACAATATTTCTAGAGATTTTGATCCATCTGTTGTCAATTGCATTCTGTTGCAATTGTGAAGATCAACTGGAATTTTTTTTTCTAAAATTCTTTTTATTTTTGAGTAACTAGCTTCTCGTTCTAAGCTGTGTAGGTTCGTGTTTGAACCAGAAGGCTTTGTTTTTCCTTGGATTGTAAAGGTGTCAACTTCCTGTACTCAGTTGTGAATTGGTCTGTGGAAAAGAGGACCAGATAGTGAAAATCCCCAAGCTCGTGGAGTTGAGAATTAATGGAGTGGACTAGGGGACTTCTGTTCCTCGAACCACTATAAATCTTTGTGTTCTTGATTTTACTAATTCCGCTGTACGATCAAATCTGATAAAGTATAAAGGACATAACTCGTTCAAGAAAAGAGTTATCGAAAAATTGCAAAATGAAAAATTCACCCCCTCTTGTGTATAATCTGCAGATTCAGATCCAACAATTGGTATCAAAGGAGGAGCTTCTGATAGAGCCTTAGCAAGCTAGAAGCTTTTAAGGATTATAAAACAGAGCATTATGACTGATACAAGAGAAGGGATGTCAATGGTCAGATCACCATATTTTAATGGAGACAACTATGGTTGCTGGAAATCACGCATGATAATATATCTGAAAAACCTCGAATATAGAGTCTATTCAAAGATTCTGACTCCTTATGAAATTCCTGAAAATCCTGAGACATGGAGTGCTTCTATAGAAGAAGAGTACGATATGAACTCGAAGGCTATGAATGAAATTATCTACGGTCTAAGACCAGATTAATTTAACAGAGCATCTCAGTGCCCAACAACATATGAGATGTGGTAAACAATAGCTGTGGCATATGAAGGAACAGACATTGTGAGGAAAATGAGATATGCAACTGCCAAATTGAAGTTGGATACTTTCAGAATGGTTGAAGGTGAGAGCATTACCCAAAAGAATGGGATATTGACAGAAATTTTCAATAATATAACAGCCCTAGGATAACCTATCAAGCAGGCTGATCAAGCATTAAAAGTACTGAGGGTACTTCTTACTCGAGGGAATGGTATTTCTGCTGCAATTAGACAATCAACACCTATCAAAGATCCAACCATGAGAGAATTGATTGGTATACTGATGATGTATGAAGCTGAAATGCAAGATGAGGATAATGAACATAAAGTGATTATAAAAAAGAAAGATATATCCTAAAAGGTAACTTCACAACAAAAGAATAGAAAGATGAAGAATAGAGAAGTGAAAGCTAAATTAGAAATCTTTGACTCATCCAACTCAAATGAAGAGCTGGCTCAGCTAGCCAGGAAATTTAGAAAGTTCTACAGCAAGAAAAGAGGCTTCAAAAAATCCTTTATGAGAGATGATAAGGAAGTAAGATGTTATGAATGCAAAAAGACGGGGCATATCAGGCCAAATTTCCCACAATTTAAGGATGCAAAGAAGAAGAAATTCTTCAAAAGAAATGACTTTGAGCAGAAAGACAAGAAAGCTATGAAAGCCACTTGGAGTGTATCTGAAGACTCCAGTAGCTCTTCTGAATCAATATTAGAGAAAGAATAAGTCAATCTAAAAGAAAACATGTGTTTTATGGAAGGAATTGATGAGGTACACTCATATTACTCCTCTGAATCAAATTCTGAATCAAGATACACAAATGAAAAACTTGCAGCCTACTGCAATATGCTTGAAGAAAGATATGATTCACTATTTAAGAAACATAAATCACTAAAAAATATACATAAATCCGTTTCAGATGAAAGAGATACAATGCTGAAACAACATAATTAATTAACTGATAAATATAATTCAATTTACACTAACAATATTAATTTTGAATCAAGAATAAAAACACTGCAGGATGAAGTAGAATCTTACAAATAGGATGCATTGCTTTTTACAAAATGAGAGAATTCATTAAATAAAATTCTTGGAAAAATGTCATTAAAAAGGAGAGATTTGGAATTGGCAGTAAAAGAGAAAAACCAAAGCTATATAAAAATTACTTTGTTCCTAGCTCTAAAAAGGTTAAATGTAATTTTTGTGGGACAAAGGGATATATAGCTAAAAACTGTTTCATAAGAGAACCTTAAATTTTTGGTATTAAGAAAGCCTATGTTTCAAAAGATTTATATAATTCAACTGATTTTAAAAGAACAAAGAAAATCTGGATACCCAGATCATTGCTAGCTAACACCCCTAGACCCAACAAAATATAGGTGCCAAAGCAATTTGTTTGAATGTCTTTGTAGGTAGTAGGCCACCAGAGAAGAAAAGATATATGGTACATGGATAGTGGATTCTCAAGAAATATGAGTGGAAACTCATTGAATTTTTCTTCACTCACTCAAAAGGAAGGAGTACTTGTCCTATTTGGTGACAATACCAAAGGAAAAATCATTGGTATTGGAACTGTTGGAGACCCAAATACAGTCTCAATCAACAATGTACTTTATGTACAAGGACTAAAACACAATCTGATAAGTATCTATCAACTTTGTGATGATGGATATACTCTTGATTTTACTAAAAATTCCTATATTGTTTTTAAAGATAAACTGTGTAGATTTATAGCACCAAGGACTGAAAATGTCTACACTTTGGATTTAAATTCCTTGTGTAAACAACAAGTAAACTGCTTGACTGCTAAAGTAAGTGAATCATGGATCTAGCATAGAAGACTTGGACATTGCAATGTATATGTTTTACATAAGTTATCTAAGAAACATTTAGTTTCTGATTTACCTTTTCTCAAATTTGAAAGTGACATATTTTCTGATGCATGTCAACTTGGCAAGCAACACAAATCATCCTTCAAATATGCTAATAAGGTTGCTACATCTAAACCTCTATAACTTATTCATATGGATTTTTTGGACCTTCAAGAGTATCAAGCTTAGCTGGTAAATTATATATATATGTTTTAGTAGATGACTATTCAAGATTTACATGGATTTTATTTTTGAAATTTAAAAATGAAGCTTTTACTTTATTTGAAAGTTTCTGAAATTTGTTAAAAATGAAAAAGGTTTCAATATAATCTCATTGAGAAGTGATCATGGTGGAGAATTTAAGAATCTGGAATTTAATTCCTTTTTCTAAAACATGGGTATTAAACATACATTTTTTTCACCCAGAACACCTCAACAAAATGGGCTTCTAGAAAGAATAAATAGAACAATTCAAGAAATGGCTAGAACTATGTTAAATGAATATAGACTACCTATATATTTTTGGGAAAAAGCTATGAATACAACTTGTTATATAATTAATAGAGTATTAATTAGACCTATTTTGAAAAAGAAACCCTATTAACTATGGAATAATAGAAAACCTAAAGTAAATTACTTTAAAGTTTTTGGATTCAAGGTTTACATCTTAAACACCAAGGATAATCTTGGTAATTTTGATCCAAAATCTGATGAAGGTATTTTCATAGGATATTCTACTACCTCCAAAGCTTATAGAGTTTATAATAAGAAGTCAAGGATTTCTAAATAATCAGTTCATGTGAAATTTGATGAATCTGATCCCTTTGAGAAAAGGACAGAACAAATGGATGAACTTGACTCTAAAGATAACATGAGACTTGAGAATTTAAAGAATCATTTTGAAAATGATATAAAAGAAATTAAGACCAGTTCAGAGGAATATTATACTGAAGAACCTTTAAATATATAACCTAGAAAGTCTAGAACCCTAAAGAATCACCATTTAGAAACTGTAATAGGTGATCTAGAAACTGGTGTTCAAACTAGAAGAAACTTAGGAAAACTAGTGGAATTTTCTGCCTTCCTATCTCAACAAGAACCCAAGACTATAGAAGAATCTTTAGATGATGAAATATGGGTAATAGAAATGCAAGATAAATTAAACCATTTTAAAAGAAATGAAGTTTGGGAATTAGTAAAAATACCTAAGAATTATCCTGTAATAGGAACCAAATGGGTCTTTAGAAATAAACAGGATGACCAAGGCACAATAACTAGAAATAAAAAAAGATTAGTAGCCAAAGGATATAATCAAGAAGAAGGTATAGATTATGATGAGACTTTTGCACCTGTATCTAGGTTATAATCCATTAGAATCCTTTTAGCCTATGCATCTTATATGAATTTTAAATTATTTCAAATGGATGTCAAATCTGCCTTTTTAAATGGTTATTTAATGGGGGATGTTTTTGTTGAGCAACCTCCTGGTTTTGAAAACTTTCAAAAACCTGATTCTGTTTCTAAACTTACTAAAGTAATTTATGGCCTTAAATAAGAACCTAGAGCTTAGTATGAAAGATTAAGTTCTTTTCTTTTGAAAAATTATTTTACTATTGGAATGGCAGACCCGACACTATTTAAGAAAACTATGAAAAATAATGTTTTATTGGTTCAAATTTATGTTGATTATGTAATCATTGGATCAACTAATAAAACTCTTTGTCATGAATTTTCAAAATTAATGAAAGAAGAATTTGAAATGAGTATGATGAGAAAATTAAATTTCTTTTTGGGTCTTGAAATATTTCAAAAAGATTTTAGAAATGTTTTAAATCAAAGAAAATACATTACTGATTTACTTAAGAAATTTGGACTTGAAAATAACAAGCCATTTACAACTCCTATGTGTACTAATATAAAACTTGATTTGGATGAAACTAAGAAATCAGTTGACAACAAGTTATATAGAGGTATGATTGGTAGTTTGTTATATCTTACTACTAGAAGGCCAGATATAATATATTCAGTATGTCTTTGTGCTAGATTTCAATAAAATACTAAAGAATCTCATCTAACTGCTGTTAAGAGAATTTTTAGATTTTTAAAAGGAACTGTTTCTCAATCTTTTCTTTATCCAAAAACTTCTGATTTTAATTTGATTTCATATTCAGATGCTGACTTTGGAAGTTGTAGACTAGATATAAAAAGAACATCAGGTACATGTCACTTTTTAGTAAAGTCCTTAGAATCATGGTCTAGTATGAAACATCATTCAGTTGCCCTATCAAAATCTGAGGCAGAATATGTTTCTGCTGGCAGTTGCTGTGCACAAGTGTTGTGGATGAAAAACACTCTTATGGACTTTGGATTGAATTTTAATAATACACCTATTTTATGTGATAATACAAGTGCAATTAATATTTCAAAAAATTCTATTAGTCATTCTAGAACTAAGAACATTGATATAAGGCATCACTTTTTAAGAGATCATGTTATTAAAAAGATATATTTTTAGAATTTGTAAATACAAAAATTCAATTAGTAGATATTTTTACTAAACCACTTCCCACTGCAAGGTTTGATTTTATGAAGGGGGAGCTAGGTTTATTTAATTTTAAATATATTTTTTCTTTTATTTATTTATGTAAATTTTATTTTGTTTATTGAATACTATTTAATATTTTCTTTCTTTCACCATATGAAAATTTTATCTGTTTTTTAATTTATTTAATGATTAGTGATTACATGGGAATCAAGGCTGTCAGAGCCTTTTCAACTTCTAAACCCTTTCAATTCTATCGAAACTCTTTCAAAATATGAAAATCGCACTTCCTCTTATAAATCCTAACCTTCGAACCTTTGAAACCATAACCTTCAAACCTTCATAGACTCTTGCGAAAATGGTAAGGACTAAAATAGCCAGTGAAGCCGATCCAAGAAATGCCAAGAGACAACGCACCGAGGGTAGAAAAATGTTACATGGTAAGGTAATCAATCTCGACTGGTTATTTAAGACAAATCTGTTGCTGAAGCAAGAGTTGTCATTTCAGAATCTTGAACAAATGTTCAACAGTGAAAATACGGAATTTTTGTATGAAGTAGAACTTAGATACTTCTTCAAATCTGTACAGTTTAGCCTGGGAGATACTGAGGACAGTATGTTGGCTAAGATAGAGGATATGGATTTCTCAGTCTCATCAGTAGAGATTAGTCAGATTCTTAACTGCCCTCATGAGGGAGTTTTTCATTTCGACTTGAAAAATATTAGAGATTCTGTGCATAAATCCAAAGACATCATGTCTTTTATTTTTGGTACTAATATAATAAAGAAAATGTTTGTCAAGGATTTAGAGCCTGATCAGAAGATTTTGGTCAAATTTATTCAGACCGGAATAGCTCCACGGATGGTAGAAATGGAAAAGATTTTGTACCCATATATGTATATAATGTTTCTTTTGTTAAGCGATATTACGTTAAATTTTCCAAGATACATGATAAGGTATCTTAGTTACTGCTGTCAAAGCGAGGCCAGGATGAATTTCTACCCTTTTGGTAGATTTATTTCTAAAATGATGTTTAAGAAAGACATGGTGAGATTAGTGGATGCCCGAGTTACCTGTCATCACAGTAATACATTTAATGCTGGCAATTTGAGGAAAGTTGGATATTTCTGGAGCACAATTAAAGGAAAACTTTTTCTAGTAGGAGCTGAGGAAGACTCAGAGAGTGCTTAGGCTCAACCTAATAAGTCCAAGGAAGGACAAGCTGAATCCAGAGTTAACAATATAGCAAGAAGGATTCACTTTGGAGTAGAAGATCTTGAGGAAGATAGAAGTCAGGAAGGTCTTCAATCAAAAAGAAAGAGACCAGTAAATGAGGAAGTTAGTTCCCCTGCTTTGGAAACCACAACAGAAGCTTTATTTTATTATAATTTTGTGAGAGAAGCTATTGTTGATAAAACCATGGAAGATGTTACTGAGAGAACAGCTCCAATATAGGAATCAGGAGCTCAAGAAGAAACTCAAAGGGAAAATCAGGAACAGATTGTAGCTGATGTTGAAGTTGCACTTCAACAAGAACAAGAGATGGAGGCTGTTCCTGGTGAAGAAGTGGCCAGACCTCAAGAAACTACTGAAGATATTGTTCTTGAAAACCCAATGGAAGGCATAGATTCTGATGTTTGTGATGAACATGATTCTGAAGCTCAAACAGAGGTACTTCAGGAGGATTTTTCTATGGAGGAGTTTTAGAACTCTAAGGAAAAATTTGTGGACCAACCTGCTCAAGATAAAGAAAAAGAAAAATCTGATGCTGAATCATTACCTTTGGTACTGCTGCATCAAACAGAAAATGTGAATGTGAATCAAGTATAGGGTGCATCTGATTCAAGGAAAGAAGAAGTTGAAGAACTGTACAGAAAGGTATCTCAGTTGGAATCTGAGAATGTTTCTCTGAGAAATTCCTTAGACATAGAACATTTGAAATTTCAAAAGCTGAAGGAGTGTATAGTTTCAAGGAAATAATTTGAAATGTTTAAAGAGGATATGCTGGCTTCTATTAAAAAATTGAAATCTGAAATGGTTATGAAGTTAGATTTATCAGATCTGAAGTTTTTTATTGAGAACCAATTTGCCTCAGTTGCAAATAGTGTTGTTAGTGAATCAGGTACTTCACCTGATTTAATCAAAATGTTTCAGGCTATTACAGCTGCGATGAGCAACATGAATGACAGGGTACAATATCTTCAATGTAACAGTACTCCTTTTTCAGTGTTGCTGGACAATCATAAGTTCTTAGTGGATCAACTGACATCTAGTGAGCCATCGATCAGAATTCTCTTAAATCAGTTATCAGAGAAGCTGTCAGTATTTGTTGAAAAAGAGGAAAGGATGCATGAGTTTTTTAGAGTCAATTTAATTGAGGATATTCATATGACTCAAGATAATAGAGAGCTCATTATCAATCTTGGATATGGGATGATTAAGAGACTTCGGGAGTAGTTTACAGAAATCATGTCTGCAATCCAGAGGAGATAGGCCCTGTTACCTATCTTACCCAAACCTTGATTCCTGTGTATATCATTGTCATGTATACAAAACTGTTTTTTAATGAAAATTTTCCTTCACTATTTATTTATTTATTTCTTTATTTTTTTTACTAATTTTTTTATTTTTTATGCTAGTACTCCAGATTTAATTATTGATAACCAGTTCCTAATAGCATTTACTAATAGTTCAGTGCAATATTAAAAGTGTTAAAATCCATGATTTTTCATTATTTTTGATATCAAAAAAGGGGGAGAATTTGGATAAACACCACATCAAAACCTCAACCTCAACATTTTATTTAGCGGGAGATTTCATTTTATTGAGGGGGAAAATTAAAGGAGAAATTTGGATTTATAATTATCTTTTTGGTGGAGAAGTTTTTATTTAAAACATTATAACTAATTTTGAAAGTTAATTTTGTTTAAATAATTTTAATTATTTTATGGGTTTTGTGATCATCAAAAAGGGGGAGATTGTTGAGAAAAGTATTGTTTTGAACAATACATGTTAATGTCATTTAAAGGGGGAGATTATTGAAAATAATACTCTGTCTCTTTATGATAATTTTGATGCTCACAAATACCCTTAGTTATTTTCTAATGATTTTATTTATTATTTTTTAAGAATTTATTAATTTATATTACTCTTGAAATAATGAGAATTTATTACTTATGCAGAATCTGCTTTAGCGCATTCTGGAATCACTGTTCATACCTTACGTGAATAAATATAGCATGGAATCTGCTTTAGCGCGTTCTGGAATCACTGTTCATACCCTACATAGATAAACATAGCGTAAGGATGAAAAAAATATATACTTTTTGAGATAAGAGAAAAGTACGGTTAAACAACCATACATTTTCAGCAAAGTATAGAAGGAGAACCTTATGTTAGGAAGGAACCTCACGTTTTGGCTATCAGCAAATTATGGAAGGAGAACCATACGTAAATTCTAAATGTTACATTTGTTTCTCAAAAGTATGGTTCATCAACCTTACTTTTGTAAACAACCATACGTTCTTAAAAAGTATGGATCAAGTAAAAGTATGGATCTTTTACCGTACGTTTGAGTGTGAAGAAAAAGTTTAGATGATCAACCCTACGTTTGTGATCAACCCTACGTTTGTGATCAACCCAACATTTGTGATCAACCCTACGTTTGTGATCAACCCTACGTTTGTGATCAACCTTACGTTTGAAGACTATGTCATTAACTCTATGTTTGGAGGCCACGTCATCAACCTTATGTTTGGCGTCAGAAATTTTGACAGATGATATTTTTATGTAGCGATCAGCATGCTGATTTCTCGGCAGATTTCAAGCCGGATTTAAAGTAGTTTTTAAAGTACGACTTTGACTGATTCAAAGCTATTTTATTAATGGATTTAAGATCGTATTAAAGAGATATTTTTATGCCGAGTCGTAAGGGAAGTTACGACTTCTCTGTAAATTCAAATTTTTGAATATCGCAAATTAGAAGGTGACTTTTATGGATCTAAATGTACAGGAGAAATGATTAGCTTTATTATATATGTTCTCTCTGAAACACCAGGTAAAAAGAGTATGATCGATCTATTATTAAAAAAGGTGGAAAACAGAGATTGCAGAAATTCACGATTGATCTGCTGATTCAAAAAGGAGTGTCAAAGCTCTGTTTCTTTCAAGAAGAAGGAACTCGATAGAAGATTCACATGTTCTACATCGAATATCTACTGTGGATCTAATACTGCTGAAGTTGTGAACTATATCTCTATATCTATTGAAACTGGATCAACTCAGAACTGCTTCGTCTTGAAGATCAATATTTTTAGAGATTTAGATCCATCTGATGTCAATTGCATTCTGTTGCAATTGTGAAGATCAAATGGAAATTTTTTTTCTGAAATTATTTTTATTCTTGAGTAACCAGCTTCTCGTTCTAAGCTGTGTAGGTTCGTGTTTGAACGAGAAGGATTTGTTTTGCCTTGGATTGTAAAGGTGTCAACTGCTTGTACTCAGTTGTGAATCGGTCTGTGGAAAAGAGGACAAGATAGTGAAAATCACCAAGCTCGTGGAGTTGAGCGTCGGTGGAGTGGAATAGGGGCCTTCTGTTTCCCGAACCACTATACATCTTTGTATTCTTGATTTTACTAATTCCGCTGCACGATCAAACCTGATAAATTATAAAGGAAAGAACTCATTCAAGAAAAGAGTTATCGAAAAATTACAAAAGACACAATTCACCCCCTCTTGTGTATAATCTATAGATTCAGATCCAACATCCTTGACCTCATGAAACTACTCTTTTCCCCCGCCCTCCAACTCCCTGAGTGTGGTAGGGACTACAAAGGTGGGTGGTTGTAACATGTTGAAATGTACACCACCTCATGCTTCTCTCCAAGCTCTACTTCCATGTCTTCTTCCCTGCAGATTCATCTGCCCTTAACACAACCTTTTTCCAAAACAGTTTACACTCCCAAGTCTCTGAGACTGGCGCTAGTTTCTTGTTTTCCCACAAATAACATTCACTAGTTGTATCCACTCAGCCAAATAACATTCAACTGCAAAGGTTCTCTCTATCATCCTAACATTGGTAGGAATGTACAGATGGAAAAGTGTTGGATCAGATGTCTCTAAACACACCTCACTCAGAGGTCCATGCTCTGAAGCACTGATCGTATCATATTCATCGAGTACCAGGAATGATTGGTACAACTCGATGAATACTTAGCTACCAAAATTTCATCCTTCCAAAACTGTAGAAGCTGAAGGGAACTCTCAACCACCTCTTCAAGTCAGTCCTCAGCAGGCTATGAGTTGGACTCTCCTTGGAACAAGAGGGGTATCTAATGCTAAAACACATGTAAGGCACTAAGCCTACAAGTTTCCTCTACCGGTACCGCCGGTAGTATCTGCTGACCAACATAAAGTGATATAGTTGGCACACTGCCTAAAGGTACCATCTCATAAAATGAACCAAGTACCGAAACATCATCACTATGAGAACCATCATCATGTTCACTCACTGAAATAGACTAGTAGATAAGATCAAAATCCGCTCTACTAGTGTGTCCACTCGGCAGAAAACTCCAGTAATCGCCTCCATACAATCCTCTGCTGCCTGGGAATATTTATCCCTACGTAACCTCAGAGGCCTCTGCTGTTGGAACTCGTGCAACCCGCTCAGTTGGCGTGAACTATTCGCTAGTGCGGCTGGTGGAATCTTCTACCCAATAGGTGGTGGTGTTGTTGGTACACCACCCGAAGGTACCAACATAGTAAGAGGGCCCTACACCAAAGCCTCGTTGCTCGATGGGACGCCATCATGTACTCTCTTGGAACTCTAACTGGCTGTTTGTGTGGAGGGATCCTGGACAGATGTGACACGGTCGAAAGTTATACCTAGTGAACTAACCTGGTTGAGCTGACTCAAAGAAAACTTTTGAAAACACACAGACAATCAGTGTTTTCCTGCACTGAGTTTGAAATCAGAACTCAGGGTCCTAGTGAATGGATACGTCAGCCACCGCACCAACACTGGACTCCCTGAACTAAAAACTACACTTGGTATCCTTAATACTATTGTTTCACATAAAAGAATGATCAGAGTGCAATGTTCTGCGGTAGAACCGAATCCTGTGATACCAATTTGTCAAGACCCATCCCCCGGGGCCCATGTTGTGACTACCCCAAGCCCGCCTTCCATAGGCTAGGGGCTGGCGACTAGCACCAAAGGAGTAATTCCAAAAGCTGGGAAGGCATTACCTTTATAAAACATAAGCACACACACAACCAGAGTACAAGCGGAAGAAAAAACTAAGTAAAAGCTGTATAAAAAGTGTACTGAAAGTAAAGGGGCCGGAAATAAAAGCCCAATAGTAAAGTATAAGGAAAGGAAAAACAGGTATAACCAAAAGGACAAACAGCTGGAAGGTGTCTAGCAGCTCCTGGATTGTCCTCCGAGGTTCCTACTTGGAGGGTAGGTACATATGGCCTCCACAGTACTCCACGTCTGTCAGAGTCCACCATTTACCGATAAGTCGTAAGGTCCTCCTCCGGGTACCGTCTAGACCAGCTGCTCTCGGCATCCGTCAGCGCTGTCCATCGTCTGCATCCAAAACAACGAGGTGCAGGCATAACCTATGAATGGGTGAGTATAACGATACTCTGTAGAGACCCCAAGATCCTCAAGGTCTCACAAAATCCAACAAGGATAAACTACAAAGTAATATTTCAATGGATAACCATTACTTAGGTATATGCCCATTCATATACCTAAGTTATCAAGTAACCCGTCTCAATTATGAGGAAAACACAAAGGTCATTGACTCAGATCAAACCAGGATTTTCATTATCAAAACCATGATTGCTGGATAACTCCTCCTCTGTCGAGTACAGTGGACCTATCGTGACTCTGAGGCACTTCCTATTAACCTGAGACTACTGAGGTACTCCTACTATCGAGTACCACGGGTCTGCTGCCAAACTAGGCGCTCCTCCACTGTGGGTCTGCTGCCAAACTGGGTGCTCCCCTTAATAGCTGTCAGAGGTACTCCTCCTGTCGAGTACTGTGGGTCAGCTGCCAAACCAGGCGTTCCATTCTCCATGGGTCTGCTGCCATACCGGGTGCTCCGTCCACTGGGCTAATTGAATCACTCAGAGTCGAATCAGTCAAGCAGTCATCAGGTCTACAACTACTAGGTCTCAGCACTCTGTATGCTCATCTCTAGGAGGATCTGCTCCACGAGCTACTGGTCGATACTCTAAGTGTCGTGAACTCTCACGTGGAAGTATCTCAGAGGAATGCCAGGTCATAGGGGTCTCAATGCAATAGATGGCATGTCAATTGGACACCCGATCTGTGAGTTATTAGCTTTTTAGTCTCGGGGGCCCAGTTGGTTTTGTGCACGAACCAACCTGACCGTATCTCAACTATACCCTGAACTCCCATGGGGTATTCTCAAAGGGACGATTATGCTCCAAGAATACAGGTGCTCCTGAAGGTTCATGAAATGGACTTCTGGTGCCAATGATATGGCCCAAGAAGTTAATGGGTCAGTAATGGGCCCAGGTCTGGTCCGACCCGATCGGCCCGACTCGGCCCTGCCCAGTCACAGCAGACCCGGTCTGGGTCAACCTGGATAGACTCGCTAGGTCTAACCCGGACCATTGGGTGGGTCAGTCCGCTATGTTTTGGCCCGGTCCACTAGGCCCGACCCAGCAGACTGCGAGGGTGGTTCGGCCTGGTGGTCACCACATAGGCAGTTCGGTAACTCAGCCCGGGAGACCGGGCCAGTTCAGCCAGTGACAACGTGGTGGAAACCTCAGGTCGGCTCGAGAAGTCGGAGGCTGGGAGGCCAGCAGGCAGGCCGCACGAGGCGCGGGTAGGCCGACTGGTCACCGGTAGGCTGCGGGTGCACCATGCAGGGCGCCGGGCAGGGTACCGGGGTGCCGGGCAGGCTGCCGGTAGGGGCCTGGATGGCCTCCAACAAGGTTCGGGGGCACCGGGTAGGCCACCAACGGGGAACGGGGGTGCCGGGTAGGCCGCCGGCAGGGTGCGGGTGGCACCGGGTAGGCCGCCGGCGGGGCACGAGGGCGCTGGGTAGGCCGCCGACGGGGCGCGTGGGCGGTGGG
This sequence comes from Viscum album, assembly GCA_963277665.1. Classification (NCBI taxonomy): domain Eukaryota; kingdom Viridiplantae; phylum Streptophyta; class Magnoliopsida; order Santalales; family Viscaceae; genus Viscum; species Viscum album. The sequence continues at coordinate 275,157,782 of OY728126.1, read as the reverse complement.
CAGCAAGCCAACGGGGTGCGAGGGCATTGGGAAGCATGCCAATGGGGTACCAGTGGAGTCAGGCAGCGCACGGGGCATGCAGGCAGCATGCCGGGGCAGCGCGCTAGGGCCCGGGAAGCGAGCCGGGGCGCCGCAGGGGCAACGCGATTCGCGGAGGCCGTGGGTAGCGCGACCCTTGTTCGTTGTCCTCATCATCGTCGCCTCTTTTCCAATCCGTCATCATCGAACATGAACAAATAAGGGGAGCTTTGGACCATGTTCGTGCATCCTGAGCCCTCCTTGTTATGGTGATAGAAATTGGTGATTCTCACACTATATCTTTGTTCGACGAAGAAAGAGGTATATATTCAAATAGAAAAAAATAACCCAAAACCCCCTACCTTTCATTTTCCAGTAGACATTCGTTGACGTCACAGAAGGATGGACATCAATACATGGTAGAGGATTATGTCCCATGTAAACAGGGGTTTGAGGAAGAAGGTCGAAGAAGAAGAGCATCGTCGGTGTTTTTCGCATTCTTCACGTTCTTTGTTGGAGAGCATAATCCTCCAAGTGTTGGGTGTCGCAGCACTTTACCAGCGTTTCGTTGCTTTGGTGAAGCCGTACCAAATCCTCCTCCCAAGTTCCATATATATGGGAGAGGGTGGAAGGTAGGTAACTATCGTTATAATTTATGACGGTTCATTTATTTGGAACCTTCAAAAATTCCACCAAAACTGTTACTTAATTTAAAAAGGGGAAAGCCAATTAATTTACGCTAGCACAACGATGAGTTGCGTTGGTAAAGTTAATTATTTGTGCGTTGGCACAATTAATTGTGTGTGTGTTGGCAAAATTATGGTGGAGGAGGTCAAGAGGCTCTCCCTCGTTTATGAGGGAGTTGAGAGGTTTTAACCCCCACCTTCAACAGGGTTTGGGTGGTCCTCACCCCTATCATCAATAGGGAGGTTTTGCGACTCGGGTGGTCCCGACCACAATTTTCCTCCCATGAGAGGTTATGCTCAGTTGGGCCCCACCACCATAACCTCTCATGGGAGGTTAGGGTGTGGCGGTCCCACCTCTAACCTCTAAGGGGAGGTTTTAACCAACACACTCAACACATGGAAGCTACAAAAATAAATTAAAGTATTTTAATTTAATTTATTATTTTTTATAAACAGGAAAAAACTAACTTCTATTCCCGAACATCTTCCGTCAAGGTGAAAGTATTCTTAAGCGGATACCAGCACTGTGAGTTCAACGGTTTCCTCAGATTTTAATTCCTAGCACTGGTTCAAAAGTTACAAAACGCCACTCGCGCGTTTACTAAACGTCCTTGAAAAAAAGTTTGGAAGATTATTATCAGTCACCCTCAACCAACTACCATTGAGGTTAGGCTCTGCCTAGGTGGAACACGTCCCAAAGAACACAAAGGTACTCTCGGATTTTCAATCTGAGTTACCATTTGGCGGTTATGAATTTTACAATAAAATAAATTTAACTTAATTATTTTATTTGCGGCCAAAAAATAACTTTTTTTGGTGGCCCGCACCGGCCAAAGATAGTATCTGCTTAAATATATCATGCCCTCATGAGTTCAGAGGTGGTTTCATATTTTTAATCTGAGCTACCGTTTGTGAGTTATAAGCATTTGAAAAATAATATAATTTATTTAATTATTTTATTTACGGTTATGTCATTTTTGGGATTTCTCAAAGGAGGCTCGCGCCGACTAAACTTCATTCGCGCCTAGGGTAAAACTGCCATCCTGAGCACAATGGTGCCCTCAGATTTCTAATCCGAGTAACTATTTAATAGGTATTCCACTTTTTCAGGAAAACCACTTAGGCACGTTAAATTAAGCTTAACAAAAACTTCCGAAATTGATTCCGAGCACACCGTACCTTGAAATCATGAACCGTCAGAAACTGCGGACTTGTAAAATTCTCGTGTATTGAAGAAAAAAATTTCCACGGAATTTCCATCTCTTTACATTCTACCTACCTCAGAGCTTTACATCCCCATAATCTATAACTCGAACTAAGGGAACAAATGGGGGTACTAAGCACGCATCTGAGCCTCCCGCTCCCATGTGCTCACCTGGAGGTTCATGTGCTTCTAGAGAATGCACACCAGAGGCATCGACAATACACGTAGGACCCGCTCTTGTCAATCCTCAATATCCATTGGAAACTCTGTGAAAGTCTCCATGCCATCGATGTTCATCTCCCTGTGGTCGATGATATGGGAAGGGTCGTGCACATATCTTCTCAGCTGAGATACGTGGAAGATGTCATGCACCTGGTGCAACTGAGGAGGATGATCTAAGTGGTAAGCGACCTTACCTACTATATCGAGGACCTGGAAATGTCTGATGAACCACGAAGATATATTTTTTCCTCAGCCAAATTTCTGTAGACCTCGTCAAGGTGAGAGCCATAAAAAGACGTGGTCTCCATCCTCGAACTCTAGATGACACCATATCCTATCAGTATATGACTTTTGCCTGCTATGTGAAGTCTTCATCCACTCCTGGATGATCTGCACCTTCTCCATGATATCCCATATCATCTCTGGTCAGTTGGAAGTGGGCCTACTTGGTGAGTCGGTCGACGATCACCCAAATCGAGTCATGACCCCTAGATGTACATTGAAGACCGGTCATGAGGTCCATGAATATCCAATCCCACTTCCACTCTTGGACCTATAAAGGCTGGACCAAGCCTGCTGGTACCGGGTGCTCTGACTACACTTGCTGACAAGTGAGGCATCGAGAGACAAACTCCACTACCACCTTCTTCATACCTGGATACCAGTGATGTCATCTGAGGTCCTGATACATCTTCGCCACTCATGGATGTTCCACTAGAGGGGAAGTGTGGAACTCCCTCAACACTTCCTCCAAAAGTGCTTCTGGAACCAAGGTACATCCTCTAAAGAGGATGATGTGCTCCCTACCTTTAGAAAATCCATAGGTGCCTTCCCTATGGATATCTAAGCACGTCGTGTCTCATAGTCAGTGTCCCCATGCTGCACCTCCTTGACTCACTAAAGAAGTGGGGGAGTGACCGTAAGAGACTATAGATAGGTTGCTCCATCTCTATCTACAAAGGATATCTATAAGGCAGCCAACAGCTCTGTCCCCTCTCCTAGAAGCTTTATGCTAGTCCTCCTGCTGAGCACATCTGCAACAAAGTTCCCCTTCCCAAGAGTATATACTATCTCGAAGTCATAGTCCCAGAGGAACTCGAGCCATCACCACTATCTCAGGATCAGGTCTTTCTGAGAGAAGATATAACTGAGACTCTTATGATTTGAGTACACGGTAAAACATTCACCCATCAGGTGGTGTCACCACATCTTCAAGGATAAGTCCACTGCTGCTAACTTCAGGTCATGGGTAGCGTAGTTCTTCTTGTTATCTCAGCTGCTGAGAACCATACATAATCACGGTTCGCTCCTGTATCAGAACACACTCGAGTCCGGTCTCTGATGCGTCGCAGTAAACTACATACCCTACACCCTCCTCTAGAAGCCTCAAGATGGGGGCACTAGTCAGCCTCTATCTCAGCTCCTGAAAGCTTTTCTGGAAACTCTCCGAACACACGAAGGGTTTCCCCTTATTCGTCAAGGATGAAAGCAGTGCTATAACTCTGGAGAAGTCTGGAATGAAACTCCAGTAGCATCTAGCCAAAGCAAGTGTCTGTCCCCCTTGGGGGGGGGGGTAATCCTGGAAACATCTTTTGAAAAGATGTCCCCATGTTATGCCACTCATGTTTAGAACTGAACACTCAAAACTCCAGCTGCCACGAGGGTAAGGCTGACCGATTCAAGAGTGATCGGTTGCACCATCCTATGCATGAGTTCAATATGTGTTGCCTGAGTTCCCTTTTTCACCGACTAAGGAAAACCTCATCCCAACATTGTAGTTAAACCACAACCATTTTTCCTAATACATTCATTCTGGGTATGAACTGTGGTTTCCCAGTCCATACCCAAACTAAAATCATAAGGCCTCGATGATGCCACCATGAGGTTCCAACCTAAACTCTCACCTCAAGGGTTAGATCACACCATCGGTGAAATTGTGATAATCAAGTCTCTTCCCAAAGGTATCTCCAGACATGAGGGTCAAGTCAATGGTTTAACTGGAAACTCTAGGTCTAGAACAAGATTTTTGAAAAGAAGGAATGATTGGTACCTATGTATATTGATACGACAGCTAGTAGTAGACACATACCGTACCTCGAATCATTCAAAGAGCCCTTGGGTCACACTCCTTGTCCGCATGTAGCTACTCTTTTACCCCGCCCTCCAACTCCCTGAGCCTGGTGGGGACTACAAAGGTGGGTGGTTCTAACATGTCGAAATGTACACCACCTCATTATGCTCTCCTAGCTCCGCTTCCACATCTGCTTCCCTACAGATTCATTTATCCTTAACACTTCCTTTTTCTAAAATAGTTTACACTCCCAAGTCCATGAGACTGGGACTAGTTTCCTTCTTTCCCACTACTGACATTAACTGGCTGTATTCGCTAGGCCAAAGAACATTCAACTGGAAAGGCTCTCTCTAGAATCCTAACATAGGTAGTAATGTAGAGAGGAAAAAGTGTGGATCAGATGTCCCTAAACACACCTCACTCAGAGGTCCAAGCTCTGAATCACTGATCATATCATATTCATCCAGTCCTCAGCTACCTATGAGTCAGGCTCGCCTTGAAACCTGAGGGGTATCTGATGCTGAAACACATGTAAGGCACTAAGACTACAAGTGTCCTCTACCGGTACTGCAGGTAGTGTCTGCTGACCAATGGGCAGTGATATAGTTGGCACACTGCCTAAAGGTACCATATCAGAAAATGGTCCAAGTACCGAAACCTCATCACTATGCAGACCATCATCATGGCCACTCATAGAAAAATACTAGTATCTAAGATCAACATCTATTATAATAGTGTCTCAACTAGGCGGAAAACTCCAGTAATTGCCTCCATCCAATCCTCTGCTGCCTGGGAATCTTTCTCACCTCGTAACCTCAGAGGCCTCTGCCGCTGGAACTCATGCAATGTGGTCAGTCGGCATGCACCGTCCGCCAGTGCGGCTGGTGGAATCTGCTGCCCAAAAAGTGGTGGTGTTGCTGGTACACCACCCGAAGGTGCCAACATAGTAAGAGGGCCCTGCAACGGAGCCTCGTCGCTCGGTGGGCCGCCATTGTGTACTCTCTTGGAACTCTAACTAGCTGTTTGTGTGGAGGCATCCTAAACAGATGAGACACAATCAAAAGTTATACCTGGCGAGTTGACCTAGTTGAGCAGACTCAATGAATTTTTTTGAAAACACCCACCCAATTAGTGTTTTTGTGCACTGAGTCAGAAATCAGAACTCAGGGTCCTAATGTATGGATACATAGGCCGCTACACCAACACTGCACTCCCTGAACTGAAAACCACACTCGGTACCCTTAAAACTATTGATTCACAGAAAAGAATGATCAAAGTCTTGAGTTCTACGGTAGAACCGAATCCTCTGATTCCAATTTGTCATGACTTGTCCCCCGGGGCCCTTATCGTGACTACCCCAAGCCCTCCTTCCATAGGCTAGAGGCCGACCACTAGCACCAAAGGAATAATTCCCTAAATATGGGAAGGCATTGACTTTATAAAACATAAAAACACACACAAACATAGTACAAGAGGAAGAAAACACTAAGTAAAAGCTTTATAAAAAGTGTATGGAAAGTAAAGGGGCCATAAATACAAGCCCAACAGTAAAGTACAAGGAAAGGAAAACAGGTACATCTAAAAAGACAAACAAATTGAAGGTGTCTAGCAGCTCCTGGATCGTCCTCCGGGGTTCCTACCTAGAGGGTAGGTACAGATTCCCTTTACAGGACTCCACATCCGTTAGAATCCCCTGTGTACCGATACGTCATAAGGTCCTCCTCCAAGTACAATCCAGTCCTGGCACTCTTGGCCTCCGTCAGCGTTGTCCGTCATCTGCATCCAACACAACGACATGAGATCATAACCCGTGCAGGGGTGAGTATAACGATACTCATTAGGAACCCTGAGACCCTCAAGGTCTCACAAAATCCAACAAGGATAAACCACAAAGTAAGATTTAAACAGATAACCATATCTTAGGTATATTCCCACACATATACCTAAGTTATCATGTAACCAGTCTCAATCTTGAGGAAAACACAAAGGTAATTGACTCAACTCAAACCAGTATTTTCATTATCAAAACCATGACTGTTGGAGAACTCCTCCTCTGTCGAGTACAGTGGCCCTATCCCGACTCCGAGGCACTTCTCACTAACCTTATACTACTGAGGTACTCCTATTGTTGAGTACCGTGGATCTGCTACCAAACCAGGCACTCCTCTGCTGTGGGGCTGCTGCCAAACTGGGCACTCCCCCTAATAGCTGTCAAAGGTACTCCTCCTGTCGAGTACCACAGGTCTGCTGCCAAACCATGCGCTCCGTCCGCCATTGGTCTGCCGCCCAACCAGGCGCTCCGTCCACTGGGCTAATCGAATCACTCAGAGTCAAATCGATCAAGCAGTCATCAAGTCTACAGCTACTAGGTCTCCACACTCTGTATGGTCATCTCCAGGAGGATCCGTTCCATGAGCTACTGGTCGATACTATAAGTGTCATGAAGTCTCACGTGGAAGTATTTCAAAGTACCATCACGTCATAGGGGTATCAAAACAATAAACAGAGCGTCAATCGGATGCTCGGTCTGTGAGTTATTAGCCTTTTAGTCACGGGGGCCCAGTTGGTTTCATGTACAAACCAACCTGACCATATCTCAAGTATACCCCGAACTCCTGTGGGGTATTCTCAAAGGGACGGCTATGCTCCAAGAATACAAGCACCACTGACGGTTCGTCAAACGGACATCTGGTGCCAAAGATATGGCCCAAGAAGGTAATGGGTCAGTAATGAGCCCGGGTCCGGTCCGACCCAGTCAGACCGACTCGGCCCAACCCAGTTTGGGTTGACCCGGTCAGACTTTCTGGGTTTGTACTGAACCAATGGGTGGGTCAGTCTGCTATGTTTTTGACCAAGTCCCCTGGGCCCGACCCAATGGAGCACGAGGGTGGTTTGGCTCGGTAGTCTCCACGTAGACGGTTCGGTAACTCGGCCCAGGAGACCAGGCCTGTTCGGCCAACAATACCGTGGGGGAATCTGCGGGTCGGCTTGAGAGGCTGGAGGCCGGAAGGCCAGCAGGCAGGCCCCGTGGGGCGCGGGCAAGCCAGCTGGTCACTGGTAGGCTACGGGTGCACCAGGCAGAGCGTTGGGGTGTCGGGAAGGCTGCCAGCAGGGGCCCGGCAGGCCGTCGACAGGGCGCGGGGGCCCCAGGCAGGCTACCAGTGGGGCACTAGGGTGCCGGGCAGGCCACCGGTAGGGCGCGGGGGGCGCCAAGCATGCCACCAGTGGGTCACGGGGGCACCAGGCAGACCGCCGGTAGGGTGTGGGGGCGCCGGGCAGTGCGCCTGTGGGGAGCGTGGGTGCCGGGCAGCATTTCGGTGTGGCGTTGGTGGAGCTGGGCAGTGCGCGGGGCATGCGGGTTATGTGCTAGGGCACGAGAAGCATGCAAGGGCATCGTGGTGGTGGTGTGGTTCGTTGAGGCCACGGGTAGCACGACCCTTGTTCGCCGTCCTCATCACCGTTGCATCTTTTCCAAGCCATCTCCATCGAACATAAACAAACAAGGGGAGGGTCAGACCGTGTTCGTGCTGCCCATACCCTCCTCATTACGATGATAGAAATTGGTGATTCTCATACCATATCATTTTTCAATGAAGAAAGAGGTTTATATTCAAATAGAAAAAAATAACACAAACCCCCTATCTTTGATTTTCCGGTAGTCGTTCGTTGACGTCGTAGAAGGATGGCTGTTAATCCATGGTAGACGATCACGTCCCAATTCAATGGGGGTCCGAGTAAGAAGGCCGTAGAAGAAGAGCATCTTCAGTTTTCTTCGTGTTCTTCGCATTCTTCGTTGGAGAGTGTAATCCTCCAAGTGTTGGGCGTCACAACACTTTACCAGCACTTCGTCGCTTGGTGAAGCTGTCCCAAATCCTCCTCCCATGTTCCATATATATTGGAGAGTGGGGAAGGTAGGTAACGATCATTGGAATTTATGACGGTTCATTTATTAGGAACCTTCCTAAATTCCAATGACACTGTTACTTAATTTAAAAAGGGGAAATCCAATTAATTTACGCTGGCGCAATGATAAGGTGCGTTGGAAAAATTAATTGTGTGTGTGTTGGAACAATTACTTGTGTGTGCGTTGGCACAATTAATTGTGTGTGTGTTTTCACAATTATGGTGGAGGATGTCAAGAGGCTCTCCCTCATTTATGAGGGAGTTGAGAGGTTTAATCCTCTACCATCAATAGGGGTCGGGTGGTCCCCACCCCTATCATCAATAGGGAGGTTTTGCGACTTGAGTGGTCCCCACATCAATTATCCTCCCATGGGAGGTTATGCTTAGGTGGGCCCCACCACCATAACCTCTAATGGGAGGTTAGGGTGTGGCATTCCCTCCACCAACCTCCATGGGGAGGTTTTAACCAACACACACAACACATGGCAGGTAAAAAAATAAAATAAAGTGTTGTACTTTTTTTTATATAAAAAACAAAAAACTAACTTTTATCCTCAACCATCCACAGTTGAGGTGAAATTATTTTTAAGAGAATACAGGCACTGTGAGTTCAACGATGTCCTCAGATTACAATTCCGAGAACTGGTTCAAAAGTTACAAAATGCCGCTTGCACGTTTACTAAACGTACCTGAAAAAAAGTTCAGAAAATTATTATCAGTCACCCTTGACCAACTACCGTCAATGTTAGGCTCTGCCTAGGTGGAAAACGCCCCAAAAAAGACAACGATACACTCAAATTCTCAATCCGAGTTACCATTTTGAAGTTATGAATTTTACAATACAATAATTGTCACTTAATTATTTTATTTGTGGCCAAAAACTAACTTTTTCTAGGGGCTCGCAGTGGCCAAAGTTATTGTCTTCTTAAATAAATCATGCCCTCATGAGTTCACCAGTAGTCTCGGATTTTTAATCTGAGCTACCGTTTGTGAGTTATAATAATTTAATAAATAAAATAATTTATTTAATTATTTTATTTATGGTTATGCCATTTTTGTGACTTCTGACAAGAGGCCTGCGCCGACTAAACTTAAGTCGCACCTAGGGTAAACCTGCCATCCTGAGTGAAATGGTGCCCTTTGATTTTTTATTCAAGTAACTATTTAAGAAGTATTCCACTTTTTTTAGGAAAACTTCTTACGCATGTTAACTTAAGCTTAACAAAAACTTCATAAATTGATTCTGGGCACACCAGGCCTTAGAATCGTACGCCGTCAGAAACTGCGGACTCGTAAAATTCCCATGTATTTATGAAAAAAATTTCCATGGAATTTCCAGGTCTTTAAAATTTCCAATATATTAAATTGATTTTTATGTTCCTTTCTAATTAACTTAGAACTAATAAATTAATTTTATAAATGTTTAAACAATATATTTTCATAATTTAGTTAATATTACTCATACCCATCATTACATTGGTTAAATATAATTTTCATATTAAATAATAATATTAATAGTATTGTTTTGATAAAACTCAGTCTTGCATGTATCACAAGTTAGAGAAGAAAACCCCTGTACCGTGTAATGCAAGATAATGTCAATGTTGCTTGTAGAATAAGCTAATGTCAAAGTTATGTGTCCTTCACTCAATTAAATAATCAGGTTATTTCATGCAATGCAAGATATCAAAAAAATATAAATTAATTTGAAAAAATTATTTCAAAAAATATCTAGATGTTACATTCTACCTCCTTTAAAATTAATTTCACCACCGAAATTCATCACATTGATCAATTTTTTAACATTTCATAATTCCGTTGTTGAGACCCACATTTAACAAATTTATAATAATATATCCCTTAAAAATGAAAATTTTAAAACATAAAGGTTACCTAAAGTAGAGCATAACCATGTTTCCGAATATAGAAAACATTTCTGGGAAATTAGAATATGGATACAAAGGGTAAATTTAAATAATTATAAAGAGTGATGGAAATAATTGATCAAAATAATGTGGGTTATTTATATAGTGTTAATTGAAAAAAACCCATAAAGTTATTTTTTTGTAAAATGATCATTGATATCATCAAAAATGTTGATAATTTGATAATAATTTTATTTCAAGACCCATTTCTTAAAGTTGAGGGATTCCTTTTACATCTAGACAAATAACATTGGTATATATACTCTATAAGTTTATTTTACTTCCTTAATCACATTCCACCATTATCACATCCTTCACGCCAATCTATGAGTATTCAAGATTATTTTTTCATGCTTGGAGAACTAAAATCAACTTTTAATGTATCACATAGTAAAAAAAGATAAAAAAAATCTTCCTCATATCCTTATACATTAACCAAATCTAAAATGGTTAGATCGTGATAAGATAATTACAAATCCAATGTTAATGTTAAAAAATTCCCTTAATAGTTATCCTAGAGAAATACAAAACTTAGATGAAGGTAAAATGTTTCCAAAATAAACTTATCATCCACCCCCCACAAATCATTAAGTAGCTCTTAATGTCACATTACAATATGTGAATAACATTTTAATTTATTTTCTAAAAACAATGTAATAACATAAATTTCCATAAAAACTTTTTAAAATCATACATGCATTCTAATTAATTAAATAAAACACCACATTTTAGAGATATTCCTTAAATATAAAAATGTTCTGACTCTATCAATAATATCATAAACCATTACGTCAACAAATCATTAGTAAATTCAAATATAATGAGAACTATCCAATTTAACTTATCCATATTAATAATCAATTAAACCACAATTCATTACCGTAACATTTGGAACCATGTTAATGGTTATATTTCCCTTAATAATTTTTTATATGAATATAACTATTCCCATTAAATCACATTTCTAGGTCATCCACACCATTCAATATATTCTTAAATATACTTAATTAAAAAATATATGGAAAAATGATTATATATTTCATAATTCTCCAATCCCAATACTTAAACGCTCCACTCATTATAATTTATTCTTAAATCATTACCTTGGGTTATAAGCTTATCCCTTAATACCTCCTTTATTTTATATTTCATTCATAGTCTCCTCATCGTAAATAGAAAAAACATTACTCATATAACCATATTTATTATCATAATGATATTTACCTTTAGGGAATATATTCTCAAACTGCATATACATTCCACATTTAAAACATTGAATAATAAATGATACCTTACACAAATAATTATTCTCATCAATGGAATTAAATGATCTTTTCATTTCCCCTAATAAATTATTTAATTCATGTACTTTCCACATATAAATAATTTTATCGTACCTTTAAGATATTCCCTTCAGTTCTTATTCCCACATTATTGATATATTGAAAATTGAATCTTCTTTATTTTACATTCTCCACCATCTAAGATCTCAAAAAACTCTATTATTCTATTATTTGGTGAGTCTGAGAGTTGGCTATAGTATATATTTATTATATTGTTTTTGATGAATTATTAGGCATAATAATTATATATTTAAATTTTTTCATCATCACATTTTTATTATCATTATTAAATTTTATGTAAAACTCTATGTTAACCCAGTTCTATCCAGTTTCAAACATTGAATAAAACCAAAATGAATGTTTTAAGAAACACTAATCATAATTGGATAATGCATATTCATGAAAAAACCATTTATATGATGTAGAAAAAATGAAATTTCCTTCTCATTATATGAATCCTAATAAATAATATATTCAATCAATAATCATGTTCTATTTAAATACTTCATGATGGTTCGTAATAAAAATGTGGATTAACAATAGTATATCCCTCTAGAGTGTCAAACCAAATACCCAGTAAGGCACATTATGGTGCACTAGTTCCTGATCGATACTATCCCAACATGGTTATTTCATGGTTTTTACCTCTATGAAAATATATTTCATAGCCACATCATTTTTTAGTATCCATAAAGAGATTTATTGGTAGAAAAACCACATAATCTATTACATATCAAAAAATTTGGATTTTTGACTATGCTTATCCTCAATATTAATCTTATTCTAATGTTTTATAATCTATGTATTCCAAAATCTGGTTCCAAAGGTTCCTATTAAAATTCATACTATACCAACTAAAAAGGCCCCAAATCATGTAACTTAGAGCCAGTTCTTACCTTATTACATTTTCACTAGATACTAGGTATCCCATCTCGAAGGACCGAATATAATTGTAGTATTCGTAAAATAGATACATACTTCAATATATTTTAAATTTTAAAACATAAAATAAAATATGGAATTTAATTTGAGAAAACCATTATTCCATTTAGCCTATCTCATTATATTAATCAAAGAGAACTTATTGGAAACATGGGGAATGGAAAAATAAGAAAGGGTGAGCTCAGATGCTTAGTAAGGGTAATCATACAATGAAATCTATCAGTGATAACATAGGTATAACATGAGTATATGAGTACGATAACATGATAATAAAGGTATAATAATATAAAAATAACATTTGAAACACATAACCTATATATAAAAGAACATAATCTTGAGTCATGGAATAAGGATTTCCAGTTTATAAGTCATAAATCCAAAAAAAATAAAGAACCGAAACAATGAGAGTATTGAATTTAAATAATAATTTGAAAAAACATAATCTTGTAACATTGTGAACATTTTCAAATCAAATAATATCGACTCATTAAATTAAAAACATGAAATCATTATAATGTTAATCCTGAAAAACTAATGGGGTTCATAATCATTTCAAAATGGTATAGCTTGTGGAAGAAATTTGGATTTCATAAACATCTTATAATCAAAAACCATTCAATGAAAGATGAATAATGGTGTACTTGGTTCATATCCCTAGTAAATATTGATTAACATAATGGGATTTCATCTTATATGGGAAATTATTTTAAAATATCACTTTGATCATTTCTTAATGAATATAACCTTTCTTGGAAAATAACATAGCTTTAGTAATTTTTATTATTACTTAATATATAATATCCATTTTTATATAAATGACTTTCTATATAAATCAATTGGGAAATAAAATAAAATAATCATTATAAAAAGTAAGTGTTATTTTATTATTCCAAGAAGGAATTTTCAGGTCTTTAATGTAAAAATATAGGGTGTTACATCTCCCCCATAAATAATATTACCTTTGAAATTTCATTACTCAAATAAACAAAAATGATGGTGATTTTTCTAAATTACATTTTCAAGTCCACATATCCCTTCTTTAAACTTATGATTTCATAACAAAACATTGAATGAATGAGTGGTATTTTTTTGTAGTACATTATAACAATGATCCAAGATATCCACCTTTTTTCTCATAAGATAGATCATTATATAGTTGTTTAGACTCTAAGATAAGTGCATGTGATGGAATTGGTATGTACATCCTATAATGTGATACATTAAACACATTTTTCACTCATTTGATGTTCAGTGGATGTTTCAAATGGTAAGATATAGTCCCCACATGATCAAAAAGTTCATAGGGGATTATATATCAAAGGATAAACATTACCTTTCAAAATCACAAAACCATATTTCATATTTATATTTAATGTATTTTTTTCTCCAACATCAAACTCTATATCTCTTCAATTATTATATTCATATATCTTCTATTAAATGTGTGATAGTTTAATATATTATTGAATAACTTTAATATTCTTAGTTAACTCCTAAGAAAGAAATAGTCCCAATAGCTTTTTATCTCCAACTTTATTCTAACGTGATATCTTTCTAAATTTCATCCCATATAGAGCCTTATATAGAAATACTTGAATGATTGAGTGGAAATTGTTTCTATATAATAATATGGATAGTGAACTATGATGATACTAACGTCCTTTAATGTCTACAAGTATGATTTTAGTATATAATTCAATGATTTAATAATACATTTAGATTTATAATTAGTTTTGTGGATGATAATAAGTGAAAATGTTCAGTATTATATCTTACTACCAGTAAATAAATCTCAAGATATTTTATGTGAACCTTGGTTCTTGATGTAATAAAATGAAAATTGGTACACCATATCACCTTACTAATTTCTTGACATATATATATATATATTCTAGAAAAATGATCGAGTGGAAAATCCTCTTAATTGCAAATGAAATAATCATACTTTGTATGATGATTAACCACAACCCAAAAGGCAGTAATTATTTTAGATGTTATAAAAAACCAATAATGAAATCCATGGTAACATTCTATCATTTACATATAGATATGGGTAATGGTTTCATCATTATTCAATAATTTTTATGTTTGACTTCAATTTATGGGAGACCAATCATTTTGATGTATACTCTGTAATCTCCCTATGTATTTTTTTCGCCTCAAAACTGATATTTCTATCTCTATAAATATTTATATTTCTTGGGTGAATAGATAATTATGATCTACGTGCATCATATACAATTTTATTATTTAGTTTTAGTAGGTATAAGACACATATTCATATTTCAAATTTTATAACTTTACCTTTTTTGAGGTTAAAAAATAGATTATTTCTTACCCTGTTTTGTAACTCAATATCTTCATTTTGTGCCTCCATGATCCTCACATTTATTGATGTTATAACATTCATTTTTATAAGGCATGAGTTTTTCCCTTGGATTATGATTTCCATGTCTATCGTTTTCATATCAATTAATATTAGGTCTTTTTTAATCCCAATTATCAATATTATAACATTATTCTTCCCATCATGAGAAAAAATAACCCTTATTACATCCAGAATATGATAATCTAGTAAGAAAACATAAACCTTGATTAAATCTAATAAACTCTTTTAGTACATGCTCAGATCCTTTTTTGTAGATATATACTTTAATGTATTTTGATTTGAATATATATCACACTAATAAAAAAATAGATAATTCTTCTAAATAATAAATGAAAAAATTACCTTTTTAATTCTATATCATGCATTGGGTAATTTTCTCATGGGTCTTTATTTGACACATGGTATATGCTATCACCTTTTGTCCCTTTTTCACTAGAAAACAACCTAATATATTTGTTAAGGAATCACTAAATATCACAAAAACTTCTCCACAACAATGTATTGGGATTATAGGTGTAGTGACCAACCTCTTATTAACTTCATTGGAGTTGTCTTAAAATTCATCCATCCATTGATAAATCACCCCATTTTGAGTTAACCTAGTTGGTGGATTAGACAATCGCGATAAATTTCGCACAATGTGTCAATAGATTTAAACTAATACTGAGTGATTGTAGATAAAAATTACAATTATAAGTTTGGACCATTCTCTAATGACATCCATCATTAAAGGGTCTACATATATACCCCATATTATTATTAAATGAATTTATACTCAAATATTTTGAATCCAAAAATCAAACTTTCTAAATTTGGAATATAATTTGTCATTTCTTAATATCTTCAACACAATCATTAAATGATAATTGTTTTCATTATTAGTATTTATTTATATGAGAATAAAATCAATAAATACTATTAAAAATATATATAGGTAATCTCTAAAGACTTTATTCATAAAATATAAGAGTTTAGATAGGGAATTTTTGTGTCCAAACAGAATCACTATGAATAAGTAGTGTCCATATCTTATATGGAAGGTAGTATTTGGAATGTATTCCCCTTTCATACTTAGTTGTTGATATCCAAATCAATGATGATCCTTTAGGAAGTATTTCTCCCCATAATGTTGATTGAACAAGTCATTAATACGATGTTGAACATACTTATTCACAAGTGAGATATTATTATGAATATGATAATCACTGAAAGTATTTATTTACTTATCCTTCTTCTTAACAAATAGGACCAGTGCATCATGTTGTAGTGAACATGATAATATATAATCATGTCCTATATTCTGTTATAGTCTCAACCATAATACTTAAAATTCAATATGATCTATTCCATAAGGGATCTCTAATATGGAAGTAACCCTAGGTATGAATGTAATTGAAAACACAACCTCATGATCTAGGGGAATTCCATGGAAATATTTGGGAAATACATTAACATATTCCCATAAAATAAAATTTCTTCGATGTTGAGTTATTCCCCAAACAATTTATCCAAATATCCCCCATTATTGGGTCTTAATACCCATATTAAAGAATTAAATTTCATTAAATTTTTATAATCATCATTTCATTGATATATGATCAGGTTTTGATATGAGATATGAAATGATACTTCCCCTTCATAATAATTAATACGAGATATATGTAGAGAGATTAAATCCATGATAAATAAAACATTATATTCTACTAAAAGAAGGATTACAAGATTTTTAGGAAGTATCTATACTCAAAAATCAATTAGAGAATATTTATATAACTGAGAAGCAATAAACCAGAAATTTTGTTTTTTCACTAATAACTCATTATATAATTTTTGTGGCGGTGATCAATATTCGTAGTGAACATTCATGATATGAAGTAATGTAAGGAACTAGAATCTAGTAAAATGTTCAAAGTTTTTGAATGAATAACAAGGGTACTATTCACTACTTCATTTTCATGATTCACTTTAGTAATAGTTATTGTATAAGATCTCTCTTAGTCCCTTGGTTTTGGTGGTTTTTGTTGTTAGTTTTCTTCATTAATTCCTAGTTTGGTGTATTAGTTTTTAGATTGCATAAAAACTTTATTTATGAAACATTAAACTATGTGTGGTTAATTATGTGAAACTTTCTTCTTCTCTATTGTGTTGATAGTCTTTTAAATATCTCTTTGAGAATCATTTGATTGGTGGACTAATTTTCTATACATTAAATATTTTACTATTCCTTTTAGGTGAATTCCTTATTGATTCTTCCCACATTTTGGCATATGAGAAGTCTAATAAATTTTCTCTATATGATTTATCATTAGACCTTATATGAACCTATATTTAATTCTTGTTATCCCAGAACCCATGAGTAGAATAACATTTTAAATTTTCCATTTCCAAATTAATACCACATGAGTAATCACTTTATTACTTCCAAATTCTCTTATTGGTAGTGTCCCTTATAGACTTGTTTTATGAAACTAAGGATTCAATCTATTTTAATTTCATAATTAATAATAAAACATCTTGAATAACTTGAAATTATCATTATGTTTTCTTTATTGAAACCAATATATTTTTCCTCCCTCTACATAAGCTCAAGGAATTTTTGTTCCATTTTTATATGAAGAGTTTGAGGAAAATATTTATTGAAAACTATTTTATTGAACTAATCCCATCCCGTGTAGTTAATTTGTTGTTTATAACATGTAATATTTTTCTAAGTACAATATTTATTTACTTTATCTTATAAATGATAACATAAACAACAACACCTTTTCATGCTACAAAAATTAAATAATAGAAAATATATTTTATGTTGTGTTAATCCTTTTCATAGTAATTAAAGAATTGGGAGTTCTATTAGGGGACATAGTACATTATTGTATAAATGAATCAATATAGATTTATTACTCATTTGGTGAATTTGAGAGTTAAACATGGGTTATGTTATTATTTATAACTTCTTATAGGATGGAAAAAATAACCATGAAAGTTTTCACAATAGATCGCGTCCCATTATGTTGTTCATTAGGAAATTTGTCAACTTTTCCATCAAATTCATTATTTAATAGATTATTGATGGTTCTATATATTTAATAAAATTTGGTTTTCATTATTAATAAACTATAATACCTAATAAAATCAAATTAAACAAACATTTGAAAACAATCCATCCCATTTTGTCTTAACCCATGACATCTTCAATTAGACAAAGAATACTTTATGTTTTATCTCAGTGTTCTTCTTTTTACTCCAATGGATGATGATGTGTTTTATTTTTTAAGTAATAAATGATGCATCATGAACCACCCATACCAATACCCCTCACTGGCTAATAGTGAAGATGGATGTGACCCATGAAGAGTACCTCCAATATTCCATTAGTTGGTGACTAGCATCGAGGGTACATAATACTAAAATGGGATGAATTGTTCTCAATATTTCAATAAAAGTTAAAATAACTACCAATCAAGGCCATAATATAAATATATCATCCAAATCACAATTCATTATGTGCTATATAATGAAAAATAAAAATAAAAAATAAACCATAATTCAATCCTATGGTTGTGAAAAAAAACTCTAGCAACCCACAAATAACCTCCACAAGATAGTAATTCTTATATCTACCAAAAAACCACAGCTAGTTTCCTAATATATATATATATATATGTATATATATATATATATGGGTGAACATTCACATCAACATCTACAAATACTCTTTGAGTCAAATTATTCAAATGTGGACAAAGTATACTAAAGACCATGTGAATTAATAGATGAACCAACCTGTTACCTAAATCCCAAAAAAAAATTCTAACCTCCTTAAGGACCTCTCACTAAGTATCACAAAAATGTAACAAAAAAAGAAGAAAATATTTAATATGGGATTCCCCAACAACTTTCCCACTGAACTAGTCACCTTAAACCCTAAAGAGATATATCTTATTACTCTCATCACCTCTATAACACACATTACATATTAGTGAATATGAATCACACCCACACCCACATAATATCATCTATATAATACCCATATGTATATATCCAAGATCCATCAAAACCCTTTGTTAATATATACAACACATTAATCAATTACTTCTCATACATAGATATACATGTAATACAAATATATGGTAAATCTTTAAGCCAAAACATATTATATATAAATGTATGAAATAATTGAGAGTGATTAAACCCTATATTGGTATACATCCTATAATTTTAATCCTTTATAGACAAAACATGTCTACATACTAATTCTATGTCTATAAGAGAGAGCGGGGAAATATGATTAGTCATCCACATATATCCTCCATAAACTAGATATTGGGAAACACCCATAATTCTAAGATTAAAATGGGAATCAACCATTCAAACCAACTCTAATGGTAGATAATAATAAATAATATAATGTTATGATATATTTAACATACAACCATGCTAGGGGAATTACCTAACACGAGACACTTCTTGTTACACGCTATGATTTTACTATATATCTTACTATTTATCCAATCTAATATGTTTGATAGCTTGTTTCACATGAAACACCAAACTAAAACGAGAAAAAAGATACCATATTAAAATAATCCAATATGATGTGAAACATTAATAAAAAATTAAAATAACATTAAATCTTTGTGTAAATAAAAATATAATAAATTATTAATAATAAAAATATATATTAACATTTTTGGCATTGGTGTCCTAGAACCAATATCTATGTAATTGATTACATGTATTCATCTTTTTGAATATTAATAACATTTCTTATCATGTTATAATTTTTCATTGCATGAAATAGTATGTGATAATGTCCTAAAAATATATGTCAAACTGAAAGGATATAGTATTTCTACACTATGATGAAAAATTAAAGTATATAGGATTGTATTCTTGAATAAATGTTTAATGGATGGATGATACTGTATGAGGTGTCATATATGATACATTCCATAAAGGGTACGGGGATCATAAGAAATAGGGACACTATCTCATAGTGTTCTCCCATGGTAATCATCATTAAAGGAGATTTTGAGAATAGACCCGCCAATAGGATATCTACATTTTTTATGTGTCATTAGATAATCCTATATGAGGACATATGAATTGATCCTTAGAGATTAATATTATAATTAAAAAATACCATAAGTATTGTTCTTTTATATATTGATGAAAACCATGATGACATATGTTCATGAAGATGTAAGATATATTGGGAGAATTATGGGTGATACTGTATTAATTGATAATGTAAGAAATGATTGATCAATTCTATCTATTAACACGAGTTGATATCTTAGGCCCCTTAATTAAAATGGAACTATATGGATAAATCCATGGACATGGTGTTTGGTGGGAATATTTATTTTTATAAATACAAATAAAGAGACATTTAGCACACAAGTTGATGACATCGATATGAAACATGATTTAAAAATAGGAACAAAGAAAACATGTTGAGAAGAAATATGAATGTATATGAAGAGAAGAAGTTATATGGGAGGTACTACTACTTCCCACCAAATCTGAATTTAAAATCCAATCCAAAATCCTGAATCATCCAAGAAACCCATACTATTATTTTCCTCTATTATTTTAACATCCCATCAACTATTCAATAGCTAGAGATGGTATCCTACCCTAGAATTCTAATATTTACCCCCATGTTAATGAAAATTCTACCCTTTTCTAGAGTATTACCTTCAGCTGGTAGCTAAAATCAATAAGAAACACATGATATTTCTCTCTATATGTAGGACTAATTTTGATACTATACTTCCATGATATTTATTATCATAGGATTTATGGTTATTGTTTCTTTTATACTAAGATATAAAAATGCAGTTAATTATCATGATATGTGTTGTTCCAAAGTAAAAAAATATATATTAGGGTGAGTTGAAGTAATTTACAATTTAAACTTCAAGAGAGTTATTAAACTAAAATCAAATAGTTTTAATATCAATTTCATTTCAGTGTAACTAAATTTTTTATAATGATTTGGATACCATCACAGTCAATATTTTTACTTTGTGCTTAACTTATACTAAATTAATGGGATACACTAATCTTTTAATATTAATTATGGTAGTTAAATATGATTACCAAAATTTAAATAAATAAAATCTCTTTCTTTTATACACATGGTATGAAATTTTCCAAATCTAACTTTGATCCCCATGGATCAGGACTCTTATTGAATACAATTAATGACCAGTAAAATTGTTTCTAAATTCTATTTTCATTGTATTATAAAATCATCTTGGATACGCTTCAAGTGATTGTATTTTAATGATCAAATTATAGGTTCTGGGTATGGATGAATTAACAATTAATAAAAATTTAAGTCCAAAAGATTGTAGGATGTTTTGAATCAGCTTCAACTTTAGTTGATTTTAGATGGAGCATAGGTTGTTAGATTGAAATGATTGGAAGAAACCCATGTAAGGCATCTAGGCCTAATAAAAATCTTTATTTTATGGTTACCAACACTTAAATATAATCCATGATATTATACTTATTGGTGTTTTAATTTTTGGGCATTATCCACTTCAAGAATAAAATGATATTCCCCCATTTGATCATGATTTTTGAATTTTTGGTAAAAATGGTTATCCAACCATTATTATTTGATCACTAGATACTTCAATGATAATGAACATGTTGTTCTGGATAGTCTATAGGTTCTTCACTTGAGGGTATCTCTAGTCTTAAATTTTTTTTGATGACTGATTGGACTTCATTACAAGTCAATAAATTATTTTATTTCACCCTCAGTTCAAATCAATTATGATTATTAATTGATAGTTAGTTAAGGTTGATCTTTTTTATTGGAATAGTTGATTTTTTATAGCTTAAATGACAAATGGAATTCTACTAGAGTGAAGTATATCATTGAACTAATATTTATTAATTATTTTTTTATCACCTATAATATAATTACTGTACTCAGATATCTGACCATCCATCATGTTTTTTATCTCTAAAATTTCAATTGGTAGTTAGTTTTTTTATCATCAAATGATAGATCCTTTGATTCAAAAATTTTGAAAAATATACAGAAGCATCTTTTTTGACTGATTTAATTTTTTACTCAATGATTTATTTCTACACCAAGAAATTTTTTGTAATTATTAAATCATGGGCAGGTATGTCTTGCGTTAAATAAAATTATTTTTAGGAGTTTTAAAAAATCATTTTATAAGAATGGAGGTTCTAATTTCCTATACCCAATGAAACCATATTTTACTTCTAATTATAGGTTCAAGTTTTAAAAATCAATTCACAGTAACTTTAAATAATATTTGAGAAGTGATTTTTCTTCTTAGATTTTATTATTTTATTTTTTAAAGAACCAGATTAAATTTTAACAATTTGGATATTTGAAGTGGTTTTAACTCTAATTTTTTAAAGGCCTCTATTTTTTGATCATAAAAATTGAGACATGGATCCCAAAAATATGTTTTTCTCAAAAAATAATTTTTTTTCATATTCTGGTAGTTTTATTTTTTATGTTTTTTTTCTTATATCACTTTTTAAAAAAAATCTTACACAACAATCTGAATTTTAGGGTATGAGTTTATTTGTAAAAAAAATTATTGCTTTTAGCTTCTAAAAACATTTAAAAATAACTATTTTGTGATAATAAAAATGGAAGTAATCACAAGTGGATCACAGTAATATATTTATAATAAAAGCATCAATTTTGATATAATCAAACTAAATTTTAATGTTAGTCTTTTTTATGTTCATTAAGCCTTAAAAACCATTTACAAACTGATTATATATTGTTATTATCAAAATTAAAATGGAATGAACCCCAAAAGATTGCGGTTGGAAAATTTTTTTTAACATTTTTTGTTTATATTTTTCTATAATGAGAATCTACATACTTTCTAGTAATTTTTTGTATCCCTATACTAATTTCTAAGATTATTTACTGGAACATTTTTTTGATTTTTTACTCATGTAAATAACTAAATAAATAAATTTTGGGAAAACTTCCTTGTAGGCTATAAGGGATGGTACCCAATTACTATATCTTATAGAAAAAAATTTCATAGTTGTATGATGACAATGGTCAGTGAGAAGACTAAAAACTGTTATCATCTAGAGCTATTAAAGGAACCAAGGTGAATACTGAATTTGATGATGATTATAGAAAGAAATTTATTCCTCTTGTTCATGATAACTTATGAAACATTTTTCTCAAATTTAGGGGATTATTATGTTTACATATACCCACCCTTCATCATCTTATCCTTTATTTTTCTGATAAAACCCCCCTTTCATGGACGGGAGAGTTAATTTTACCATGAAAGTCGAGTCAATAATTTCTTTGAAGGATCCAACATCATATATGGGTATAATTTCATGAAAAGGAACAACTATACTTATAGATATTTATGATAAGTCTTGCATGAATAAATTGTGCCAAAATTTTTGGGATAATTCTAGTTCAAAACACGGTAATATTCTTAGTGTTGAGAAAACTGAAGAATCGGTACTGTGTTTAAAACCCCAAAAATCATAGTTTATAATTTTCTAGGATATTTAAAATGTGGTTTTAGGTTTTCTCATTTAATTTTTAAATTATAGATTTATGAATATACTATTGTGGTTGGTGAAGATGGAGAAGTATATTTCAAAGAATATGAAATATTCACACAGTATTTGAGGAAGGATGAGTAAGTAAGAGTCATTGAAAAATAAAAAAACATATCTCAACAATAAAGATATTTACCCATATATTCCATAAGGGATGTCATGTTGAAGGTTTGATTACTTCTCATATCATGTGCTGTTTGAGATGTGTTTATTTTTATTATCTTTTTTCTAATTATTTTTTTCTATTTATCACACTTTTCAGATTAGATTTTCAATAGTGTAAAAAATTTAGGATCATGGATGGGTTCATGTCTTGTTTTTTATCTCATACCTCCATATAAACTAAAAAATAAATTGATACATTAAATAAAATAGAATGACCCAACCTGAAAAATTTATTAAGGGGTCAACCCTAAACTAGCCCTTCATCCCAGACCTAACACACCGACCTATTTAACATTAAATATATATCATATATTTCACCCCGACTTGTCCAACTAGTTAATATCATATCAATTCAATGACAAAAAAAGCCTAATAAATATGAAACATTTTTCATCTGGCCCTCCAAAACAATTTGAAATTACTTTATTATACAAATATTGAATTATTTTTTTAAGAATGTAATATATTTTGAAATTAAATATTATTATATTTTTATTATATTATATTATGATTATATATTCAATCAGGCTTCCTGAGTTAGAAAAGTTATAAATAGTCATCCAAAACCTGATCTGAGTATTATTTGGGACGCTTTACATAACTCAATTAAAATATGAACCCATTTATACCTGAACCAAATCTGTTTACCTTGGGTTGTGTCACATTGGATTCATAATTGATAGTTTTTCAATGCATGGTTAGATTTATTTTAAACTCTTCTACCTTGCAGTTATTATTCGTTTTATCACTTTTATGTACACCAAAATTAATATTCATGAGGGAGTAGAAGAAAAAATTAAATCAGGGAGATTATTCTAGGGGGAAAATGTTTTCTGACCTAAGAATATTTTATCTAAAAAACATATTGGGTACTATAAAAATCAAGTGCAAAATATGCCAACTTGAAAGCTTAGTGCATCATCTTTTTTATTTTAGTGGTTTTATTTTCATCAGTCTAACTCAAAGTTGTTGTGGATATGATTTCTTTAATTCATATATTTTATCTATAATAGGTTATTTTTGAAAATAAAGTTATGGTTATGGTGGGAGAAAATATATTAGGGAAAAAAACTCAGCTAACAAATATTTGCCTCCAATTTTTTATGTTAATGGATGGAGTTGAAAATTGTAATCCTTGACGAATAACCATCATGTTGAATCTACATGCAGTATCTGCATGAATATAGCTGTCACGACCCGTCCTCGGGCCCGTGTCGTGACTACCCCAAGCCCGCCTTCCCTAGGCCAGGGGCTGTCGACTAGCACCAAGGCGTAAATCCCAACAAAAAGGGAAGGCATTGCCTTTGAAAAGTAAACAAGCACCACAGAGCAAGCAAGCGGAAAAGTAAACACTAAGTTAAACTGTACAAGCTGTGCTGAAAGTAAAAAGGGGCCGGAAATACAAACCCAACTGTAATGTACAACTGAAAGGAAAAACAGCAACTGAAAAGGGAAAACTGCAGCGTCGATCCGTCCTCCGGAAGTCCCACCTGAAGGGTGGGTACAGATAGCCTCCACTGCTCCTCGGGTCCACCTAACCGCTCCGAGTACGTCCCGCCCAGTGGTCTACCTCCAGGTACTGTCCTGCTCCGCATGCCTCCTCCACGATCAGCGCTGTCCGTCGTCTGCAACCAACACCACGAAGTGCGGGCATAGCTCGTGCAGGGGTGAGTATAAGCTACTCAGTAGGGACCCCGAGACCCCCGAAGGTCTCCCGAAATCCACAAAGGACAATCCACAAAGGAAAGATACAATCACGAAGTAACATCTGACACGGCTTAGGTATATGCCCATACATATACCTAAGTCTTCAATTCCCGTTCGGCTCCAACGTCCGAGCCCAAGCACAACCCAGTCCACACATGAAAGCAAAACGTATACCCACGCAGGATAGAGCAACACAATCCACAAAGGAGAGTAACACAAGATTCAGCTCAAACAGGTATACTTCTTCGGATGACGATAAAGATGATCATTGAACCATCTAAGTCGTCGGACCCACGAAGGATCGATAGGTACTAACCTTACAGTGACCCACACAGGATCGGGCCCACACAGGACCTGTAGAAGTTAGCTCACACAGAACCGCTGAGAGATGACCCACACAGGATCGGGCCCACACAGGACCGGGCCCACGCAGGACCTGTAGGCGCTGGCTCACACAGAACCGCTGAGCGCTGACCCACGTAGGATCGGACCCACACAGGATCGGGCCCACACAGGACCGGCAACACTGATCCACGTAGGATCGCTTAGTGCAGTAGTCGTCGCAGTCCGCTGAGGATCTCTGCACAGTCGTCGCCGCAGTCCACTGAGGATCTCTGCATGGTCGTCGTCGGAGTCCACGGAGGATCTCTGCACAGTCGTCGCCGCAGTCCACTGAGGATCTTTGCACGGTCGTCGCTGTCGAAGTAGCAGTCGCAGCCAGCACTAGGGTTCCCGCACACAGCAAGCTCGTTCGGAAAGGTCCGCTCCACGAGCCGAGAGGCTGATACATCAACTGACACGAAGTCCGAAGTTGATGTATCCAAAAGTTCCGTATCGTCAACAGGAACTCAACGTCGCAGACGGCGCGTCAATCGGACGCCCGGTCTGAGAGATATTGGCATTTTCGTCCCAGGGGCCCAGTTGGTTTTTAAGGAAAAACCAACCCGACTGCACTCCACCTGCATCCAAACCTTGGGCGGAGTATGCCAAAAGATCCGTCTCACTTAGAGGAATTCAACAAAGCTGACGGCACGTCAATCGGACGTCCGTAGCTCAAGATATGAGCGTTTCCGCTCCGAGGGCCCGGTTGGTCTCGTGTACGAACCAACCCGGCCGAACTCAAAGTATTCCGAAACCTTGAGTGCGATATACCGAAACGACCGTCTCGATCCAAGGATCGCGTTGCCGCTGACGGAGAGTCGTTTGGAGGCACGAAGCTCAAGATACGGGCGTTTGAACGAAAACGTCCGAAGATGGGGGGGGGGTACGGGCCCGGGCCGACCAGGCCCGACCCCCCCTGGGTCGGCCCGGCCCGGCCAGGGCCGGTCCGGCTCGGCCGGCTCGGCCGGCTCGGCTTGGCCGAGCCGCGCGGGTGGAAGCCGCGGGCGCTGACCCGCGGCTTGAGGAAGGACCGCGGCCCGCGTGCGGGCCGCGCTGGCGAGCCGCTGACGCGCTGAGCCTTGTCCGCCCGGATGAACCGGACCCGCGCACCGCGGGTCCGTTTGACCGCCGCCGCCGCGGCTTCAGCCGCGGCGGATTTCGTCCGGCGGCGCGCCGCCGACAACTTTCGCGGGCCGCCGGCGTCGCTCCGGTGGCCCGTTTTCCTTCCCGCCTGCGCCATTCCTCCTCCCGGGATCCGTTCTTTACTGCGGGATCGTCAACCGTCCGCTGCGGCACGTTCCGTCGTCGACCGTCAAATCCGCACAAAACGAAGAACGACGGAGGGTCGTCGGGCCGTGTTCGTTCGGCCCGCACCCTCCGCGTTAGAGATAAACAACCGGGAGAAAAACGATCAACACATGATCCAACAATTTTAATTAAAATAAAATTGTTCATTGAAAACCGGCTTTTTAATTTTCAAGAACGTTCATGAGAAAATTAAAAAGGGGTAATTTTCCAAAATGAATCCCTACCTTGATGATCGTCGTGCGCGGGTGTTCTTCGCGGAAGAGACCGTCGCGGAAGAGATCGATCGTCGCGTCGTCGCGGGGAGGCGTCGCGTCGTCGCTGGGAGGCGTCGCGTCGTCGCGGATTCCGGCGTTGAGTCGGCGAGCTCAACGAATCAAGAACAACAGATTTAAATTATTAATATTTAAATCTGTGTTTCGTTTAAAACCAAAGAAAAGAACTTGAGAGGAAATCCGAAAGCACTCACCTCGAATGGTCGGTGATCGGAGATCGGAGATCGGAGATCGGAAGAGCGTCTCGGGCGAAGGCGTCGTCGATTTCCGGGTTCGGCGTTCTTCGCGTTCTTCGTGTTCTTCGCGTTCTTCGCGAGGGAGAAGAAGTTGCGAGGGTTCTCCCCAAATCTTCTCAAGCGCAAATAACCAGAGGTTAAGCGTTGGTCTTATTTTATTATTACGCCAACGAATTTTGAAAAATTGGTTAAGAAACGATCCATCAATTCGTTGAATTAATTCAACGAAAGAAACGACCCATTTAATTCACGAAGGAAACAGCCCATTTAATTCACAAAATAAACCGCCCAATTAAATGGTCTGTTAAGAATTTAGAAAACGCGTCGGTTGACTTTCATTAAGACGGGTTTTCACGGGTGCGTTTCTTAGCGGAAAGAAACGGCGGGGCTCGTGCGGGCCCCACCTCACAAATATCCTACCAAGGGGGTAGGATATTTATGGATAGCATCCTATCCAGTTCAACTCAGTTCAAGCCTCCTTTAAGTGGCTTCAAGTGGCTTCAAGAGGCTTAAGTGAAATAAAATAAAGCTGTCGCAAAATTATTTTATTTCTTAACTTTAAGCCCGAAAATTAAAAACCACACCCGAGCAAACGCAACTCCGGAAGAGGCGTTTCTAAGCGAATACCGGCGCTGCGATTTCATCGGTGCCCTCAGAATTCGATTCCGGGCACCGGTTCAAAAGTTAGAAAAACCCGCTCGTCCGTTCACTGAACGTACCCGAGCCAAACTTCAGAAAATGATTCCGGGCACACCGGGCCTCGGAATCAGGCGCCGTCAGAAACTGCGTTCTTGTAAAATTCCAAAGAAAATTAAGAAAAAAATTTCCTTGAAATTTACGGGTCTTTACATTACTCCCACCTCAGGACTTTACGTCCCCGTAAAGATACATCAAAAACTAGGGAAACAAATGTGGGTACTGAGCACGCATCTGAGCCTCTCGCTCCCAAGTGCTCTCCTGGAGGTTCCCGTGCTGCCATCTGATGCGCACAAGAGGAATAGATCGCCCACGTAAGACCTGCTCCTGTCGATCCTCTATCTCCACTGGGACCTCCGTAAAAGTCGCTCCATCATCCACGTCTAGCTCCCCATAGTCAATGATGTGCGTCGGGTCGTGCACGTATCTCCTCAGCTGGGATACGTGGAAGACATCGTGCACCCGGTGCAACTGAGGTGGAAGAGCCAGGCGATAAGCCACCTCGCCAATCCTGCTGAGGACCTGGAAAGGCCCGATGAAGCGTGGAGACAACTTGCCGCCTCGGCCAAATCTCCTCAAACCACGTCGAGGTGAGACCCGCAAGAAGACGTGGTCACCATCCTCGAACTCTAGTGGCCTCCGCCTCCTGTTAGCATATGACTTCTGCCGGCTCTGTGCTGTCCTCATCCGCTCCTGGATGAGCTGGACCTTCTCTGTCGTGGCCCGGACCATCTCTGGTCCCACAAGTGCTGACTCTCCAGGGTCTGTCCAGCACAAAGGAGATCTTCAAGGCCTGCCGTACAACGCCTCGTAGGGTGCCATCCTGATGGTGGAGTGGTAGCTGTTGTTGTACGCGAACTCCACCAAGGGTAGGTGGTCCTCCCAGCTGCGACCAAAGTCAAGGACACATGCACAGAGCATGTCCTCGAGAGTCTGAATGGTCCTCTCCGTCTGACCATCCGTCTGAGGGTGAAAGGCGGTGCTCAGACGTAGTCGCGTCCCGAATGCCTCCTGCAACCCCTTCCAAAGCCGGGAAGTAAAACGAGCGTCCCGATCGGAGACGATGGTCGATGGCACACCGTGAAGTCGTACAATCTCCTGAACGTAGAGACGCCCCAAGCTCTCCACTGTGCCCTGCTCTCAGATGGGTAAGAAGTGTGCCGACTTGGTGAGTCGGTCAACAATCACCCATATTGAATCGTGACCTCTGGAAGTGCGTGGAAGTCCAGTCACAAAGTCCATAGATATCCCGTCCCACTTCCACTCCGGGACCTCCAAGGGCTGTACCAAGCCTGCTGGTACCTGATGCTCTGCCTTCACCTGCTGGCAGGTGTGGCACCGTGAAACGAACTCTGCCACAACCTTCTTCATGCCCGGACACCAGTGCTGTCGCCCGAGATCCTGGTACATCTTCGCCACTCCAGGATGTACCGCCAACGGAGAAGTGTGAAACTCTCTCAGCACCTCCTCTCGCAAGGCGACTGGTACCAAGGTACGTCCTCTGAAAAGGACATCGTGCTCTGCTCCAAGGGAGAAACCATCAGGTGCCTGTCCCGAGGATATCTGTGCACGCCGCGTCTCACAGTCAACATCCCCATGCTGTGCCTCTCTGACCCGCTGAAGAAGTGGAGGAGAGACTGTGAGAGTCTGAAGGAAGGCTGCTCCGTCTCTATCCACGAAGGATATCTGGAAAGCGGCTAGCTGCTCTGTCGCCTCCTCAAGTAGCTGGATGCCCGTCCTCCTGCTGAGGGCATCATCCACCACGTTCCCCTTCCCAGGAGTATAGACTATTTCAAAGTCATAGTCCTGGAGGAACTCGAGCCATCGCCACTGTCTCAGGTTCAGGTCCTTCTGAGAGAAGATGTACCTGAGACTATGGTGGTCAGAAAAGACTGTGAAGCGCTCGCCCATCAGATAGTGTCTCCATGTCTTCAGGGCAAAGACTACTGCTGCCAACTCCAAGTCATGGGTAGCGTAGTTCTGCTCATGAGGCCTCAACTGACGTGATCTATAGGCAATCACGGCCCGCTCCTGCATCAGGACACACCCGAGTCCGGTCCCTGATGCATCGCAGTAGACTACGTAACCAACTCCCTCCTCAGGCAACCTCAAGATAGGTGCGCTGGTCAACCTCTGCCTCAGCTCCTGGAAGCTCTGCTGACATCGGTCTGACCACACGAAGGGTTTCCCCTTCTTCGTCAACGCTGAGAGTGGGGCCGCAACTCTGGAGAAGTCTGGCACAAATCTCCGATAGTATCCAGCTAGGCCCAAGAAACTCCGCACCTCAGTCACGCTCTTGGGTGGCTCCCAAGCTAGCACTGCCTCGATCTTCGCGGGATCCACTGCAACTCCCGCCTCAGAAATAACGTGCCCCAAGAAGTGGACCTCACGTAACCAGAACTGACACTTCGAGAGCTTGCCATAAAGCTGGTGCTCTCGGAGTGTGTCTAGTACAACACGCAGGTGGTAGGCGTGCTC
This sequence comes from Viscum album, assembly GCA_963277665.1. NCBI lineage: Eukaryota > Viridiplantae > Streptophyta > Magnoliopsida > Santalales > Viscaceae > Viscum > Viscum album. Next base: position 275,127,229 of record OY728126.1, on the reverse strand, counting down.
CTCCTCCGTCGTCGAGTACACCAAAATGTCGTCGATGAAGACCACGACAAATCGATCGAGGTATAGCTGGAAGATCCTGTTCATGAGTCTCATGAACACTGCTGGAGCGTTGGTCACGCCGAAGGGCATAACCAAGAACTCGAAGTGGCCATACCGACACCTGAAGGCCGTCTTCTGCACATCCTCGTCTCGAACTCTAAGCTGATGATAGCCTGACCTGAGGTCTATCTTCGAGAACCACCATGCTCCCTTGATCTGGTCGAAGAGATCATCAATCCTGGGTAGCGGATACTTGTTCCTCACTTTCACCTGATTCAGGCGACGATAATCGACACACAGTCGCAAGCTCCCGTCCGCCTTCTTGGCGAACAAAATCGGGGAAGCCCAGGGCGAAACACTGGGTCGGATGAACCCCTTGCCCTGCAAGTCCTCCAACTATACTTGCAGCTCTCGAAGCTCAGCGGGGGCCATCCGATATGCTGGAGTGGATATCGGGGCTTTCCCGGGGTACAGGTCAATATAAAAGTCTACCTCTCTGCGAGGAGGTAGTCTTGGAACGTCGTCGGGAAAGACGTCCGCGTACTGATCCACCACTGCAGGGAAACTGGGACTCCGCACGTCAACTGCTCCCAGGATGAGGCTAGCCAACTGATGAGTGATGGGCTGACCTCTCCTCTGCATGAGTCTATCCTGTGCTGCTAAGGCTCCCTTCTCGCCGGTGAAGGTGAACCTGCTCCCGTCGGTGCGCACACATCGCCCCTTGCGCCTAAAGCAGTCAATCTGAGCATGGACCGTAGATAACCAATCCATGCCCAAAATGACGTCGTAAGGCCTCGACGCTGCTACAAGAAGATCCCAGCCGAAGCTCTCGCCTCCTAGAGTAAGTTCACACTGCCGGCACCAGTGCGTAATCGTCGAGTCTGCTCCCGTAGGAGTCTCTAACCGCAAGGATCGAGCCAACGGCTCTGTCGGAATCTCCGAGCTCCGAACAAGGGCAGTGGCTATGAAAGAGTGACTCGCTCCTGTGTCTATCAGAACTGCAACAAGGGTGGAATAGACACAGATCGTACCTCGAATCATCTCTGGAGCGCCGTGGTCGTAGGCCTCCGCTGCCTGGAGCTGAGCCTGTCTCTTCCCGCCAGCTCCCCGTGGTCTGGGCGGGCATCCTGGTGGTGGTGGTGGCAGAGCCTCAAAGCGTCTCCCACCACCTGCTGCTCGGACAGCTCCTCTGGCTCGTCCGCCTCCTCCCTGCGGACCGCCACGGTCGACCCTCTGCCTCTGCCTGGGTGGCCCCTCCACCGTCTGCTGCCCCTCAGTACGACGGGTCGGGCAGTCACGAGCCATGTGGCCCTGCCCGCCGCACTCGTAGCACTGTCTGCCTCTCGGAAGGCTGGCTCCGGGCCGGGTGCCCTGCACTGCTGAGCCAGCGTCCCGAGGTCGCCTGCCGGAAGGTCTGGTCCGCCTGGAACCCTGAGTCATCCGCTGGCTACCAGCTGCCGAAGACTCCGCTATCTGCCGCCCGGCGGTGGGTCTCGCTGTGGACTCAGCCAGGAAGCTCTCGATCAGGAGGGCTCGCTCCAGTACCCCTTCCTGGGTCGGGATGCTGAGGGAGATCAGCGATGCCCTGATCTCGTGTCTCAAACCCTGCTCGAATGTCCGGGCCCGAAAGAAGGGGTCCCGTACTATGTCTTTCGAGTACCGAGAAAGGTCGGTGAACCTCGCCGCGTACTGAGCGACCGTCAAGCTTCCCTGCCGCAGCTAAAGAAGCTCCTGGATGCGCACTGCTCGGAGGGTGTCCGGGAAGAACTCTGAGCGGAAGAGACTCTCGAAGTCCGTCCAGATGAGGGAGGCCTCATCGTGTACCTAGAGCATCAGGCTCCACCAGCGTCTGGCTGCTGCGTGCAGTAAGCTCGCCGCGAGGATCACCATGAGGTCTGCTGGCGTCCTCACTAGCCTGAAAACTCGGACGACCGCCTCCAGCCAGTCCTCGGCTGCCTGGGGGTCCGACTGCCCACGGAACCTGGGTGGTCGCTGGCGCTGGAACTCGTGCAGAGCTCCGAGGCATCGTGCGTCGTCAGCTGCCAGTGCTGGAAGCATCGGGGGCTCGGCGGGTAAAGGTACCGCCGGTGCCTCTGCTGTCAACGGGCCCTGTACCGAGGCCTCGTCACTCGGCGGGCTGTCGTCGCACCCAACTCTGGGAACCCTAGCTGGCTGCTGTCGTCGTGCCATCCTGAAAAGGAAACAAGTATGCCATGGTCAGAACAGTATACCTGGTGAGCTGACACAAGTAATCACAAAGAAAACTTGAAACACACATGCAAACAATGTTTTCGTACATTAAGTAAGGAATTAGAAGTCAGGGTCCTGGTGTATGGATACGTCGGCCGCCGCACCAACACTGGACTCCCTGGACTGATAAACACACTCAATACACTAAACACTTTTGCTTCACATAGAAGAAAGATCAGAGTCTGCGGTAGAACCGACCACCTTTGATACCAATTTGTCACGACCCGTCCTCGGGCCCGTGTCGTGACTACCCCAAGCCCGCCTTCCATAGGCCAGGGGCTGGCGACTAGCACCAAGGCGTAAATCCCAACAAAAAGGGAAGGCATTGCCTTTGAAAAGTAAACAAGCACCACAGAGCAAGCAAGCGGAAAAGTAAACACTAAGTAAAACTGTACAAGCTGTGCTGAAAGTAAAAAGGGGCCGGAAATACAAGCCCAACTGTAAAGTACAACTGAAAGGAAAAACAGCAACTGAAAAGGGAAAACTGCAGCGTCGAGCCGTCCTTCGGAAGTCCCACCTGAAGGGTGGGTACAGATAGCCTCCACTGCTCCTCGGGTCCACCTAACCGCTCCGAGTACGTCCCGCCCAGTGGTCTACCTCCAGGTACTGTCCTGCTCCGCACGCCTCCTCCACGATCAGCGCTGTCCGTCGTCTGCAACCAACACCACGAAGTGCGGGCATAGCCCGTGCAGGGGTGAGTATAAGCTACTCAGTAGGGACCCCGAGACCCCCGAAGGTCTCCCGAAATCCACAAAGGATAATCCACAAAGGAAAGATACAATCACGAAGTAACATCTGACACGGCTTAGGTATATGCCCATATATATACCTAAGTCTTCAATTCCCGTTCGGCTCCAACGTCCGAGCCCAAGCACAACCCAGTCCACACAGGAAAGCAAAATGTATACCCACGCAGGATAGAGCAACACAATCCACAAAGGAGAGTAACACAAGATTCAGCTCACACAGGTATACTTCTTCGGATGACGATAAAGATGATCATTGAACCATCTAAGTCGTCGGACCCACGAAGGATCGATAGGTACTAACCTTGCAGTGACCCACACAGGATCGGGCCCACGCAGGACCTGTAAAAGTTGGCTCACACAAAACCGCTGAGAGATGACCCACACAGGATCGGGCCCACACAGGACCGGGCCCACGCAGGACCTGTAGGCGCTGGCTCACACAGAACCGCTGAGCGCTGACCCACGCAGGATCGGACCCACACAGGATCGGGCCCACATAGGACCGGCAGCACTGATCCACGTAGGATCGCTGAGTGCAGTAGTCGTCGCAGTCCGCTGAGGATCTCTGCACAGTCGTCGCCGCAGTCCACTGAGGATCTCTGCACGGTCGTCGTCGGAGTCCACGGAGGATCTCTGCACAGTCGTCGCCGCAGTCCACTGAGGATCTCTGCACGGTCGTCGCTGTCGAAGTAGCAGTCGCAGCCAACACTAGGGTTCCCGCACACAGCAAGCTCGTTCGGAAAGGTCCGCTCCACGAGCCGAGAGGCTGATACATCAACTGACACGAAGTCCGAAGTTGATGTATCCAAAAGTTCCGTATCGTCAACAGGAACTCAACGTCGCAGACGGCGCGTCAATCGGACGCCCGGTCTGAGAGATATTGGCATTTTCGTCCCAGGGGCCCGGTTGGTTTTTAAGGAAAAACCAACCCGACCGCACTCCACCTGCGTCCAAACCTCGGGCGGAGTATGCCAAAAGATCCGTCTCACTTAGAGGAATTCAAAAAAGCTGACGGCACATCAATCGGACGTCCGTAGATCAAGATATGAGCGTTTCCGCTCCGAGGGCCCGGTTGGTCTCGTGTACGAACCAACCCGGCCGAACTCAAAGTATTCCTAAACCTTGAGTGCGATATACCGAAACGACCGTCTCGATCCAAGAATCGCGTTGCCGCTGACGGCGAGTCGTTTGGAGGCACGAAGCTCAAGATACGGGCGTTTGAACGAAAATGTCCGAAGATGGGGGGGGGGTACGGGCCCGGGCCGACCCCCCCGGGTCGACCCGACCCGGGTCCGACCCGGCTGGCCCGGCCCGGCCCGGCCAGGGCCGGTCCGGCTCAGCCGGCTCGGCCGGCTCGGCTTGGCCGAGCCGCGCGGGTGGAAGCCGCGGGCGCTGACCCGCGGCTTGAGGAAGGACCGCGGCCCGCGTGCGGGCCGCGCTGGCGAGCCGCGGACGCGCTGAGCCGCGTCCGCCCGGATGAACCGGACCCGCGAGCCGGGGCGCCGCCGCCTCCGGCCGCCGGCGCCGCCGCGCCGGTGACCCGCGCCGCCGGCAACTTCCGCGGGCCGCCGGCGTCGCTCCGGTGGCCCGTTTTCCTTCCCGTCTGCGCCGTTGCTCCTCCCGGGATCCGTTCTTTACTGCGGGATCGTCAACCGTCCGCTGCGGCATGTTCCGTCATCGACCGTCAAATCCGCATAAAACGAAGAACGGTGGAGGGTCGTCGGGCCGTGTTCGTTCGGCCCGCACCCTCCGCGTTAGAGATAAACAACCGGGAGAAAAACGATCAACACATGATCCAACAATTTTAATTAAAATAAAATTGTTCATTGAAAACCAGCTTTTTAATTTTCAAGAACGTTCATGAGAAAATTAAAAAGGGGTAATTTTCCAAAATGAATCCCTACCTTGATGATCGTCGTGCGCGGGCGTTCTTCGCGGAAGAGACCGTCACGGAAGAGATCGATCGTCGCGTCGTCGCGGGGAGGCGTCGCGTCGTCGCGGATTCCGGCGTTGAGTCGGCGAGCTCAACGAATCAAGAACAACAGATTTAAATTATTAATATTTAAATCTGTGTTTCGTTTAAAACCAAAGAAAAGAACTTGAGAGGAAATCCGAAAGCACTCACCTCGAATGGTCGGTGATCGGAGATCGGAGATCGGAGATCGGAAGAGCGTCTCGGGCGAAGGCGTCGTCGATTTCCGGGTTCGGCGTTCTTCGCGTTCTTCGCATTCTTCGCGAGGGAGAAGAAGTTGCGAGGGTTCTCCCCAAATCTTCTCAAGCGCAAATAACCAGAGGTTAAGCGTTGGTCTTATTTTATTATTACGCCAACGAATTTTGAAAAACTGGTTAAGAAACGATCCATCAATTCGTTGAATTAATTTAACGAAAGAAACGACCCATTTAATTCACGAAGGAAACAGCCCATTTAATTCACGAAATAAACCGCCCAATTAAATGGTCTGTTAAGAATTTAGAAAACGCATCGGTTGACTTTCATTAAGACGAGTTTTCACGGGTGCGTTTCTTAGCGGAAAGAAACGGCGGGGCTCGTGCGGGCCCCACCTCACAAATATCCTACCAAGGGGGTAGGATATTTATGGATAGCATCCTATCCAGTTCAACTCAGTTCAAGCCTCCTTTAAGTGGCTTCAAGTGGCTTCAAAGTGGCTTAAGTGAAATAAAATAAAGCTGTCGCAAAATTATTTTATTTCTTAACTTTAAGCCCGAAAATTAAAAACCACACCTGAGCAAACACAACTCCGGAAGAGGCGTTTCTAAGCGAATACCGGCGCTGTGATTTCATCGGTGTCCTCAGAATTCGATTCCGGGCACCGGTTCAAAAGTTAGAAAAACCCGCTCGTTCGTTCACTGAACGTACCCGAGCCAAACTTTAGAAAATGATTCCGGGCACACCGGGCCTCGGAATCAGGCGCTGTCAGAAACTGTGTTCTTGTAAAATTCCAAAGAAAATTAAGAAAAAAATTTCCTTGAAATTTACGGGTCTTTACAATAGCTACACCAGTAATGTAATTGCGGGGTGCACTTAGATTAGGCGGGTGGTTGCCATTATTGTTTGCAGAAGGGCCAGTAAAGAGATAAAAACTAAGCTATGTGATAAAGTAGGTTCTGTCATCTGTTTCGAGGATGTGACTGGACATCAAAATTTTATTATGGTTACACGAAGAAAATTCCAAATTATTATTCATTTAATGTTTTTCTCTTTTTCATGGTGGACACTATTTACATTACAGATCACTGTGCATGACATATGGCGTGTTTTTTAGGTAGACTCTAAAATATTCTCTTGTTGACACATTTCGGTATAATCTCATATATATTTTTTATCAAAGGTTTCAACTCTTGAAAAAAATTCCCATGTTTGTAAAAATCAGTTTTTTTTCAATGTAATTGTGATGGATGAAGTACTTGAGAGATCTAGAAGCACTGATGTGATGTTTTGGATTCTTAATAAAGTGGTTACAGGTTAGTTTGATTTCAATAATATCATTTTATAAGAAGCATTGAATGCTCAAAAATTTTCATAGTTCATTTGAGGGTATACATATCTGAAACATTTAATTGTTTTTCATGATCATCTCCAAACATTACTAATAAATATGTTTTATATTTGTCAGTGTATCGATATTAAAAATTCCCATTAGAACACTCCTAGTGAACACCCTGTACACAAAAACTCCATATGAAGACTATGAAGAATCTATAGTGAAGCAAGCGATGACTATTAACATCTCGATCCCTCATAGTGATATCCTCATCTTTATGATAGTCTAAAATAAGATCAAGGATTCATGTCATGCACTAGCTTAATGCATGGAACAACATATCTCCACCACCAAGAAGGTAGTTCTAAGGTTCTTAATACTTCCTATATACTGGAAACCACCCGCCTTATCTAAGTGCACCCCAACTATGGAATTTTATTTTATCTGTTTGTTTTTGTTGTGTGTTATGTATCACTATAAATATGGTTTGTTATATGAGTTGTGATATAAAAATTCTAGTGAGAATAAATAATACTATTTTGTTCCACTGTATTTATGTGGTTGGTATCACCTCAAGTGATCTGTGTGTGCAAGGTTGAGTTTACCACTACAATCGATCCCCCATCGTCACATTTATCGGCTAAACTGCAAGTGAAAAAATTTCAGCGAGCTAAAGATGGATCCTTCAAGTGCATTGTTGTGAATAATCTCATTGATACATCCTTAACTATAGCTGGTATTTTTTATATCATCTACATGGGTTGTGATAATATGAAAGAGTACAACCCGAGAATGGGTTTAGATTCTCTTTAGGTTTTTCCAGTGAGCCTTGCTGCGAATGATCAATGAATTGGGCATGCAGGCCGGACTGGGCCAGGAACTTGCTGCTGTATTTACATAGACAATGTGTATTTAAATGAGATTATTCGATGCATGGTTCTCAAGATCCATAGGAATAAACTCATAAATTTCATGTTATTGTTGGAATGAATTGATATGGAAAATCTATTGGATTTTGAGTTCATCAAACAGCCTCCCCCAGAAAATATTTTAAACTCAATAAACCTGTTGTGATTCCTATATACCCATGAAAATGTCAGGTAGCTCACTGAAATCAGGTGGGAAATGGTGTATTTCCTTATGGATATAGTAATTGTTAAGATATTTTTCTATGGGAGATCAACCAGAGTTATTAAATGAGGTTATATCCATCATGTCTAGGCTTTCAATGTCATCGGTGTCCTTTAGATCCAATGATGAAGCATATGAGAGTGATCTTGTAGGGGATAATTTTTTTGTTGGAGTCTGATCATTGGATGCTTCTAAATATCTACCAATAATGTTAATTAAATGAATTTTGTATGTATTGGTGTAGCAATCACTTTTTATTATTTAAGGGATGGTGTAATGCCTTGGTGGTGAGGCCCCAGCTACAGAAATTTCCCATGATATTGATGAAAAAAGTAACGTCATGTGGGTTTTACTGGGATTTCATGATGAAAGCCATATGTTCTGCATATTACCATAACACGATGAGGATGATATGAGTCAGGGAATACCTGAACTTCAGCACTAGAATTTCATGCCATTTTTACCCGAGTAGCAGACTGCCTGGGATTGGGTAAACACCAGACTATGTGGTGTATCAAAAGCTAGTTTTGACTAACAAATATTTCATGCAGTGTATGATTGATTTGGAGTCGTAGTGGATGGTTGAGATGTGACCCACATTTTTCTTGGTTAGGGACTCCGATTTGGTGATGTTGGATCATATGAAGCTGAACATGGATCCCTCAGTCTCAAAAAACTGTAAAACCTCATTTCCAAACCTCAAGCCATCACCCCCCAAAAACAATAAATACTCAGCATGAAAAAAACCCTCTACCCCCAGCCCCACAAAACCCTAAACCATCATCCCCCAAATTACCCTAACACTCATCCCTACATAATCCTAACCCCTCATCCATAAAAAACATAAACCTTTAAAACCCAAAGAACCCTAAACCCTCATGCTAAAAAAATCCCAAACCCTCATCCCAAAAAAAATCATAAACACCCAACCTCACAAAATACTAAACCCTCAGCCCAATGAAAGACAACAACCTCATCCTCAATTAACCCTAAGCCCTCTTCCCCTGAAACCCAAAACCCTTAACCCCCCAAAAAAACTTCATCATTAATCCCCTAAAATATGTTAACCCTCAACCCAAAAAAATCCTTAAACAATAGCCCCAAATCCCTAAACCCTCATTCCACCAAACCCCAAATCCCTCCACCCTAAAAATTATTAATCCCTCATTCCTAAAAAATCCCTCATCCTAATAATCACTCAAACCTTGGCCATAAAAAAAATAAAAACTCATTCAAAAAATCACTAAACCCCTAGCCTAAAAAACCCTCAACCCTAATCCCCCCAAACCCTGAAAACAATAGCAAAAAAAAACCCGAATCCCCTATCCCTAGAAAACTCTAAACACTCATCCAAAGAGAACCATAATCCTAAATCCCTCAAAAAACCTAAACCCATGGACCCTAAAAACCTTAACCCTCAACCCCAATAAACCCTCAAACCTCAGCCCCAAAAATCACTCATCCCTCTATCCCAATAAACCCTCTACCCTCATCCTCCAAAAAAGGATAAACCCTCAACCATAATGCCACAAAACCCTTAGACCCTCATAAAAAAACCCTAATCCCGAAAAAACCATAAACCCTTATCCCTAAAAAAATTTCAACAATCATCCCCAAAAAACACTCAACCCACAACAATAAAAAATCATAAACCCTCAAACCCAAAAAACTACTACCTTCAGCCCCCCCACCCAAAAACCTCAACCCACATCCCCCAAACCCTAAAAAATCTTCACCAAATAACCATAATCCCTCAGTCCCCAAACCCCTTAACACTCATTCCAAAAAACCCTAAACAAATTTCCATATAAAACCATAATCCATTATCCCAAAAACCACCTAATCCCTTATTCCCAAAAAACCCTAAACCTTTATCTCCAAAGAACCATAAACCCTTAGCCCAAAAACCCGTAAACCCTCATCCTTAATACATTGTAAAAGATAATCGGTAGAAAAACTAAAACCCCATACCCAAAAATTTTTATACCCTCATCCATAAAACCCCCATACACTCATCCCCAAAAAATCTAAAACCCCCATCATCATAAATCACTCGACCCCTAGTCCTAAAAAAACATTAACCATCAGCCCAAAATATCCCTAAACCCTCTACCCTATAAAACCTTCAACCCTCATCCCCAAAATTCCTTAAACCCTCATCCCCATAAAACCTTAAATACTTATCCCCAAAAAACTTAAATGATCATCCCTAAAATTCAATAAACCCACTTCACCAAAAAACTCTCAACCCTTATTCCTAAAAATGAAAAATATTATTTCCCTATGAAACCATCAATACTCATTGTCAGAAAACTCTCAACCCTCGTCCCTAAAAAATTAAAACACCCAACTCAAAACCTCCATCAATACTCAGCCCCAAAAAATCCTCAACCATCATCCCCAAGAAAAAATCAACCCTGAGCCCAAAATTAAAACATCAACCCTCATAACCAAAAAATACTCAATCCCAATCCCAAAAAACCCACACCCCTCATACCCAAAAAACTTCCACGCTCATCCCTAAACCCCCAACCCTCAACCCAAAAAAACCCCTTAACCATCAGCTGCAAAAATCCCTCAACCCTCAATTTCAAATAACCATCAATAATCTACCCCAAAAAACCATAAACCCTTAGCACCAAAATTCCCTAAACTCTCAGACCCATAAAACCATAAACCCCTATAGCCAAAATATCCTAAACACAATTCCCCAAAATACCCTAAATCCCCATCTCTAAAAAATAATAACCCCTAAAAAACCTAAACCCTCATCCTAAAAATTCTCTAAACCCTTAGACCCAAAAACCCTAAACACATAGGCCCCAAAAACCCGAATCCATAATCCCCAAAAAACCACAAAACCCTCTGTCCCAAAAAATTATAAATCTTTATCCCCAAATAACCCTAATATCTTATACCCCAAAAAACTAAACACTCTACCATAAAGAAACCCTATAACCTCAATCCCCAAAATCCACAAACCCTCATCACCCAAAAAACCAAAACCCTTACCCCTAACAAAACCTCAACCCTCTACTGAAAAAAATCAACCCCACCCCAAAAAAATATTCAATCCTCAGCAAAAAAGAACCCTCAAACCTCATCCCTAAATGACTCTAAACCCAATACTCAAAAAACAAATCAACCCTAAACCCCACAAAACCCTAAATACAAACACCCAAAAACCCCAATTCCTCATATCTAGAAAACAATAAACCATTAAGAAAATAAAACCATAAAACATAATATCTGAGAAACACTAAATAATCATCACTAGAAAATGATAAACCATTGTCCCCAAAAAACAATCAACTCTTTACCTTAAAAACCCTCAACCCTCATCCCAAATAAACTATGAAACCTCAAAACATAGGCCCCAACAACCATAAAACCCCATCCCCAAAAAACCCTCAAACTCCATCCCCATGAAACCCTAATCCATCATCCCACAAAAATTATAAACCTTTATCCACAAAATACTCTAAACCCTCAACACCAAAAAAGGATCAATACTAATCTTTAAAAAACAATAAAACCTCATCCACTAAAAAACCTATAATTTTGATCCCCCCAAAACCCTCAATCTTTATCCCTAAAAAACCCTCAGCCCTCATCCCAAAAAATCCCTCAGCCTGCATCCCCAAAAAACCCTCAACACTATGCCCCAAAAAAACACTCATCCCAGAAAACCGATAGCCCCATACATCAAAAACCTCAACCATCAACCACAAAAAACTAAACCCTCATCCCTAAAAAATAACTAAACCCTCATCCCCCAAAAAACCTAAAACATAAGCACTAAAATCCATAAAGCCTCAGCCCTAGAAAACTTTAAATGAAAATAACAAGAAAACCCTAAACCCCCCACCCCAAAAAACCCTAATCTATCATCCCTAGAAAACCCTCAATCACAATCCCAAAAAAACACAAAACCCCAACCTCCAAACACCATAAATGCTCATCCCCAAAGAACCTTATACACTCAACCCCAAAAAAATCGCAACCCTCATCCCCGATAAACCCTCAACCCTCATCCCCCAAACCCCATACCCACATCACCAAAAATACCTATACAATCACCCTAAGATCCATTAACCCTTGTCCAAAAAAAACCCTCAACCAACAACCTCAAAAAATCATAAACTGTTATCCTCCAAAATCACTCAAGCCATATCCCCCCAAAACCCTAAAAACTTAGACTCCAAAAAGTACTAAACCCTCAGCCCCAATAAATCCAGAAACATTATCCCAAAAAAAACCCTAAACCCTCAAACCAAGAAAAACCAAACTTTGAAACCCAAATAACCGAAAACCATTAATCCAAAAAAAAACTAAACCCTCAACCTCAATAAACCCTCAACCCTCGACAACATAACCCCTCAATAATTATCTCCCAAAAACCCTAAACCATCAACACCAGATTATCCTAAACCCTTAGAATAAAAAAAACACTAAAACCTCATCCCCAAAAAACACTAACCCTCATCCACACAACACCCTTAACCCGTATCCCCAAAAAACCCTAAACCCTCAGTACCCAACTATACTAAATCTTCATCTCCAAAAAACCTAAAACCCTAAACCCAAAAAAACTTCAACAATCATCCCAAAAATACCCTAATTCCTATGCCCAATAAAACACCAAACCCTAATCCCCAAAAAACCCTCAGTCGTCAACCCCAAAAATCACTAATCCCTCATCCCCAGAAAAACCTAAACCAATATCCCAAAAAAATTGAAACCCTCAACACTTAGCCCCAAACAACCATCAACCTTCATCACAAAAAAACCCTCAACCCTCATCTCAAAAAATAAAAAAAATCCATAGACCTAGAAAACCCTAAACCATCATCCTAAAAAACACTAATCCATCATCCCAAAACAAACATAAACACTTATCTCCAAAAAACCCTAAACCCTAGTCCGTAAAAACTTATCATCCCTCATCCGCAAAAATCCATAAAAACTCAACCCCAAATAAACCTAAATACTCAGACCTAAAAAATGTCATCTCTAATACCCATATAACCATAAAACCTGATCCCCAAAAATCCATCAACCCTTATCCTTAAAAAATATTCATATCTAAGCCACAAAAACCCCTAAGCGCTCATTCCCAAAAAAACACTAAACCCTTATCCCCAATAAAACCCAAACCCTCATCCATAAAAACCCTAAAACCCTCATAAAAAAACATAAAACCTCATTCAAAAAACCTAAAACATTATATAAAAAAATAGTAAACACATATCTCCCAAATAAAAACTCATCCCCTATCTATTGAAAATCCTAATACCACATTCCCAAAAAACCATAAACCCTCCTCCCATAAAACAACATTCAACCCTCCGCCATACAAAAACCTAAACCATCACCACCAAATAATCATAAACCCTTTCCCCCTAAAAACCTCAAACCCTCAGCCTAAAAAACCACTAAAGGCACATCCATAAAAAACATAACCATCGACCCAAAAAAATCATCATCTCTTAATCACAAAAAACCTTATACCCTCATCAAAAAAAACTGTCAACCCTCAACCAAAAATACCCTTAACCCATACCCCCAAAAAACCACAACCTTATTCCCTAAAATACTCTCAAACCTAATCCCAAAAATAACCCACATCCTTGAACCCCATAAAACTATAAACCCTCTGCCCCAAAAAACCAAAAAATATCAGTGAAAAAAATCATAACCCTTATCTTAAAAAAATCTATAACTCTAATCCCAATAAAACTCACAAATCTCATCCCTAACAAAGCCCTTTAACCTCTTCCTGAGGAAATATTTAGTACTCATCCCATACAAACACTAAACCCTTAAAACCCAAAAAACCATAAGCCTCAGTCCAAATAAAAACTCATCCTCAGCCACAAAAACCCTGAACCCTTAGCCCCCAAAAAACTCAACCCACAACTGCAAAAGACCCTCAACCCTCATCCCAAAAATAACCCTCAAACCCCATCCTACAAATTCTCTAAACAGTCATCCTAAAAAAACCCTAAACCCACATAAAAAAACCCTAAATCCTCTTCTCTAAAAAACTTAAACCCTCATCCCACAAAACCATCAACCATCATAACCAAAAAACCCAAAACCCTCATTAATAAAAAATCCTAAACCCTCAACCCCAAAAATCCTTAACACTTATCAAAGAAAACCAAAAACCCAAAAACCCCAAAAACCATAAATAATCAGCCCAAAAATAAACTATAATCTCTCATCGCAAAAAAACCCTAAAGCCTCATCCCATAAAAAATCATCAACCGTAAACCCCACAAAATTTATAATATAACATCCCCAAAAAATCCTAAACACTTAGAAATTGAAAACCCTAAAACATCATCCTAAAAAAATAATCTACCCTCAAACCCAAAAACACTAAACCCTCACCTCAAAATTACCCTAAAAACTCATCCCCAATAAATCATAAACCCTAATCACCAAAAAAAACTCAACACTCATCCCCAAGAAACCCTCAACCCTCAACACCAAAAAACCCTAACAATTAGCCCTAAAAAAACCTAAACCCTTAGACCCAAAAAACACAAAACCATTAACCCCAGAAAACACTAAATCTTTAGACACAAAAAACCATACAACATCATCCCAAAAATTCATTTAACTTTATCAAAAAAAACTCTAAAACTCATATCCTTAAAAAACCATAATCCATTATTTAAAAAAAAAACCCTCATCTACAAAAATAGTAAACCCTCAGCCCCCAAGGAACCCCAACACTCAACTATACAAAACCCTAAACCTTGATCCCCAAAAAACCATAAAGTTCCATACCAAAAAAACCATAAACTCTATACCACAAAAAAAACCAAAATTCCCAAAATACAAGAATCGCTCTTCCCAAAAAAAATTAAATTCACATCCCCCAAAAACCCTGAACACCCATCCATAAAAAAATACTCAACCTGCATCCCCAAGAAACACCCATCTCGCAGCCCCCAAAACCCCTGAATCTTTTACCATAAAAATAAAAAAACCCTCATACACAATAATCACTAAACCCTCAACCCCATAATAGTACTAATCCCCCATCCCTAATAATCTAAAAACCCTCATCGCATAAAATCTAATCAATCACTAGTAAAAACCCATAACCCTCATCCATAGAAAACCCTAAACCATCAAGAAAAAAAAACTAAACCCTTATCCCAATAGAACCATAAAACCACATTTAAAAAAATAGTAAACCATCAACCCACAAAAATACAAACCCTCAGCTAGAAAAACACTCTCAACCGTCTCCCCTAAAAAAATAAAAAACCCCATCACCAAAAACCCTTAACCCTCAGCATAAAAAATCCATCATCCCTCATCCAAAAAAAAAACCTCAACCCTCATCCAATAAAAACCAACAACCCTCAACTCCAAAAAAATCTGACCCCTCATTCCTAAGAAATCCTAAACCCCCAGTCTCAAAAACCATTATCCCTCAACAAAAATGTTCCCTAAACCCTTATCCCCAAAACTCATAATTCCTCTGCCTAAAAAAACCATTAAAATATTTCCCCAAAAAACACTAAATCATCATCCCCAAAACAATCTCATTAAAAAGCCCCAAAAAAACCTAAAACATTATCCCCATAAAATGATCAACCCAAAAAACCTAAATACCAAAAACTCATCAACCCAAAAAACCCTTTACTATAGCACTAATAAACCCTAAACCCCCTTTACCAAAAAACCTCAACTCTCATCCCCAAAGAACCATGAACCATTAGCCCCAAAAAACAATGACCCATCATCCCAATAATACCTTATACACTCAACCCATGTAAATTGTGAATCATATGGACCAAAAAACCCACAACCCTCATCACAAATAGAACCTCGACCCTCCATCCAAAAAAACCATAAACCCTTAACCAAAAAACCCTATACCCTTAGGACCAAAAATCCTCAACCCCCACCCAAAAAAACACTAAAAACATATCCCCAAGAAACCCTCAACCCTCATCACCAAAAAAACACAAAACCCAAAACCCCCCAAAAATATCAAATCCTCATCCCCAAAAAAACCCTAACTCTTCAACCCCCAAAAACCCTCAACCCTCAACCCCAAAAAAATCATAAACCCTCAATTCTAAAAAACACTCAACCATCAACCCCGAAAAAACCCTAAATCCCCAGACTCAAAATACCATCATCCCTTTGAACCAAAACCCCATAAACCCTCATCCCAAAAAAACCCCTCAACCCTCACCCCCAAAAAACACAAAACAGTCATCACTAAAGAATTATCAACCCCCATCCCACTAAAATACTATATCCTCTTCCCCAAAAATCCATAACTCTTAAACCCCAAAAAACCCTCAACCTTAAACCCCAAAAAATCATAAATCCTCAATGCTATGAAAACACTCAACCATAAACCCCCCAAAACCCTAAATCCCTAGACTCAAAATACCATCATCCCTCGAAACCGAAAACTCCTAAACCATCATCCCAAAAAAAAACCCCTCAACCCTCACCACCAAAAAACACTAAATAGTCAACCCTAATGAATTATCAAACCCCGCCCCAAAAAATACTACATACTCTTCCCCCCAAAAAACCAACAACCCTTTCCACAAAAAAAACCCAAACCCCCATCCTCAAAAAATCCTAAAACATCGTCCTAGAAAAACCTTAAACCATGAACCCTAGATAATTATAAAACCTCAACTAAAAAATACCCTAAACCCTTATTACAAAAAATCCCCAAACCCTTAACCACAAAAAACCATAAAACCTCATCCCTAAATTTCCCTAAACCTTTATCTGCAAAACACTAAACCAACATCCCTAAAAACTAATAAAAACACATCCTAAAAAAACCAAAATATCATCCCATAAAACCCCAAACAGTCACCACAAAAAACCATAAACCATAAAACCTAGAATATTTAAATCCCATCACCAAAAAATGCACAACTCCCTAACCAAAAACCCTAAACACTTTTCCTTAAAAATATAATCCCTCATCCCCCAAGATACTTGAAACCTCACTCCCCAAAAATAAAATTCAACCCTCATCCCAAAAAAACCTTCGTCCCTCAAAACCAAAAAAACCCAACCCTCAGCCCCAGAAAACCATTATCCCTCATCCCCAAAAAACCCCCACAACCCATAGCCTAGAAAAAACACTAATCACTCAAAACAAAAAATATCACAACCCCCTCCAAAAACCCCCACTCAAACTGTCATCCCCTAAAAAAATCTCAACCCTCAACAGAACCCCACAACCCCCAACAACAAAACCCCCAACCCACTACCCGAATAAAACCTTAACATTATTCATTAAAACATTCCTTCCCTTAGTCCCAAAAAATCGCATGACCTTCATACACCCAAAAATCCCAAACCCTAAGAATCTATAAACACTCACTTATTATCCCCAAAAACCCAAATCATCATCCTTCAAAAAACCTCCACCAAAAGGTTCAAACACAACAAAACCCAATCCTTAAAAACCCCATCCCTAATCACTAGAAAACCAAAACCCCAATACTCAAAAAACCATCAACCATCAACCCCAAAAAACACAACACTTAGAAAAGAACCCTAAACACTCAACCTAAAAAAACTATCATTCCTTATCACCAAAAAACCCAAAACCCTCATATATAAAAAACCATAATTCCTCATCCAATAAATTCATAAACTCTCAACCCCCAAAAAATAGTAAAATATTTTCCCGAAAAAACCCTAAATCCTTATCCCCCAAAAAACCAAAACCATCTTTCCCGAAAAACCCTAAACTCATAGTCCCCCAAAAAACTCAACCCTCAGATCTAGAAAAACCCCGTAACCCTCATCCACAAAAATATCTCAAATATCCACCCCAAAAATAAACAACCAACATATCCAAAAAACCATAAACACTCAACCACTAAAAACCTAAAGCCTCATCCACAAAATCATTAAACCCTTTTCCTCAATAGAACCTGAAACCACATCCCCAAAAAACCATAAATAATCAACCCCAAAGAACCATAAATCATAGGCCCCAATAAACCATAAACCATTATCCCAAAAAAAAACCTAAACCCTCATAAAAAAACCATAAACCCTTATCCCCAATAAAACCTAAACACCCATCCCTTAAAAACCCAAAACCCAAAACCATAAAATCCACTAATACCACTACCCCAAAAATGTATAAACCCTCAACCCAAAACGTCATAAAACCTCATCCCCCCAAAAAACCCTAAATTACTGTATGTAAAATAATGATAAACCATCACTCATAATTAAAAATATCATTATCCACAAAAAACAAAAAACATTCAAACCCCCCAAAACCTAAAACCTTATCCATAAAAAATTTAAATCCATTAGCCCCCAAAACCCAGAAACCTCAACCCCAAAGGCCCCAAACATTCATCATAAAAAACCCCTAAAACCACATCCCCTAAAAACCCTCAAACCCTAATCCTAAAAAAATTCCAAATCATCAACCCATAAACACCATAAAACCTATTCCCCAAAAAACCCTAAAATATCCACCAAATAAATCCCTAAAACTTTATCCCCAAATGTATCTCAATCCTCAGCCCCAAAAAATACCTAAACCCTTAGCCCCAAAAAACCTGATACACTCTGCTCGAAGAAAACATAAATACTCATCACTAATAAACCATAAACCCTACTACACAAAAAACACTGAACTGTTATCCCCAAAAACCACTAAACCCTCAACCTCAAAAAAAAATCTAAACCATCATCCCCTAAAAACACTAAACCCACATCACAAAAAAAAAACTAAACCCACTGCCCTAAAATAACATAAAATCTTAACTTTCAAATACCTTAAAACATCAGCTCCAAAAAACCCTCAATCCTCTTCAAAAAAAAAAAACAGAAGCCCTCATCACTAAAAAATCTATACCCCCCAATCCAAGAAAATCCTAAACCCTATATCCCAAAATACTCTAATACCCCATCCCCAAAAAATGCTAAACCATCATCCCAAAAAAACCATTAATTATTAACCCAAAAATGGTCAACACTCAGTCCTAAAGAACCCACAACCCTAAAAAAAACCCTCAACCCTCAACCACAACAAACCCTAAACCCTTTTCCCCAAAAATCACTAAGAACCCATCACAAATAATCACTAAACCCTCATAAAAAAAACCATCACACCCCAAATAACCCCAAAACCTCATCCACAAAAAACCTTAAACTCTCATCCCCAAAAAGCATGCAACCATCATCCCTAAAAAGCACGCAACCCTTAGCCCCCCCAAACCCCAATCCACAGCCCAAAAAAAACATATACCTTTACCCCCAATGAAACAAAAACCATCAACACCAAAACCCCAAAACCCTCATCCCAAAGAAACCATGAACCCTCAGCTCAAAAAAACAATCAAACCTCAGCCCCAAAAAACCCTCAACTCTCATCCCCAAAAAACTCTCAACCCTCATTCCTCAAAAAACCTCAACCATAATCACCCAATAAACCTAAACCCTCACCTTACAAAAACTATAAACCCTTATCCCCCCCAAAACCTAAAACCTGAGATCCATAAAACATAAATACTCAAAACAAAAAAACTTTCAACCATAATCCCCAGAAAAACCCTAAACCCTCATCGAAAAAACTCCCATCCCATTAAAAACTGTAAAAACCTCATCCCCAATGAACCCTAAACCCTCCACCCTAGAAACCCAAAAACCCTCAACCCTAAAAAACCCTAAATATTTAGCTCTAAAAAATAGTAAACATCGTCCAAAAATATCCATAAAACCTCATTCCCATAAAATCTTAAACATTTGTCCCCAAAATACCCTAAAAACCCAACCCTAAAAATTAATACCTTAAAATAGAAATAACATAAAATCTCATCCCCCAAAAAATCTGAACACTGAACCCCATAAAACCCTAAACCCTTATCCCAAAAAAATACAAAACCATCATAACCATAAAATCCTAAAGCCTTGTATGAAAAAACCCCCAAACCTCAAACCTAAAAAACCTTAAACCCTCATCCCCAAAAAACCCAAAACCATGAACCTCAACAAAACCCTAAACCCTCATCCCATAAAAACCCTAAACCTTAATCCCAAAAAAACTGTAAACACTCATCCCAAAAAAACCCTAAACCCTCATCCCCAAACAAACCTATACCTTCAGTCCTAAAAAACCTAAACCCTCATCCCAAAAGAACTGTCAACCATCATCCCCAAAAAACCTAAACTCTCATTTTGAAAAAACCATTAAAACTTAACCCAAAAAACCAAAAACCCTCATACCAAAAAATACACTAAACCTATATCCCCCAAAAAACTATAAAACCTTAAAAAAACCCAACCCATTAATCCCTATAACCAAAAATCCTCACCCTAAAAAAACACAAGACCCTCATACCAAAAAAACATCAACCATTAACCCAAAAATATCTCAGTCTCCAGCCCTAAAAAATACTTAACCCTCAACTAAAAAACCCTTCAATACTTCTTCCCAAAAAACACTAAACCATTGAACCCAATAATATATAAACCATCATCCCAAAATACCCTAAACCATCATTTCCAAAAAAACATACACCCACATCCCTAAAAAAATGAAACCTCATCCCCAAAAAAACATAAACCCTTAGCCCAAAAAAACCCTGAACCCTCATACAAACAATAAATGATTCCCTTAGCCCCTAAAAAATAATCATCATACCAAAAAAACATGCAAAACTCATCCCCAACAAAATCCCCATCTCTCATCCCCAAAAAACATTACACACTGAGCCCTAAATAAACCAAAAACCCTAATCCAAAAAAACCTTAAATACTATTCCCTAAAAAATTAAATCGCTATCCACTAAAAACAATAAATCCTTACAGTAAGATGACCTTAAAACCTCAACAAAAAAAAAAACTTCAACCCTAAGCCCTAAAAAACCTCATCCTAGATAAAAACTCAATTATCACTACCAAAATACCCTAAACCCTCATCCTCAAAGAACCCCAAATCCTATGCACAAAAATCCTACTCCAAAAAAAAAACCTGAAACCCTCAACCCGAAACAATGCTAAACCCTAAGCCAAAAAAACAGCCCTTTAGCCTCAAAAACCCAAAGACACAAAACCTAAAAAAAATCATGAAACTTTTGACCCAAAAAACCCAAAAACCCTACCCTATACACCCCTAAAACCACATCCCTAAAGAAACCATACACCATAATCCCTAAAAAACATGAACCCTTAGCTCTAAAAAATCATAAAACCTCATCTTCAAAAAACACTAAACTCTCAACCTTTAAGTAACCTCAACCATCGACCCTTAAAAATAAAAAACCCTTAGTCTCATAAAATCCTAGAATCTCATCCCAAAAAACCCAAAACACTCGGCCCAAAAAACCCCTAGACAACTATCTCCAAGAAATCCTAAAACCTTATCCAAAAAAACCCTCCACCCTCTACCCATAAATTCCTAAACACTTTACCCCAAAAAAACCAAAACAAACATCCAAAAAAATACTAAAACCTAACCCATAAAAAAACCTCAAAATTCAGACAAAAAAAAAACCCGAAACCCTCATCCACAAAAAACCCTCTACCCTAAGCCCCACAAAACTCTATAACCTTTTCACAAATAAAACCCTCATCCCAAAAAAAAACACAACCATCATACCCAAAAAACCCCTAGACCTCAGCCAAAAAAAAACAAATACCTCATCCCCTAAAAACTCTCAACCCTCATACTCAAAAATATTGAAACCCTCAGACCTAAATATCCCCTAAACCTCATCCCCAAAAGACCCACAAAATTCAATACCAAAAAACCCTCCACACTCATCCCCAAAAAACACTCAACTCTCGACCCCAAAAGCCCCAAACCCTCATATAAAGCATACTCTAAACCCTCAGCCATAAAAAACACTAAACCAATAGCTGAAAAAACTATAAAAAGTCTTACTCAAAAAAACATAATCACTCATTCTTAAAAAACCTAAACCCTCAACCACAAAAAAACCTAAAACCTAATCCCCAGAAAACATTAAACACTCAACCCCAAAAACCCTTAAACCTTCATCCCCAAACACCATAAACCCTCATTCCAAAAGATATAATCCCACAACCACAAAAAACCCTAAAATATATTCCAAAAAATCCCAAACCCCCATCCTCAAAAACCATAAACACTCATCCCCAAAAAAACCAAAAACCATTATCCCTAAAATTACCTAAACCCACATAAAAAAACTACACTCTTGTCCTTAAAAACCCTAAACCCTCATCTCAAAAAAAAAATCCTCGAACCAAAGCCCTAAAAGTACCTAAAATATCATCAAAGAAAACCTTAAATTCCAATCCCTAGAAAACCCTAATCCCTTATTCCATGAAATAAATAAACTTTCATCCCAAGAAAACCCTAAACCCCAAAATATAGAAAACCCCAATCCATCATCCAATGAATATAATAATCCACCAACCCCAAAAAACCATAATTATAAAGCACTAGAAAACACTACACCAGAATCCCTAAGAAATGATAAACCCCGATCACAAAAAAATATAATCCCCCATCCCAATAAACCCCTTAACTCTTAACCCCAGAAAAACTAAAACCCATAGCCTCAGAAAACTCTAAACCCACTTCCCAAGAAAACCCAAATCACTCATACCTATAAAACTCTAAATACTCAGTATTATAAAACCCTAAACCCCATCACTAGAAAACACTAAACCATTATCTTAAAAAGAAACTAAACCACCAGTCATAATAACCATAAAACCCCATCCCTAGAAAAACTCAAACCCTTTCCACCAAAAATCCCAAAAAAACTTAGCATTAAGAAACCATAAACCCATAACTCTAGAAATGGATAAACACCCCACCCTAGAAAACAATAAACCATCATCCCAAGAAATACATAAACACTCATCCCCAAAAACTACAAAACCCTACTCTGAAAAAACCTTCATCTCCCAAAAAATATCAAACCTTATCCCCAAAAAACACTCAATGATCAGACCCAAAAATCCGTTATTCCTTATAACCACAAAAAATAAACCCTCTAACACAAAAATGAAAGCCTCATTCCCAAAAAACCCATAGACCTCATCCACAAAAAAACCCTCAACCCTATTCCCTAAAAAACTCAAAACCCTCAACCCCCCAAAAAACTAAAAAATTAAACCCCTGACCTCAGAAACAGTAATCCCTTTTCCCCATAAAATCCTAAAACCACATAAAAAAAAATCATAAACCACCAGTACCAAAAAATTATAAATCCTCTTCAAAAAAATCCTCCACCATTAGTCCTAGAAAAACCTCACACATTATCCCCTAAAACCCTTAACCCTCATCCCCATGAAACCTTAAGGCCTTATCCCCAAATAATCGAAACCCTTAGCACAAGAAAACCCTAAACCCCTAGGACATAAATTTCTTAAACACTCATACCACTAAAAAAACTCATCAATTATCTATAAAAAATACTCATCCCTCATCCCATAAAAACCCTCAAACTCCATCCCCAAAAAACCATCAACCCACATCCCAAAATAAACCTCAACCTCGAACCCAATTAAATACTCAACCCTCA
The DNA here is from genome assembly GCA_963277665.1 of Viscum album. Lineage (NCBI taxonomy): Eukaryota > Viridiplantae > Streptophyta > Magnoliopsida > Santalales > Viscaceae > Viscum > Viscum album. The sequence continues at coordinate 275,104,003 of OY728126.1, read as the reverse complement.
GCCCCCAAAAACCCTAAAGTCTCATCCACAAATAAACCTAAAACCTCATCCAAGAAAAACCTAAACCCTCATCCCTAAAAAACCTTAAACACTGAACCCCATAAATTCATAAACCCTCTATACACAAGAAAATCAGAATCCTTCAACACCAACAATCCCTAAACCACAAACACCATAAAAACTTGAACCCTCATCCCAAAAACACTAAATCCTCAGCACCAAAAGAACCCTATAACCATAGCCCCCCAAAAAATATAAACCCTTATCACCAAACAAAATTATCCCTTATACCCAAAACCATAAAATCACTTCCCCAAAACCACTAATATACCAGCACCAAATAAAACTAAACCATCAACCACTAAAAATACTAGTCATTTATTCCTAACATACCTAATCCCTTGTCCCCCCCAAACCCTAACCCCTCAACCCCAAAAATCCTTAAACCCTCATCCCCAGAAAACCCTAAACCCTCATCCTAGAAAACTATAAACCCACTTCTGCCAAAAAAAACCTTAAACACCCTGCCTTAAAAACCATAAACCCTCATTCCCCAAAAACCAAAAACCCTCATCCCCAAAAAACCTTATAACATTACACCCAAAAAACCCTAAACACTCATCCCTAAAAAACCAAAAAAATCAACCCCCCAAAACCCTAAATCCTCATCAAAATAACCTGAAATCCTCCCTCATAAAAATAAATTAACTCATAGCGCCATAAAATCCAAAACCGACAAACTTAAAAAATTTTAAACTCTCATCCCCAAAAAACCTTCAACCCTAAGCCCCAAAAAACCATAAACCCTCAAACTCAAAAAACCTTTATATATTAGCCCCAAAGATACCATTAAACATCATCCCCCAAAACCCTAAAGTCTCATCCCAAGAAAACCCCAAACACACACCCTAAAAAACCCTAAACCTTAAGCCCCAAAAGAACCTAAACCCCCATCCCAAAAACAACCATAAACCCTCACCCCAAATAAACCTGAACCTTCAACCTGAAAAATCACCAAACCATCATCCCCAAAACATGAAACCCTCATCCCCCCCAAAAAATAAACCATAATCCCCAAACCATAATAAATATTATTCCCCAAAAAAACATGATCCTTTAGCCCAAAAAAATCCATTAATCCTGAGCATGAAAAAATAATGAACCCTCATCCAAAGAAAACCTTGAACCCTGAAAACCGAAAAACCTAAACCCATAACCTAAAAAAACATAATCTCTCATCCACAAAAAACCATGAACCCCCATCACTAAAAATCCCTAAATAATCACCCCCACAATAAACCCTGAAGTCTCCTCCAATTTTTTTTTGAACCTACAACCCCCCAAAAATGGAACCCTAATCCCCAAAAAACATAGAACCCTCAACACCGAAAAACCCTAAACCCTCATAGAAAAAAAACTAAAACCTCACCACTAAGAACCCCTCAACACTCATCCCCTAAAAACCGCTAAAACCTCAGCCTCAAAAAATCATGAACCCTCATTGACCCCCCCATCAAACCAAAATTCCAAAAAACCATGAACCTTCAGCCAAAAAAATAACTAAACACTCAGCACCAAAAAACCACTAAACCATCATCCAAAAAAATAGTGAACCCTCATCCTCAAAAAACCCTAAAAAACCAGAAAAAAAACCCAAGACCCCCTTCCTAAGAAAACCCATTTCCTACATATCCAAAAAACCCCAACACTAAGCCTTAAAAAATACTAAACCACATCCCCAAAAAAAACTATTATCATTCATCACCAACAAACCCACAACCCTACCCCAAAACCCTAAAACCACATCACCAAAAAACCATGAAACCACATCCTGAAAAATTCCTACACCCTCATCCCAAAAAAACCTAAACCCTCATCCCTAAAAAATCATGAACACTCAATCCAAAAAAAATATAAACCCACACCCTCAAAAAATCGTCAACCCACAGTCCAAAAAATACCCTAAACCATCATCCCCGAAAACCCCTCAACAATCGTCCCCAAAATAACCTAAACCCTTAGCCCCAAATACCATCACCCTTGGGACCAAATAACACTCAAACCAAAGACCCAAAAAATTCTCAACCATTATCCCCAAAAACCCTCAACCACAGACACATAAAACATTAAACCCTAATTCCCTAAAAATACTTAACTCATTCCCCAAAAAATACTAATCTCGAAAACCTAAAAAACCCTAAACCATAAGGAAAAAAAACCTTCAACCCACACCCCAAAATTTTAATCCAAAGCCCCAAATACCCTAAACACTTAGCCCTATAAAACCTCAACCCCCAGTGCCAATAATAACCTAAACCCTTTGGCCCCAAAAAAATTCCATACACTTTGTCCGAAAAATACACCCAAACCCATTGCCTCATATATACCAAAACACTCCACCCAAAAAACCCATAATACCTTAGCCCCTAAAAACCTTAACCCTCATACCAAAAAACCTTTAATCTTCATACATAAAAAACCCATAACCCATAGCCCCCAAAAACCCAAAACTCTCAACCAAAAAAACAAATAACCTTTTTCCTCAAAAAATACAACACCCTCAGACCAAAATGAACCTAAACCCTAATCCCAAAAAAACATTAACCATCATCACCAAAATAATATAATCCCTCATCTACAAAAAACCTTAAACCATAATACAAAAAAAGATAATCCATCAACCAAAAAAATCAGATCCCCATCCCTAGAAAACCCAAACTCTCAACAAAAAAATTTCTCTCATCCAAAAAATGAATATTAACCCCAAAAAAAAATACCTTCAACCTTAATATAAAAAAACCCTGAAACATCATAGCTAGATAGCCCTAAACTATCATCCATAAAGAACCCCAAATCATCAGGAATAAAGAATCCGAAGACATAATCCCCAGAGAACTCTGAACCCTTAGCATCAAAAAATCAAAAACCCTTAAAACAAGAAAAACCTATCCCTCATCCCCCACAAACAATAAGTTTTCATCCCTTTAAAAACCCTAAACCCTAAACCCCATAAAACATTGAACCCTTGGCCCTAGAAAACCCTAAACCCTCTTCCCCCAAAAGACCTAAACACTCAATAGAAAACCATCTTCCCCAGAAAACCATGATCTCTAAACCTTAGAAAACCCAAAAAACCTTACTACTAGAAATACCAAAACCCTTATCCACATAAAATACTGATACATCATCCCCATAAAACCATATTCCCTTGAAAACCCCAGAAAATTATCCCAAAAAACTTAAACTGTCATTCCCAAAAACCAAAATCCCTCTTCCCAAAAAACACCGAAATCCGTATCCCCATAAAACCATAAACCCTCATCCCCATAAAATCCTAAATCCTTATCCCTAGAAAATCCTAAAAAATAAGCCTTAGAAAACCCCAAACCATCAACCCAAGATACCATTTAACCATTATTTCAATAAAACTATATACCCTCATCCCCAAAAAATCTTAATCCCTCATCACTATAAAATCATAAACCCTTAGTCCCAGAAAAACCTAAAGTACCAAATCTATAAAACCCTATATCCTCACCTAGAATACACTAAACCCTCATCCCAAAATAACCCAAACACCTTTCCCCGTAAAACCATAAGCCATTATCCAAATAAAAACCTAAAACCTTATCTCATTGAAACCCCTAAACCATTAATTCTAGAAAATATAAACCCACAGCCCCAAAAAATGTTCAACCCACAACCCTAGCCCTAGTAAAACCTAAACACTTATCCCAAAAACCCTTAACCCACATTCACAGAACAAACTAAGCCTTCATCCCAATAAAACCTAAACCCTCATCCCTAGAAGACCTGAAACCATTTTCCCTTGAAAAAATTAAACCATCATTCATTAAAAAAACTTATCCCTCATTCTCTTAAAAAATGATACCCTTGACCCCAGAAAACCCAACACCCTCAGACCTAGAAAAACTATAACCCTCATACCCAGAAAAATTGAAACCTTAATACCTAAAAATCTCTAACCCACAACTATAGAGAATACTAAATAATAAACCACATAAATTCCTAAAATCTTATCCCTGGAAAACCACAAGCTGTCATCCATATAAAACCTTAAAACCTCAGCCTCAATTAATCGTAAAACATCAGCCATAGATAACCCTAAACCCTCATCCCCAAAAATCCTTAAACCTTAAATCCTAGAAAACACTAACCCCTCAGCCCTAGAAAAACCTAAACCCTCAAACTCAAAAAACATTGATCCCCCAACCTATAAAAATCATAAACCATCAACCAAAAAAATTTTATAAAACATAATACATAGAAAAACCTATCCCCTCAACCACATAAAATAATAAACCTACTTCCCTTGAAAACCATAAAGCCTCATCCTCAAGAAAAACCATACCCTCATCCCCAGAAAACACCAAAACCTCAACCATAGAAAACACTCAACCTCAGAAAACATTAAACACTCATCTTTAGAAAACCCTAAACCCATTTCCCCTAAAATCACTAAACCATCATATATAGAAATCCCTAAAACATACACCCTAAAATCCCTAAACCCCAATTCCTAGAAATCTATAAAACCTCATCCCTAGAAAACCTGTAACACCCCAATATTTCATAGTATGTTATTTCATTAATGTAATTCAATAACTTGCACTACACGCAACACTGAGTTAAAGCACACCACGACTTACCAAACTAGCCGTTCAAAAGCGGTTATGAATAGTATTAACTGAATTTTGAAAGTTATATAATCCTCATAATTTTATAATCCATATTATGAGTTTCTTAGACATAATGTAAGAACAAATTCATTTTTTTTCAGATGAAAGAATTATTTTTCAAAAAATGTTATTTTACTGCCTTTTAATGGAGGACCTTTTTTTAAATACAATATTTGAAACTTTTATATATTAAATTTGACAAAATAAACTTCTTCTTTAGAATTAGGACATAAGAATTTATTTTCAATAAATTTTTTGTGTTTTCTGATAACTTTCATATTTGGTTGAATAGTGAAAAATACTATATTTTAACTGAAAACAGAATTTTTAATCAAAATAATTTATAGTGTTGAATTATACATTTTAAGGGTTCAGAAGCATAATTAGATTATATTTTTACCATTTAATACAATGATGGTCATTTTAAGTAATTTCACTTTGAAATTCGACATAAACAAGTGTCAATCTTTTGATAATTATTATTTCTTAAAAATACACTTTTTTGGCTTTGACAATGGGAACTAATTTTAAATTAATAAATTCTATTTCTATGTTTAGAATTTGGTTAAATAGACTTAATTTTTGGATTTAGAATATCAAAATTAGCTTAGGGTTAATTTTTGGTATGTTTCTGAAAACATTCATTTTTTGATGAATAGTGAAAAACACTGAGTTATTGTTTAAACCCGACATTTTACTTAAATAATTATTTATTTTATTTAAATTTATTTTAGGTAAAAATAGATACATAATACCTATATAAGTTCAATGTAATTCCTTGGAGTCAGTTTATAATAATTATAGATATATAAAAATTTTATCGAACTTTTTATTGTCTTTTACCCACCTCCGAGGAGCATTTGAAAATTGACATAAAACATAATTTTACTGCTTATGTGAGTTGAATTTAAATAATCAGAGAGACACGGTTGATATCAGTAAGTAAAATATGGTTCAATAAAATGAAAATAATTTTTGTTGAATAGTAACTTTTTACTTTAATTTACCACAGTTAAAAGTAAATAGGGTAATTAAAGGTAAAAATGATATTATTATTACCCTAACACATGTCCTAATTCTATTGGATAAGTGTAATTTGACCAAAAACAGCCTTAGGAATAATATATGATCCTTTAGGTCCACTTGTATTAGATTAGGGCATTTATTATTATTTAATTCAAAGAAGAGTTAAAAGTGTTAAATTCAATGTTTAATAACTAAACCATTTTTAATGTAGGTTTACACATAAGATATTTTCAACTATAAATTTTAATTAAGAAGATAAAAATATTTCCTAAATAATGGTAGTTTATTTATATTTTGTAGACATTAAATAATTTAATTTATTTATGACACAATGATGATGCAGTAATTACCTAATTAATGAATTATTAAAATAATTAATATTATAAATATCCAAATAAATGTAATTTGAGACTTTTTATGAATTAAAATAATTTCATAGGTTAATATGACTTGTTAGGGTTGGTTATATGAATTTTTTTCGAAGTAATTATGCTGTTATAAATTTAGCAAAAACAAAATACAAATAGTGTCAAAATTGATATAAAAGAGTTTTTAAAAAAATATTATATTATTAATTGATATTCTATTTAAAAAAAACTAAGGTTCGGGAAAAAGACTTATATAATGATAGGTGTATCATTAATTAACCACTTGGGGTTCTCTTTGAAGTTTATAGTATGTTTATTAACCATATAATATAAAAATACAAAGAGACATTGTAAATGTAAAACTATTTAACTAAGTGTTAAATCTAAAAGATAAGGTTAATATAGTGACCCAAACCTATATAACACCTATTGGTTGACTGGTTTTAGACCCATATCCACTGTATATTTTAAATAATTCATTTTTTAGCCATTAGAAACCGAAAATTAATTTATTATAAAATAATAATTTAAGTTTTTCCTAAGGTTCCCCTCACCCCTCTTATAAAAGGGCACTTCCCCTTCTCTCAAATTCACACCTTTAAAGCCATTTCTCTCAGCCAAACCTTGCCCAAATATCCTCCCAAAAATTCAAAATTCATCCTAGAGGCCTTCATTTGGTCATAAATTCATCCTAATTAGCCCTTTTGATCAAATCAAAATAAAGAACCCGAAGAAGAGGTAAATATTTCATCACCTCTTTCAAGTTCCTTTCTTCTTCCACTTCCTATTTTTTTGTTGTTTCCATTCTAAAATAATAAATCCATTATATTATATATACTTTAATGTTATTATAAATATGGTATAATGATATTCATTATTTTATCCATCCTTTGAATGACATATCACCATATGTGCGTACGTACGACTTACCATCTCCACGTTGTGGGATAATTGTTGTTCAATACATTATTATTTGGATGGGTATAATAATGATGTGTACTTGGTGTAAATAATAAATATAAAATGACAATGATTCTGTATATATTATATAACATCCAATTATATATTATTATAATATCATAATAATGATACCGTCGCTCGTGCGTAAGTACGGATTACCATCTCCAAGAACGCGATGAGATTCATTCCCCATCATATCCATTCAAGACTAATTTTAATTATATGATTAAAAATAATGTTTAAAGACTTAATATCATTATGAATATGAATAAGATACATCCTATCTTTAAAAAAAATTACTTACGTAACAAATAATATAAAGGAAAACGAATCAGTTAACACCCGAAACGACGATAATACTAAGATATTATTAACAATGCAATGTTAAAAGATCATATATGATATAATATTAATGTATATGATTCTTGTATAATTTAATAAAAATTATTTCACCATTATACAAGAGTTTAATGTACCTTCTACCAAGGAAAAGTACAAGGTAAGTGTTAATTTCACAATCTCTTTATTATCCGAGGTTGTTTTTACATAAGTATTTACTGGGGACACTTTATCATCCACATTCGTGTTTTATTAAAAAATGTATTTCAAAATATATTTACTATTTAATAGACTATGGGATAATTTAATTTATACCCTTGTTTTAATTTTTATAATATTTTTATAAAGGAATCTTTCGGTCGTTTTCCAAACAAGGTACTTTATGACATTTTCGACAAAATTAAGGTAAGAATGTTTTTTTTAACTTATATGGCGGGTGCACCTTTTTTATGCCATTATAAAATCATCGAAGATTCCCTTACAAGATTATATGAATATGTTCAAATAAAAATGTTTTATTTTATAATTACATGACTTTTAAATGATTTCAAAATAGAAAGAGATATTTCTATAAAAAGGTTTCGATTTCATCTATGTCAACATCCTTTGATGGATTTTAAGTTTGTTTGAAGTTGATTTATTATGATACAAAACATCCATATTGTATTGAATATTTTGTGATATGTTTGAATGTGGATGTGTTATTTCATACCATTCATGGGTTATGGATAAAATATTGACATTTCATATGCCAGTTTTAATACGAATGTTTATGTTATGTTTAAACCTTTTCATATGAGGAATGCACTGGACTTAGTAAGTAACAGGGGGAGCCCACTATAGCTCCTCGATGCATCAGTAGGTCTCATGAGACAAACTAGTTTCTTGGAACAAGGACTTGACAAAATATTATTTGTAGTCTGGGCACAAGGCCTTGACTATTTGGTTATGAAAGTCTGGCATTATGCATTCCATCATTATGAAAGTGGATATTGATATTGCATGTGATTATTCGACTAGTAGAATATCCATGTGAGTAAGTAAATGGAATTATTTTGATTTATATTTTCCATATTATGATGAAGTTTATGTTGAAAAGGATTTTGTTTTAGTTCTATACATTGACTTAAATACTTATGTTTATTTATGAAAGTTTCTTCTATATTGTTATCCTTACCGAGCATTTGACCTAACCCCTTTCCTTGTTTTATTTTTCCCAGGATGCGAAGAAGTATATTATGACTGACCAGGAAGGATAGTCTATGGGATCATAGTGTTGTGTATGGAAACAATGTTGTTGTAGTCTTCCATTTTATGATGTAATGTAAACCTTATGAATGTATCTAGTACTTCCAAGGATACAAAAATAATTGGTCTTTCGAGACTTGATCTTTTGTGATCATGCCAATGATATGTAATAATGCATCGACTCTGGGCTTCTGGGGTCGAGGCATTAAAAATCCAAAAACCCTTATCCTGATAAAAACTGAAGAACACATCCCTAGAAAACCCTAAACCCTTATCCATAAAAAATCCTATTTCCTTAGCAACATAAAACCCTAAATGCTCAGGGTAATAAAATCTGAGACAATATACCTGATAAAACCACAAAATCGCATCCCTTGAAAACCCAAAACCATCATCCCAATAAATCCTACATCCTCGCCCTTATAAATCCATAAATTATTATCCCCCCAAAATCCTAAACCCTCATATCTTAAAACACCTAAACCCTATCCCCATAAATCCATAAACCTTTATTCCCATAAAAATTTAACATCTCACCCCTAGAAAATACTAAACATGCATCCCTATAAAATCATTATCCCTTAGTCCCAAAAATACCTAAACCCTCATCCCTAAAAAAACCTAAACCCTTATCCCCAGAAAACCATAAACCCTCATACATCGAAAACCCTTAACCATTATCCCCAAAAAAACCTAAACCCTTAGCCCAAAAAAAACCTAAACCCTCAATCTCAAAAAACCTATATCCTAAGAGCCCAAAAATCATAAACCCTCATCCCCAAATAACCAAAACCCCTAACAAAAAAAAACATTCAACCCTCATACCAAGAAAACACTAAACCCTTAGTTCCAAAAAACTCCAATCCCTCTACCCCAAAAAACCAAAAACCCTTACAGCCATAATACCTTAAACCCTAAGCCCCAAAAATACCCCAAAACCTAAGCCTCAAAAAAATCTATGTCTTTATCCCAAAAAAACACTCATCCCTAAATAAACCCAAACACTCAACCCCCAAAAATCAAAACCCTCATCCCTAGAAGAACCAAAAACCTCATCCCTAGAAAACCGTAAACCCACATACCTAGACAACCATAAAACCTACAACCCCAAAAACCGAAAACCCTCAGCACAAGATAATGATTTTCCTTGAGAGATAGAAAACCCTAATCCCTTGGCCCCAAAAAATAATAAACCATCATATCCTTAAAAACATAAACCTTCATCTCTGAAAATCCTCAAACCCTTAGCCCCAAAGAACCCAAAACCCTCACCCCTAAAAAACACCAAAACCAAAGCCCCAAAGAACCCAAAGCACACAACCCAAAAAAACTAAACCTCATCTAAAAAATAATCCTAAACCATCAACAATAGAAAAAAATAAACCGTCTCCCCAAAATGGCAAACCCATAGTCCCAAAAAAACCAAAATCCTCAACCCTAAAAACAATGAACCATCATCCACAAAAGACCAATAATCACATCCCTAAAAAAACCAAATCCCTGATCCCTCCAAAACCCTAAACCCTCAAACAAAAAAACCCAAAAAAACAGACCCAAAACCATATAACCTCTTCCTCAAACAACCCTAATACCTTAACTTGATGATAAAATATACCCTCATCCCCAAAAAATCCTAAACGCTTAGCCAAAAGAAACCCCAAATCCCAAGCCTAAAAAACTCCAAACATGAAACCCTAAAAAAACCCACTTACTCAAAAATACTTAAACCCATAACTACATAAACTTAAAAACCCACTACCACAAAAAAACCTATACCCTCATCCCCAAAAAACCCAATAACCTTATCCCTGAATATGTGCAAACCATAAGAACCAAAAAACCCTACACCCTCAACCAAAATTAAAGCCTAAACACTTTTCTCTAAAAAACTACAATTTCCACACCACCAAAAAAACATAATAGTTTATCCACAAAAATAAAATAACCTACCTCCCGAAAAAATCTAAAACCCACAACACCCAAAAACACTAAATATTTGGCATTTAAAAAAAAAATTAAAAAACCATATCCCTAAAAAATTCCAAACCCTTTTCCCACAAAATCCATAAACATTCATCCCAAAAAAATACTAAATCATATTCCTCAAAAAATCACAACCCATCATCACTAATGTATTTAACCCTTGAAATCAAAAAACATGATACCATCATCCTCAAAAAATCCAATCCCTTAGCCCCAAAATACGACAGACCCCATTCCCAAAGAACCTAAAACCCTCATCCAAAAAATCTCTAAAAAATTATCCCCGAAAATACCTCTAAAACTCAGAAAACAAATATTCAAACCATTATCCAAAAAAACCACCAACCCTTAGCCCAAAAAAATCTCAACCCCTAATGCCCAAAAAACCTAAACTCATCCACCAAAACCCCTAAACATTAATCCCTAAAAAACCCAAACAGTCTTCCCCAAAAAACCAAAATTCTCAGTTAAAAAAATAATAAACCATCACCCCCAATGAACCATAATACATCATCTTTATTTATCTATAAACCCTAATTAGTAAAAATCCATAAACCCATAGCCTAATAAATTGTATACCATCAGCCCCAAAAAACCCCAAACACTAAGCTCCTAAAATATCTAAACACTTATCCCCAAAAAGTAATAAATCCTCATCCCTAAAAATTATCATCCAACAAACCCCAAAAAACCTACCAGAATCCATAGAAAACATTTATCCCTTAACCCCAAAGCACTGAACCGTAAGCCCTAAAAAACACTCAAACCTCAACACAAACCAAACCCTGACCCTCTTCCCCCCAAAACACTCAATCCTTAGCCCTAAAAAACCTCAAGATACTACCCCAAAAAACCCACAACCTTCAACACCAAAAAACCCTCAACCCTCTGAAAAAAAACTCAAAATGCTCGTCCCTAAAAAAACAAAAATCCTCAAGCCCAAAAAACATGAAACCCACCACCCTAAAAAATCAAAAACATTAGACTCCCAAAAAAACCCCAAACCCTCTTCCCCACAAAATCCCATACCCTAAGTCATACATAAAAATTTTACCTCATCTCAATAAAACACTAAACCCTCATCAACAAAAAAACCAATGTACTTGGCCTCTAAAAAACCTAAACCCTCATCCAAGAAAACCCTCAAACACTAAACGTACAAAAACATTGTACCCTCATCCCCCAAAACCCAAAATCCTCATCCCAAAAAAACCTAAAACCTCAACCCCCCCAAATAATCTTTAACCCTCAAAAAATCCAAAACACTCATCCACAAGAAACCCTAAACCCTTTTACCTAGAAAACCCTAAACCCTTATCCCAAAAAAAACCTCAACCATTATCCCCAAAAAACCCTAAACAACTAGCACAAATAATTATTCAACACTTATCCAAAAAACCCCAAAACAATCATCCCCAAAAAGCCTAAAACGTTTTCCAAAAAAATACCCAAAACCCAACACCAAAATACCACCAACCCATAACTCCAAAAAACCATCAACACCCAGACATAGAAAAAACCTCAACCTCCATCCCTAAAAAACCAAAAACCCTCATCCATAGAACCCCCTAAACCCTCATCCCTAAAAAAGCTTAGCCCTCAGCCCGAAAAAACCCTCAAACCTCAGTCCCAAGAAAACCCTCAGCCATTCTTCCAAAATCATCTTAAAGTCTTAGCGCCCAAAAAAACATCCAACGTCATCCATAAAAACCCTCAACCCTCATCCCTAAAAAATACTCATTCCCAGAAACCACTAAACCTTCAACCCTCATCCCAATAAACTATCAATAATCTTCCCCAAAAACCCTCAACTATTAGCTTAAAAAACCTCAATATTCAACCACAAAAACACTCATACCTCATCCCCAAAGAGACCTCAACCCACATCCCAAAATAACCCTCATCCTAAAAAACCCCCTCAACCCTAAACCACACAATCCATCAACCCTCAGTCCAAAAAGACCATCATATCTCACCCCCAAAAAAACCTAAACCCACATGAAAAAACCCTACAACCCTTAGCCCTAAAAATATAGATGCTAATACCCTAAAAAATAATCAACCCTCATCCCCAAAAAACCTTAAACCCTTAACCGCAATGATCCAAAAACCAACTACCAAAAAAACCCCCAAACAATTGTCCCAAATAACCATCAACTATCAGCCCCAAAAAACCATCAACATTGGTCCCCAAATAAAAATAAAACCTCAACCATAAAAAAATATCAACCATCATTCACATGTAACCCTTAAACCTCATCCCAAAAATACACCCTCAACCCTATTCTCAAAAAAACCCTCAACCCATAGCCCTAGAAAACTATCAACCCTCTGCCCCAAAAAAACCTGAACCCCAAAAATACCTCATTCATACTATCTAGAAAACCCCAACCCTCATCCTCCCAAAACCATCAACCCACATCCTTAAAAAAATCCCAAACCATCATCTCCAGAAAAATATCTAACCGCACCCCCAAACAACTATAGACCCAATTACCTAAAAGACCCTCAACCCTTAGACCCAAAAAACCCTCTACCCTAAAAAATTATCAACCCCAGCAGCAAAAAATCTTAAATAATCACACCAAAAAATACCTAAACACTTAGAACTAAAAATCCTAAAATATCATCTCCCAAAACACTAATCCCATAAAAAATATCTCTAAACCAGCCCCAACACATGAAACCCTATGTCCTAAAAAAATCTGAACCATCATCCCTATAATACTATAAACCCACATCCCTAAAAAACCCCAAACCCTCATCCTCTAAATTCATTAAAAATTCATCCCAATAAACCATAAACCCTTAGCCCCAAAAAACCATCAACCCTCAACCCCAAAAAACTCACACCCATTATCTCAAAAAAACTCTTGACCCTTATGCCCAACAAACTCTAAAAACACATCCACAAATGAACCCAAAACCCCCATCCAAAGAAACCCTAAATCCTCAACCCAAAAATGCAATAAATACTCAACAACAATAAATCCTAAACCCTCATTCCTAAATCCCTACACCCTCATTACCAAGAAACTAAAAACCCAAAACCCCTAAAACAGCTAAACCTACAACCCAAAACAACACCAAATCATAACCACCAAAAAACCCTCAACACTGAGCCTCAAAAGACATTTAACCCTCATCCCAAAAAATCCAAAAATCCTTATCCCAAAAAAACTGTTGATTAAAATGCCTTATTTTTTATTTTCTATTCATTTTTTTGGAAATAAAAAACACTCTTTTCAGAATGAATTCATAAATTTTTCTATTGTATTAATATCATTTATTCACATTTTATCATTACGATTTTACATATGAATACAATAATAATTGTACCCATTAATTTTTCAAAAATGACCCTTTACTTGATTATCGTTATGACCCCAGATACGATTTTCATCATATTCACCTAATTAAAATTTTCATCGTACTCACCTAATTATGACTTTAATCAGTCACAATGATTATGATTTTCATCATACACACTGATCAGTACTATAATAACAAGATAAATCGTATTCACTATCTTAATAAACATTATCATATAGATTTAGAGTTCACATTTGTATTTTATCATAAGATCCATATTATTTTCATACTCACTTTATCATATCTAAAAAATAGTATTGTAGTGAAAAGAAAAACTTTTATTCAAAATTATTTCATGTATTTTGTTTCGATATATATTACAAAATGATGTTATTTTTTCAGTTACAAGATGGTCGTTGAAGTGCCAGCAGTCCATGTCTCTATGAGATTTCAGGAAAAAATTTGACTACTTGAGGCAAAAACATGGCCATTGGGATAAAGGATATAAATAATAGATCATTTGAGTGAGCTTAAAACTTTTGGAAGATTTGATACTCTATGAGAGATCAGCTAAATATTCTTTATGCAAAATCCTTGAAGTGATCAAATTGTGAACATCTTGTTTGAAATACTTGAAATCATCAATAACTTTATTTTTCATCATGAGATGTTGATTATTGGTGAATATGATTGATGAATTACATGTATAGAAATAAAAATGTGATAATTTCTTATGTATTGTGGGATTATGAGGATATGAAGAAAGAGGTCCTAATTACCTTCTTAATCGAGGGCTGTTGGGGATAGGCCGTCAGACTAAATCCAATCATCGTATTGAGGGATTACCCTAGTGTGGGTATGACATACTTTCCTAAAAGTATAAATCAAGGGATCTCTATCCTAGGAAAAATGTATACCCTTCTCTTTAGGATAAAATAATTTTATTCTTTTACATTTCCACTCTATTGTAATATAAAGTGAACTATTATAGATATTCATTTTTCCATTATATTTTTTGTTTAACGTAAAGACATTAATTTTTTTAAGTAGATATTAATATAATTTTAATTTTTATAATAAATATCATTTTCATTTACCCAAAAGGATTCTACACACTTTATGATAGAATCCTTATTTTGTTTTACTCGGATAATCATAATCATTGTGATTACGATCATTTATACATTTACTTTTATTAAATCATTTCTTCTATGAGTATGATTAATTTCAATTATGACATGTGGAATACTTATCATAACCAACTTGATTAGGATATTTAACAGAAATAGGGCCAGTCTAATTAATTTTTTTTTCATACATGAAGAGGTACTGTGAAATGATCTAGTTTAATTTATTTTAAACTAAATTCCATTTAAGAATAAAAATGAATGTTTTTAAAACTGAAATTCACCACCATCTTCATGTATTATGCAATCTACATGTACATTTTGATCCAGAAATTGGTATCAGATTAAGGTTTTTTTATTACTGATATTAAAAATTTGTATCAAGATGGAATTCGACTACTCATAGATACACTTGTTTTTATTTAATTTTGATTTTATATATACTTAATTTGTAAAATCTTTGATTATAAACATTTGTTACACTGACTTGTATTGTGTAGAAATATTTTTTGTATTATTTTAAATATGTAAAAAATTAATATTAGATCCATAAACCATTTAAATCCTACAAGACAACCTATTTTTGATGAAAATGATTTTGAATACTAGAGATACAGAATATAGACAATTTTTCAATACTAGTGTTGAAAATTTTGAAATTATTACTGTAGATTACAAACTTTCTGAAAAATAAGTGAAAACTATTACTAATCAAGAGAAGAAAAAATATCAACTAAATTACAGGGTATAAAATACTTTACTTTGTTTTATGAACAAGAATATATACAGAAAGATATAATTTTTTGAAGAAGTAAATATAATTTGAGGGAAATTTTAAATCAACCATTTTGGTACTTCTAAAGTCATCGAGACAAGAATATCCATGCTTAGAGAAGACTATCATGGTTTTATTTTTCCCTAAAAAGAACCTATAACTATAGGTAAATAGAGATTCACGACTACTATAAATAACCTAAAATTAGAGGGAGAAAAAGTCTTATATAATGAGATACTTATTGATAAGATCATAGATATCATTCCTAAAGAATGTTAATCTAAGAGAACAACAATTGACGAGTCAATTAATGTCACAAATTTAACACTAGATGAGTTATTTGGAACTATCTTGGAATATGAGAATATATTAAAAAGATATACAGAAATGAAAAGAAGAAAAATGAGCGTGTTTCTTTTATTAATACTTCAAATATAAAAAAATACAAAACTAAAAAGAAAGTTATTAATTCAAATACAAAGAAAGTCGTAGTTTAATTAGACTCAAGTGACACCGATCACTTAGAAAATTAATTAGAGAATCTTTTTTGAAGGATGAAAATTATTTTTGGTAAGAGGGATTTCCAATAAAGATATAATGAATAGGATAACAAAGATAAGAATCATTCTAAAGATACATGCTCTAAATGTAAGAAAGTAGTAGGACATAAAAGATATGATTGTCCCAATCTTAAAAGAAAATATAGAAAAGATAGAAATTTTGAGGGGAATAAAAAAGATACTATATGTCCAAGGGAAATAAAGTTATAAATGAAAATGACACATGGAGTGAAGGTGGTGGAGATTCATCTAATGAATCCTTGTACAATGAAACCTCTGGAGGGAAGAATATTAGTATTTATTTTAGAATACCTTTTGAGAATCAATGTCTTATGAAAATGATACACACTACTGAAATTATTACCAATATGACTTTAAATGATAACTACCCTAATGAAGAAAATTATAAATCTTCAAATGAAGAATCCTACATAGTAAAAAAGAATAATTTACCTTCCATTGAAGAAGTTTCAATATTTTCAAAGTTACATGAAAATGAAAATTTCAAAATCAAAAAGAAATGTGAAAAAAATTCTAGAATATATATTTTAACATAAGAAGTATCATATATTTATAAAAATCTTAATAAACAAGCTTTTGATTTTGAAACTACTTCCAAAAACCTTGAAGATGTAAATTTTGAAAAGGATAAACATTTTAAGGATCATGAAAAAGTTATTTTAGATAAAAATGTTTTAAAGACACAACCCAATTCTAAGAAAAATTATTGTGAGGATAATACTTTAGCAACTAGAATAAATTATGAAATATTTTATCTTAGAAAACACCTATAAAAATTAAACTATAGGATATAAAACTTTTATTAGATGTATCAATAAAATTTTCCTTTTAGGAATAGTTCTAGAGTCGGTTATTCCCATTCAAAACCAATTTTCACCAATAACTATTTTCTTCCCAGAAGTGCCCCATTCTGCACTAAGTGTCAAAGTAGTGGACATTGAAAAAAATTGTTCTTAAAATAAAATTAAATACTTATAATTTCATAAATCCCACTTTCAATACAAATTTAGATTCTAAAGATTTTACTTTCTAACAATTCCATATCATAGAATGTTTGGGTTCCAAAAAATTAACTGTTCTGTTTTCAGGAAAAAAAAGATGGTACAAACAACAATTCCTGGTACATGGATATGAGTTTTTATCAGCACATGACTCGTAACAAAAACTTAATTGAAAATATTATCAAGATGAAAGGTGTAAAAGTAACTTCTAAGATAATTATCAAGGAAAGATTGTTGGTATATGTAACATTGTTCATCTTAGAAAAGTTTTGATTTGAAATTTATTATTTGTTAAATGTCTTAAGCACAACCTTATATGAATAATCAAATAATATGATGAAGGTTAACTAGTGAATTTAAGGATTTATAAATATTTAGTATACAATTCCAAGGATGAATTCATTCGTTTTTCCCATAGGCATGAGAATGTTTACACCCTTATCTTAGAAAACCGTAGATTTTAAGAAATACCATGTATTAGTGAAATGGAAGATAAATCGTTGTTATGATTTAGAATAATTGGACACTATAACCTTATAAACTTATGTAAACTAACTAAGAGTGAACTTTTTAAATATTTACTAGATCTTATATTTGATTCTTCAAAATTCTGTGACCCTTGTCAAATATGGAAAGAAACATAAGTTGAATTTTAAATAAATCAGTGATGTCTCAACTACATATATGTTACAGTCAGTGCACATGGATATTTTTGGTCCATAACAAACCGAACAGATTTTATGAGAATACTATGTGTTTTTTTGGTTAATGATTACACTAGATTAACATGTGTATATTTTCTAGAAAATAAATATGAATCCTTTTCTTATTTTAAAATTTTTACGACCAAAGTTAAAAATGAGGAAACCATTCCGTTGATAACTATTCATAGTGATCAGGGTAGAGAGTTTAAAAAATATGATTTGGAAACATTTTGTATTAAAAAAAAGAATTACTCATAACATATTAGCACCTATAACTCCTCAGAAAAATGTTTTTATTGAAAGAAAAAAAATATTCTTCAAGAGATTACAAGAACCATCTTGAGTGAATACTTAATTTCTAAACACTTTTGGGATGAAGACGTTGGTACTTCTTTCTATACTATAAATTGAGTAATAATCCAGAAATTTATTAATAGAACTCCTTAGGAGTTATAGACCGGCCAAAAACCAAAATTTTCATACTTTAGATTATTTGGATGCAAAGTATTCATTTTGAAAACTAAATATAATTTACAAAAATTTTCACCCAAATATAATGAAGGGGTATTTTTTAGATATTCCAATACCTCTAAGGTTTATAGTATTTTCAATAATTTTTTTTTGTATTTTTAAAGAAATAATACGTGTCAAATTTAATGAAACTAATACTTTTGATTTTAATCAAACCCAACCTACTTCTTATATTGTGTTTTACACAATTTATTATCATCCTTTAATAGAAAACTCTTCTAATAAGAATAATAATCATTAATCTATTTCTAAAGTATTCAATCCAAAAGATTTTATACATTATATTGATGAATTTTTTTTACAAAAACCAAATCTATTTTTTCTTAGGAATCATCCAAGAGATAAAAACATTGGTGATTTAAACAAAACTATAAGTACTAGAAGTTCCTTATAAAATTAAGTAGAACATTTTTCTTTCATTTCTAAATTCTAAACTAAAACTCTTAATGAGGCTTTGGGTGATGGATATTGTATAATGGAAATGAAAGATAAACTAAATGAATTCAAATGGAATAAAGTTTGGACCTTGGTTAAAAGAACTAAAGAAACATCTATAATTGGAGTAATGTGGGTCATAAAAAATAAATGTGATGAAAATGGAATCATCATCAGAAATAAGGAAAGATTATCTGTTAAATGCTATAATAAAAAAGAAGTAATAAACTATAAAGAAACCTATGATCCAATAATAAGAATTAAATCTATACGTATTCTACTAGACTTTTCAGCATTCTTTGATTTCAAACCATTTTAAATGTATGTGAAGTGTGATTTCCTTAACATAATTTTTCAAGAGGAAGTTTTCATACAATAACATTCTTGTTTTCAAAATAAAAAACATTCTGAATATGTTTACAAACTTACCAAAGATTTATATGGACTTAAATAAGCCCCTATTTCTTGGAATGACAGACTTATAAGATTTTTTTACACAGCAATTATGTTAAGGGAACTGAAGATCCAAAACTTTTTATAAATAATGAAAACAAAAATGTATTGATTGATCAAATTTATGTTGATTACATTATATTTGGATCAACTCAAAAATTCCTAACATTTTCCTTTGTGAATATTATGAAATATGAATTTGAAATAAGTATGATGGGTGAGTTAAATTTTTTTCTTAGTTTTGAAATTTCTCAAAAACTAGAAGGAACCTATATATCTCAACATAAGTATATTAAAGATCTTATTAAAAAGTATGGATATGCCAATACTAAAAGTATTATTACTCCAATCAGTACCTAAAAAACTCTTGATCTTAATGAATATGGACAACCATTAGATCAAACATATTTTATATTTATGATAGGATGTATACTATACTTAACATATAGTCATCATAACTTAATGTTTTTAGTATGATTATGTTCAAGATATCAAGAAAATATAAAAGAATCCCATCTAAAAGATGTGAAAATAATTTTTTTCTATTTAAAAGGAACTATGGATTTGGTACTTTTCTATTCTCCTAAAAATTATATTGAATTAAATTTTTTTAGAAAGTTAACTTTGGTGTTTATACAATGGATAGGAAATGTACATCTAAAACATAACTAATCTTAAGTGATTCAATAGTTTCTTGGTCATTTAAGAAATAACAATCAGTAACAATTTCTTCTGCTGAAGCAGAATATATGGAAGCTGGAAGTTGTTGTGCTCAAGTGTTTTGGATGAAACACACACTCACATACTATGACATAAGTTTTATTTAAACTCAAATACAATGTGATAACACTAGTGCCATTAATTTAAGTAAAACCCATGCACATCACACTTATGTAAAAAAATATATATTAGGCATCACATTCTTAGGGATCAAACACTTAATGGAGATATAATTTTACAATTCAATAGAATGCAAGAAAAACTTACTAATATATTTACAAAACCATTACCTTTCGATAGATTTTAATACATTAAAAAAACCAAGAATGATCACTTTAAATTAATCATTCATACCTACTTCTTTTTTAAACCATATCCTTATATTATGTTACTCCTTTTAAAATGGGGACTACTTATGAATTTCTCTTTTTTCAAAATTTTTAATAATTTTCAACACCAGAAATATTTTTGGCATCGAAAAATTCTTTGGCACCCAAATACTTTTTTTTTCCTGATAATTTTTTTCCCGACACCAAGTAATTTTTTTATCCCCAAAGTTTTTCAATTCCTTTTCAAATTATTATTTTCGTTTTAAGGTAAATCTATTAAAATCAAAAAATCTATCATGAGATTCTAAAACGTACAATTCCTTATACTTTTCAATTTTTTTCAATACATTCATGTCTATTGGTATTTGTTTTTAAAATAGTATCATATTAAATTTTAATATGAAACATTTTATTTATTTTCAAAACAATATAGAATTAGCTTGGAATATGATAATTTTTCTAAAAAACCTCAAGAGTTAATATCAATCGTTATATCTCCATTATCTAATCTGGACCATTTAATTTCAATAGTCACCTCTCGTCACCTATAAATTGGGACCCCTTCCTATCCCACATTGGATATTTCATCTTTTTTAGTGAAGCTCTAGTCCTCCCAAAATATCCATGACCGAAGTTTCCAATACTATGTATATTCTGTAGTATTCATGTCTGAATAATCTACATGATCTTCAAAACAAATGGAACCAAAATATTTTTCCAAGATGAAGTTCTTCTGAGAATGATCTCACAAGATAGTCTTATGAAAAAAAATTATTGTTCTTTGAAAAGAATTATTTAGTTTCAAGAATGGGAATCTATGTTTATAGAGAACCCTAAAGACCAAGATCTGATTATCCCAGATAAAGTGATACAATTATATAGAACTGTAAAGGTTGATGAAGAATAATTGAAGGTATATTTTCAAATGTATGATAGTTAAATCACTATATTAGCAACACATGAGGCAGTTTTTCTGAACATTCCATCTGAAGGAGGTGAATTTTATCCCTCGCACAAATTTCCAAAGAAAAAGGTAAGTTTTTTAATGGAAAAGGCCAAGAAATACTTATTTTAGAAATGTGAATATAAATGAAATAATAATCATATTTTAGAGAACAAAAGGTTAATCACACTTTGGATGCAAGGGTTTTTAATTCCTAGGAGCGGTGATAGAGATAATTTAAAGGCAAAAGATATCTTCACTCTTGATTATCTGGTCAATATGAGTAAGATCAACCAAATGGTTACATTTTTTAAACATCCGTAATCTCATGTCTGGTGGAATTAAGTCTCAATTGACCATGATCCCAGCTATCCTATGTAAATTCATTCATGAATTCCTAATTTTTTATAACATTACTTTTTTATTAGTACCAAGAAATATAATATTTATTTTGATTATTGATGATATAGTAATGAGGATAAAAATTCATTTTGATTTAGAGTAAAAAATTTTTTTCCATGGATTTTAAAGTAGTAACACCAAAATAAATAGTTGAAAGTATCCAATCAATTAAAAAAACAGTCAATTCCAATCATTTTAGAAAAGGAAAAGAAAACCAAGTCAAAATCAGCTATCAAAAAAATAAACAACATAAAGTATCATATGAAGTAGAAACCAAGTGGATAGAAGACCATGAAAATAGAAAATAAGGAGACCTAAAATTAGGTCACAATCCATCTAAAGTCCTTACAAAAATGATTCGAACCGATGAAAAACTCAAATTTCATGAAAAGGAAAAGAAGAATAAAATGAGAAAATCTAGTAGTTTTGTTATTGATCGCTTGTTGAAGAGTCTGGAAAAAGAAAGTTCGGGAATTAGTATAAGGGAATCAATTTCAAAATAACAAATCACTCCCTCTATCCAAGATAAGGGAATAAATAATCAAAAAGTTAGAGAAGAATCAGCACCACTAAAAGTATTTCAAGAACAAGTTTCAGTATAAGATACTGAGTTGAGTCAGATAGATGAATACATCGATCAAAAAGAAAAAGAGAGTTAAGAGAAAAATGAAAATGAAGAAAAATATGGAAAGGAGGAAGGTGAAAACAAAGTTTATCATAAAAAAAGTCTAAATCTGGTACAATAACAGTTATATCCTCTCAAGAAAAATCAAGAAAAGTTTCATCCCCGAAAGTTCAACCGATAAAGAATGTTGGTCAGGGATCTCAAGCTCAAAAAGTTATTAAAATTTCAAAAAACTAGAAAGGAATCAAAACTGATAAAGAATGGATTAAGAAGACAAATGATTAATATTCTAGTTGTCAAAGTGCAGAGATTCCCAATTATGAGTAAGAAATTAATTCATATCAGACTATATTTTTAAAAAGAGATAAATATTTAGACCGAGCTCTCAAAAGTATTAAAAAGGTTATTCCATACCTTCTAATAATTTAAGGAAAGATTGATTTTTTCCAGAAAATAACAAATAATTGTGTAATCTATCGATATTAAAATAAAAAGAATTATGAAACATGAGGCTGATTTCAAAATATTTGATTAAAGTTCCAAGGATCATAGAATGGCCTATAATAATTTTATAAAGCAGTTACAAAAATATGATGAAAGCATCAAATTTCATGAAGATAAAATTTATAACCTTATAAATATCTTTAATGAACTCTCAAATGCTTTCAAAAAGTTAAAAAGTGATGTGGATCAAAAATTAAAAATATCCAGAAGACCAGATAATAGTCAAATAGATGATTTCAAAGTTATTGAAATGTGTCTAGATGTCATTCAATAAAAGATATTGTTTCACAAGGATGAGATTATTAATTTGAAAAATTAAGTTGTATTTTTCAATGATAGGTTTGAATTTCAAGAGAAGACAATCAAATCTCACTAGGAAAAGATTAAGTCTTATGGAGGTCATGTTCATTCTCTATACGAGAAACTACAATCTCAAGAAGAAAAACTACACACCTAGGACCTATTGTATGAAGAATAGGAAGAAATGTTTTAGTCCCAAAATGAATAACTTAAAAAGTTCTTGGAAGGCCACAAATAATTCAAGAAGTTGAAGATGAATGTCATAGATCTTATGAAGAAAGAAAAAGAGAAGGAAAAAATAAAAGAAAAGAAATGTTGTTGTATTGTTTTTGAAACAATTATTGAATTACTTTGACATCCTAATACTTTTTATTAATTTTTTTCCATTATGTTAATAGATGTTCTTTCAATTATTCAAGGATAATAAAATCTTATATTTTATTTTGTAGATTTTATATCTCTAACACTTTTTATGGTATCCAAAGATCCTCTCTATTCCTTTTTGTAAATCAGAAAGGGGATAATGTTTTAAATATGGGTAGAATGTATTCAAAATGGGGAGAAATTCCCATAAAGGAGAATACTCTTAGTAAAGGGAAGTAGTTTTATTCATAATACAATCCTTAGGGATTCTAATACCACAAGGGGGAGGTTAGTCATGTTCAAATTATTTAGAAGTGTTTTAAAACTCAAAGAGAGATAATTTTTAGTGTTCAATTTGGGATAAAAATTTATTTACTTTTTTATTCCTCTAGTTGTCTTAACTTTTGGTTTGTGCTTTGTAAAAAAGGGGTGATTTTTAGTCCAAAATTTTCTTTTGACTTTTCTATTCCTTTTTATTTGAGAAATCCCAAAATATCTTTTCAAAATGAATTCATACATTTTTATATTTTATTAAGACTATTACTTCACATTTTATCAATACAATTTTCCATAAGTATATGATAATAATCGTACCCATTAATTTTTTAAAAAATGGCTTTTTTACATGATTATTATTATTACGCTAGATAAGATTTTCATTATAATAATCTGAATATGATTTTCATTTTACTCACCCGACTACATTTTTTGTTGTACTCACGTGATTATGACTTTCCTCGATCAGGAAAATTACAATTTTATTCTTACACACTGATCAATACTATATCAACAAGATATATTTTATTCATTGTTTTAATAAAAAATGTCGTACTGATTTATTGTTCACATTTTTATTTTATCCAATCAACTATATTACTTTCATTCTTACTTTATCACATCCAGAAAACATTATTTTATTGAAATAAAAACCTTTTATTCAAAATGATGTTATGTAATATGTTTCAAAATTTATTACAAAATGATGATATTACTTCAGTTACAAGATGATAATTGAAGTGTCCGTTGTACTAGTCCCTCTATGATTTCAAGAATAAATCAGACCATTAGAGTAAAAAATATGAATGTTGGGACAAAGGATATAAATACCAAATCATTTGAATGAGCAAAAAACTTTTGGAATATATGATTCTCTATGATAGCTCTACTATAATTTCTTTGTGCGAAATATTTGAAGTGATCAAGTTGTAAACATCTTATTTAACATACTTTAAATATTTAGTAGCTATGTTTTTCTTTGTGCGATGCTGATCGTTGGTGATTACGATTGAGGAATTTCAGGTATAAAAAGATACACCTAACTATCTTTTGTGGATTGAGGGATATTGAGGATAGAAAGTCAGAGGTTCTGATTACCTTCTTAATCAAGGGATTTCAGGGATTGGAAGACAGATTGAAGCTGGTCATTGTATCAAGGGATTACTATGGGGTAGGTAAGACAAACTTTCTTGAAAGTATAAATCAAGAGACCTTTATACTAGGTTAAAGGATACCATTATCTTTGGGATAAAATAATTGTATTGTTATAAATTTATGATTCATTGTAATAGAGAATGAATTGTTTTAAATATTCATTTTTATATTCTATTTTCCATTTATCTTAATGAATTTAATTTCAATAACTCCGTATTACTATGCTTACGATTTTTGTAATAACTATAATTTTAATTTACACAATATGATCCTATATGATTTATTATAGAATCCATGTAATTTTTTACTCTTATCATCGTAACCATTTGGGATTATAATCTTTCATATGTTTTCTCTGATTAAATCATATCTTCTTTGAATATGATTAATTTGAATTACGACTTGTGGACTACTTATCATAACTAACCTAGTTATGATAATAACCATAATCAAGTCCAGTATGATTAATTTTTTAATACATTAATATGTATAGTGAATTGATCTAGTTTATTTTATTTTAAACTAATTTTTTAGGCCTAAAAATGGATGTTTTTAAACCTACAATTTACCGCCTCATGTATTGTTCCATCTACACATACATTTCAATCCAATAAAAATAGTAAACAATAATCCTCAAATAACACTAAACCCCCAGCCTAAGAAAACCATCAACCCTCATCCCCAAAAACGATGCAACCATCTTCCCCAAAAAACCTTCAACGTACATCCCCAAAATATCCATAAACCCTTATCCCTAAAAAACCATAAAAACTCAATAAAAAACACTAAACTCCAAAAACCAAAAATCCATTCCTAAAACAATTTCAACCCTAATTGTCAAAAATACCTATACCCGCATATATAAAAAAACCATAACCCTTAGATCCAAAAAATCATAAAACCTTATCCCTAAAAAACCTAAACCATCAACCCCAAAACCCTCAAATATCATCCTCAAAAACTCAAAACACTGAACCCCAAAAACTATTAACCCTCATCTCCCCATAACCATCAACCATTTTCCTAAAAAAACCCTAAACCTTTGACCATAAAAAATATACAAAACTCATCCCTAGAAAACACTAAACACACATCCGTAAAAAATCCTCAACCCTATGCCTCAAAAAACCCTTTACCATCACCCACAAAAAACCACAATCTTCATCTTAAAAAACCATCAACCCTCATCCCCAAGAAAATCCTCAACCCTCACTCTAAAAATATCCCCAACCCTCATCTATAAAAAACATTAACCCTCATCCCAAAAATGCCTCATACCTTAGCCCCCAACACCCATAAACCCTTTCCCCCAAAACCACTAAGCCCTTAGAACCCCCAACCCAAAACCTAATCCCCTAAAAAACAAAAACCAAGATCCCAATAAATCCCTAAAACCAATGAACAAAAAAAAAATATCCACCAAAATCCCTCAACCAACAGCCCCAAAAAACCCAAAAACACACTTCCCCAAAAAACATAAACCATATTCCCCAAAATACCTAAACCCTCATCCCAGAAAACCAAAAACTCTGTAAAAAAACTAAAAGCATATCCCCAAAAAACCTTGAACCCTATGCCCCAAAAAACCTACACCCTCATCCATAAGAAAGCTTAAACACTAATCCCCCAAAAACCCTAAACCATCATCCCCAAAAGACCCCAATCCTTCTACACCCAAACCCTAAACCCTCATCCCTAGAAAAACCAAAAGCCATAAATTCCAAAAAAAAAACTATACCCTCATCCAAAAATCCATAGAACTTCAGTCCCAAAAATCCTTAATACTTATCACAAAAACTCTTAAACACTCATCCCCAAAACCCCTAACCCATGAAACCCAAAAAACCTAATCCCCCATCCCTAAAAATCCCTAATCCCAAATACTGAACAAACCATCAAACCACATCACCAAATAACCTTAAACCCTTATCCCCAAAACCCCAAAACCCTCATCCCTAAAATACCATAAAGCTTCATCCCAAACAAACCCAAAACCCTCACCCCCAAAACACTATAAACACTTATAACAAAAAAACCCAAAACCCTTAGCCTAAAAAATCCTTAAACCCTCATCCCTAAAAAACAATATAACATATTCACTAAAAAACATTTACCCTCAAACCCAAATAGCCTTAACCCCTTGCCCTAAAAAACACAAACCCTAAACCCTAAAAAAACATAAAAATACAACCCTATAAAATAGTTTACCCCCATTCCAAAAAAAACTGTAAACCCTCATCCTCAAAAAATTAGAAAACCCTCAACACCAATAATACCTAAACACTCTTCTCTAGAAAACAATAAACCCAAATCCCCAAAAAACCATGAACCCTTATCTTGAAAAAACCTAAAAACATCATCCATAAAAAACCATAAATACTTATCCCCAACAAATAAAAAACTTTCATCTAAAAAAACACAACCCTCAGCCCCAGTAAACCTTCAAATCATAGATTTAAAAAACCTAACCACACAACCCAAAAAATTCCTAAAATATCATACTTAAAAAACCCACAACCCATAGCCCCAAAAAACCAATAACCCTAAGAAAACCTAACAAACAGGTAATGAGAAGTTATAAAAGGATCATATATGATATTATAAGTATTTTCTTATGATTATTTTATATATTAATAATAATTATATATTTATTTTACATGAGTTTTTAAGATGTGTGAAGAAATTAAAGACATAAGGTAGAAGATTTATGTATCACTTTTATTTTCTATGAGACACATGACTTATTCACCTTGTATTTCTTTAGTTTTATATATATACAGACCATGAATATCCATTATAATAAATCTTCTATAAATTATGGTGTTTTCAATATCCATTTACGTGTCCCCGTTTCATTGAGTTTAGGGTTCAAATGTAACAAAATCATTAAAGATTTTTTGCCTCAATTTGTATTCTTTGAGATTTATATAATGTTATGAACTTATCTTAATCTATGAGGAGTATATAATTCCTCTTTAACATGTTAAATCATTAATATCAATCATTTAATGACTATATATATTTCATTTAATGTTATTCTCTAATTAAAATTCAATGTACCAATGTGGTAAGAGTTTTAAGTGTAATCTTATCATTTATTGGAGTTTATTAATATTATGATTCTAATGATGAAATCTAATGATTTATCTATCAAAAAACTAGGTAAATTTATTCCTATCTAGTTATATCATAAAAATATATGTTTTCCATTCATTTTACTCTATTTATTTAGTCATGATTTCAAAATATTGTTTTCAAATAAAGTAGACCTTATTTTTGTCTTTCATAAAAAATCTATTTTCATCCAAAACCATGTTTTCAAAAAAAATATCAAAAATATTTAACTATTAATACATGATTATTAAAAAAAGTCATTAAAAAAAAAATTGGTTTAAAATGGAATCATCGAGTTTCATTTAAAATAATTCCCATTTGGATTTAATAGAAAACGTGGAAAAAATATTTATGTTTAGTATGCATGACATGAACAATATTTAATCTGTCATGAACTCTCAAAAATTTGATGTTTCCCTTACTAGTTTTTAATGTTATTATAAAGGAAAATGTTATATGTTTTACAAAAATTTCTAAATTACATTTAAATCTTATTTCAATGAAAATTATTCTTAAAATTATTTTTGTACAAAATAGTGTTTTAAAATATCTTTAAAACATTTTTAGAGGAGATTATTTTAAAAATGTTTTATGTTTTAAATATTTTTTTAGTGGAATTTATAATTCCCTGATTAAATGTTTTAAATGATTTTAGAATATTCGCTTATATGTTTCTAAATTTAATTTCATATAAATTTTTTTCACTAATATTTTATGAATTTCATGTTTTAGAAAACTGTTTTTCAAAGAAAGGTTATATTCCTAAGTAAATGATCCAAGAGATCTTTCAAAACCATTTCCCATATAAGATGAAATAATTTGATGTTACTCATTATTTACTAGGGATATTTCCTAAGGATACCATTATTATTCTTTCATTTAATGATTTTTGATAAAAGGATGTTCATGAGACCCATTCCTCTTCCATAAGTTATACCATGATAAAATGTTTATAAAACATGTTTCTTTTCCTTGAGTTATATTATGATAAATTCATTTTGAAATCCATTTATTTTCTTGGGTTATGATATGATGAATGTTTTGTGATATTTTCTCACCATTATGTATGTTTTTTATTATATAGTAGGGGTTGAGTTATAACTAAGGATGATGGTTTCATTATAACTACTAATAGGTGGGACCTGTATCTCCATCTACTACATTGGGTAAGGATGGATAACTCCTGAGTTGATTATGTTATGTTTTAACTTGATTTCATGTCTACAATGTTATGATTGTACCTTTTTTCATACCCATAAGGTTACAAATTGACATATATTCATGTCTATAATGTTACACATGGACCTGATTACATGTACATAAGGTTATTCGTGAACCTAATTTCACGTCAACAATGTTATTAGTGGACATTCTTTCATGTCCATAATTTTATTAAAGGAAACGATTTCATGGCCTTAAATTAATGTGTTAATAAGTTTTTATTTAAACTCTTTTACAATGTTATAATCTTTTGTTCTTCCATATTCTAATGCCAATTTTATACTCACATGGTTCATGATAATTAATTTCTTTTCATTTACATCTTATGAACCACCAATAATTATTCTATCACTAAAGATTATTATATTTGATATATAGTGTATAATTTTCAAATGTTAGGTTCATGTTCTCATACCCTTATTCTCATGTTCTAATATCTAGATTCTCAATATGACTGTTGATTTATATAAAACTTATGCATTATGATATTTGGTAATGTATCCATTATAAAGTTACTATTAGGGTTAGTTTATATTTAATTTGATGATAAAAGTTAACGGAATGCATAAGAAAGAAATGATAGCCTAAACCAGTATAATCATGCCTTATGAAGCGCGTTTTTCAGAGCAACATATCAAGAAATTTTTTTTGGGGTTATTTCTTTATCAAGCCCATGAATAGCTTCAATAAGGGAGGATTGATCAAAATCACGTATGTGATAAGTTTCAAATAGTTGAGATCACCACTATATCAATATTGGCCAAACCACCTCATGAAATTTCCATTATCACACACCTTATCCTTAGAGTATATGAAACTGTAATAAGGATTTATGTATCTAGTTCCTAGTAGTATTGAGGTGTAATTATTTTAGAAATGAATTACCTCATTTATTTATTTCAAATTATTATTTATTGTTACACCCTTATATAAAGAGAATATTATAAGATAATATGATAAACTAGATTTTGAGACAAAGAAATAATCAATATATTTTATATATATATATATATTTCATAGAAATAAAATTAATAATAATAATAAGGTTTATAAATATGAAAAACAATAAAATTTATCTATAAAATATTTTAATGCAGTTCTATAATATTTTTCTAAGGGATGAAAAATTGTTTATATATATATATAAATTGATTGTTTTAAATATACAATTATTTTATATTTAAAAATTAAATTTATCTTATTTATAATTTTTTAATAATTAAATAGATTAAATTTTTTAAATAAGAATGTTGAAATTTTCCATTAGTGATTTTTTTCATAATTTTCAAAGACAGTCAATTTTTTTGATAAAATATAAAATATTGTATAATATAATTAATGTATTATGACATCATAAATACATATAAGTGATGAAATATTTATATTAAACACATTCTCATCCAAAAATAGATAATTTTATTAATATTATTTATTTTAGTGGATTTAAATAAATTTTCAAACATATAATTGACTTTCCAAAGTCTGAAATGGAAATTCATATTTTTAAAACAATATTTAGTGGAAACTTTATTTCTCCATGTCAAACGTAATATTAAAAATGTATTTTGGTTATAATTCATTAAAATAGTAAAAAAATTACTTAAATTTCTAAAACCATGTAAAAAACCATGGGTAACTAATGGTTTTTTTATTTTTTATAACCTGGAATTTGAAGACATTTATTTATGAATTATTAAAAAATTCATCCACTTTTACTATAAATACCAAACAATCCAACCATTCCACTCCACTCTGAATCATTTATCCATGATGTCATGTTCATTTTTCTCCCTAAATAGTCCCTACAAGGTGACCTTAAGGTATTAAGGTGTCATCCTTATGTTATAGGAAGCAACTATGCAAGGTAAATGAATTATATTTCTCTTTGCTCAATTTTTTTCAAGTACATACGTTTTAGTAATGACTTTTAATATTATTATGATTCATAAAATTTGATGAATCTATTAATCTACAAATTATTATATATTAATGAGATACTTCACTACCCTCTCATTAATCCTATTAAATAATAATTTTTATAGGTTTTATATTGTCGAAATATTTTCATTCCACTTCTTTCATTTCAATGCAATATCTTTATATTGTGAATAACCAAACCATTCATCTAATCATGGGTATTAAACTAGATGTAACAATGACTCATTGATTGCAGGATTTCATGTATGAAACTCGCATTCCACTATCATGGGTTAAAAATGATTTAATTCATATGTCATTAAGATTTTATGAATCTAATGACTTTTACATGAAACCCATTAATTATTTCTCATGGGTTATTAATGAAATGTTTTTTATGTTCAATGTGTCAAAAATGAAATAAAAAAATGAATGGTAAACCAATACATCTCTCCAATGTATTTGGAAATGAATTAATCTTTAGAGATTACATGATTTTTACACCATGGTGAATAAACATTAAAAATATTTTTTATAACACCATGGTGATAGGATTATGAATATAACATTTTTATGTTACAACCATTTTCCTTTTAATTATTCATGATAATTCTATTATGATATTCCTCATTTTATTTTGATAGTTCCATCGATCACGTGAAAAATATTTCCTTTGTTTATTACATTACAATGATTTATTCTCTCCTCTTTCATTTGTTGTATGTATCTATGATATGAGATGTAGTAAAAGTATCATATGAAGAATATATGAAGAAGTATTTCAAGTATATTAGATAAATGTTTCTATTCTCAGGTATTAAGTTTGTAATTTCCAAGATAACTAACCTCAAAATATTCTCTATATTATTAAATTTTGTATTATGAAATTGATGTAATATTTATTAAAATGTCAGGACACCATATTCAGTATGAGTTTTCCCTCAATAAATTTTATGTGTTAAAAAATTTTCCTAACACATCATACCATTTTAAAATGATTATTAAATTGTTTCTTTAAGGAGTAATATTATAATATAAAATTAAATACAAATTATTAAAATAAATCAAATTGACCTAACATTATGAATATTACTAATGGAGTATAAAAATATGTAAAAAAAGGCATCAATATTGAAGTATTCTTCTTTGTGGTCTCCAATAAAGATATTATTTTCCATTATAACTATAGATTACATTGATAACATTATAACTATGATAGATATTTTAAATAAGGTAATATTATGAATGATTTTAACTAATTATTTAAATAAATATATAAGATTGAAAATTTAATTTGAGCATTATATAGTCATTGGGCATATATGGTCTTTGAGAACATAAATACCATGGGTATATTAATTTATTATAATAATAATTTTATCCATAAATAGAATTGATTAATGTATAATAAATCATATTTTTTTTACATTTATTAATGAATCATTTATATCCCTAGAATAATTAGTGAAATTTATGAAATAAAAATATGATCATTCATTAAAAAAGAAACTGTTTTTTCCAAAATATTATTTTTTAATGTATTTTATGTTTTTTACATAAAAGATAAATTTCTAATATTTAGATATTTAATTTCATAAAATGAATTAACAATTTGGAATCATGATATTAAAAATAATTAAGAAGAAATATATTGTATTTTTGGTAAAAAGAAATAACATAATGTAAATAATTGAATATTATAAATAATGTTAAATAAGGAAAATATGAAATGGAATTAATTTTAAAAAAGGTAATTGATATTTGAATATTGTAAAATAATTTTTTAATGTTTATAAGTCTATTTTACTATTAAAATAAACATTCTCCAATCAAACGCACCAAACTCTCATGTGATTCAGAGTTTTCCCTTCACCTACCTCTTGTTTTCAAAGAAAGGTCTCCCATTTTTAATTTTAAATGGTACCTCCCTTTAACTATTAAAAATAATTTAGTTATCATGGAATTATCAACCCAAATTATGTCCTCTTCACTCCTCTCCCACATTTGGAAGTACTTTTTTCAATAAAAAGCTACAATCCCTCTAAATAAAGAAGGTTTCTACGTAAAAACTTGATGTTATTCCTTTATGTGATAATTCCTTTTAATTGTTTCAATTTTATAATATCATTTATATTATTTGAGAATATTATTTTAAACTTTTACAACTTTTAAATTATATCATTATATTTCCATAATAATGATATTATAATAAATCTATTTCATATTTAACCATTATTTATAACATGTTGATGTTTGGATCAGTTTAACAACCTAAATAAATAATACTAAAAAGTTTTCATCATGGATGATTATTAAAACTTAAATAATGATAATATATTATATTTGTGATAAAGGTATATTATATTTATAATTATGAAATTTTAACTTGTAAAAATTTATTCATGGTTAGAATAACTCCTTTTATAAATTGAATAATCACAAATGAATGAATCATAGAAGATTCTTTAAAAATATAATCTTAATATACATGAAATAATCAGGGTGATATATAAATCCATTATAATCTTATATATCATTTTCATGTCCTTTTTGTAGATAATGGTCATGTGATCATAGATAAAGGACTGAGACCTCAATACTAAAATAAACAAGAAACAATATGAAACTATAAAAAATAAATAGATTAAAAAAAATGATAATGAATGAATATATGTGAATAATTTAAAAATGAAAAATTATAAATAATATTCTAAAATAATCGATTAATAAGTTACATACTTCATTATAGAGATATTTAAGAGTTGGACCGGGCTTATCAAGATGGGGTAAGCAGATTTATTGACTCAATTGCCTTTTATCTGTGTAACAATTTATATCATTCTATTAGAGTTTCATCCACTATGGATTTATATACATTACCAATTTTATTAATAGAAAAATTTATTAATAAAATAAATATTTTATAGAAAAACTTTCTTTTGAAAATCATATTAACATTGATTATAATAATTAGACCACAGAAAAACCCTAATGCCTATAACCACACAAAAATTAATCATGAAATTGTATATAAATATTAAAGAATTTATTTTGATGAACATATTCAAGGATAATTAAGGAATGACAATAATAACTATATGTACACTATTTCCATTACCAATTACAATATACATTATCAATTTTATGGGTCTCAGCTAAGTAAAAGAGATGATCTTCATGCCAAGAATAATGATCAGTTATTAATGTTGTTACCTCATCTCCTTCTCCCTCCTCATACCTTCTCTCTTGGCCTCCACCCAGTCATTTATCAATCTATACATCTTCTCCTACATGTTCAATTTATTCTGACTATGCTTCTTCTTATTCTCTAGAATCGATGCATTTGGGTCCTTAATAAAAAAATACATGGGCCCTATCTTCGCCAGCCATTACAGCTCCACAACAGTCACACACTACCTATATTTTTTGGTAGTCAAAACCAGCTTAGAATAAATTACATGTTATGGTGAGTACCTTATCCCATATATCATGCTACTCAGGTGAAAAAAGAATGAATTTTTTTCCTTGGAGTTCATGTATTCCTTGAATCCCTTCAGGCTCTCTAAGTTATAGAAATAAATAAAACATATGATAGATAATATATCTATTAGTAAAAATGAGAAATTAAAATATATATTATGTTTTAATTGTATTACATTTATGTATAAGCACATATTTTTACCAATAGATGTATCTTCTAATATTGATCATTCTAAACCAACAAATATTTTTCCAACTGTTAAATCTAACTATTTATAATAAAAATAAAAATATTTTTTTTACTAATACATGAATATGTTGTTAATAATGACTATTACCAACAAGGATTTTGACATTGATAAAAAATTATATTAAATTATTCAATAAAAAAATGGTTTTATCAATAACCAATGAAGAGAAACATTTTTATATATTTTTTAATATAAAAAGGACCAGATTCAATATCTATTTTTTTGGTGTTTATTAAAAATATCTCATTAATTGATTTTATTTTTCAGTTTTTTATAAATATTATTACTGTTTAAATTATTTAGTGTCGTCTATTTTATAAACATTTAAATACTTTTAATAAAAAAATTAAATCATTATGATATTTTGAAAAAATTTCATGTATTTGATACTCTCTATGTATTGAATACTTTTATTTTTATAATTACATTTTCTTGTTTATCAAATTAATACCGAAAAATATTCAGCGTCAAATAACTCATTATTATTAATAGTTATTATGAATAATTATTTTACCATTACCAAAATATGTTGCAAAGGATTATAGAAAATATTATATTTTCAATAATGTATAGAAGAAAATAATTTAATAAGATAAATTTTATTTAAAATTTGGATAATTATACATCATAAAAACATGTACATCCTTGAAAAAATGGTTATTATATTTAAAATAGAATATTCTCTTATATAAATATGAACATGTATTTTATAAAAACTATTAAATTTACATATCATCTAATTATAACACATATTCATAATCTTGGAAAACAATGACCTGATTTGTATTTTATAACTCTGAATCACATTGATAATATGTGAACTTTAATAAGAAACTCTCTGTATGAATCTATATTATCAATTACAAGACATAATTTTTATTATACTTAACATTGTAAAATCTGGAATATCTATATGTGTAATATAATAATATGTCGGTGTACTCACTGTGTAATCTATCTTTGAAATATGGAATCTATATATGTGTAATATTATCTATTATTTAATTTTTTTATTATATTATTATGTGTATCATTGTTTAGAATTCATCAACAAATTATTTATGTAATATCTCTAAGATATTGTTTCTGTATCTTTCATTACAATTCAATATGTGTAATCTCTATAACATCTTACAATTTGTTATCTTTATATCATTTATTACAATTCTTTAATATATTATAAATCATTTTTTATCTACATATCATTAAATAATTATTTTTAATATATTTCAATTCATTCATTATCTGTAATGGATTTCAATTCATTCATTATCTTAGTATCATTTATTACAATTAATTAATATAATAAATATTTAATCATTAATAGATTAATATATTCATATATTTAATCAATATTTAATATCTATAATAGATTATCTATGTGATCTCTATAAAATATTATAGAAAAAGATGGAATAAATAATAATTTAACATGTAATGGAAACAAGGAATTTAAAAGGTAAATAAAGACAAGGAGTCCACTTAAATCATGTGATAGTAAATGGACAGAGACAATATAATCACATTTTTATTTGTATAAATTCTCTGTTATATAATTGATTCTTGAACTATAGTGATAGTAATTGGATAGAGAATAGAAAAAAAAATTCCATGTAAATAATTGTTGTTTAGTAACATTAGATTGAACATGTTTTTATATCAACAATAAATGATTATTTTTTCTAACATCTTATTACACCCATGGGTTTATTATGATGTTTATACGTGTTCTTATATATTGTTTCAATATATACCTTCATTGAAAATGATTATTCGACTAATATTATATTATAATATATATCTTTATAGATGGATTCATTTTAAAACACATTGAATATTTTTTATAGCACTAATGAATCTCATGAATACTCTATCTTTATATAGTTCATATACACTATATTACCTAAACTTGTGTCACATGTGGCTATCATATTTCCTAAATTTTAGTACTATCAGCACCTTTAGAAGGATCTCATAACACCCTGGTAAAATAATGGGTCAAAAAAACATGTGAATTTACAGATGGTGGAAACACTATATTTGGAGTATTTAATTATAAAATTATTCTTCTAAATCTTCTATTATATTGTAAATACATAGTGACCCTTGAGGTTGGAGTACATTTATAATGCTCCATAACTTCATCTTTCATGCCTCAAACAACTCTATATAAAGCCACAAACATTCAAAATCAAAGATTCATTTAATTATATTGTGTCATAAATTTTAATGGTTTCGAAATTAATTTAATTTTATTATGCCTCAAATGTTGAAATAATTAAACATTCATTTCCATATCATGATAGTTGTATAAATTTTTTATAACTATGATTCTTCTCACTAGCCAAATAATCTTATTTTTCATCAACAAAAATATTTTACAAGAAATGGTATCATTTCTATATTGTTTCAAATATGTGAGGGGGTTTAACTTCAATAGTTAACCATTAAACTTGAAAATAATAGAGTCATCTGTTTTTAATTGGAATGATATTTTATTCTATAGGGTTTATAAACTTTTTTGATCAGTAAGGAAATAGAAAAAATATCATTGAATCATGTTTACAAAAATTTGCTAGAAAGTTATTTGGACAATCACAAAGTATATTCTTATCATTTAAATGACTAATTATCCATCCAATTATCAATGATTATATCTCTTATCTTTGATAATAGTCAATTATGTTTGATCCAAATTAATTCCTAATGAATTATCATCAATAGTACACAACTTGAACATAATTTAATCAATTTCATAAATCTATATGGGTGAAAACCATTATTAATGAATTCAAATAAATTTGACTCATAAAAATTTAGTAATTATACATATAATATATAACACCTACAAACTGAATACTATTTTTTACAATATTTTTTAATGTTCCAATAATCATTCATTATGTATTCTTTATGTGTTGTTATTATAACTATAGAATTTCTTATACTACATTATGTTTTTTCATTTCCATTACATGTTATAGGCATTTAAAAAATTCCCCTCTCCAAAAACAAAAGTAGATCACCTTCTACATGTTATCTTGATGAATAATCCTTCATTATAAAATGTAATATATTTCCTTAATCATGTGAAATGTACTGATGGTCACCCCTGTAAAATATCTCACCTATTTATGATTATAACTAATCATGAAATGAAATACCACTTTGTTAACCTTTTATAATACTTCATGTAGTTTCATTTATAGATGAAATATTATGATATCATGGATCATTTTTTATATTCTATTATTGTGTATAATTTCCATGTTGTGATGAATTTTTTCATTTGTTGTTAGTGTTTTATAATTGGAGTGCTATGAGCAGTATGAATTTTATATAAATTTAATTGGTTCAAGGATTATACAATTCATTTTATATGAATTTAATTAGTTCAAGGAATCCATTCACGAAAAATACATTATTTCTAACAATTTACATTCTTTTTCATTAATCTTTTAATTACATGGTATAAATTCCAATGGGATATTTAAAGGGTGTGAGCCATCCAATGCATACAAGGGAATTTTAAGAATATTTTTTAATTTAAACACTATACTATATATCATATTTTATAATCATAAGTGAAATGATTTAAAAATTCCATATTTAGAACTACTTTATAAGAGGAAAAATTTTATGAAATTTTTGTAATTTAAAATGTAGTGTGTATATTAAATTTTTGATATGGGAGTATGATGAATTCAAAATTTCACTATATATTACTGGGTTCTACTTGGAATTATTTTTACTAATTTTTATCTTTAATTATTGGGTTACTCATTGTATTGATATGATGTGTGATGTTTGAAGGGTCCATGATGTCGAGATCCACGACTTTTTATAGAAATTTCATGCATGTGGATTTGATGTTAACTCAGAAGTTGATTGTGTCTTGTGGTATCAATGATATTATTCTCCAGGTAATTTTATCCATTTATCATTTATTTTTTGAGTTTATTTTTTGTGTTTTTGTTTGATGATTCTTTTTTTGAGATTCATTATTATTATTTGGGTCCTTTTAAGTGGAGTTCATCTCAGAAGTGGGAAGTCCCTTATGTTATCAAACATATTTTCAAGTTATTCCATGCCACCCACATTATTAATATTTAGTATATTTCTTTGTTCTTTTTAAATATTATTTTTGGATTTTATTTTTTGTATCCTTATATCATTTAAAATATAGACCCTAGTTGTTGCAAAGATTATCTCATTGCGTTTTCTTTTCATTAGTTTTCTTTTTCATTCTGTATGATTGTGGTCAGTCTTCATGGAGGTCACTATTTTTTATGTTCTATTTTCCATAATTGATGTATGGTACAAATGAAGGGCTATTAGAGGTGAAACAAATTTAAGGAGTATAGAATTATTATAGTAATGATGGTTTCAATGTTTTACTTAGATACATGACTAGTAGAAACTATATCTTTATTTTTTTGGGATTATATAAAAAATAGTTTAGTGACATTGATTTTGTAACTCGAATCTTGTGGACGATGATTATATACCATGAGTTTGGTTTTATTCCTCATGGAATCATATTTGGAATTAGTTTGGTTGTGCATCCTTTGGATTATGATAACCTTGTTATTCTTCATTTAGAAAAATAAAAGATTTTTTTTTGTTCTTGAAATAGTTTTCTCAAAATTTATATTATAATTATAATAATCAATATATTATAAATAATTAATTTAATAAATATAATATAATGTATTATCATAAGGTATTATGATCCTATCACATAATTTTTCAATAAAAATAATTTGTAAATAATTATTAATTATTGATATTTTTACTATCAATAGATTAAT
Organism: Viscum album; assembly: GCA_963277665.1. NCBI lineage: Eukaryota > Viridiplantae > Streptophyta > Magnoliopsida > Santalales > Viscaceae > Viscum > Viscum album. The sequence continues at coordinate 275,064,049 of OY728126.1, read as the reverse complement.
TTGATAGAAATATTTCTTTACCAAAAGATATGTTATATGTTGGTATTATAAAAATTATAACAGAACCATTTTATATTTTGAAATAATATTCAACGATAGAGTTTTTAAAAATAATTTAATGATAGGGACATTTGTGCTGGTAAAACATTTTAGAAATAGAAAATGTACATTTTAAAAAATACATGTCCATGTTGGAAAAGGTTATATATTTTTATGTGAATCCTGTTATTCTCCCATTAATATAATCTTATCTAGTGGAAATTCTATAGGGAACTCCAATATTTTATACAAGATAGCAGTGAGTTGCCTAACATTGTCAAGGGATATCAGGACCCACACCTAGTACATCGAGTTAAGAATATGGTCATGGGGTGTCCGGTTCCTGAACATAAAAACCAATAGATCAACAACTTTGAGGGGTTTCATCAATATCATGACATTCCCATGGTTTTCCTCTAGATTTTGGGAACTGGGATCATCATCATCTCATTAAAATACACACTTTCTAGGAAAATATGATAGCAAGTTCCTAGCCTGGTCCAACATGTGTTCCCGAATCGATGATAAGTCACAACATGACTCACTGGATAGACTAGAAGAGAGTCCATACCCATTCATGGGTTGTAAAATTCTTCCTCACCATTCCTCATGTCAATGTCATAATAATACCATCTATAGTCAGACTGTTTCTATGATGTTAGTTGAAAAAAGGAACTTATGGGTTCCATCATCAACTAGATGCAATAATGTTTCTTTCAGGTAGTCCAGTAGCTGTGAGTATATAAGAAGAATTTAGAGATTCATTATTTCTTTATGGTTGCAATACATGAGATTTTCCATGTGTTTGTATTGTGCATCAAAAATAGCCTTAATCTCGTCCTGACCTTTCATGAAGATGAGTGTCACAAACCAAATCTAGTCACTGTCAAAACCAGAACACAAAATGGTCTGTGACAAGGCCCGAAGGGCATTCCCGATCCCCATGGGCTGGCACAAGTGTCCAGGTATCATAAAATTATAATTGGGAACGAATTACCAAAGTTTATAAAGATAAAATGACTAATTAATCCAAAAAAACAAATCTAGATTTTTCAAACTAAAACATCTTTTATAAAATTTCAGAATTGAATTACACAACTTAAAACAATGTCTAAAGACCACTAAAAAGGTACAAAACCAAAATGGATAGCCCAATAATCTAATCTTGGAAAGAGGCACCACCCTCAAGCCATCTCCACAATACCGCATCACAAAAGGAAACTAGAAACTAGAACCATTGGCACAAAAGCTTTACCCAAACCTGTGACCGAAATAACCAAGTATACTTACACCTAAATGTGTAAGTAGGGTGTGAGAAAAATCACAGTAGGATACCACCACTAAGAGATTCCATTTTATAAACATTCAAAGATGAAAATATTTCAAGTTTTCATAAAAATGAAATGCTAATAACAATATCTAAAAGATGCAAATTTAAATAAAAATAGTTTTCAAGTGGGATATTTTAAAGAATAACCACTTTTAAATGAAATAAAAAAGCTAATTAATTTTACAAGAAAAAATACCATATTCTTAATGTAAGTATAATGTGTCTAATGAGTACAAGAAATGAGAAATAATCCCTAGGCACAAGCTCATTGTAGGTCCCAGGTACCTCGTATCTCCGTGAAAATAACCATCACAATATCCATTCTCATGCACACGAGCCACTATTAGGGAGAATACCCATAACCTAGTGGTTCCCCAACATTTTAATCATCATCATAGTTTATTTAGTGTTGTCAGCGTCAAAATTTCTATGTGTAACTGAGGTCAAACCCTACAGGATCAAAAGTATTCTAGTACACATCCACCAACCCAGATACCCGAGTTTCCCACTTGTGGTAAAACAAGTTCAACAAGCCATGAAATATAATTATCACATGAAAATAACACTTCCACATGACACATTCAAAAAATTGACCACATGTATATCACACAAGTCACATAATCCCCTTTTTCATTCAAATTCATTTTGAAATCATTCTCACACCAAAATAACCCACAACAAATTTCAAATCTCTTTAAAACTTCAAAAAATCCTTTAAACAATTTTTCTAAATCCTTTATAAGATAGTAAAAATCACATAAAAGCCACCAAAAATTTCACATAATACCCTTTTCACCTTCCAATTCATTTTATCATCAAACTCACACTAAACAGCCAACAAACATGTTTCAAACCCACACAATAATTTAATAAAACACTTCATCAGTTTATATAACATTCTAAAAATGTATGAAATCTTAAATAACCTCTTTACATTTCAAAATCCCATATTAATTGAATACAGTCACAAAAATATTACATGTATATTATTTTACCACTTTGTTTAACACACCAGATCATTTTCAATTTTCAAAAATCAAACCCAAGGGGTATAACCTTGTTTCGCACACAAAACCCATTTCAAAACCCTCTTTATAAGAACAAATAACACCAAGACCCTACCAAAGTAGAATTGGAATCCCAAAAAACATTATCCAAACCATTTTAATATGTTACAAAAACAACCAAAACATTACCACAAGAGTTACACATGGAAAACACCCAATTTGACGGAAAAGTGAAACTATAAAATTAAACTCTTATCAAACTCCATCAAAAATGGTTTTTTCACAATGAAAAATATATATAGAAATTTCAAAATAATTAAATCAAGAATTCTAACTCATCAATAAATGTTTACACATGGAATCACCTACCGAATGTGTCAAAACCCTAAAATATTGGTGCGAAACATCAACCGCACCACCACTGCACCATAAGGAAGTGAAAATAAACCAAAAACCTAATTAATTCCTTAAAAAGGATCAATGTTAAACCCTTGGTATGAACCCTAGATTCTGGACAATTTAGAACTCATGAAAGGGTGAAATAAACCCTATGTAAAGGGAAGAAATGAAAGGGATAATGGCTAACTTGCATGGTTTTAAAGTTTCTCCCATCAAATCTCCCTTCAAAAATGAGTTCCAAGGGAGAGAGGGAGGGCCAGGAGGCTATCTATGTAAGTAGGGAACGAAATGAGGGAGAATGGGGAAGATTTGGGTTTATTATTGAAGGGTAAAATGTGAATTAGAAAAGATTTTTAATGACCGAGACACCCTTGCACGGTTTGGCCACACTGTTTAGTAAACCATGCGGCCAAACCATGCAGCCTATTTTGAGCACCCAAAAACCTTCCATTATCCTCCAATTTTATGGGGTTCCAAGGGGAAACCAAGGGGGAATGATAGGACAAGTATAGAGAAGAAAACATCCCACAAAAAAGCATCCTTTCCCCCCAAAATCTCATCCATCTAAAGGGTACAAACAACCTCAAAAACTTACCCCACAAGTTATGACACTAAGAGTGTCACTAATCCAACTACATAACACCAATACCTCACACCATTTATTTGAAAAAAGAGGAGACCAATTACCATAAAAGACCCCACAACTATGTTCATAGAACAAAAACACAAGAGGCACCAAAATTTCAAACCCACACACCCAGAAACCAAGAGAAAGCTAAGAATGAAAATATGATTTGAAACAAAGCATGGATTTGAAACTCTAGTTGTGACAATTCTATCCCCCATAAATATTTCCACCCACAAAAATCCACAGTAAGGCCAAAGAAAAAACCAAACCTAACTAAGAATTCAAGATGTACTCCTCTTCCAAGCATCACCCCCAATAGCCAAAAAATATCTAGTGATCAATTAAGGAACGAATACTCTCACAAACCAAAACATACACCACTTTCCTGAAACAATAAAGAAAATTCATACATTATTCCAAACGAAAAATCTTAAAATAGTATCCTATCAAGACTCAATAAATTTACTCAAATGAACAACAACAACGAACAAGGTCACACTTACTTTTCTTTAACTAAACTGTTAGGGGATCTCCAATCCCAACGCTTACCCAAGGAAGATTTAGTAGTTAGATATCTCCGAACGAGACTACCTACCACCATGCCAAGACCAAAGAAAAATCTATGTTACTAGTATGAGGAGACAAAAATTGGATCCCCACCATTAGATACAACTTAAATGTTCATCTCAAGACAGAATTAGGACATATAACAGAGGGAGGCCCGAATGGACTCCATGTTACAAGGGGTAGACTTCCATTCAAAATTTCCAGATGACCTTATACGAGACTTGTAGTGTGTCTCCCCAACATAATAACCAACCATAATAACTAACTAGCATGGGTCAGCATAAAATGACCCCAAAATTTAAAGAGTTGGGACGGCTGCACGGTTAGTCTGCACAGTTTGGGAAACGGTGTGCTAACCGTTTGGATCATTCTATCTGCATGGTTTTATGGGGCATGATTACTACTAACCATACACTCAACATGTCTATCCAAAGTTCAAACCATTCTCCAAAAAACTCAATGGAAGCCAAAGGGGAAAGGAATTACATTGGGTGATGACATGGGCATGAGGCCCTCTACCTCTTTCCATCGAACGAGAAAAAAAGAAGCAAGATGATGACACCAGAGGGTTAAACTATTCCCATCTTTCATAATGAGGATAGGACTTGTACAATGGTTTGAACGGCCCTGGGATTTCCCCTTACTATGTGCCAGCTTCTCTCCAGGACCTATGGATGGAGCTCAAATTACTGAAGCATTTTTGGCCTCACAGTTAGGCTTTAGAAACCCCTTGAATGGAACATCTTCTTTAGGTGCCACCAAAAACAACACAAAAATACCTGATAATTATGCCAAGACATAACAAAATCTGAACTCATCTTTCCTTAACCTAGATTTTCACTGAAACAGGGGCTTAGATGATGCACAAACCTCACACCTTGCTTCTTTGGATGATAAACAATAGAAGGAAAGGGAACATATAAAAACCATCCTCTAAAATATAGGATTTTGAATTTTTTTCCAAGGAATAAATACTACCAACATAACAGAGACTCTCATAGTATTGCATAACCTTAGCATTTATATTCAAATGGGAACATGACATCACAATGCATCACCAAGAATTACCATTGTGACTAATAGAAACAATACATTGAGGGGGACCTTATGCAACATCCCCAAACATCACACAATTCTAGAAAGTGGCCATAACATCCTCTAATGAAAAAATTTCCCATACTGGTGGTTTAAAATAAATCCTTTCTTCAAAGAAACTATGAAGGACCCAAAGGAACTCTTAGAAACCATCCAAATGAACAAGTCAAACTACTTCCACCTTCAACGAATCAGGTAACTTAAGAAACTAAGGTCTCTTTAAACCTTCCATGTGCACTCTCCCACTACAAGAGGATCTGAAAAACCAAGAAATTTAGTGGTGTATACTCAATCTACAAATCTCAAGAAAAAATTATCTATATTGATCAACTAGAAGATCTTCCAACAAAGAAACAGTCTTGGATACACTTTAGTTGTGCACTAACCCTTAAGCGTACCTTATCTAATTAGAAAAATCCAAGGACCCAACCAAGATGGTCCACTGGTAAAAATGTGCCATAAAACAGATATAAACACATGAAGGGATCCATTTTAAAGGCATCCTGAAACATTCCTCATAAAGAGACCACTAACCATCCCTTTAACCCAGCTTAGTAAATAAACAGAATCCCAAAACACAGTTCAAACAAGAGGGGTTCTTAGACTCAAAACATACCACAACAACAAAATTTACAAATACACATAAGACACACCATTCCAAAAAAGTAATAAATACATCATGTTTTCCTTTAAAAACAACTCTTTGAAAATAAATTGTTCAACGGTCAGTGTATCCACCAATGGTACCCCATGGGCCTCACACATGCATGTTTCTATGCCACACCAAACACCCTACTCATATACATCCCAGAACTCATCTAGTCATTCCATTAACCATACATCATCACATATCACCCCATGTATGTTTCCTCTCATGTAAATACCAATGTTTATAACAAAAATTATTTCTACTTTTTAAAACCAAAAGAGTCAACAAACACTTCCTTTTTCTCAAGACCACAAAAAACGAAATCAAACACAAATTACATCTTACCAAACTTTTCAGAAAGGAACAATCATTCAAATGAGAAATCACTTTTAATCTATTCACATCAATTTCAAAACATATCATCCAATTAAAACACCTTTCAATAGATTATAAAAATCCACTGGAAACACTTTTCAAAAACGAACTTTAACATAGTTCTTACATTCAAAAGAGGTGTAAACACACCATTTTCCATTTCGAAAAAACTCTAAATTTTTTTTGCACCTTTTCAAAAATAAAACAATTTTCTTTTTATTAGAAAAATATTTAAAAAACACTTTAATCTTCATAAAACCAATTCATTTTTCATTTAAAACCAAACATCCATGATTTAAAAACTAAAGAACACAAAACAATGCAAGAGGAAACTAGTTTAAGTGGGTGAGTTGGAAATATGATTGGTGTCCATACGCCAATCACTTCACATTCATAGAGAGTGTTCAAGGAAAATATCCCCAGCTCCAAATGGATTTCCAGGCCCTACGAGCTCATGGAGATCATTAACCCAACTTTCTTTTCATTTCCCATAATCATCATCAAACCTAGAAAGCCAAAAGACTCAGATAAATCCTGACATCCCCTTCCAACTCAAATCCCATCATGAGGTATTCTGGAAAAGAACACTACCCATAACTAGAACTTCAAGTCCTGACAATCCTAACTCTTGTCTATCTCAACTATTCCCCAAATAACATGACCCAAAGAGTTAAATTGAACCTCCCTCTGATACCATTTTTTCACGAACCGAATCTGGTCGCCATCAAAACTAGCACATGAAGCGGTCCACAACAAGTCCCAAAGGGCGTTCCCAATCCCCACAGACTGGCACAAGTTCCTAGGTATCATAAAAATAAAATTTGGAATGCTTTACACATTTATAAAAACATAGAATAACTAACGAATCCAACAAAACAAATCTGGATTAAAAAAATCTTTTACAAAATTTTATAATTGAATTACCCAACATAAAACAATGTTTAATGACCATTAAAAAGGTAAAAAACCAATATTTACATTCCAAGAACCTCCTCATGGCAAGACGCACCTCCCTCAAGCGATATCCACAACACCACATCAAAAAGGATTGCTGGAAACCCAAAACATTAGCACAAAATTTGTACCCAAACCTGTGAAAAAAATAACCAAGTTTACTTACACCCAAAGGTGTAAGTAGGGTGTGAGAAAAAACCGAAAAGGATTCCACCACTAAGAGATTCCATGTGATAAAAATTCAATGATGAAAAGCATGAATGTTTTCATAAACATGAAATGTTAGTAACAATTTCTAAAAGATATAGCTTTAAATAAAAATAGTTTTCAAGTGAGATATTTCAAAGAATCAATGATTTTAAATGAAATACAAAATCCACTGAATTTTTCATCCAAACATACCATATTTTGATGGTAAGTATAAAGTATTTAATGAGAACAAGAAACGGGAAATAACCCCTAGGAACTAGCTCACTCTGGGTCCTAGGTACCTCGTATCTCGGTGAAAGTAACCATCACAATATCAGTTTCCGTGCACATGATCCACTAGTAGGGAGAATACCCACAACCTAGTGGTTACACATAATCATCATCATCATCATATTTTAGTCAGTCTTTTCAGTGTCAAACTTTCTACGTGAAGCTGAGGCCAAACCCCACAGGATTACTAGCATACTAGTACACGTCCACCCACATGGATACATGGGTTTCCCTATTGTGCTCAAACAAGTTCAACAATCCATTAATATATAATTTTCACATGAAAATACCACTTCCACATCACAAATTTACCAAACAACCCACATATATATCACACAAGTCACATAATCCCCTTTTTCATTCATATGAATTTTGAAATCATACTCACACCAAAATAGCCTGCAACACTTTTCAAATATCTTTAACACTTCAAAAAATCCTTTAAATGTTTTTCTAAAACCTTTCCATGATATTTGAAAACACATAAAATCCCACACACATTTAAAATAATACTCTTTTCACCTTCAAATTCATTATATCATCAAATTCGCACGAAACAACCCACAAACATGTTTCACACCCACATCACAATTTAATAAAAAACTTCATCAATTTATAAATTTTTTTTAAAAAAATTCACATCTTAAATCACCACTTTAAATTTATAAAAACCATATAAAGTGAATACAATCACCAAAATAGTACATGTACATCATTTTCCCACTTTGTTTAACTGACTAAACCATTTTCAATTTTCAGAAAACAAACCCAAGGGGTATAACCCTGTTTTGCGTACACAACCCATTTAACAACCCTATTTCCAGGCCATAATCTCACCAAGACCATACCATAGTAGAATTGGAATCCCAAAAAAAATTTATAAAACCATTTTCATATGTTTCAAATTAAACCCAAACATTAACACAAGAGTTACACATGGGAAACAACCAACTTGAAGTAAAAGTGAAACTATAAAATTAACTGCTTAACAAACTCCATAAAAAATGGTTTTCACATAATGCACATCATATGAGGAACATTGAAAATAATTAAATACAGCTTGATAACACATCAATAAATGCTTACACATGGAAGCATCTATTGAAAGTTTCAAAACTCTCAAATCTTGGTGTGAAACCTCAACCAAACCACCACCACACCACAAGGAAGTGAAAAGAAACCTAAAACCTAAATATTTCACCAAAAAGGATCAAATTTAAACCCAAGGTATGGACCCTCTCTTTTGGATAATTTAGAACTCATGAAAGGGTGAAATAAATCATAATTAAATGGAAGAAATCAAAGAGAGAATGAATTACTTGCATGGTTTTGTAGTTTCCCCATCAAATCACCCTTTAAAATTGAATTCCAAGGGAGGGAAAGAGAGATTGGAGGTTTTCTATGGAGGTAGGGCACGAAATGGGTAATAATGGGGTGGATTTGGGTTTATTACGAAAGGGTAAAATGCAAATTAAAAAATAATTTTAATGACCTGGACACCCTTGCACGGTTTGGCCACATGGTTTAGTAAACCGTGCGGCCAAACCGTGAGGCCTATTCTAGGCACCAAAAAACCTTACATTCTCCTCCAATTTAATTGGGGTCCAAGGGGGAAACTAAGGGATGAAGATAGGCCAATGATATGGGAGAAAAGGTCCCAAAAGAAACCGTCATTTTCACCCCAAAACTCATCCAACTCAAGGGTACAAACCACCTTAACAACTTACCCTACAAGTGGTACCAATAGGAGTGTCACTAATCCCACTCCAAAACACCACAAACTCACACTATCATTTTCATAAAAGAGGTTTCCAATTACCATACAAGACCCCCATGACTAAGGTCATGGATAAAAAACACAAGAGTCACTAAAATTTAAAACCTGGAACACCCAAAAACTAAGGGAAGGATAAGAAACAAAATAGGATTTGGAACAAAGCCTGGAATTTAAATCCCGAGTGTGATAATGAAAATATCACCAAGAGAGATAATGGTGTGAATATCCATCGTCAGCTTTACTACATCTTTAAAATAGTCTTCAAATTATATTTTACAGTATAGAGTTTTCACTGGATTGTTCTACAAGGTATTTTAAATATCAGTACACTGACAAAAATAAAACATTTTCATTAGTAAATACAAGAGATGATCACGGGATACAACAAAATTTAATAGATAAGTATACCATCCAAACAACATTGAAAATTTATGAGCATTCAAATATTCCAATGTTATTATAGGTTCAAAATAAAACCACCATGCAACAAATTTTATATGAATCCCAAACAACTTATCTATTCTTAGAGATTTCTCATGTGCTTCATCATAATTACACTAAAAACAAATTGATTTTTCACAAACATGATCATTTTGGTTGAGAGAAGGAACCTTTTAACTAATATATATATATAAGATCATACCGATACACATAAAGATAAAAATACTTTAGATTAACCATATAGATTAGGGTATTCATCATTTACTATGATGTGTAATGCAATGAGGGTCAACCATGAGAAAGAGAGAAGAACAAAATGAATAATAATTTATAATTTTAATCAAGAAAATTATTTTTCACTATTCATTAAAAGGTTAGTGATCTTAGAAAAATCATAATCATTAACACTATGATAATTTAGACATTATGATTTTAAAAATTATTTTTATCTTTTCAGATAAATTTTCTAGAAATTACAAAAAATTAATTTTATAAAGAGTGCAAAAAAACATGAAGAAACTTTATTTTTAGAAAAATACAATTATTATGCTTAAAATTTGATTTGTTCTTATCACGTGCCTATAAAAGCTACTGAATTAATGTAAAAAAATTATTTAATATATAATATTTATATTATTAATATCATTTATTAATATTTATAAATTTAATTAATATGAAAATATGGCTTTTAAGAATAAAAATAGTTTTTCATAAAAACATTTTTATTATATTCAATTGGTTTTTATCTTCGTTTAAAATTTATTTAGAACCAATTAATTCATTATGTAAACATATAAACCATATATTTTAATAATTCTGTTTATCTTATTCATACCCTATATTCCAACATCTAGGAGATAATTTTCATATTAAATAAAAATAATAAATGTATATAGTTGTTCTTTAAAACTCAGTCTTGCATGCACCACAAGCTATCAAAAAACAAATTATTGAATGTAATACATGATGAAGTTTGTGTTTTATGTAGAACAAGATAAATTCAAGGCTTTGTTTCATGCACACCATTAATTAAACATGTTGTTTCATTTAACACAATATTTCAAAAAAAAAATAAATTAAGTTGAAAAAAATATTTCTCTAAATCATGAGATGTTACATTCTACCCTATTAAAATGAATTTCTCCCTCAAAATTAATCTCAATCATCAAATGTTTATCATTTTAGAATTCCTTATTTTAATCCACACCGTACAAAGGAATAATAAAACATCACCTAAAAAGGATAAGTTTAAAATATAAAGATACATAAGGTAACACATAAAGAGATTTTCACATAAGGAAAACATTGGTGGAAAATTAAAATATGAATATGAAGAGAAAATTTAAAAAATTATAGAGATTTATAGAATTATCTAATCAAAATATTGTGGGTGATCTATTTAAAGTTAATTCCCACAATACCACAATCCAATTTGGTGTAAAATGGTAATTAATAGAATTAAAAATTATGATAATAACATAAAAATTTTATTTCAAGACTCTTTTACGAATGTGGTAGGATTACATTCTCTTATAGAAAAAACAATTAGAAAATTTATTTTTTAATTATATTTTTATTCATTAATCATAGTTCACCATGATCACATACGTACCTCCAATCTATGAGTATTCAAGATGAAATTTTTTTATTAGAGAAGTAAAATCATATTTTAATGTACCACATATTCCAAACAGATAACAAACTCTTCCTTCTATCCATATAAATTAAACAAATCCAAAAAACTTAGAACATGATAAGATGATTCCAAATCCAAAGTTCATATTAATCCATTCCATAATTTATTATATGTATGAAATCCATAAAATAGAACATGGTTTAGGTTTTCCAAAATCAACTTATCATCATTCTACCAGAAAATAGGAAGCATCTCTTAGTGTCATTTACCAATATGTGAATAAATTTATCATATATTCCCTTGGAAGATGATAATAACCTAAATTTCTATAAATCCATATTAAAACATATATTCATTCTTATTCCTTAAATAAAACAATGATTATTAGATTTATTCTTTATATCCAAAATGTGAAACTCTATCAATGATGGAATAAACCACTTTTTTACGTTCTAATCTATATTATCCATATCAATCATCTCTTTAACCTAGAATCATTATATAAACATCTAAAAGTTATTAATTTTTATACATCCATTAATCATTTTTTTTATGAATATGAACTTTCCATTCCAATGACCATTCTAAGGCATCCACACTAAACATAATATTCTTGAAAATTAATAACAATTTTTTTTTCTAAAAAATCATTATATATTTCATAATTATAGAATCCCAATTGATAAACACTTCACTCATTCTACTTTACTCTTAAATCATTAACTGGAATTCATCATCTTATTTCTTATTACCTCCTTCCATTCTTATATCATAGTATCATCTTTATAATAAATATAAAATGATTAGTTCTTACTGTAAAATCAAATTATTATCCCTTAGAAAAACTACATGTAATTTCATAAAAATAATTCATAAATATATTTTATTATTTTAAATCTTTTATAAACCTTATTATTTATTTTCCTAAAATTAATTTCAAAGAAAATTATATATATTGAGAAAAATAAAATTATGGTCTCTCTATATTAAAAAAATGTTATATCTTATTCTCTAAAAATATGCATTTTATATAACGGTGTAGAATAGAGTAAGAATATAAAATAAATGAAAATATTAATTAATTTACAAAATAATTACAAATTGATTCTACTATGGTATAGATATATAACCCATTATCACAAAGGCATTAGTTCTAAGGGAATATATACAATGATATGAGTTTTGTGAGGTTGTTCATCCAATACTGATATAGTAGTGATCTCCACTCATTGGAAATTCTCTCTTAAGATGTTTCGTTCGAACCTCACTTACTAAATCTCAGTATAGGATTGATCAAGAGAAATCCCCAATGATGATAAATTAGTCCCCAACTCCAAAAAAGGTTTTAATATGGAAATATTATTATAGTTGAGGACTTAATTTCATTCTTCTTTATTAAACTAACTCTTCTCATTACCCCTGATATAAACTAACCCTAATGGTCACTTTATAATGGAAATAATACCAATAGTTATACCTCCCAATAGTTATATAGGCTAATAGTCATATTGACAATTGTTCATGTAATAGTGATCTAGTGGGAATACCCTAATAGTCATATTTCAAATTACATACTACATATAAACTAGAAAACATCAAAATTAACTACTTTATTCACAAATTCTTTTACAATTCCTTTGATAATGACTATCATATTTCTATTAATTCTTTTAATCTTAATATTTTTTATGGAATGTTTAATCTTCTTAGAGGATTTTCATTCTTTGGAGTATACCATTGTGTGGTTGTAATTATTTGGTTTTATATCCCTATACTAGTTTTAATTGTATTAATTTGAATTATTAATGAACATGTAATAATATTTTTCTTTTAAATATATTATTGTGTACTACAATTTTGTAATAAAATAATAAATAAATTATAAAAAATATGTGTCGTTCTATAAATCATGGTAGGAGTTTTTATGTGGTTACACTAAAAATATATAGGTTTACATTCTCCCCCCATAAAAAACATTTTGCATAAAATTTTATTACTCAAATGAACACAAATTAGTGTTATTTTACCTCATTACATTTTCAGATACACATATCACTTATTTAAACATATGATTTCATAACAAAACATTTTCTTGATGAGTGGTGTTGTTTTGTAGAACTTTATCTTAATGATCCAAATATCGACCCATTTTTTATCATAAGAGAGATCATTCTATATTTGTACAAGCTCTATGTATAGTTCATGTGATGGAACTGGTATATAATTCTATTTAAGAGATACATATAACATAGTGTTTCCTCATGAGAGGTTCATTTTAAGCCCCAATTTATATGATATATAAACCACATGATCAAAATTTTTATAGGGGGTGATATATCCAATGGTCGATGTTCCCATTTTAAATCGCATAAACATATTTCATAGTGATCTTAAACGGAGTAATTTTTCTCCAAAACCAAACACTATATCTCTTCAATGATTTTCTATATAGCTCTTTTATTTAAAATTTTCATCTTTAATAAAATTTTGAATAACATGAATCTTCTCAATTATTTCTTTATAAAGAACTTATCCCAATATATTTTGATCATTGATTTTGTTCTAACATGTTAGAGTTTTATATATCATCCCATAAGAGCATTATATAGTGACATTTGAATGATTGAGTTGAAACTATTTTAATATGAGAACATGACCGGTGAAATATGTTGACCCCAACCTCTTTTAAAGCCCACCGAGCATGATCTCTATTTATTATCCATATTTTTAATAATAATTTAAGATTAATAATTAGTTTGTAAATGATAATAAGTGAAAATGTTCAGTTCTTTATCTTACTACCTTTAAAGACTTCTCAGAATTTTTGATGTGAACCTTGGATATTGATATAAAAAATTAAAAATATTACTCCTTATAAAGTTACCAATTCCTTGATATATATATATATATATATATATATATATATTCTAGTAAGTATATCAAGTTAAAAATACTATTGAATACTAATTAAATGAGTTAACTATGTAATTTGATTAACCACATCCCAAATGGAATTGTTTTCCTCAAATGTCTTAGTATCTCCAATAACAAAATCCTTGTAAAAACTCTCCCACTTCCATTTAGATATGATAAATAGTTGAATCATTGTCATAGACATTTGATGTTTGACCATAACTTTTAGGGAGACAAATCAATGTGATGTTTAATATATAATCTCCCTCTTTACATTTCCCCATGAAAAGTATTCTGGGGGAATAATATATATATTTCTATTTCCTATGTGAATAGATAATGATGATCTACATGCATCAAACAAAAGATAATTCTTCAATTTTAGTATGGATAAGACTTTGATTACTATTTTAAATCTAATAAATATAATTTTTTCATGGTTTAACTATTGAATATTTCTTACCTTCTTTTGTAACACAATATCATCCTTTTATGCCTTTTTCATCCTCACGTGAATATATGGTTGAGCATTCATTTTGATAAGGTATGAATTTAACCCTTTATAAATTATTTCCATTTCAATCCTTTACTATCCATGGGAATTAGTTTTTTAATCCCCATTATAGATAATATAATATGATCATTACCATTGGGAGAAATAATAACCAAGATTACAACCCCAAAATGATAATGAAGTAGGAACAAAATCCTTAATAACTATAACCATCTCTTTTGGAACATGTCCAAATCCTCTTTTGTTGATATATATTTTAATATGTTGGGATTTGTATATATATCATGGTTTTCACCAAATACAAAGTTACTATAAATAATTAATGATAAAATTATAGTTATTAATTCCAGATCATGCATTAAGTAATTCTCTCATGGGTTTTAATTGATGCATGGAATATGCTATCACCTTTTGTCCCTTTTCATGAGAAAAAAACCCAAAACCTTTTAAAATAATTTCTATAAATAAAAAAAAATTCTCTTTAATATGGTATTGTGATTATTGGTGTAGTGACCAACCTATTCATAAGAAATTTGGTGTTATATTCACATTCTTCCATCAAAATAGACTTCTCCCCCTTCCGATTTAACTTGGTTGTTCGATTTTACAATGATTAAAAATATTACACCATTTTTAAATAATATCCATGTAATACAAGGTTATTAATTAACTCAATTATAATTGTTAGTTTGGACCATTCTTCAATCATGTCCATATTTGAAAGATGCACATATACACCATCTCTTATGATTAAATGACTCATGAATGAAACTTTTTAATGAAAAAAGTCTGACTTGATTAATTTTCTATATAATTTATCATTTCATAATATTTTTAACACAATCATTAAATTATATTCACGCTCTTTATTTTTCTTGAAATATATGATAAAACCATCAATATGTACTAACACAAATTTATCTAGGTAATCTCCAAAGTCTCTATTCATAAAATCCATGAATAGAATTAAAAAATTTGTGCATCCAAATATAATCACTATGAATAAATAGTTTTCTTATTTTTTATAGAGGGAAATATTAGGTATATCCTCCATTTTCACCCTTAGTTGAAGGTATCCAAATCGATGATTCACCCTTAAAAAGTACTAATCCATATGAAGTTAATCAAACAAGTCATTATATGAGGTTTCATATAATTATTATTGATAATAATTTAATTATTCTTATGAAAATTAAAGAAATAATTCATTGATATATACTTCTTATTATAAAAGATTACTTTTGAATCCCGTTGTGTTTTACTTGAGTATAAAAAATTCTGATCTATATTATCTTTTAGTTTCTTCCATATTCCTTCTAAATCAATATAATATTTCTATAAGGGATCTTAGATTAGGGAATAACATTAGGTATGAATATTATTAAAAACTAAACCTCATTATATTAGGGAAATAATAGTGAAATAGTTTGGAAATACATTAAAAGACACTCATAAAATGAAATATCTTCAATGTTAGGACTTCCCCATAAATTTGATCCAAATATACCCCTTTTTTGGTTTTAAGACCCATATTAAGGAATTATTTTTCATTGAAAGTTAATAATAATCATTTCATTGATCTATTATCATGGGGTGATCCAGGATATGATATGATATTTCCCTTTCTCAAAATTTGATATGATCTATATATAGAGATATTAAATCCATACAAAATATGACTTTAAATTCTACTAAAATAATGATGATAATATTTTTAGGATGTATCTTTCAAAAAATATAAATTGGAGAATATTTACATAACTTTGGCATAATGAATACAACATTAGTTTTTCTGACCACTAACTCAATATATAATCTAGGTGGGGTGATCAATTGCCTTAGTGATTTTTTTTATATAAAGAAATTTATAGAACTAGAATCAAATAAAACATTCATAGTTTTTAATGGATAAAAACTACACTATTAATTGTTTCATTTTCATGATCCACTTCAGTAATAGTTATTTAATAAGGTCTTCCATGATCCTTTGGTTTTGGTGGTTGTTGATGTCGATTTTCATCATTAAGTCTTGGTTTTCGGTATTAGATTGTATAATGCCTAAACTCTTTATAATTAAAATATTAAACTATTTGTTGTTCATTAAGTGGAAATTTCTTATTCTGTATTTTTTTATTTACCTATAAAAATATCATTGAGAATCATTTGATTTATATCCTTTTCATAAAAAAAAAACAATTTTCATATTCCATTGAGGTGAATTCTTGAGTGTTTCTTCCCAAATTTTGGCATATAGGAAGTTTAATCTTGTTTACTCAATTTTTTCATTGTATCTTCCATGAAACTCCATTTACGCCATCTTATCCAAAAAAATATTATGAAAAGATTTTAAAATTTCCATTTCCAAAGTAAGATCACATGAGTAATCACTTTGTTTCCACTAATGTCTCATATTTCTAGTGTTTCTTATAGACCTGGAATTAATCAAATAAATATTCAGTCCATTTACTCTAGGAATTTTTAATAAAATAAGTGAAAAAAATTGAATGCATTGTTAATATTTTATTATAGGAACTGATTTATTTTTCCAATTCATATTTAAGATCAAGAAATTCCCATTGTATTTATATGTTAAGAGTTAGGGGAAAATATTTATTGAAAATTATTTTATTAAATTCCTACCATCCCTTGGAGTCAATATCCTCATTATACCCTATAATATAGTTCATATTACACCTTTCTTTACTTCAACTTCCATATGATATATCATAAAATCACCTTTTCATGCAACAAATACTAAATAATATAAAATATAAAATATATTATGTTAATGCATTTCATAATAATTAATTTATTGGGATATCCTCTAGGGTTTGTTGGTCATTTTTTTATGAATGAATTAATAGTGATTCATTCACTATTTGGTGAAATTTATAGTTTTACATGGTTTAGGTTGTTACTTATAACTTGTGATAGCTGGGAAAAAATAACAGTGGAAGTTTTCATAGTATCTCACATCCAGTGAAGTTTTTCATTGGAAAAATCATTAAATTGTCTATAACATTCAATATTTATACAATTAATTATGGTTATATCAATTAAATAAAATTAAAATGGGTAGTCTGAGTAATAAACTATAATACTTAATTAAATCAATGTAAAACCCCATTTGAAAAAAATATATCCTGTGTTGTCTTAACCCATGACACCTTCAGTTCAACTAATAAAACATTAAGATTTATCTCATTGTTATCATTTTTTACATTGGATGATTTTGTTTTGTATTTTTTTCAATAATAAATAATGCATCTTGACCATCCACCACTAATACCCCTCATGGATTGAAAGTGAAGATGGGTGTGACCCTCAAATCCTTCCTCTAATAGGTTATTGGTGGACAACTATCACTAAGGTTATATAATACTAAAATGGGAGAAATTAAACTGAAAATTCACAAGAAAAGTAATATAACCTTCAAAGAAATCCATAGTATAAATAAATCATCCATATCACAATGTATGATGTGCTATACAATGAAAAAATATAAAATTAACCAAAAACAACTGCTAGGGGAGTGACCACAAACCCTAACAACTCATGAATAAAATCCACAATCTAGTAATGCTCATATCAATCAAACAAATGACACGTTGGTTCTTGAAAAATATATATATGTCTGATAATATAAGTATAATTACTATGATACTCTTCAAAACCTGTCGTGTAAATGTGAAAAAAGGATAAAAAATCCCTAGTGAATAAATAGAGGAACAAACTCATTACCTAAATTTGATAAAATATATCTCTTACATAACCAAGTATTTCTCACCATTTATTTAAAATAATTAACATAAAAATTAAGAACATATATAATAGGCGTTCTCTACAAACACATTCCCACTGAATTAGTCTCCCTAAACCCCACTGACAGACATCTTATTGCTCACATTACCTCTATAAGATGCAATGAATGATAGTAAATATACATCACAACCAAAACCACATAACCTATGCCATACCATCATCACATCACCTTATATATAAAACCATGATCCATCAAAACCTTTCATAAATATATAGTAAACCTTAATCCATTACATCCCATACATAGAAATTCATGTAATAAAATTATATGTTAAAACCTAAATCCACCACAACTTATATGTACTTTTATGAAACTATTGAGAGTCATTATAATACATATTAGTATGAATATTATAATTGTAATACATCAAAAACCATACAAGTCTACATAATAAGTCTGTATTTGGAGGAGATAGTAGGGTACGGGGAGTAGTCATCTCTATATATCCTAAAATAACTAGATATTGGGAATCACCTAGAATACAAATATAAATATGGTCATAAACTTATCTAGCCAAATTAGGTGGTACAGAATAATAAATAACATAATTTTGTGATATATTTAACAAGAAACTATACTAGGGGCATTACCAAACCCCAGACTCTTAATGTAACACCTTATGATTATACTATATGTCTTCCTTTAAAAAAAATATAATATGTTAGATAGTTTGTTTCTCACACAATACCAAACTAAAATAAACCACAACATACGTTGTTAAAAATACAAAATATGATGTGAAACATCAATAATAAATTTAAAATACCATTAAAGAGTCATGTAAATAGAAATATAATAAATTAATTTTTTATTAGAACATATATTTATATTATTAAAGTTGGTGTCCTAGAACCAACTTATAATTAATTTAATATATGTATTCAATTTTTTAATATTAATAATTATTCTTATCAAATTATGATTGTTCCTTTTCATGAGATATTATTCAATAATTTCCTAAGAATATATGTCACACTGAAAGGTAATAGTATTTATCCTATACGATGAAAACATAAAGGTTTTGGTGATATTATTATTGAAGTAATGTTTAATGATCAGATGAAATTGTATTAGGGGACAATGATGATATATCTAATTATTTTTAGGAGGATTATAAGAAATCAAGACACATTCTCTTAGTGTTTTCCCTTGACAATATTCAAGAAGAGAGGTTATGATAAAGGACCCACCGGTAGGAAATCTAAATTTTTTGTGTTTCATTTGATGTTCCTATTTGTGGATGTCTGTATTAATCCTTTGAATTTAATATTATCTTTAAAAAATAAGATATGTCAAAAAATTATATATATTTATCAAAACAATGATGATATATGTTTGTGATGATGTAGGATACATTCAATGCATCATCAGTGATATTGTATTAATGTATAACGAGAGAAATGATTTATCCCTTTTATCTATTAATGGAAGTTGATATCTTTTTCCTTTTGATGGAAATTGAATTTTATTAATAAAAAAATGGCCATGGTGTTGTGTGGGAATGTTTATTTCTATAGTGTTAATTAAATAGATATCAGGGATATAGGTTGATGACACCTGTATGAAAACTATTTTGAAAATAGGAACAATGACTATATACGGGAGGAATAAGATAAATGAGGAATAAGTGAAGAATTTACATGGGTGTAACTACTGATACCCACCCAAGAAGAAGCCAAATCCAAATATATAAGGTTGAATCTACCATGAAACCCAGAATACCCATTTACACTCTTCTCATATTAGCATATCCCCTATTTAATAGCCTGAGATGGGATCCTCCTCTAGAAAACCAATATTTACCCCTCTAACAATGACACTTTTTTCCATTTTATATAGTATTCCTTATATTTGGATAGCTAGTCTCTATGAGAAATAGATGATATTGATCATTACACATAGGATGGTTTTTTTAAACTATAATTCCATGATATTAATGGTTATAGGATTTATGGATTTTAATTATTTTATAATATGATATAAATGTGATATTAATAATCATGATATGTTTTGTTGTGATGTATAACCTTATGTAAGGGTGAATTGAGGTAATTAAAAATTTAAAATAAAAAAAAACTAAATTCAACAGTTTTAAAATCAATTTTATGCTAGAGTAAGGGTACAATTTTTTTAATAGTTTGGATAACATCAGTCCATATTTTATAAATCTTCCATGGATTATACCTAATAAAAGGGATTCTATAACCGTTTCAAATAAATTTTATTAGTGAATATGTTTACAAAAAATTAAATACAAACAATATATTTCTTTTATACCCATGGTATGAAATTTACCTATCCTAAATTTTACCCCCAAGGCTCAACATTCTTATTAAATTCAATTATCGATTAGTATAATTATTTTATCATGCACTATGTATTAGTATTGGGAAATCAACATTGATATGATTCATGTGATTATAATATAATGCTCAAACTATAGGTTCATGGAATTAGAGAATTAAAAATTAATCAAAACGAATGTCCAGAAGATTGAGAGAAGTTTTAAATTAGATTTAGTTTGTGATGATGTTAGATGGAGCGTATTTTGTGAGATTCAAATATTGGGCACACATTTGTGTAAGGTAGCCAGACCAATTAATAATATTTCTTCTAGGGTTACCGACATTTAAATATCCTCATTCATATTATAGTTGTTGGTGATTAAACTTTTTTTGCATCATACAATTGTATAAAAAATGAGATTCCCCTAATTGATCATGATTGACACAAATGGCCTAAATGCCTTCTTTTTTATTTATTTATTTTGATAAACCCCTTTCAAGGGATGAAGGGGGACCCTTACAAGGCCCATAGGCTTAGAGATTACATGATCCGTATGCCATAATAATTAAACAGACTATACTTGTAACTACTCCTCCCAGCTTCTTCATTGTGATATCGACTCTCCAACTTTGCATGGCTATTTGGATAGGCTTCCTATTCAAGAACAGGTAGGTCCCAATGGAAATTCCAAACCCTCTATTTCTGAAAAAAAAAAATCTTAAATTCTACTCTAGTGAATGCACCTGCTCTGATCCCCATCTAGAGTCTACTCATTGTAGAGTCTGTATAATCATTAAGCACAATTTTAGGTGGCCTAAAGTCCATGAGGTGGACCGAAGGACTTGAGGTGGCCCGAATGCCTTACGGTGTCCTGAAGGACTTATGGTGGCCTAAAATACTTTCTGTACTATAGGACTTAGGTGGTCTAAAGGCCTTAAAGGACCTGAGTCCCAAACCGCTGGCCTGACATCCCAAATAGTTGAATAGTTCTAGCTACTACAGTACCAAAAAGTGCCTGCTACAATACCTTAAAAAATGTATCTACCTAGTTTTAAACTCAGGTCTTTGGGATTCACTTGCCAAGTCATCACTAACTGGGTAGAGTCTCTTGTGCCAATTGATATTGATTGATGAATTTCTTGTACAAAGGTTTTTCCTACTATATTTTATTTTATTATCAGATCATTTATTAATTATAAATTTATTCAACTCTAATTAACAGGTTGTACTTAGATAACCCACCAGTATTCATGATGTTTAGCTCAGCCATTTAAAATGGATGTCAGTTATTTTCTTCAAAAATTTGATCTTTTATTTCAAAAACTTTTAAAAATATAAAGAAACAACGTTTCTAATTGACTGCATTTTTTGACTGATTTATTTTTTTTCTATACACCTTGACATCATTTATAAATAATAAATCATCAAATTTTATGTCTTACTATAACTAAATATTATCTTGAAGAGATTAAAAAATGATTTTATATGAATAGTGGTCTTGTTTTTTTATAATAAATCAGTCTATATTTTACTTCCAATTAAATCTACAGGTTTTAAAATTCTATTCATGGTAACTTTTCTAAAAAATTGATAAGAGGTATATTGTTCTTAGATTTTATTTATTTTCTAATGTTTTAAGTAACTAGCATAAATTATATAAAATTGGTTTTCTAAGTGAATTTATCCCTATGTTGTAGAATCGATTTGTTGATCACAAAAATTGAAATTATTAGGCATGGATCCTAATAATATATGGATGGACAAAATATAATATTTCATTTCATGATCTTGTAGTCATATTTCTATTGTAAAATTATTATTTCTTAGATCCTGTTTCATGGAAAAAAATATAAGATAAACAATTTAAATTTTAGAGAATGGGAATTTTTATTGAAAAATGACATGCTTTTAACCTTAAAAAACTTATAAGAGAGTCTGTTTTGTTATCATAAAAATTTAAATTATAAGGTATCAATCCCAACAATATGTGAGGAGATAAAATTCTTGATTCAAAGATAACTAACCTAAATTTTGGTGTTAGTGTTATTATGTGCATAGATCCT
This sequence comes from Viscum album, assembly GCA_963277665.1. Taxonomy (NCBI): domain Eukaryota; kingdom Viridiplantae; phylum Streptophyta; class Magnoliopsida; order Santalales; family Viscaceae; genus Viscum; species Viscum album. The sequence continues at coordinate 275,041,073 of OY728126.1, read as the reverse complement.
AAAAAAATATTTATCAAAAAAATTCTATATTATGGTTATCAAAATTTAAATTTCATGAACTGAAATAAAAATTTGGTTGGAAATAAACTGTAACATTTTTTTGTTGTATTTTTTTAGAAATATAATTTATAACCATGATTGTATTTGAGGTATCCTTATCAGAATGAATAAAATTATTTACTTGAACATTTTGGTTATATTTCTCTCATATAAACATCTAAATAATTAAATTACTAGAAAATTTATTTACCGGTTCGATGGAATGGTAGAAAAATAAAACTTTCTTAGAGAAAAGAAAATCCACTACTACATGATGACAATGTTAAATGGGAATACCGATGACTTTTAAGATCTAGAGCTGTTATAGGAACTGAGGTGAAAACTAATTTTCATGATGAGAATGAACTCAAAATAATTATTCTTGTGCATTGTAACTTATGAATCATTTTACTCAAATTGATGGGATTATTATGTTTATATCAACCCACCCTCCATCACATTATCATTTCTTTTTTTCTGATATATGTTCCCCATTCATGGATGGGAGATTTGTTTTTATAAAGAATGTTAATACAATAATTATTTTGATGGTTTCAACATAATATATATGGTAACAATTTCATGAAAATGATCACATCGAGTTAGGAATATTCATGAGAATAATATTATAAAAAAACCACACCAATATTTTTTTATATTATTAGTTCCAAACATAAAAAAAATTCATGGTGTTGAGTAAACAATAGAACATGTAAAATGATTAAAAGAATAATAATTTCTGTTTATAGTTTCCCATTATCCTAGAAATATGGATTCACATTTTCAAATTTAATTTTTAAATTATATATTGATGTAGGTAATTCCATGGTTGGTAATGATGTAAATATATATTTCTAAGAAGATTTCAAACTTTCACATATTTTGATAAAGGATGAGGTAGTGAGAGAATTTGAAAAATAAAAAATGTTATCTCAATAGTGACAATATTTTCTCATATATTCTAACCCAAATAACATGTTCAGGTTTGAATATATCTCATCTCATGTTTGGTTTGATATATTTTGATTATAATTAGCTTTTTTATGATTTTTCTTTTGATTTATCATATTTTTCAAGATTGATTTTTCAATAGTGGCTACAATTCAGGTTCATGGTTGGGTTCATGTAGGATTAGTTATCTCGTTAATCAATTTAAGATCAACAATAAATAGATTAATTTAATTAAATAGATTGACCAAACTCGTACTATATGCAAAGGGGACATCGCTAAACTAACCCGTCTTCCCTGAACAAACCTTCCAACCTATTTTACATTAAATAAATATCATAGATCTTAATTAATATGAACCTTTTGTTATATAATCCTCTCAAATCATTTGAAATTATTGTATTATAATCATATTCAATTATTTCAAAAAAAGTAAATTATAATAATGTAATATTTTGTAAAATTATTTATTATTATATGTTTAGTATTTTATATTTTAATTTTAATTTTAATATTGTTGTACGAGTTAGAAAAGTGAGAAATTTTAATGACTCTAATTTCTCTAGTTTTATTTTTATAAATTAATTTGTAAAATTCTGACCCCAATCACTGAGATGACATTATATTTCAAGGCCTATATTTTCCAAAAAAATTCGTTGAAAGATGTTTAGTCTTTAATAGCACACATGAATAGTTTCCCAGAAAAAATGGGATAACATCCAAATGGGTTCTTGAATCAGAAATCTGAGGGCACCATTGCATTTAGAGGAACAATTTTACTCTAGAAAATCAATGCAATTGGACCTCTGAATTGATGAAAATAAGAAAATTAAGATGGATCAATTTAGATCATGAGCCATGGATCACAAAAGATCACCTATTTCAAAAACTGGACCACTGTAAGATGATCGGCGTTGCATGGAAGTAGAAACACCGAAGCTGATGTTGCATGGTGGAACAACGCCCGGACACCGTGTGGAATGCGGCTCAGCCACTGAAGGAGCTTGCAGTGGTGGTGAGGTCACGAGTAGGTGGAGCATGTGGGGTGCATGCGGAGGCGGTGATACAGTTGTGTGAAACAAAGAAACACCATGATGTCATGTGAGGAAAAGTGGCCCAGTGGGCTGTAGCCCAGTATCTCAGCCGGCCCAGGCTAGATTAGGATCAGTAGACCTAGTCAGGTCAGGTTGACGAGACTGGGTCGGGCCAGGTCCGTCAAGTGAGGTCACACCCAGACCAGACATAGGTCAAACATTTTAACTAAAACTACCATATCATTTACTTTGGACATCTGATTGACGAGCCTTATATGGTGTTGGAACCTTTATGACGAGGCGGTCCTTGTAATACCAATGGTGGGTTTTATCTTCAGATTTCCATTGACATGGGCCATTTTCTCTCGTAGTACTCAGGGTCATGGGACACGAAGAGTGTGACTATTACTCACCAGACTCCCTCCAATTCTACATGGGTTGATTCTCTCATCCACCATATCATGGAAAATATTCTTTGGAGTTAGTTGTCCCTATCATTTCCCTGAAGGTTTTTTGGTATTGTTTTCTACTCACTGGAGTATGGTCCCTTCTGCCGGACTTCTTAGATAGAGTTGTTGGAATCCCCTGATAGGATCAGTGTGGGATCCCATATTTAGTCTTTATACCATAATAAGAGTCCTTAGTATTGAAAGAACCAATCCTACCAAAACTTCAATCCTCTACTTAGTGGTTTGTTCCAGATGGATTTGTTGGTATATTCAATGGCCCAGGCTGTGGTACTCCTCTGTTGTATCATATTCTCTTCAGATCTATCATTGTATCTCTCTATATATCATGGTGTATTCTAATGAAAAGTACCCCTCATAGGGACTTCATTAGATCTATTAGACTCTAGAGTGTTTCCTCCTAGATGTATTCTTTGTGGAGTCATTGAAATGAATCCCTAGTGGTGATATGTGGTAGTTGTGGATGATCTCTCGACTATGTGTCTTGGATGAGTATATATAGATATAATTATTATATTATATATACATATACTTATGTAGTGGTGACTATACCTTTCCTTTTTGTATTCCTTTGTGGTTTAAGGGTTCCCTACTAGGTATTGGTTTACTCACCCTTGCACGGGATTTTCCTACACATGTCTTGTCTTGTACATATGATAAACCTTTTGAAAGATTCTAGGGAGGACCAAGACCAGACAGAGCTTTGTGAGATTAGATAGGCTGAGGTACACCTATAACATTTGATAGTAGTCCTAGTACCAAGCCTTCAGGTTAGATCAGGTAGGGTTTTCTAGAAGATGAGTTTCTGGAACTTGTTTCCCTATTAATTTTGGTGGGATTTTATTCTGGCCATGTTTACCATTCTAAACTTACTTTCCTATCATACACTAGTTCGAAAATAGTGGTTTTCATGCATGGGTCACTTATTGATTTTAAATTTCATCATTTTTGGTTTGGAGATGTGTGAGTACCTGCAAGTACTTAAGACGAATTCCTCCCATGTTAGTGGTATGAATACTCAGTGCTAGTCACCAGACCTTGTCCTATTGGAGGTGGGATTTGGGAGTCGCAACACAGGTCTTATTGGGATGGGTCATGATAGAAATGGTTATCCAGAACCCAAAATACTTATTATTCATGCTTCTATACTTAACCCTGTTACAATCTAAACCCTTTTATCCTTGAAAAAAATCAGTTTATCTTGTGTTGTGTTGTATAATATTCCAAGTAGATAGTTTTTTCAATTTTAGGATAGTTTGACATTCATCTCTTTTATCATGATAGATGTTATTCCTTTTTTATCACATTTATGTATACATAAATTATTAATCATGATGGTGAGGTAGAAAAAATTAATCCGGGTGAATTCTTATAGGGAAACTATGTTTTATGAACTAATAATAATTTATCAGCAAAATATATTGGGTATGATAAAAAAATTGGCTAAAGAACACAAATAAAAAGCATAGTTCATTATCTTTTATTCCTTTAGTAGTTTTATTTCAATTTAATTGTCTATAATTTCTTGTGTATATAATTTCTCAAATCAGTGGATTTTATTTTGAATAGGCCATTCATGAAAATAAAGTCATACTTATCATTGGGAAACTCTCCCAAGAAAAATAACTCATCTGACACATATTTGACTATAATTTTGTATGTTAATATATGAAGTTAAAAAATTTAATCTTTTAAGACTATACTAAAATTTGAATCTACTTGTGGTATTTGTATGAATAAGGCTACACAAGAAATGGAATTATGGGTTTTATATAGCTAAGGTGTGTGGCTACAATGAATGTTTCCAAAGTGTCAATGAAGAGATGGAAATTGAGTTAGGTGATAAAGAAGGTTATACTATATCTTTCGAGTATATGACCAAACATCACAATTTTATTAAGGTAGCACACAAAAAATAAAAAATTATTATTGATTTAATGTTTTTCCCTTTTTCATGGTGGACCCTCTTTGAATTACACTTCAAAGTACTTGAATGATGGCATGAATCTTAGGGAGACTCCAAATGATTCTGATCATTGTATGTGTGATATGACCACACACACAAACACACACACACAAACACACACACACACACACACACATACACACACATATGTATTGGTTTAAATTATTCTTCTCTCTACTAAAATGATATTGTTTGTGAAAAAATATTATGTTTTCATTGTAATAATGATGCATAAAGCACATCAGAGATCTCTATGCACATATTTTCTATTTAGTTTCTTAATTAAGTGGTTTTTGGGTAGTTTAATTTCAAATTGATAATGACATCAAAAACATTGAATGCTAAAAAAAATTCATAGTTCCTTGGAAGGTATACATATCTCTTACATTGAAATGTTTTCCATGATCATAACTAGTATTCACCAATGAAAATGTTTTATTTTTTTTCATTGTATCGATATTCCATATTCTCTTTAAAACATTCCCATTGATTACTCCTTACATAAAAACTCCATATGAATATTATTTTCAAGCTATAAGGAAGAATTATATAACAATTCACATCACCAAAACTCCTAGTAAAATCTTCATCTTCATGGAAAACCAAGACGAGAATGATGATATTGTCACATACTGGACAAATGCCTCGAAATTCTCATCTCTACAACCAAAAAAGTAGTTATAAAGTTTTTAATACTTTATAAATACTCATAGCTATCGGCCGACCTATAAGAGAAAATATTTCTATGGGACGAGAATATATACCACAAGTACAATGTTGCAATTAACATCTCTAAAACAACATTGATCATAGATATGATTATTTACATCTTATTCACTAGGTATAGTAATATGAATGAACACAACCCATGAATAGGTATATATAGTCTTCATGTATTTCATTTGAGTCATGCTATGGTTGATCAGCAAGTCGGGTGTGGGGGCTCGACCAAGGCAAGAACCTACCAGCATCTTTACAAGGAGAGTGTGTATTAGAATGAGATCATGCAAATCCAAATTCCCAAAATCTATAGGACAAACCTTGGAAATATTTTTTTATTGTTGAAACCTCTCAATATTGACAATCTACTGGATTTTTTGTTCATGGACCCACCTCCCCAAGACAATATTCATAACTTGATGTACTAGCTGTGTGTCCTAGGTGCCATTGAAAATGTTAGTTGTCTCATTGATATTGGGTAAAAAATGGTGGAGTTTTTTTTGAGCCACCACTGGATATGATGATGTTGATGGAAGAAAAGTTGGGGTGTTTAAAGGAGGTTATGATTTCCATGTATATGATTTCAGTGTAGTTCATGTCCTTCAGACCCATAAACCATGTAGAGGATATTGATGCTTCAAGGGAGAATTGTTTTGTGCTAGAGTCTTAACACTATATGTATCTGAATGTTTAACAAGAATGGGAATTGAATGACTATCATGGGGAATGGTGCAATGTTTACTTTTTATAGGTTAATCTCTTACTAAAGGACTAGGAGGTTTTTCCCAGCTACTGAAAATTATCAAGATGTTGAAGATAACCCTGACATCGTGTGGGATTGACTAGGATGTTGGGAAGAAAATCATTTCTTCTAGGTATTTCTAAAACTCGAAAAAGATGAAGGCCATTAGGGAATTTTTAAACTAAGAGAATAGAATATCATTCTATTTTCACCCAAATAGTGTGTTGTATGGGATGGGGTATATATAATACTACGTGTTGTATTGTGAGATAGTTATGACTACCAATGAGTATATGGAGTGTGCGACTTTTGTGGAGCCATAGTGGATGGATGAGCTTGGGCCCATGTTTTTCTCAGTTAAGTATTTTGATGAATTTTTGTTAGAGCATAAGAAGTGTAATTCTAAGAATAAATCCTCCATGAAGAGGACATGGAGGGCTTGATATGGGAGTAGGTGGAGGCTAAGAGGGAAGGTAGGAGAAAGGAGAATGCGATGAGGGTTAAGCATTATCAATAAGTTGTTAGGCCAGGAAAGATGGTTGGCTCTTCTACTTACTTAAGACTCATGAAATTTATCTTGTAGATTGTAATTGGTAATGGATAAAGTGTATATAAATTTATTATTATCATTCCTCAATTTCCATGGAATATGTTCATGAAAATAACTATTTCAATATTTTTCTACCCATACATGATTGAGTTTTTGGTCGTGTTAGTCATTAGGGTTATTGCGTGGTTTAATTATTATCGTCAATTTGAATATTATTTTTAAAATATGTAAAATATTTTTAAATATTTATTTGAATAATAAATTGTTTTAGTAATGAAATATTGAATATATATAAGGCTTTATTAGATTAAACATAGAGATAATGTTAGAAAATTGTATATATATTGAAGGAGATTGAGTAAATAAATCATCTTACCATGTATCTCATACAAGATCACACTCTTAAATTCCTAAATAATGAAGTATGAATTTATTAACAAATTATTTTAGAATATTATTCATTATTTATTATTTTAATTTTAAATAATTTTATTTATTTATTGTCTATTTAATATTATTTTAAATTTCTTACCAATCATTATTTGTTTATATTTTGATATAATTTCTTTTTTGTTTTGAAATGGAGGTATCAGTCCTTTCTCTACTATCATGGGCTCATAATTTCAAAAAATATAATGAAAATAATGTATAGTTTTCTAATTTATTTATTGATTCCCATGATTATTTAATGGATTTTAATATTATAATTTATAAATAATATTTTATGAGTCATTCATTCGTGATTATTCAATTTAAAAAATGATATATTTTAATAATGAATAAATTTATATGGTTTACCATTAAAAAATTATAAACACAACTGAAATTCAGCTTTAATACAATGTATTATTTTTATTTATGTTTTTATAATCATCCATTGTGATTATTTTATAGCATCATTTATTTTGGTGGTAAAACTGATCCAAAAATGAACATGTTATAATTATTGGTTAAATATGAAATAGTTTATTATAATATAATTATTATAAAACTATGATTATTTTATTAAGATGTTATAAAAAATTTAAACCTTATTATTCAAGAATGGAAATGTGAAGATAAAATAAAATAAATGAAAATGAGTGATCACTTAATGTATGATCATTAAATTTTCTCATTGAAACCTTCTTTTTTGGGATATTTTTCATGAAACCAAGGGCATCCATGTGTGGGAGAGACTTGAATAGAATATATTTTTTATATAGTATTACTATGTAATTGAATGATTTATAATTTTTAGTGCATGATCCATTTATAAAAGATAACTAAAGACATTTCTTTGGAAACATGAGGTCAGTGAAGTGAAAACATAGAATCACATATGATTTTGGTTAGTTAGGGGAGGGAATGTATATTATAATTTGAAAATAGAATTATGAACTTAAAAATGTTAATTTATAATATTTAAATATAAATTTTCTTATTTAAAATTCATGAAATTTCACATTTTCCTAGTTTTACCTTATTTATCATATTTAATTATTTACCAAAATAAATATTTTTTACCTAAAATATAATATATTCCCTCTTTATTATCTAAAATAACATGATACCAAATTTTAAATTCAATTTATCAAATTAAATCTCAAAATATCTGGAATTTAACCATTGAAAAAATATACAATACATTGAAAATTAATTTTTTTAGAAACAACTATTTATTTTTCAATGAATTATCATATTTCTTATTTATTATCATTCCCTAATTTTTCAATGGATATAAATGATACATTTGAATGGGACAAATATATCATTTATAATATATTAATAAATTTTAGGTATGGATTAAATTCTTGTTATATTAAATTCTTGTTATATTAAATTCATATACCCAAATTGTATTTTTAAACCCAAAGACTGTATATTCCAAACAACTATATAATGACTGAATTAACTATTAAATCCTATATATAGCTTCAAATAAACCTATGAAATAATTCATAGTATTCCCTTATTTATAAAATTTGTCATATTTATATTTTTATGTGTGATTTATATAGTTATACATGATGATGCGACCTTCATGGGAGACCATAAGAAAGAATACTTCAATATTTAGGCCTTTCTATTTACTTGTGGTTATAATCATTTTATAATTTTCATAATTCTATTTCATATAAATTGATTCAAATACTTATTATTTTATTTGATATTATAATAGTTTACCATAAATAAATAAGGTATAATTTATTATAATTCTTAATTATATATTTGAAAAATAATTGAACACGTGGAAATTATTGAGGAAAAATTCATACTTTTAATGGTGTCCTACCTTTTTAATAAATAAAAAATTCATTACGTAGTAAAAAAATTAATAATATAGAGAATATTTTGAGGTTTAGTTTCTTGTAAATTAGAAATGTAGTATAACAAATCATATAATATATTTTAATCAACTTGAAATACTTCTTCATATATTCATCGTAGGTTACTTTTATTACATCTCATATCCTTGGGAGAAACAGACAAAGAAAGTGGTGATAATAAATCCGAGTAAGGTAATGAACAAATGAGATACATATCTTGCGATCTGTGAAATAATCATAATAACATAAGGTATATGATAATATAATGGTCATAAAGAATAACATGGAAATGTTTCTTTAACATAAAATTGAGACATTCATTAGTATATCCTGAAAGTTTATCGCCCAGTATTATGAAAACATAATTACCATTGTTACTCTCCAAGGTATCACAAAACAAGTGCTTTCTAGGATTAATTAATTAACCAATACATTGGAGGGATATCATGGTGCATCATTCATATTTCAAAATTCACGTATTCAATATATATCATAAAAAAAATCTCATTAATAACCTGTGGGAAATAATGAACATGCTTCATGAAAAAATCATTAAAATCATTAATGCACAAATACAAGCTCATTACATCATTTTTAACCAAGAAGAAAAGAATTTTCATTTCATATATAGAATTTCACAATTCATAAATCACGGTTACACATAGTTTTAAACCATATAATAAGTAAATGGGTTAGGTATTCACAACATAATGATATTTTATAGAAATGAGAGAAACTTAAAGTAAATATTTCTACAACATAACAGGTACATAAAAAGAATTATTGAATAGGATTAATGAGACTATAGATAAGTGTCTCATTAATAAAATAAATTATAGTATTCAATTAATTTAAATTTTTGAAGCCTGATTAGAATAAAATACATTACTAAAAGTGAATCACCTGAATGAAATGGAGGAATAAGAAAGACAATTACATTAGCTTGAATATTTTCTTCCTAAAACAGAAGGATGGCACCATATGACCTTAAGGGAACCTTTGAGGGACTCATTGGAAGGTAAAATGACTATAAAAGAATAGATATAGGATTTTGAGTGTAGAGTAATGGTGAGATTAGTGGGTATTTGTAGTAAAAGAGGAGTAATTGTTTAATAATTTATAAATATAGGTATTGGAATTCATTTTCGTGGAAAATGAGAAACAATTGGCCCACCCATGGTTCTTACTCATGGAATAAGACATTTAAGTAATGTTTTATAGTATTTTAATGAATTTGATCCTAAATACATTTTTTAATATTACTTTGGACATGAGGAAATAAATTTTCCACAAAATATAACTTTAAAACCCATAATTTTTATTTTAGGATTTGGAAAGAAATTTATAGTTTTGGAAATTGATATAAATCATTTAAACTACAAAATATTAATGAATAATGTATTTTTTTGATAATGAATATAAAATAATTATTAAATCACTTTTTTATGATTTCATAATAATTATGGTATATTATACCATATTTTATATTTTACCCAAAAATATAACCATCTCAGGAAATTATGAAAAATTCACCATTGGATTATTTCAGCGTTCTTATTTCTAAAATTTCATCCATTTTATTAGGAAAATAATCCATGTATGTGAAGTTAAAATTTTAAATATAAAATATTTATTTATTAAAACCCATAGTTTTTTTATTCTACCTTCAAATTTCCATTCCTTAAAAAACAACATATAATTACATAGATATATTTTATAAATAAATGTTGTTTTTTTCAATACTTTATAATCCTTTTTTTATTACTTTTAAAAGTATTTAAATGAAAATTATATATATATATATATACACACACATATATATATATATATCAGGAAATATAATCAGAGTCTCTTTTATAAAGATCAATTTTACCATATTCTCTGATAATATGTATTTTATATAAGGGTGTGACATTAAATAAGAATAAAATATCAATAAAACTGTTAATTAATTTCTCAAATAATTACAAATTAATATAAATAGGGACTAAATTTGTAACCCCTCTTTACAATGGAATAAAATCTAAGGATAAGGTTTTTAATGATGGTAATTTCATGATGTGGTTTTTAAAACATTGATATAGTAGTGATATCCACTATATTGAACATCTCTTCTAGATTATTTTGTTCAAGAATTAATTTTAGAAGATCTACTCTTGGTTGATCAAGATAAAACCCCAACTATACTACCTCTATCCCTATATATAAAAGATTATCTACATAAGTTATGATTATATTTATTGAGGAAATATTTTATTCTTTATATATTAAATTAACCCTTCTCATTATCCATATTATAAAATAACTATAATGATCACTTTACAATGAATACATTACCAAATATCCTAATTCCCAATGGTTATATTGACCAATCGTCATATTGAGTATCTGGGTATGACAAAATGAGAATAAGTGTATGATAATATAAACATAAAATATGAATCTCATACCCTACATATCAAAGGTCATAATCATGAGTCATGGCATTAGTATTAGTAGTTTATAAAATATTAATCAAAATAAATTAATAATCATCAACCATGAGATTACAACATGGGAATTAGAATTTTGAATTAAAATATTTTAACATTGAGAATTTGTTTAAGTAGAAACATGTGCATCCATTAAATTAGGTATAACAAATTAGGTATACAAAATTAGGACCTTGCATAAACTTATGAACATGAAAGCAATTCCATGTATAACATTGTGAACATGAAATAAAGTTCAGACATAACCTTGTAGACAAGTACAAAGTTTCATGTGTAATATTATATAAATAGAATAATTTCCATGAATAACCTTATGGGAATAAAAGTAGGTCCGTGCATAACATTGTGAACATGAAATTGGGTTCATGCATAATGTAATAAACTCATTAGTTATCCATATTTACCTAATTCATTGGATAAAGATATAGGTTCCTCCAATCTTTAGATATAAAGTGTCCATCTTCCTTGGTTATAACATAACCTCCAACATATAATGAATATTATATAAATTTTTTCCACAATAATATAAAACATTCATCATATCATAACCTATGTATTGAAATGGGTCTAACAAACAATTCATCATAACAAAACTCAGGTCAAATCAATGGGTTTCATAAGTATTCATTATGGTATAACCTGTTGAAGAGATATGGGTTTCTTAAACATCATGTTTTCATAAAAAATTCAATTAATGAATTATAATGGTATTCTTGGATCATATCCATAGAAAATCATGAGTAACATAATAGGAGGTTATCTTACATGGGAAATGTTTTCAAAAGATCACTAGGTTCATTTCTTGATAAATATAACCTTTCATGGATAATCACATTCTTAGAACATGAAATACATAAAATATTGAAGGAATAATTTTCATTGAAAATAATATTGGAATGTTATAAATGAATGTTTAAAAATATTTTAAAAAATTTCTTGAAGAAAACATACATTCCACTATGAAAAACTTTTTTTAAAACATAAATCCTTTTCAAAATCATCTTCTTTGAAATATAGTTTAAAGATCTTTTAAAACAAATTTTAAAACATAAAACCTTTTAAAAATAATTTTCTTTGAAATAAGAATTAAATATTAATTAATTTATTTATTCAGTAAAATTTTTCTATTAAAGTAACTTCCAAAAACCGTATGGTACGATTGAAATCATTGAGCATTCATGAGAGAAGAATCACTGTTCATTTCATGCATACTAAAAACAATGATTATTTGCACATTTTCGATAAAATAAAAGTGATAAAAATTTTGAAATATACATGAAATTAATTTTTGAAACACTTTTTAATACATGTTTAATAATTCCTTTCAAAAATAATATAATCATTGTAAAATATTTTTGAAAACATTTTTAGAAAACATTGTTTTTGAAGAAAAATGTTTTTTTACCAAACAAAAAAAAGTCTGTTTTCTCTAAAAAAATTATTTTCAAATATTGAGTTCATAAATAGATGAAAAATAAGATAAAAGATTTAATATAATAACATGACCAAAGGATAATAAAATTCATTAGTTTCTTGAGATATAGATCATAATATTTCATCATTGGAAGCATGATCTTAAAACATCCTGAAAAATGATGAGATTGTAACTAAAAACTATTACCACATTGAAATTTTTTTATTTTAATAAAAAAGAAAGAATAAAATTAAATGAAATATATAATATCATGAAATTAACTATATTCATGATATTTCATGTCAATGTGGTAGTATATACACCTTATAAAATCAGATATGTTCATAACATAACATATGTCTCAAAGAAAACAAATTGAGATAGAAATACCATATTTCTTTAGTAAAATTTTAACTGTAAAACCCATAAAATAGAGATAATTATATGAATATGTAAAATAATTATTTATAGTATATTATTCATAAAAAACATTCATGGTTATTATATACATCACATCAATGAAATTGTTGTTGAATAAAGAATGTGTCACATTAAAAATAAAAGTGAGGCAAAATCATTTACCTTATATTTAGACTTTCTTCACAAATGTTTGAAACTAATATATAATAAATATTATTTTACTATAAATTTATAAAATAATAATAAACATACTTATAATATTATATATAATCCTTTTATAACTTCTTATAACATGTTTGATAATACTATTTTAAAAATAGTATTGTTTTGGGTGTTAAGTTTATGGTTTTCTCAAGCATGTTTTTTCATCAATGATCTAGACCCTGAAAAGAGGAAATAGATCAATAATAAAAATAAATTAAATAATACTTTAAATATATTATTTATTAATTATATACATAATTATAGTCATACAAAAATATAGATATATAAAATTAACTAAATCGTTCATGGAGATGGAAGGTTGTTTGTAGGAATGATTATTGTTTAATTTTCTTCAATGTATGTAATGTAAGAAAGGTAAATAATATATCACCATTAAAGAATAATTATTATTTCATATATATCATATATATTAATTTAATCTATATTTATTTCCATCAATGTAAAATAGAAATGAAAAACACATCAAATCGGTTCGTGAGGCGGTAATCCGCTATAGACATGAGTGGTATTATTGTTTTTTGTTTGGTTTGATGGTAAGAAGCTTGATGTGATATTATATTTTCCAAATTAATGTTTGTTAATAAATTTAACATATATCAAATAAATTTTACCCTTTTACCATCCTTGTAAAGTGTTAGTAAAAAACTAATCACAACGTTTCAGGAGGTTATAGTCCACTGTACATACGAGCGATGTTATCATTCCACATTTGAGGGTAGGGGAGATGGATCTTGGTCATGAACTAGGAATAAAAAAATAATATATAAATAATATTATGTGCTTTTATCTATTAGTTATCTGATATGAATAGAAGGGTGTGGTGGAAGAAATAAAAAAATGCTTATTGAAGAATGTCACATTTCTTCTAAAAACATCTTTTGTTTTCCACCAAGAGACATTATTAGTTGGATTATTATCCAACAAAAATATTATAGGATAATGGAAATGTTTTTATGATTATATTTTTTAAATTATTATTTGAACCAAAATTTATTGAATGTGTGAAGAGGAGAGGGTTTGGCCTTTTATAAGTGAGGTGAGCGATAGTTTGGTAATTGTTTTAAAAGAGTGAATTCAATACCCGTTTTTTTCATCGAAAAGGATCCAATAATGGAAAAATATATATACTATGAGAGTTATGGTCTAAATCGGGCCATATAATGGTTTTTGGATAAGTGATGGGTCATTTTTACACCATAACTACTATGTTTAACAATGAAATAAACTCATATTTACCTTAATCATGATAACTAATTTTAACAGTTTTTGCTCATGAATTTTTTAAAAAATTAATTTGACCATATTAGATAATATAAATTATTATTTTTAAAAATATGGAATCAATTTTTCCAAATTATATTCACATAAGTGGAAAATGTTAATTTAAAATTAATCCCATAAATGTGATGGGAAAGCAGGTTTTCAATGAAAACATAATCAAAAGAATTAAGGGTTGTTTATTAAAACTCATTACAAGTAATTGATTACATTAACATAAATTTAATTAATAAATATAATACTGATATAAATTTTCATTAAAATAAATTAAAATTAAAATTTTCCATGTAAATTATTTAAATAAAAACGTAGTTTTCAATTAAAATTACTATTTTTCACATGTTATGAAAAAAATTATAGTTCCCATAAAAATCATCAAAATGCACCTTAAAATAATTTTTACCTGATGATTTCCAAAATATTTTTTATTTTTTAAAATATTTTTTTCAAAAATGTAAAAAAAAATAATTTTATAATAAGTGTGCAAAAGCGTGACGAAATTGTTTTTTATAAAAAATACAGTTTTTATGCATAAAATTAAAATTGTTCTTGTCTTATAGACATTAAACATATTGGTTGAATTTTAAGAATTTATTAAATATATAACATATATTTTTTATTAATACCATTCATGAATTATGATAAATTTAATTATTATGATAATACACATTTGTAAGCATACAAGTAGTTTTTCATTAAAAAACATTTCCTTTATGTTAAATTGGTTTTTATCATACTTTCTAATTAATTTAGAAACAATGAATTAATTTTATGACTGTTTGAACCACAAATATTCACAATTTAAATAATATAATTTTTAACCATCGTTCTAATGGATAGGTGTTAACTGTATTTCTAAATAATAATATTAATGTTATATTGTTTTTTTATAAAACATATTCTTTCATGTAGAAAAAGCTATAGAATAAACTCATTATTAAATGTAATGCAACATAAAGTCATTTTTTCACATAGAACAATACGATTTCAGGGTTTTGTGTTATGCACAATATCAAGGAAACATATTAATGTGTGTATCACAAGTTATTGAAAAATAAAAAATCCATTTGAATTTTTTTTCACAAAATTTCAGGATGCAACATTCTACACCCCTTAAAATGAATTTCACTCTCAAAATTAATCTCAGTCCTCAGTGGATTATAATATTAAAATTAATTTCTCAAAACCCACACTGTAAAAATAAATAATATAGTATCCCTTAAAAAGTTATTTTTGAAAATATAATGGTTACTCCAAATAAAAAATAACTAGGTATCCATGTAAGGAGACCATTTATGGGGAATTAAAATATGGATGTTGAGGGAAAACATAAATAATTATGGAGATTTTTGGAAATCATGGATCACAAGAAAGTGGGTGATTTATATAAGGTTTATTTTTAAAAAACTATAAACCAATTAGGTCTAAAAAGGTCATTGATATCATAAACAATTATGATATTATGATACTAATTTTATTTCAACACCTTTTCCTAATGTTGAGTAATTCCTTCACCATATAGACAAATAACATTTAGAAATATAAAAGGTGACTATAGTTTCATTCATCAATCAAATTCCACCATTATCACATCCTTTCACCCAATATATAATTATTCAATATGGAGTATTCATGATTACAGAACTAAAGTGTACTTTTTACGTATAATATAGTTCAAAAAGAAATAAAAATTCTTAATCTTTTCCTTAGACATTAACCAAATCCAAAATATTTAGACTGAGATTAGATATTTTCAAATAAAATGTTGATCTTAGACCATTAAATAAATAGTTATCATTGAGAAATAAAAATCATATAATAAGGTAATAATTTTCCTGAATAAACTTGTCATCAATCCTTAAAAAACATCAAGTAAATATTGGTTTTACATTCCAATATATGTATACCTTTATCATGTATTATATTCAAACACAATAATAACCTATACATCTATAAAAACTAATTTAAAATAGGCATTATTTATGATTCATTAAATGAAACACTGATTATTAGAAATATTTCATAAATCCAAAGACATTGTAACTCTTTCAGTGATATAATAATCCACCTTTTCAAAAAATTATTATTCAGTTCCAAGATAAGTAATACTATCCAATTTAATTTATCTATATCATTAATATCTTTATCCTAACTTCATTATCTAGAAACTTGGATCATATGAAGGGTTATCTTTCCCTTAATAATTGTTTTTTCCTGAAAGTCATATTTCCCTTTAAGTTGCTTTTCTATGTCAGTTTCACCATTCAACATATTCCAAAAAATACATAATGAAAAACTTATTCTAAAAATTCATTATATATTTCCCAATTATTGAATCCTAATATATAAACACTTCACTCACTCTACATTTTTTTAAAACCATTAACTAGATTTCATAATCTTACCCCTTAATACCTTATTCATTTTATATGTCATTCTTAGTCTCTTCATCATCAGTAGAAAAACCTTTACACATAAAACCATGTTGATTATCTTCCTGATAAATCCCCTGAAGACATATATTCATAAAATTTCCATACATTACATGTTTATAACATCTAACATTTGATTATATAGTACAAAAACGATTATTCTTATCCATGGTGCTAATTGATCATTTCATTTTTACTCACCAATTACATACACCATGACCTTATTATACATACATAAATCATCTTATAGTTTCATTGATATAATCCCTTGAGTGCCTCTTCCCACATTCTAAATATAGAGGAAAATAAATATTATTTCCCCCATGGTCTCCACTGTTCGAGATCTCAATAAAATCTATCTTTCTCTTCTTTTTTGAGTGAAAGAGTTAGCTAAGGTATAAATTGTTTATCATGTTTCTTGATTTCTTATTAGGAATAATAACTATATCCTTCAATATAATCATCACCTGATTTTTATTATATTAAAAAAATCATCAATCACATTCAATATTAACCCAATTTCTTCATGTTTCACTAATTTACTAATACCCAAATTAATGTTGTGAGAGGCACTAATAACAATGGGAAAACTCATAGTCATGAAAAATCATTTATAATACTTTTAAATCATGATTGAGTCTACTCATTTTATTAAAACATAGTTTTAAAATATTATATCTATAGTCATTACCATTTTAAATCCTTCATGATGGTTCATAATGAAAATGTGGATTAACCAATGCAATCCCCCAGGACTGTCTAACATGGTACTTAGTAAGGCTTATTATCGTGCACTAGTTCTTGATTGATTCTATATCAATATAATTTTTTTCACGGTTTTTATCACTATGTACATATGTTCTATAACCATGTCCACTTTCAATATCCAAAAAGTGATGTATTTCTAGATAAACAACATAATCTATTCCAAAACAAAACATTTGGATGTTCATCTAAGCTTATCTTCAATGTCAATATTCGTCTTATTTTCTATAATATATATTTTTCAAAATCTAGTTCCTAGGGTTTCTACTAAAATTAATCTGATAAAAACTATAAAGGAAGAAACTATATTAACATAGAATTAGTTTTTACATTATTACATTAGTACTAGATACATGTTATCACATCCTGAAGGACGGAATAGTTTAGTAGTCAAGTTACACTATATACATAGAAACAACTATTTTAGATTTGAAAACATAAAATACAAAAAATAATTTTCATTGAGAATACCATTATTCCATTTAAAATATCTCATCATATCAATCATGAAGAACTTGTTGGCATCTTGGGGAATGGAAACATAAGAAATAGTGAGCTTAGACGGTCAGTAAGGCTAAGAATACAATGAAATATATCAACAATCACATAATCATAACATGAGTATATGGGTATGAGAACATGAGACTAAGGTAATGAGAATATGAATATAACATTAGAAACTCATACACTTCATATCAAAGATCATAATATTATGTCATGGCATAAGTATTGGGGTTTTATAGTAAATAAAAAAAAGAAAATAGTAAACATTATCCATGAGAGTATAATATTGGAATAAGAATGTGGAAACAAATCTTGTAATGTTGTGAAAATATTTAAATAAAATCATGTTCACTCATTAAACTATTGAAATGAAATTAGGCCAATTCATAAACATATGTACACGAAAGAAAGTCTATTCCAAATATTTTGAACATTAAATCTGTTTCACACATGACCTTATAGACATGTAAGAAGGACCACATTTATCATTATGGACATGAAAGATGGTCAATGCATAACATTATATGCATGAAATTAGGTCCAAACATAACATTTTTTACATTAAATCATGTTCATTCATAACATAATCAACTCATACGTTATCCATTATTACTTGATGAATTTTAAGGATATATATGTCACACATATTGCTATTTATCATGTAACCACCATCCTTGTTTATCACTTAACGACCATTATATAATGAAAATCAAACATATGTTTTCCATAATATAATAAAACAATAATTTTATCGTAACCCAAGAAAAAAAATGGGGTTTATAAACAACTCATCATAACTTAACTCAAGAAAAAGGAACGAGTTTCATAAGGTTTCCATAATGGTATAACTAGTGGAAGATAAATAGGGTTTATAAACATCTTCTACTCATAAAACATTCAAAGAATTAATGAGAATGGTATCCTTGGACCATATCTCTAATAAATTATGATTACCATCAAAAGATGTTATATTAGATGGGAAAGGATTTTGAAATATCACCTGGATCCTTTCTTGAGGAATATAACCTTTCTTTGAAAATCACTTTGCTTTCGTAATTTGTATTATTACTTAACAATTAATATATTTTTTTATAAATTTATTTATATGTAATTGAAATTTTCAATAAAATAAAATATTCATTATGATAAAGAAGTGTCATTTGATTAATCTATGAAGTAATTTTTATGTCGTTACAGAAAAAATATAGGGTGTTACATTCTCCCCCCTTAAAAAAATTTTCCATTGAAATTTCATTAATAAAATGAACACAAATGATGGTGATTTTCCACATTAAATGTTCAAGTATTCATATCAATTTCTTGAGATTATTATTTCATAACAAAACTTCCACTATATGAATGGTCTTTCTTTGTAGTGATTTAACACAATGATACAACATACTATATATTCAATGAATACTATGGAACTCATATGTCCTTTATTTGAAGTTATACATAAAACACATCGTGCACTCATGAGAGGTTTAGTGGATTTTCTAACTGAGAAGATAAATTTCACACATGATCAAAAATTTCATAGGGACTGTTATATCAAGGGATCAAAATTCCATTCCTCAATCTCATAACCACATTTCATAGTGATATTTGAAAGAATAGTTTTTCTCTAACATCAAAATCTATATCTCTTTAATTATTATCTGCATATACCTTCTATCAAATTTTTTCTGCTTTAATATGTTGCTCAATAAATTAAATCTTCTTATTAACTTTTGGAGAACGAAATTTTCCCAATAGATTTTGATCCCCAAAATCCTTAAAGCATTTAAGAGTTCTACATCTCTTACCATATAGAGCCTTATATAGAAACATTAAAATGATTGATTGTACTCTACTGGTATATGAGAACATCACTATTGAAATATGTTGGTCTGAACCACTTTTTAATTGAAATAATTCTGATCTTAGTATATTATCTAATGTTTTAATAGTAAATTAAAATTAATAATTTGTTTGAGGATTATATGAAGTGAAAATTTTCTGTTTTTTATCTAACTACCATTGAAAACATCTCTCTAAATTTGATTTGAACCTTGGTTATTGATAGATATCTTAGCATTCATTTTGATAATGTAATATTTTATCTATTTCCTTATGATTTCCATGTCCATCCTTTGCATATCCATGGATATTAAGTATATTTAAATCCCAAATATGGAAAATATGACATAATATATCCTATATAGATAAACAATAACTATGATTACATACCAAAAATGATAATTTAATAAGAAAACATAATTCTTGATTAACACTAACCATCTATTTTGGACATGTTCAAATCCTATTGTGTAGATATATACTATAATATCTTTTTATTGGTATATACATTACACCTATCACCATATGCATAATTACTCTAAATATTTAATGAAAAAAGTATCATTTTTAATTACAGATCATGTATCGGGTAATTTTCTAATGGTTCATTAATTGACATATGGTAAATTATATCACCTTTTTGTCCTTTTTCATGAGAACACAACCAAATTCCCTTTTAAAGCATAAATATACATAAGAAAACCTTATCCTCAATAAGGTAATGTGATTAAAGGTGTAGTGAACAACCTTTTATTAATCTCTATGGTGTAGTCTTTACATTATTACATCCATTAAGACCACCATTATTCTATCATTTACAACTTTAAAGGATCTACATATACACCCCTATTATTTTTACATGACTCGGGAATGTATATTTTTAATTCCAAAAATCACACTTTCAGAATTAAAATATATTTTTTCATTTAATAATTTCTTCAACACAATCATTATGTACTCTTCATGCTCCAAAATTGTCGTGAAATATACTTTAATAACATTAATAAATAATACCAAAAATTTATCTAGGTAATCTCTAAAATGTTTATTCATAAAAAATATGATTATAGTTCATGAATTTGATATTCAAAATGGAATCACTATGAATAAGAAGGGTCCATATCATTTATGGAAGGTAGTATTATGAATATATCAATATTTCACCCTTAGTTTATTATATCTAAATAAAAATACACCTTTAAAAAGTATTGACCATCAAGAATTTGATTGAAAAATTCATTAATATGAGTTGTCATGTACTTATTATTGATCGTGACATTAATATGATTATGATAATCAATGTAAGTATGAATTAACTTATCCTTCTTCTTTAAAAAGAGGAATAGTTAACCCTATTGTGAATAACATGAGATTATAAAATTATGGTCTATATTCTCTTGTAGTTCCTTCCTTAATCCTTATAATATTATATGATCTATTTTAAAAGTGATATTTGGTATGTGTATAATATTAGGTATGAAAGTAATTGAAATCTAAATCTCTTAATCTAGGATAATTCCATGGATATATTTTTTAAATACAACAAAATATTCCAAAAAAATGGAATGTCTTCAACAATGTGTTCTTACCCAACCAGTTCAACCATTTATCTCTAATTATTAGGTGTTAATAGCCATATTAAGGAATTAATTTTCATAGAATTTTCATAATCATCCATTCATCAAGATATGAACTTGTGTTGACCTAAGATATGAAATGATATTTCCCTATCTCAATAAATGATATGTACAATATGTATAGAGAGACAATAAATGCTAAATATCACATCAAATTCTACTAAATGATGGTTAACAATATTTTTAGGAAGTTTCATTCAACAATAATAAATTGGAGAATATTTCTATAACTGAGACACAATCACCACAACATTAGGATTCTTCACCAATCAATAAATATAAAATCTATGTGGGGTTATGAATAGTATTTGTGAATTAGCATGGTATGGAATAATGCAAGGAAATAGAATCAAACAAAACAGTAATAGTTTTTGAATGGATAACAAGTTCTGATTTCACCGCTTCATTTTTTTGAACCAATTTAAAAATAGTGATTTCATAACCACTTTCTCGATCCCTTGGTTTTGGTTGTTATTAACGTCAGTTTTCATTAATAATTCATGGATTAGAGAAATTGTTTATATAATTCCTAAAAGAATTATATAGGAAACATTAAACTATTTATGGTGAATTAAGTGAAACATTGTTCATATATATTATTTTTATTTCCATTTAAATATCTATTTTAGAATCATTTGATCATTGGCATGCATTTATATACTTAAAACACTTTCCTATTACTTTTAGGTGAATTCATGTGTGTTTTTTACCACATTTTGGAATATAACTAGTTGAATCATCATTCCCTTATGTGATTTATCAATATAGATTTCTCGAAGCTCCATTTTTCTCTTATTATCCCCAAACCCATAAGTATAATAAGTTTTGATATTTTATATTTCTGTAGTAAGGGCACACAAGAAATCACATTACACCAAGCAATGTCCCTTATTGGTATTGTTTCTTATAGACATTTTAAAGATACTATATATTTAATCTGTTTTACTTTATGAATTGATAATAAAACTTGTGGAATAACATTAAGGTATCATTATTTTTTCTTTATAGGAACCCAAATATTTTTCCTCCTACTTAAGATTAAGGAATTATCGTTCCATGTTTATGCAAAAAGTTCAAGGAAAATATTTTTATAAAATTATTTTATTAAACAGCTATCAACCCATGGATTAATTTTCATCCTTATACATTGTAATCATGTTCCAAGAACACTATTTGTTTACTTAACCTTCTAAAAAATAAATAAAAAAAGAAACATTTCATTCTATTGACATTAATGAACAGAAAATATCTTTTATGTTCTCTTAATCCATTGCATAGTAATTAATGGTTTGGGAGTCTATTATTGGATGGTGGTCATTGTTGTATTAATTAATATATAGAATTTTATAAATTATTTATTGAATTTTAATGTTTAAAATGGTTTAGGTTGTTATATATAACATATGTTAGTTGGAAAAAAATAACCATGAAATATTTCAGAATAGATCATAACCCATTATGTTGTTAATTTGGGAAATCATCAAATTGTCCAACACATTTATTTTTTACTTCATTGCATATGGTTCTATGTATTGAATAAAATTAACATGTTTAGTGTGAGTAATAAACAATAAAACCTAATAATATAAATGTAATAAATAATTTTAAAAAAATACATCCTAATTTGTCTTAACCAATGTCACCTTCAGTTCAACCAAGAATACATTATGTTTTATCACATTGTTCTTATTTTTAGTCAATTTGGTGATGATGTGTTCAATTTTTTATCAATAATAAATGATTCATCATCAAAAACCCCTACTGCTACCCCTCATGGATCGATAGTGAAGATGGGTGTGATCCCCAAGATTACCACCAATATATCATTATTTGTCGACTAAGACTAAGGGTATACATTAAACACATGTTAATAATTACCCTCAATATTTCCAGGAATGGTAGAATAGTGACCAATGAACTAAAAAAAATAAATAAATAAACCACATTAAAATGAATTATGTGATATTAAATGAAAATGGAATTTTGAAAATAAACCACTAATTACTCCAATGGTAGCAACCACAATCTCCAGCAAACTCACGAATAACCTCCAAAAGATAAAAATGCTCATATAGACCAAAACATAACACTTGGGGTATTGATATATATATACATTGGTAAAAATACAAGAACACTTAGTTGGATACACTTTGAAACCTATCGTTTAAATGAGTAAGAAGAATATTAAATCCCTAGTAAATGAATATAGGAACAAAGTCATTACCTAAATCTAATAAAATATATTTATAACATCACTAAGTATCTCTCACCAGGAATCATATAAATGTATCATAAAAAAGAATAAAATATATAAGAAGGTTCCCCACAACCACTTTCCTACATAACAAGTTTCCCTAAATCCTAATGACATACATCTTGTTGATCTGATCCCCTATATAAGACACACTGTACACTACACATCAATGAATATGAATCACCCACACAAACAAATTATCTCATACACATCATCATCACATCCCCATATATATAAAACAAGGAGCCCTCAATACGCGGTGTAAATATTTAATACAGCTTTGTCCCTTACATATCCTATATAGATATACATGTAATATATGTATTTGATAAAACCTTAAGCTGACATAACTAATATATAAATGTATGCATCAATTGAGAGTCATTACAACCTATTTGGGTTTACATCCTACAATTGTAATCCATAATAACCCAAACTTGTCCACATATTAAGTCTATAACTAGAGGATATAGATGGATAGGGGGATTAGTCATCCAATTATATCCTTAAATAACTAGATATTGGGAAACTCCCAGATTCTAAGGCTAAATATGGGAATCAATCACCCCAACCAACTCTTGTGGTAGATTATATGATATAATATAATTTTTGGATATATTCTACACACAACCATACTTGGGAAATTACCCAACCATATACTCTTCTTACAACATGATAATATTTTACTATATTTCTTAATTTTAAATAATCTAACATGTTAGATGTCTATTTTCACATGAAACAACAAAATAAAATGGACAACTACATACCTCATTAAAATACTAAAATATTATTTGAAAAATAAATATTAAAATTACCATAACATTAATGACTCATGTAAATGAAAATATAATATATTGATTTATTGTACAAACATATATTTATATTGTAATATTTTGTGTCCCAAAACAAACATCTAAGTACTTGATTACATTTATTCATTATTTTGAATATTAATAATATCTCTTATCAAATTATTATTCTTCCATTTCATAACATAGTATGTGATAAAGTTATTAGAATATATGTCGCACTGAAAGGTTATAGCAATTATCCACTATGATGAAAACATGAAGGTGCTATGATATTATTCTTGTATAATTTTTTAATGGATGATTGATATTGTATGAGGGGATAGAGATGATCCGTGCTCTTAGGGGTAATAGGATCATAAGACATTGATATACCTTCTCATTGTGTTTTCCCTTTGTAATCTTTAAGAATATCAGTTATGAGAATGAACCTTCTAGTAGAAAATATATATTTTTAATTTTCATTTAATGTTACTACCAGTGAAAGTGTGTATTGATCCTTGAAATTTAATATTATCATTAATAAATACCATTAGTCATGTAATTTTTTGTATTAATGAAAACCATAATGACATATGTTCATATTGATATAGGATACATTGGGTGTATAACGAATGAAATTGAATTAATGGATAATATAAGAAAGGATTTTTTCCTTATATCTATTAATGGAAGTTAATATCTTATCCCCCTTTATGGAAATGGATTTTCTTATAAAATTCATGGACATTATGTTCTGCAGGACAATACATTTCTAGAAATTCAATAAAAGGGTCATCTGGAACATAGGTTGATGAAACCAGTATGCGACATGTTTCTAAAATTAAAAAAAATACTACATTTAGGAAATAGAGGATGAATATAGAAGGAGAGAAGAAGTTACATGGGAGGCACTACTGCTCCCCATGAAAGTCAAAGACAAATACCAATCCAAAAGGTAGAATCTTCCTTGAAACTAAGAATATTCTTTGCATCTCTTCTCTTACTATCCCACTCCCTATTTAACAGACTGACATGGGATCCTCCCTTCGAAAACTAATATCCCCCGTCCAATAATTAAACTTTTACTATTTTATAGATTTCTCCCTCTTGCGAGATGATTGGAATTTATTTTAAACACATGATATCGATCACTTCATATAGAATACTTTTTGAAAAAACTATACTACAATGTTATTTATTATCAAAGGATTTATGGATTTTGTTTGTTTTATACTATGATATAAAAATTCTATTAATTATCCTGATATATGGTGTTGTGATTTATAACATTATGTTAGGGTGAATTGAGGAAATTTAAAATTAAAATTTAAAGATCATGATTAAACTAAATTCAAATAGTTTTAAATTAAATATCATTCTAGAGTAAGGGAACAATTTTCTTAATGGGTTTGATACCATCCAAATATATATATTTTACTTTTTCATTGTATTATACCTATATAAAGTTATTTATTAATATTTTCAACATAATTGTCTTAATTAAACATGTTTACAAAAATATAAATACAAAAAATATCTTTATTTTATACCGATGATACGAAATTTTCCAATATTAACATTTATCCCAAATTATCAACACTATTGTTGATTCCAATTAAAGTGGAGTAAAAACAATTAATCTCGCATTGTGTCTTAGTATTGAGATATAAAATTGGATATTATTTTTGTGATTACTTTTTAATGATAAATTTATAGGTTTGAGTCATGATAGAATTAAAAATTAATCTAAATTAAATTCCAAAATATTGTTGGAATTTTTGAAGAATCGTTATTTTGAGAAGATTTTGGATAGGGCGTAGGTTTTGAGATACAAATTTAGATCACATAGTTGTGTAAGGTATCCGAGCCTACTAAGAAGCATTCTTCTAGGGTTATCATCCTTTCAATCTCCTCAATGATATTCTACTTGTTAGTGAATTAATTTTTGTGAATCTTCCACTTTTATAAAAAAAATGAAATTCCCCTAATAGGTCTTTATTTTTGAATTTTTGGTAATTAAGGTTATCATACCATCATTTATTTTACCATTTTATCCCTCAATGATAATCCACTAGTTTTTTTGGATATTATAATGGTCTTCACATGAGGGGATCTCTAGTCTTCAAAATTGTATTATGATGATTGATGGGTTGTCCTTAATAGAAATCAAATTTTTTTATTTCACCACCAATTCAAATAGTTTGTGCTTATTAATTGAAATTGAGTTAAGGTCATTCTTTTTTATTGGAATAATTTATTGTTTATAGCCTTACTGTCAATTTTCCTTCTTCCCAAATGAATCATAATAGTAAACTGAACTTTATTAATTTTTATGTTCTTCACCTCTATTTGACTCTTTGTATATTGATAACTCACTAGTATTCATGTTTTTAAGATCAAGAATTTCAAATGGTAGTTATTATATTTCTTCAAACACATGATCCTATAATTCAAAAACATTTAAAAATATAAAGAATCAATTTTTTTGAATCAATGAATTTATGACTGAATGAAATTATTTTATGTGCCTCAAAATCTTTTCAATTATTAAATAATGATCATCAGTGTCTCACCATAAATATATGTTATTTTTAGGAGTTTATAAAATGGTTTTATAATAAAAAAGTTTATTTTTTCATAATAATAAATCAAATTATATTTTTCCTCAAAGTACATGTCCAGATCTTACAAAATATATTAAGAGTAACTTTAAAAAAAATAGAGAATAGATTTTTTTTGGAAATTTTTTAGATTTTAATCTACTAGTTTAAAGTTTTAGAATACTTGTTTTTTGTTCTTTTAGTCCTATTTTTTAGTAGACACTATTTTTAGATCATAAAATTTGAAATTATTAGGTATTGATCCCAATAATTTGTGGTTGTCCAAAATCTACAGTTTATTTTTCATATTTTGGTGGTCAATTTTTTCTTGAAAAATGATTTTTTTCTGAGAAACTATTTTTTGAAAACAAAATTGTGGACAAACAATCTAAATTTTGGAGTAATGTATTTTTTTAATAAATGATGATATTTTATCCAAATAAACTTTTAACAGACTATATTTTATGAACATAAAAATTATAATAATAAAGCATTGATTCCAATAGTATGTGGTCAGCTAAAATGCAAACTTATGAGATAATCAACCCAAATTTTAGAGTTTGTGTTTTCTTAAAGTGGTTTGAGACATAAAAACTCTAAAACATAGATTCCAAATTTTTAGTATCATTAATAAAAAAAATTAACCCCAAAAAAATATGGTTTTCCAAAATAAGTAACATTCATTTGTTGGATTATTCTAGAAAGATTATCTATAACCTTTCCTGTATTTGTTGTATCACTGTGATAATAACTAATATTCATTACTTAGAACTTTTGGTAAAACATTTATCATCTAAATATATAAATATTTGGAAAATTGCCTTGTGTGTTCGAAGGTACTGTACCAAAATGAAACATTCCTGGAGAAAAAAGTTATCATAGCTACATGATGTCAGTGCTAAGTAGGAAGATCGACAACTGTTATGATCTGAATGTGTTAGATAAAATGAGATGCAAACTGAACTTCATGATGAGGATGAACAAAATTTCATTCTTCATTTTTACGCTAACTTATGAAACCTTTTCCCTAAATAGATATGAATATTTTGTTTACATCATCCCACCCCCATCATTTTATCCTTTCTTTTTTATATATAGAAACCCACTTTCATGGATGGGGGAATTTTTTTACCCTGAAAGAGGAGACAATAATTCCTTGGAAGGTTCCAACATCATATATGGATATAATTTCATGAGAAAGATCAACTATAGTTATAGAGATTCATGAGAAGCATCATATGAACAAATCACTCCAATGTTTTTGGGATATTCTTGGTTCCAAAAATGGTAATATTTGTGGTATTGAGAAAACACCAGAACAAGTATAGTTTTTAAAAGCCCAAAAATCATGGTTTATAGTTTTATATGATCCTAGAAATATGGTTTCCTGTTTTCCCCATTAATTTGTAAATTATAGATTGATGAAAATAATTTCATGGTTGGTGAATATTGATAAGTAGGTTTCAAATATGATATGAAATTTTAACAACCTTTGAGAAATTATGAGGTATTAAGAGACTTTGAATAATCCAAAATCTTATCTAAAAAATGATAGTGTTTTCCCATATATTTCATACAGGATAAAACTTTACCAGTTTTACTATATCACATCCCATGTTACGATTGATATTTTGTTTATTTTTATTTTCTATGGTATGATTGATTTTTTATTTATAATATATTTTAGATTTGGTGTTTAATAGAGACTACAATTTAGCTTCATGGATTGGATCTTGCTGAGTTGGTTTTTACTATGTATCCAATTAAGCTCAACCGTAACATTATCCATTTAATTAAATAGATGGACCTAACTAGACAAATTTAAAGGGTTCAACCCTAAACTGACCAGTTAGCCCTGAACAAACCCACCAACCTGATTAATATTAAATATATATCATTGATCACACCATGACATGCCCAACTAGTTAATATCATACAAATCCAATGACCTAATTAATATGAAACAGTTTTAACCGATCCTCTCAAACCATTTGAAATTATTTTATAATAAATATGTTTAATTTTTTCAATTTTTTGATAATTACATAATATCATTTAAAATTAATTATTATTATCATTTTGAAATTTTATGTTTTAATTATATTTTTAATAGATTTTAATGTTATAGATTGGTCATAAATGGTTAGCC
This sequence comes from Viscum album, assembly GCA_963277665.1. Lineage (NCBI taxonomy): Eukaryota > Viridiplantae > Streptophyta > Magnoliopsida > Santalales > Viscaceae > Viscum > Viscum album. Next base: position 275,011,494 of record OY728126.1, on the reverse strand, counting down.
TAAACCTAACCCGAGTGTTATTTGTGTCACTTTACCTAACCCAACTACAATCTAAAACCATTTATTCTTGACCCAAATCTATTTAACATGTGTGGTGTCATATCAGATTTAATTTTGATATTTTTTCAATTCCTGTCCATCTTCATATTCATCTATTCTATACTTTCAATAGTTATTCCATTTTTTATCAATTATATATATATATATATATATATTATTAATCATGAGGTAGTAGTAGAAAAAATTAAACTCAAGGTATTATTTTTTTGAAATCATGTCTTGTGACCTAAGAAAATATGACTAGCAGAACATATTGGGTACTATAAAAATCAATTGCTAATGAATCCAACTAAAAATCATAATGCATTATCTTTTTTTCTTTATTAGTTTTTCTCCATTTGTATTTCTTGAAGTTTTTATGGAAATAATTTCTCAAACTAATGTATTTTCATTTTAATTGGATATTGTTGAAAATTAATTCATGGATGTCTTTGGAGAAACAGGTTCCAGAAAAACAACTTAGCTGACACATGTTTTCATCCAATTTGGAATGTTTATAGAAGAAGTTGAAACTTTTAGTCTCTAAATACTAACCTTAATTTTGAATATATTTGAAGTATCTTCATGAAGATGGATTTGACAACAATGGCATTATGGGTAGAACTCTTCCAAGGTGGTTGGGTGCCATGAGTGTTTCCAAAAGGGTCAGTGAAGAGATGGAAATATATATAGGTGATAAAGTATGTTATTCCATAAATATTGAGTATTCTATTGGACATGACATTATAATTTAGGTAATGCACACAACATGCTAAATTATTATTCATTTAATGTTTTTCTTTTTCTCATTGTGGAAACTCATTATGTTACACTTTAAAGTACATGATGGATACTGTGCTTATTAGGGAGACTCTAAAGAATTATAATATTGATATGTATATTTATGATATCATATTATATATATATATATATATATATATTGGTTTAATTTTTTATTCTCTCAAAATAAATTCTCATGTTTGTGAAAAATCAGAATATTTTTAGTGTAATCAGGATGGATACTTCTGAGTTTTCTTCCCAAAATCTATAGGACCAACCTTGATAATGTTATGATATTATTGAAATAAATCAATGTTGATAATATAATGGATTTTTTTTCTCATGGATCTGCCTCCCTGAGAAAATATTCTTAATAATATATACCATCTGTTAGTCTTGGGTGCCCTTGAAAATATTGGGCAGCTCACTGATATCGGGTAGGAAATGGTGTTGTTTCTTATGGACCCACCACTATTTATGATGTTGTATCTAGGTGAACAACAGATGTATATAGTGGAGGTTATGACCATAATTTCAATGTTTTTTGTGTCTCTGGTGGTCTTCATACCATGGGATTGAGTAGATGATATTGATTCTAAAATGAAGATGTTTTTTAATCTAGATTCTGATCACTTAATGCTATTGAATGTTTAATAGCAATGGGAATCAAATGAATGCCATGAAGACTAGTTCAAAGATCTTTTTATATGGGTTACCTTATTGTGAAATTTAAAGTAGGTGAGGTAATATCCTCCATAAATTCTCATGATGTAGAGGATGACACTAACATCATGTTGTTCAAATTCAGTGGTCTTGAAGAAATCCACATGTTCTACATATTTCCATAACATGATGAGACTAAAGAGAATCAAGGGATGAACTGCTTGGCCCAAATGTTGTTCCATTTTTAATCAAGAAAAATTGTTTAGGGACTAAGGTACATAACATAGTATGTGGTGTATTGTGAGATATTTTTGTCTACCATAGAGTACATGTAGTTTCTGAATATTGTAGAGCTACATTTTTCTGGTTGAGCTGGGGCCCATCCATTTCTCTGTTAAGAACACAAATCTGTCGATGCTGGATCATAAAAAAATGCTATAATAATAAATCATCCATATAATAGGATATGGATAGATTTATAATGGAGTGGGTTTAGGTCTAGAGGGATGTTAAGAGGAGGGAGAAGGAGGGGAGGTCTAAGCATGAACAACAAATCTTTATGCTCTGTATGAACGTCGGCTCTTCTATATACCCAAGACCAATGAAATTAATCTTTTAGATTGTAATTGGTAATGGAAATTTGGTATATAAATTTATTATTATCATTCATATATTCCCTAAGAATATTTCCATGAAAATAAATTTTTTTATTGTTTATATGCCTTTGAATGATTGAATTTTTGGGTAGTGTTAGGAATTAGGGTTTTTGTGTAGTCTAATTCTTATTCTCAATTTGAATATTATTTTCAGAAGTGTAAAAAATATTTTTAAATATTTGTTTAGTTATAATTTGTTTTATTAATTAAATCTAGAATGTACATAAAGATATAGTTTAAGAAAATTAGAGATAATGATATAAAATGGTATATAGATGAATGGATATTGAGTCAATAAATCCTATCACTTCTTCAAAATATGCCAGATCACACTATTAAATATGTCTATAATGAAATATTTGATTTAAAAATCTATTATTATGGAATCTTATTTATAATATTTTCTTTTTACATTAATCATTTATAGTCATTCATTATCCATTAGATGGTATTTTAAAGTATTTGAAGATTGTTGTTTGTTTATAGTTTTATATTGTAAGTAATTTGTTTCAGTATGGCCATCACAATCCTTCCTCTATGGTCATGTGATCATCATCTATATAAAGGTCTACAAAATTACGTATGGGTGTATGATAGAGTTATAGAGTCCCATGATTTTTTATCGATGTTAATAATATGGTTTTTAAATAATCTTCGATGATTCATTTATTTTTTATTATTCAATTTATAAAAGGAGTTATTTTATAAATGAATAATTTTATTCAGTTACCATTCCATAATTATAAAAATAGTTTAAATTATTAATTAATACAATATATTAAAAATATTAAAGCTTTTATAATCATCCGTGATTAAAATTTTATGAAATCATTCATGTATGTTATTAAACTGATACAAATATTAAGATTCTATAATTAATAATTAAATATGTGATAAATTTATTATAATAAAATTATTAATGAAATATAATGATATTATTTAGAATTTATAATCGTTTTAATTAATATTCTCAAATAATAGAAATGTAAAATAGAATGAAAACAAATAAACTCAATTATCAATTATAGTAATAACTTTGAGTTTTCACTTGGAAACATTCTTTATTTGGGGGACTTGGTTCTTTTTATTGAAATAGAGTTATTCCAAATGTGGGAATGACGTGATGGGAATAAACTTTTGGTATATTATTTCTAGATAACATAATTATTTAGAATTGGTAGAGTTATTTTACATTTATATATAAAAATGAGAGACATTTATTTGAAATTTTGTGATAGGTGAAGGGAAAACATGAAATCAAATGAGATTTTGGTATGTTAAATGAGAAAATGATGATTCTAACAGTAAAATATACTTCTAAACCAATTAATTTAATTTATTAATAATTAAATATCAATTACTTATTTAATATTCATTCCATGTAATATTTTCTTTGTTTTATCTTATTTATCATATTTAATCATTCTCTATAGAAAATACATTTTAGAAAAAATATAATATTCTCCCTCTTTCTTATTTTCAATATCATGATTTTGATTTCATAATTCATTTTATTAAATTCCATATTTAAATATATGAAATTTAATGTTTAAATAATAACAATTATAACATGAGAAAATAATCATTTGGAAAAAATTGGTTTCATTTTTCAAAAAATGATCATATTTTAATTTCTTATGATTCCCTATTATTTTATTGGAAACTAATGATTCATTTATAACTATCAAATATATCACCTATAATACATAAATTAATTTTATCTATAGAATACATTATTTTCATGGTAATTTAATATACCCATCTGGTGTTTCTACAGTCAAATACCATATTTTCCCAATGACCATACAATGATTGAATTAATATTTTAATCTTATATATAGAAATATACATTTCTATTAAATCATTCATAGTATTCCCTTATTCAAAATATATATCAAATTTATTGTTTTATGAATGATTTCTATAGTTATAATCAATTATATGATCTTATTGGGAGACCACAAGTAATAATACTTCAATATTGAAGACTTTTTATTTACTTTTGGTTATATTCCTTTAATAAATTTAATAATTCCATTTTTTATATTTATTTTAATAGTTTTTATTTCATTTTATATTATAATATTATTACTTAAAAATATTAGGTATTAATCATATTAACCTGGTATTATTTGTTAGAAAAATTATTTAACATATTAAACTTATTGAGGGAAAATTCATACTGAATATGGTACCCCACCTTTTTAATACCTAAAACATTAATTGCGTAGTAAAACAGTTCTTAATACAGAGAAAATTTTGAGGTTTAGTTTTTTTGGAAATTATAAATTTAATACAATAAGTTATAAAATTTATTCTAATATACATGAAATAATTATTTATAGATTCATCATAGGATACTTTTACTGCATATCATATCCTAGGGACATACATCAAAAGAAAAAGGTGAGCGTAAAGCCTAGAAATGGAATTAAAAAAGGAAATAATTTTCATATGATTTATGGAATGATCATTATAACATGATTAATATAATTATACAATGAACATGAAGCATAACATTGAAATTTTTCTATAACATAAAAAAGATAATTTCATAAGAATTTTTTTTAATAACCTATGAGAAAAAATTAATTAGTTTAAAATAAAATTAGTTAAATTGATAAATTCCTCACTACATGGGAATTAACTCATTTTCAACCAATGATAAAGGAATATAGGTTTCATATTTGGAAGTCCCCAATCAAAGAATCCTAGTTACATATAGGTGAATACCTATGAATAGATAAATGGTTTGGGTATTCACAACATAAGGATATTGCATGGAAATGAATGAAATTTAAAAAAAATCACCAACCTAATTGGTATACTAAAAGGATTATTGAATAGGATTAATGAGAGGGTAGAGAAGTTTCTCATTAAAAGAATATAATTTGGATAATACTATATTAATATAAATTTCATAATCATAATATGATAAAATTTCATTAATAAGAATAAATTACTTGAAAGAAATAGAGGAAAGAGGAATATAAATCCTTTAACTTGATGATTTTCTTTCTAGAACTTAAGGATGACACCTTAAGACAATGAAGGAACGTTGGAGGGACTCTTTGGGAGGTAAAGTGGATAGAATTAATGCCTAATGGATTTAGATTGCAGAGGAATGGTGGGACTAGAGGGTATTATAGTTATAGAGGATGAATTTTTTAACAATTTATAAATATAGGTCTTGGAATTCAAGGTTGTGGAAAATGAAAAACGGTTGGCTTTACAATGGATTTTTCACTTGGTTTTAGAAATTTATGCCATTTTTAAAATATTTTAATGAATTAGAACTTGAATTAATTTTTTTATTATTGTAACCATGTAGAAATAATTTTTCCACAAAATATTGTTTTTAAAATAAGAATTTTAATTTTAGACTTTTGGAATGCCATTTATAGTTTTTAAAATTTATTTAAACCCATTACAATCTAAAATACTAATAAAATAATATATTTCTGGATGATAAAGACTTTAAAATAATTATTACATCACTTTTATGTATTCATGATGTCATAATACTTATCGTGTATTATACTATTTTTTCGAATTTACCCAAAAAAATTACCATCTCAGAAAATTATGAAAAATTCACAACTAGATAATTTCAACATTATTAATTCAAAAATGTCATTGACTTTATCAGGAAAATTTTAAAAATAAGATAAATTTTATTTTAAATAATAAATATTTATTTATTAAAAAAACCATTATTTTTTATTATATAAACAATTGTTCATCCTTGGGGAAAGAATTATAGAAGTGAAAAAAAAAATTTTATAAATAATTTTTTTTGTTTTAAAATTTTTAAAAACCTTATTCTTATTATTTTTAAATTTATTACAACGAAAATAATATATATATATATATATTTAATAATATATAATCATGGTAACATTGTATAAATATTTTTTATCATATTCTATGACAATAGGAATTTTATAAAGGGATTTAAAATTAAACAATGATGTGAAACAAATAAAAAATTTAATTCATTTATAAAATAATTACACCTTAATTATAATAGGACCTAGATAAATAACCCCTAATTATAGTGGTATATACTCTAAGGATGAGGTGTGAGATGATGGTAATTTAATGAGGTGGTTCATCCAACATTGATCAATTGGTTATCTCCACTATCTAGAACTTGTTTCATATGTGATTTTGTTCAAACCTCAATTGTTGAAGATCTTCTTGGGCATAATCAAGAGAAAACCCCAATTTTGCCACCCCTATCCCTAGTTATGAGAAATGATTTTCATAATGAATTATTCTACGGGTTGTGGCCGTCATTTCTTCCTTTGAAATTAAATTAACACTTATTATGATTCTTAATATAAAATAACCCTAATTGTCACTTTATAACGGCTATGTTACCAACTATAATAATTCCCAATGGTTATATATAGAAATGATCATATTATGTATCTAAGTATGATAACATGAGAATAAAGGTATGAGAATATGGAAATAAATTTTGAAACTGATACCCTACATATCAAAGCTCGTAATTTTGATTCATGGCATAAATATTGGTAGTTTATAAGACATTAATCAAAAGAAATTAATGAACATGATCAGCATGAGTATTAAATTGGAATAGTAATGTGTCAAAACACATGATTGTATCATTGTTAAAATGTTTATATGTAAACATGTTCAATCATTAAATTAAATTTATGTAAATAGTCCCTTGCAAAAATATATGGACATGAAAGTATGTCCATGAATTACATTGTGAACATGAAATCAGGTTCATGCGTATATTTCTGTACATGTAAGAAGATCCATGTGAAACATTATATAAATTAATTTAGGTATATGAATAACCTTATGTGAATGAAAATAGGTCCACACATAACATTTTGAACATGAAATCAGGTTTACACATATAAAAATCAAGTCATGAGTTAACCATCATTAGCTAATAGATTGGAGGGAGATATAGGTCCCTCCAATCTATATTTATAATGTTACCATCATCCTTGGTTATAAAATAAATACCATAACATAATTAAAATCATACACATGTGTGACACAATATCATAAAACATTCATCATAACATAACCTAGGAAAATAAATGGGTTTCACAAATTATTCATCATAACTTGACTCATGGAAAAGGAACGAGTTTTAAAATAATTTCATCAAGGTATAACCTATGGAAGAGACATGGTTTTTAAAAAAATGTTGTAAAAAACCCCATTAAAATAAATAATAATAATTTTATCCTTCGATCATATCCCTATTAAAGAATGATTAGTATCAAAGGATTTTATATTAGATGGGAAATAATTTCTAATAGATAACTTGGATCATTTCTTTTGGAATATACCATGTCATTGAAAATCACATTTCTATATCATTAAATTTAAAAAATATTGAGGAAAAAATTTTCATTGAAAGTATAATTTGATACTAATAAATTATGATTTTAAATTAATTTATAAAATTTCATGAGGAAAATAATCATTCCTCTTTGAAAAAGACAATTTAAAATATAAAACATTTTTAAAATCCTATTATCTAAAAGTGGTTTAAAGATATTTTGAACAGTTTTTATAACATTAAATCATATAAAAATATTTTTAGTTAAAATAATATTTAAAAGAAAATTAAAAAAATTAAATAGAAAAAATTTTATTTTAAATTAAATTTTAGAACCTATAAGAGAAGTTTAAAATATTTTAGTAGTTATGATAGTAGAAATATTGTCAATGTCATGCATATTAAAAATAAAAAATCCTTTCACATTTTATGTAAAATCCAAACAGTCATTGTTTTGAAAGACACATCAAGATTCCTTTTAAAAAAACACTTAAATATGGGTTATATATTTATTCTAAAAATCAAATAATAATTTAAAAACATTTTTATAAAACAAGTATTTTGAAGAAGAAATATTTTCGACCGATGAGAGAAACAAGGTAGGTTTTCATTGAAAAAATTACATAGAAACATTGAGTGAATAAAGAGATTAAAATAAAGGGAAACATGTATTCTCATGTTATAATCAAATGATAAGTAAATTCATGAGTTTCTTGAGATATAGTTTATATGATTTCATTATTGTAATTATATCTTAAATAATTCCGATAAACGATGAGATTGTAATGTAAAACTCTCACTACATTAGTAACTTCCAATTTTAATACCCTAAAAATAATAACATTAAATTAAACTTATTATATCACTAAATTAATTATATTCATTATATAAAATTTAAAAGTAAAATTATATACACTCATATAAGAAGATAGGTTCATAACATAATATATCTATCAAGGAAGACAAATTGAGACAACAATCCATTACTGCATTGAAAACGTTTAACCATATACTTCATGAAAGACAGGTGATTAAATAGATATTTAAATAAAAATAATTTATATGATAGATATCATAAATTAAATTCAAGTGATTTATAAATATCACATAAAATAAATACATGGTGAATAATTCATGTGTCTTAAAGAAAATAAAAGTAAGAGGAAATTTATTTACCTTATGTCGTGGTTTTCTTCACAAATGTTCCAACATACTTCATTATAAATATAATTTTATTATAAATATATACAAGAATCATAAATATTGTTATAATATCATATAATATCCTTTTAAAAATTATTATCACGTTTTTATTAATAATTGTTTATTATTACTATTTGTTTAGGTGTTAGTTGTTTGGTTTTATCATATTTGTTTTATCATGATTATTCTTAATCTTGAACATAGAAAATAGTATAATAATTTAATGAATCTATATAATTTTGTAATATAATATAAATTCATTATATACATAATTATATTCTAAAATAATTATAGAGATAGAAAATGAACGACACCGTTCATGGAGATAGTTGGTTGTATGTAGGCATGAACATTATTTTCATTATCTCAATGGAAAGAACGTAAGAAAGGTAGATAATATATCAACCTAAAAGAAATGTTAATTTTTAATTGAAATCATATATATTAAATTTTTTCATTTAATCTATAATTAGTTACATCCTTGTAAAATAGATATGAAAAACATATCAAATCGGTTCTTGAGGTGGTAGTATGTTGTACACACAAGAAATGTTATTTTTTTACATCATGTTGGATTGTTAAATGTTATATGTGATATCACATTAAAAAAAGGTAATAAATACCAAATATATCCATTAATTTTAACTATTTTACCTTCAATGTAAATTGCTAGTGAAAAACCAAACACGCCACTTCACAATGTGGTAGTCCACTGTACACACAAGTGATGTTATCGTTGCACATTTGAGGGAAGTGGAGGTGGATCTAGGTAATTACCTTAAAGTAAAAATATTTCAGTGTATTAAACATACTGAGGATTTTATATAATAACAATCTAATAATAATATAATTTGTTAGTAGAAGAAATAAAAAATGTTCTTATTGAAGAACGTTACCTTACTTCGGACAACTTCTTTTGGTTTTCACCAAAATATTTAATTGGTTGGATTAATTTCAAAACAAATACTATAAGATGTGGGTAGGGAAGTTAATATATTTTTTTGGTATTTTCTGAACTAAAATGGTTTTATGGTTTGAAGAGTAGATGAGGTGGCGTGGCATTTTAAAAGTGAGGTGAGTGGCACATGTGTGATTTTTTTAAAAGAGTGTAATCCACCCACGTTTTTTTCATGTAAGAAAGAAAAAATAATGTAAAAGTATCTATAATATAAAGAATAAGGTAAATATATTACCATTAAAGTGGTTTTGGATAATTTACGGGTCTTTTTTACACCCAAACTATTATGTTTAGCCACTTAATAAACACATTTTTTCTTTAATCATGATAATTTATTTTAATTTTTTTCACTAATCACATGGGTAAAAATTTAAGTTGAACATATTGGATAATATAAATTTTTATGATTCTTAATATGGAATCCATTTATAAATATTAAATTCAAAAAATTGGTAAGTTTTAAATTTAAATTAATCTCCCATACGCAATGAGAAAGAGGGTTTTCAAGGAGAAAAAAGTCTAAAGATTAAAAAAATTTTATTTAAAAATTTCTTAGGGAATAAATCATAATGAACTAGATTGTATTAATAATATATAATTTATAAAATTTTACTTGAATACATTTTTAAAATAAAATTTATCCATGTAAATAATGTAAATGAAAAGGTAGTTTTCAATCAAAATTAGTATTTTTCACTATTCATCAAAAAATTATATTCTTAGAAAAATAAAAAAAAATATACATAAGATAATTTAATTATTATTATTTCATATTTTTTTTATTTTTTCAAATAAATTTTTGAAATGTGAAAAAAATTAATTTTGTAATAGGAGTTCGAAAACTTGATGAAATCATTTTTTCAGAAAAATACAATTTTAAACATATAATTGTATTTATTATTATCTTATGACTATAAAAAAATAATGAATTTAAAAAAAATATTATTTAATATATAATATAGATATTTCATTAATATCTCTCTTGAATAGTTATAAATTTAATTATTATGATGAAATTCTTCTATACTCATAAAAATAGTTTTTCATAAAAAACATTTCATTTATATTCAATTTGTTTTTATCATCCTTTATAATTAATTTAGAATCAATGAATTAATTTTTTACATTTCTTAACCCTATATTTTCATGATATTTTTAATATTATTCATAATCTCTATTCCAATTTCTTTTTTATGACATCCAAATTAAATAATAATTTTCATAGTTTATTGTTTTTTAATAAAAATCGATCTTCTGTATAGCACAAACTATAACAGATACTAGTTGTTACATGTAATGAAAGGTAAATTTGGTGATTCTGGTATAACAAGATCAGGTTATGGTTTTACCTCATGGAAAATATCAAAGAAGCCTGTTTGTGCTTGTAATGAATACTATCAAAAAAAAATTATATTCAGTTGAAAAAAAAATACTTCACAAAATCTCAAGATGTTACATTCTACCAACCTTAAAATGAATTTCTCCCCCAAAATTTATCTCAGAAATAAAAGTGTTAACATTTTAGAATTACTTTTTTTAAATCCAAATCATATAAAGGAATAATAAAATATCTTGTAAAAAGGAAAAGCTGAAAACATAAAGGTTACATAAATTATCACACAACCCAGTTTCCACATATGGAGAACATTCATGGAAAATTAAAATATGGATATAGATGAAAACATAAAAAATGGGTAGTGATGGACATATCAGACCACAAGAATGTGGGAGATCCATATAATATTTGTTCCTACAAAACCATAAACCGATTTAGTGTAAAAAGGTCATTAGTATCATCACAAATGAAGATAATAGAATAATTTTTTTATTTCAAGACCATTTTTAAAAATTTTAAAGATTCCTTATCCATATATAAAATTAAGATTTTAAAATATTCTTGATATGTATTGTTTCATTCATTATCACATTCCAACATAATCATATCCTTACCACTAATCTATGAGTATCCAGGAAGTATTTTCATGATTGGAGAACTAGAATCAACTTTCAACGTATCACATAGTCCAAAAAGATAATAAAATCTACCTCATAACCTTAGAAATTAACCAAATCTAAAAAATAGATTTTTATATGATAATTACATAGTCAAATTTCATCATAAAACATTCCATTAATATTTATCCTTAAGAAATCCAAAACATATAATAAGGTATAAATTTTACAAAATTAACTTGTCATCAATCCCCCCAAAAATTGAATTAGTTCTTAATGTAAAATTCTAATATTTTAATACCATTATCCTATATTCTCATGTAACATTGTAATTACATAAGTTTCCATAAAATCTTATTTAAAACATACATGCTTTATGATTCCTTAAATAAAACACTTATTATTAGATATATTTCTTAAATCTAAAAAATTTGTAACTCTAACAATAATAACATATACCAATTTATTAATAAATCATTAGTTACTTCCAAGATAATTATATTGTTACACCAAAAAATATAGGGTGTTATAATCTCCCACCATAAACAATTTTTACCTGAAATTTATGTACTAAAATGAAACAAAATGAAAGCGCATTTGTCTCATCAATTACATTTTCAATTCCCCATATATCTTCTTTAAAATTAATATTTTGTAATAAAATGTTGACTAAATGAGTGGTTTTCTTATTACATTGTCTCTATAACCCAATATATTCAAATATTTTCTCATAATAGGGGTCATTCTATAGTTTTACAAACTCAAATTTTAGTGCATGTGATGGACCTAGTATGTACTTCCATTGAAGTGATACATAAAAAATATTGTTCACTCATGAGAGTTTCATTGTAAGTGAAAATTGATAAGATATATACCACATGTTATAAAAAATATCTTAGGGGATTATATATCTAGTGATCAACTTTCCTTCCCAAAATCACATAACCAACATTCATATTGATATTTAAAGGAATAATTTTTTCCAACAACAAACTCTATATCTCTTTCATGATTATCTTCATATCTCTTATGTAAAATTTGATCTTCCTTAGTATATTGTTGAATAACATGAATATTATTAGTTAATTCTAAAGAAATAACTCATCCCAATTTCATTTGATCTCCAATATCATTCTAATATGTTAGAGTTCTACATCCCATCCCATATAGAGCCTTATATAGATACATTTTAATTATTGAGTGGAAACTGTTGTTATATGGGAACAAAAATAGTGAAATATATTGATACAAACCTCATTTTAAGTTAATAGAGCATGATATATATAACATATTATGCCTCCTAGTTGTATTGAGAATGTATAAGGACATTACATAGCCTTATGAGACATCCCCAAGATTTCAAAGGGTGGAAATAAATGCTAAGGGTGTCACTAGTAGTTGGGGAATGATATTCCTATTGATAACAAAATACAATCCAACCAAAAATTCCATAACCAAACCACTATATCATGCTTAATAAAAAATAAAAAAACTCAAAATAATATCATTCTTATCAAAAACAAACTACAAAAATGTACAAGAGCACAATACTACCAATATCAATTTACATAGTAGAAGACATGATCAACAAAACATAAAGACACTGAGACATAACTCTATGCCTCCCAACATGATCCATGCTCCAACTCTATGATATAGTGTAAATATCATGAATTACCACAAAATAAGATTGATTCTTTACCTTTAACTATATCCTGATAAAAAAATTTTTCAAAACCACCAACATGAAAAAGCAGGGGGTGAGTAATAAAACACAATAGATTTTCTCCAAAGGGTTTCCCTACTCACGCCAGAAGGATAGAACAATCAAGAATATTTATATAAAATAATTTATATAAACCCATTTTAAACAATTCAACAATTTATAACAATGCCAAAAAATCCATATCCAAATAGTTTTCTAAAAAAACAGTTTTCCATGGAATGACCACAAACAATTATTTAAACCATTTCACATTTATTTCTAGAATACTCATTCCATGATTCACACACACACCCACACAAGCAAGATTCACTTATAGTTCAATACTTATACTCATTCTCTCATCCATACACTATATTTTCACTAAGTGGAAAATCTCCTTGTTTCCCAATGACACATGCCCTTTATCTTGGGTAGCATCCCTTTGTACCCCAATGGTACACACCCCTTATTTAGGGTCACATAAAAAGCATGAACTCAAACCTACCATGTATTCCAGAACCATTTCAATCCAACCATTTCAAAACATTTCAATAAAACCAGTATTTTATTGAAAACCATTCAATCAAACCATTTTAATCAATTCACAATGCCATATTTAAAAAATTTGAAACTAACATTTCATTTTCTAATATGTGAAGTCGAGAGTGAAGCCACAAACCTTAGAAATTATGATGAAAATGAAGAAAGACGCAAAAATTCTGACAATACAGGGTTGAATCTCTAGAAACCTTCCTTACATAACTTCCCCTACCATCAACAAGGCCAAATATAACTGTAACTGGCTTCAAAAACCATAGATCAATCCACAGACATCTAGATCAAAGAATCTAAGAGAGGGAGGAATGTAGTTCTATGAAAAACAATAAGAAACTATAAAAAAGAGACTTTCTAAAGAATATATCTTAGGAAATCCAAGAAAAGTCAACTGATTTCCATCAGATAGAAGGGGAATTCATTCAAATCCTTTGTAAGGATGAAATATTGAGTTAGCTACAAATAGGGAAAGAATGAGGTGTTAAAATTTTATCTTGACACAGGTCCACTTGTTAATAGTCAAGTTTTTAAACCGTACAATGTTAGTGACATGGTTAGAAAACCATGAGCTAACCATGCACCAACCTCTTTCGCAAGGAGTACCTTGCATGGTTGTCCTCTATAGTTATATAAACCATGAACAAACCATAAAATATCCCATCTCTCTTGCATTTAACGGTTTCTCTTAGGTGGTCACATGGTTTGGAAAACCCATGAAACAACCTGTCTACCTTCCCCTTAGCCCATGTATCACTGTACTTGGCTTCCTGTAGAAGTTTCATGGTTTCCACAAGCCATGATCCAACTATAAAACTATAGAAAAGACCCATAAAATAGTCTAAAAGTCTCATAAACCCTCCAAATATTCACCAAAACACATTACATAATTAAAAAACATAAATAATGGGTTATTTAATTATAAAGGAGGGTGATAAATTGTCACCACCATTGGCTTACCAAACACAAAAAGTAGAAAACAATCATTTATGTAAAAGAGTATGTTCCATTTCTCTACCATTTCATTCTTTCATTCCCATTTTGCTTCACAAATTGATGATGTTTCCACAAAACCTGCACTAAATTTAATTTTTTATCACAGAAGACATTTTATTGATTATCCACATTCTATATTGTCACATGTACCAATGAAGCATCTGTTCGTATCTCCTGAGTGAGAGTTCCTCCTTGGGTTTCTAGGTTCGATCCCCCCTGCTCGTTCAGTGCATGACGGCCCCCCACCCCCCTCTGTTCCATTATTCAGATCTGCGGGACACCGGTCCTCCTTCAGCTTGGTGGTGGTGGTTCGTCATCTCCTCTTTCTTCTGCACTGCTCCTCATCCCTTCGGGTGCGGAACTAATTTTTTTTTCCTCAGGGGTTTCGCTTGTTCTCTGTTTCCCCCTTTGCACCTCAGAGGGAAGAGACATCTTGTCCCTGTTTTTGCCGCCTTCTGGAATGGCCTGGCCTACCAAGGGGACCGGTATTCCTTCCCGACACAGGAATCCTTCACCGGCGGCAGATCTGCGCATGGAGGATAGCTCCTATTCACACTCAGCATGATTCACCATCTCCACAGATCTGAGAGTCCTCTGTATTTTCCCTCACTAGATTTAGAGGAGTTTTTTTTCTCGTTCTTGGATCCCTTCCAACTGTGGATCTGGTTTTCTGTGTTAGATTTTCCACACATCCTTCTTGACTTTCGTCTCCAGTTGGTGAAGACAGGTGTTGGCTGGGGCGGTTTCATTTCCCTACGTGAGCGTGGTTCCATTGGGTTGTGGATGGATTCGCAAAATTGGTGTGATCGTGAAGCGTCTACCACGAAGAGATTGTGTTTGTGAAGCATCTTCCATGAAGGGGATGTATTCGAGAAGCTTATGCCAAAAAGAGGGGGTGTTTGTGAAGCTTTGTCTGTGAAGGGATTGTGTTCACAAAGCTCTTCCGCGAAGAGTCTACGCTCGCGAAGCATTTTCCGCGAAGAGGTCCTGTTCGCGAAAATCCTATCGCAAAGGCCTGTGGCACTGGTGGGTTTCCGTGCGGGGTTTTTTTGGTGAAGCGCTTGCCACAGGGGTGTGTGGCGTTGTACGAGTACATGGATATGGCTCTTGATGTTTATTCGTGAAGTGGATGAGTCGTGAAATTCCAGAATCCAAGGGCAGAGAAGGTCTGAGGAGCTGTGAAGCCACGAGGGCCTTCCTTGTGGTGCTGCCCCGCAAAGTGCCTTCCGGTCCAGAGACCATCCCGTTGGACTGTGTTCTTTGATGTTCTGGAGGTTTGGGTTCTGCAAGGGCACCATCCGTTAAGGAGGATTGAGCACCCATCTGCTGATCTGTGCCATGGAGGCTGATTTAGTTAACCAAGGGAAGAGGATGTCCCTTATAGACAAAGAAAAAGCAGCGATCGAAGCACGGAGAAATGAAGACCCACTCCTAGAAAAATGGATGTCGCTACTCGTTGTGGGAAATTTCATTGAAAATATTTCGGTTAACCAGGGGGCGCTCAAAAACACCCTCCAGAACATCTAGAAACTCGAGGTAGGTGTGGCTATTTGGGAAGCGGGGATTAATCACATCATATTCGAGTTCTTTAATGAGAGAGACAGGGACAAGATTTTTTGTGGCAGACTGTGGTCCTTTGATAATCAACTCCTCCTCAGGAATTAATTAAAAGGGGGAGATGACATCCAGAAAATGATGTTAACCCGTTCCCCCTTCTGGATACGAATTAAAGGGATCCCCTTCCATGCAAGAACGGAGAGCATAATGATGGAAATTAGGAACACGCTAGGCCTCTTTTTGGAATGGGATTGCTCAAACCCAATAAAATGGGGCCCGAGGTCCGGATCAAGGAAAAAATTGAGGTTTCAGAGCCCCTAATGAGTGGAATGTTCTTGAAAACTGATGATGCCAACACCTGGATATCATTCGAGTTTGAGAAACTCCCTATCTTATGCTTTTTTTACGGTCGACTTGGCCATCTGGAAAGAATGTGCACCACAAAGCATAATAGTAGATCATGTGACATCACTCTCCAATATGGACCTTGGATCCGTGCCAAAATAAATAAATATTCTTTCATCCCTGAGACAGAAAAAAAGGACCGTGACCGCCTCACAGTGGAACATACATGTTAGGAGGAACCCACACATGGAAAAGTCATTATGCTTGGTCCACTGGATTTTCCTAATACAGACTACCCCACTCGGAGTGAAGCGAGAGTACTTTCTAACCCCCTGAAGGACAAACCTCAATCACATAAAGTCTTGTGATGATGCAAAAAAGAACCACCAAGGAAATGCTCAACATTAATGTCGATGAACTCCGAACCACCATATCCAGATCCAGATCCACAATCTCCCGTAATAGTCTTAACACCAATGGAGGCCCATGGAATGACCAAAACTCCAATGCTGGGCCCAATCACCCATCATACATGGAAAAGGGTACAATGTGGAGGATGTGAGGGTCCCGAGGAAGACCCTAACCCCGGGGAAAGGAAAAGACAAAATGAAACAAGTCATTCGGGGAGAGACCCCACTAAAATAGGGAAAACGACAAGTGACGAAACAAGTCAGGAGGAACCAAAGGTAGCGGCGGGCGAGACCGATCCCCTCCTAGAGCTATGATCGTGTTATGTTGGAACTATCGTGGGCTTGGAAACCCACAAATAGTTTTCATGTTTCAGCGCAATTGCGCTCAAATTCACCCCGATATGGTTTTCCTGTCTGAATCCATACTGGAAAACAAGGACACCAATGGTATTGCTTCAAAGCGTGGTTTCCAAAGTTGTTTTTCGGTGCCCAGACAAGTCCACTCTGGGGGCCTATGTCTCCTGTGGAAAGAAAATTTTGACATTAAAATCTTGTCTTTCTCCATGCACCATGTGGCTGCGACTGTTCAATATGATTCACACCCACCCTGGACCTTTGTGGGATTCTATGGCTACCAATCTCACTCTGATAAGGTGAAGTCGTGGGACCTCCTTTCTAAGCTGCGATAGGAGTTACCTATCCCTATTATTTTCGGAGGCGACTTCAACGAGATCATGTTCCATACCAAAAAGAAAGGTGGAATTACTCGTCACTCATCCTTGATGTTAAACTTCAATGACATGGTCAACATGGAAAACCTGGTTGATTTGGGGTACACAGGTAATACCTTTACATGGTTCAATGAAAATACTGAAGGCACCCGCATTGCTGGGCATCTTGATAGATTTCTAGGCTCTACTAACTAGATTAATCTGTTCAACATGTTTAATATTGGCCACATGGCCCTTAACTATTCAGATCACAACCCAATTTTCATTGAGTGCCTAAAAGGCGGACAAAATAGACATCACCACAGACCCTTCAGATTTGAGAACTTCTGGTCAAAAGACCAGGAATGCGAGGAGGTGGTCCGATCTTGTTGGAGGAGTTCTCATGAAGATTTTGGCTTCAATATTCAACTGGTTGCTTCCAGTATGAGATATTGGAGCTACAAGAAATTCCATCATCCTGATAGGCATTGTGAGGTTCTCGAAAAGAAGTTACACCACTTACTCAAGCTCCCCCCATCCAATGGAAACATCTCCAAGATTGGGGCCACTCAAAGAGAGCTGTACGGGGCTCTTCGTGTGAAGGAAAGATTCTGGGCCATGCAGGCGCAAGACACCCACATCAAGGAGGGCGACGCTAATACAAGGTATTTCCATATGAAAGTGTTAGCTAGGTGTCAGAAAAACTCTATCAGGTTCCCTACTCGACCCGACAGAAGCAAAGTTTCTGACACTGACGACATTCACAAAGCTTTGTCAGGCTTCTTCTAGAACCTCTTCTCCATAGGGAATCCTTTCACGTCGGCTGAAGTATATGATTGCATCAGACCTGTGATCACCGACGAGATAAACCAGCATCTTTCAAAAGATGTGACGAATGAGGAGATTCACATGGCATTGAAACATATCCACCCCACTAAGGCCCCATGGCCTAATGGTTTCCATGCTTTTTTCTTCAAGAAATACTGGCACATCATCGGCCCTGACATCTGCGAAATGATAAAAAATATTTTGGCAGGGAATACAAGAATTTTCGCCATCAATGAAACTATCCCCTTTCTCATTCCCAAAAATCAAGAAACCACACACGATCCCTGATTTTCGACCTATCATCCTCTGAAATGACTCTTATAAGATTTTCTCAAAAATCCTTGTCAATCAGCTATGCCCTTGGCTTCCTGTTATTATATCCGAAAACTAGAGCACCTTCGTGGCCAAGAGGTTGATTACTAACAATTAAATTGTGGCACATGAAGTGTTCAACTTGATGAAAACACGCTCCACTTAAAAAAGAGGAACCATGGCCTGGAAGATAGATATGACCAAAGCCTATGATAAAGTGGAATGGAAAGTTCCTTAGAGCGGTAATGTTGAGAATGGGGTTCTGCACAAAATGGAAAGATATTGTCATGCACTGGATTTCGACCATCTCATTTAGAATCAAGGTCAATGGGGAGCTCACAAGAGGATTCACTCCAACCCGTGGCCTTCGCCAGGGAGACCCCCTCTCCCCCTTTCTCTTCATCTTGGTGGCTGATGTTTTCTCTAACCTTATTTCCAGGGCTGTAGACGCTAAGTCTCTTCATGGAGCAAAAGTCTTCCGTGAGTGCCCACATGTGTCACATTTGTTCTTTGCCGACGACTGCCTCCTTTTCTCCAGAGTAACCATCAACGAATGTCGGTGACTAGCCATGCGATCCAGCAGTATGAATGGGTGTCTGGACAGTCTATCAACCACGACAAATCTGAAATCTCATTCAGCGTGGGGGTCCCTCCGGCCAAGAGAGATGAGCTTTGTGATTCTGTAGGCATGCATATGGTTGATAAACACCAGATGTATCTCGGGATCCCTACGGTGATTGGCCGGTCCAAAAAATATATCTTTTCTTCTCTAGTGGACAGAATTGAGAAAAAAAATCCAAGGTTGGACCCCAAAAGTTATCCCCAAAGATGGAAAAGGAACCCTCATTAATGCTTTCATTCAGTCTATCCCCAGCTACTTTATGTCCATTTTTAAGATCCCGGTGGCTATTGTCAATATGATCCATTCACATACTGCCAAATTCTGGTGGGGGAAAATGAGGGAAGGAATAGACCTCACTGGATGGCATGGAATAAACTCTGCAAACCCAAGGCGGAGGGGGGGATGGGATTCCAGAATCTTCTCCTGTTCAATGATGATTTGTTAGCCAAGCAAGGGTGGTGCCTTATTAACTGCCCATTATCTCTCTGTGCATGGGTACTCCATTCCAAATACTTTCCGCACATGAACTTCCTTGGTTCCTCCCTTGGCCCCCACCAAGCTTTCTCTGGAGAAGTATTTGGGGGGGCCGCAATCTCTTGGAAAAAGGTCTGGGCTGGAGGATTGGAAATGGATCCTCTGTCAACATCTAGAACGACCTATGGCTTATTGATAAGGATGGTGTGGGGTCCACATCCCCCGTCCAAACAGGTCTTGAAGACACCACTGTTGATTGCCTCTTTTCTGACCAGGGCTCGGGGTGGTGTATGAAAAAGATCCAAGACTGGTTTAACGAAAGAGACCAAAGAATTATCCTCAGTATCCCTTTAGTCCCTGATGCGGGCCTCGACCATCTTTTCTAGACCAATGATTCCTCATGAGATTACTTGGTAAGATCTGGGTACAAACTGGCTCTTGGCATACACTCTCTTGACCGTGACGAGGGACCATGGAATGCGGTCTGGAAACTCAATGTCCCCCAAACAAATCCGCCATTTCTAGTGGCAGGTTTCACGGGCACCCTCCCTACAATGAGCCTTCTCTCCTTTCGTCATATGGCTAGTGCCGAGTCCTTCCCTTTCTGCCCGAATATCCCAGAAACTCCTTGGAACGCTATCATTAACTGCCCGAGAGCTAAGGAAATTTGGATTAAATGGGGCCCGGCTTCGGAGGCCTCCCTGAACACCACATCAAACCTCCCCGATCTTCTGATGTGTTGGTGCTCCTCTATTTCATCATCTACGGCTAGTTCACTTTGCACCCTAGCTTGGATCATTTGGGTTCAGCGCAACGATTCGGTGTTCCACCAGGTCCATGAAACCCCTGACTTCTGGATTGAATGATCAATTTCATGGATGGAGGGATGAAAGGACCACAAAGACACTGTATGCCGGGTTCTACCCCCTATTTACCCCCTCAATGGACCCCCCCCAATGGAAGGGGGGATTAAGATTAATGTGGACACTTATCATCCCAAAGATGGGCCAGTTGCGCTCGGCCTTCTGGCTCGTAATCATCTGGGGCAGATCATTGCAGCAAAATATGAATTACATCATGCCGTATGGGAACCTACAATTTCGGAAGCCTTTTCTATCCTTGCGGGGATGATACTCGCTTTGGAACGTGGATGGGCTGATATCATCATTGAGTGTGACTGCCTTACTGTTATCAATGCTACTAACTGCCATGAAGTCAGACTCCAGCCTTTTGGCATCATCATCAAG
The DNA here is from genome assembly GCA_963277665.1 of Viscum album. Taxonomy (NCBI): domain Eukaryota; kingdom Viridiplantae; phylum Streptophyta; class Magnoliopsida; order Santalales; family Viscaceae; genus Viscum; species Viscum album. Next base: position 274,990,149 of record OY728126.1, on the reverse strand, counting down.
AGAATCTGCTCACTTTTCCAAGGCTTCTCTTCCTGCACCTTCTACTTCACCAAAAGGGAAGGAAACAATGCTGCCCACCAACTTGCAGCCTCAGGCCCCTTCTATGTTAACTAGCTATGGCTGGAAAATTTCCCTTCATGGCTCTGCTTATGTACATCTGCAGATCTTCATCATTAATAGTACCTCTTTTTCAAAAAAAAATGTACCCATGAAGCATCTAGCTCTAGGTCAAAGTGACCCATTCTAATCACATTGTTAGGATCAGGCTGATACTATTCCAACAAAGATATGTGAAACACATTATGAAAAACACTGAGTCATGGTGGGAATGAAAACCAATATTCCACTTCTCGAACCTATTCTAGTATCTGAAAATAGACTATGTATATAAGAGATAACTTTCCCTACTTCCCAAATTAATGATTGTAAAGCCTCATAGAGATCCACAATAACACATGATCACTCACCTTGAACTAAAACATTCATCTATGATTATTTCCATATAATTTCTGATTCCTCTATGCAATTTCCATCCATTTGTTGATCAACTAAATCTTTTCCATTATTTATTAAGAAATTCTTGGCCTAACCGGTGAAGTCTCACATGTTTCCACAAAATAATGTGGATAAAGACAAGGATTCCAATACAATTATTCCAAATAACACATAAGTATTGAGCCCTAATAACTATTATTATACTAGAACTCCAATAACTACACTTCATCTTCCCTTGAGCCACCACAATCAATTACACGTTTTTGAAACCTGTCATCCAAACTTTGATTCAACATTTTTTATTTCCCATACCTCCAAGTTTGATATGTTGTACTAATGGCCAGTTGAGTTCTAAGGGATTTCTATAAGGATTTCCATAAAAGAAACATAAACCTCATATCTTTTTTTGAAACTATCGAAACTGGTACCCCATTCTTATTTCCCACTTCTCTAATATCATTTTTTGACAAGTCCTTCACTATTTGAGTTTCATGAATAGGGATGAAATTGGAAGACTTTATGTGATGATCCACTATCACCGATATAGAATCATGTTTCAGAACTTTTCATGGGATATCTATTACAAAATACAAGGATATTTTTTCCTATTTACAAATAGGAATAGGTACAGACTGCAACATACATTATGTTCACTGATACTCTACCTTAACTTTATAACAAGTTAAGTATCTCAAAAAAAAACTTGTCCACTATCCTTTTCATACCAATCCACAAAAAAAAATTCAACAACTTTTTAATATTTTTTATTCAAAGATGAAAAACCTATATCAAATTTTGGTAAGCATGAAGATGTTTTTCTAGACCAGCCAAAGGTACGACCATCTGATCTCATAACCAAAAAAAATATACTCCTATCCAATTTCCATCCCACCATGGTCACCTCACCAATGAGTTTTGACCTCATAGAAACACATTATGAATTGTACATATATGCCTCTTTAACCATATCCACCAAACCCAGAATGAAAAAAATGGAATGAAAACTTCAAAATCACCTTGTATTTACATTCCAAGTTCATATCTACTATCACAAACCTCGACTACCACTAATATGAAGCCCTTTTCTTCTACTCAGAATATTAAATTATTCTTAATGCATCTTCCACCATATTCTATTCACCCAGTGTATACATCATGTTAAATTAAAAAATTTGAAGACACTAAATCCAACTTATTTTTCTTATATTCAAATAAATTTGTTGTAAAATATTATTCATGCTCTTAAGATCTATAAACATTGTGAATTTCTCACCAAATATGTAATTATGAAATGTATATAAAGAGTAGACTACAACAGAAACCTCCAAATCATGTTTTGTGTAGTTATTCTCTTGAAAATATAATTTTCTTGAGTAATAAGTAGAATCATAATCTCCCTACATGAGAAAACATACCATCTATGATCCTAAAGCATCATAATAAACCACATACCCTTTTCTTAATTCTAGAAAAATAAAAAAATGATGGTGATTTAAGGAAAACATTATTCTCTTGAAAAGACATAATACATTCATCATTACTTTGGAGTGGAACATTATTCCTTGTCAAAGATGTCACTGGTGGAGATAATTCTATGAAATCACAAACAAAACATCAGTAATAACCAGCCAATCTAAAGATATTGCGTGTCACGAGGACATTCTTTGGTTGTTTCCAAGAGATAACAACCTCTAGATTTTATAGATCCATAGAAACACATCTTTCAAAGAATACATGACCAATAAAACTTACCCATGGAATCCAAAAATCACACATTGATAATTTGGAAAACAACTAATTATCAATTAAGATTCATAACACTTTTTCAAAGTGTTGATCAAGCTCAGCCCTTGTCCTTGAATACACCAATATGTCATCCACAAACACCACCACAAAATAATCCAAATACCATTGAAATAGATTATTCATCAATTAAATAAATAATACTAGTGAAATCATAACATCAATTGGAATAACCACATACTAATAAAGTCCATATCCCCTTATGAAATATGTTTTTGGGATATCCTCCTTCTGAAACCGCAATTGGTGAAATCTTGATTGCAAATAAAATTTATAAAACCAATAAACTCCCCACAGTTGGTCAAAAATATAATCAATTTATTGATGTGGATATCGATTATTTGTCATAACATGGTTAATCTTACAATAATACACACACATGCGAATATTTCCATCAGCCTTTTTGACAAAAAAGACAGGTGTTTCCCATGGAGATGTGATCGTCTGAATGAACCCTTTTCTTTCCAAACCTAAAAATAAAATTTCAATTCCATTAATTCTATTAGTTCCATACCATAATACATATGGTAAATAATAATTCTCCCCTAGAGAAGATCAATCATAAATAACACTTCTCTTTTGGGTGGAAACCCAGATAAATTTTCCGAAAAAACATCTTGAAACTAATAAAAACTACTGGAAATCTGGTGTCCTTGATCTCTTCCATTAATTCAAAAGTCAAAAATGCAAAATGGTATGAGATCATTCCAAAAGCAGGTTCCAAAAATCTCGTTGCACCTGAGTTTATATTTTTATTTTCTCTAAACAGATGATCACTTCCATCATCAGTCATAAAACTGGCCCTTCAGGTATGATAGTTGATATGATCCATGGACATTATCAACCAATCCATACCCTATATTATGTCATAAACATCCATCTCAATCATATAGAAAAACCACATCATCTCAGATCTATCAAAAATTATTAAACACGCTCTACACACAATGGATTGACATTCTCTTTGAGGAATAAGAGTTTGAAGTTTCAACACATAAGGCGTCATCTCATCTTCAGGAAAAAAATCTTAAAAATAATAAAAAATGATGTAAAACTAGGGTTCTTGATCTCTTACATTGATTTCAAAGTCAAAAATATAAAATGGTATGATATCATTCCAACTTCAGGTTACAAAAATCTTGTTGAACATGACTTTACATTTCTATCTCCTCTAATGAGATGCTCAATACCATCATCAGTTGTAAAATTAACCCTTAAGGGATGCATTGGGTCTATAATACTTTAGACCTCCATAGTTTTGTTCTGTGCAGGGCTTTTCCCATCTTGAAATAATAATTAAAAGTTAATGTTGGATGGAGTGATGACATTTTATGTGGTCCTTGTACATTTTCAACCAATCCATACCCTATATAATTTCATATACATCGATATCAAGCATATAAAAATACCATATCATCTTAGATCTATTAAAAATTATAGAACATGATCTACACACAATGGATTGACATTCTCTTTGAAGAATAAGAGTTTGAAGTTTCAACACATAATGTGTCATATCATCTTTTAAACCCAAAAAATCAATATCCTGAGAAGTAATAAAGGAATGGAATGAAATTATATCAAACAATTCATGCATAATAGTTGGATTCAAAAGAATCATACCTCACACAATGGATGGTCCAAATTGATAACCGAAAATAACTTTCTCATCTCCATATAATTTCTTACTCGATGAACATTGTTCTTTATTTACCTTTTGAGATTTACCTTACTGAGGAGTCTGGGAATTAATAGAATTACCATGGATATATCTATTATTCTAATGAGAGGTATTTTGCTGCCCTCATCCTATTAAAGCAAACAATGTTTGTGACACATGGGAAGTCTCCAGGACACTTGACCTTAAATAACTGAAACAATGTCACCGAAAATGACACATCTAGTTTCAATTGTGGAATTCTCTATATAGTGTTGCACACTCTCGCTTAATGTTTTCGAATGAACCAAATTGGAAACATCTAGATTTATTATAGGGTCTTGGGGGAAGATTCATTGATCCATCAATCTAATTCTGAGTAATACTTCCACCTTGGAAATAGGTTTCCCTCTTCTACTTTCTTCCAGTGTTAGAGTTCCCATTGTTTCCCACAGTTATGAACATGCTTCCTCCACCCATATATCCTAGGATTTCTCATTAAACCACCATATCTCTATTGACCATCTTAGTATAATATATTATTCATAGAATGGAAATCTTTGAGAAATTTTCCATCATCATCCTCAACTCAATGATTCATGCCTTTAAAGATGCACTCACATCAACATCGGGTGCAGATCAAACTAAATTCACAAATTTAGCCACATATTTCTTCACTGTGTGGCTCTATTTGTTAAAACTAAAGAAGTCCATTGTTTTAGAAATTATGAATTTATGAGGACTGAATTATTTTTAGAAAAATTATTTAACATCCTTCTATATAAGGCCTTGGTCTAATTTATTCTAACCCTCTAAATCCCACCATTGGTGTGAAAGATCCTCCAACATAAACATCACCATGATGAATTTAAAACCTAGTAGTTTTTCAAGGAAATTGAATATTCAGTTCATCATGTTCATCCACAACTCTACCTTCTCTAGTTACGAATCACCTTGAAATATGGGTGGGTTCTACTTCTGAAACTGAACTGAATGACCCACTATCCTTGGATCATTTCTTATGTTCCCTCCATTCACAACCTAATAATCTTGGAATATACTCTGAACTAGTGTTTGGTTCACCTGTGTCTCAACTGCAACCACATTCTCAGCATATTCTTCCTGTTGGTTTCTAGGGTGCATATATGGATCCATTTTTTGAAAACCGAAATATTTCATAATTCTCACTCTCTAGAAACTGATGGCTTAATAATTTCAAATTATACCACATTATATTATAACAAAATTTATTTAAATAATTCAACATTTCCCATGTTCAACAATTTTGGATAATTTCACCATGCCATTGAAATTAAAACTACCTTCAAAATACCACAATCCTAACCTTTTTCAAAATCACACATTTGAAAACATATTTAACACCTTTCAAAAGTCAATTTTTTTTCAAATTATAAATAATTACTCTAAAAGAAGTATGCACTCATAGTGGGAAGTGATTTATAAAATGAATTTCATGCTCATATAATTGGATAAACCCATTATAATGAGTTTTGAAATCATATAAGTGTCTCCAAAACACTTATGTACTAAACTCCATGGTAACATGATGTTTGACATAAAAATGTTAGCTATTTATTTTTATTCATTACAATTCATTTCTGAAAAATCCTACTCCTTTATACCATCCCAACTAAAGGACAATCCATAATGAATCTCAACTCTAAGAATGAAAAAACTAATAAAACTTTTAAGTCAAGGACCAAACAATCTGATGCCACTTATAACATCATTACCATCCTCATTTCCTTCAGAATGTGAAAGAACATTACTTGGCCTTAAGTGACCAACCATGATGCTGATGGCTGAAAATAAATTCCAAGGGCTTCATTAACAGATTGGTGATGATTTTCACTTTGATAAAAATAAAATAATACAACCCAACATTCCATAACCAAACCACCATGTTATGCATTATAATAATGTAATGAAACTAAAAATAATACCATTGATACCAAAACCAAACTACAACAGTGTACCATAGTGGGAGACTAAAAACATCAAAGTATGCTGCAGAAGAAAAGATCAACAAAACTGAAAGACTATAAGATATAAATCTTTAGATCCCAAAATTATTTATGACCCAACTCCATGATACATCAAAAATATCATGATGCTACAAGAAATAATAACGATTCGTTACCTTTAGCTGTATCATGATAAACATCATTTGCAAAAGCACTAACATGCCAAATCATGGGGGGTGAGTAATGAATCTTGGTATATTTTCCCCAAAGGAATTCCCTACTCATGCCACTAGGATTGAACAATTTATCACATTAAAAAATGATATAAAAACATTTTAAATAGTTCAAAATTGTATCATAAAGACAAAAAATTCCATATCCAAACAGTTTCTAACCAAAAAGTTTTTTTCATGGAATTAACACAAACAGCTCATTAAACCATTTCACATTTCTTTTGGGAATACCCATTTCATTATTCACACACACATCCACACATGAATGCTTCACATAAAGTTACATACTCATGAGCGGTCTCCCATCCATCCACTATGTCATCACTAAGTGGCCAATCTAGTTGTATCATAGTGAAACAAAAACTTTATCTAGGGCCATTTCCCATTATACACCAATGGTATATTCCCGTTATATATGGTCACATACAAACCATGAACTCACACCAACCATGTATACCAAAACTATTTCAAACCAACCCTTTCAAACCATTTCAAGAAAATCATTCTATTTTTGAAAACCTTTATAAAAAATTGATTTTATAAATTCACAAATCCATATATTAAAATAAAAATTATAAAACCAAGATAATGAAATAACTTTTCACAACCTATTTCCAAAAAATCTACAAAATCGACAAACGATCACTAAATAATGTTTCTACCATGATTTGAAAAAATTACCACAACAAAATTCAAGAAATTTATACAATTAAAAATTTAACCATCAAATTATAAGTGTATTAGTTTAGATTGAATGCATATATATCAAGAATTATGATTAAAATGATAAACGACATCAAAATGACCAAAAAACCAGGTTGAATCTCCAAAAACCTACCTTATATCACATCCCCTGTTATCAATATGAACAAATATAAACATAATTTTCTTCAAAAACCAATTATCTATCCTTATAAGTCTACATATATTAAACTGAGAAAGATAAAATAATGTATATCTAAGAAAACCTATGAAAAACTACCATAAATGTTGACTTACAAAGGGAATCAAGCTTCAGTGCATAAAGAAATTCCTTAGGGTCGCCTCTATATCGATGAAGAAAGCTTTCACAACAATTGGTAGGAAGAAATATCAAGTTAGGGATGAAATTGAGTAAAAAAGAGTGGTTAAAAGTTAATCCTAACCCAGATCCACTTTTTAAGGATGTAGTTTTTAAACTGTGAAGGGTTAGTCACATGGTCAGAAAAAACCATGTGAGAACCATGTGCCTTCCTCTATCTCAAGGATCACCTCACACGGTTATCCAACATGGTTAGAAAAACTATGCACCGACCATGAAAAATCCCTCTATCCCACTTTTTATGTTTTCTCCAAGGTGGATGTGGGTTTTGGACAAACCATGCACCTTCCCCTTAGCCAATATCTCATTGTACATAATTTCCTATAAGAGTTACACAGTTTTCACTAACCATGATATATCCATGAACCTATAGAAAAGCACAAAAACATTAAAAATTTATTCAAAACACTCCCAAAATTCTCCCAAACTCTGTACATACTTATAAAGAATAAAGAAGGTGCTAATTACCTAAAACTAAGGGTTATACTATATCAGTATACTTCAAAATGTTTTCAAAGTAATTTTAGATTAATAATTATTTTGAGGATTATAAAAAGTGAAACAGTTAAGTAATGTATCTAACTACCATTGAATATCTCTTTAGAAAATTGTTTCGAAACATAGATCATGATATAAAAAAATTAAATTTTTTACTCCATATAGACTTAATAATTCATTGATATATATATATATATATATATATTCTAGAAAGTTGACCGAGTGAAAACTTATCTTTGTAACGTCCCTGTTCCAGAAGCTGCCCCAAGGAACCCCATGCCCGGTTCATCACATGTCCTCAAGCACATTTCCCCAAACTCCAGAGGCTATTGACTAGTAGCGAGGGACTTTAGTATGAAAGTGGAAAAACTATGCCCTCATTGGCAGAGTAACACAGTGGAAGTAAAACAGAAAAAAATAGCGGAAGCCGTAAATCATGTAACAAGTAAACAGTCGAAGTAATAAATAACTAGATCACACATATATAAATGATGCATGATACATATGTCTAAGAAACCATCCAAACAAATGACAATGTTGGAATATAGTACTAAAAAAATGTATAAAAGAAAAACAAGTAAACATCTCCACAGCATCGCAAGCCTTGGCTTGGTCCCATGCTCCCCAGCTTTACAACAATCAAGTACCAGAAATAGAAGGGAGCTTGCCCTTATCTATACCTGTATCAATATAATCTATTTTGGCCCAAAAGCTTGACCCAAATTGGCTGTGAGACGAATCCCAGTAGGAAACAACCCAAATATCTGTGCCTAATAGTCAATGAATATATATCGCCGAAACAAAAAAAATGAAGCAGTAAACAAAGAAGTACACATAGTAACAATCTTACAATTTCAATTTCATTCGTTTTTATATATCAAGAGAAACCAATCAAAATCGGGTAACCCTCTGGGAAGTACTCACAGCCTAACCCCTCTAGTTCAACCAAACAACCACAAGCAACCCTCTGGGAAGTACAGAATGTTTAACCACTTTGGGTCAGCTTTTTCAAAGACTCTCTGAAGAAGCACTCACCATCAATTCCCCTTGTGGTCTTGTATTGGTAACTAAAAGGAACTCTGAGGAAGCACTAAATGTCCAATTCCCCCTGTGGAACTTATCAAGGAAACTATATACACTCTGAGGGAGCACTTACATTAATCCCCTATATGGTCTCACAATGCAAAAGTAAATAGACAATCTAGAGAAGCCCTCAACATCTATTATCCCTATGGTTTACTAAACCAGGTTCCTACAGCCCTATGTAATTCAATCATGCACAATGATATATGGAATCCAATGCAAACGTCAAGAAATACATGTCTAAACAATCCATAACATATCATAGCATGTCAGATAATAATCACTCCATCCTAACAAAACTAGGCATGGAAAACAAAGTAGCAGCCTAACAGGAAGAGCTAGACCAAATGGTCAAAACAATAGAACATGGAAAAAACATCCATAGCATGTTAAGGTTAACCCTATTCAAAATAATTAACCTCTATCCAAACAAACAATGCAATATTAAGTAATAACAGGGCTAACACCTATAAGCACGCAATACCCAAAACAAGTGTATTGAGAAATTTTGCACATATAATTAAAAGTCTATCTACAGAAAGGAACAAACCACCTACCTCAGCCTCGTGATATCATTATATTTGATCTTTAGGCCTTGAATCTCCCTAGAATGTTGTATATATATAAAAACACTAAAAAAATTTAACTGAGGATATCACGTAGAATAGGAGAAATCAAGTGATTAAGATCAAGAAAAAAAAGAGAACTCAACGATGTGATTCCAATGCAGTTGACAGTGGTCGATTTGAAAAATGGACTGCGAGTTGGGGGTTCGAAGAAGATCCATGGTCATATGGACACTCCTGGATGATACAAATGATGAAGAAGAACATTCTGTCAATTAGAAGCGACCCTGGTCCATTTAATGAAAAAACGTACATGATGTGTTCTTTAAAAGTACACAGTGTGTACTTGCCTTTTCCGGCCTCCGATTTAGGAGGTCTCTAGGTCACCACACATATCCATGTACTCGGTCATTACCCAACCAGTACATAGTCACCCGTGGAAACCGAGTACATGGTGTGTACTTAAAGGACATGGTGTATACTCTTGAAATTTCCAAAAACTCCTACTTTTTCTCAAAAACAGCCGGAAAGAAGGATTCATAACTAAAAAGAAGATCTGGGTTGTTACAAACTTCCCCCCTTAAAGATATTCAAACATTAACTTCCCTAGCAAGGTGTCATAGAAGAAGAATCCTCGAATAGCTCTGGCCATTGTGATCGTACATCGGCCTACCACTCCCAAGTCTCATCGTGTACTTGCCCATGCTGTCATAGCACTCATACCAGAGGAACAAACCAGCCATGGAGAACCTTCGCACTTCGATCAACAATCTAGGTAGGATGATCCTCAAAGGATGTGTCCACCTCTAACTCAACCTCCTCGATTTGGAAAACCTGATATTGGTCTAAGAAGTAACATTGAAGCTAAGAAACATAGAAGACATCATGCATAGCCTAGTACCTCTGAGGTATTTACAGCCGATAGGCAACCGGTCTGACTCTCTCCAAAATCTCAAATGGTCAAATGTACCATGGTGAAAGCTTAACATGATTCCTAATCCTCTTGTGTCCTAACCTCGGCGTGACACACAGAAAAACCTGATCTCTAACCTCAAACTCCAGAGGTCATCTTCATCAATAAGAATAAGTTTTCGGTCTTGACTGTGCAATATCCATCCTATTCCGAATCAACTCTACCTGCTCTGTAGTCTCTGGGACAAGACGAGGTCCCAACATATCTGCCTCTCTTGCCTTCAGCTAGAATAAGGGGTATCGGCATGACCTACCATACAAAACCTCAAAAGGTGTCATCTAAATATTTTCTTGAAAAATATTAATGTAGGAAAACTACACAAGAGGTATGTTCTTCTTCCAAGAGCCTCTAAAATCAAGAATGCATGCTCGAAGCATGTTCTCTAGCAACTGAATCATACACTCGTACTAGCCATCTATCTGAGGATGGTAAGCTATACTCAGAATTACCTGTGTATCCAAAGCCTTCTGTACTCCCTGTCAAATCCAAGAAGTAAAAAGGTGTGTCTCTGTCTGAAACAATGGAGTGTGGAACCCCATGTAAACATACAATCTCTCGAATGTTCAACCATCCTATCTCATCAACAGAGAAAGTCTCCTGGATTGGAAATAAGTGGGGAACCTTCATGAGTCTATCAATGACATCCCATACTGCATCATTCCCTCAAGGAGACCTCGGTAAACCCGTCACGAAATCCATCATGACATCGTTCCATTTCCACTCAAGAATGGGTAACTACCACAAAATCCCTACTGGTTGCTGATGCTCCTCCATCACCTACTGATAGGTGGAACATCTCATGACAAAACCGACAACATCTCTCTCCATACTTGGTCACCAATACTCTCAGTGTATATCATGACACATCTTCATGACACCAGGATGAACTGCCCAAACTGAGGAATGAAAGTCCCGCATCAGCTTCTCTTGTATGTCTGTTGACACCCATACACACCCATGAAAACGTAAAATATCATCCTTGCCTATGGTACATCCAGGAATGGGGTCCCCTCCTGATACACTCTCCCATAGGACTAGGCCTTCATAATTTGATAGCTACCTCATTCAGAGTTGATCAAGAAGAGTAGAGGTAACAGCTACAGAATATAGAAACGTCTACCCCTGTCTTTCATGTACCTCCAAATGCATCTCAGAGAATATATCCATAAGCCTCCACTCACTAATCTCCTCCTGAACTTACAATATCAATGTTCTTCTGCTCAAGGCATCAGCCACTGTGTTACCCTTCCCAGTCATTTATGTAAACTCAAAGTCAAAATACTAAAGGTACTCAACCCACCTTCGCTATCTCAAATTCAGGTCACGCTGTGTGAAATTTTACTTGAGACTATATTTGTCAGTGAAAACTAAAAAATGATCTTGCAACATGTAGTGTCTCCAACAATGCAAAGCATGAAAAACTATAGCCAACTCAAGATCATGTGTCGGGTAATTTCACTCATGTGGACTCGACTTCTGAGACCTATACGCAGAAATCCCTTCTCCCTGCATAATCACTACTCCTAGCCTGATACCAGATGCATCATAGTAAATAGTATAGCTCTTGCACGGATCTGGAAAAACCAGTATCGGTGCTGATGTCAACCTCCCTTTCAGCTTCTAAAATTATGAATTACAAGATCCTGACCACAATTACTTCACACCCTTCTTAGTTAGGCACTTTAGTGGAACTCTTAAGTGTTAAAAGTCTTGTATAAAATGTTTGTAGTAACCAGCCATCCCTAGAAAACTCTATACCTCAAATAAAGTCTTTGGCTACTCCCTAGAAACTACTGCTCTCACATTATCTAGGTCAACTGATACTCCTGCCTTTGAGAAACATGTCCCAAGAAGTGAACCTAGTATATCAAAAAGTGGAATATTGAGAGCTTAGAGAAAAACAGATGCTATCTCATTGCACTCAAAATGATCTCATGATGGGTACCATAGTCTTGTTGAGTGTGAGAGTACACCAAGATATCATCCACAAATACTACCATGAAATAATCCATGAATGGATGGAACAATCGGTTCATCAGCGCCATGAAAACTGCAGGCGCATTCGTGAGACAGAATGACATAACCACATACTTTTATAGACCGTACCTGCTCTGAAAGGATTTAAGAGGTACATCTGATGGTCTAACGCACCGCTGATGGTAACCAGATGTCAATAAAATCTTAAAAAACATCCAGGATCCTCGAAGTTAATCAAAAAGATCATCAATCCTAGGAATGTGATATTGGTTCTTGACCGTCAACAGGTTCAACTTCCGATAATCCACACAAAGTATGAGGGTACCATTCTCATTCTTCGTAAACAGGATAGGAAAACCCCAAGGAGAAGTACTAGGTCAAATGAAACATTTTTCCTGCAACTCCTCCAACTACTTCTTGAGCTCCTGTAACTCTGGTGTGTCCATCCTATAAGAAGAAATAGGCATCAGTTCCATTCCTGGCACAAGCTCAATAGAAAATTCCACCTCTCGCTTCGGAGGAAAACCTAAAAAATCCTCTAAAAAGATATCCCTAAAATTATCCACCATTGGAGGAAATTCCATCTGTTAAGTCCCCTGTTCAACCAAATATATACTATTAATATGAGTTGTAACTCCTCCCAACCCATGATGCATGGGTCCCGCTCTACTCGTTTAGACATCCCATTCGCCATTATGAATAAATGATCCACCCTCTAGTCATGTGAAACTCACCCTACGGTGATAGAAATCGATAACTTCCTAGAAGGGAACTAACCAGTCCATTACAAGAATGACATCATAACATGTCATCTCTAGGACATAGAGTTCCCAAAATAAGTGACACCCACCAAACTCTAGATGGAACTCTATGAACTGACATACACTAGTCGTTCTGGTCCCCAATGAAGTGTCTAACATCAAGATATCAGCAGAAGAAAAGATACAGAACCCAAGGCTCTCCACAACAACGATAGATATATATATCTATGGGAAGCCCCTATATCAAAAAGTGTTGAAGCTAAAACTGAGGCAATTATGATTGTACCGCGAACTGAAGAGGTTCTGGGATCCTGCTCTTTCCGAGTCTGCTCCACTACAAAATTTTGACCTGCACTGTGGCCCTATGACCCTAACTTAATCCCCTTAGATGATCCACCATGTTCTTGCTAAAATAACTATTAAAAAACAAGCCTATACCAACACATTCATTCCAACGGTTTTTATAAACTGTTGGAATAGATTTTATATACCTTTGATCTTAATAAAACCATAGGTATATCCTCCTTCAAATCGATTTCTATCAGTCTCATCCGCATGCCCCCCCGTACACTCTCCTCTCCCCGAGAAATCCAATTCCATAAAAACAGTCTCCCCAACCAATCATCCACAATTATCCATCGCGCTAATCCCCGATGCCAAATCTCTTCTCCCCCGCCAACCCTCTTCTCCCCTGATTCCTTTCTCATCCATTGAAATCATCCCACTAAAATCTAAAACCTTGTCTCGATGCTCCAGTTCCTTCTGATTCTATCGTTCCATATTGGGATTTTGTGCTCATCCCACTCAAAGTCGAAATCATTCCTCGATGCTCTTGTTCCTTCCGATTCTGCCATTCTAGCTTTGGCTTCCTTCAACTCTATTAACGCTCAAAGCCCAGTTTATGGTGTGATCTTCATGGTTTATGGTTGGATCACCAAGGCTGGGTCTCTAATTCATTTTTCTTTAATTCCCTATAGGTTTCTCCTTTCCTATTGTGGTTTAATCAAACCCTGGTTCAAGGGGTTGACTTGTGGTTTCATTGGTGTTTAAGGTTTATAGTAGTTTCTTATTAGTTGTTTATCCATCCTCCTGCAGACTGGATACATTTCGGCTCATGTGTTAGTGGATTGTAAAGATGTCTTCATTATGCCTTGACTAGACTCCCTATCACCCAATATGTGGGATGTCTTTTGAATGCAATTTCAGTTATCTATCTCAAACCCATATGTTGGTGTTTAAGATGATATAGTGGATTCTTCAATAAATGGTACACATTTTGCAGGATTTATTAATTTTAGTTTCTTATTCATTTTTCATATTTCTAGCATGGTAGATAATTCATATGGGATTTTATACCCTTCTGAAGGATAAAATAATTTTTATTAGAATTATTTAAACCCCAACAGTGGTATCATAGCCATACCATGAATTTGATTTATGAATACTTTCATGAGATGGAGAAGAAAACAAAAAGAGAACATTATTTTCAGTTTTATGGAATGTTTAACTTACCTTTATGTATTCTGGATCTAGCTAATGGTTATCAGTTTTACCAGAATCTGAATGGTCTACATAAGTGACATCTCCACTTACCCTTTTATAATGTAGTCCATGTAAGGATAAGAAAGTATTATCCTTACATAGAACAATTTGTATAAGGATCATTTTGTTGTACCCTTATCAAGATAAATTTAGTTACCCTTATGTAGAATGTTTCTTCATAAAGGCAAATGAAATTACCCTTCAGCAGAATGGTTCTATATAAAATTAACTTTTATATTAGCTTTTCACTGAAAGATGAATTTTATTGAGTTTGAATCATTAATCACAATTCACTAATTGTTGGGAAGAACCTATTATACAACTAATGACACATACTCTATTATTGATGAATCATTCAAAAACTCAATTCACTCTTACACTCAACATAAACTGACATACACTGGTCCTCATTCACCCAAAAACACAACATTAGTGTGAACATTACATAGGATTGATAGACCTCAAATACTTATTTCCCAACGGTTTAAAAAACCATTGGGATAAAGACCCTTTACCAACGGCTCTAGTAAACCATTGGTATAAGGTGTTATGTGTTGGGTTTTCCCAACGGTTTTGTTAAACCGTTGGGAAAGAAAAATTTTACTTAAAAATTTTAACTACAGTTTTTATTAACCATAGGGAAAAGGTACACCCAATTTAGGGACCCTCATCCCGGGTGAACCATCCCCAACCTCCACCTCCCCCCCGATCTCGATCTCCTCTCAGACTCTGAATCCACCTCTCATCCCCCTCCCTCTCCTCTGATGGTGTTCCCCTTCCCCTCTCAGCTCCCTCTCTAACGATGATATCCCCCTCCCCTCTTGGCTCTTGATGACGTTCCCCCCCTCCCCTCTTGTCTCCCACTCCTGGTGACATCCCCCTCCCCTCTTGGCTCAATCTCCTTTGAGGACGTCCCCTGACCCCCTCTCCAGTCGCGCGTGAGACCCCCCATGGCCGAACACCCCACGGGACGTCCCCCCCTCTCAGCTCCCTCTCCTCCCACCAGGGTTCTTGATCGGTATTTTCAAATAATAATTAGTCTTCTTTAAAAAAAATGAGGCAATAAGGAATTCATTGTTAGTTCCATAGTTAGGATAAACATTCATATTAATCGTGCATTTTCTAGAGTTTTGGTTAGTAACCAACTCATGGTGTGGTGAATTATTGGGTAAATTGTGAATTTTTTCAAAATAGAGTCTTCCAGAAATGCAGGGTTAGATTCGCAGGTTGTATTCCATTCATTCGAATAGTGCATTCAATAAAAAGTTCATGATTTTTTAAAAAACTCATATTTTCCTCTATAGACTCATATTAGACCTTATATTGTGTTGGATTTTTTTTAAACATGATATATATGTGATGATGTTGTATCATCATTAAGATGTGCAATGATGTGGGTTAATTGGAGGTGAGTGATGCTATATGAGATTTTATGGGTTATAGTGAGGAGTTTCTTTCCCTTTAATTGATTGGTTCATAAAACATAAGTCTGTACTGCATATATTATGTAATTGGAAATGGTAAAGTAAAATGTTGGTCTTAGATTTCCAAGTTGGTTATTTGGATGGTATTCTCTATCAAAAGTTGGTATATCTCGATTGACTATGGGTGTATTTTCCAATTGACCAATGTATTTATTAAACTAACCATGAAATATTCATTTCCCACAATACAGAAGCACCACAAAAATCATAGACAGACACTACACACATCAAGACCCCCATGGGAGACACCCCTTGACATCTACGGATAGTTAAGGGGCCATCAACATAGGAACTAAAGTCAATTGGCACTCAAGACTTGAGAAATTCTCATTTCTGGTAGAAAAGATACCAACACCTTTATTCTTAGTATAGTATAATGAAATGGTTTACACCCTCATGACCAAATAGACCATCTGGTTCATGGACTAGTTCCAAACTATGTTCAAGAGTAGGATCAACTAGAAAACATTGATTGTGGTCTTTATGAGGTTCTTTCCATAGTGAAGAGTGTTATGTGCACAATCTTCAACTCAACTAATGTAGCATAGGTGCATATTCAATGGATAAGTGTACTAGTATGGTGTTTCCAACAACGTTCTATATAAAAAACATAATTAATAATGAAGAGATTATTAAATGGAATTGTTTCCCCTTCCTTGTAGGAACATGATTTGTCCCATGGGATGGTGTGGTTCTTATATATTTGGTAGTGACATGTATAGTCATAGGATACAGGTATGTTTTTGTTTAGTTTTTATTTTTTTTATTGCATTGGGAACATATGTATTTTACTTATTTCTATGGATGGAGGGTAGTGATGCTATCCTGACTAGTTGACATAGATCACTTGTATACTGTAATACCATGAGGTGTGAGTGTGAAGAAACATTGGAAGATAGAGGAGCCTTGGGGTCTTCTATGAGATGGAATTGTTTTTCTAAAACATTGTGTGCGAAAATTTCTGGAGTATGTTGGATTCATGAAATAACCCCATGTGTCTCCATGAGATAGCATAAATAACCCCAAGTGTCTCCAAGTGTCTCCATACATCGTATCATCCTCACATGGGTTGGACACTCACCCAATCCTATCAAACCTATCCTAGTCTATCCTCTTAGTCACATAGTCTAGACTCATCTCTCGAGGATTATCCCATAACTCGATGCACGTCTCAACATCCAACTAGACAAAGGGGACTATTCGCCTTATGATTGTTCTAGTCACAAAAGCACACCAAGTAGTACCCGTCTACATTATATTCTCAATAATCCAGTCAAGAACCTCATCAAAATCATGTATTTTAACCTAGCCCCACTGACCAGGTTCCATCCTAAGATAAATCACACCAAGCCTCTTGGCATTATAATGCCAATCTGTCCGACAATACCCAATACCCACACTAGCATCTCATCCTTCATCTCTTTAGTTGAACTCTTGAATCATTAAATGGAGTAAAACCTTTCATAATACATTTTATATACTCAGAGGTACCATACCACTCTACGAACCTACCAAGATTCCAATCCATACTCATAAGTATTTCCTCATCAAATGCTAGATGTACAATTTCCACACATATCACTACAAGTCCCAATCCTATTAGGAATATTTTACTTGATTTAAATCCTCATCATTAGCGACATCAATCACATTAAAGCACATAAATTTCAACTGAACCCTACATTCCAAGAATTATTCATGTGGACAAGCCCCATGGAAACATGATAAGAACTAAAACCATAAATAATAATTTCAAATACATGCATCATTTTTAAATAAATATCTCAAGTGTATACATAAAAACCAAGAATAATAATACCTCAACCATTGTATCAAACAAAACCAAACTAAGTTGAAACTCGAGAAAAATTGATTATATACCATTAATAGTAAGAGTAAAGGTTAATTAATAGGAATGTACTATTTGATAGAATCATTTTGAAACATTGATCTGTTTCCCCTTTGCTTACATGAACATGATTTTACCCAAGGGGCGCTGTGGTACTTATTTGTTGGGCAGTGACTGGTATAGTCATAGGAGATATGTATGTTTCAGTTTAGTTTTTATTTTATTTTCGTTATCGCATTGATCACTTTGATCTTTAACTGCTTTCTAGGGACAGAGGGTAGTTATATTCTATGATGGGGGCCAGAAGGATTTTAGATTGATTCAGTCCGTTGGCTTTGATCCGAGGTAATATTCTTTGGTTACTACTTGTCTCGCACCTCATGTATTTGGGGATTTAGTGTTTTTGACTCCATATTATGTTTTCAATAGGGCATTGGATCATTTTGTGTTAGTTTGGGTGGATCTGGTTCACCGCTGCCAATCTAGGTAAGTCTTTAATTCTATTGGTTGGTTTCTCACTGGTTATGTGTGTCGTTCATGTTTTTTAAGGTTCTTAATATCCTTTGTGTAGTGCGTTGATCCCTGCTCATTGGTTTTGAGTCGCCAAGTCAAGGGCGACTCGCCTGTATGTGCATAGGTAAGTAAGTATATGTATGTGGGTTCCCCCGTTACGTGTATAGTCACCCATGGCTGTGATTATTCACATATGGGGCTAGATGTGCCCATATATATACATAAATGCATACGCAGGTGAGTGCAGACTAATATATGCATATAAGCATATGTGCAAGGATCCCCTTGCACATGCTCATGGCCATGCAGGTGTGTGCATAGAGGTAGGTGTCCTTGCATGTGTGTGAAGGTGCATATACCCAGTGGAGGAGCCGAAAATTTTAGTTAGAAAGCTCCAAGAGCTTAAGTGGATGTCTAGGTTCCACCTTAAGGTAGAGTCCCTCTCGTAGCCTCTTTAATTTAAGAATGCTTTAAATTGAATTTATCTTCTTTCTTAATTCGGCTTAATTATATTGAATTTCATATCATGAATAAGTTTTATTTAATATAATTGTTTCATTTCATAAATAAAGTCATGTTTTTATAATAAAACCACTTTTAAAAACAATTAATATAAAATATATATCTTTATTATTCCACAATCCTGAATCAAGAGTCTGTATTTTATAACATAAGATCAGTTTCTATAATATGAAGGACAACTACATAGGAATTATTTGGAATCCTGGCTAGAAGATGCTTCCGCATAGATGTTGCTGGATCGAAACAACACGTTGTGGTCATGTCATGGTCACGTCGCGGTCACACCGCAGTCATGTTGTGGTCACGCCGTGATCACGCTGCCTCGCAGATGTTGCTGGATCGAGCCAACACGTTGTGGTCATGTCGCGGTCACGTTGCGGTCACACCGAGGTCACGCCGCGGTCATGCTGCGGTCAGGCCGTAGTCGCTCCGTGGTCACGCCTTGGTCATGCCATGGTCACACTGTGGTTCATGCTGTGGTCACGCCGTGATCATGTTGCCTTGCAGATGTTGCTGGATCGAGCCAACACATTGTGGTCACACCGCGGTCACGCCGTGATCACGCCGCAGTCACTTCGCGGTCACGCCGCGGTCACGCCGCGGTCACGCCGCGGTCACGCCGCGATCACTCCGCGGTCACGTCGCGGTCATGCCGCGGTCACGTCGTGGTCACGCCGTGATCACGCTGTTTTAATGCCGTGATTTGGCCCTACTTCATGATGACACCTCGAGGTGGTTCACAGTACTATCAAAATTTGATGTATGATACCTAGATTGAGTTTTAGATACATTACCCACCCATAGTTAATGGGGGAGGGAGGCGACGACCGGAATGTTTCCCCTCTCCCTTCACTCCTAGATAGAAGATGATGCCCTATAGTTGTAACTGGAACGGGCCAACACGCCGCGGTCACACCGCGGTCATGCCGTAGTCACGCTGTGGTAATGCCATGATTTGACCCTGCTCCCGGACAACACACCACTGCAGTTTGCAGTCCTATTGGAATTCGATGTATGATACCTAGATAGAGTTTTAGATACACTACTCACCCATAGTTAATGGGGATGGAGGCTACGTTCGGAATATTTCCTTTCTTCCTCCCGTTCCCTTCACTCCTGGCCGGAAGATGCTACCCCGCGGATGTCACCAGACTAGGCCAACATGCCGTGGTCACACCATGGTCATGCCACAGTCATGCCGCAGTCACGCCGCAATAATGTCGTGATTTGGCCCTGCTCCAGGACAACACCCCGCAGCGGTTTGCAGTCCTGTCAGAATTCGATGTTTGATACCTAGATAGAGTTTTAAATACATTACCCACCCATAGTTAATGGGGAGGGAGGCAATGACTGGAATGTTGCCCCACCTACTCCCACTCCCTTCGCTCCTGGTCGGAAGATGCTGCCCCGCGGATGTCACTGGACCGGGGCAACACAACGTGGTCATGCCACTGTCATGCCATGGTCATGCCGCGGTCACGCCGCGGTCACACTGCATTCATGCCGCAGTAATGCCATGATTTGACCCTGATTCAGGATGAAACCCCATGACGGTTCACAGTCCTGTCGAAATTTGATGTATGATACCTATATAGAGTTTTAGATACATTACCCACCCTCCTTCTTTGGCCCCGAACAGCCCCCCCCCCCACCCTCCTCCCGGGACCCCAGACATTCCCCCAGACAACCCCCCCTCCTCCCTGGACCTTTAATAGATCCCTAGACAGCCCCCCAACCCTCCTCCCTGGACCCCAGATCCCAATCTATGCTCTCTTCAAGATTCACCCTAAATCCCAATGGAAAATAGGGTTTTAGAGCTTCGGAAGAAGATGAGAGAAGAGTGCAAAGCCTAATCGAAAATAAGAAGCAAGAAGAGGATTATACTTACCCAGATCTTCAATCCTCACTTAAAATCACTGAAAACTCCCAAGTGACATGTACGAGTCAACCCCACCTCAAACCGAAGCATGGTGTGATGAGTACCACTCAAAGTGTCTCACTTTTATTTGAAATGGACAACATTTTAAATGAAAACAACAACTGACATACACAAAACCAAACAAACGGATTCAGATTGTGTTGATACTTTAGAACAATGATTCATGAGTCATTTTTGATGTATACGAGTCAACCCTGCCTCAATCTGAGGCATGGTGTGGCCAATACCACTCAAATTGTTTCACTTTTATTTGAAATGGACAACATTTTAAGTTAAAACAACAACTAGATTACGGAAAACCAACCAAACACATTTAGATTGTGTTGATACTTCAAAAAAATTATCTATGGGTCATTTGTGATGTGTACAAGTCAACACCTCCTCAATCTAAGGCACAGTTTCGCTGGTACCACTCAAAGTATCTTTCTTTTGTTTAAAATGGATACTCTTTTAAGCAAAAACAACTAGCATACAGAAAACCAACCAAATGCATTAAGATTGTGTTGATACATTAGGAAAACGATCCATGGGTCATTTTTAAAGTATATGAGTCAACCCCGCCTCAATCTGAGGCGCGGTGTGGCCAGAACCACTCAAAATGTCTCTCTTTTGTTTCAGAAGGACATCATTTTAAGTGAATACAACAATTGACATACATAAAACCAACCAAAGGCATTCAGATTATGTTGGAACTTTAGGAAAATGATCTATGGGTCATATGTGACTTGTACGATCCAACCCCGTCTCAATATGAGGGCCAGTGTGGTTGAAACCACTCAAACCATATCACTTTTATTTGAAATGAATTGGATTTTAAGTGAAAAAACAACTGGAATATGGAAAACCGACCAAATGCATTCAGATTGTGTTGATACATTAGGAAAACTATCAATGTGTAATTTTTGACATGTAAGAGTCAAAACCGCCTCAATCCAATGTGTAGTGTGGCCGACACCACTCAATGTGTGTCTCTTTTGTTTAAAATGGACATCATTTTAAGTGAAAACAACAACTGACATATGGAAAACTGACCAAACGGATTCAAATTCTGTTGAAACATTAAGACAACAATCCAAGGGTCATATGGGACGTGTATGAGTCAACCCTGTCTCAATCCGAAGCATAGTGTGGCCGGAAACACTCAAAGTGACTCTCTTTTTTTTTAAAATGAACATCATTTTAAGTGAAAACAACAATTATCATATGGAAAACCGACTAAATGCATTCAGATTATATTGAAAATTTTAGACAATGATCCATGGGTCATATGTGATGTGTATGAGTCAACCCCACCTCAATCTGAGGTGTGGTGTCGCCGGAACCACTCAAAGTGTCTCTCTTTGGTTTCAAAAGGACATCATTTTAAGTGAATACAACAACTGACATATAGAAACCCAACCAAAGGCTTTTGGATTCTCAAAAATGTCTCACCATCCAAGTGATAAATGGTAGAGTTCTCTTGGTACTCATATATCTTACACTAAGGAATCCACTAGAGTCCTTGAGACTCAAATCAGTCTCATACCCAAAAAAGAAATAATCACCTCATGATGACCATAAATACTATATGATATTATTGGAACTTTACTTGAATCCCAGTCTTCCTATGCTTACAAGTCCTCACCACCACACTAACTCAGGTACCATGTTCTATTAGTATTAGAAGAGCTCTCAATACCTCTTGTTGAAGGAAAAATATCTATGTCACACCATTTCTAGTCCTTGAGAAATAATTCAACCGTTTTCACACATCATATGTCATTCCATCATTAGGAGTGTGCTCCCTTCCCCAGATGGGAGGTCACTTTCTATTTTTTTGCATGTGAATTGTTTTTTTATCATTCACGATATTTGGTCCTATAAGATTATCCCCGACTCGACTTTACATGGATTCAACTTTACAATCAATGTCTCCTTCTAGTAACATGTCTCATGTATTTTGAATCGAACCATCAAAATGGGTCTAACCTTTGCATGTCTTAACTTTATAATCCACATCTTGGATATTTCCATTTAAGGAGGATTTTATGGGTGTTTTAAAATACGATTTTGACCTCTTTTCCATTACATGTTATGTTATATAGTGTTATCCCTATTGAATTAACTAAGACTATCTGATATCTTAGTCCCCACCGGAGAGGATAATCCTTGTATGACATTGGACTCCCACCACACTGCCCTCTAGGAAAATGTATGACTTGATTCCCACTATACATGACACATAGTGATGTCTAGACATCATGTCTTGGACCAACACGATTTTCATTCCATCCTAGATCATAGGGATTGTGACACAATCAAGTTGAGCCCCTGCCCAACCTAATTCTCAGATGATTCCCCTTCCTCCAAGTATGAGCTATATCCGTGTGAGTGGTTCACTTGTTTTTTCTTGTGTGATAAGGACATACTAAATTAACATAAGTAATTGTTTCCCACCGTAGCATTTCCCATCCTTATGTACATGATCACGATCTTTATAGAAATATGCTAGTCCAAACACCATGACCTTAAAAGCTATGCACTCATACCTGAGGTGTTCCTAATAATCCCTAGGCTATGAAAACATGCTAAGTTCATTTTCCCCCTATTTATTTATTTTCCATCTATCCACTTGTTCCTTGCTAAAAGACCTTAAAAATTACACCCCTACACTCTAGGCTATATGACCTTAAGGGTTATCCCCCTTTGGTTAAAGTTATGAGACCATAAAGTAAGCTATTTTTGGATCATCCTTCATCTTACCAGTAAATCATACCTAGATCCCATTTTTGTATACCCTGTCCATATGCTTGAAGGTGTAATCCTAAGAGTACTTGAATAATTCCTGAGTATTTTCTCCCTTGTAACGTCCTTCCCCTGATCCATATCCACCGAGTGGTGCCTGAATCAAGGAGTCACCACTAGACTTTTTGTACGCATTCCCATGCACTAGTGGATAACGATTAGAAATGAGGTTCTAGGGACGTACCATTAGAAGACTATACCTCATATTAGAGGGCACAAAAATAGATGAAAATAAACCAATCAACACCCATGATATAAACATTAGATCACACATGATAATACATAACTGAATAAAAATTAAATACATAAAAACTAACACACATAGGTCACCCACCAGATTGACCCCATATACAAAAAATGAATATAAAAGGAAAAAGAGACTCCAATCTATCCCCGAGTCTCACATCATCTCAATCACCAAACCATCTAAACTACTCTATAATTATCATGTAACGATGATCCTTTACCAAATTTGATCTTATATGCAAGTGACAATTCTTCTCAGGGACCAAAGTGTCATGGCCTCCTGAGCATGATGAGAGTACAACATAGTATGAAACCACTAATATAGTAAGATACATAACAAGTTAATGTGTGTCTCTACATGTGATATTCTTAGATAAATAAATTTATAAACTATTTAATATAAATAAATAAATAACTATTGATCCTCAGGCTCTAATGTCATAGTTATGATCGACCACACCTACCTCATCTAGTGCTGAAGTGTATCTAAGAATGTCGTGAAATAGTTCCAACTAGTATATCATTTAAAACCGATTCCCGTCCTCTTAGGGAAATCCAATATCAAAGTTGTATGATCAAGCACTATTTCCTAGGGTAATGGCCCTAGGAGATATTGCAGCAAGCCCACAACCAATTCCCAAGCGTCCTAAGAAATCAAATACTCTCAGGTACAATGGTAAATTACTAGATGTCATGGGAAGTCAAACATCATCTAGTATCATCCAATTATCATGATCCTACCGAAATAGAGTTTAAATGTCCATAGAGTCGATGATGCATCCTTTGGTTGTGCCTCACCCGGCTCCTCTAAAACATCCTATTTTTCATGGAGCTTCATGTTGTTATCTTGGGTTCAATTATAGATCAAATATTCATTTGATGCTCTTGAGGGTTTGTACTCATCCAGAAACATTGAAAGCCAAGATCATGTTGCCATGATGATAGAACCGGGAATGAGAAACCAAGTTTCTCACAGTTTGTTCATTGATCGGGACCCTCTTGGTGTTCACCACTACAATCTAGGTCACTTGTGGGTTGTTCATGTGTTCTACTACTTAAATTTGGGTATGTCACTACGGGGTTTGTGGCATGATTGTCTTGGATGATTTCGGGTTCCCAGGAGGCTAGCGGCTGAGTTTGCAGAACCTGGTTCTTGGATCAAGAGTTGGACGATTTGAGTGATGCTTGAGAGCATGGAGGAGTCTGGATCTAGTTGGTTGAGCATGTTCCAGATTTGCTGAAAATCTCTAGATTATCTTTGGTTTATGCTACTTGGAGGCTATCATCAGTGGATACTGAACCGGACCTGAAGTAGGTGGAGTCCACTGTTGATTGATCTCTGCTATTGCAGGTTCGCTTCCACTTCAAAGAGTGGGGGTATCAGTACTACTTCAGTTTAGGTTAGGGTCTCACTGCTTGTTTTCCTGAGATTGAGTTAATCAATGTTCGTGAATGAATGTTCAATGCTGAAATTTTGCCCATTTGTCAGTTGTTTGTATAGGGGGATAATGTTTCATCCAATGCTGGTTCACTACTGATCAAGGGGAAAAGAGAAGCATCTAGGTTTGTAATTAGTGATCTAAAATTAGTTACAGATCCACCCAGATCTGACCATGCTAATGGGTTTGGAACGGTGTTGTGTCATTAATCAATATCATCCCACTAGTTCACTCCCTCTCCTGCTAGGTGCTCTAATTTTTCTGATATGAGTTCATTCAAATTATCATTTGTTTATCTGTTCTGATTTTTCTTTTATTTGATAGTATTTTTTTAACAGGGCAACATTTTCATCAGTGTGTTGTACATCTCGAACCTCTCGTTGTTTGATTTTCATGATCACAATCACTTTCATTTTTATCTAACATTGTGTTTTAAGTGTTTGTGTTGATAGGCATTTGATTGCCAAGAAGTTGACCAAGGAAGAGGCAGAAATGGACTGAAATTCAGTCCACCGGCCGACCGGTGGCACCCAGACTCAAGGGGAAGCTACTGCCTTCCCACCGGTCGACCGGTGGCTCTTTCACCGGTCGACCTGTGGCATCCAGCCCAAATAGTGCAATCTACTGTCTTTCCACCGGCCAGCCGGTGGCTCCTCACCGGTCGACCGGTGGAGCCTGGATCAAGACTCTTCTTCTCTACCAAGGCACCGGCCAGCCGGTGGAGATGTACCGGTCGACCGGTGGCCCCTGGACCAGACTTCTCCTCCACTGACAAGGCACCGGCCAGCCGGTGGAGCTGTACCGGCCAGCCGGTAGCACTGGTCAAACTAGCCGTTGGCTTTGACCAGTCAACTCCAAAAGCCTCCCAACGGCTCCGAGGCCTTTTCCAACGGCTCCAAAGCCCTCCAACGGATACTTGAAGGTTCCTAGCCTATAAATAAAGGCCTAGGAAGCCCCGGAACAATATACAAGCCACCGGACACATTTTTACATCTTTGGCGAAGCTCCGACGGATTGTTCCAAGGGAACCCAAAGTGCTCCAACAACTTCCACATCCAAGAGCACCTCCATAGAAGCTTGGAAGCGGCCCTCAAACATCATCAATCAATCAAAGGCGCCCAAGGCTTCTCCATTACGGGTTTTATTGTTTATCTCTTTTTGAGCTTTAAAATTGGGTTTGTGCCTACAAACCCCAACTCTTTTCTCATCTCCCCTTCTTTGGGTTCTCACACCACCACTAAGGTGTGAAGAGGTTTTCTCAAGCTTTTCCTTTAAAAGGCTTGTGTCTCGGTGAGCTAGTCTTCACCCGTAAAAAGACTAGTGGGTTATTGCTTAACCATTAAAAGCATTGGGTTCTTGCTCAACCAATAAAAGCAAGCTGTAATAGGTCCTAGTGCTACCTCAAAGCCTAGTGGGTTTCTTGCTAAAACCATTGAAAAGCAAGCGGTAGGATCTCTCAACGGTTGAGTTGGAGCGGAGACGTAGGCCGGGTTTTGGCCGAACTCCGTTATCAATTTGCGTGTCTTGCCTCTTTATTTCCGCTGCATTTTTACTTTGATTTTTAATTTGTGAATCAATTTTTTAAAAAGGCAATTCACCCCCCCTCTTGCCATCTTTTCCCTCCTCGGGTGTTTCTTCCGACCCAACAATTGGTATCAGAGGAAAATTTGTGTAATACCCTAACCGGTTACAAATTTTAAGATCCATTAAGATGGCATCAACCTCTTTCGCCCCCGAAGGCCTTTCTTTGGGTCGGGCTCCATTTTTTGATGGGACCGACTATAATTTTTGGAAAACCCGCATGTCAACTTTTCTTAAAAGCATTAGCTATCCAATTTATAGAATTGTTATGCATGGTTTTACGCTTTCTTCTCTAGATGAATCTCAATGGACCCCCGCTGACATTGCAAATTTTGAGCTTGATGGCAAAGCCATGAACGCTCTTCATTGTGGTCTTGACCGAAATGTTTTTGATTGTATTTCTTCTTGCACATCTTCTCATGATATTTGGAAGCTTTTAGAACTAACCTATGAAGGTACTAGTGAGGCTCCAAAGCAAGAATCCGCTCAAAAGCTAGAACCCGCTCAAAAGCAGGAACCCGATGAAAAATCCGTACCCGCTTGCCCACTTCACAAGAAAAGGGCCAAGAAAAAGGAAAAGAAGAAGGCTTCAAAGGCAACATGGAGTGATAGCTCCACCTCTTCATTTTCCTCCTTCTCCTCGAGCGACCAAGGTAAAAAATGCCTAATGGCAAAACATGAGGTACCATCATCCTCTTCCTCTTCTTCCTCCTCTTGTTCTTCAAATTCAAATTCATTTAATCATTTGTCTTATGAGGATCTCCAATTTGCTAGAGACCAACTTGAAAATGGTTTTCACGAACTTTCTTCAAAATTTGTTTCTTTAAAAAAGTCTTTCAAAAAACTCTCTTCCGAAAAAGAACAACTTCTCAAAGAGAAGGAAGAGTTGACCCTTAAAATCCAAAATTTTCCAAATGTTGATTCCATGGAATCAACCATCAAAGACCTAAGAGAGACCCTAGCCAAGTTCACCCAAGGTGAACAAAATTTGAAAAATATACTTGGTTCCCAACGTATATCCCGAACCACCAATGGACTTGGCTATACCAACCGAGCCTCCTCCTCCCATGCTCAAACTGTTTTTGTAAGGGGGAGCTCCGATTACAAATTTTGTAATTATTGCAAGAAAACCGGGCATCTCATTTATGAGTGTAATTGTAAAAACGCCCGGTATGGCCAACCCAAGTCTATTTTCTATAGTGATGAGTTTTATAGGAGAAGACCCGCCATGAGACAAGTTTGGATTGAAAAATCCCTCCTTGCGAGTCTCTCCGGGCCTAAAATTGTTTCTTTTCAAAATCCCACTCCCCGGTGATTAGTTCTTTTTATTTAGGGGGAGAACTTTCTCATTTTTGATTCAAAATCTCAAAATTCAAAAATTTCATTTGGTTTCAAATTTCAATTTTCAATTCTTTTTAAAATTCAATTTAGAATTTTCAATTTTCAATTAGTTTCCAACAGTTGGTATCGAATTGGTTTTTGATTCAAAACTTTCAATTCAAACTGTTATTCAATTTTTGTTTCAAATCATTCAATTTCCAAAATTTCAATTGATTTTCAAATCTCATCCCTTGTTTTTCAAAATTTCCCTCAATCAAGTTTTATGCCCCACTCTTTTTGATAATCACAAAGGGGGAGAATTTCTTGATTGATTGGGGGAGAAACTTTTTTGATCATGCTTTGCTTTACATTTCATTTTATTTAAGCATTCCTTTCAATTCGTGTTTTTACTTTAATTGTTTAAGTGATTGTGATCATCAAAATAGGGGGAGATTGTTGTACATCTCGAACCTCTCGTTGTTTGATTTTCATGATCACAATCACTTTCATTTTTATCTAACATTGTGTTTTAAGTGTTTGTGTTGATAGGCATTTGATTGCCAAGAAGTTGACCAAGGAAGAGGCAGAAATGGACTGAAATTCAGTCCACCGGCCGACCGGTGGCACCCAGACTCAAGGGGAAGCTACTGCCTTCCCACCGGTCGACCGGTGGCTCTGTCACCGGTCGACCTGTGGCATCCAGCCCAAATAGTGCAATCTACTGTCTTTCCACCGGCCAGCCGGTGGCTCCTCACCGGTCGACCGGTGGAGCCTGGATCAAGACTCTTCTTCTCTACCAAGGCACCGGCCAGCCGGTGGAGATGTACCGGTCGACCGGTGGCCCCTGGACCAGACTTCTCCTCCACTGACAAGGCACCGGCCAGCCGGTGGAGCTGTACCGGCCAGCCGGTAGCACTGGTCAAACTAGCCGTTGGCTTTGACCAGTCAACTCCAAAAGCCTCCCAACGGCTCCGAGGCCTTTTCCAACGGCTCCAAAGCCCTCCAACGGATACTTGAAGGTTCCTAGCCTATAAATAAAGGCCTAGGAAGCCCCGGAACAATATACAAGCCACCGGACACATTTTTACATCTTTGGCGAAGCTCCGACGGATTGTTCCAAGGGAACCCAAAGTGCTCCAACAACTTCCACATCCAAGAGCACCTCCATAGAAGCTTGGAAGCGGCCCTCAAACATCATCAATCAATCAAAGGCGCCCAAGGCTTCTCCATTACGGGTTTTATTGTTTATCTCTTTTTGAGCTTTAAAATTGGGTTTGTGCCTACAAACCCCAACTCTTTTCTCATCTCCCCTTCTTTGGGTTCTCACACCACCACTAAGGTGTGAAGAGGTTTTCTCAAGCTTTTCCTTTAAAAGGCTTGTGTCTCGGTGAGCTAGTCTTCACCCGTAAAAAGACTAGTGGGTTATTGCTTAACCATTAAAAGCATTGGGTTCTTGCTCAACCAATAAAAGCAAGCTGTAATAGGTCCTAGTGCTACCTCAAAGCCTAGTGGGTTTCTTGATAAAACCATTGAAAAGCAAGCGGTAGGAATCTCTCAACGGTTGAGTTGGGAGCGGAGACGTAGGCCGGGTTTTGGCCGAACTCCGTTATCAATTTGCGTGTCTTGCCTCTTTATTTCCGCTGCATTTTTACTTTGATTTTTAATTTGTGAATCAATTTTTTAAAAAGGCAATTCACCCCCCCTCTTGCCATCTTTTCCCTCCTCGGGTGTTTCTTCCGACCCAACACAGTGTTCTTAGGAAATCAAATTGGTTGGGCTAGCCCTGATTGCAGGTTTCTGGTTTGAAGTGCGTTTTCTTTTTTTGTAGCGTGTTTTTGTTTGATTGAAGGTTTCCGGTGGTAGTAGTGTGATTTTTGTGTGCAATGTGTTTGATAGCAGGTTATGTGCCTGAAATTGAGTGGGGGGGGGGGGGGGGGGTTTCTATAAAAACGGTTTGAAAACTATTAGAATACCTCTATATAATTTATGCCTCCTAGAATAGGCCTACAGTTCAGAACTGTTGGTACATATTTATGCCAACGGATCCAACTATTGGTGTATATTTGTACCAATGGTTAAAAAATATAGGTATAAATCTATCCCAATGGTTCAAGATGAACCGTTGGAACAATATAAATCCATCACCTACGGATACCATTGGTAGAGAGATATACCAACATTTTAACCTTTTCGAATATAGATGTCCCAATAGGTTAAAACTGTTGGCATAAATTTATCCCAACGGTTCACAATGAACCATGGGAATATTGAAATCTGACCCCACTATACCAAAGGTTCAATGTGAATCATTGGTATAGGGCTACCGCAACGGCCCACTAGCCAACGGTTAATGAAACCATTAGGATAGTCAATCCCAACAGTTTCAGGGCCTATCCCAATGGTTTAAAACCGTTGGGAAAGGTTCAATTTCCAGCATTAAAGTCTAGCGACTGGCTTCCACCTTTGCAACCTCCACCTTGGCTTGAACGGTCGGAAGAGCTCCAGTTCCCTGACTAATGAGAAACTGCTGGTGCTACTCCTGAACATGGATTCATAGAAGAACCCTTTTCACTAGCTGTCGGTTAGAAAATATGGAAGAAAGTTTGAAGACGGCTCATTTCGTCGCATGATCGGCACTCCACTGGGTATCTCGGGAAATGTGGCCTTGTATGCCTGATCTTCCTACACTGGCATCATGCCACTTGGCTACCAGAAGAAGTGTCCTACCCCCTCAAGTCCCTGCGTGTAGACTCCCTACGACACTTCCTGCTGTCAGTAGAAGGGATACCAACTCCGGATGTCATACCTCCCTGGCTCACCACTCTAGAATCACTCATATTATGATCCTTTATTATTGCCTCGATGACTATAAAAGTGATGGAAATCAACCTAAAGATGTTCAACTGATATCATATGTCATTCCTAAGACTATCCTCAACCATCCTTTCCAGTAATAACTCATCACCTCCAGGAATAGGCATGAAGTGTTACAGCTCTGTGAATCGAGAAGAATACTCCGTAACTGTAAGAGTACCCAGCTCAAGACTCCTGAACTCTTGGGCTCGATTGGACCTAAAATATCTGAGTAGAAGTATTAATAAAAGGAACACTGGAACTCATCCCAAGCCATAACATTCTGGCGTCCTACTTATGAGATCACTTACCATGATCTCTTGGCGGAATCCCAAAGAATTTATGTTACAAGATTTACCCTCCTCTCTGGAGGTGTCTCCAGATTCTCGAAGATTGAAATCAGGGATTCTAACCATGAATATATAGCTTGAGGTCCTCCTTCCCCTCTAAAAGATGGAGGATGATACTATTGGAAAAAACGTGTCAACTCTTCCATAGAAGGGGAAGGATGTGGTACTCCTTTGAAGGTCTGCATAAACCTCATAAATCCCTATCAGAACTTTGCGTCAGCACCTGTGTTTTGAATAACGGCTGGTTCCAGGACTGGAACAACTGGAGGATCTACTGGTAGTCCCTAATCAACCATATCTGGTGTCTGATCACTGCCTTGTAACTGGAAGAAAACTGGAGGACGTCTTTGTGGCATGACTCTACAAGGTTAAGTGCACACCTTAGATCAAGATTAATAGGGACTAAAACATAGAAGTGTAAGAATGGATCAGGATAAAGAAATAATTCATGTTTTTTAAAACATGGATACATGGTGTGTATAATTCCTACATGGAGTGTTCCCTTAAGGCTTCACATGGGCGTGTTCTTCTGCCTACCCAGGTCATGTAACACCCCATACACATAGTGTGTTGTCCTAAAACATGACATGTACTTGAATCCTCTTCCCCTTCCAAGTTCTTCTAGGAAGCTAAGACACACAGTTCTCCTAGAACTAGACTACACAGCGTGTTAGTGCCAGACATGGCCTGTACTAGACAAACTTCACTGACCTATGTTGTTAGTTACACAGCCGGTTAGACGGCTGACCCTACATGACATGTTTGTGCCAGACACAGCATGTACTAGAATGATTTCACAGACTCGTGTTATACATTACACGTCCAGATTCAATGTTTACACTAGAAGACATGTTCAATCTTGACACGACGTGTATAAATTAACTTTTATCCATCGGTGTCATTATTCACAAGGTTGGACACATGCTCTTCACAACACGACATGTACATTAGGAACACGACGTGTTCCACCAATGATTTCCCAACCCTATGTCTCTGCCCACAAAGCCAGTGACACAGTTAGAGACTACATGGAATGTATATACAGTATATGGAGTGTACTTAAGAAAAATTGATTCTTCCTAAATAGAAGGACACATGGTGTGTATTTATCATTTTACATCGTGTATTCTAGGTTCTTCCAAACAGTAAGCCTTAGAAACTAATATGAAACCCAAAAAACACTAAAACAAACATTAAAGTGCCAAATTCCGATCTGTGAGGGCCCATACTCCCCGCGAATCAAATCTTGGCATCTTATACATGTTATATAAGAACATAACAGAGAAATGATCCACCAAATTCCGATCCATGAGGGCTCATAACACCTCAAGAACCATAGTTTGGCGTCCATTTAAACAGAACCTTATATAAACCAATACCTTATCAAAAATCAAGTATTTTATCAAGGAATCTATCACAACATCTTGAATATCTAGCACACCATCTATCATAACAACATGAAATCACTAATACACCCAAAATGGCATGGAAAGAATGCATGACATGTGATCTCTAGCAAGGGCCTATTTGATGCATGAGATAGAATACCATCATCTCATCGGGTTGAAACAAAAACAGAACCTCAATAACATCAACAATAATAGCACAATATATGTGAATCACCCAATGGTGAAATCAAATCAACCGAAAAATTGAAAAACCAAAATAATCCTAATATACAAGGTAAATTGGCGTTTTCATGTACATGGGTTAGCTACTCCTAAGAATAGATTATAACTAAGAACCTATTTTGTCCTATCCCTGGATATAGGCTCCAAACAGTAAGTCAAGAAGAAAATAATCCCTTTGATACCACTTTGTAACATCCCAGTTCCAGAAGCCACCCAGAGGCGCCCAGTGCCTAGTTGGTCACATGGCCCCAAGCACATTTACTCAAACACCAGAGGCTGCCGACTGGCAGTGAGCGCCTTGAGTGTGATAGTGGGGAAACTATTCCATTATTAGTATAGTATCAAAATGGAAGTAAAATAGATAACAATAGTGAAATCAATAAAACATGCAATAAGTAAAGAGTTGAAGTAATAAACATCTAGAGCACACATATATAAATGATGCATGATACATATGTCTAGGAAAGTAGAAAAACAAATCACAATGCTGGAATACAGTACTAAACCAAATTAAAAAATAAAAACAAGTGAACAACTCCATAGCATTGAAAGCCTCAGCTTGGTACCATGCTCCCTAGATCCACAACAATGAAGTACCTGAAATAGAAGGGTGCCTTCCCTTATATATACCTACAGTAATAAAAATTTTTTGGGCCCCAAAGCATGACCCAAACCGGGTGTGAGATGATTTTCGCTAGACAACCACCCAAAGATCGGTGCCTAACAGTCATTGAATAAATTTGGGAGGCAATAAAAAAATAAATAAGTATTCAAGGAAGTATACATAATAACAGTCCTACAATTTCAATTGCATTCAGTTTTATATATCAAGAGAAACCAATCAAAATCAGGTAACCCTCTGGGAATTACTCATAGCCTAACCCCTCTAGTTCATCCAAACTACCACAAGCAACCCTATGGAAAGTACACACAGTCTAACCCCTCTAGTTCAGCTGTAGAAAAGACTCTCTGAGGAAGCACTCGTCATCAATTCCCCCTATGGTCTCGTATAAGCAACTAATAGGAACTCTAAGGAAGCACTCAATGTCCAATTCCCCTGATGGATCTTATCAAGGAAACTACATATACTCTGAGGGATCACTTACATCCATCCCCCCTATGATCTCACAATGTAAAAGTGAACCGACACTCTAGAGAATCCCTCAACATCAATTCTCCCTATGGTTTACTACAACAGGTTCCCACAGCCCAGTGTAAGTTAATCATGCACAATGATACATGGCAGCCTAAGAAAACCTCAAGAACTCCATGGATAAAAAATCCACAACATATCATAGTATGTGAGATAATAATCACTCCTTCCTAACAATACTAGGCATGGAAAAGAAAGCACCTGCCTAACATGCAAAGCTACACCAAACGGTCAAAATAAGAAAAAATGGGAGTAACATATATAGAATGGCAAGGTTAACCCTATTCAAATCAATTGACCTTTATCCAAAAAAACAAGGCATAATAGTATATAATAGGTCTTACACCCATAAACAATCAATACACCGAACAAGGGTATTGGGAACTTTTGCACATAAAATTCAAAGTCTATCTACAGAAAGGCACCAACCACCTACCTTGGAGTCATGAGACCATTATATGTGATCCTCAAGCCTTGAATCTCCCTATAACATCATAGATCTAAAAAAAAATAAAAACAATCAACTAAGGATATCTCGTGGAAGAGGATAAATCGGGATATGAAGTTCAAGAAGAAAGTAGAACTCACCGATGCGATTCCACAGTAATCAATGGTGGTTGATTCAGAGAACGAAAGGCGAGTCAGGGTCTCGGAGAATATCTACAGACATACGGACAATCTTGGATGAGGCGGACAACAAATAAGAATGTTCTTTCAATTAGATGTGACCTTGGTCCATTTAATGAAAAAAATAAAGGAAACATTGTGTTCTTTAAAAGTACATGGTGTGTACTTGCCTTTTCCAGCCTCCACTTTAGGCATTCTCCAGGTCACCACACACAGCCATGTACTCATCTGTTACCTGACTGGTACACAGGCACCCATATCAACAATGTACACAGTGTGTACTTAAAGTACTCACCCTGTACTCCTAAAATTTCCAGAAAATCATTTTTTCTCAAAAACAACCAAAAAGCAAGATTCATACCGAAAAAGAAGATCCGGGTTTATACAATCTTGAATTACAATGAAATTATCTAAAATTATAAGCTGATTAATAACAACACAAATGACATTTTTTCCCTTATAGGTTTTGGGAATACCAATAACGAAATCCATTGCAACATTCTTTAATTTCCATATAGATATGTCTAATAGTTGCATAGTTATCTTAGACTTTTAATGTTTTACCTTAAATTTTTGTAGAAAAATAATTGTGATTTATACTCTATAATATCCCAATTTATGTTCTCCCATTAGAAGTGTTTTGGGAGATATTTATAAATCTTTCTTTTTCCTGGGTGAATACAGATTGCTAAGCTATTTTCATCATACAAAATTTCCTTATTCAATTTTATTATAGATAAAACTCATATTCTTATTTCAAATCTTATATCTATATATTTTTCAATGTTATAATCTATAATATTTTATCACTTATTTTGTAACTCAATACCTTCCTTATATGACCCCTTGATCCTCACATGGATATATAGTTTAGCATTCATGTTGATTAGGTAGGATTTTATCAATTTAATTTTGATTTCCACGACTATCCATTACATATCCAAGAATATTAGGTTTTTTTCTATCCCCATTATATGTATTATAACATTATACTTCCCTTTCAGTGAAACAATAACCATGATTTCATACCCAAAATGATAATGCACTAAGAAAAACAAATCATTGATTACCTCCAAATATATCTTTTGGAATGTGTATAAATCTTTTTTTATAAATATATAAATTAATATCTTATGATATATATATATATATATAATACTTGTCACCATGTAGATAATGCCTCTAAATCCATACTAAAAAAATTATAGTTGTTAACTCCAGATCATGCATTGGGTAATTTTCTCATTGGTTTTAATTGACACATGGTATATGATATAACCTTTTTTCCGTTTTCATGATAACACAACCCAATAAATTTTTTAATGAATCAATATACATCACAAAAACATCTCTATAATAATGTAATGTGATTAAAAGTGTAGTTACCAACCTATTATTAAACTCCTTGGAGTAATATTCACATTATTCCATCCAAAATACTAATCCCCCTTCTGAGTTGTATTGGTTGGTGGATTTGAAAATGATGAGAAATTTTACAAAAACATTTAATAGTTTCCAACTATTCCAAAGAAATAACATATCTCAATCATATGTATTATATTTTACCATTCTCTAATCATATCCATTATTGTAGTATCCACATTTACACTCTCTTTTATGATTACATGACTCATGAATGAAGTTTTTTTAAGCCAAAAGTCATACATACTAAAATTTTCATATAATTTATCATTTATTAATGTATTTAACACAATAATCAAATTCCATTAATTCTATTACTTTTTCTAAAAATATATGATAATATCATCAATAAATAGTACCGAAAATTTACCTATGTATTCTATATAGACTTTGTTCCTAAAATAAATGAACGTAGTAATATAAGTTTTTAGCCTAAAAAGAATCAAAATGAATGAATATTATTCATAACATTTATGGAAGGTAATAATAGAAATATAATCCTTTTCAGACTTAGTCTTTGATATTTAAATCTAAGATCCACCTTTAAGAAGTTTTGATCCCTATGATGTTGATTAAGCAATTCATTAATACAAGGTGGAAGATACTTATTCTTGATCATGAACTTATTATGCATATGATAATCAATTCAATGATGGATTGTATTGTGCTTCTTATTAATAAAGAGGACTGCTTCATCCCATTGTGAAGAAATTTACCATATAAAATTATTGTATATATTCACTTGTAGTTTCTTCCTTAATCCTACCAAATCAATATGATTTTCTATAAAGGATTTCTGATTTGGAAATAGCATTAGGTATAAATGTAATTGAAAAATCAACCTCATATTCAAATAGAATTCCATGGAAATATTTGAGAAATACAATAACATATTCCAATAAAATTGAATATCTTCAATTTTGAGTTCTTGCCCAATAATTTGATCTAAATTTTCCTCATTATTGGTTGTTAAAACCCCTATTATGGATTTACTTTTCCTATAATGTTCATAATAATTCATTCATTGATACATGATCATGGGGTAATCTTGGATAAGAAATATACTTTCCCTATCTTCAAAATTGATATGAGAAATATTTATAGTTATTCAATACATTCTAAATGTCACTTCAAATTCTACTAAAATAATGTTAACAAGATTTGTAGGAAATATATTTCTCAAACATAAATCAGATAATATTTAGATAACTAGGACCTAATCCACAAAACATTAGGTTTCTTCTAATAAAAATAAATATACAATCTATGTTGGGGTGATCAATAGTCTTATTAAACCTTCATGATATGAAGAAATGCATAGAAATAGAATAAAAATAAAAGTAATATTTTTTCGATGGTTAATAAGTTCACCTTCAACCGCTTCATTTTCATGATCCACATTAGCAATAGCGATTGTATGTTCTCTTCCATGAACCCTTATTTGTGGTGGTTTTGACATCTACTTTCCTGATTTATTCTTGGTTTGCTGCATTATTTTATACAATTCCTAAACTCTTTATAGTTGAAACATTAAAATATTTATGGTTCATTAAGTGGAACATTATTCTTATATATTGTGTTGATTTCCCCCTATATATATTTTTGAGAATAATTTTATTGATGGACTCCTTTTCCATACTTAAAAATTTCCCTATTCCTTCGAGGTAAATTATCAGGTATTTCTTCCAATATTTTTTCATATAGGAAGTTGAATATTTATTCTTCTATATTATTTATTATTAAAGATTCTATGAAAGTTCATGTCACTCCTCTTATCCAAAAACCCATTAGTATAAAAATATTTTACAATTTCTATTTTCACATTAAGTTCACATGAGTAATCACATGGTAGGGACCAATGTCTCTTGTTTATAGTGTTTCTTATAGAATTAGTTTTATGAAAATAAAGATTAAAATGATTTTAATTTATGAATTAATATTAAAATATATGGAATATGTTTAATGTTTCATTATGTTTTATTTATAGAAACTAATTTATTTTTGATCCTTCTACTTAAGGATAAGAAGTTTCTATTCAAGTTTTATGTGAAGAGTTTAAGGAAAATATTTATTAAAAAATATTTTTTTATAACACTCCCATTCCATGAAGTCAATTTCTTTCTTCAACCTGGTAATATTGTTTTATGTACACCATTTTTTACCTCACATTCCAAATTCTAAATAAAAAAAACTACATATTCATTCTACAAATTTGAAACATAAAAAAAATTTGTATCAATATATTGCATAGTAATTAATGGATTGGGAGTTCCACTAGGAGATAGTGGTCATTGTCGTGTGAATGAGTCAATAATGATTTATTCCTTATTTGGTGAATTTGAGATTTGAACATGGTTAATGTTATTATTTATAACTTCTGATGGCTGTGAAAAAATAACCATGATTTTTTTCACAATATTTACCATACTATTCAGTTGTTCATTAGGTAAATCATCAAATTTCCCATCACATTAATTATTGACACAATTACTTATGGTTAAATATATTCAATAAAATTAAAATCATTACTCTGAGTAATAATCTATAATATCTACTAAAATAAAACTAATCAATCATTTCAAAAAAATCAATCTTATGTTGTCTTAACCCTTGATACATTCAATTCAATCAAGACTAAATTGATTTTTTCTCATTATTCGCCTTTTTAGTTCATAATATGATTATGTGTTGTATTTTTTTCAATAATAACAAATACATCATGAAACACCCACATGGGAACCCATCATGAGATGACAGTGAAGATGGGTAATAGGCCATTGGTTGACAACTATCACTAAGGGTATATAATACTCAAAAGGGAGGAATTTCCCTCAATATCCCCAAAAAGGTAAAAGAACTAGAAATAAAAAAATATTATAGATATATTATCCTAATTCCAATGCATGATATTCTATAAAAAGACATATAATAGTTGAAAATAAACCAAAAACCACTCTTATGGAAGAAACCACCAACTCCAGTGACTCACGAATAGCCTCTATGACCAAGTAATTCTCATCTCGACCAAAAACTCAAACCTATGGTCCTGATATATATATATATATATGGGTGAAAATTAATGTATAATCAGTATGATACTCTTTGGAAACTCTCATGAAAACATGGAAGAAATATAATAAATCCCTAGTGAATAAAAATAGTAACCAACTCATCATAAAAATTAGATAAACTATATTTATAAACTCACCAAGGATTTCTTACAAAGTATCATAGAAATTAAAATATAAATGAGGAATATATATAACAGGGGTTCCCCACAACCACTTTCCCTATAAAATAGTATCCATAAACCCCCAATGACTTACATCATGTTGCTCTCATCCCCTCTATAAGAAACACTGGTCATTAGTGAATATGAATCACACCCACAACCATATAATCATGACCACATCATCATAGCTATCCCATATGTATAAAACCATGATCCATTTAAAAATTATATAAATCTATACTACAAATTAATCCATTATATTCCATATGTAGTTATACATATAATAAAATTATATGTTAAAAACTTAATCCAAAACAAACTATTTATACATGTAATTAGTAATTGATATTCATTATAAGAAGTATGGGTATACATCCTGTAATCATAAGCCATCACATCCAATACATGTTCACGTACTAAGTTTATATCTGGAGGATGGAGTGGAGTAGGGGAGTAGTCATCCATTTGTATCATTAAAAAATAGATATTGGGAGACACATAGAATCCAATGATAAATAATGGAATCAACCACTCCTAATAAACTTGGGTGGTAAGTCATAATAAAAAACAAAATATTATGATATATTTAACATATGAACATATAAGGTGAATTACCTAACCCTATAATCTTCTTATAACACCTTATGATTTTACTATATATCTTATATTTAAATAAATCTAATATTTTAGATAGCTTCTTTCACACAAAACACAAAACTAAAACGAACCAAGACATACTTGATTAAAATAATTCAATATGACTTGAAACATTAATATGAAATTTATAATAACAATAATTCCTCATGTAAATAAATATATAATAAATTACATTATTGTAAACACATTTATTTCTATTTTAGAGTTTGTGTCCTAGAACAAACTTCTCTATACTTGGATACATGTACTCATTTTTTTCAATATTAATAATGTTTCTTATCACATTATGATTTTTCCATTGCATGACATTTTTTGTGGTAATCTCCTAAGAATATATGTCACTCTAAATTGTCAAAGAAGTTATCCACTATGATGAATAGTTTAATGTTCCATGATAATATTAATTAAAATATATTTAGTGGCCACCTGATATTGTATGTGGGGTCACAAATGAAATGTGATATTAGGAATAGGTTTCTCATATGAAATCTAGACACCATCTTATAGTGTTTTCCCTTGGCAATATTCAAGAGGGGAGGATATGAGAAAGGACCTGTAAGTCCAAAAATCTAAATTTTTATGTCTCATTGGATGTTAATATGTATGGAGTGTATTGATCCTTATAATTTAATATTATTGATAATAAATACCATATGTCATTCACAATTATGTATTGATGAAAGTCATGATGACATATGTTTGTGATGATGTAGGATACATTGGGTGAGTGATTATTAATTTTGAATAAATAGATAAAGTGATAATGGATTTATCACTTCTATCTATTAATGTATGTTGATATCTAAGGCTGTTAGAGGGAAATTGAATCACCTGGATAAATCTATGTCCACCGTATTTTGTGGGAGTGTTTATTTATGGAAATTCTAAGAAAGAGACATCAGTATTATAGTTTGATGACAAAATAATGAAACCTATTTGAAAAATAGTAACAAATACAACATTAATGAGTAAGAAGATAAATATAGAATAAAAGAAGAAGATACATTGGATGAAATACTACACCCCACCCAAGGAAAAGATGAATCCAAACACATATGGTCAAATTTTCTATGAAACACAGAATTTTTTTTTCCTCTCTTTTATTACCAAACCAACCCCTATTCAACAGCTCGAGATGGGATGACCCCTTAGAAAACTAATATTTAACCCTCCAACAATGAATATTTTATCCTTTTATAGATAATTACATATGTCTGGACAACTTGTATCTATCAGAAACACATGATATTTCTCTCTACATATTGGATGTTTTTTAAAAAACAATACTACCATGATATTTATTTTCGTAGGAATTATGGATTTTTTTTATTTTATAACATGATATAACAATGCAATTAATTATCATGATATGTGTTGCTGTGAATTATAACATTATGTTAGGGTGGACTGAGGTAATATTATATTTAAATATTAGGAAACTAAATTAAAATCGTTTTAAAATAAAATTAAACCCACAGTAAGGGAGCAATTTTTAAATTTGTTTGGTTACCATCCCAATATATATTTTTAATATTTCCATTGATTATACCTACTTATATGTCCTCATTAATGTTTTCAATATAATTTTGTATGGTAAATATGTGTATAAAAAGTTAAATATGAACAATATTTTTCTATTATACCCATGGTATGTTATTTTCTATTCCTAACATTGATACCTAAGGCTAAGTTATAACAACCAAAAATTTTATCAATGGAATTTTCCTTCTTATAAATATGTCATATATTATAAATCACATTAAATCACTTAGAGAACACTGTACGAACTTTATAAATGAAGAATTAATGAAATAAAGGTATTTTGTGAAGTTACGGAACCTATACCAATAGAATAGTAACTTGACCACTTGAAGAGTAATATGACCATAATGAATAGTAAACAGATCGTGAAAACCAAGGAAACAAATTCTCCCAAAGGATAAAACTATATCTTATAACTCATCAAAAATACCATAAATGTACTTAAGGAAATTATACTAAACAAAAAAATGAACATAATTTTTTGAATTAAATAATTAACATATTTAAT
The DNA here is from genome assembly GCA_963277665.1 of Viscum album. Lineage (NCBI taxonomy): Eukaryota > Viridiplantae > Streptophyta > Magnoliopsida > Santalales > Viscaceae > Viscum > Viscum album. Next base: position 274,947,843 of record OY728126.1, on the reverse strand, counting down.
TTAATTATCCAAAACATTTAGGTCAAGTTCAGAACACTTTCCAACAAAAGGTAAAGGATTCATCCAAAACAACCATTTTTAATTCGGTTTATTCTTTCTCTCTCTTTACCCAAATTTAAATTATAAAAATTCTTATATAATACTCTTAAATACTATGTGTGTGTTCCATATATATGTATCTAGTTGAATCCGTCTTTCTTTGATGGGAAGTTACATGTTTTATAAGGATGCTTTCTCAATTATTCTTGATAAACGATCCTGATATAAGGGAACTTCGCAATTTTTTAACACATTTTCAATTTCCCTCCATAATATTTTTGTAATCCACCATTATTTTTCTAAAATAAATAATTTTATTATGAAAAATATCTCTGTTCAATTATGGTTTTATAAAAAAAATATTCCTTTTCAGTTTTAAAGACACATTAGTATTTTCCCTTAAATTGCACTAAAGTGGCTCAGTTCTAAAGTTTCTTAATATGATATTTCTTCATGCTTTCACTTCAGTTTGAAATCCTTTATGCCTCAAATTAAATTTCATATTCCCTCCCATTTATTTTTTTGGATATACAGATTACAATCTTATTTGATAAAAAATACAACTGATTTTCCAAAAGAACTATTTTTTCTCAAGTAAAAGGGTATTTTAATAAATAATTCCCAGATGATTTTATTATATTATTTCTATATATTTCAATACACTCTGTTGAATCTTATTCTAAATTGTGATTGAAATTTTTATATCAACTACTATATTTTATTAAATGATTTTTGATTAGTTAGTTAGTGGATGTGCTATATTGATACCATTCACCATAGTACTCAGAATTTTTAGTGATTATATTTACCGATTGGGAAAATTTATTTACATTTCATACATATATGTTGTTTATATTCCACCCCCATTCATATGGGTAATTCATTGAACTTAGTATGTGAAAGGTGGGGCCTGGTATACTCATTGATGTATCGGTAGGTCTCATGAGACAAAGTCTACTAGGTTTTTACCCAATTATTTATGGTGGCTTGGCTAAAGATATGATGGTATGTATACGATGTTTGTCATTATACATTCCCTCATTATGATACTAGTAATTGATATTCGGTGTTATTATTCGACTAGTAAAATATCCATGGATACATCTCATTCTGTTATGACTATTTATAGGGAATTATTTAATTAGATTTTATTTATTCCATATTATTTTTAAGTTTATGTTTTAATGGCATGTTTTTTTAGATATTCATCATGCCTTATTTTTTATTTTTATTTATGATAGTTTTTTTTTGTATTGCTTACCCTTAATGAGCATCTAAGTATACCACTTTATTGTGTTTTATTTTTCCCTAGGATATGAAGATGATTATTATGAATCAATTTCAGGGATAATATAGGATTTTATGGGTGTTTCCAATGGAGAAGGTATGTTTTTTTCTTTCACGTTGTAATGTATAGTTCATATATGTAATTTGGATTCTAAAACTACTAAACTGATTATCCCTTTTGGATTAGAATATTGTATCTATTCCAATATATTAATGTATTGAAATTGATCTGGGCTACTGGGTTTGGGGTTTTTACGGTTGGTATCAAAGAAATGGTCTAGATAATTCTGGAAAATGAGAAAAAACTAATAATTTATGTATTCTTTCTTAAGTAAAAATAATTTAATAATATTTTCATATGGAAGACATAAAAAAATCATTTTTTCTTCCGGATGATCTAATTGAAAATATAATTTTAAAATCATGTTTGGTTGAGGTTTATCCCTTCCAAAAACATTATCTATCTTGTAAACACCTTTACCAAATATCCAATAATCTTAATATACTCTAAATTTTCAAGGATCAGACATTGTTTATTTTATCATGGTCCAAGTACAACTTCCATTCTATTCACACATAGGAAAATGTTTTGAGGTTCTTTTCAAATGATTTACCATATCTTAACAATTTATGTATTTAAGGAATTTCTAGGAAGCCGAAAAAGAGGGTGACCACCACGTAGCAAATCTATTTCATGTCTTGTGCTTCAGTTTTTATGGGAGACTTAAATATTTTAAAATTTTAGAAAATTAGGTGGTTCTGTTGTTTTATAGATATCAAGTCCATTCTAATTTCTCTAATATTTATACCTCTCATGCCTCTCTTTAAATATCCTATCATTGTGTACTTGTGTTTTATTTTAGTTTCTAGAGTTGTGTTTAGAAAAATGAAATTAAAGAATTTAAAACTGCTTTGAGGATTAATTCAACTTTAAAAGACACACCTTTTAAAGAGAATCATCAACACTAGTGGATCTGGTGAAGGTATGAATTAATTTTTATAATTTTATTTTTATAGTTTTTAATAATAATTAATCTATTTATAATGGAGTATAATGATTGACATTAAAAATAATTAATATGAGGGTGTGTGTACAAAAAATTTCAAGGGTGAAATTCTATTAAGGGGTAAAGAATGTAATGACCAGAATGCAGGATGTACTTGAATTGTTATTATTATTATTATTATTATTATTATAACTAATGTTATTAATTTTGAATAATTCAAAAATTAATAATAAACAAATAATAATTTTATTAAATAAACCAATGAAAATATTTCATCATTAAAAACTAAGAGAAAATAAATAATTCATAAAATTCAATAAATTCATAGTATCTCCACCAAAACACCTCCCATCAACAAAATCATGCCAAACATGTAGACCTCTTCTCTTGGATATAACAAAATAATAAAATAAATAGAAATAAAAATAATAAAAATAATAAGAACCAAAGGACTTTATAGAACCATGGTGAAATTAAGAAAGGGTGTTCAATGATTTTCGATGTGTTTTTATGAATCCCCATAGACATTGGTATTTATAAAGTCCTCTTGTGACTGTTGAAGAAAATATAACCGCTGTTGTTTTTTATAGCCATTCGGTGTATTAAAAAATTTAAAATGTATTTTAAATAATAAAAATAAATAATAAAGATGATGATATCTAATAAAAATGTTCTAATAGGTTTAACTTTTAAAATTATAAAATAATTTACTCTATAATAGATAAAAAATATGTTTCCATGGAATTGGTTTCAAATAATTAAACGATTTTATGTAAAATCTAATAGAATTGATTAAAACATTACTTTTATATATAATTATATTTTCCAATGTTTTTAATTTTTTTCTATAAAAATTTTGTTAACTTCTCACACAACACTCTTAGGTAATCCCATGTAGGGACAAGCCATCGGTTTAGTAGAGGTATAGTGCAAACCCATTTCAAGTGACTCGTAGGTCAGGCTTGTGTATATAGGTGGGGTCAATACCAGTCCGAGCATAGGTGGGACGAAGCATAAGAAGGATCCAATGTATAAGGCTCCATTTGGTGTGTGTATGTATCATCTAAATGAGAGGATTCATTCTCTATATCATTAGGAGGTGCTATGAATTCTTGGGATTCGTTGTGGGATATAATTTTTCTCAGGAAATATGATATCATCCACCTGATTGGACTACAAACATCTTGGCTGACCACTCCATATTCCCCCAACTGGCCTCTTCTCTAATTCATCGACAAATAGGATAACACTCTTCTATTGGATCTAATTTGAACCATCCAACTGACTCAGTCTCATCTGAGCCATCCCTTCAAAACCCAACTACCCTCTTCACCTTTCCCCAATTTTGTGTCCTTTGAACCAGACAAGTCAAGTTATTGGGAAAACCCCCACCATTTAAAATCTATTCCTCCTTTACCCAGATCGTGTCAACTTCAACTAAAATTATGAGGTTGTTTTATTTTTTTCAATAATCAAACCTTGAATATAGTGGAACCTCAAAAACTTCAACTATAATATTTTATTAAAATAAAATACATATATATATTTATGACTTTACATTTTTGAATTGTATGTGATTTACAATAAGTAACACCCTTGTTTTCCCTTCCTCGTGTTAATGTTAGAATCACCTTTCATATCTTTGATCGTTCCAATGTAAAATATAATATGTATATATATTTATTATATTTTACCATCAATTTATTTTGTGTCAAACACTTTCCTTTTTTTCAAAACCCATAAGTGTGATTTATTTCATTTCATACACTACTTACTGAGAAGGATTGAGCCAGTAAGATATAAAAATTTCTATTTATATAAAACTCACCCTAAAAAAATATAGATCCAAGCACTACAAATCAAAACTCTTCATTTTTTTTCAGAGTTCAAATTCTAGTAGTCCCCTTTTATTCATTCTCATTAAATGTAAGGGATTAATATATTAAATTCAAATTTATTTGTAAGGGTTAGATTTTTTTATAAATTTATGTTCAATTTATAAATATAAATATAAATATATATTTTTCTATTTATATTTATTTTTTTAATAATTAAAAGGGATCAATCATTAATATTTTAATCTATATAAAATGGTTTGAATTTGTATCTTTAATTTATCATTTTATGATTAATTTAAATTGGTATATATATATCTAAAAATTTATATTATGGGGGGTTGATTATAATTTATTTATGCTTTAATTTATGGTATGTATAGATTTATTTTATAAATATTTCAAATTTATTGTTTAAACAAGGGTTTTATATTAATTTAAAAAATTATATATTTGTAAAAGTATAATTATACCATCAAAGTTCATGATGAAAAAATGTAAATGATTTTAAATCTTTTTAGAAAACAGAAATTTATTTCTATGCATTGATTTAATCTCTTATAATAATAATCAAACATCATGCAAGGAATTATTGTTCTAAATAAATTATCTTATAATCTATTTCTTTAAAAAATAAAAAACATTGATTTTTTTTATTTTAAATTGTTTATTTTCCACATAAAATCTCCCTGGGAGGATATATCAGTTTTTCTATTAACATTTTATGTGTATCTTTTAGTTACAAATGTTAAATATTATCGTTTTATGGGAAACTTTTATGTAAAACATATTTTTTAATGTGAAAAAAACCTCTGCACATCCATATATGTCCTTCATGAATTATATATGGAAATCATCTAAGTTATTGTATACATTTCATGAATTTTTATTTAAGTATTCATTTAATTTTTTATGCATTAGTATTTATAGATTTTAAATAATTACAGTTTTATAAGCATGAAATTCTCTAAAATGTGATTTTAGAAATTCTCAAAGAACTGAATATGCTATGTTATGATATATGTGGAATTATTTTCTTTTATAAAAAATAATTTATGTACGTATCATTTTTAAAACGTTTTTCTGATTATGATAGAGAAATGAAAGACCATTAAAATATTTTCATAAAATTCTATTTAGAGTATCTAATGTTATATCATGGTACAGAAGTGATCTCATGACCATAAGGGGATATCGTCCCATATTGAATATGGCTAAGTGTCCTTACTATTTTCTTATGGTCTACTGAGTATAAATATTAAGCCATTGAAATTATTATTTTCAAATGGATTAATACAATGATTTATTTAAAAATATTATTACTTTATAAATTAATGGTTTTCATATTTATATGAACTTTTTAGATTTCAATATTTTGGAAACATATTATTAAGTATTTAATTATTAAAAATAATTATTTAAAATTACATACCAATGATTTTAAAACCCCTTGATGGGAAAAATAATTTCTCACCCTATGTTTTAATTTTTTTTTTAACAGGTTTGGTAGATTTCATTTATGATGTGTATTTTCTATGAGGAAGCATTACACATGAAGAATTTTTCTAAATATTATTTTCTATAGTTTTTTCAACTTGTATGCCATGTATCCAATTATCCAAAACCTCGATTGGTAAAGATCCTTGAATTCTTTAAATTTTGTTTATTTTTTTAGTTTATTTTATAAAATAAGACTACACAACATTTATATGTGTTGAACCCAAAAGCATGAGTTCGTGTTTTTTCACTAGAACTCTTATTAAAACCAATTAATGAGAAGTAAAGTCATTTCATCCTACATTATGACCATGTATTTGGAAATAAACATGGATATGATTCATGTGATTATAGTGTTATTCTAAAATTACATGTCTAATGAATTATAGAATTAATAATTAATCAAACCTACTGTATAGAGTGTTGTTATAAGTTTTAAATCAACTTTATCTTTAGATGATGTCAGATAGATCATAGGTTGTGTGATTCAAATTTTGGGAACACACTTGTGTATGGAATCCAGACCTACTATGAAGCTTTATTTTAGGGTTCCCAGCCTATAAATATCCTCAATTATATTATACTTATTTGTTCTTTAATTTTGTCTTCCACTTTTAGAAAACAAAATTGAGATTTCCGCATTTGATCTTGATTATTGAATTTATGGTAAAAAGGGTTATCCTACCTTCATTCATTTGACCATTGGATCCTTCAATGATAATCCACTAATTATTCTGGATTGCCTAATAGTTATTTACATGAGGGTATCTCTAGTCTTAAAATCGGTATTATAATGATTGAGTGGTAGTCATTACTAGTCAATTGATTTTTTGATTTCAGCCTAGTTTCAAAAATTATTTTCTTATTAATTAACAATTGGTTAGGTTTGATCTTTTTTATTGGAATAGTTAAATTTTTATAGCCTAATGGTAAATTGGTCTTCTTCCATATTGAATCATTAAATTCTACTAATTTTAATAAATTTATAAGTTCTATGACTCTAATCGACTGTTATACTTAAATAAAAAACAATTATTTATTTGATTTAACTCAATAATTTCAAATAGTAGACATTAGTTTTCTTAAAAAAATTTATCCTTCAATTCAATAACATTTAAAAATATATAGAAATGTCTTTTATAGATAACTAAGATTTTGACCGAATTATTCCTTTCTCAATGCCTTGAAATCTATTTTAAATTTTAAATCATGAGCCTAAATATCTTAACATAGATAAAATTGATTTTGAGGAGTTTTAAAAAATGATTCATATGAACATAGGTTCTTTTTTATTTTAGTAAATCAAACCATATTTTAATTTTAATTATAGGTTCAAGTTTTAAAAATATATTTAGAGTAACTTTTCAAAAAAACTGAGAAGTGATTTTTTGTTCATGGATTCAGTTATATTATAATGTTTTAGGCAACCAAATTTATTTTTAGAAGAGTGATTTTTTTATTAATTTTAGCCCTAAGTTTGTTTTAATGGACTCTGTTTTTTGATCATAAAAGTTAAAATTAATATGAATAGATCCCATGAATTTATGGTTGGCCAAAATATAATGTTTTTTGCATGCTCTGGTAGTCACATTTTTCATGAAAATTGATATTTATATAGATCAAGTTTTTTTAAATATATATATATATATGAAAAACAATCAAAATTATAGATAAAGAATTTTTTCTTAAAAAATGAATTTGTTTTTTCCTTAAAAAATATTTAAATGATTCTATTTTGTGATCATCAGAATTTAAATAATCAAGAATTGATCTTGAAAAATTGTGGTAAAATAAAATACTCAATTCCATGATAACCGACATAAAAATTTAGAGTTACTATATTTTTAATGAGCATTAAGACTTAAAAATATTTAACAAACAAATTAGTTATTGTGATTGTAAAAATTCTACTGGAATCAACCCCAATAAAATGTTGTCATCTATGATCTATAACCTTTTATAGTTATATTTTTTTATAAATATAAATTGTAACCATGATTATATTTGGTTTATCCCTACAAGAATTACTAACATCCATTATTCACTCATTTTGTTGATTTTTTTCAAGTGGAAATAACTAAATAGTCAAATAACAAGAAAATTGACTTTCCAGTTCTAAAGGATGGTACCAAAATTAAAATTTCTCAAAAAAAAAATATAATTGCTACATGCTAACGATTATCAATGGTAAGATTTAAACCTATTAAGATATGGATCTGTTAGAGGAAATAGGGTGAAAACTGAATTTGATGATGAGGATAAATACAAATTCATTCTTCTCACTCACGATAACTTTTAAAACATTTTTCTCAAATTGATGGGATTAATATGTTTACATCATCCTACCCTCCATCATCTCATCCTTTATTTTTTCACATACAAAATCCCATTTCTTGGATAGGAGGGTTTTTTTACCCAGCATGCTAAGACAATAATGACATTGAAGGTTCCAATATCATATATGGATATAATTTCATGTAATGGATCAACTCTAGTTCGAGATATTTGTGAGAAGATAAGTATGAAAAAATCACACCAATTTTTTTGGAGCCTGTTAGTTCCAAAATTGGTAATGTTTTTGATTTTGATAAAATTTAATAATATGTACACTGTTTAAAAACCTAAAAATATTGGTTAATATATTTCCATGATCCTGGAAATATTTTTTGAATTTCTCTCTTTTAATTGGTAAATTGTTGATTGATGCAGATACTGAAATGGTTAGTGAAGATGGAGAAGTAAATTTCAAAGAATATGTGAGATTTTCATAGAATTTATGAAAGGAGGAGGTTATAAATGTCACTGAAAAATCAAAAACCTTATCTTAACAATGACTGTATTTTCCAAAATATTCCCTATAGGATTACCTATTTTAGGTTTGATAGAATATCAGCTCATGATTTGTTTGAGATGTTTTGATTTTATTAGCTTTTGTATAATCTTTCTTTATTTATAAATATTTTTAGATATGTTTTTCAATATCTTCTACAATTCAAGTTCATGGATGGGTCCATGTTCATTTGGTTGTCTTGTGAATGCATTCAAGCTTAACCCTAACTAGAACAATTTAATCAGATAGATTGTCCTGACCCAACCCATTTATAAAGGGGTCAACCCAAAACTAACCTATCATTCCTAAACTAACCCTCCAACCTATTTAACATTATATATATATAACATTTATAGCACCCTAACATGTTCAACAAATTAATTTAATATAAACTAAATGATGTGAAAATAAATTAATTAATATGAAACATTTGTTATTTGACCCTCTCAAACCATTTTAAAATAGTATATTATAAACATAATGAACTATTTCATAATATTTCTATTATAATAATGTAATATAATATTAAATTAATTATTATTATATTTTTGGTATTTTTAAGGATAATTATTTTTTTAAATAGGTTGTATGAGTTAGACTAGTCCAAAATGGTTAGTTTGAACCCAACCCGAGTGTTAGTCATGTCGATTCACTAAACCCAATTACAATCAGAACTCATTTACTACTAACCCAATTCTTCTAAACTTTGAATGTGTATTAAATGATGATACATTTTCAATGTGAGTTCAATTTGAAATTCATTTCTTATAGCCATTTACCATTTTACCTTTTTATCACTTTAATGTACACATAAATTATTAATCCTGAGGGAGTAGTATAAAAAAATAAACCGGGGGAATTATTCTTGGGGAACCATGTTTTGTGACCAAAGAAGCATTTATCCAGAAAACATATTAGGTACTATAGAAAAACATGTTCTAAAGAAACCAACTAGAAATCATAGTGAATTATCCATTTTCCCTTGAGTTTTTTACTACCATTGGTCGGTATCATATTTTTTGTGGATTTAATTTCTCATATTATTAGATTTTATTTGGAATATGTCATTTATGAATATCATGTCACAATTTTCTTTTGGGAAAATTTCTCAGGTAAAACAACTCAGCTAACAAAGTTTTGCCTCCAATTTTTGTATTCTGATAGAGGAAGTTGAAACTTTTAATCATTGAAAACTAACCTTCAACATGAATATACTTTGAGTATCTGCATGGAAAAGGCTATACTAGAATTGACATTGTAGGTTGCACTCATACAAGGTGGGAAGTTTCCATGATTGCTTCCAAAATGGATAGTGAAGAGATTGAAATTGAGTTAGGTGATAAAGTAGGTTATTCCATTCATTTCTGGTATGTTTCCAAACCTCACACTATTATTAATGTAATGCACAAAAAATGAAAATTTTTATTTTTTTTATTTTTTTCTCTTTCTCACTGTAGACCCTCTTTGTGTTATACATCACAGTACATGAAGGATGGCATGCATCTTAGAAAGTTTCTAAAAGATTTTGTTCTTGATATGTATTGATATGATCATATATATATATATATATTGGTTTATGTATTTCTTCTATCATCAAAAATGCTCATGTTTGTGAAATATTAGTATGTTTTCCGTGAAATCATGATGGATGATTCACATGAGAGATCTTTAAGAATATGTGTTCTATTTAGGATTCTTATAAATTTGGTCACTATGTGGTTTGATTTCAAATATATCGTGATATCAGCATGTTTGATTGCTCAGAAATTTTCACAGTTCATTGGAAGGTATAGTTATCTATTACATATAATTATTTTCTAGGATCATTAATAGTATTTACTAATGAACATGTTTTATTTTTTTTATGTATCGATATTCCAAATTTCAAATAGAACAACCCCAATGAACAATTGTTTTAGAAAAACTCCATGTGAAGACTACGTTGATGCTGGTGAAGTGGGAGATGACTATTCAAATACCCAGCCTATTGGGGAGAATCCTGAATCTGGGATGAAAATTGCTTGCCAAAAAATATCGTGAGAAACCCAAAGCGATATAAGAAGAATGAAGAAATCAACATGAAAGATTTTTAATGTGGAAAAACCCTCACATGGAGAGGATTAAAAAACCACAGGGCAATTACCAAATATCCACTATGAATCAGAGAGTACAAAGAATCCAAGGAATGCCCGAACTTGAATTACAAATTAGAGAATGTAGAAAACCTTTTTAAAAACCACACCCTGGTATTCCTCTTCCTTCTCTATGATAAACATCTCACTGACATCATGTATCGAAAGATCAATCTGTGAAAAACATCACCCTTCTATCAACAAAACGTCACTACCTTGGAGATCTTCACCCGAACATGTGTTAGCCTTGCATCAGCTTGTGACACCCAAATGATATCACCATCATGATGTACCGCCGACCTCCCATTGGGACACGCCACCTAATCACCGCTATCAGAAAGACTATCGATATGTGGCCATGATCATCAATTTTGTAGTCGCTGCACTGCACCTGTCAAACACCAACATTCCACACATGCTACTGCTGACGCGGTAGCCCCCTTCTTGCTCCCGGTGGACTTCATCATGAACACCCTACCAAGAACATCGCCACATATACAAGATAATTTCACCGTCTTCTTCATGTCACACGGTCCACCGAAAACGCGACAAACCCTTCCTGGTTCTCCCTTGCCGGCTATATCCTGCTGGCACGCCCTTCTCATCAAAATATGTTTCTGCATCCTCGTTATATAGACACCAAGTCCATAATCATCAATTAATGTAGTCAACATCCATTATTCCACCCATTAATATTGAGAATTAAATATCCCTTAATGTTGGGAGAAAATCCTCAATTAATGGTGATATAAATATCCCCATTAATAATTTTCTTCTCTCATCAATAAATGTGATGAATCCCTCCATGAAGAATTTTCCTCTCTCATCAATAAATGTGATAAATCTCAAAAATATCCCCCTTCATCACATTAATGAATGAAACAGTCCAACAAAACTAGTTGGAAAGAAAATTGGTCAGTATCACACACTAACCATCATCATCTGCAGAAAATATGATGATGTCCTTTCGCACTTCTGATAAAAAATATTAGCTCCCCTTGAAAAATAAAAATCAAACACTGAAATCTTCGTCACATTTGTATATACACCATCCTTCTCATCATTCTAAATAAGAAAAGAACCAGAAACATCTGGCTCCCCCATAATAGTGATTAGCACATAATCTGGAGCACCTTCAGGAATGAACTGCTCCCCCTGCTCAACATCTTATGAGCGGACATGTGTATCACCTCTCTTAACCTTCTTTAATTTCCAAACTTTATTCTGCTCCACACACGCATCTTTGATCCTCTTCAAAGCTTCCAAAATCCTCACATTAAACTACAAGCACAAACCAAACTCCTCTGATACCACTTGTTGGGGAGATTCCCGAATCCAGGAAGAAAATTGTTTCCCAAAAAATATCATGAGAAACCCAAAGCGATATATATAGAATGAAGAAATCAACATGTAGGATTTTTAACGTGGAAAAACCCTCCCATGAAGATGATTAAAAAACCACAGGGTAATTCCCAAATATCCACTATGAATCACAGAGTACAAAGAATCCAAGTAAAGCCCGAACTTGAATTACAAATAAGAGAGCATAGAAAACCTGTGTGAAAACCACACCCCAATACACCTCTACCTTCTCTCTTATAAACATCTCGAAAACATCATGTATCAAAAGATCAATCTGTGACAAAATTTCACCCTTCTATCAAAAAAACGTCACTACCATGGAGATCTTCACCCGAACATGTGTCAGCCTCCCATCAGCTTGTGATACCCGAATGATGCCACCATCACCATGTACCGTCGACCTCCAATTGGTACACGCTACCTGATGAACACTACCAGGAAGACTTTCAATATGTGACCATAATAATCAATTTTGTAGTCGCTGCTCTGCACCAATCAAACACTGATGCGCCGCACTTGCTACCACCGACACGGCTGCCCCCTTCTTGCTCCTGGTGGACTGCATCTTGAACACCCTTCCAAAAACATCACCATACATAAAAGATAATTATGTCGTCGTCTTCGTGTCACAAGGTCCACCGTAAATACAACAACCCCTTCCTGGGTCTCCCTTACTAGCTACATCCTGTTGGCACACCCTTCTCCTCAAAAAATGTTTCTGCATCCTCCTTATATAGACACTAAGTCCATAATCATCAATTAATGCAATAAACATCAATTATCAATCCATTAATATTGAGAATTAAATATCCCTTAATGTTGGGAGAAAATCCTCAATTATTGGTGATATAAATCTCCCCATTAATAATTTTCCTCTCTCATTAATAAATGTGATGAATCACTCCATTAATAATTTTCCTCTCTCATCAATAATTGTGATGAATCTCAACACATCCCTCCTAGTGATATTCTCATCTTCATGGCAGGCTGTGATGAGATCGAGGATTATTTTCACATACTGAATGAATTCTTAGAAAATATCATCTCTAACACCCAGAAGGCACATCCAAAGTTCTGAATAATTCTTATGTACTCAGTGGTGTTAGTCGAATTACAGTAGAAAATATTTCAACAGGTCAGGGATATATCATACAACTTCATTTCTATCATGAACATCGCTAAATTAAACTTGACATTAGATGTAATTTTTTACATCATCGACATGGGGTATTATAATATGAATGTGTATGAACCTAGAATGGTTATAGTATTTAAAATGTTATTGATGGGAAAACAACTATACATCACATATTCTGTTGGTGGTGGATTCCCTTGAAATTTTCTGGCAGCTCACCGATATTTGTTAGAAAATGTTGGAGTTCCCTCTGGATATACTGATGAATAAAATGTTATTGATGGGAAAACAACTACAGTATTTAATGTATGTTCTAACTTCTATGTCCATGTTTTAGTGAAATTGGTGATCTTCAATCCTCTGAACTGAGAAGAGGTGATTAATACTGCAAGGGAGATGTTTTTTGTGTCAGATTCTGATCATATGAAACATCTCAATGTTTACCAAAAAATGGAATCGAACTATTCTGGTGGGAACTGGTGAAATGATAAATATATATTGGTGAAGGGATTTCTGAAGGCTCATGATATGACGTGTGAGTTACTGAACATTCTCCAAACACTCGAGAAAACACTAACGTTATGTGGGCTTGACTGGATTATTGTGAGGAAAGCCATATGATCTATGTATTTTAATACCTCAGTGAGGAAGAAGGGAGTTGGGGAGTACATGAACTAAGGGAATGGAATGTCATTCCATTTTTCCTCAATTAGTGCACTGTATGGGATGGGGTACACACCAGAATATGTGTTGTATTATGAGATAGTTCTGACCATCTATGTGTACAGGCAGTGTGTGACTGTTGTGAAGCCATAGTGGTTGGCTGGGTTGGGGCCCAAATTTTTCTTGGTTAAGTACTCTGATGTGTCGATGATGAAGCATAAGAAGTGAAATAGTGAGAATAAATCATCCATGGAAGAGGATATAGAGAGCTTGAGATGGGGTGGGTGGAGTTTGTGATTGAAGGTAGGAGGAAACAGAATGGGGTGGGGGTTAAGCATCAGTAACAGGTTGTTAGGTTAGGTATGAAGGCTAACTCTCCCACTAACCTCAAACAAAATAAATTAGTCTTATATATTATAATTGGTAATTTCCATAGTGAATGTCTTGTTTTTATTTTCATTCCTTAATTACACTTGAATAATTACACTAAATAACATTTTAAATATTTATATACCCTTAAATGATTAAATTTTTTCTTATTTTCATATATTAAGGTTTTTATGTGGTTTAATTCTGATTATATATTTAAATATTATTTTTAAAAGATTTAAAATATTTTTAAATAATTATTTTAATAAAAAATTGTTTTTTTATTGAAATAATTGGTGTATATAAAGCTATAGTAGAAGAAACATAAAGAAAATGATTGAAAATTTTATATAGATGAAAGAAGATTGAGTCAACAAATCCTCTTACCCAGTCTTGAAATGCCAGATCACACTCTTAAATCCATCTATAATAATGTATGTAATTTATTATTTTATTATTTTGGTATCATATTTATAATTGTTTTATGGTTAACCAATTATATCTCATCATTATCTAATTAATAGTAATTTAAATTTTTGACAAACTGTTAGTTTTTTGTAGTTTTATATTGTCTCTTATTTATTTAAGTATAGAGGTTTATGTCCTTACATAATGCTAACATGATCTTCATGTCCATAAATTTCATGAAAATAATATAGTGGTGTTTGATGGAGTTATAGAGTTCCATTATTATTTCATGGATGTTATGATTATATATTATAAATAATCTTTTATGATTTATTCATTTGTGAATATTCAATTTATAAAAAGTATTTATTTTAACAATGAATACATTTTTACAGGTTACCCTTCCATAATTATAAAGAAAACATAAGTTCATTATTAATACAATATATTATCAATGCTTATGTTTTTATAATCATCCATGGTGAAAATTTATAACATCATTTATACAAGTGGTTATACTGATCCAAACATGAATATGCTATAATTAATGGTTAAATATAAAATAGATTTATTATAATATAATTATTGTAGAAATATAATGATATTATCTAGATGTTAAAAATTTTTATGTCATATTCTTGAAGAATTGAAATAAGAATATAAAATAATGATAAAGAAAATGAATTATAACTTAAATGAAGAACTTCAAATTTTCTCTTGGAAACCTTCCTTGTTTGGAGGACATACAAATTTTTATTCAAACTAAGTGCTTCTAAATGTTGGAGAGTCATGAATAGAAGATAATTTTGGTAGATTATTCATAGATAAATTAAGGATTTAGAATGGGTAGAGTTAGTTTCCACTTATAAATGAAATAGTGAGACATTTCTTTGGAAACATGAGGCAGATGAAGGGAATACTCACAATCACATCAGAGATTGATGAGATAGTTGTGAGAATATTTATTGTAACTATAAAATATACTTATAAACCTAAAAAAAGACTTTTAGAATATTTAAAAATCAATTTACTTATTTATAATTCATTCCATTTCAAATTTTCCTCGTTTTACATTATTTATCACATTAAATTATTTTATAAAATAAATATTTTTTTATAGAAAATAATATATTCCCTCTTGCCTATTTCCAATATCATGATCCCATTTTTTTCCTTAGTTTTATAAAATTAAATCTCTAAATATATAAAATTTAACATTTAAATAAAATCCATTAATGCATTGGATAATGACTTGTTGAACAAAAAACAAATTCACTTTCAATGAATGGTCATATTTTTATTTATTTTCCTTCTCATATTATTCAATTACCATTATTTATTCATTTTTAAATGTCAAATATATCATTTATAATACATTAATAAATTCTATGTATGGATTAAATTCTTATTATATTAATTTAATATACCCATCTAGTATGTGTATACCCAAAGACCATTTATTCCCAATGATTATATAATTATTGAATTACAATTTAAATCCTATATATATCATTAAATAATTCAATTAAATCAATCAGAGTATTACTTTATTAAAAATGTCTACCATATTTGTAATCTTTTGCGTGATTTCTATAGTTATACTCGATGATATGATCTTCATGGGAGACCACATGGTAGAATACTTTGACATTGAGGCCTTTTTTATTTACTTGTGTTTATACTCCTTTAATAATTTTCATAATTCTATTCCATATAGATTTTTTCAATAACATATAATTAATTTTATATTATAATGTTCTACCTTAATTAAATTAGGTAATATTCATTTTAACTCAGTATTATGTGATATACAAATTTCTCAACACATGGAAGTTATTGAGGGAAAATTAATACTAAATATGGTTTCCCACCTTTTTAATACATAAAAATTTCAGTATGTAGTACATCATTAAATAACATATATAATCTTATAAGGTGTATTTTTTGGAAGTTAGAAAAGTAATACATGAAAAAATAATATTTCTTCTAATTTATATGAATTGGTTCTTCATAGATTCATCATAGGTCACTTTTAGTTAATCTCGTATCCTAGGTACATACATCAAAAGAAAGGGGTGAACCTAAAGCCTAGTATGAGAATAAACAAAGGAAATATTTATCATTTGATCAATCAAAAGAACATAAGAACATGAAGCATATCATAATAGAATTATCAGGAAGCATAACACAGATATGTGTATATAACAAAAAATTGAGACATTCATAAGCATATCAATAACGTTTATCACCATGGATTCATAAAACATAATTTCCATGGTTATCCCTCAATGTATCAGAAAAATGTAATCTCTAGAGATTAAAACTTTACCCAATAAATTGGAGTGCTATCATAGGGAACCCTTTATATGTCTAAATTCATATATTCTATATAGATCATAAGAAAAATTTTCATTAATAACCTATGAGAAATAATGAATGGTTTTCCTATAAAATTCATTAAATTCATAAATGCTTAAATACATGAGAAGTACATCATTTTTAACCCCTGAGAAAGGACATCAGTTTTTATATCAGGAATTCCTAGATAAATGAATCATGGATTAATCTAGGTGAATACCCAAGAAAAAATAAATGGTTTGGGTATTAATAACATCAGGATATTTCAAGGAAATGAATGAAGATTAAATGAAATATTTCATCAACATAACAAGTATACAAACAACATTATTTAATAGGGTTAATGAGAGGGTATAGAAGTCTACCAATAATTTAACATAACATAGATAGTAATGAATTCTTTTAAATTCATGAAGAATAATAAGATGAAAATACATTACTAAAAATATATTTCTTGAAAGTAATGGAGGAAAGAGGAAGATAATTCCTTGACCATGAATAGTTTTTTCATAGAACACCAAGATGAAACGTCATAAACTTCGGAGAAACTTGGAGGGAATATTTGGGAGGTAAATCTCCATAAGTTCAAGGATATAGGATTTATATTTTAGAGTAATGGTGGGTTTTGTGGGTACTTATAGTAAAAGAGAAATAATTTTTTAATAATTTATTAATATAGGTCTTGAAATTCTGGCTTGTAGAAAATGAAAAATCATTGTCTTGCCCATAGTTTTGCATATGGTTTTAGAAAATTAATTAATGTTTTATAATATTATAATGAATTAGAACCAATATATATATTTTAAGAATACCTTGTCCAAGAATAAATAAATAT
Source organism: Viscum album (assembly GCA_963277665.1). NCBI lineage: Eukaryota > Viridiplantae > Streptophyta > Magnoliopsida > Santalales > Viscaceae > Viscum > Viscum album. The sequence continues at coordinate 274,930,086 of OY728126.1, read as the reverse complement.
TCCACAAAATCTATCTTAAAAAATCTTAATTTCCATTTTAGAAATTTGAAAGTCATTTATAGTTCTGGAAATTGATATAATTACATTAAAATCTATTATATTAATATAATATTCTATTTTGGATGGTTAAGACTTTAGAATAATTATTACATCATTTTTATTTATTTATTATGTCATAATACTTTCTGAATATTACACTATAATATATATTTTACCCAAAAATTTGACTGTCTCAGAAAATTATGAAATATTCAACGTTGGATAATTAATATTTTATTGTTTCAAAAATCTCATCTATTATATTAAGAAAATTTCCTAAATAAGAGAAATTTAATTTTTATATATGAAAAATTATTTATTAAAAAACATCTAATTTTATTACACCGTCAAATTTTAATCCCTCAAAAATAATATATAATTGTATAAAAATATTTTATAATTAATTATTATTTTTTAAACCTTTTAAAAAGCTTTTTTGACTAATTTTTAAATATATTTAAATGAAAATTATATATATATATATATATATATATTTCCCATAAAATATAATCAATGTTTTTTTGTATAAAAATGTATTTTATCATATTCTATGAAAATATGTATTTTATATTGGGGTGAGACATTATATAAGAATGAAAAATCAATAAACCTACAAATTCATCTCAATTATAATTACACCTTAATACTACCAGAGCCTAGATATATGACCCCTCATTAAAATGACATAGACTCTTAGGATAAGGTGTGAGATATGAGGTGGTTTATCCAACATTGATCTAGTGGTGATATCCACTTGTTGGATCTTCTATTTTAGGCGATTTAGTTCGAGCCCCAAATGTCGATTCTATTCTTGGTATTGATCAAGAGCAAACCTCAGTGATGCTATCTCTATCCCTACCATTTAAAAATGTTCTTCATAAGGCATGATAATTCTGTTTAAGGCGATCATTTCTTCTTTTCACATTCAATTTACTCTTTTCATTATCCTTAATATAAACTAACACTAATGGTCACTTTAAAACGACTACATTACATCTATCATAATTCCAAATTGTTTTATAGACTAATAGACATATTCAATATCAGGGTATGAGAACATAAGAATAAGGTTATGATAATATGAACATAATATTTCAAACTCAAACACTACATATCAAAGATAATAATCTTGAGTCATGGAATAAATATTAGAATTTCATATGACATGGATCAAAATAAATTAATGAACATGAACCATGACTATATAAAATTGGAAAAGAAATATGGAAAAACATAATCTTATAACATTGTGAGTATTTCTATATAGAAAAATATTCACTCGTTAAATTAATGATATGAAATAAAGAAATTTCATAAACAATTGTCCATGAAATCAAGACGGTGTATAACATTGTAAACATAAAATTAGGTTCACGCATATACTTATGGACATTTAAGTAGGACCATTTGTAACATTATGGGAATGAATGAATGTTCATGAATAACACTTTAGGTTATGGAAGTTGTTCAACAAATTATATTTTTCACAAGAAATCAGGTTCACGCATAACATAATCAACTCTTGTGTTATCAATCTTTACCCAATGAATTGGATGAAGATATAAGTCCCACATGACTGTAGTTATAAAGTAACCACCATACATGGTTATAACATAACCACCATCACATAGTGAAAATAATACATATGTGTTCCACAGGATTATAAATCATTATTTTTTTCATAACCCTTGAAAAGAAATGGTTTCACAAACAATTAATCATAACTTTACTTGAGTAAAAGGAATGGGTTTCATAATAATTTCATCATGGAATAAACTGTAAGATCCTGGATCATGGAAAGGTATGTTCTCATTTATGTTTTGGCATGAATCCATTTTTTGGGTAATTAAGTGCTTACCCAAGTCCTAGAGGAGGATCAGGGGTGTTTTGAGTGTTCAGGACATGAAAAGTGGAGAAAAAGGGGTTTTCTAGGTAGGTCGCACGGTCTAACACAGTTACTGCTAACCATGCCAACAACCCAGGTAAACCGTACAAGAGGACGTTTTTTGGATAGTAGCATCTGCACGGTTTGTGGACGGTTTGGAAAACCGTGCGGCTACACGGTACGAGGGGGATCTTTTGGGTAGAATCATCTACATGGTTTTTGCACGGTTTGGGAAACAATGCAGGTAAATCGTGAGAGGGGGTCTTTTGGGATAGAAGCATCTTCATAGTTTGTGCATAGTTTGGAAAACCGTGCGGCCCAAAAACATCAAAAAAATTACAATTTTTCCACTTCAGGATTTTAACCCAAACTCTGGATTTCCACCAATTTCACCCCTCTTCACCCTAGGATAAACAAAATATCCCAAGAGCTACAACAGATCAATCTCCCTTGTTTATAAGGCATTTTTTGTGCCGTTGGTGGCAGATCGAAGCTCTGGGTAAGGTGAATCCCATCCTTGCTTCTCTTTTGAGTGTAGGATTTGAATATTCTTCCCTCTCTTTTTAAAGCTCTAAAACCCTACTCTTTGGGTGAGATTTAGGTTGAAGCTTCAATGTTTAGTTGAATTGGAATATAAGGGCTTGATTGAGAGTGAATTCAACTATGGAATCAAGGTCGGTGGTCAACACATTATATCCCATGGTTTATCTGAGGATTTGTGCGTGTGTGGTTTTGTTCTTGGGTGTCTCTATGTATGTTTTGAATACCCATGGCATGTTTTAGAAAAATGGTTATTAAAAATGTAAAGGGGACCCTCAAGATCCCCATGGGATGTGTTGAGGGTGATGAGACTAAACTAGGGCCACCCATGGGGTGAGCCGACTTTCCCGAACCTAGGGATTTATTATGAACAAGTGAGATTTTTGAGTATTTTTTTAGAGCCCTTAATAAACATGTTTATGTGATTTCATGTGTTGGGATATAAGCTAGGTGGTGAACCTAAGCTTGTTAATGACCTAAGGGATATTGGGTTAAGATGTGGAAATGACTAGAGACCATAATGTAATGGGTCATGAGCAAGGTAATGTAGCCTAGTGAGTTAGGAATAACTAGGAAAGCTTAGTGATATAGGCACAACAAATGAATGCTTAGTGATATAAGCATAATGAAATGGAATTGGGTTAAATGACTAAATGATGTGAAGTGTGGTAAATCTATTAATGGGGTAAGGCATGGTGTTAACCCTCATGTTATTGTTATGTTTTATGTTTTCCTTGAGAAATGGTTTTGATGTTGTGTAAATGGTTAATTGTTACATATATTTATATCATGTGCACATAGCTCGACAGTTTGGGGTATTTATTGAGGTTCTATGCCCATGGGTCGAGTTAGACTGAGGCTCTAAACTCCACCCCGAATATACGGGGTAGGGATAGGACTGATTCTCTTTTTCCCTATCGGTTGCATCCACCTCGACTGAGGCTTCGAGGTGAGGATATGGTTGATATCTACCCGAACTAATGCTTCGAGTTGAGGATATGGTTGGCATGGGGATGTTGGTCCTAGTGATATAGGACAACTATTTTCTTTCCACATCTATGTGATTGTGTACTTTAAGATACAAAACTTGATGTGTTTAATAAACCCCTGATAAATTTGTTAAAAAGGTAAGATATGGAAATGGTAATAAATGTTGGTAATGGACCTAAACTGGCTAAGGGAACTTAATCTTTTCCTTTCCATTTATAATTCATTTCCCTTTTTCATGCACAATTGTTTATACCAGATATTTGTAGGCACCATTGGTGGTGGCCTACTGAGTTGTACTCACACCCAGCGTGGGCCGTCGTTGGGTACCTGAGTAGACTTCATGTTTGTAGGTCAGTAGAAGGGAAAAGGCCCTTGTTAGGCAGTTGGGTTTTTCATGGGTGTATGTGTAGGAGTACCTAGACTTGGTGTCCGGACCAATTGGAGGATTTTATAGTTTATCTTCATTTTGGGTTTTGTTTACTTTTGCACTTATAGAAAGGCATGCCATATTTACTGTTGGACATGGTTGTACCCCGTTTGGTGGAATGGTTGTTTATGAATTCACTTTTATTATTGATTGTTATTCTGTTATTTTTTTATCTTCTATTGTGGATTACTCTGATAAAATGGGGAATAGTCTCCCCAATTAACTATTTAGACTCCAGGTGCTAGTCGGCATCCTTTGGCATATAGGGAGGTGCGCTTATGTTCATGAAACCACTGAGCTCAGAGCACTAGTTTAGTGGCTTCCTGGTCAGGGATGTTAAAAGGTAGTATCATAGGATGTATTTCTTCTCCTTCTCTAAAATCTTGTTATTTGGGATGGTAGATGAAATTTTGGATGTGTTGGGCCTTGGTAATGAGCTCATTCTTGGGAGTAGCTAACCCATTTATGAGGGAAAACTCATGTCATCTTGGGTGATAATTGTTGTTCATAATTGTGCGATGTTACAGTTGATGATATTTCACCATTGGGTGATGCACATGTTGTGGGATGTGATTGTTTTATAATATTTGTCTTGTGGCCTCAATGTCATGAGGTTGTGCATCCATGCATCATTGTATGCACCTAGAGAGGTAGGTGACATGCATCATCGTAGGCACACAAAGGTTGGGTGTGTGAGTCATGAAAGATAGAATGCACCTTGTATTTTGATAATTGAAAAGGGAAAATGTGATAAACAAAACAATGCAATTTGGTTAAGATAAACGAATGATAAGTGATGAAAAATAAAATATTTGTAGTTAAGGGTTGTAATGAATTAAAAATTTTGTTGTAACAAGTCATGAGAGCCTTGTGGTGGTGCAATGTTGTTTACCCTTGTGGACCATGGTCGCAGTAGGGATGGTCGAGGTGGTGTTTTTTTAGAATGTTAAGGGTTATTGTGGTTGGTGAAGAGACTTTTTATTATGAAGTTGTGAAATTATATGGTATGTGTTCTAAACATTGTGTTTAGAAATATAGAGAAATGCCACCACAACATCGAGAGTCATTTGGGGAATAAGAGGATGTTTCTGAGAACTCTTCTCTAGTGGAGGATCAAGAGAACGTGGTATTCTGAGAAAGTGGGGAAGAGTGGTTCCAAGAGAACATGGCTTGTTTTATGCAGATGAAGGATCATGGCCTAGGGCGAGTCGCACTGAGTATGTTTGATCTAACTAGAGAGTTTCAGATGCACCACCCTCTGAACAATACCAGAGAGGGTAGGCCAGAGGCAGTAAAGTTCTGGATAGAGTCTATCTAGATGATACTTTATCATATGTAGAATCTTGTTGGGAAGTGAGTCAAGTTGTAAGATTATATGTTACGGGGCTTGGTAATGTTTTGGTTGTACGTCCTAGCTTAGACTGAGCAGGCTGAGGGGATTTTGTGGAAGGATTTCCAGGAAAAGTCTCTAGAGAATTTTCACCTTGAGACTTTGAGGCAAGAGTGGGTTGTAGAGTTCATGGACCTAACTTAGGGGTTGATGTCAGTGATGGAGTATGTTGGCCAATTCACTGACCTACAATTCTTTCTTCCAGCATTGGTGAGGGATGAGGTAGCAGTTACAAGTCATTTCTATGATGGGTCGAGATTAGAGACCAGGTCTCAAGTGGATATCTTTCGCTTGAAGAGGTTTACAGAGGTATAGAATCAATCCTTTATCTTATAAGGAAACCTGAAGAGAGTTTCAGGTAGTGGGCTTGTTGTGATAGCTGGGAAGACTAGTGGTGCAACTTCTAAGGGCCAGTAGCGTCGTTTTGAAAGTTTTCAGTAGGGCAGAAGTGTGAAAGGTGGTCCGAAAAGAGGGACATCCTCTCAGGGTGGTGATTAATTTTTTTTCTATTAGTGTGGTAGGATAGGGCACATGCATGGCCAATGTCCTAGACCTTCAGTTGAGTGTCTGTATTGTGGAAGATTGGGACACGTGTAGAGGTTCTGCAAGAACTTTCAATAGGAGATTATGAATATTGTTGATTGGCAGATGCCCAATGGAGGTAAGGGATTAGTTGCTCCATATAAGGTAGGCAGTTGGAGCTCTATAGTCCATACAGGAAGGGGTGGTGTACACGGGACTCTGGGGTAGGATCGCCCATGTCAGCAGGGCAGTGTAGTACAGGGAACTCAGGTTAGATCCCAGGGTAGAGGGGTCGTTCAACTTCATGTAGTTCATTCTGCACTTGTTGATTGCAAGGCTGGCCATCGATGGTTCGAGGTACGATCCATGTATCTTCTACGCTTGCTAGTGTATTTTTTGACACTAGTTCCACACACTCTTTTATTTCTTCTCCGCTTATGGTAGTGTTGGGTTTTCTTGTGGGGATGTTTGTGGGGTTATGTAGATTGAAACTCCATTGTGGTGAAAAATGAGGTAATCAGGTAGTGTAAGGGATGTGCTCTAGAAGTCGGTGGGTATCATTTTATGTGGGACTTGTCTGTTCTCGAGATATCATGGTTCTACCTGATTTTGGGTATAGATTGGTTTGTGTTTTATTGGTCACACATAGACTGTTACCATCATAGGGTATCTTTCAGGTCACTTGAGGGTGACACTTATGTTCATCGTAGAGAGTGGGATGTTCGGGTAGATCGTGCGAGACCGTTTTCTCAACAGTTGTGTAGGCTCACAGTTTAAGCATCCTGTCTTGTTCTTGATGATGAAAGAGGGGAATAATATGTATTTTCTACAGTAGTGGATCAGTTTCTGGATGTGCTTCCTGAGGATTTCTCGGGGCTACCACCTGAGAGGGACGTTGAGTTCATGAGTGAGTTACTGCAGGGAGCAGAGCTTGTTTCTATTCCACCAAACCAAATTACACTGGCAGAACACCAGGTTTTAAAGGTTTAGCTTTAGGAGTTGCAACATAAGGTATTGATACATTCTAGTATTTCTCCTTTTGGATCTTCTATTCATTTTGCAAAGAAGTCTGATGGGTCATTAAGGATGTACGTTGATTATTGGAAGTAAAATTGGATGATGGTGAAAAATTGGTACCCTCTTCCTAGAATTAATGACATGTTTGACCAGATGAGGGGTGAATTAGTGTTCTCTATGATTGATCTGAGATCTGGTTATCACCAGTTGAGGGTGAGGCCTTCTGGCATAACATTAATAGCTTTCAGAAGTCGGTACAGGTTGTTTGAGTTTTTGGTGATTATTTTTGGCTTGACCAGTGCACCGACAGCTTTCATGGTTTTGAAGAATCAGTTCTTTCATCCTTATTTGGATCATTTTGTGGTTTTCTTTGTTGATGACATCTTGTTGTAATCGAAAACTCTTGACGATCATGCCTAACATCTTGAAATCATCTTGAGTACACTAAGAGAGAATCAACATTATGCTAAGCTTCCAAAGTGTTAGTTATGGGTTGGATAAGTACATTTTCTAGATCACATCATCTCTGAGGAAGGTGTGTCAGTTGATCCAGAAAAAGTGTAGGTAGTTGTGTCTTGGAAGCATCCCAAGATTGTTTCATACGATCATAGTTTTCTGGGTTTGGCCGAATGTTATCAGAGGTTCATTCAAGATTTCTTAAGTTTGGTAGCACCACTGTCGGGATTGACCAAGAAGGGAATCCGGTTTAAGTGTTCGGAGGCTTGTGAGAGTGTCTTTCAAGAGTTGAAAAATCAATTGATGACTGCACCGATCTTGATCTTACCATAGCTAGGTAGGAAGTGTGTCCTATTTTGTGATGCATCTTATATCAGGCTTGGGGCTCTATTGATGCAAGATAAGGGGGTTTTGGCTTATGGGTCAAGGCAATTGAGACTCCATGAGAATAATTTTCCCACTCATGATCTTGATTTTGTGGAAATAGTGTATTCCTTAAAGTGGTAGTGGCACTACTTTTTGGCGGAACGGTTTACGGTGTATACCGATCACAAGAGTCTAAAGTATATCTTTTCACAGTGGGATATAAATCTTCCCCAACACATATGAGTTGAGATCTCTAGTATTTCGACTTTGAGATAGTATACACATCGAGAAAAGGGAACAATTTTGATGATGCTCTGAGCATAAATTCTTAGAACCAAGTGGTTTAGGAATCCAGCACTGAGTGGAAGGTGATGGACTTGTTCATAGAGATGCACCGGTAGGTGCGGAAGGAAAATGTTCAGGTGAATCTTACTTCAGTGGTTGTTGAATCGTTGCTTTTGATCCATGTTAGGGGAAGTTAGTTTGACAATCCTGAATGTTTGGACATGAAAGAAAGACATAATGATGGGGATCCACCTTCAGGTTGGGTCGTCGGTGTGGACAGGGTTGTTTGTGATCAAGTTCATGTGGTTGTGTCGGTATGCATGAGGGAAGAGTTGATGCATGAGTGTCATGCATCGAAATGGGAAGTGAATCCTAGTTTTACCAAGATGTATCGTGATCTCTGTAGGCAGTTTTGGTGTCCAGGAATGAAAATAGAAGTTGCGGGCTTTGTGGCATAGTGCCTTACCTTTCAGCGAGTGAAGGTCGAGCATCAACACCCAGGTGGATTGTTACATCCATTACCCATTCTGGATTGGAAGTGGGACAATGTGACGATGGATTTTGTGGTGGATTTTCTGAGGATGCCTCGGAAGAGTGATGAAATCTGGGTAGTTGTGGATCTACTAATGAAAGTCACTCATTTATTACTGATTAAGGATACTTACAAAGTTGACCAGTTGGGTGAGTTTTATATTTGGGAAAGAGTATGGTTGCATGGTGTAACACAGACTATAGTTTTGGATCATGATCCTAGTTTCACGTCATGTTTTTGGAAAGGGTTTCAAAAGGCACTGGGTAAACAAGTGCTTTTGAGTATGTCTTTCCACCCACAAATGAATGGGCAGTCAGAGTGCACAATCCAAGTGTTGGAAGACATGTTGAGGTCTTGTGTCTTGGGTTTTGATGGTTCATGAGAGAATCACCTATCACTTGTTGAATTTTCCTACAACAACATTTTTCAAGATATGGTTCAGATGGAACCATTTGAGGCTCTCCATGGGAGGTCATGTAGATCTCTGTTGTGTTGGTTGGAGGCTGGTGAAACATAGATATTGGGACCGAGTCTCATGAATGAGACATCAGAGATGGTTGAGTTGATTTAGAAACATATTTCAATAGCTAAAAGTAGGTAGAATTCATATGTAGATCAGAGGCGTAGAACTCTTGAGTTCGAGGTGGGTGATAGTGTGTTCCTTCGGGTGTCTCCAAGGTTGGGTCACCGATGGATTCGGAAGAAGGGAATGTTGGCACCCAGGTATGTGGGGCTGTTTGAGATTGTGGAGAGGATCAGGCTGGTGGCATACCGATTGGCTCTTCCACAATGTTATAGTGGGATGCCTGATGTCTTTCATGTGTTGCAGCTTCGGTGGTATCAAACTGAAATGACTAACGTGGTGGATGTTGAAGATGTTGTGCTCGAGACTAATGCATCCTTGGAGGAGCATCCAGTTCGCGTCAAGGATCATAGTGAGAAATTCTTGTGGGGAAAGGTTGTTCCATTAGTGTGAGTACTATGGATGCATGGGATTGTTCAGGGAGAAACATGTTAGCGATAATCACATATGCGGGATCAGTGGCCCAATATCTTTCCCTTGAAGGTGAAATGAACCTTGGGATCTCGGCTCGAGGATGAGCCATTATAAGATGGGGAGGATGTAAGATCTCAGATCTTGGAAAGGTATGATTTAATTTATGTTTCAGATTGAATACCTTATTTTGGTTAATTAAATAATTACCCAATTCCTAGAGGAGGCTCGAAGGTGTTCCGAGGGTTCAGGACATGAAAAGTGGACAAAAGGGGTGTTCTGGGTAGGCCACATGGTCTGCGTATGGTTAGTGCAAACTGTGTAGACAGCACAGGTAAACCGCGCAAGAGGATATTTTTCAGACAATAACCTCCGTAGGGATTGCACACGGTTTGGAAAACCGTGCGGTTAAACAGTGTGAGGGCGATCCTTTGGGAAAAAGCATTTGCACGGTTTGCACACAGTTTGGAAAATCGTGCGGGTAAACCATGTAAGGGGGAATTTTGGGACAGAAGCATCTGTACGGTTTGTGCAAGGTTTGGCAAACCTTGCGGGTAAACCGTGCTGCCTAAAAATTTCAAAAAAATTACAATTTTCCACTTCTGTATTTTTAACCCCAACTAGGGATTTCCTCCCATTTTAACCCTCTTCACCCTAGGATGAAACCAAATCTCCCAAGAGCTCTAAGAGATAAATATACCTTGTTTCTAAGGCGTTTTTGGTGTCGTGGGTTGTGTATCAAAGCTCCTGGTAAGGCTAATACCATCCTTTCTTCTCTTTTGAGTTTATGTTTTGTATCTTCTTCTCCTCTCCTTCTAAAGCTCTAAAAATATACTCTTTGGGTGAGATTTAGGTTGAAGCTTTAAATTTTGGTTGAATTGTAATATAAGGGATTTATTAAGAGATTTTTCAACCATATAATTTAGGTAAGTGGTATTCATGTTATATCCCATAGTTTATTTGAGGATTTTTGCATGTGTGGTTTTGTTCCCAGGTGTCTCTTGGTATGTTCTGATTACCCAAGGAATGTTTTGGTAAAATTGTTATTAAAAAGGTAAATGGGAACCCTCACGATCCCCATGGGGTGAGTTGTGGGTGATGATACAAAACTAGGGCCACCCATGGGGTTAGCCAACTTCCCTGGGCCAATGGATTTGTGAAGAAAAAGTGAGATTGTTGAGTATTTTTGTTGATCCCTTGATAAAAATGATTATTTGATTGTGTGTGTTGTGTTAGAAGCTAGGTGGTGCACCTAATATTGATAATGACCTAAGGTATATTTGGTTTAGATGTGTAAATGACTAAATACCAAAATGGAACGGGTTGTGAGCATGACAATGAATCATAGTGAGTTAGGCATAACGAACAAAGCCTAGTGAGATAGGAACAATGAATGAATGATTAGTGAGATAAGCATAATGAAATGTAATTGGGTTAAATGGTTAAATGATGTGATGTTTGGTAAATGTGTTAATGGGGTACGACATAGTGTTAACCCTCAGGTTATTGTTATGGTTTATGTTTTCCTTGAGCAATGGTTGTGATGTTGTGTAAATGGTTAATGGTTAAATATATGTATAGAATGTGCACATAGCTTGGTAGTGTGGGGTATTGACTGAGGTTCTACACCCACGGTTCGAGTTGGAATGAGGATCTAAACTCCACCCCTAATGCATAGGGTAGGGATAGGACTGATTCTATATTTTCGTATCAGTTGTATCCACCCAGACTGATGCTTCGAGGTGACGATATGGTTGACATCCACCCAAACTTATCCTTAGAGGTGAGGATATGGTTAGCATGGGGAAGTTGGTCTTAGTGAGATATGACAACTATGTGTTTTCCTCATGTATGTGATCATGTACTTTAAGCTACATAACTTGTTGTGTTTAATAAACCCCTGATAAATGTGTTGAAAATGTAAGATATAGAAATGGTAATAAATGTTTGTAATGGACCTAAACGAGATAAGGGAACATAAAATTTTCCATGTCATTTATTATTCATTTCTTGATTTCATGCAAAAAAATTTATACTATATATTTTTTAGGAACCATTGGTGGTGTCCTATTGAGTTGTACTCACACCCTGCTTGGGCCCCAGTTGGATACCTAAGAAAACTTCATTTTTACATGTCAAGAGAAGGGAAAAGGAACTTGATAGTCTGTTGGGTTGGCATGGGTGTACATGGAGGATGACCCAGACATAGTGTCAGGACCATTTTGGGGATTTTTCAGTTTGTCTTTATTTTGGGTTTTGTTCACTTTTCCACTTATAGCATGGCATTGAATATTTATTGTGGGACATGGTTGTACCCTGTTTGGGGGAATGGTTGTTTATGCACACTCTTGTATTATTGATTGTTATTCCACTATTTTTTTATTCTATATTGTGGATTACTCTGATAAATGGGGGTATAAAATCCCCAATTGACTATTCAGGCCCTCACTGCTAGTTGGAAACCTTTGGAATATAGGGAGGCGCTTTTAAGGTCAAGTAACCACCCAGCTTGGAGCACTGTTTTAGTGGCTTCTGAGTTGGGGAAGTTATATAACCTATGGAAGATAAAGGGGTTTCATAAACATCTTGTCACCATAAACAATTTAAATAAATAATAATAAAGGTATCCTTGGATAATTTACATACTAAACCAAGAATAACATAAAAGGATTTCATTATAGATGGAAATTATTTTGAAATATCACATGGATCATTTCATGAAGAATATAACCTATCTTTGAAAATCACATCGTTAGAACATGAAATTTATAAAATATTGAGGAAAACGTTTTCTTCCAAAATAACAATTGAAATATTTAATGGAAACTTTTAAAATAATTTGAATCATTTCCAAAGTAAAATATTGTTTACACTTTAAAAAACATTTTTTAAAACATAATACATTTTTAAAATCCTCTTCTTTGAAAAAAAATATTTCAAGAATTTTTCAAACACATTAAACACATATAACCTTTTAAAAATACATTTCATTGAAATAATATTTAATGATTTTTTAAATGATTTTTTTAAAAAAATAAAAAATTACTTTCTAAAATAACATTGATAAACTATAAGTTAAGCGTGAAATAATAAAGTGGTCATGTGATAATAAATATTGTTCATGATGTGCATATGAAAAATAAGAATTCGTTTCACATTTTTTGTAAAAGTCAAATCGGAATTGTTTTGAAAGAAACACGAAGAATAATTTTAAAAAAAATTAAACCATCAATAAAATTTTCTTTTAAAAATCATATAATTATAGTAAAATGTTTTTGAAAACAAATTTTAGAAAAAAATTGTTTTAAAAAAATAGATTTTTGACCAAAGACATAAATAAGGTGGTTTTCTGTGAAAACATTCTTTTGAAATTGCGAGTGCATAATGAGAGTAAAATAATGTTAAAATATGTATTTTAATGACACAAAAAAATTAAAATATAATTTGTTAGTTTATTGAGTTATTGATCATTATATATCAAATTTTAACAACAATCTTATACAATCCTCATAAACAATGAGATTTTAACTTAAAACACGTAACACTTTGGTAACATTTAATTGTAATACAAAAGATATAATAAAATTAAATTAAACTGATAATTTCTTGAATTGAATTATATTAATTATATAAAATGTCCAATTAGAAGTATATACACCTCATAGAAGAAGATATTTCCATAACATGACATATGTCTCAAAGAAGGAAAATTGAGACAAAAATGTCTTACTGCATTTGTACATTTTGATTAATAAAACACATAAAATAGACACACATAAATGGATATGTAAATCAGAATAATTTACATTATAATTATCATAAAGTTCCGTCATTTTTATTATATAAATAACATCAAATAAATAAATGGTTAATTAGGCATGTGTCTCACAACAAATTAAAGTGATATAGAAATCCTTTACTGTATGTCTTGACTTTCATCACAAATGTTCAAACATATTGTATAATAAATATAATTTTATCGTAAATTTATAAGTTAATCGTAAAAATAATTATAATATATTATATTATTCTTCTATAACTCTTATCACATGTTTTTTAATAATCTTTTATTATTACTATTTTTTCAGGTGATAGGTTCTAGGTTTTCTTAGGCATGTTTTTTCATGAATGTTATAGATCCTTACAATAAAGCATAGTATAATAATATACTGAATTTAAATCATGATATAAACATAATATTTATTCATTATATTCATAAATATATTCATACAAAATTTTATAGATAAAAATGAACTAAACCGTTCATGGAGATGGTAGGTTGTACATAGGCATGAACATTGTTTCCATTTTTTCGATGGATGGAACGTAAGAACGGTAAATAATATATCACACTTGAGGAATTATTAGGATTTTATATATATCATATATATATATATATCATATATATTAATTTATTCTATATTGATTTCCATCCAAGTAAAATAGTAATGAAAAACACATAACATCAGTTCTCTAGGCAGTAATCTTTCGTACACATGACCGACATTAACTTTTTACTACTAGGTTGGATGGTAATAAGTTAGATGTTATATTATATTTAAAAAAATAACTTAATTAATATCACATATATACATTAAATTTAATCCTTTTACCTTCCATATAAATTGTTACAGAAAAACTAATCATATCACTTCAGGAGGCGGTAGTTCTCTATACATATAAGAGAGGTTATCAATCTAAATTTGAGCTAAGTGCAGATGAATATAGTAAATTCCCTAAAAAAATATATAATTATATCATATCTATTTCAGTTATTATATAATAATTATCTAATACTTATAGGTGGATGTGGAGGAGGAAATAAAAAACAATGATTGAAGAACGTTACCTTCCTTCATACAACTTCTTTTTATTTGTAACAAAATAATTCATTGGATGTACTTATATCTATAAAAAATATTATAGTATTATTTTAGTGATTTTAAGAGTTTATTTAATCATTAATTGGTTGAACCAAAATGTTTTTATTTTTTGAATAAGGGAGTAGAGGGGATGACTTTTATAAGTGAGGTGAGTGACACATTTTTTATTTTTTGAAGAGTAAACTCAAACATCTTTATTTCATGAAAAAAAGATACAATAATGGACCAATATTTATAATAGAAATTTTAATGTCTCAATATTTCCATTTAATTTGTTTTGGAAAATTCATGTGTCATTTTTACACAATAATTATTAAGTTTAATTACATACTAAACTCGTTTATAACTTAATCGTGGTAATTAATTTTAAAATATTTTACTAATCACATGGGTAAAAAAATAAGTTAAAATTATTATATAATATAAATTATTATTCATACAAATATTTAATACATTTTTACGAATTCCATTTTAATTATTGGCTAATTTAATTTTAAAAATAATCGCCCAAACATGACGAGAAAGAGGGTTTTCAAAGAAAAATTATTCAAAATACTTAAAGATTTTTATTTCAAAATATGACATAAAGTTGATTATATTGACCTAAATTGTATTAATAAATATAATTTATCTAATTTTACATTAAAAAAAATTTAAATTATAATTTATCATTGTAAATTATTTAAATGAAAAAGAATTTTTCAATCATTATCTATATTCTTCACTGTTCATAAAAAAATTATGTTCTTAGAAAAATCATGAAAATTCAACCTATGTTGATTTTGACATAATAATTTAAAAAATGTTTTTTTAAATTACAATATTAACAAATATTATTTTTATAATAATTGAAGAAAAGTGTGATAAAACCATTTATCATAAAAATACAGTTTTTAAGCGTAAAATTGGATTCATTCTAATGTAATGAATATAAAACCTATTTGATGCATTTCAAAAAAAAATTAATATACAATATATAAGTTACAATAATATCATTAATAATATGTATAAATTTAATTATTATGATAAGATACAATTTTAAGAATAAAAATAGTTTTTTATGAAAACATTATTTTTATATTCATATGGATTTTTTCTTCCATTATAATTAATTTTGAACCAATGAATTCATTTTATAACTGTTTAAAACATAAATTTTCATAATTAATTTAATATTATTCATATTATCCATTCCAATGGATAGTTTATAACTTTCATATTAAATAATAATATTAATAGTATGTAGTTGTTTGGTAAAAATCAGTCTTGCATGTAGCACAAGCTATAGAAGAAACCCTTTGTTGTATGTAATGCAAGATAAAGTCAGTACAAAATTTATCATAACAAAATTTTCGGGTTTTCCATGCAATCTTTCAAATAAACTTGTTTATGAGTGTAAAACAAGATATTAAAAAAAATTACATTGAAAAAAACATTTCACAAAATCATGGGATATTACATTTAATCTTATTAAAATGAATTTATCCCTTCAAATTCATCAAAATAATACAAATTTTATCCTTTTATAATTCATTTGTTTAAGCATACATTATACAAAGGAAAAATTGAACATCCCTTAAAATAAAAATGGTGAAAACATAAATGTTACTTAAAGTAACACATAACCAGGTTTCCATATAGGGAGACCATTGGTGGTAAATTAAAATATGGATTTTGGGGGAAACATAAATAATTATGGATAGTAATAGACATCTCTCGTCACAAGAAATTGGGTGATCCCAATAAGTTTACTTAAAAAAACAATAAATCTATTAAGTGTAGAAAGGTCATTGATATAATAAAAAATGATGGTAATATGATAACAATTTTATTTCAAGACCCTTTTCCAAATGTTGAGGGATTCCTTCTCCATCTAGACAAAGAAAAATAAGAAATAAGAAATATAGGTATATTTTTATTCACTAATCACATTCCACCATGATCAAATCCTTCTCTCCAATATATGTGTGTTCATGATGAATTTTGTATGCTATGAGAACTAAAATCAACTTTTGAAATATCACATAGTCCAAATAGAAAACAAACTCTTCCTCATATCCTTTGATGTTAAGAAAATACAAAATGGTAAGTGTGTAAGAAGATAATTTCAATGATAAAGTTCACCTTAATCTATTACATAAATATTTATCTTAAATAAATAAAAAATTTAGATAGAGTTTAAAATTTTCCAAAGTAATCATCCCATCAATCCCCCCAAAAGTAGAAAGTAGCACTGATGTCACATACCAATATGTGAATATCATAATCATGTATTCTCTTATAACATGGTAATAACATATATTTCCATAAAACCAAAATTAAAACAGATATTATTTGTGATTACTTAAATAAAACACTTATTATTAGAGATATTCTTCAAATCAAAAAATAATATAACACTATCAATGATAGAATAAAACACTTTTCCAACAAATCATTAATAATATCCATGACAATAAATTCTATCCAATTTAATTTATCCACGTCATTACTTTATTTAACCTAAATATATTTTAGAGACCCAAAGCTTGACATACATGGAAGTTACATTACTTTTGTGAAACACTAAATACGTAACAAAAACAAACACCCAAGGACCGTAATAGGTTAGTGTCTTTGGAAACTGGGAATATAATATTCTAACCATGGTGAAAGATCTTCAATATCTCCCATAAAGATCTTACCCTTTTTTATTTCTTACCTAAATCCTTTCTTTATATCCTAGGGAAAAGAAAACATAAAAACGGTGAGCTAAAATGATCAGTAAGGGAATTCATGGAAAAAATAAAAGAAACCATATACATTTGAACTTAAAAACATGAACATAAAGTTTAAACATCAAAATATTGAGTTGTGAAATAAATCTTATCCGTACGTAAGGCATAGATCATAAAGGAACATTAATCATGATAAAATAACATAGGAATAAAACATGTAATTGTGGCAAAACATTAATCACATGATAGGATTTCCATAGTAGCCAAGGCATTGCTGCCAAGACCATCATAGTGGAAAAAGTCCATTCCTGAAACAAGTTTACCATCCATTCCAGCCCTGTATTACTGAATCAGATTCACTTTCTGTTTCAGCCATGTCTATATCATGAGATATAAATCATTACCCAATTCATTGAAGGTATATATAGGTCCCACCCATCTCATATTGAAATCATTATTATGTGTGCCACAAAACAATCATAAATGATTCATCATAAACCAATGAATAAAATGGGTGTCATAAACATCATCCCTTCATAACATAATCCATATAAAACAAAAATGGATATTTTTCATCATAAGAAAAATCATGCCATGTAAATAATAGAGACATTATACTTGAAACATAAACATACTAAATCATGTTATCTTAGATGGAACATAGTTTTGATAAAACACTTGAAATGAATTCTTAAGGAAAATATCCTTCTTCAAAATAATTTTCTTTTCTCAAAATGTCATAAAATTTTAAAAGAAACGAATTTCATTGAAAATAATCATGAAATATTGTAGATTAAGCTTCATAGAAAAAAGGAGTCATGAAATTTTAAAAATACATTCATGTCGTATAAGTTAAAAAAACATTCTCCTCGTACTTTTGCCGGAAAAGTCAAAAAGTACCTTGTGTGGTAAACAAATGAAAGATTCCTTCCATAACTTGTGGTAAAAGTCAAAAAAGAGTAAAAATGACTTTAAAAATACATAGAATAATAGTAAACATTTTATTATTACATTTTGATAAAACATGGACATTAATGATAAACATTACCCCAGTAAATACTTACGAATAAACAATCTCGGATAAAAATGAGATTGGAATAATTATTGCTTACCTTATGTCCAATTTCATCCATATGTGTATGAAACTATTGTATAGTGGGTTTAAACATATTATTAACCTGTAATAGAACAATAATAATATTTATGATATCATATATGATTCACTTACGAATTTTATATTACCCGTTCATTTGTGAATTCCATGTTAAAGCAGCGCTTTGGGTAAAGTCGTTTCATTTATCATCGATGTTTTGACTTTTAATTGTTCATATGATTACTTAGATCATGATTACTTACTTCAAGAATGTAAAACATGATTTATATATATTAGGAATATAATATATCAATAAATAGATTGAAATACACTGTTCATGGGGACAATAGGCTTTACGTACGCATGAACATTGTTTTCCTTTCCTTATTGACTTGAGTGGAAGTAATTATATGTCATGTATATACATATAAATAAATACAGTGACATTATTATGTCATATATTTCATTATTATTCAATATATATACTTTATAATCATTTTTGAATGGTTAAAATGAATAATGAATCTCATCACGTTATGGAGACGGTAATTAGTACGTACGCATGAGCGATGATATCGTTCCAATAATTAATTAATGGTATTGGGGTGGATGATAGAATATATCAGAATTATTATCATGTTATAATAATTATATATAGTTATTCTTTACACCATTATACCCATCCAAGTAAGGTAGTGGTGGAAAACAGATTACACCGTAGTGTGGAGACGGTATTCCAAACGTACGCACGTGCGGTGATATCATTTTCCGTAGGATGGATAGAAAGTGAAATATGGTTGTTTCATATTTATAAAAAAATATCAGTATATTAGTGATAATTATGTTATTACTTTATAATTAAAAAAATAAAAAATAGGAATTAGAAGGAGAAATAAATTTGAAATAATCGGTAAAGGATATTACCTCTTCTTCGACACGCCTCTTCTAAATGTTCTATTAGGGCAATAAAGTTAGTCTTTGAAGAAGATAAGGACCTCTAGTATGTTCCTAGGGAAGTGGAGAAGAGAAATGGACATGGTTTTCATGAGCTTGAAGCCTCAAAATTAAGTTAAGAGAAGAGGGAGGAGGTGCCCTTTTATAAGAGAAGAGAGGGGCACTTTTAGAAACCTCTAAAATATTAATTTATAATAAACTCAAACCCCACCTAAGAACCTCCAAAATGACTCAAAATCAAAGATGAGATGAAATAGGGTTATAATATTATCAACCAATAAAATATATACATGTTGGGAATTTATTTTAAACCTTATCAACTTGATTTATCTTTATTTAATCTATTTAATTTTATTTGTGGTAATAATATTCTAAATTTTAAATTATTATAAATAATTACTTATGTTTTGTAAATTTTTCATAATTGGATACTTTATGAAATTTCAGACCATATAAATTTTAATTCATAATTTTTAAAAATATTTGTGATTTTTAAGCAATTTAATAATATGTTATGTTTATAAAATAACAATAGTGTCAATTTTGACACTATTTATTTATTTGAATTTAATTAAAATCCACACAGAGGATATATTCAAACCAAAATATTTTATAGGTTTACAACATGTCATATTTATCTTTTAAATTAGTGTAGAACATTAAATAGTTCATATAATATTTATTTTAATATTTTTAATACCATTTATTTGATATTTCAATCAATAAAATAATTTCTGCATCCCTATTGTCTCAACATTAATAATTATTATTTAATACCTAAAAATTATAAATAAATTCACATGATTTATGTAATTTTATTCTATTTAGGGTGATTATTTATTTTTGAAGTTTTATGAAGTTTATCACTAAATTAAAATTATTACACTTATAATATATAAGAGAGTGACATGTTGTCACTTTCTTTGGTTTTAATAATAATTATATCCTTTTTATGGTCAAAAGTTCATGAAATGAATTTATTCATACCCTTATGTGATATGGTTATAATTTTATTTATCCAATATAATTTTGGAAGGTGTTATGGTAATTTTATAATCTTGTTTTTACCCTTATTTTCCTGATTTACCTTTAACTGTAGTAAATAAAATTTACAGTAGTTACTATTCATAATATCTAAAAATAAAAATTAGCATATTAACATAACTTGGACTTAATTATTCTAAATATGGAATCCATTTTTTCAAATTCAAAACAGATAACTTGTAGTATTTAATTTAATATTAATCCCAATATTGAGAAATGGGTTTTAAAAGTTAAAACATTGAAAAAGATGGAAATGTTTTTACCTATGAATTCAATGTAAAATTAATGATAATGACTTACATTATATTAAATGGTAATAATATTTTCTATTTATACTTTAAAACTATTCAATATTATAATTTAATCATATAAATTATCTTTATGAAAAAAGTTGTTTTTAATTAAAATTTAGCGTATTTTTACTATTCATCAAAATATGAAAGTTAACAGAAAAATAATAAAAAATTATCTAAAGTAAATTTTTATATACTTATTGTAATGAAAAGGTTTATTTTTTCAAATTTAACTCATAAAAATGTCAAAAACTATATTTAAAGTGGGTGCGCCATCAAAAGGTGGAAAAACTGCATTTTTTGAAAAATACTTATTTTACCTGAAAAATTTATTTTGTTCTGATACCATGTTCTTGAATATGTTTAAGATGAATTATAAGGACATAAAATTCAAAATATTGTTAATACTATTCATAATTACTAGTTCATAATATCAATATATCATTTTTTATTGAAACTCGGTATTGCGTACAACACACGTTATTGGGGAAGGTCGCTCTTATGTGCAACACAAGCCATGAATAGTGTTTGATTATACTAAAAGATAATACAGTGTTGCGTATAGTGCAATCTAATCTTGGTGTAGCGTACAACACAAGAAATCAATGAAATTAAAAATAATATTTATCATAAAATCTCAGGGTATTACATTCTACCCCCCTTAAAATGAATTTCGCCCTTGAAATTCATTGGGGTTATTAATGGTGTATTACTTGAAATCTTCTTTCATAGAAAACCACATCATAAAAGGAATACTAAAACTTAATTTTAAAAACTAAAGTATGAAATGTAATAGTTACCCAAATTAACTCATCACTAGGTTTCCACATATGAGAATGTAGGTGAAAATATGGATATGGAAGAAAAATCCAATCATCATATTCTGATGGAGAGTGGTAGAGAACATGGCTATAAAAATCCAACAATCACAAGGCCATAAATTTTTGATGATCTAAGGTACCATCTGATTCATCGAATATAAGGGTACCGGAACAACGTTTTTGGTTTTTTAGATCATTTCCCAAAAGTTGATGAATTTTTCCATAAGGATAAATAATTACTTGATTTCAGTGTAATATCATCATTGGTCATTCCATGAACAATTTACACTTCATATCTTATTTAAAGAAATGAAGTTGAATTTTTCCTTCTTGAAATGTTATCAGATCCTGCGATAGAATGACAGGTTATTCCATTTGTCTCAAAAAGTTAGAAAAAGTTTTTAAATATACATAAGTCCATATATGGTACGATTAACCGTATATGATTCCAAAAATGGACTTATTCTTCAAATATCATGCTTCTTAATAAAATAAAACTAATTTCTACTAACTTTGGACTTCCTGTAGGCCAGTAGTAGGTGATAAAGGCCTGTCTCACTTCAGTTGTGGTTTCGATTCCCACATCCTTGTCTGATGCGACGGGTTGTCGCTCATCCTACGGGCTTTCCTTTTTATAAAACTATACTATTATGACATTTCAGAAATAATATCAAAAATTTCTGGCCTTAAACAATACTATTTGATGTCCAACATAATCCATTCCAACCTTTAGGGTTATCCAAAATACATTTTTCCAAGCTCACAGTAAAAATAAAACAATTACAAGAAAGGTCATATAACAAGCATGTGAATACCATCATATATCCCCCATATATCATAGGATATATCTTGTTGGTTACATTAAAAACACGTGAATACCGTAATCATGTATTCTCTTGAAACATGAATTACTATAGAACCTTAGTGAAAACATGAATGCTGTCAAAAGTTAATTATTTCCACATACCAAAATCCGAAAATTTCTATATACTCAAACCATGAAGTCACTTTTTCCTTATATCAATCATGAGTTCATTAATACTATCAAACATATTGTTTTCTCCTTATCCCTTCATTATGTGCATATCATCTTCTTTCCAAAAATATTTCAATCACATTTCATGGTTACTGGTACCATATACTTATTTAAAACCACAATAATCCAATACATAGAAATTCTAATATTCCACGATACTATAAATGAGATTCCACAACACTATTTTGGAATCCTGTTACATAAACACTTAATCATTCCTCCACTTTATTTTCATATTAAACATCACCAATAGTGATCACATATGACTTCCCTTTGTCCTTTTCCTTAAGCGGTTGTTGATGTTGATCATCATTAACCCTTAGATTAGGGTATTGGTTATCATAATGCCACATTGGCTTGCACTTGTGGAATTTAAGTGTTGGTGGTGCGTTCTATGTAGTCTTTTCTCTATTCACATCATTAGATGTCTTTTTACCATGACTTCGACACTCAACTGCTCTATGGCATTCTTTTCCACACTTAAAACATTTTCTAGTCCCTTTATGACAATCTCAACCATGCTTCTTTCCACACATTGAGCATAACAAAACATCTGCCTTCTATTAACCATTGTTTTGAGATTTTTCCTTGAACTGCATCTTTTGTTTCTTGTCAAAACCATGAGATGGATATGTAACACCAACTTCAAGTTCTACCTTGATAGCACAACGCACAATTTCTTCATAGCTACAGAAGTCTCTTATAGCTAATTCCCTTAGACGACTTGGTTTTAATCCACTTAAGAATCGATCAAATTTTCTTTCAGGTTGGATGATAAAGCCAAATGCATAACTTGAAAGCCTTGTAAAATTCGCCTTGTATATATCTACCTATTCATCATGCTTTTTCATAAGCTCAAGGAAATCATTTTCCATCTTTTTTCAAAGAATAAGAGGGAAGTACTCATTGAAAAACAAGTTCTTGAACTCGTCCCATTCCATGGATTCAATTCCATCTTGGGGCCTTGTATTCTTAATTAGAGTCCACCACTAGTCTACTTCACCTTCTAAACGGTAAACAACCAAAATTACTTTTTCATGTTCTAAACATCGAAGTATGGAAAATATCTTTTCAATGGTACTGCTACATTTTTTAGCAACAAGTGGATTAGAAGACCCACTGAATGAAGGTGGGTGTTGCCTCATGAAGGACTCAATAGAATATTGTTCCCTTATCTACTCATTTGGAAGTCCAGAATGATTTATACATTGTATAAGTATATCAAAATGATTTTTCACTGCATTTCCCATAAAATTTGGTTGTTTAGAAGGACAATCATTGCATTTCCTAGTGCATTGATCATTAACATGGTTCCTTCGAGTTCTAGCCATTATATAAAACCTAAAAAGAATAGTGTGAGAGGAAAAAATCATACTAGGAAAACAATATAATCAAGGAGAGTACATTAAATATCTAACATCTTAGGATTAATTCTAGGTTATTCATGATCATTATCATAATTCTAGGACTATAACCTATACTTATACCTAACCTTACAGACATCCCTAGACATACCTTAGAAATATCTCTAGGGATCTCACTAAAGATTTCACATCCTAGTTTCCAATGGTTAACTAAACCCTTCCTATGATACCAAATGTAGAGACCAAAATCTTGACATACATGGATGTTACATTACTTTTTCGAAATACTTAATACCTAACAAACACAGACACCAAAGGACTATAATAGTTTAGTGTCTTTGGAAACTGGGAACATAATCTTCTAATCATGGTGAAAGATCTTCAACATATCCCATAAATATCTTCCCCTTTTTGTTTTCTTACCTAAAACCTTTCTTTATTTCCTAGGGAAAATAAAACATAAAAAGGGTGGGATCAAATGTTTATTAAATCTAAGTAAGGAAGAAATAAAAAACCATATACATTTGAACTTAAAAACATGAACATAAAGTTTAAACATCAAAATCTTGAGTTGTAAAATAAATCTTGGCAGTACGTAATGCATAGAACACAAACGAAAATTAATCATGATAAAATAGCATGGTAATAAAACATGTAATTATGGAAAACCATTAATCACAAGATATGAATTCTATAGTATCCAAGGCATTGCTTCCAAGACCATCATAGTGGACAAAGTCCCTTACTGAACTGGGTTCACCAGCCGTTCCAACCCTATATTACTCAACTGAATTCACGTTCCATTCCAGCCATGTATATCTCATGAGATATAAATCATTACCCAATGCATTGAAGGTAGATGTAGGTCCCACCCATCTCATATTGAAATCATTCTTACATGTGAGACGAAACAATCATAAATCTTTCATCATAACCTAGAGAATAAAATGGGTTTCATAAACATCATCCCTTCATAACATAATCTATATAAAACACAAATGGATATAATTTCATCATAAGAAAAATCAAGCCATGTAAATAATGGAGAAATTATAATTCAAACATAAAAAAACTAAATCATGTCATCTTAGATGGAAAATAGTTTTGATAAAACACTTGAAATGAATTCTTGAGGAAAATATCCTTTTTTCTTCAAAATCATTTTCTTTTCTCAAAAGGTCATGAAATTTTAAAAGAGAAGAATTTCTTTGAAAATAATAATGAAATATTTTATAGGATTCTTCATAGAAATAAGGCGTTATGAAACTGTAAAAATATGTTCATGCAGTATAAGTTAAAAAAACATTCTCCACATACTTTTGCCGGAAAAGTCAAAAAGTACCTCGTGTGGTAAACCAAAGAAAGATTCCTTCCATACCTTGTGGTAAAAGTAAAAAATGGGTCAAAATTACTTTAAACATACATGGAAGAATAATAAACATTTTATGAAAACATTTTGAGAAAACATGGACATGAATGATAAATATAACCCCAGTAAATACTTACGAATAAATAATCTCGAATAAAAATGAGATTTGAATAATTAGCCCTTACCTTATGTCCAATTTCTTTCATATGTGTCTGAGACACCTGTATAGTGGGTTTTAACATATTATTAACTTGTAACAGAACCATAATATTATTTATGATATCATATATGATTCACTTACGACTTTATATTACCCGTTCATTTGTCAATTCCAGGTTAAAGTAGTATTTTGGATAAAATCATTTTATTTATTGTCTGTGTTTTGACTTGTAATTATTCATATGATTACTTAGATCATGATTACTTCCAAAATGTATAACATGATTGATATATATTCAAAATATAATAGATTGATTAATGGAATTAAATACATAGTTCATGGAGACGGTAGGTCGTACGTACGCATGAACGCTATTTTCTTTTCCATATTGACTTGAATGGAAGTAAGTAGATGTCATATATATATATATACATAATTACAGTAACATTATTATGTCATAGATTTCATTTTTATTCAATATATATACTTTATAATCATTTTTTAATGATTAACATCAAGAATGAATCTCATCCCGTCGTCGAGACGGTAATCCGTACGTACGCACGAGCGATGATGTCGTTCCCATACTTATTGAATGGTATTGGAGTGGATGATAGAATATATCAGAATTTGTATCATGTTATAATAATAATATATAGTTATTATTTACACCATTATACCCATCCAAGTAAGGTGGTTGTGGAAAACAGATTACACAACGGCATGGAGACAATATTCCGTACGTACACACGCGCGGTGATTTTGTTTTCTGTAGGATGAACAGAAGGTGAAATATGGTGGTTTCATATTTATAATAACATATCAGTATATTAGGGATATAGATGTTATTACTTTATAATGAAACAAATAAAAAATAGGAATTAGAAGGAGAAATAAATTTGAAATAATCGGCAATGGATATTACCTCTTCTTCGATGCGCCACTTCTAAACCTCCTCTTAGGGCACTAAAGCTAGACTTTGAAGAAGATTAGGACCTATATTATGTTTATAGGAAACTGGAGAAGAGAAATGGACATGGTTTTGACAATATTGAAGGCTCAAAATTAAGTGAACATTAGAGGGAGGAGGTTCCCTTTTATAAGAGAGGAGAGGAGCACCTTTGAAAATCTCTAAAATACTAATTTATAATAAACTAAAACCCCACCTAAGAACCTCCCAAATGACTCAACATAAAATATGAGATTATATAGGGTTTTAATCTCATCAAAAAATAAAATAAAATTTAGACATGTTGGGAATTTATTTTAAACCTTATCAACTTCATTTATCCTTATTTAATCTATTTAGTTTTATTTGTGGTAATAATATTCCAAGTTTGAAATTGTTAAAAATAATTACTTGTATGTTGTGAATTATCCCAAATTGGATACTTTATGACATTTCAGACCATATAAATTTCAATTTATAATTTTTATATATTTTTGTGATTTTTAAACAATTTAATAATATGTTATTTTTTATAAAATAACATTAGTGTCAATTTTGACACTATTCATTTTTTATTTTAAATAAAATCCACACAGAAGATATATTTAAAAAAAATATTTAATAGATTCATAACATGTTATATTTATCTATAAAATTCATTGATAACATTAAATAGTTCATATAATATTTATTTTAATATTTTTAAAACCATTTATTTGATATTTCAATCAATAAAATAATTTCTACATCATTATTGTGTCACCATTCATGATAATTATTTAATCCCTAAAATTTTTAAATAAATTAACATGATGTAAATAACTTTATTATATTTCTTGTGACTATTTATGTTCAATGTTTTATGATGTTTATCACTATATTAAAATTATTACACTTATAAGATATAAGAGAGTGACATGTTGTCACTTTCTTTGGTTTTAATAATAATTACATCTTTTCGTGGTCAAAAGACCATGAAATGAATCTATTCCAACCCTTATGTGATATGGATCAACTTTTATTCATCCAATAGAATTTTTTCAGGTGTTAGGATAATTTTATAATCTTATTTTTACCCTTAATTACCAGATTTACCTTTAACTATAGTAAATAAAATTCACCATAGTCACTATTCATAGTCTAAAAATAAAATGTGGACTATTAACATAATTTGGACCTACTAATTCCAACTATGGAGTCTATTTTTCCAAATTCAAAACACATAATTTGTGGTATTTAATTTAAAATTAATCCTACTGTTGAGAATATAGGTTTTAAAAGTTAAAACATTACAAAAGATTGAAATGTTTTTACCTATGAATACAATATAAAATTAATGATAATGAATTTAATTATATTAAATGGTAAAAATATTTTCTATTTATAATTTAAAACCATTAAATATTATAATTTAAAAATATAAATTATCTTGATGAAAAAAGTTGTTTTTAATTAAAATTTAGCGTATTTTTACTATTCATCAAAATATGAAAGTTGACAGAAAAATATTAAAAAATTATCCAAAGTAAATTTTTATATACTTATTTCAATTAATAAATTTATTTTGTCAAATTGAACTCATAAATGTGTCAAAAACTAGATTTAATGTGGGTGCACTCTCAAAATGTGGCAAAACTGCATTTTTTTAAAAATACTTATTTTTCCCGAAAAAATTATTTTGTTCTCATACCATGTTCTAGAATATGTGTAAGATGAATGATAATGTTATAAAATTCAAAAGGTGGTTAATTCTATTCATAACAGCTAGTTCAAAATAACAATATATCATTGTTTAGTGAAACTCTGCATTTACGTACAACACACGCTATTGAGGAAGGTTGCTCTTGCATGCAACACAAGTCAAGAATAGTGTTTTCATATACTACAAGATAATAAGGTATTGCATATTGCACAATCTAATCTTGGTGTAGCGTAAACAAAAGATATCAAAGAAATTAAAAATAATGTTTCTCATAAAATCTCGGGGTGTTTCATTTATTATCTCAACATATAGAACTTATTAAGGGTTATATTTTTCTTAGTCATGTGTTTTACAAGAATATCACATAGCCCATTAAATCACTTTTCTATATCATCTTCACCATTAAAAATATTCTTGAATATCCTAAATAAAAAATTTATACTGAAGAATCATTATAAATTT
Organism: Viscum album; assembly: GCA_963277665.1. Classification (NCBI taxonomy): domain Eukaryota; kingdom Viridiplantae; phylum Streptophyta; class Magnoliopsida; order Santalales; family Viscaceae; genus Viscum; species Viscum album. Next base: position 274,901,796 of record OY728126.1, on the reverse strand, counting down.
CATAATTCTCAAATCCCAATACTAAAACACTTCACTCATTCTAATTTATTCTTAAATCATTCACTAGGTTTCATCATATTATCCCTTAATACCTTTTTCCTTTAATATGTTATTTGTAGTCTCTTCATCATCAATAGAAAAACCATTCTCATATAAACATAATGATTCTCTTCCCGAGATTTCAACTTAGGAAATCTATTCGCAAAATTCCAATACATTCCGTATTTAAAACATTCAACATTGGATGATAACTTATAGAATACATTAGTCTCATCCATGGTGTTAAATGATCTTTTTATTTTTCCTGGAAAATTACATACACCATGCCTTTATTTTCCACACATAAAACTTCTTCTCGTTCCTTAGAGACATTTCGTTGACTTCCTCATCCTACATTCTCAATATATTGGAAACTAAATAATTTTTCATCCATGGTATCCACCATCTGAGACCTCAATGAACTATATCCTTCTATTATTTAGTGAGTTCAATATTTGACTAAGGTATAAATTTTTTATCATGATTCCTGACGAAAAGGAATAATAAATATGTCGTCCAATATAGTTATCATCCCATTTCTATTATTATCATAAAATTCTACATCACATTCAATGTTAACCTAGTCACTTCTAGTGTCATCCATTGACTAAAAAAATGAATTGTTTGAGTAACACTAATCATAGTGGGAAAACACATAGTCATGAAAAAACAATTATAGAATATCTAAATCATGCCACTGTATTCTCATTCTATTAAACCTTAGGTTTAACCTAGGCCATCCATAAGCATCAACTATTTAAATCCTTCATGATTGTTCATTATGAAAATTTGGATTAACCAAATCACATCCCTTGGGAGTGTCAAACCAGGTATGTTGTAAGAGCCATTGTCATTAACTTTTTCCTAATTGATCCTATCTCAATATGGTGTTTTCATGGTTGTTACCCCATGGTAAATATGTGCAATAACCACATCCACTTTTAGTATCCATACCATGATGTATTTATAGATAAACCAGATAATCTATTCCATACCAAAACATTATGATATTTATATCATCTTATACTAAATTTCAATATTGGGCCAATATTTTGTAAACCATGTTTTCCAAAATCTTGTTCACATAGTTTCTAAAAAACTTCATCAGATACCAACTATAATGGCCTCGAATCTGGTAACACTGATCCAATGTTTACTTTATTATATTGGTACTAGATACAGGGAATCACATCCTCATGGACCAAAATTTTTAGTGTTATTAGTAAACTAGATTCATAATTAAATATATTTTACTTTTAAAAATGTAAAATTCAACATATAATTTTCTATTATAACACCATTATTCCATTTATAATATCAAATCATTTCAATCATAAATCAATTATTGGAATCCTAGTGACTAGAAACATAATAAAGGTGAGCAAAAATTCTCAACATGGGTAAGAATACAATGAAATATATAACTGATCAACTAGGCATAACATGACTATTTGTGTATCAGAACATGGGAATAATGTAATTATAATATGATCACAACATTTGAGACTCATAACATATATATCAAATATCATAATATTGAGTCATCACATAAGGTTTGGTAGTTAATAACTCATAAATCAAAATAAATTAATGAACATGAACCATGAGAGTATATAATAGAATAAGAATATGGAAAAAGACAATCTTGTAACATTTTTAACATTCTTAAATTGTAGCATGATCACTCATTAACTAAAGGACATGAAATTAGGCCCTTGTATTAACTTGTGGACATGAAAGAAGGTATGTAAATAACACTGTGAACATGAAAATAGTTTCAAGAATAACCTTATGGACATGAAAGAAGGTCCACATTTTATATTATTGACATAAATTTAGGTCCATGCATAAAATTATGGTCATGAAAGAAAATCCACAAACAACATTTTGAATATGAAATTTTGTTCATGCATAAAATTATCAACTCATGGGTTTTTAATCGTTATCCAATTCATTGGAGGAAGATATAGGTCCCATATGACTATAGTTATCATGTAAGAACTATCCTTGGAAATAATGTAACAACAAAACTATAATATAAATTATACATATGTTTTCTGTAAGATAATGAAACATTAATCATATCATAACCCATCAAAAGAAATTGGTTTCACCAAAACATGATCATAACTTAAATCATTGAAAAGAATGGGTTTTATAATAATTTCATCATTGTATAACCCAGTGAAGAGAAATTGGATTCATAAACATAATATCATCATAAACTATTCAATGAAAGAATAATAATGGTGTCTATGGATCATATCCCTAGTAAATCATGATTAAAATAAAATGATGTAATCGTTGATGGAAATTTATTTTTAAAGTTCACATGGATCATTTATTGAGGAATATTACCTTTATTTGATAATAACTTAACATTTTTAAATTGTATTATTACTTAATATGTAATATTATTTTTTATAAATATATTTATAGTTAATTCAATAAAAAATAGTCATTATTAATAATATGAGTTCTTTTATTAATCCAAGAAGGAATTTTTAGTTCGTCACACTAAAAATATAGGGTTTTGCATTCTCCCACTTAAAAAATTTCACCCTTGGAATTTCAATACAAAAATGAACACAAATGATGGTGATTTTTTCTCATTACATTTTCATGTCCCCATATATCTTCCTTAAAGTTATGATTTCATAAAAAATCATTTACTATATGTGTGGGTTTTTTTAGTAATTTATCACTATTATCCAAGATATACACCTGTTTCCATCATAAGAATGATTATTAACTTTCTGTAAAAACAATATGTTAAGTGCATTTGATTGACACGGTATGTAATTCCTTTGAAGTGATACATAAAACACATTGTGCACTTGTGATAGTTTTAGTGTAAGTTCTAACGGATATGATATAGTCTCTACATGATCAAAAATTTCATAGGGGTGGATTTGTATAGGGATCAACATTCCCTTCCTAAATTACAAAACCATAATTCATAATGATATTTAAAGGAATATATTTTCTCAAACATCAAACACTATATCTATTCAATGATTCTTTTCAAAGATCTTCTATCAAATTTTTTATGTTTTAAAATATTGTTGAATAAAATGAATCTTCTTAGTTATTTCCTGAGATGGAACATGTCCCAAAATATTTTGATCTCCAACATCATTCTAACATAATAAAATTATACATCTCTTCCCTTATATATGATTTTATAACAACACTTGAATGATTGAGGGATTATTTTTGTCATATGATAACATTAAGAGTTAAATATATTGATCTGAATCGCCTTTTAATTCCACTATGCATTATCTCAGTATATTATCCAATGTTTTTATAGTACGTTCATATTAATAATTAGATTGGTTACTATAGGATGTGTAAAATTTCAATTATGTATGTAACTACCATTGAATACTTCCCCAGAAAGTTGATGTGAACCTTGGATATGAATATAATAAAATTAAAATTAGTAATTCATATAGCCTTACTAATTTCTTGATATATATATATATATACATATATATTCTAGAATGTTGATCAATTGAAAAATCATCTTCAATACCAATGAAATGAGATGACTTTTTAAGCTAATTAACTGCAATCCAAATGTATATATTTCCCTTACGGGTCTTGAGAATACCAATAACGAAATCCATGGTAACATTATCCAATTTTCATATATATATTTTTAATGGTTGCATCATTCTCCTAGAATTTTGATGTTTGACCTTAACTTTTTTGCAAACCAATCATTGTGATGTATACTCTGTAATCTCATTCTTTATGTTTCCCCATTATAATTGTTATTGAATATCTAAATACATCTTTATGATTTCTGGGTGAGTAGAGAATGGCGAACTATATGCATCATTTAAATGTTTTTTCTTTAGTTTTATTATGGGTAAGACTCGTATTAATATTTAAAATCATATAAATTAATATTTTTAAAGGTTAAACTCATAAATATTTTTCACCATATTTTTGTAACAAAGTATCTTCATTTTATGCCTCCTTGATCATCGCACAAATATATGGTTCAATATTTATTTTTATAAGGTGTGATTTTACCTCTTTCTTTATGACAATAATGTCTATCAATTTCATATCCATGAATAATTGGTTGCTCTTAATCCCAATTATGGAAAATATAACATTATATTTCTTGTCGAGATAAATAATAACCGAGATTATATCCCCAAAATGAACATGAATTAAGAAGATATAATCTTATATTAACGTTATCCATATATTTTGGATCATGTTCAAATCCTTTTGTGTAGATATATAATTAAATATATTGGGATTTTTCTATACATTATACTAGTTACCATATAGATAATGACTCTAAATATTTAATTAAAAAATTATGATTGTTAATTCCAGATCATGAAATGCTTAATTTTATCATGGATATTTAACTGATAAATGGTATACTCTATCACATTTTTTTTCTTTTTTCTTGAGAAAATCACCCAGTACCTTTTTAAAAGAATCACAATATATAAAAAAACCTTATCTATAGTAAGGTAAAGTGATTACAGGTGTAGTAAACAAACTCTTATTAAGCTCTGTAAAGTAATCTTCACATTATTCCATCTATTGAGACTTTACCACATTTTGGGTTAACCAGTTTGGTGGATTTGAAAATCATGATAAATTTCACAGAAAATTTCAATAGTTTCCATCTAATACAAAGAAATTATAGATATAAATTATAGTTGTTAGTTTGTAACATTCTTCAATCACTCTCATATTTAAAAGATCTACATACCCACCCCATATTATGATTCTGTGAATTGTTAATTAAATTCTTTACTGATGAAAAACACACTTTCTTATTTTGGAAGGTAATTTATCATTTCATAATATATTCAACATTGTTATTAAATGCTCTTTGTGATCTTGCTTTATCTTGAAATAACTAAGAATAACATCAATAAATGCTACCACAAATTTATCTATGTAATCTTTGAAGACTATATTCATAAAATAAATTAGTATAGTTATAGAATATGTGAGTCCAAATGGAATCACTATGAATGAGTAGTATCTACATCTTGTATGGAAGGTAATATGAGAAATATGTTCCATTTTCACCCTTAGTTGATAATAGCCAAATAGAATATAATCCTTTAAGAAGTATTTATCCCCATGAAGTTGATCAAACAATTAATCAATAATAGGTGGAAGATACATATTCTTGATCTCTATATTATTATGATTATGATAATAAATTCAAGGGTTCATTGACTTGCCATTTTTTTAAAAATGAGGATTGGTTCATCCTATTGTGAAAAACATGAGCATATAAAATTATGGTATAGATTCTCATCTATATTCATTAGGAATCCGTATAATAAAATATGATCTATCCTATAAGGGATCAATGATATGGGCTTAATACTAGGTATAAATAAAATTGAAAATTCAACCTCAAGATCTAGGGGTATTCCAAAGAAATATTTGGGAAATTCATTAATATATTCCCATAAAATGACATATCCTCAATGTTGAGTTCTTACTCAACCATTTAAGAAAAAATATCCATCATTATTGTGTGTTACTACACATATAAAGAATTTATTTATAGAATGTTCATAATCATCCATTCATTGATATATGAACATGGGATGATCTTGGATATGAAATGATATTTTCCTTTATGGGAAATTGATGTGATCTATATGTAGACAGATCCAATCCATGGTAAATATCACATCAAAATCTACTAAAAGATAGATAAAAGGATTATTAAAGAAGTTTATTTCCACAAAAATTAATCATAGAATATTTATATAACTAAGACACAATCAACAAAACATTATATTTTTTCACCAATAACTAAATATATAATCTGTGTCAGGGTGATCAATAGTCTTAATGAACATGCATGATATGAAGGGATTCATAGAACTAGAATCAAATAAAATATTCACAATTTTTTAATTGATAAAAAGTGAAACTTTCACCACTTCATTTCTAGGATTCAATTAAGCCATGGTGACTGCATATGCTATTCCTTTATCATGTGTTTTTTGTGCTTGTTAATGTTAATTTAATTCATTTATTCATGGTTTGGTTCATTCGATTGTATAATACATAAAAATCATATAGGTGAAATATTAAATTGTTTACATTACATTAAGTGGAACTATATTCATCTCTATTATTTTTATTATCCTCTAAATATTTCTTTGAGGATAATTTTATTTGTGGCTTCCTTTTTCTATACTTAATAAATTTTCTTAGTCCTTTAATGTGAATTTATGGGTGTTTTTTCCCACATTTTATAATATAGTAAGTTAAATCTTATTTCCTATATGTGATTTATCATTTGAGCTTCCAGGAATATCCATTTTCTTCTTACTATCCAAAACTCATGAGTAAAATAAGATTTTACAGTTTCCATTTCCACCTTAAGAGCGCATGAGTAATAACTTTCTAGCTACCTAAGTCTCTTATTGCTAGGGTTTACTATTAACTTGTATTTATGTAACTAAAGTTTCAATCAATTTTACTATCAGAATTAATAATTAAATGGGTTGAATAAAATTAATGTTTCATTAAATTTTATTTATAGGAACCAATATATTTGTCCTCCATCTACATAAGCTCATGGAATTCTTATTCCATTATTATGTGAAGAGTTTGGGAAAAATATTTCTTGAATATTATTTTATTAAACTCCTCCCATACCAAAGAGTAAATTTATTCCTTATAACATGTAATATTTTTCTAATGAAACTATTTGTTTTATTCTCCTTGAAACAAATAACAAGAGACTTCAAATTTGTGCTATAAACATTACTAGACCAAAAATATCAATTATGTTTTGTTAATCCACTGCATAGTAATTAATAGATTGGTAGTTCCTATAGGGGATGTTGGTTTGTATTGTATGAATGAATCAATATATATTTATCCCTTATTTAGTGAATTTGAGAATTTAACATGGTTTGGGTTATTATTTAGGACTTGTGACAGGTGGGGAAATGTGACCCTAAAATTTTTCTCAATAGCTCCCATCCCATTCAGTTGTTCATTGGGAAAATTGATGAAGATCATATTTTACCATATTTTATACTATAATTCAATGTTTATGAACCCAACATAATGTTATTTAATGGGAAATTATTAGATATTTATTTTTTTGTGTTATTTTGAGCCTAAATGCAAAAATGGTCTAATTTAGAAATTTTAATAGATTGTTATCACAAGGGTATTTTTTCATTTATCATAAATTATATTTCCAAATTTTTTGAATTGATTTCTTTTGGAATGCCTATTATATTTACTTCAACGTTTTTTTCATGACTAGGGGTTGATTAAAGCATCTAAAGGCCTATAAAATAAATGAAGTTGAAGATTTTTTCCGGCGGATAGTGTGGACCCCACCACCATAACAGACGTCCATTTAGGCCTACACACCTCTAATTGAAGTAATTCCACCTATGATAGAACTTGGAAACATATGAACGTATCTATTATTATTTTGAGGGAGTTTTGACGTGATTAAGGTTGTCATTATAGGTTATACCTTTAGAGGAAGCTTCATGGATCCTACGTCAAGAAAAAAAAACTGATAATAACCAAATCATAACACATATATACGATGGAAAAGCCAGATGAAATATAGAGGGTGAATGGAAAAAACATATATGAAGAAATTTCATGAAGAGGTCCAGGCGTGAATCGGCCAATTAATGTGCCAAAAACGTGTAAACATTTAGAGGACATAAATCTACCTATAAAAGGAGAGGATCTCCTACCACTCAAATCATTCCAATCCTTCCCAACACCATCTGGGGGCACGAAGGAGTGGAGGCCAAGGGACACGTAGAATTTATTTTTCTTTATTTTTTGTTTTTGTTTTCTTTTACATGTTACAAAATCATTTTTTTATTATAGTGTTTCCCATTTCATATTCCATTCTTCTATATATTACAACTCTAATTCTCATTCTCTATCTTCCATAATTCCATTGTGATCTATATGCACTTCAACATAGAAAATGAGTAACTCAAGGCTTGGACGTGGGGGATGTTTCACGGTGTTCTTCATTATTTCACTACAATTCAAAAAAATAGATTATTTGTGGTATAGGCGAGAATATTTCATGGGTGTAGCGGATTTCCACCGAGACACTATTTCAAAATCCATTCCTTTACATTGATTAATTCATTTTCCCTCCCTTCTCTTAAGAAAACTCTTCATACAATGGAGTTGGGTTTCCATAAGGGATGAAATGGCATATGGTGGAGCCAGGTCATTTTGGAATATCATTCTCGGTTGATGTGTTACCATACTTGACAACTAGAGGAGATGTGGTTTGGTGTTCCAGACGCATGCTAAAATCACACACTCAATAAATAAATAATGATTAATTAATTAATGAGGTTTCACTAAATTAATTATCATATTGAATTTAAATAAAAAAATAAAATTATGAATGAACCTATGTAATCCAACCCTAGGGACAATACCTTTATTTCATAATTTCATTCTATCTGCATCTGCATCAACATTTATTTTTAATGTTTTCATTTCATTATTCTAATTGCACACTTTTTTCAAAACCAAAACCACAATTTTCAAAAATAATATAAAAACACAAAAAGAATTATATTAGGTGAACTAGAATAAATGATTAAACTGATTGAAATGATACTCAAGTGAGACAACCCTGGTCATCCATAGTGCTGCATTAGGAAAATAAATTTTCTTTTGTCACGCCCTATGATAGGCGTGTGTCAAAACTGGCACTCTTTCCGGGAAGCTAACTAGTTAATTCGATCACTTATTCAAAATTCACATTTTTGTAAATATTTTTTTTAGTTTAATTTATAAAAAAATCTAAAAAAAATTCATTTTACATGATGTATTCAAATTAAAATTTTTATTCATGGGAAAATTACTCACAGGTACAATATGAAAAACCAGAAGTTTGTTATAGCAATTTAAATGACCGGGTTGAAAGGATGAGTGATACTCTGAATGATTTGGGGATGAAAATAGAATGGGAATTTGACAATATTCATACAATGATGGATCAACCTAAACCTAAACCAGAAAAATAAGTTGAGGTAGTGGTGGAAGAAATTTCATCACATATCATTGAAGAAACAGAGGAGGTAAATTTAAAGTTACCTGAATATTAATTCATCCTCACTCAACCAATTATACCCATGATAAATGAAAAGGAGAATGAATTGCCTGCTGAGCCATAAGTGGGAGATCAATAGGACTTGGATGAATTTTTGAATGAATGTGAGGAACCTCTTGATCTCCCCAAGCCTTGAAAATAAGAAGAGTCAACACCACTGAATGAATATACCACCCAAGTGGTGGAACTTGAGGTCAATATGGAGGATCATGACTACCTACCTCCATATAGTTAATATCAACTTCAATAGGCACACTCCACTGATGAAAATATTCAACACGAACCAAATCAAAAAGATAATAAAATCTTAAACTCATACTCTTTTAAATTTATTGAAACTAATTTGAGTATAAGTCCCAACTGTTTTGAATTTTCAAAATCGGATGATTCTTATTATTCCTTGGAGGATGAAGATGAAAAAGAAGATGCACCTATTGAGGCACACCTGGAGCTCCCTTAAGACATTGGACATATACTAGAGGAAGCCCATCAATTTATACCAGTGGATATGCCTGAAGAACCAGAGATGCATAATACTTCACATCTGAAGCAACCACTAGAAGGAGAGGGAGATGTTTCACAAGTAGAAACTAATAAGGAGGAGGCTCCATACTTCATCTTACCTACACAATTAAAGCTTTACCACCTTTATAAGGGGTATATTTTTTGTACTCAATCCATGGAGTCCTTCTCAACAAGATCACATATATGGATGTTGGTAAAAGCCACATGTGGTGGATCAAATCAATGAAGCTTAATCCACCCTTTAGTTGTGCATAATAGCTGGTACTTACCTCTAGAGATAGAAAAAATTCAGGGACCAGTTGGGGGATCATACCAAGATTTATCTTTACATGCTTTTTATATTACAGTTTTTTTAGATTCATCCATAATGTTTCCCACTCCTCCTTCTCTTTTTGAGCTTTAATGACATGATCATTGTTCTTAAATGAGTAATTATCTTTTTTAGGATCATATATGGGAAAAGGAAGCCTTAAATAGAGGAAGAGGACTGAAGATTTATATCAAAAGAGAGTTTAATTTTAATGTTTAAACATTTAAACTCTTTAAATTTTTTGGTCCACAACATGTTTTGAGATTTAAATATAAAATTCAATGTCCACACTTGAATTATTTCTTAACTTGAATTATCTAGGAGACATGAGTTTCTTAAGAATTCTGTGATTATATGTTTTAAATTTAAATGTTAATGAGTTTGAATGTGTAAAATGGAAAATTGAATGTTGAAATTGATGCATGGATATTGAAATGATGACTCATGAGTTAAGGGAATTAGTTGATTTATGTAAATGAAATTTCCCTTACATTTTTCATACTTTGAATTTATTAAATTCACGTGAATTGATTTGTTATTATAAATCATTAGTTTAATGATTTTCTAATATCATATGTCTCATTCCTGATAAGATTTATAGGGCAAGTAATTCCTTTTTATTCTTGATCATATTTCATAAGTGATCATGGTACATTTCACCTGCTTGAACTTTAATTTTAACTTGTCAAAGCTATGATTGTACAAAAAACACATTTAAAATGATTTAGGAGTCTTTTGAAAATTCCTTATCCATAAATACCACCTTTAAATCAATCCTTCTTTTAGCCCATAGAGACCATGAATGAACTTTACAAGGATGAGAAATGTTTCAAGACATTTTTATCCATTCCTACCCTACTCTTGGTATTTGCATGATATTTTAAAAATGATGTGTGGGGGTGAAGGGAATCATGGTAGAAGGGATGATATTAATTTTAGGGAAAAAGTGTGGGGGTTATATTTTGGGAATTGTAAATGGTTTTGGAATCATTCATTGCACTTCATTGTTTTCCCTTCTTGAATTAAAAAAATAAAAAATGAAAAAAAGAACCCAAAAAATGAGAGAAATGGGTTTTGATTTAAGAAAAACAAAAACCACCATTTTCCAGATCAATGATCTTATAATCGTATGTGGTTATATGATTGATGTGAGGATTTATCTAATGATATATTTCAAAAAGAAAATTAAAAAATTAAACAATTTAAAAAAAATCAAGAGGGTGCATTAATCATTCATTATGCTTAACTTTGATCATGAACTTACTTTTTGTTTTGGGGGAAGTGGGTGTTTCTACTTTGAAGGGGATAATTTCATTACACTTTTTGATATCATGCATTGTACTTAAGAGATATCCTCCTCTTTGAGACTTAATTTTTAAAACATCAAATCCTACCAACCTTAAACCTCATAGTTTTTTGAACCTTTATTGAAATGTACTCATGATTTTATGTTCCCTTTGTCTTTACAACGTGGAGAAAGTAGTTATTTTACAAGATCATATATAAGGTGCATATTCTCATGATATGATAATAAATCTAATTGAACTATATCATGAGATTTGAGAGTACAAATTTAAATGTGAGGTAAATCATGACTTGGCATGTTTAATAATAATGAATTAAGGAGCTTGAATGAATGAAAGGAGAAGTTTCATCTTTCTTCAAAAGGGATAAGTAAAATAAATGATTTGATTATTCCTTTGAATAATAGGAAATTAGATTCATATTTTTTGTGGATTTTTGAATGTTTTATTTGAAATTAGAAATTGTTAAATTTTAATACTTTGGAATTTGAATATTGGTCACATTAGTGTCTTCTGAATTCCATGTTGATATTTTATTGTTGAGGAAAATCATGGTTTAATTGTTGGGGAATTGATGAATCTCATATTTTCACATATTTTATACTGTAATAAAATGTTTACGAACCCACCATAATGTAATTTAATTGGAAATTGTTACATACTTAGGTTTTTGTGTTATTTTGAGCCTAAATGCAAAAAATGCCAAATTCTGCAATTTTAACATATTTTTATCACAGAGGTATTTTGGTCATTTATCATAAAATATATTTCCAAATTTTGTGATTCAATTTTTTTTTGGAAGCCCTATTTTATTTACTTCAACGTTGTCTGCTGAACTAGGGGTTGGTTCAAGTATCTGAAGGCCTAAAAAATCAATGAATTTGAAGATTTTTTCGGGCGGACTGTGCGGACCCCACCACCACAACAGACATCCATCTCGGCCTACATGCCTTCAATTAAGGTATATATACATGGGATATCACTAGGGAACATAGTAGCACCTCTAAAATTAATTTTATAGAGTTTTGAAGTCATTAAGGTTGTCATTGAATGTTATACCTTTAGAGAAAGCTTCTTGGAAACTACATCCAGAAAACGGAACCAAAAATAAAAAATAATAACTCATACATCCGATGGAAAACTATGCTGAAATTTTGAGGGTGAATGGAAAACACATTTATGGAGAACTCTCATTAAGGGTTCCAGGTGTGAATTGACCAATTAATGTGATAGAAACGTATCAACATTCGGAGGATAGAAATATTCCTATAAAATGAGAGGAGCCCCTACCTCTCAAATCATTCTAATCCTTCCCAACACCATCCGGGGGAACCCAAGAGAGGAGACCAAGGGCCATTTAGAATTTAAATTTCTTTATTTTTTATTTTAGTTTTATTTTACATGTAACAAATTCATTTTTTTATTAAAGTGTTTCCCATTTATTTTTCAATCATTCTTTCTCTTCCAACTCAAATTCTCATTCTCCCTCTTCCATCTTTTTATTATGATCTCTATGCACTTCGTCATGGAAAGTGACTAAGTCAAGGCTTGGACCTGGGAGAGGTTTCCCATTTTTATTCATTATTTCACATCAATTCAAAATGTTTTTATTCTATTTGTGGTGGAGGTGAGAATATTTCATGGGTGTGGCAGTCAACCACCAAGACACTATTTCCAAATCCATTCATTTCCATTGATTAATTCATTTTCCCTCCCTTCTCTTAGGAAAGCTCTTCATACAGTGGATTTTAGGTTTCAATAAGGGAAGAAATGACATATGGTGGAGTCATGTCTTTTAGGAATAACATTCATGGTTGAGGTGTTTCCCTACTTGACTACTAGAGGAGGTATGGTTTGGTGTGTCGGATGCATGCTAAAATCATACACTCAATAAATTAATGGAGAGTAGTTCATTAATGGGGTTTTACTAAATTAATTATAAAATTGAATTTAAATAAAAAAATAAAATTATGAATGAAACTGTGTAATCCAAACCTAGGTCCAAGACATTTATTTCATAATTTCATTATGTCTGCATCTGCATATGCATTTATATTTAACATTTCCATTTCATTATAATAATTGAAAACAATTTTTCAATACAAAACTATCATTTTCACTAATAATATAAAAACACAAAATAATTAGAATAGGTGAACTAGAATAAGGTATTAAACCGGCTGAAATAATCCTTAAGTGATACAACTCTGGTTATCCACTGTGTTACATTAGGAAAATAAATTTGATTTTACCATGCCCTAGGAAATTTGTGCATCAACAATCACCAAATTCTCTGTCACATTCATTATTTACACAATTATTGATTATTATATCTATTGAATAAAATTAAAATTGTTACTCTGAGTAAAAAAATATAATACCTAATCAAATGAATATAAACAATAATTTAAAAAAACTATCCTAAGTTACCTTAACCCATAACACCTTTATTTGAACCAAGACTACTTTATGTTTAATCTCATTTTTTTCTTTTCAGTCCATTAGATGATTATTTTTGTATTTTTTTCAATAATAAATCACGCATCATGATTATCCCCTACTGGTACCTCTCGTGGGAAAATAGTGAAGATGGGTATGACCCCAAAAGCCTACCTTCAATAGGTCATGGGTTGGAGACTATCACCAAGGGTATATAATACTCAAATTAGAGGAATGACCCTCAATATTCCTAGGAAACATAAATAAACCACCAATAAACTCCAGAAACTCACGAATAATCTTCATGAGTTAGTAAAGCTCATCTCGACAAAAAACACACACCTGGGTTCCTAATATATATATATATATATGGGTGATCATTCAATTATATTCAGTAGGACACCCTTAAAAACCTCTTATGAAAATGTTGAAGAAGAATACTAAGTCTCTAGTGAATGAATAGAAGAACCATCTCATTTTCAAAATATGATAAACTATATTTCTAACATCACCAAGTCTCGTTCACCAAGTTTCAGATAAATATAACATAATAAGGGGGAATATATATAATAAATGTTCCCCATTGAACTAGTCACCCTAAACCCCAATGAAATATATCTTTTCACTCTCATCACCTTTATAAGACACATTTTACATCAAAGAATATACATCAATCCCATGACCACATAATCTTAGAAACATCATCATAACATGAACATGTGTATGAAAAAATATCTATAAAAAAACTATGTAAATATATTCCACAACTTAATCAGTTATATCTAATACATAGATATTCATGTAATATAATCATATGATGAATCCTTAAGACAAAAAACCAATATATAAATGTTTACAACAATTGAGAGTTATTGCAACCCATGTGGGAATAAATCCTATAACTATAATCCATCATATTCAAAACTTTTCCACATACTAATTCTATGACTATAAGAGATAGTGGGGTAAGGGAGTAGTCATCTATTTGTATCATCCAAAAACTAGATATTGGGAAACACCTGGAATCTAAGGACAAATATTGGAATCAACTGCACTAACAAAATCGAGTGGTAGATAATAATAAATAACAAAATGCTATGATATATTTAACACACAACCATAATAGGGGGATTTTTAACCCTATACTCTTCTTGTAAAACCCTTATATTTTACTATATATATTCGATTTAAATAAGTTTAATATTTATGGTAGATTGTTTCACACACAACACAAAACTCAAATGGACAACAACACACATTTTTTAAATAATTTAATATGATGTAAAACCTCAATAAGTAAATTAAAATGACATTAAAGCCTCAAATAAATAAAAACATAAGATATTTATTTCTTATATAAACAAATATTAATATATTTTTTATTGTATTATATAACCAAATTCTAAGTAAATAATTATATGTATTCATTATTAGAATATTAATAATGATTCTTATCACATTATGATTTTTCCTTTGCATGAAACAGTATGTGATAATTTCCTAAAAATATATGTCACACTGAAGGGTAATAGTTATTCTTCACTATGATGTGATCATGAAGGTTCCATGAGAGTTTTCATGAATAAATGTTTAACAGATAGATAATATTGTTTTAGGGGTCATAGATGATATATTCTATCGGGGTTACTAGGCTCATAATACATGGAGACAACTTCTAATATTGTTTTCCCTTGGTAATATTTAATAAGGGAGGTTGTGAGAAAAGACCATGTAGTAGGAATCAACATTTTTTTGTGTCATTAGATGGTCCTTTTTAATGATGTTCATGTTGATCCATATATTTTAATAATATCATTAACAAATACCATATGTCAACCATGATGGTATATGTTCATGATGATGTAGAAAACATTGGGTGCATTATGAGTGATATTGCATTAATGGATAATTTGTGAAATGATTTATCTCTTCTATCTGTTAATGGATGATGATATCTTAGTCCGTTTTAAGGAAATGGGACTCTATACATAAATTCACAGACATGTTGTTCTATGGGAAATTTTATTTCTTGAAACTCAAAGAAAGATACATTTGGATGATAGGTTGATGAAAATAGTATGAAACCAGTCTGAAAAATAGCAACAAAGACTACATGTGAAGGAATAAGATGAATGGAGAAGAGGAGAAGATGTTACAAGGGAGGTACTAGTGTTACCCATCCAATCTAAAGCTGAATTCTAATCTAGAATCAAAAATCTTCTAGGAAGTCAGGAATACTATTTTCCCTTATTCTCATACCATCCCATCAACTATTTAACAATCCATGATGGCATCCTCACCTAGAAAACTATTATTTCCACCTATTTCAATGACAATATTACCCTTTTTTGGATTATTCCCTCCAGTTGGATAGTTGGTCTCAATCAGAAACACATGATATTTTTCTCTATATATGATTTTATTTTAAACTACACTATCATGCTATTTATTTTCATAGGATTTATGGCTATTGGTTTTTATACTAAAATATAAAAAAATTATTAATTATGATGATAATTTTTGTTCTAAATTTTAACCTTATCATAGGGTGGATTGTGTATATATAATATTTAAACAACAAGAGCGTGATTAAACTAAATTCAAATAGTATTAAAATAAATTTCTTTCCAAAGTAATGGAAATTTTTTATAATGGTTTCGATACCATTCTATTTTGTATTTTTACTTTGTTCTTATCTTGCACCTACTTAAAGCGCTTAACTAATCTTTTCATCTTAATTATGTTAGTTAAAAAAAATTTATAAAAAAATTAAATACATTCAATATCTTGATTTTGTACCAATTCTATGAAATTTCTAAATCCTAGCATTGGTCTGCAAGTCTCAACAGTCTTATTGAATCCAAATAATGTATCGTAAAATTCTTTCAGTACACACTATGTCTTTGAATTGGGGGTCAACTTTGACATTATTCTAATGTTTATAGTGTACTTCTTGAATTACAGGTATAAGGAATGATAAAATTATAAAATAATAAAAATTAAATTCCGAAATATTATTGTATGTTTTAAATAAAAATCAATTTGAGAACATGTCAGATGGATTTTAGGTTGTGAGATTAAAATGATGGGAACACACTTGTGTAAGTAATGAAAGCCTACTAAAAATACTTATAATAGGGTTCCCAAACATTAATTCTCTTCATTGATATTCTAACTATTGGTACTTTAATTTTTGGCATCATCCACTTTTATATAAAATTCAGATTACCCTATTTGATCTTTATTTCTGAATTTAAGGTCTAAAGGGATTCCCTACAACATTTTATTTGACCATTGGATCCTTCTATGATAACCAACTAGTTATTCTAGATAGTCTACTGGTTCTTCACTTGAGTGTATATCTAGTCTCAATATTTATATTATGATGAATGAGAAGATTTCATTACTAGTCAATTGATTGTTTGATTTTACCCTCTATTAAAATAGTATGTGATTATTAATTGATAGTTGGTTAAGTTTGTCCTTTTATATTGGAACAGTTGATTGTTTATAACATGACTATTAATTAGACTGTTGTTAGAGTATGGTATAACAGTAACATAATCATAATGTATTATTATGTTCTTCGCCTCTAATCTACTAAATTTACTCAGCTATTCAACCATCTTTAATCCTTTATAGCTCTCTAATTTCAAATGGAAGTAAGTTATTTTCTTCAAATAGTTGAACCTTCAGTTGAACAACTATTAATAATATAAAGAAAAAACGTTTTTGACTAAATAAATTTTTGACTGATTGATTTTTTCCTCTATGAGTCGATATCTTTTTTAATTATTAAATAATGGGATTATATGTCTTACCTTAAATAAAAGTGATTTTGGAGTGTTTTGATTTTTTTTAGAATAACAGAGTTTCTATTTTTTAATAAATCAAACCGCATTTTACTTATAATTACTGGTTTTGGATTTAAAATGCTATTCAGAGTAATTTTTGAAATGATTTGAGAAGTGGTTTAATTTTGGAATTTTCTTTTTTTGTTTTAAACAAATAGATTAAATTTTGTCAATGTGTTTTTTTGGAGTTATTTTTCCATATTTTTTTAACAGATTCTATTTTGTGGTCATCAAAATTGATATTATTAGGCTTCGATCCCAATAGTTTGTGGTTGGCCATAATTTGACATTTTTTTCTTATTCTTATAGACAATTTTTTTCTAGAAATTTCTTTTCTTTGATACTATTTTTTTAATCAAATAAAAACAAATAAAAATTTTAGATTAAGTGTTCTTTTGAAAAGGAAGTGATTTCATCCTCAAAAAAAAATTTAACAACCTATATTTTGAAATCATAAAAATTTAGGTAATTAGGCATGGATCCAAAAAATATGTGCTTAGATAAAATCCTCATTTCTGAGTTAAACAACTTTATTTTTAGAGTTATTGTATTTTTAGAGTTCTTTGAACCTTAAAAAAAATAACAAATAGATTTGGTATTGTAATTATCAAAATTAAAATGGAATGGACCCCAAGAAACTATGCCTAGCCAAAATTTGTAACATTTGTCGGTTGGATTTTTCTAGAATGGTAATATGTAACCATTCTTGTATTTTTTTCCCTTACCAAAATTGGAAACATTCTTTACTAGCACATCTTGGTGAAATTTTTCTATTACAAATAACTAAATAAATAAATTACAGGAACTATTCCTTATAGGTTCAAAGTGATAATACCAAAATGACACTTTCTTAGAGTAAAAATTTTCCATAGGTTCCTGCTGAAAATTATTAGTGGGAAGTCCAAAAATTGATAGCATCTATGTTAAACATGAACCTGCATGTTGATTGTAATGAAATATTACAATTCAGTTTTATTTTATTGATTACTGCATGGAATTCCTACGTACGTGGTTTTCTGGGTTTTGGTTTAGCCTTTAGTTTATAAACTGGTGGTGCACATGATCTGGTTCAATGTTTTCCTTACCTATTAGTGGATCTGGTTTGAACCTTGGATTACTTCTGATCCAACGGTGATGGTGATCCCTCAGTGTGTTTCTTCACCCAGCCTGGATTCACTGTTTATGATGCCCGACCAATCACGTTGTGCCATCTGTGTTATGTGTTGTATCTATTACGGTTATGTGAACGACCCCTTTTGATATTGTCCGTCCTCGTAGCCTTCATCCCCCTCCTCCACCAAATTGAATTATGGATCTCTGTTTCACATTGATTGCTCATTTTTCTCCCTGGAAAAGAATATGCTTCATTAGGCTTTTCTCTAGTTCTATGATAGCTCTTGGTCTGCGTAGCTTTTCTCTAGCTCCACAAAGAAGAAGAAGGACCATTCCAGGACCTTACGGGCACCCACCCTCCCTGCATCTATTTTACGTGCAACATACTATAACCGAAGTACTTCTCTGGAAGAGATTTAGTGGGAATCATCTTGACTCCAGGTATTTTTATGGCTACGGTTCAATTGGTAACAATCTTTTAATTCTATTATAATTGTGACCAAGTTCTGGTTTGTAGATCTTAGTTCACTAACAATTTATCATTTCTTCGATATTTATAGTATTTTATCCTACTAGAATTCATTAGTGAGTCTATCCAAGAGTGGATGAGGCTAACTCTACATGACATCATTGGTCACTACCACCTAGTTTAGCAAGCTCGGACTTCTCAGATTGTTTTTGTGGTCCGTTAATTTCTGCATTCACGTCTGTAATTGCTGCTTGTTTACTTTTTTTCTTTGTCAATAAAACGGTTTCCCTAGTGGGGTTCTCTTCATGTACGTAGGTCCCCTTGGGGCTGAAGCACATTATATCTATTGTCTTATTTACTATCTTTCATTGAAATTTTATCATTCTTGATCCAGTACAATTATAACAAATATTTTATTTAAACTTATTGTTTAAAAAAAATTATCGATTTTATTTGGAGAATTTAATTAAAATAAAGAATTTTATTTTCAAATAAATAATTATTATTTATTTAAAACCACTGCTTTTTATTATATAATCCAATTTCCATCCCATAAAAACAATATATAATTACATAAAATAATTTTATAAGTAAATGTTGAAGTTTTCAAGATTTTATAAACCTTGTTCATTTTCTATTTAAATGTATTTCATTAAAATATACATATATATATAGGGACATATTCTAGAAAATATAATCATGGTCTCTTTGTATAAAAATAAATTTTTTCATATTTTCTGATAATATGAATTTTTTATAAGGCTATAACATTTAATTACATTGTGAAATAAATAAATATATTAAATTTTTACAAAAAATAACTACACATTAATACTCTTAGGGCCTAGATACATAACCCCTTATTACAATGGTATAGACTCTAAGGATAAGGTGTGGAATGATGGTAATTTCAAGAGGTGGTTTGACCAACATTGATCTTGTGGTGATCTCTACTAGATGGAACTTCTCTCATAGGTGATTTCCTATGAGCCACACATACTGAACTCTACTTAGAATTGATTAAGAGAACACCCTAGTAATGATACCTATATCCCCAACTCTAAAAATTAAGCTTCATAAGAAATAATTATACCGGTTGAGTTATTGTTTCATCATTCTACATTTAATAAACTCTTATCATTATCTTTAATGTAAAATAACCCTAACGACCACTTTATGATGGCCACATTACCAACATTCATAATGCCCAATGGTTATATAGACCTAAAATCCTATTGACCAATAATGATGTAGTTCTAATCTAACGATCATAACATAACAACCACATTTCCGATTACATCCTATATATAAAACAAGAAGCATCAAAATTTAATATTTTATTCCCATATGTTATTAAAATTCCTTTGATATTAGCTATCATATTACCAATTTTTACTTTTATTTTAGAAGCATTCATGGTAGGTTTAATCTTCCTAGAAGAGTTCGATCCTATGGAGTATACCATTGTGTGTTCATTATTATATGGTTCCATGAATTAGGTTTATTTTTAGTAATTGTTATTATTTTTTATATGTAATATTCATTTTTTAAAATTATTTCTATATACATCAATTGTAAAATAAAATAAACAATCATTATGAAAAACAAGAGTTATTTAATGAATCAAATAAAGCATTTCCCCCCTGTGAAAATTTATCCTTGAAATGTGTGTCCTTCTTCAAAACAAATGGGTTGATGTTTCCTTCATTACTTATTCTGGTTCCCAAGTAGCTTCTTTAAACATGTTATTCCTCCACATTACTTTCACAAGTCATGTTGTATTGTTCCTCAACATGTATTCCATTTTATAAATAATCCATATCAGTTCCTCTTCATAAGAAAAGTTAGGTTCCAATTCCACACCATTAATATCAAGTACATGTATTGGTATAGACATATACTTTCCAAGTAGAGACACGGGGAAGACATCATGAACATTAGAAAGAATTGATAGCAGTTCCAATTGATAATAAACCACTCCAAGACACTCAAGAATCTCAAATGATCAATTATACCTTAAACATAGTTTCCACTTCTTTAAAAATATCATAAATCCATTCCACGATGATATCTTTTGAAGTAAATGATCCCCAACATGAAATTATATTACATTCAATTAGTTTTCAACATATAATTTCTTCCCAATCTGAGATACCTTAATGTGTTTATGAATCATTTACATCTTTTCTATAGTCTCATTCATAATGTCTAGTCCCAACAGTTTCCCTTATCCAACTTTATCCCAATATGTTTGAATTTTTTATCTTTTTTTGTAGAGAGCATCAAAAGGATCCATTTGAATACTCGAGTGGAAACTATTATTATAGGATAATTCAACAAGTGGATGATGTTTTCCCCATATCCCTAGAAAATAAAGAAATCTATCCCTGAGAATGTCTCCTAATGTTTTAATTTCCCTCTCAAACTACCCATTAGTTTGTGCCAAGGTTTAATTTTGTATTCATATCATTTTAAAGGATCCTACTGAACATAGATGTAAATCATGTATCTTGATCAAAACACTCAACAATGGAACTCCATGGAGTCTCACTACTTATTGAGTATAGAGGCAGTCTAGGTGATCTATGGAGAAATCTAATCTTATTGAAATGAAATGGGAAGACTTTTCCAAACATTCAATGATTACCCATATTGAATTGTTTCCCTTAAATGTATTAGGTAAGCCGGTGACAATGTCCATAGAGATTTTATCCCACTTCCATACAGTTATGGGAATTGGTGGAAATACCCTTTTGGGAATTTGTCACTTCACCTTAAATTACTGACCCACCAAGTTCCTTTCAATGTAATCAATAATCACACTTTTCATATTTTCCCACTAATAATTATCACAAATTACCATCTAAATTTTAGTTATTTTGGATGTATAGAGAGTTTAGAGATATGATAATCCTCTATAATCTCTTTATTTATCTCTATAATTGAAGAGAAATTAGCCTTATACCAAATTTTAGTACACTTTAATTCTAGAAACATCGTTTTTTCATAGACTCTATCTTATTTTGCATCAAAGGATCCTCTCTTTGAGATTTCATGATCTTATATAGTAATTATGGATGATATTTAAATTTGGATTGGAATGATGATGTCTCTCCCCTTATGATTCAAAGGTCTAACCCTAATAGGTCCTTCATCAATGCATCTACATAAATCATCATCATTACAAGAACTCTAGGATATTTCCTACTCAAGAAATATTTGAGTTTCTTTACTCTTTTAGAGTGATAATTAATTGAACATTCATAGTATTTAAGAATCCCCAACCATTTCCTTTATCTCATGTTCTTTTCCTTTTGTGTGAATATATACTTTAAACTTTTGTGGTCAGTGTACATATCACACTTTTTCACATAAAGATAGAGCCTCCATATATTCATAAAAAAATGACTACAACTAACTCCAGATCATGATTAGGATAATTCAGATCATGAGGACCTAACTATAATGATTCATAGGTGTTAACCATTCCATTTTACATGAGTAAACACCCATTCCCTTTTAGTGAATCATCACTCTAGTAAAAAAATCATTATCCGATAGAGGGTAGAGTTATCACAGGTTCACTAACTATCTGCTTCTTTAGTTCATAGATACATTCTTCACACTATTTTTCCTATATAATCAAACTCATTTTCATGTTAACATGGTTAGTATATTATAAATCCATGACAATTTTTCATAAACATTCAATAATATCCCACAAAACCAAGTACACTATAAATCTCAATTACTATTGTAAGAAATAAACACTCCTCTACTACCTTTTTCATTACTGGAACCACTGAGATTCCTTTAGTGTTCATGATGTTCCCCAAAGAATTCAACATTTTGTAACCAGAACTCACATTTTATGAATTTAATAAACAACTTATCCTTATTTAGAGTTGCTAATATGACCCTTTTATGATCCTCATGCTCCTCATTACTTTTAGAATATATCATAATATCATCAATAAATGTCACCAAAAATATATCAAGGTAGTCCTTAAAGACTATATTCATAAAATATATTATTACGGTAGGAGAATTAGTCTATCTAAAGATAATAAAAACAAACTCATAATGACCATATATTTTTTGGAAGGTAGTGTTTGGGATATCATCTTACTTCACCCTCAATTGAGGATATCCTGATTGAAGGGAAATACTAGAGAATAATTGAGCCCCATGAAGTTGATGGAATAAATAATCAATCCTTGGGATAGTGTCTTTTGTATTTTCTATGATCCCATAAAGCTCTATACATTCAATACCAAGACACATCAATCCATGTTTCTTTTTCAAAAATAAAACATTTTCTCCCCAAGGAGACACATCTGGTCAAATAAAACCTTCTTCCAAGAGGACTTATAGTTGTTTCTTTATATTATCTTACTCTGTATATTCCATTCTATATGGATATTTTGATAATTGATTGGATGTAAGAATATATTCAATTGAGAACTCTAAAACTCTCTCTAGTGGAGGTATAGGAAACTCTTCAAGAGACACATCATTGTATTCCTAAACAATGAGGTAATTTTCAATATTTATACATTCATTTTATTCTATCACTTCACTGATCATCTCCATTAATAATACATTATGAGGTGCTTCTAGAAAAATATCAATATAAGATATATCTCCTTTAAATATAACTCTAGTTAGTCTATTCAAGACCACAAAAATTGAATTTTTTATATTGTTGATATAAACAATATACATTGAGAGAAAATTCATCCCTATTATAGTTTCAAA
Source organism: Viscum album (assembly GCA_963277665.1). Lineage (NCBI taxonomy): Eukaryota > Viridiplantae > Streptophyta > Magnoliopsida > Santalales > Viscaceae > Viscum > Viscum album. Next base: position 274,877,846 of record OY728126.1, on the reverse strand, counting down.
TTCCACCTTGGGAATGACTACTAGATATGTTATTATATTTTACTTTCATATAATGTACTTATTAGATTAGAGAACACAATAATTGTATGTTCCACCGCATTTTTTGAAGCTTCTACTATGTCTATATTGATTGTGAAAGAAAACGATCCCTTGGCCTATGATATAGTTGGTGGTGAATACCCTCCATTATATTATGATTTGGACATTTATTTTCAAGGATCCCAATCTATCTATACATGAATGATTAAACTTCTATTCATACGTGCACCATCTACCCTTTTTTCACTGAAATGCCAAGTCTTAACCTCATTTTGATAGTTTTGTACTATATGGTGATCCCTTCCACACTTTTCACACATTCCACATCCATGTAATCAATTCCCCAAATAATTATTCCCACATTTATTGCACATGGGCTATTTCATTTTCTTTTCTCCTCTTCCATGATAAAAATTATTCATTGTGTTTGTCCATATTTATCTCTCCTTTTAATTTGGCCTATAAGTCCACTACGTCTCTCCAAACTCCATTTTTACCCTGATAAAAATGTGTACTATCTCCTAATTGAATTTATAGTCTATGTTTTCTATATTCCTCCACTAATGGGGACTTAGTCCTCTAGGTAACATATCATCATTACCCTTAGGATCCATCACAATTCTGTAGGATCATAGAGAATGTCTTGTAATGTTCATTTTGTAGCATCCCACCAGCTCAATTTTCTTATACATCATCTCCAATAATTCATTTTATATTTTTTTACATCAAAAGTGAAAAATAATTTCTGAAAAATATTCTATCGAACTCTTATCATTCCATATAATTAATCTCCCCTCTGGGCTTTGTGTTATTAATTAGCTTTCACCGCTGATCAGTTTGTCTTTTTAAGAATTGAACTACCTTTGAGAATTTCTATATCTTTAAATAAAAATTTATAGAACATATATTTTACATAAAGGAAATCAATTACTATGTAATTAATGTATTAGTAGATCGATGAAATAAATGTGTTCAATGATGCATAAAAGACGTAACTGCATGTTGTTCCCTTCATGGTGAATATGAGTGCTCAATATGATTCAGGTTATTATTAATAACCAAAAAATGTTGATTCATCATCCATAGAATGTCTTCCATTCCAGCTTCCATCATGTTAGGAAGGCCATCAGTGGATCATCTGTTTCACTCATTAGTTACACAGTTCATCAGATTTCCCACCATTTTTTAATAGATGAAAACCATAGCGAGGAACTTGTTTCTTTTTGGAATATGTCAATTGTAAAGAAATTTTAGGTGCCAAAACAACATGATTCAAAGATTTTATTATTTACTACCCTCTAATAACAATTACATTTTCTATATATCTATTCTAATGGTTCTTAAAAATCATAGTATTAACAAAAATAACCTCCAAAAGTTTCAAAATAGAAGTGAAACTTGTCCTGTTTTTTTGCTCAATAGGAGACATCCAAGTTAAAACCCAATGCATCCTTTTTAGATTTATTACTCCTAGGTACAAATATTCTAGATCTACATAAACTTGTTAAATATAGATGATAATTTCACTGCTTGGGAATAATTCAATTTACAGTTCACCAAAATATTACTATGTTTTCAAATATTTAGACTTATCCCAAGGGTTCTTATTAATGTTTTCTTCTCCTAATTTTAACAAATAACTAAAACTTTCTTTGATAAAAACTACAGAATACTAACTTTTTAATATATAAAACTTATTTACATACTACAAAATTCTATAATACAGTGGTTATTTTAAGGTTTACATTCATTGAAATTATGAACATAATACATGAAAACATAAACTTTCTTCAATCCACTTAAAACGATTCTTCAGAGATTTATCCTAGGTTACTTTTACTATATCTCATATATTGGGGGATTTCATCCAAAAAATGGGTGATCATAAAGCCAAGTAAGGAAAAGGACAATGGAAATATTTAACATATAATCAAGAGGCATGACAATAGGTCAATATCATAAGAACATGAGGCATATTTTAATTTAATGACCATGAATCATAACCTGGAAATGTGGAAACAAAAAATGATACATTCATGAGTATACTATAATTTTTTATCATGGCCTCCTAAAACATAATTACTAAGGATATTCACCAAGGTAACATAAACCACTTCATATATTGAGATTAATTCATTACCCAATGCATTGGAGAGATATCATAAAAAATCCTTAATATGATTAAATTCATGTTTTTTAAATAGATCATAAGAAATCATTTCATTAATAACCCAAGGTAAATAATGAATAGGTTTCATGTAAAAGTCATTAAAATTTTATATCCTTAAAATCATGATTATTGCATCATTTTTAACCCATGAGAAAGGAATTTGGTTTTCATATGTGTATGTACAAAATATATTAATCATGGTTACATCTAGGTTAATACCCATGAATATAAAATAATTAAAATTAGGGTCTATCCTGCGCTAACCATTATCAGTGATAGATAAATGAGATTATAAATCCCCCCATTATAAGTGTCAGAAAAATCATTTATAAAGGGGGGGGGCTTCATCAGTGCTAAAAAGAGCTGATAAAGGGGGTATTTATTAGTGCTAAAAAAGTGTTGATAAAGGCCCCCATTTTTTAGAGATATTTTTCTGGAACTGATAAGGGTGTCTTTATGAGCCAAAAAAAGCATAGATAAGGGGCCTCTTTATCAATGTTTTTTTCTAGCACTGATAAACGGTATATTTAATAAAAAAAATTTCATTAAAAATAATATATAAATATAGAGATATTTTTATATTGAAATAAATATAATATATTTTATTAAATATGACTTTGTTAAGGATAAATACATATTTACACTTAATATATAAGATATTTAGTGACAAATAGAGTATAAAATAATTAGAAAATTGTTATTAATTAATAATTTTATAGTTATTATCGAGTACAAGTCATTTAATAATAATCGGATGACAAAAAAATTCAATAAACTAATGAACAACCTAAGATGTGTTGAAAAATATGACTTAAACATCATACGACCATATCTTTTGATCAGAGTGTCTGATTGAGCTCTATCGCATATAAAATCAAGGCATATAAAGGGATATATAACAAATTGACATGTGTAACCCATGTTTCTATTTTTTGAGGTAAGAAAGGCCAAGAAGGCCTCTAGAATCGAGTTGTTAGTGGGGATAACCTAATTTTTTTATATTAAATAATATTAAAATGTCATTTAACAGTCTTATTGTACATTCTCAGTAAATACCAATTTTATTCCTTGGTATTACATTCAAATAGTTACTTTGATTTTGAAATTTAATATTTTTTTTGTATTGTAGTTTTATTTATAATTAAATATATAAATATTTTCTTATATTTAAATATAATTAATCATTTTTTTAAATAAATATGTAATCTTATTTACCTAAAAAATCATATTTAAATATATAAACCAAATTTAAATAAATATTATTCAATTTATATAAAATTAAAAATTATATGTTTTATTTAGATTATAAAAATTAATTATTTTGTATATATATCTATACATGTAAGAATATGTATATAAAAATGTGTGTGTCAATAAACAAATATATATTTATATATATATTCGAGTATATTTCCATAAATAGATATATATGTAAAAATTTCTACGTGTATGTGAGGAATATAAATGTATACTTGTGTGAGTAAATATGTTCATATGTGTGTGTGTATCAGTATTTTGTAAATAAATCATATATAAATGTACTTTTATAAATAAATCACTACCATTATCATTAAATAATCCATAAAAACATATTTATAGTAAATATTTATAAATAAATTATTAAAAAAATATATGAAAATATAAAATTACATGTGAATATGTATAAATATATATTTGTGAATATATATACATATAAATATATATGTAATGTATAAAATTTATATCTATCCATGTTTTTCAATCATATTTTTTATCTAACCATATTTGAAAAATGTATTTTATATCTAGAATCATTTTGAAAAAACAATTATATCAAAATATACTATATTTATACTTATTTTAAAAATGTATTTCAAATAATATCTAACAAATTTTACATTATAAAAATATATGAATATATATACTTATACAAATTTATATATAATTCTTATATATCCATATGTGTGTGTATTAATAAACATATATATATATATTATAATATTGGAAAATTTATATTAATATATGATGTATTTAAAAAATATATGTATACATATATCACAAACACTAAAAAATATATTTTTTTTAAAAATTTATAATAATAATTATATAAATATATGAATTAAAAGTATGTTTGTATATATATATAGAATGATCATAAAATATACAATATAAAATGTAGGGTGAAGTGGTAAATGTGTTCATATCAAAAAATTAGGTCCAAGGATCAAATTCAGGTGGGCTAAAGTGTTAATATGAGGATATACGATGTAAAAGCATTGATAAAGGGGAATTTAGATCATTGAAATAGGGGAATGGTGGATGCTTGGGCATATGATACAAGGGGTGTGCAGATGGGTTGTTGAAAAGCTCTTACAAGGGGGTCACTGAAAAGGTTGGTGGGATAAGAACTATTTTCTTTAAATTATATCATTGTTTTTAGGTGATGATAAAGGGTTCCTTTATTAGTTCTTTTATTAACTTTGATAAAACGTTTATTTTATCATTTCATAGATTAATAGCACTTTTAGCACTATTAATACCAATTTCTAGTTTTTTTAATAGTAAAACCTATATTAGTGATTGGAATGGATTGGGTAATTACAATATAAAGATTTTTCTTGGAAATAAAAGAAAATCAAAGGAAGGCTTTTGGTAGCATAACAAGTATACAAAAAAGATTATTTAATAAGATTAATGAGAGGTTAGGGAACTGTCACATTATTAGAATATAATTTGTTATGTAATGGGGCCATTTAAATTAATGAAGCATAATTATATGAAAATACATCACTAAAAATTATTTACATGAATGTAATGGAAGAAAGAGGAAGAAAATTACCTAACCTTGAAGTGTAGATTCATATAAGATGAGGATGAAACCTTAAGGGAAATTCATAGGGACACTTTGGGATTTCAAATTATTAGAACATCAAGGATAATGTATTCGGAGTGATAGAAATGGTGGGATTGGGGTGTATTTATAGTAAATGAGGAGGAATTGTTTAATAATTTATAAATATAAGTTATGGTATTATATGTTGTTTAAAATGAATGACCATTGGTTTACAAATGGCATTTCCTCATAGTTTTATAAATTTTTCTCATGTTTTATAATATTTTAATGAATTGGAATCGAAATCCATTTTATAATGTTACTTTGGCAATGGAAAATTCCATTCTCCATAAAATATAGTTTTAAATAATATTAATTTCCATTTTAGACTTTGGAATGTAATTTAAAGGTTTGGTAATTGATTTAAATACATGAAAATAAATAATATTAAAAATAATAATATATTTTTCATCAAGAAATAGTATAATGTAGTTATTACATCACTTTGATTTCTTTATGATGTCGTAATATTTACTGTGTACTAGACCATATTTTTTATTTTACACAAAAAATATATTATCTCTTAAAATTATATAAAATTCATCGTTTCTTAATTTCAACATGTTAGTTTAAAAATTTTAATTAGTTTTATGAAGAAATTTTTTAAAATAGGAAAATTTTAATTTTTAATTTTAAAAAAATTATTTATTAACAACCACCAGTTTTTATTATACAATAAAATTTATATCCCTTATAAAAACAATATAAAATTCTATAGATATGTTTTAAAAATAAATGTTATCATTTTCAACATTTTATAAACATTATAATTTTTTTAAAATGAATTTTAATGGAAATTATACATATATATATATTCCAGAAAATTCAATCATTGTTTCTTTGTATAAAAAATATATATTATCATATTCTCTAATAATATGATTTTTATATAAGGGTGTAACATTTAATAAAAATATACAATCAATAAAAATGTTTATTCATTTCTAAATAATTACACCTTCATACTATTATTGCATTGTTACATAACCCCTTATTATAATGGAGTATTCTCTAAGGGTTTGGTGTTCGATGGTGGTCTTTTAATGAGGTGGTTTAAGTAACACTGATATTGTAGTGATCTCCACTAGTCAGAACTTCTCTCGTAGGAGATTTCATTAGGGCCTAACTTATTGAATCTCTAATTGTGTTTGATTAGGGGAAAATCCCAATGATGCTACCTCCATCCCTAAATTTGAAAACTAAGTTTCATAAGGATTGATTCTACTGGTTGAGCCTGTAGTTTCAATTTTTTCATTCAATTAGCTCTTATAATTACCCTTAATATTTTGTAATGCTAACAGTCACATTATAATGGCTATATTACAAACAATTATAATTCCAAATAGATACATAAACCAATAGACATATTGACCAATGGTCATGTAATAGTAATCTAACTATCATACCCTAAAAGTTACATTTTAATTACATCCTATATATAAATCACAAAAAATCATCATTTCATAATTTATTCTCAAAGGACTTTACAATTCATTTGATAATGACTATCATATTACTAATGTTTATTTTTCTTTTAACAGTTTCTATGGAAAGTGTTATCTAACTGATAGAGTTCAATCCAATTATGTACACCATTAGATGGTTTTCATTATTTGGTTTTCATATCCTTGTAATAGTCTTATCTATAGTAATTAGTAATGTTACTTAATGTGTAATATTCATTTTTTATAAAGTTTTTCTATGTACATAAATTCAGAAATAAAAAAAGGTCATTATGAAAAATATGGGTTCATTTACTAATCAACAAAGTAACTTTCATGTCATTACCCAAATAATATAGGGTGTTACATCCCCCCAAAAAAATTAACCTTGCAATTTTATTACAAAAATGAAAAAAAATGAGGGAGATTTTGTCTTATTACATTTTCAAGTCCCAATATCGCTTCATTAAACATATTATTTCCTAAAAAACTTCGACATGATTAGTGGTCATATTGTATTTTAATTTATCTCTATGATCCATGATATTCACATGGTTTTACTCCTAAGAGATATCATTCTATATTCCTAAGAACTCTAAGTTTCATGAATGTTATGAACTTGGTATATACTTCCCTTGAAGTGATATATAAAACACATTGTACACTCATGAGAGGTTCACTAGAAGTTCCAATTGATAAAATATAGTCCCTACATGATCAAAAATTACATAGGGGTTGATATTTCTACGGATTTAGTTTCCCTTACCAAATCACATAACCATCTTTCATAGTGATATTTAAAGGAATAATTTTTCTCCAACATCAGACACTATATCTCCTTAATGATTATCTACATAGTTCTTCTATCAAATTTGTGCTACTTTATTATATTTTTGAGTAACTTTAATATTATTAGTTATTTCTTGAGAAAGTGCTGGTCCTAATAGCTTTTTATCTCCAACTTCATCCTAACATTTTATATTTCTACATCTCTTCCCATATATATCCTTATATCGTGAAATTTGAATGATTTAGTGGAAGTTTTTGTCATATTGAAAACAACTACAAAAATATGTTTATAACACCCTCATTTGAAGTCCACTGAGCATGATCTCATTGTATTATACAATGTTTTAAAATTACACTCAAAAAATTTATTATTTTGAGGATGATAAGAATTTCAAAAGTTTAGTTTTGTATTTAACTACCATTGAATACTTATTTAGAAATTTTAGGCCAACATTGGATTTTGATAAAATTAAATTAAATTTGGTAATCAACATAGACTTACAAATTGAATGATATATATATATATATCCTATAAATTTGATTGAGTGAAAAAATAACTTGAATAAAAATTTAATGATCTGAATTCATAATCTAATTAACTACAACCCAAATGGAAATGTTTCAATTAGAGTTCTCAGGAAGACCAATAATGAAATAAATGGTTATCATTATCCCATTTCTAAATAGATATGGGTAGTGGTTGCATCATTATCTTATATTCCTGATATTTGACCTTAACTTTCTGGAACAACAATCATTGTGATTTATACTTCGTAATATCCCATGTTATATTTTCCGATAAGAAGTGTTCTTGGAGATCACTATGCATCAGTTTGTTTCCAGGGTGAATAGAGAATGATGAGCTATGTGCATCATACAATTTTTTTTATTTAGTTATATTATGGATAAGATTAGAATTCATATTTCAAATATTATAACTCCACCTTTTTAAGGTTAAACTCTATATTATTTCATACCTTCTTTTGTAACACAATATCTTCCTTTTATGATTCCATGTGCCTCAGATGGATATAAGGTTGAGAATTCATTTTTATAAGGTGGGATTCATCCCATTCCTTATTATCTCCATGTCTATATTCTTCCTATCCATGAATAAATGGTTTTTTTAATCCCCGTTTTGGATAATATAACATGATCCTTCCTTTCATGAGAATTAATAACCATAATTTCATCCTCATAATGATAATGTATCAAGAAAATGTAGACCTTGATTAACTATAACCATATCTTTTGGAACATGTTCAAATCCTTTTGTGTAGATATATTCTTTAATATCTTGTGATTTTTATATATATCTTTCATGTAACCATAATCATAATTCTTCAAAATATATAATGATAAAATGTCATTGTTAATTCCAGATCATGCATCAATTAATTTTCTAATGGGTCATTAATTGATTCATGGTATATTGTATCACCTTTTTTCATTTTTCATGAGAATACAACACAATATATTTTTGAAAGTGTCACTATATTTCACAAAACCATCTATGTAATAATGTAATGCGATTTAAGGATTATTGACTAACCTTTTTATAATCTCTTTAGAGTTATCTTAACATTCATCCATCCATTGAGACTTCACTCCCTTTTGAGTTTACACGGTTGGTGGATTTAAAAATTATGAAAAAAATTCATAGAAAGTGTCAATAGTTTCCAAATACCTCAAGTAAATTATTTATCTAAATTATAGATGTTAGTTTGGACCATTATTACATCATGTCTATATTTGAAGGATCCACATATATACCCTATCTCATGATTACGTGACTCATGAATGAAACATTTTAAATCCAATAATCACACTTGTTGAATTAGGAATATAGTTTATCATTTGTTAATGTATTTTATACAATCACTAAATTCATTCCATGTTCTTACTTTATCATGAACTATATGAGAATACCATCAATTAATACATCTACAAGTTTATCTAGCTAATCTCTGAAAACTCTATTCATAAAATAAATGAAAATAGTTAGGGAATTTGAGAGTCCCAATAGAATAACTATGAATGAATAGTATCCATATCTTGTATTGAAGGCAGTATTCGTTATATCCTCCATTTTCACTATTAGTTGATAATATCCAAATCGAAGATCCACCATTAATAAATATTTATCCACATGAATTGGATTTAACAAGTCATTAATGTTAGGTTTTTGATACTTATTATTTATCATGAGGTTATTAATCTTATGATATTCAAGGCAATGATGCATTAAATTATCCTACTTCTTAACAAATATTACTTTTCCATCCCATTGTGATGAAATTAATCATATAAAATTATGTTTTATATTCTCTTGTAGGTTCTTCCATCATCCTACCAATTCAATATGATCTTTTCTATAGGGTATTTATGATATGGTCATAACACTATGTATGAATGTAATTGAAAACTCAACCTCATTGTCCTTTGGAATTCCATTGATACATGTGGTAAATACATTAAATTATTCCTAGGAAATGTCATTTCATCAATATTGAGCTCTTCCTCAAACATTTGAGCCTAGTATCCCTCATTGTTTTTGTGTAAAAATCCATATTAAAGAATTTTTTTTTCATATAATGTTCATCATAATCCATTCATTGATATATGATCAGGGGGTGATCTAGGATATGAAATTATATTTCCCATTATCGACCATTGATATGATCTATATTTACAGAGATTCAATCCATGCTAAATATCGAATAATTTTTTTGTAAAATAAGGATAAAAATATTTCTAGGAATAATCCTTCAAAAAACACCAATTAGAGAATAATTATATAATTGAGACACAGTCAACATAACATTATGTTTTTTTACCAATAATTTAACATATAATCTTTGTGGTGGTAATCAATATTCTTAGTAAACTTTCAAGATATGAGGGAATTCATTTGACTATAATCAAATAAAATAATCATTAATTTTGAATGGATAACAAGTGCACATTTCAATACATAATTTTTGTGATCCACTATAGAAAAATTGATTAAATAATCTCTTCCTTTATCCCTATGTTTTAGTGGTTATTAATGTCAAATTTATTCCTTAATTATTATTTTGGTGCATTGGTGTGTATAATACCTTAAATCATTATAGCCAAAACATTATACTATTTTTGGTGTATTAAGGGGAAATTAATTCTTCTCTATTCTTTGGATTTCCCTCTAAATATATCATTGATAATAATTTGATTGAAAGCCTCTGTTTCTACACTTAAAACATTTTCCTATTCCTTTGAGGTGAATTCTCATGTGTTTCTAAAAAAATTTGCCATATATGATATAGAATCTCTTTTCCTCTATATGATTTTTCATTCAAGTTTACATTGAACATCATTTTACACATATTATCCCAAAACATATTAGTTTAATAATATTTTAAAATTTCTATATCCACATTAAGAGAACATGATTAATTACTTTATAGCTACCAATTTCTCTTATTGATAGTATTTCTTATAGACATTGTTTTAATAAACTAAAGATATTTTAAATTTTACTTTATGAATTAATAATAAAACTGATGGGATAATGTGAAAGTATCATTAATTTTTCATTATAGTAATAAATATATTTTCCACCTATTTCTGAAGCTTTCACCGGGTCACGTTCATCTGTCTGTTTGAGGGGGATGAGGACACGTTGACTGTTGCCCTACATTCCCACTTTCCAAAGGTGGGTAGAATCTGTTGCTTATTTTGGGATGTTTGCTCCTTGATCGAAATGGGATGATGGGATGTCGGTTGCTCCTTATGTGGATTCCTCCTCAAAACACGTCACCTAATCTGGGCCTCCCTTATAGATTAAGATATTGTTTGAGAAACTCTTCCTAGTGACATATCTTTATAGACACTGGTTAATTACACTGCTTCTATCAATACATTCCAAGGGGTTTGGCTAGGGTAGTAACCTTCGGTCGGGGGAGTATTCATGTTGTACATCACTAGCATGTCTGGGCACTGGAACACCGGTGTGTCTGGGTTTCTTCCCCTTATTATAGGGCTTCTCAAGGGCATGGAAGCCCGAGGCATCCCACGTCGAATGTGGGGAATTATATGCCATAGTCATGTCTCTGAGGTTTTCCTCTGCTTCCCATTTTTAACACAGGGTATGCTGTGAGTTTAACGTTTATTGAAGACGGATCGGACTGATCGGAACACTGACTAGAGTGGATCAGATGGGTGAAACCCCATGGAGGGAACACTGACGCTAGGAGGTGAATTGGCATGATCTCACCAGGATGTGGTGGCCCGAGTAAGAATCAATATGGATAGTGGATGGTTAAGTGAAATGGATGGAGAGTGAGATGGAGTCGACTTGATGGTGACGATATTGTTGGGCATGAGCCTCCAAAAGACCTCCTACATATCCATGTGGCAAAGAATCAAAGTCTACATAGTTTAGGATGGGGTATAAGATCAGGGTGTGCTTAGGGGATAGTGCCCCAATGATATACTGGCGCTTATGCATGGTTAGAAGCTCGAGGATTGTCTGAAGCCACTGGGACGGACCAGAGATGTAGGTCCCAATGACGGGGAGTACAACATCTTATCATCGATTAGGGAACACGATGGCTTACCATCGATTTGGGTTGATAATGGATTATCACTGGCTAGAGTTGACAACGATTTACCGCTGAATGGGGATCATAGTGTCTTACCACTACATGAGGTTCATAACAGAATACCATTGGGTAGGGGATCACAATGCCTTACTACTGGATGAGTTTAACAACGACTTACCACTAGATGGGGGCACAACGGCTTACCGCTAGATGGGGGGGAACAACAGCTTACCGCTGGATGGGGGAAAGTTTAATTTCATGTTGGAAAAAAGAGGCATACAGTTTAACATCATGGAGGATGGGGTAAACATACATGAAATATTTGGGACCTGTGGGTATTGAGCTTGAACCTTAGGAGGGATTCCTACGTACCTTGTCTTGGCAAGGATCAAATTTCACATAGTTTAGGATGGTGGGAACCGACGTGAAGGGGGTTGGAACCAGTGGTTGTTGGTCTTGAACCTGAGGGAGGCTTCCTACATACCTTGCCTTGGGAAGGATAAAATTCAACATAGTTCATGATGAGGTGTGGGTATTACACTCTAAGGCATCCCAGAGAGGATTTCATGGTTGATGTTTACTCAAATCCCATGTGAGTCATTATCAGTGTGAGAAACAAGAGGTAGCAAAGACCTGATGATCACGTCATGAAAGGTGAATCCATGGGAAGTGGAATGGGGTTTATACGTGGTTAGCGGCCCAAAATGGAAACATGGGATTACACGAGGTTATCAGCCCATTAAGATGGAGATTGGTACTCACTCTAGGGTGGAGGCCTAATGGAGACAAAGCCCAAAGGGAGAGGGACTTGGCACAAAAGAAAGGAGGGATCCAGTGCCCATCCCCCCTCATAGTCCTTGAAACCAAGGAAGAGAGGAGGATCAGGGGTGCTACATCTTGAAAGAAAGACTAGGGGCTTACACCAAGGTGGTTTCCCTTCCCCCGTGAAAAGACGCTACTCTAGTAAAGAGGATCTCATTCCATGTGAGGAAGATCTCACTCATGTGGAGACCAGTGGTCATAGAGAATTTCCTAGATGGGGGACCCTGCATACATTTCACAGGGCAAGGTCATAGTTTAATGTCAGGTGCTGAGGACAATGGTGCTTGGAATTTTGACATCCTATATCTCAGATGAGGTGGGTTTACTCTGCACCCCTAGGACTTACATAATTGATACCCACCCGCCCTTCTGGAAGGGAAGGCATCAGCAATTTCATGGTGATGGGTGTTATGTAGTGATCCATTGAGGGGTCCATTTTAGTGTGGCTATGCGAAGAATAAATAGTCGTTATCATGCCTATGTGAAGAAGCATGAGGCGAAGCAATGCAACGGGAAGCGCCACCCAAGGGACTTTGAAGTCACTTCGTACAAACCTAGTGGTTCATATAGGAGAAGGGTGTGTAACATAGATGTTTTGGGTGTAATAAGTGCTCTAAGATGATGTAAAAGAAAGGGACATCGAAGTGAAAGAGTACTCCTAAGGATGGAGGCTTGCACGCAAATGGAGAAACTACGTGGAAAAGGCCACGGTGAGCAGACCCGGAGGTTTTCACACAATAGGAGAGGTTTTGCGCAATGGGAAGAGTTGTGCATAAAAGGCCGGGTGTTAATGAAATTGAGGATGTTTGTGCACAAAAAGGTGGCCGAGGTTTTGCATGCAAGTTGGAGGATTTGTGCGCAAGGAATGCTCGAGGTTTTGCACGCAAGTCGGAGGAGTTGCGTGCATGGAATGCCTAAGGATTTACATCCAAGGGGAAGGGATTTCGTGAAAGGGGTAGGGATTTCTTGCAAGGGGTCTGACATTTAGGGACTTGGGTGAGGGTCAAGTTAGAGTGGTCCTGCACAAAGGTGGACCACTGGGTGACCTGTCGTAGAAAATCCCATACCTGAATGCCATCGTTTTCACATGGGAGAAGTGTATTTAATGTAAGGAAGATGGTTCTTATTCTTCATCTGTCGGAATTCTAAGGAGTTACCTTCTATTTATAAGTTCTTAGGGTCACTAGGTCTATGCGGAAGTTGGTCGGCATAGAAAAATATGGTCCCGGTGTCAGTGGCGTGAAAGATTCTATGCCTGGTGTCGGCTATGCGAAAGATTTCATGCTTGGTGTGGGTTGTGCGAAAGATTCCATGCTTGGTGTCAACTGCGCAAAAAATTCCACACCCAGTGTCAACTGTGCACCAAGATTCCATTCCAGGTGTCGACTTCGTGCATGTTTCCACACCCGCGGGGAAAACTTCTTCAAATCCTGCGGTTTTCACATGAGAGAGATGTTTTTCGCGTGCCTTTTGGATTTTTCATGTGGCACTTCTTTTCCCCCTAGAATTGATCTCCAAGAAAAAATATGTATTCTTTTCAAATAAAAATCTCCTCTTTAGGATTTAATCACATTTCGGTATCTACAAATGCACCCCCTTTGTATTAGACCTATGGGGGCATGCGAAGGTCGGATTCTAAAGGAAACCCTGAGATGCCACATCTCCTGAGGTTGGTTCCGGAAAAACACTTACATAGCATGTAAAATCCATGAATTTTCACGTAAACCCATGAAGTTGCATGTAAACCACTTAGTGCACACACAGAAACCCCACTCCATGCCTATAAAAACCCTTGTGGGTCCCAGAGACAATATAGATTTTCTCACATGTTAAGTCATGACCTCTCGTACGAAAAAAATATCTCTTTATTTACGCGTAATATGACTTCCATTATGCCTAATTCCCCGAGTTTGGTCATGATTTTACATGCAAAGTCTATTTTTTTCATGCCGCTACATCAGTTTTTAGCGCCGATTTCTAATTTTTCGCCTGTCATGACGGTCATTCTGTGCGAGCTCCTCCAGAACTTACTAGAAGAAGATGGATACTATTCATGATGAATCTAAGATAGAAGCTGAATATGATGCTCGTAGGGTCAAGATTGTTGAGAACCCTAAGGTTTATGGTGACCAGAAGGTTGTATCCAACAACCAATCTCTCTTCAAAATGTTGACCCTATCCCAGAAAGAGTATGTGTTGTCTGAAAACCTACCGATATAAGACTTCAGTACTTTAGAGAAGGTACCTCTGCCAAGATTCAAAGTCGATACACCACGGTCATGGGTGACCCTCAAGGATGATCTCCCTCGATATAACATTACTAACAATGGCCATCCTGCTAGGGAAACCAAACACATGGATGTTTACATCCTGAACCCCAGGACCTGGACCAACTTGAGAAATGAGTTGGTCATCAAGGATTATCTGGTGCATTACGCAAGTACTTTCTGAAAAAGTATAATTGATGAGACTAAAGGTTGGCTCTAGGCCTTGGACTTGAGGTCTGGAGTCAACTTCACAAATGAGTGGGCCTGGGCGTATTGGGTACACCTAACGTGTGATCAGTTTGGGGACGAACTGTGGCACATTATGTTGTTTGAGGCGGTGTGGACGTCACAATTAAATTTATACTACTAGTATGAACTTGGGCTGCATCTATTTACCTTGTGGTCCACTGATACCTACACCTTCCATATCCACCATGGGGAGGTTGGTATCATCCTTTTTGATGTTCATTGCATCAGGGGCATTCAATTGAATGGGAACCAGTATGATGAATTCCTTCTAACAAGAACTACTATAAAGGGAGGTTTTCCTAATGCCTATGTACCAACGTTTTGGTTAAACTATTGGTTTACAATACATTTACCAACGGTTTGAGTAAAACATTGGTAAAGTATTGTTAGAATTGTCTTTTACCAACGGTTTTGTAAAATCATTGGTAAAAGTTTACTCTATACCAACGATTCAATAAAACTATTGGTATAGAGTGGTTTTAATGATAATATACCAACATTTTTTTTTAAATCGTTGGTAAAGGATTTCTTTCCCAACGGTTTTTAAAAACTGTTGGGAATTATTGGCCCCAAATTGGCAGAAGCTTGGGCTCCCCCATTCCACGCGACTACATCACTAAACAAAAGTAGATAAGGATTTTGTTTACCCTACTGCTAAAAATTCTTCGATCTTCAAAATTTCTCAGTTCATCCCTTGTAATATGTAAGTATAACCTTCATTTTATTATTCTACATCTACTATTTTTGTTTTATGTTTTCATTTCGATGAAGCAGAGAAACGGAAATCCTAATGCGGAAACCCTATATATAGTCACATGAATAACAGAATGAAATATTTCCCATTCTAATCGTTGATCTCAATTCGGTACATCTGGTTTTGTTTCTTTGTTTTTGTTTTATTATGGTTTGGGTGAGGGAAAATGGAGGGGAGAAATTGTTATTCCTTGATCTCAAATGGATTATTGTCCTATGTAGAGTTTGAGTACATAGTTCAATATCCACCATGCTTGGTGGTTCTTAGTTGGGTTATGAATCACTACCATGTCACTAGGTAAGTCATGGCCATTAGTTCATCACTTCCTTACTTTCTAGGAGTTGTGTCTTATGTCAGTGTCATTTTTTATGAGTGAACATTAAAGGTGAAAAATATTTTTGTAATGGGAAATGATTTCATTCAAATGTGTTTGGATTTCAAAAACGGGCTTTAAATGAAAATGGTTTCTTTTTAGAATTTGATGAATTCCTTAGTTCTAGACTTCTAATCTATAATTTCTATACTCTTAATCTGTAAGTGATGCGTTCATTTAAATGTTCTACATTTACTGTTTTGGTTTTCTATTTTTATTTAGGTATGTATGAATTTTGTTTTTTGGTTGATTTTGGTGTGTCTGTTGGGATTTTATAGTGGCACACATATAGTGATTATATTATGGTTTTGTTCTATAGGGATAAGTAGTAAAGTGAATCAAATTTGATACAAAATGAATTGTGTATTAATATCATCTCTAAATTTTCAGTTCTTAGAATGCTTGTTATTGCAAGGAATTTTGTGTTAATATCATCAATATTCCACATGATTCACATCATGGTAAGAATGTGTGATGATGTTGTTGAGGTCAGAGAGAAAACTCATACACTCTAGGTTTTTTATAGTGGCATGGTTAGTCATGAGTGATAATTGGCTTCCTAAAATGAATATACTTATATAACTTTAGGTTCAATTAAATATGGTTCTCAATGTACATTGTATATTATGTCTCTTTCTTGGCCAATACTCACTTTTATGATGGCGGGGTGCTTTTCACTAGCCATGCTGGCTTGTGTAGACATCCATAACAATGTTAGATAAGTCACGAGTTTAATTCAGTAATCTTATTATCATTGACATACTTTATTATTAATCTCAAATTTAAAAACAAATATTTTTTCTATACTTTATGAAATTAAACATTTTTACAAGCCATGAACAACATATTAGTGTATAATCCTAAACATTATCCACCCATGGGGTGCGCTTGACTTGGGTAACTATTGGGTAATGAAATGTATGACCATAGAGGTGCCAAGAATGAGTTATTGAACATGAGTGAATGATTTGGGATGTCTATAACACATAATGGGACCTGAGGCATGTGCTTCTTATATGAGACCTAATGAAAATGAAGAGAAATAAATTTTAATTTAATTTTTGAGTACTTGTTCTTTGATTAATGACTTGGAATTCCTTGAAGAAACCAACCAATGATTCATGTTAAAAATATACCTTTTAATTCCATTTGGAAATCCCCTTGGATTCATGATGATTTGGTTTTGAATACCTTGAGGAAATCTGCCTTGGATTCATAGTGATTATGATTTAGGAAGCCTTGGGGAAGTCCCCCTTGGATTCTAAACTAGAGGCCTCTCTCTTTACATAGGGTGGGAACTCATTCCTCCCTATAAATCCATCTAAAGTCAATCAATTAGTATATCTTTACATTGTTATAATAGTTCACTACATCAACTAGAAAATCCTTCATTTATTGTTTACTTTAATATATTTTCTATTATACTTCAATATTGTTGAATTATTTATAACGAAATGACTTATAACAATTCTTTTTACAGAATGGATAGAAGTTGTATGTATGAAACCAATTGGATCTTGAGTGATTTTCAAAACAATTTAGGGATCTTTTTAGATTTTTCATTTCACAATGCTTAAGATTGTGGTCGCATACACTGCCCATGTTCCAATTGTGTTGGCAAACATCGGTTGTGCTGTGAAGAAGTCAGCTACCACATAACCAAATATGGTTTTCAAACAAACTAATTTGTGTGATATCACAATGAGGATAAAATGAAATCTCAAATTGCTGATGATAGAAATGAAAGTACTAGAACGGAGAATTTGTCAGATGACCGGTTTCCATTTATGTGTCATCATGAAAAAGAAAGGATTTAGACTCAAGAATACTTTTATATGAGCACACATGATGCGTCTAATGAAAATGATGATGTTGTAAGGGTGAAAAAATTGAATGATGCTACCATTACTTCAAAATATCAACAGTGCGATAAAATTGAAAAGATGGAATTTTTAATCTGATTATTTCATGGGAAAACTATGTATGCAATTTCTAAAATAGAAATCGATTATATTATTACCTTCTTGAAGGATTTACTTACAGATGATGTAGATATCCCCTCAAACCACTATACGGCATGGAAGTTAGTTGAGGAACTTGGATTTTCAAGAAAAAAATTCATGCTTGCCCGAAATATTGTAGTTTATTATGGGAAGAAACTACTAAACGAAATGATTGTATAAAATAAGGCACATCCCACTGGAAGTAAAAATCTGCTAGAATACTATCCCGCATGCCACAAAAAGTAATGTGGCACTTTCCATTGAACCTCAGACTCCAGAATCTCTTTATGTATGATGACATATCAATAAACTTGATATGGCATGATACCGAGAGAAAGAATACTAATGATGAGTTAGTTCACCCTGCAGATGGATTTTCATGGCATAGATTTGATACTCGATATCCTTATTTTGCAACTGATGTGCGTAATGTAAGGATGGGTCTTTCATGCAATGGTTTTAATCCGTTTGGGTAGATTCTTACTTCGCACAGTACATGGTCAGTTTTATACACATTTATAATCTTCCCCCATGGTTGTGTATGAAAAAACCTTTCACATTCATGAGTATACTCATATATAGACCTTTTGATTCTGGCATTGATATTGACATATACATGCAACCATTAATAAAAGAGTCAAAAATTATTTGGGATATGGGTGTGCACACATACGATGCATGTTCAAAAGACATATTTCATATGTGTGTTGCACTTATGTGGACGATCAATGATTTTCCAGGTTATGCAATGATGTCTGGATGGAGCATGAAGGTAAAACTATCATGTCCTTTTTGTATGAAGAATACATGATCCAGAAGACAGAAACATCATTGTAGTTTCAGTTTTATGGGACATTGATGATTCTAACCAATGGACCATCCATATAGAAATAATCATCGAGGATTTGATAATACCACAGAGACCGATGATCCACCTCAGTGTATGTCTAGAACTGATGTTCTTAATGAATTGAATGATTTTGGTTTTTCATTCGGTAAGGGTCAAATGAAATCTAGAAAGAGAAAAATGTTTCCACTGAAACCTGTTACAATTGGAGGAAGAGGAGTATCTTTTTTGATTTTCCTTATTGGTAAACCAATTTGTTATGTTATTTCTTAAACGTAATTCACATTGAAAATAATATATGTGAAATGTTTCTTTTGATACTTCTAAATGTTAAGGAAAAGACAAAAGATGATTTACGATCTTAGCATGACTTGGTGGATTGGGGCATTAGACCAGAATTGCATCTTGTGCGTATCAATGAAAATAAATGGAAAGTTCCATGTGCGTCTTATGTGATGACACCTATGGAAAAAAATAATTTCTATAAGTATTAGAGACTATTAGAGTTCCTGATAGCTATTCAAGAAACATATCTAAACGGGTCAATAGAAGAGAGTTGAAGCTAAAATCATTGAAGACTCATGATTACCACATTCTTCTGCATGAGTAGATTCCAATATAAATCCTTCATCATTTTTCCAATAATGTAAGGGTGAATGTTATTTAGTTGTTCCATTTGTTTATAGATATTTATGCTAAGAAGTTTTCTAAGTCATTATTAAAAACATGTTGATAGATTCCCCATTATTTTTTGTGAGTTGGAGAAAATATTTCCTCCATCATTTTTCACATGCATGTTGCATCTGACTATCTATATTCCCACTGAATTACTTCTTGGAGGACCTGTTTTTTTATGTATCCAACTGAAAGAAATAGGTACACATTAAAGTCTTATGTCCGAAATAGGAATCCTCCAGAAAGTTCTATCATGAACGGTTACTTGGCTCAAGAATGTATGGATTTCGGCTCAATGTATTTGTCTGATCTTTCTACAAGAATGAACCGACCAATGAGAAATGAATAAGAACAGTATGATCAAATTGAACACAGTTCCCATCACTTCCTCAAATAGGAGGAATTCTTGGATCATATACATTGAAGACACTAAGCCTTGAAGAGAGAGAGATGGCACACCACACAGTTTTGTCCAACTGTGATTTATTCCATGACTACATTAGGTAACTAAATTGAATATGTACGTATTACATATATATCTGCTAAAATATTCATATTTTTTATCTACAGGTAACATAAAACTATGATAAATAGAAAGAATCGTTCTTTGTCTTTTAGAAGGAGGGAGACTTTGCATAGCAAAGAGTTTTCTTATTTGTTAAAATTGAAGGTAAAAATATTACTGTTTAAATAATTAAATCAATATTTAATTAAGTTTAATATTCATTTATATTACAGGTATTGAGTTTTCTTGTTGGATATGTCTCTGAGGAAATAAGATCTTTTGCTTTTCATCCTAATACCATGGTTCTTGAGTGTAAATCAATTGTTATCAATGGGTAAAATTTTATTGTCACTGAATGCGCAGAGAACATGTGAACACAACATGATGGTGTTATGGTTACTGCCAAAACAAATTGTTATGCCAGTGCATCATATAGTAGACCGCGATTTGAAAATGTGGGTTATTATGGAGTGGTTGAAAAAATAATAATGTTGTATTATTACTCTCATGGATGATTCACGATGATGAAATGCCATTGGTTTGATTCAATGACGAGACAGGTTAAATTTATTGATGATTATGGATTTCGAGTAATTAATATTACTTGAACTCTTGCTACCGAAGAACTATATGTATTGGCATCTATGGATAAACAAGTTTTTTATATCAATGACCAACTTCAACCTGAATTTGGTTTCATAGTTAAAGTAATTCCAAGACATATTTTTGATGATGGTGATGATGGAATTGACTCCATCCCTATTGTCATTGGAACCAATCCATTTATTTATTTTGATGACTCCAATAGCTCAATTTTTAGAGTTGATTGTGAACTTGAAGTTGTGGTTGAAAATATATAAAATCATCCATTCATGATCTCAATTATTTTTTTTACCTAGAGTTGGGTTATTAAGGTTGGTATCATTCAAATTTATTTAATATTGAAACATGCATCATCTACCAGAGCTAAAGAAATTACATTTTTCATTAATTTTGACAATTTATTTTCCCTCTCATTTTTTTGGGTTACACATTAGTTATCATTTTCTATTTACTTCCATATTTGTTTTCAAATATAGGAACTGAAACCAATTGAAGAGAGGTGACGGAAACAGTTTATGGAAAATAATCGTCGCATGACCGAGCTGGGCATTCTACCACTAATGCCTGTAGTGAGTATTTTATTTAAAATATATTTATTTAAATTATATATAATGTCACGTGGTAAATTTTTGTAAACATTTTTTCAGGATCCAACTACTAGGTGACTTTTATTTGATGATTAGCCGAGTAGTGGTCCCAGCACTCATGGTGTTTTTATGAGGGGGGTGGTACGGGAGCTAGACAATCTGGTCAGTATACCCGATTATACCCTACCCCTCCCACTGACATTCCATTCATCCCACATTCTGATCCCAATGTGCCATTTGGGACACACAGGATATTTAGGCCTCCCATGTTTTTACCACCCTTTACATCTGACCTTCCTCATCCTTCTGTACCATATCCGATGATGATTCCCACTCCCCATCCAGCATTTGGTCAGCCATCCCTGTCATCTTCTTTTACTACTACTTAGATCTCTATAGGCTTTTTATATTCCATCTTCTTCGACTCCTGCTCTTCCCGAGTCTATCCCTACGGAGCATACATCAGGACTCACTCCATCTATACAGGGTGTTCCTTCAGTTTCTGCAGATCCAGCGACACCCATTGATTAGAATACAGCAGGTATACTTATACAACCCTAAAAAATTGTTACCCCATTATTTATTTTCATTACAACATGTATTGATAAATATTTGTTTTTATTTCATAACAGATACATATACTAATAGAAGGTAGGGGAGGGGGCGTACACGCATGCGTGTGACGTGGAACCACCACACACAGTTGATGGTGGACTACAATGAATATAGTCAGATGATTGAATAATTAGGGCAGCAATGTCGGAGTTTTTTGGTGATGCTTTCCAAATACTCTGACATCATTCCTGTCAGACTTCTCTCATGGAGAAAACTACCAAATAAAGTCAAGGATAAATCCTGGGAAAAAATATGGGTAAAAAATCAGTTGTATTTAATGTAATATATTATTGTTTGTATTTATATGAATTAATATTTTGGTTTCAACTGTAGTTTAATTTCCCCGATGGTGAGGGTGAACAACCATCACGTCTAAAGGATTTAGGCGTGCTTTGGAGGGCTTATAAGCATGAGTTGTAAATTGGATTGCACGATAGAGTGGGAACAGAGTTGGATGTAGTCATTGTCATGAATGATTGTCCATTAGAACAGTATCGACAAATGATTAATCATTGGATGACTAGCCAATTTACGGTATTAATCAAATTAGAAGTATTTAAATGAAAATTTTCATGTTTTTTTGTTAATACTTATTATTGAATTTTAGTTAGGATGCATCTGGAAGAAATAAAAAAACCCTCATGCTAAGAAATAAGTCTACACATTGGGACGTACTATGATTCCAAATCATTAGAGACAGCTGGTATGATAGTTTGTAATCTTTCTTTATGACTTGCACTTTTTAATGCTTCCTCCGTAATTTATTCAATTGCTAAAGTTGTTATATAATTTTAGGTATGAAATTACTAATTTTTTCAGTATCCTATTTTTAATTATGGTTTCCTACATTCAGTGTCATTGTAGAGGCATAAATTGAATATAGAAGGATGTGTGCCTCGAGCAAAACAGTTTTTCTCAAGTAGAAAGAAGAAAATGGAAGTGCAGTTAATGAACCGACTCAGTAGAAGATTGTAATTTTTACTTTGTAAATTTAAAATTTTAATCTCTATTTTGTAACTTAATAATATATTTATATTTTTAACAGGCTGCTTAAGAGGCCTTTGATGCCCAAGAACCTGACAATTTTGGGCCAAACAATGACCTACATCAGGTGTTGGGAGATGATCTCCCTGGTAGAGTATGTTGTTGGCCTGGGATGAGTGTAGATCCAATGAGGTATTGGCCCTCCTCAGGTACGAGTTTTTGTGCCACCGAGTTGCAGCAGGTTAAGGCATAGGTAGAACATGATAAAAAAGGGCTACAGAGATGGAAACACAGTCTGCTATGGAAAAAACTGCATTTATGAAACTGATAGATGTTTTACATCCAACGCTTACACCAGAGGACAACAATGCCTGTGAGGAATATATGTCATCGATGCGTTCTATATATGGTTCCCCATGTGGTAGTTCTAGTGTTGGACGAAATGATGGAAAGGAGGTGGGCGAGGTGGAGGAGGATGCTAAGGTGGAGGTGGAGGGCGAGGAGGAGGCCGAGGTGGAGGAGGAGGGTGATGAGGAGGCCGAGGTTGAGTACGGGGACGAGGAGGACGGTGGGGTCGATGATGGTGATGGCGATGAGGATGAGGGTGAGGTTGAAGATGATTATGATGATAATGATGGTGATGAGGTATAGATTTATCCTTTACATTTTTGACTGATATTACAGACCTTTTATGTTTATTGATTTGTTGTGCCTGAATATATGTGTGATTAGGTAGGTTGCATTATCTTAATTTTTTTATCTATAAATAATAAAAATTGATTTGATTATTTTTTGTGAAATCCCCCTATTTTAATTAAATTTTAATTTTTCAGAAGTTGATATAATGAAATTATTTTTTTAACCATGAATGAATTTTCTTAGAAAATATGTAAATTTCATCCCTTGAACCTGGGACATCCCCCTGGAAAGCCCCCCCCCCCACCCTCCTCCCTAGACGCCGGACATCCCCCCCCCCCAAGACAGCCCCCCGGACAACACCCCCCCCCTCCTCCCTGGAACCCGAACACCCCCCCCCCCCAAATAGCCCCCGGAACAGCCCCCAGACAACCTTCCCACCCTCATTCCTAGACCTCGGACAGCCTCCCCACCCTCCTTCTTAGACCCCGGAATGCCCCTGGATAGCCTCCGCCCTCTTTCCTAGACCCCAGACAGCCCCCACCCTCCTCCCTAGACCCCGAACAGCCCCCCAGACAACCCCCCCCAACCCTCGTCCCTAGACCCTGGATAGCCCCCCAGACAGCCCCCTAGATAGCCCACCCACCCACCTCACTAAACATAGGACAGCCCCCCACCATCCTCCCTAGACCCAGGACATCCCCCTGAATAGCCACCCCCCACCCTCATCCCTGGCCCCCGGATCCCAATCTAAGCGATCATCAAGATTCACCCTAAATCCCAACGGAAAAGAGTGTTTTGGAGCTTCAGAAGAAGATGAGAGAAGAGTGAAACCCCTAATCAAAAAGAGGAAGCAATGAGAGGATTAGACTCACTCGGATCTTCAATATGCACTTGATGGAACTCAAAATACCCAAGTGACATGTATGAGTCAACCCTGCCTCAAACTGAGGCACAGTGTGGCCGGTACCACTCAAAGTGTCTCACTTTTATTTGAAATAGACAACATTTTAAATGAAAACAACAACTGACATATGGAAAACCAACCAAATGGATTTGGATTGTGTTGAGACTTTAAAAAATGATCCATGGGTCATTTGTGATGTGTACGAGTTATCCCCACCTCAATCCAAGACACAGTGTGGCCGGTACCACTCAAACTGTCTCACTTTTATTTGAAATGGACAACATTGTAATTGAAAACAACAACTGGCATAGAGAAAATTGACCAAACACATTCAGATTGTGTTGATAATTCAACACAATGATTCATGGATCATTTTTTATGTTTAAGAGTCAAACCCGCCTCAATACGAGGCACAGTGTGGCCAGTACCACTCAAAGTGTCTTACTTTTGTTTCAAAAGGACAACATTTTAAGTGAAAACAACAACTAGCATATGTAAAACTAACCAAATTCATTCATTTTCTGTTGAAACTTTAGGAAAAATATGCATGGGTCATATGTGATGTGTATGAGTCAACCCTACCTCAATTTGAGGTCCGATGTGGCCGGTACCACTCAAACTGTCTCACTTTTATTTGAAATGGACAGATTTTTAAGTGAAAACAACAACTGACATACGAAAAACTGACCAAACACATTCAGATAGTGTGGATACTTAAGGAAAAGGATCCATGGGTCATTTTCTACATGTACAAGTCAACCCCACCTCAATTAGAGGCATGGTGTGTATGGTACAACCCAAAGTGTCTTTCTTTTGTTTAAAATGGATACTCTTTTAAGTAAAAACAACTGGCATACGGAACACCCACCAAACATATTCAGATTGTGTTTATACTTTATCACAATGATCTATGGGTCATTTTGGACATGTACGAGTCAACGCTGCATCAATATGAGGTATGGTGTGGCCTATACCACTCAAAGTGTCTCACTTTTATTTGAAATGGACAACATTTTAGGTGAAACCAACAACTAGCATACGTAAAATGGAATAAACACATTTATATTGTGTTGATACTTTAGAAAAAAAATACATGGGTAATTTTTGACATGTATGAGTCAACCCCATCTCAATATGAGGTCTGGTATTGCCAGTACCACTCAAAGTGTATCACTTTTATTTGATATGGACAACATTTTAAGTGAAAACAACAACTGGCATACGAAAATCCAACCAAATGAATTCAGATTCTATTAATACTTAAGTAAAAATATCCATGAGTCATTTGTGGCATGTACAAGTCAACACTGCCTCAATCTGAGGCACGGTGTTGCCGGTACCACTCAATGGGTCTCACTTTTATTTGAAATGGACAACATTTTAAGTGAAAACAACAACTGACATAAAGAAAACCAACCAAATGCATTTAGATTGTGATCATAATTAAAAACAATGATCCATGGGTTATTGTTTATATGTATGAGTAAAACCCACCTCAATCTGAGTCATGGTGTGGCCGGTACCACTCAAAGTGTCTCACTTTTTTTTTTGAAATGGACAACATTTTAAGTGAAAACAACAACTGGCACAGGGAAAACTGACCAAACTGATTTTTATTACATTGATACTTTTGGAAGAGTATCCATGGGTCATTTTTGACGTGTAAGAGTCAACCCCACCTCAATCCATGGCACGGTGAGGCTGGTACCACTCAAAGTGTCTTTCTTTTGTTTAAAATGGATACTCTTTTAAGTAAAAACAAATGGCATATGGAAAACCGACCAAACGCATTCAGATTGGGTTGATACTTTAGGAAAAATATCCTTGGGTAATTTCTGATGTTTATGAGTCAACTATACCTCAATCTTAGGTACGGTATGGCTGGAACCACTCAAATTGTATCTCTTTTATTTCAAAAGGACATCATTTTAAGTGAATACAACAACAGACATACGAAAAACTGACCAAAGGCATTCAAATTCTATTGAAAATTTTGGACAACGATCCATGGATCATATGTAATGTGTAAAAGTCAACCCCGCCTCAATTCTAGGGCCAGTGTGGCTGGCACCACTCAAATTGTCACACTTTTATTTGAAATTGATAGGATTATAAGTGAAAACAACAACTTATATTCAGAAAACCTACCAAACGCATTAGGATTGTGTTGATACTTTAGGAATATGATCCATGGGTCATTTTTAAAATTTAAGATTCAACCCCACCTCAATTATAGGCATGGTGTGGCTGGAACCACTCAAATTGTCTCGCTTTTGTTTAAAATGGATATCATTTTAAGTGGAAACAACAGTTGACAAACAAAAAATTGACCAAACACATTCAGAATCTGTTGAAACTTTAGGAAAATGATCCATGGGTCATATGTGATGTGTATTAGTAAAACACTATTCAATTTTATGTGTGGTGTGGCCATCACCACTCAAAGTGTCTCTTTTTTAAATGAACATCATTTTAAGTGAAAACAACAATTGACATACGGAAAACTGACCAAATGCATTCAGATTCTATTGAAAATTCAGGACAACAATCTATGGGTCATATGTGACGTGTACGAGTCAACCCCTCCTCAATACAAGGTGTGGTGTGGCCGAAACCACTCAAACTGTCTCTATTTCGTTTAAATTGGATATCATTTTATGTGAAAACAAAAACTGACATGCGAAAAACTGATCAGACACATTTGGATTCTGTTGAAAATGTAGGAAAATGATCCATGGGTCATATATGTGGTGTATGAGTCAACCTTGCCTCAATAATAGGTGCGGTGTGTCCAGTATCACTTTAACTATCTCTCTTTTGTTTAAAATAGACATAATTTTATGTTAAAGCAACTGACATACAGAAAACCAACCAAATGTATTTGGATTGTGTTTATACTTTAGAAAAATGATCCATGCGTCATATGTGATGCGTACAATTCAACCCCGCCTCAATCCGAGGTGTGGTGTGGTCAGTACAACTCAAAGTGTCTCACTTTTAGTTGAAATGGAAAACATTTTAAGTGAAAATGTAACACCCCTACCTCAGAATCCCAAAGTCGGTGCATTATTACATATCATTAGCATGATCAAAAAAATCAAGTCTCGAAAGACCGATTAGTTTAGTAGCCTTGTAAATTCTAGATATATTGATATGGTTTACATTACATCATGAAATGGAAAACTACAACAACATTGTTTCCATAGACAACACTGAGATCCCATAGACTATCCCTACAGCTTAGTCATAATATACTTCTTCACATCCAAGGAAAAATATAACATAGAAAGGGGTGAGCTCAGATGCTCAGTAAGGATAAAAAAATTGTGGAAACTTTCATAAATAAGCATAAACATTTAAGGAAATGTATAAGACTAAAACAAAAGCCTTTTAAACTTGAAATTCCGCATAATATGTAAAATATAAAATCAAATAATTCCATTTACTTATTCACATGGATATTCTAATATTTTAATATACACATGCAATATCAATAGCCACTTTCATAATAATGGAATGCATAATTCCAGACATTTATAACCACATAGTCATTTCCTTGTGCCGAGACTACAAATAATATTTTTTCAAGTCCTTGTTCCAAGACACTAGTTTGTCTCATGAGACCTACTGATTTATCGAGAAACTATAGCGGGCTCCACCCATCATATACTAACTCCAACACATTCCTCATATGAAAATTTTTAAACATAACATAAACATTCGTATTAAGAATAGAATATGAAATGTCAATACTTTCTCCATAAATCATGAATGGTAGAAGAATAACACATCCACAATCAAACATATCACAAAACCTTCAATACAAAATGGAATATTTGAATCATAATAAATCAATTTCAAATAAGATTAAAATCCATTAAAGGATGTTGGCATAGACGAAATCAAAACTATTTGAGAGAAATATATCATTCTATTTTTGAAATAATTTAAAGTTACATAATTATAAAAGAAAATATTTATTTTGAAAATATTTTTATACGCTTCTAAGGGAAGATTCTATGATGTTATAATGGCAGAATATAGCTGCACCCACCATATAAGTTAAAAAAACATTCTTACCATAATTTTTCTGAAAAGGTTATCAAGTAACTTGTTCGAAAAATGACGGAAAGAATCCTTTAAAAAAGTATAAGTTTAAATAAGGGTATAAATTACTTTAAACAATAGTCTAGTAAGTAGTCAAAATGTTTTTGAATACATTTTTGGGAAAACACAGATGTGGATGATAAAGAGGTCCCAGTAGATAATTACATATAAACAACCTGGAATAATGAAGAGGTTGTAGAATTAACCCTTAACTTGTACTTTTCCTTGTTCGAGGGTAGGTTAACCTCCTATATAATGTAGAAATAATGTTTATTAAATTATACAATAATCATATACATTAATATGATATCATATATGATCTTTTAACATTTCTTTGTTAATAATATCTTGTTA
Organism: Viscum album; assembly: GCA_963277665.1. Lineage (NCBI taxonomy): Eukaryota > Viridiplantae > Streptophyta > Magnoliopsida > Santalales > Viscaceae > Viscum > Viscum album. The sequence goes on along the minus strand of OY728126.1, from coordinate 274,848,663 downwards.
ATATCGTCATTTCGGGTGTTAACAGATTCATTTCCCTTTATATTATTTGTTTTTTGAGTCATATTTGTTATGGATGGGATGTATCTTATTAATATCCAGAATTATATCAACTCTTTAAACATTATTTTTAATCATCAAATGAAAATTAGTCTTCAATGGATACGATGGGGGATGATTCTCATCGCGTTCGTGGAGACAGTAATCCGTACGTACGCACGAGTGACAATATCATTCTTTTGGTATTAAAATAATATATAATTGTATAATATATATTATATATAAATAATCATTATCATGTTATATTTATTATTTACATCAATTACACTTCATTATTATATCCATCCAAATAATTATGTATTGAATAACAATATGACCACGACGTGGAGACGGTAAGCCGTACGTACACACTTATAGTGACATGTCATTTAAAGAATGGATAGAATAATGAATATGGTTGTACCATATTTATAATAACATCACATTATATAGAAGATACTGGAGTTATTATTTTATAATGGAAACAACAAATAAATAGGAAGTGGAAGAACAAAGTAACTTGAAAGAGGTGATGAAATATTTACCTCTTCATCGGGTTCTTCCTTTTGATTTGATCAAAAGGGCTCCTTAGGTTGGCTTTCAGACTAAAATAATTCCTCTAGGATGAAGGGAGGATAGTTTATAGGGTATTTGGGTAGGGTTTGGATGATACAAAAGGCTTTTAAGGTGTGAATTAGAGAGAAGGGGGAGTTCCCTTTTATAAGAGGGGTGAGGCACACCATAAGAAAAATCTAGAAATATTATTTTATAATATAATAATTTTCGGTTTATAATGGCTCAAAAATGAATTATATAAAGGATAAGGTGGGTATGGGTCTAAAACCACTCCACCAATAGGTTTTATACAGGTTTTATTCACTATATTAACCTTATCTTTTAGATTTAACTCTTTGTTAAATAGTTTGACATTTACCATGTCACTTGGTATTTTTATATTATATGGTTAATAAACATACTATATACTTACAATAGAGTCTCAACTGGTTAATTAATTATAAAAATATCATTATATAAGTCTTTTTTCTGATCCATATATTTTTAGGAATATAATATCAATTAATAATATAATATTTTTTAAAAAACTTTTATGTCAATTTTGATACTATTTGGTATTTTGTTTTTACTAAATTTATAACAGCATTATTACTTTGAAAGAAATTAATCTAACCAACCCTAACATGTCATATTAACCTAGAAAGTTATTTTAATTCATAAAAATTCTCAAATTACATTTATTTGAATATTTATAATATCAATTATTTTAATATTTCATTAATTAGGTAATTAATGCATCATCATTGTGTCATTACTAAATTAAATTATTTAATTTCTAAAAAATATAAATAAAATACCATTATGTATGAAATATTTTTATATTTATAATTAATATTTATAATCGACTATATCTTATGTGTAACCTTGTATTAAAAATTTTTTAGTTACTAAACTTTGATTTTAACTCTTTTAACTCTTCTTTGAATTAAATAATAATAAATGTCCTAATTTAATCCAAGTGGACCTAAAGGATCATATTTAATTACTAGGGTTTTTTTGTCAAATTAAACTTATCAAATATAATTAGGACATATGTTAGGGTAATAATAATATAATTTGTACCCTTAATTACCCTATTTACTTCTAACCGTGGTAAATAAAAGTAAACGTTACTATTCATCAAAAAAATATTTTTATCTTAATGAACCACATTTTACTACTGATATCAACCATATCTCTTTAATTTTTGAAATTCAACTCACAAAAGTGGTAAAATTTATTTTTATGTAAATTTTCAAATGCTCCTAGAAGGTGGGTAAAAGACGGTAAAAGGTTCATTAAAACTTTTATATATCTAAAATTATTATAAACTCACTCCAATGAATTAAATTGAAAATATATAGGTATTATGTATCTATTTTGACCTAAAATAAATTTAAATAAAAGAAATAATTATTTAAATAAAAATTCGGTTTTAATTTATAACTCAGTGTTTTTCACTATTCATCAAAAATTGAAAGTTTTCAGAAAAATACCAAAAAATCACCCTAATCTAATTTCGATATTCCAAATCCAAAAATGAATTCCATTTTGAAGGATAAAATTTATAAAATTTTAAAAAGTGGGTATTAATATTCATAATGGCTAGTTTGATTGGTTGTGGTGTGTTAGAACTCGAAGTTTCGTACAACACACGCTATTGTATTATTCAAAGAGAAGCGTATCGTGGAAGCTTGGGGTGTTACATTCTCCCCTCCTTCAAATAATTTTGTCCTAGAAAAATCCAGAATATTACTACATAAAAATACTTGGGTGGTTCTTTATCATAAGTTCCTCGGGTTCCCACGTTTCCTCTTCCATCTTATGGTTTCTCCATAGAACTTTTACCAGACGAGTCGTTCAGTTTCTCAACAGTTGTTTTCTTATATCAAGAACCTTGACAGGCTCTTCACAATAATATATATTGGGTTCCAGTTCTAATTCCTCATAGGTGAGTACATGTGTTGGGTCATGCATGTATTTTATCAATAATGATACGTGGAATACATCGTGATATTTGGAGAGACATGGTGGCATTTCCAAACGGTAATCCACCACCCCAATTCATTCTAAAATTTCAAAAGGTCCGATGTACATGGGACTTAATTTACCCTTCTTACCGAAATGTATAACATCCTTCCATGGAGATACCTTTATGAAAACATGATCGCCTACTTGAAATTCCAAATCCTTCCTTCGATTATCAGCATAGCTCTTCTGTCTACTTTGAGCTTCATTGATGTGGTTTTGGATTACCTTCACCTTTTCCATCATTTCCTCCACAAGTTCTGGTCCTATGAGTTTTCTTTCACCAACATCAACCCAACAGGTTGGTGTGCGACATCACTTTTCATATAACGCTTCATATAGTGCCATCTACATACTTGAATGGAAGCTATTGTTATAGGAAAATTCTACCATAGGTAAATATTGATCCCACATACCTTGAAAGTCAAGTGAGCATGATCTCAACATGTATTCTAAGGTTTTAATAGTCCCTTATGATTTTCCATCAGTTTGGGGGTGGTAGGCAGTGCTCAAACGAAGCTCAGTATCCCGGGCTTTTTGAAGACTTTTCCAGAATCTTGATGTAAAACGTGGATCATGATCAGAAACAATCGATAGGGGTACTCCATGAAGTCTCACAACTTCATTAATATATAGTATTACAAGACGTTCAAGTTGTAGATCTTCTCGTATACCAAGAAAATGTGCTGACTTGGTAAGTCGATCAACAGTGACCCATATTGCATCGTTCCTTCATGGAGTCTTTGGTAGTCCCATGACAAATTCTATCGTAATATTATCCCATTTCCACTCCGGTATGGGGAGAGGTTGCATGACTCATTTGAGCTATTACCTTCCGGCTTTCACTTGTTGACAAACCATACATCTTGACACAAAATCAACAATCTCCCTCTTCATGTTGTCCCACCAAAAATTTTCCTTTAAATCTATATACATTTTGGTGCTCCAAGGGTGTATAGAGAAATTGGAACTATGAGCATCATCCAACAATTCCCTTTTTAGATTCGGTATACCTGGAACACAAAGTCTCTTCCCAAATTTCAAAATCCCATCTTTATACACAAAGTCATTTAATCTCCCATCATTCACAGCTTTAATCTTCTTTTGAAACTCTTCATCATTGGTCTGATAACTCTTTATCCTTTCTAGTAAATATGGTTTGACAACCATTTGAAAAAGTATTGATGTTTCACCTTCCATGGTGATTACCATATCCATATTTACTAGATCCAAGTATATAGTATCCTTTTCAACTCTCATCTTGTTCAAAACTCCATGATAATTTCTACTCAAAGCATCTTCCACCTTATTTTTCTTCCCTGGGTGGTAGTATATTGTGCAATCAGAATCCTTAAATAGTTCAACCCATCGCCTTTGCCTCATGTTGAGTTCTTTTTGTGAGAAAATATATTTCAAACTATTTTGATCAGTATAAATCTCACATTTTTTACCATATAGACAGTGTCTCCATATCTTAAAACCAAATATTATAGCTGCTAACTCAAGATCATGAGTAGGATAATTTTTCTCATGAATTTTCAGCTGTCGTGATTCATAGGCAATAATTATATCATTCTGCATAAGGACACAACCCAGTCCTTTCATTGAAGAATCACTATAAATAACAAACCCTTCATTCCCCGATGGTAGAGTCAAGATATGAGCATTGACTAATCTTTTATTCCATTATGCAAAACATTCTTCCCACTCTTTTTTCAAAACAAAATTAACCCCTTTTCATGTGAGTTATGTTAACGGGTTATCCAACCGGGAAAAATTCTGGAAGAAATGTCGATAATAAACTACTAAACCAATAAAACTGTGTACCTCTGTTATACTCATCGGTGCTGGCCATTCGTGGATTTCCTTGGTCTTAGAATGATCAATAGATATTCCATCCTTAGAGATAATATGGCCAAGAAAAGAAATACCCTGAATCCAGAATTCACACTTTCTAAACTTCCTATATAATTCATGACTTCTAAGAGTTGTTAGAATAATGCGCAAGTGATTTACATGATTTTCGTAGCTTTTGGAGTATACCATGATATCATCAAAAAATACCACTAAAAAGTCATCAAGATATTCCTTGAAAACCCTATTCATTAGATCCATGAAGATGAAGGGTGAATTAGTCAATCCAAAAGGCATTACTGTAAACTCATAATTCCCACACCTGGTTCGAAATGCTGTTTTCGGAATCTCTTCCTTATTCACACACAACTGATGATATCCAGATCAAAGGTCAATATTTGAAAAATATTGTGCTCCATGAAGTTGGTTAAATAAATCATCAATGCGAGGTAGGGGATACTTGTTATTTATTGTTATAGAATTGATCTCCCTGTAGTCAATGCACAACCTCATAGATCCATATTTCTTCTTAACAAAAAGGACATGGGCTCCCTATGGAGAAACACTAGGGTGAATAAATCCCTTATTACTCAATTACTCAAGTTGTTTCTTTACTTCCACTAATTCCACAGTGTCCATTCTATAAGGGGTCTTCGATATGGGACTTGATCCAAGAATTAAATCAATGGAAAACTCAATTTCTCATTTTGGAGGATGTGCAGGTAAATCTTCTAGAAACACATCATTATATTCTTTCACAGTAGGTACATCCTCTATTTGAACATTCTTTTCCTCACCCATAGTTATTTCATTCTCTTCCTCCCTAATAATTGATTTTAGTTTAACTATTGGGGGTGGATCTAGATAAGAATTAGGTGGTGAGGTTTCTGCTCTAAAGATAAGGTACTCCTTATCTTCATAAAAAATTGTAACCTCCTTCTTCTTACAATAAATTTTTGCATCATGGTCAGAAAGCCAATCCATATTAAGGATTATATCAAATTCAATAATGGGTATGATGATGAGATTAGCAGATAAATAACTTTTATATACCTTAATGTGAACTAATTCACAGAATTTTGTTGTAATGATACTTCCCTTAGGAGTTTTTACTGGAAACTCCCTTGTTAAATAAAATTGGAAATATTTAATTTTATTAGAAAACTGGTATGATATGAAGCAATGTGATGATCTAGAATCAAATAAAGCATTGGCTAAACTAGAGGAAACCATTAAATTACCTTCTACTACGTCTTTCGGAGCTTCAACCTTAGTAGTAGTGATATCATAATCTTGGCCATGATCCCTTGGAATTTTCAGAGGTAAGTTCCCCTGACTCTTAGGACATCCATTTGCATAATGTCCCCTTTCTCTACAATTGTAGCATTCAACATTAATAGCCTCTTTCTTCCCCTTGCAATCACAATCTTGGTGGCCTTTTTTACCACACTTGTAACAGACTCCCATTACCTTCAGACAAGTACCAGGGTGTTTCTTCCCACATTTACTACAGGATGGATATTCAACTTTTCCCTTCTTCCCCTTATTTCTATTTCCAGAGTGTTCAGTAGATCTCTTCTCCTCTTGATTTTCTTTAAAGTCATAAGACATAGAGAGTTCATTTTCTGTCTTGATAGCACATGAGACAATATACTCATATGATAAGAAGGATTGTGAGACTAATGCTCGACGGAGAAATGGTTTTAACCCATCAAATAAACGATCAATCTTACTTCTTGGGTTATGTATATAATCTGAATCATGCCTCACTAACCATGTAAAGTTAGACTCATACTTTGCGACATTCTCATCCTCCTTTTTCCTCAGACTCAGAAATTTCAATTCCATATCTACTCAATGGTCATGAGGAATGTATTTTTCTAAGAAAATCTCTTTAAAATCCATCCATTCCATATTTGATACTTCATCATCTTCCATTTTGTTTTGAATCAATGACCACTATTGATTAGCATCTCCAGTGAGGCAGTAAACTGCCATGACAACTTTTTCCCTTTCACTACTTCCCAAGGCATGTAATATTTTCTCTAATGAATTTATCCATTGCTCAGCTACTAATGGATTTTTACTCCCATTGAACGTTGGTGGTTGTTGCCTAATGAAGTGATCTAACATTTGTCCTCTACACTATGGATCAGGGTGCTTTATATGGGTAAGGTTATTATTCATAACCTGAGTGAGTTCTCCCAGTATGGTGATTAGCTGATCAGCACCAGTTGCATCACCAGCTCAATTATAATTATCTTGAGTATGAGGGAAATCCCTATATGGAGTACGTGCATTGATACGGTTACCATTCATTCAACTAGGCACCATTTCTAAATAAAGACATAAACTAGATTAGTTTATGAATCTAATTACATAGTTCCAAACTTGTAAAACACTTATCATAAATTGAACTGTTTATGGATATAATCCATAATCATAAAAAAAATTCTTTGAGGAAGTATATACTCATAAACCCTTCATAATGGTTTGTAAATAAAATGAGAATTATCCTAATCATATCCCCTAGGAGTGTCATAATGAAGAGTGCAGCAAGGCCCGTTATCGTGCACCAGTTCTCATTCGAGTCTATCTCAAAGCGGTGTTTTTGGGTTTTACCCCTAGGTACATCTGTCCCAGAGCCACCTCTACCTTCTTGTATCTGGACAGGTATGTATTTCATGGAAAAATCAAAAAATCTCTACAATACCAAAATTCTATAAAGTTCTTCCATAATTATCCTCAAATTCTATCTTAGGGCTATGTGCTCTAATCAGAGTTTATCTAAATCTAGTTTCCAAGGTTTTTACTAAAATTCCTCTGATACCAACTGTAACACCTCAACCCCAGAAGCCCAAAGTTGGTGCATTATTAAGTATCATTGGCATGATCATAAAAGATCAAGTCTCGAAAGACCGATTAGTTTAGTAGCCTTGTAAGTGCTAAATATATTCAAAAGATTTACATTACATCAAGAAATGAAAACTACAACAACATTGTTTCCATAGACAACACTGATATCCCATAGAATATCCATGCAGGTCAGTCATAATATACTTCTTCTCATCCTACGAAAAATAAAACATAGAAAGGGGTGAGCTCAGATTCTCAGTAAGGATAACAATATAGCGGAAACTTTCATAAATAAGCATAAACATTTAAGGCAATGTATAAGAATAAAACAAAATCCTTTTAAACTTGAAATTTAGAATAATATGTCCAAGATAAAATAAAATAATGATATTTACTTATTCACATGTATATTCTAAAAGTTTAATAATCACATGAAATATCAATAGCCACTTTCATAATGATGGAATGCAAAATTCTAGACTTTCATAAACACATAGTCAAGGCCTTGTGCCAAGACTACAAATAAGATTATTTCAAGTCCTTGTTCCAAGACACTAGTTTGTCTAATGAGACCTACCGAAGCATCGAGGAGCTATTGCAGGCTCCACCCATCACTTACTTACTCCAACACATTCCTCATGTGAAAATTTTTAAACATAACATAAACATTCGTATTAAAAATAGAATATGAAATTTCAATACTTTATCCATAAACCATGAATGGTAGAAAAATAACACATCCATAGTCAAACATATCACAAAACCTTCAATACAAAATTGAATATTTGTATTATAATAAATCAATTTCAAATAAGAGTAAAATCCATTAAAGGATGTTGAATAGATGAAATCAAAACTGTTTGAGAGAAATATCTCATTATTTTTTTTGAAATCATTTAAAGGTACATAATTATAAAAGAAAATATTTATTTTGAAAATATTATTATAATATTGTAAGGGAATATTCAATGATGTTATAAAGAAAAAATATAGCTGCACCCATCATATAAGATAAAAAACATTCTTACCATAATTTTGTTGAAAAGGTCATAAAGTAAATTTTTTGGAAAATGACTGAAATATTCCTTTCAAAATGTATAAGGTTAAATAAGGGTATAAATGACCATAACCCATAGTCTAGTAAGTAGTAAATTTTTTTTGGAATACATTTTTTGGAAAACACGGATGTGGATGATAAAGAGGTCCCAGTAGATAACTACATATAGACAACCTTGAATAATAAAGAGTTTGTAGAATTAACCCTTAACTTGTACTTTTCCTTGGTCGATGGTAGGTTAACCTACTATATAATGGTGAGATAATTGTTATTAAATTATACAAGAATCATATACATTAATATGATATCATATATGATCTTTTAACATTGCTTTGTTAATAATATCTTAGTATTATCGTCGTTTTGGGTGTTAAAGGATTCATTTTACTTTATATTATTTGTTATGATAGTCATATTTGTTATGGATGGGATGTATCTTATTCATATATATAATTATATCAAGTCTTTAGACATTATTTTTAATTATCAAATGAAAATTATTCTTGAATGGATACGAAGGGGATGAATCTCATCGCGTTCGTGGAGACGGTAATACGTACGTACGCATGAGCGACAATATCATTCTTTTGGTATTAAAATAATACATAATTGGATGTTATATCATATATAAAGAATCATTATCATGTTATATTTATTATTTACATCAATTACACATCATTATTATACCCATCCAAATAATAATGTATTGAATAACAATTACACCATGACGTGGAGACGGTAAGCCTTACATACACACTTATAGTGACATGTCATTCAAAATATGGATAGAATAATGAATATGGTTATACCATATTTATAATAGCATCTCATTATATAGAATATACTGGAGTTATTATTTTAAAATTGAAACAACAAAGATAGAAGAAGTGGAAGAAGAAATGAACATGAAAGAGGTGATAAAATATTTACCTCTTCTTCGGGTTCTTCCTTTTGATACGATCAAAAGGGATCCTTAGGTGGGATTTAAAACTAAAGGAATTCCTCTATGATGAAGGGAGTCCAGTTTATAGGGTATTTGGGTGGGGTTTGGCAGAGAAAAAGGGCTTCAAATGTGTGAATTAGAGAGAAGGGGGAGTGCCCTTTTATAAGAGGGGTGAGGGGCACCTAAGGAAAAGTTAGAAATATTATTTTATAATAAAATAATTTTCAGTTTATAATGGATAAAAATAGATTATTTAAAGTATAAGGAGGGTATGGGTTGAAAACCACTCAAACAATAGTTTTTAGAAAGGTTTGGGTCACTATATTAACTTTATCATTTAGATTTAACTCTTAGTTAAATAGTTTGACGTTTACCATGTATCTTTGTATTTTTATATTATATGGTTAATAAACTTACTATATACTTCGAAAAGAACCCCAAGTTGTTCATTAATGATAAACTTATCATTATATATGTATTTTGGTTGAAGATTATATTTTTAGGTATAGAATATCAGTTAATAATAAAATTTGTTTTTTAAAACTCTTTTATGTCAATTTTGACACTATTTGGTATTTTGTTTTTTTTAATTAATAATAGCATTATTACTTCGAAAAAAATTCATCTAACCAACCCTAAAATGTCATAATAACCTATAAAATTAGTTTATTTCATAAAAATTCTCAAATTACCTTTATTTGGATATTTATAATATCAATTATTTTAATATTTCATTAATTAGGTAATTACTGCATCATCATTGTGTCGTAAAAATTAAATCATTTAATATTTGATAAATATAAATAAAATACCCTTATTTAGGAAATAATTGTTTCTTTATAATGTATATTTATAGTTAAATTTATCTTATGTGTAACCCTATATTAAAAATGTTTTAGTTATTAAACATTGATTTTACTCTTTTAACTCTTCTTTGACTTAAATAATAATAAATGTCCTAATCTAATCCAAGTGGACCTAAAGGATCATATATTATTCCTAATGTATTTTTTGGTCGAACCACACTTATCCAATAGAATTGGGACATGTGTTAGGGTAATAATAATATCCTTTTACCCTATTTACTTTTAACTGTGGTAAATAAAAGTAAAAAGTTTTTATTCACAAAAAATTATTTTCATCTTATTGAACAACATTTTACTTACTAATATCAACTGTGTCTCTTGAATTTTTTAAATTAAACTCACATAAGAGGTAAAATTACGTTTTATGAAAATTTGCAAATGCTCCTAGGAGGTGCGTAAAAGACGGTAAAAATTTCAAAAAAATATTTATATATCTAAAATTATTATAAACATACTCCAATGAATTAAATTTAAATTGTATAAGTATAATGTATCTATTTTTACCTAAAATATGTTTAAATAAAATAAATTATTATTTAAAAAATTCAGTTTTAAACTATAACTCAGCGTTTTCACTATTTATCAAAAAATTAATGTTTTTAAAAAAGTACCAAAAAATCACCCTAAGCTGATTTCGATATTCCAAATCCAAAAATGAAGTCCATTTTGAAATATAAAATTTATAAAATTTCAGAAAGTGGGTATTACTATTCATAACGGCTAGTTTGATTGGTTATGGGGTGTTATAACTCGAAGTTGTATACAACACATGCTATTGTATTATTCAAAGAGAAGCATACCGTGGAAGCTTGGGGTGTTACAGAAAACAACAACTGTCATACAGAAAACTGACTAAAATCATTTGGATTATGTTGATACTTTATGAAAACAATCTATGAGTCATCTGTGATGTGTACGAGTCAACCCCGCCTCAATCTGAGGCATGGTGTAGCCGATATCACTCTGAGTTTATGTCTTTTGTTTAAAATGGACATCATTTTAAGTAAAAACAACTGGTATACGGAAAACCAACCAAACGTATTCGGATTTTGTTGATACTTTATTTTGGTGTCATTAGCTTCTAATTTTTGAATTCAATAGTGTATGTGTTATGGAAAATTCATTTGTGTATGTATTCTTAATTTTGTATAACCCACCCCCTAGACACCCTCACCCCCATGGATAGCCCCCACCCCTGGACACCCCCACCCCCGGGACACCCCCACCACCGGGACACCCCAACCCCTTGTATGTCATATTATATATGTGTTATATATAATTTAGAATTCTTTATGCAACATAATTTATTTTGTATGTGTTGTTGATTCATAATTCATTCTGCATGTATTAAATTGAGAATTCAATTATGAAATCTGTATTGCATAGGGTAATTGGGTTTATATACATGATTATAATTGTGGTACATTCCATGGTTATAAGTGTATCCTATTTTTATGTTCTTTTGTGTGTTATAGTAGGTTTTTTTGTTGTTGTTAAGAGTGTATGCAGGTGTATGCAGTTGAGTGTGCAGTGGAGGAGATTTTAGGTGGCTGGTCTGCCAATTTTTGGAAATACACTATACCAATGGTTTACTAAAACCTTTGGTATAGTTTTGTACATATTTTTACCAATGGTATTAGTAAACCATTGGTAAAACATGAAAATGATACTATTGCCAACGGTTTTATAAACCGTTGGGAATACTCGGATTACACTAACTTTCCCAACGGTTATACTAAAACCATTGGTAATGGGCTATCCCAATTCCTTACTAACCAATAGTTTTCCAAACCGTTGGTATATAGTATACCAATTGTTTGGAAGCCTTTACCAATGGTTTGAAACCGTTGGTAAAGCCTTAGTTTCCAGTAGTGAAGGAACATCTGGGGAGACATATCATTGACTCCTGTCTTGACATGGAATTTTCTAGAGCTATACAAAGAGAGGCTAGAAGTTAAGTACTTTCTGAAGGACATCACCTACTCAAAGTGGTTCAGTATGTTTCTTCAGAAAGACCCAAATGTCAAGATGTCGGGGTGAGGAAGACGGTGTCCGACCATGGCATAAATAATTAATATCATGTCATACGGGAGGATCTTTGATGTGGGGGAATATCAATCCTGGGGTTTTAGTGTGAATGAAAGTCGAGACCCGAACTTCTAGTATGCTGGATTTCTTTCAAACTTTCTATGCAGGTGGCTCCGGCCAGTGAGGGACATGAGGATGGGATTTTGTCCAGCAATATTGGTGATAACTATTATTATGGTCGTTAATCAGAGGTTTAACATGGGGGTCCCTGTGTTGGATTGTTTGTATGCCATACTAGGGAGTATATCAAAAGGGGGTTCCCTGAGGAGGATCTGTGGCCCTTTCCAAATCCTTCATGGCTGGATCGCGGCTCACTATGGAAGATACACCTTTCCAAATTCCATTCGCCCCCTCAGTAATGGTTTGCGGCCCTCTTTGTTGAAAATTTTTGGGGTCATATCGTTAACGCTCAATGAAGATGGTGTAAGGATCAGGAATGGAAATCATGCCAATTTTACCTTTAGTCCATTCCCAACCCTAGCTGTCCAGTTGGTAGACAATGGTCAAGGCTCACTAAAGCAAAGAGAATACTTCCAAAGAATCAGAGGGGGGTATTTTTGTCCCGAGTTGACGAGAAGATTCTCTGCAATCCTTAAGTGCCATCAAGATGTTTTAGACAGTATGGATGCCACCAGAAGATGCCAAAGAAATTGTATATAGAGGTACGGGAGGAGAGACATCCTTGTGTTATTCACCAAATGTGGTTGATGTTTACAACTTATGGATATGGATAAGTCATTACATTTCTCCCCACCATAGTTGATGTGATCATTTCGATTAAATATGACGAAAATTGGGTTGTGGCATACCCTGAAGGGATTCTGAGGAAGCGAGTCTAAGAGCTCAAGGTGGCCAGTGTAGAACATGGGTAGTGAGAGAGCAGACAATGATCCATCATGGAGGAAATGGTGGGAGAAACTCAGAAAACTAGGCTAGGGAACGCTGGGACTATAGCAGTGGGAATGTCACATGGTGTGGTTGTGCCTTCATCGTTTTGGGGAAAAGGGGCTCACGAACAACATCACATAGTAGTCAAGGAGCTTCCCAGGAAGTAGATAAGGTACCTACTTCAACCTTCTGATTATGCCATCTTCCCCACACTTTGGTCAGCCTAGTTGACCTGGCGGTGGTTGATGGGCATCGAGGCCATTTGGAAAAAGATAGTACATGATAGAATCCAGCTTCCATAGGTCAGACTTATTCAGATTGATGACAAGGTTCACTTTCATCATCAGCACACGTATTTGACGACCATGGATGCATATGCATGCCAACGGGGTCAGTGTGAGGAACCACCCCTCCTGGTGAAGGTAATTCTTGGTGAGGAGTATGAACCATAAATAATTCTATCTGAGGGTGACAACAACAATGAGGAGCTAGAGGTAAGTGAGTCAGAAGAGGAGGAGTGGGAATGAGAGGGTGATGGAGAAGGAGAGGATGTAGGGGAAGTTAAAGATGATCTTAGAGTTATAGGGTATCAAGTTATGGCCTTCCAAGGGAGTCTTCGTGATAGTGGAGAGATTGTTGGATCTGATATAACATAACTGAGCTACTCGAGGTATGCCTCAATCCTTATCCATCCTTTTCCTTTTTTCCATTACTCATAATATTCAATTGGATTTTTTTTATCATGATCAGGTGCATATTTGTGTTGACCAAGAAGTTCCACCCAAAGGGGGGGGGAGGATGTGCCTATGGAGCAAGGTGGGGAGCCGACACCCATTATTGAGCTGATGATCACTAAAGGTTATCCCAAAGTGACATCTCCTGCGGTGACGAAAACTCCATAGTCAAATGCACTGATTTATTGTATGTTTTATCTCTTAAACACCTGTATTTTACATTAGAGAGACCTGATGATTAGTGAATTCATTTTTTATGTAGTAATTATAGCATTGGAGGCTCGATAGGGCTTCGAATCTAGGGAATCCACTGATACCTCGATGGCGAACGCACCGACCCACTCGGGACCCACTTCTCAAAATGAGCCAGCCTGGGAACTTGGTGTGAAAAGAGGGGTGGATTCTGGTGATATCAATGCCAGAGTAGGGTCTGAAGTTGGTGGGTTTGAAGTTTCCAGGGCTGAGGTGAGAGAGGAAGGCCTCTCTCATATTGAGGAGCCTAATCCCTTGGGAAGAGTACCTGAAGAAGACCTTACAGCTGATCTCTTGGCTACCTTCCCTGACTATTACCCTGAAGACCCCGAGGAGATGGATAAATCTAATTCAGAAGCATCCGATGAGCCAGATGATGCGGTGTAATGGGTGGAAGTATATAAAAATGCTTCCTCAGGAATCTACAAGTGGAATGGATAAAACAGATGGGATCACTTCGCACCTAGTCGTGCTTTATCTATGCTGAAGGGGTTGATTCTCACTATATTCACTTAATAATCCATGACTAAATGTATGCGAACATACGGGAGAAGAGCCAACACTCCGAAATTTCTTAGTTCTAGATGGAGTTAGGGAATACCGAGGTATTCTTGAAGGTGGAGCAGGTGGTCCGATGGATTGAAGAGCAGACAAAAGAAAGGGAGGCATTCATTGCAAACTTCTTCAAGCTCATTGAGAAATTGAGGACCTAGCTGGAGGATGCACAAGATAATATAGAGTAAGTGGGTCACCAAATGACTGAACTTCAAATAGAACAGGTGCAAGCATAGGCTAGGGCCAATGAGCTACGCTCTGCAGCCGCTGATTAAGAGAGGGTTCTCAGGGGGTGGGAAGCAATCATGGAGGCCACAATATAGAAGGTAGTGGAACTGGAGCGATCCATCCAAAACACTAATCCTTAAGGACCTTGTTTTGGCTTAACCCATAAACATATCCTTCTTTACTACTTATAGTTCTAAAATGTATGCATGGACGGACTATTTTCTTGTTTATTTTAATGCACTCCGACCACAATCCTAAAATAAATAGAAATTCATTCCTAATCTCATGTGGGTTGTGCTCGATGTGAGAAACAAGGGATTCTTGCACTATTACTTCATTTGAGTGTAGGATTTCCAATCATACTTCGGACACCCAAGGTAGAAAAGACCCATTCAAGATTCTGAAATGAAAGGGGAAGACCTAATAGGAGAATAAGTTCCTCGGAGAAGTTGAACTATTACATCCCCAATATGCTCTATTGTATGAATGGAGTAATTCCAGGGGAGTTGGGATTAATCCGAACATAAGGGAGTGGAAAGTTTGAATCATGATACACAAGATTTGGGACATTGTAGGGGTGGCGTGACAATGGAAAATAACGTTTGACCATGTTTGAAACATAACATCCCTATTGTGTTATCCTGAAATGGGGATAAAAAGTGAGGGTTGACTACTGACCATGTTCAAAACACAGGGCCTGACTCAAAATGCTACCCATTAGTCTTCCAGTACATTGGCTCATGAAAGTAGGTGATCCATAGGCGATGTATCCTTACTGTTCGAGGGTCCTTTAGACATGAAAGAGGATGGGGGTATAAATAAATGGCACACAAAGCGTGGAGTGTGGAGTTATGGGTTGTTCGAATGGAGTCCAATACTCTTGAAATCACGCCACTGTGGTGGAAACACATTAGGTGGGTGTATCTGTCTGTTTATGGATCAAACATACATCCGAATAGGACCTCTCTGGAAAGGACCTAGAATGCTCTGTAGTTTTATGTCATACCCAAAAAAATGAGACACATAGTTTAAATGTCGTACGTTGAGGACAACGCACATAGTTTAAAAGTCATACTACCTGGACCGAGATCGGGACTGAGGGTCCAGAAGGGTCAATGACCCTGGGCTGGGCCCAAGGTAAAATTCATGGGCGTCTCTACATATCTTATAAGCCTGAGAATCCAGAAAAACATAGTTCTTAAGCATGGAGCGGCTGGAGACCAACGTTGGTAAGGGAAATTCTCTCTAGAAAGGGATTTGGTGCATCCCATGATTAACATGGGGTATCTTGAACTTCTTCAGGGTAGAACCACAGTTTAGTGTCATGCATTGAGGACATATAGACTCATGCAGTTTAACGTCATACGATAGGACATGGAGTGAAAGGGAAGATACTAGGAAGGGAGCATTTGATGTGGTAGCCATAAACCCAACGTGAATGAGGAAATAAGAAGTCCACAATACACCACATATCCCGGGAGGATGTTTTTTCTGGTAAGGGGACCAAAAATGAAGGTTAGGCTGGGCCTGAGGCAAAGTGCTTGGGATTTTCTACATACCCCATGGGGATGGTAATCAAGCTGCATGTAGTTTTGAGAGTGTAGTTTAACATCATGTGGGATGATGAAAGGCATGTGTGGCATGGTTGCACCAGTACACACCCTACCAGAACTACTAATCCCACATGAGTCATTCTCGATGTGGGAAACAAGGGGTAGTGATGGGACTTTCCTAGCACATGAAGGCACAAGTTAGGGGCTATGGGACACTAGGTGAATGATTTCCCAATAATGTCGACCCGCCAACTTGACGCACCTAGATGCACGAAGGGGTAATGCCGAGTATATTGGAATTCCTCTTGAACATAAGGAAGTGGAAATATGTGAATCATGATTCTCAAGATTTAGACCACAATGATGGTGGCATGACGATAGGGAATAACTATTGACCATGTTTGAAACACAGTATCTGTTTCGTGTTAGCTTGGAATGGTAATGGGAAAACGAGGGTCGACCGTTGACTATGTTTGAAACATGAGACCTATCGCAAATGTCATCTGAGGTCCTTAGGGACGTTGGCACAAGATGGTAGGTAAGCCAATGTGGCATGAAACCAGGCCATAAAGGGGGTCCATTCGAACATAGAAGAGGATGGGGATCCAAATAACAGGCTCATGAATCTTGGATATAGAACGGGGTAATATCCCTATGAAAATTCCACACTTCGGGCTCTTTTTTCCAACACATTTGAGTACGAAAAAAAGACGTATTGGATAGAGGGAGTCGGGTCCCTTTCCAAGGATAAGGGTCCTGGGGTTTCCTGATTCCAACTTAATGGTCGTTGGATGGGACATAAAGGGGGACCTAATTTAATGGACTGTGTGTAGGGTGGCGAAGTAGCGAAATCTGAAGCATAGTTTCCATATGGAGATCTTAGTTTAGGGTCATAGAACTCAGACCTGGTTGAGAAAAGACATGGGAGGGACATGGTGCGGCTATTGCAAAACCCTACATGAATGATAACCCATGAGTTACTTGCCACACCACATGTTCCCAAAAGGGTTTGGGCCTAGGGGCTGAAAGAGTGGGGGCAGGATTTTAGATTCCTGGGGATGGACTCAGAGAAGAGATCTCTGGGCGTTCCTACTTATCCCATGAGGATGGAAATCAAACCATATGTAGTTCTGGGAGATGTTGTGTTGTTTAACATCTTGTGGCAAGGACGTGAAGTGGTATTAGTTTATGGTCATAGATCTCAGAAATTTATGGAACTGAAGAAGGGAGACACGTTGTTAAATAATTACTAAACCCGACATGAGTGTGGACAGTAGGAGTCAGTATCACCACAATATGCTCTTGGGTAAACATCTAGGTCAGGAGACCAAAAGTGAAAGTTATATTAGGCCTGAGGCAAAGTTCCCAGACATTTCTATGTATCCCATGAGGATGGGAATCAAGCCATACATGGTTCTAAGGGTGGAATGGTAAGATACTAGTTCTAGAGATAATAAGGTTTTGCGGGTCTGGACCTCGCACCAAAAGAAGTGACATTTGATAGATCTTGTTTGTCCATTAGGATGAATGTGTGATTTTTTTGTGAAAAGATAAACCTAGGATAGAAAACCCAGGAATCTCCACAAGAATCAAGCCATATATAGGCATTGAAAAATGGTACGGTGTGTGACCGATATCAAACATGATTTCTTCTCAGATGAGAACACCATGATGCAGTGCCATTTTTCGTCGTGCGGTCAGGATGATAATGCCACAATTTAGGGTCATGTGATGGGACCAAGAGGGGATGTGCATGGTGTGATAAAGAATACCTGACATGAATGAGGGTGAGTTCCACATCACACCACGCATGATTCCAATAAAAAAACATTGGTCTAAGGGTCTAGAAATGGTTAGGGAATATGGGGCAGGGGGACTAGCTCTCAATTGAGATGGACCCAAAGACAATATTTCCAGGCATTCCTATATATCCCATGAGCATGGGAATCAAGATAGATGTAGTTATAGAAGATGATGTATAAGGAGATCTTAGTTTAGGGTCTTAGAGCTCGGACCATGAAGAATCGATACACTTCCAAGAGAGCACAGACCTCGATCTTGTCCCTAAGCCCACGTGAGTCAAGCTCGGTGTGGGTTACAAGGGCAGAAGAGGTCTTTTCAACACATTAAATACACGTAAAGGAATTTCATTGTGGGGCCCTAAATAAAACCCTTATCATGTATTTTTCCTCCTAACATGCAAATTCACACTGAGGGGAAGTACCAAGAGTGTCGAAATACCACTTGGACATGATGGGGTGGAAGATGATGTGAATCATGTAATAGACATTTAAGACATAATGGGGTTGGAATGACGATAGGGGATAACTATTGAATGTGTTCGAAACATAGAATCCCTATCATGTGACCTAAAATAGGAACAACAAAATGAGCGTCAAACACTGTCCATATTCTCAACGCAAGACCTATATCAATTTTTCATTTGCGGTCCTCAACCGCATTGGTGTGAAATGATGGGAGATCCCTTAGGCTAAGTATCCATACCATTCTGGGGCCCTTTAGGACGTGAAAGTCAATGGAAAACCAAATTATGGAGTCTTTGGAGCATAAATGTTCATATGAAACTTAAAGTCAAACTGGGCAGTAGAAGAGGTGTGGATATTAAGGGAGGAGGGATACATGGTACAACCATGATGAACTTGACATGAACGAGGTAAAAAGACTGCACCACACCATGTGTTTCCACCCAAGGGGGGATCCCAAAGTTTGGGTCTGGGCCTACGGTGGAAATGTTTGGGCATTCCTACTTATCCCATGAGGATGGGAATCAAGTCCTAAGTAGTTTTGGAGTCCATACAGTTTAGCATCGTGCGGTGAGAAAGTGGGAGAAATAGAAGAACGAGGAGGGGAACATAGTGAAATCATCATAATCCTAACATGAGTGGGTCCAAAGAATCCTACACAACACCATGTGGGATCGACCATGAGAACCATGCCCAGAGGGGATAGTCAAAGGGGAAACATGTTGCTGGACTTGACATGAAGCATCCAATCATTCCTACATATCCCATGAGGATAGGAATCAAGTCATACGTAGTTCTTTCAGTTTTAATGTCTTATAGACGACACACAATTTAACACCTTACAGGACGACACACAGTATAACATCATGCGGGATTCCAGACTATTTAATGTCATGCAGCATGACAAACAATTTAACTTCAATCGGGATGACACATAGTTTAATGTCATACGGGATGTCATATAGTTTAATGTCATGTGGGGCAACAAATAGTTTAACGTCATGAGGGATGACACACAATTTAACATCATGTGGGACGACATATTGTTTAACATCTTGTGGGACGACATACAGTTTAACATCATGTGGGACGACATACATTTTAACATCATGTGGGATGACAGACAGTTTAACGTCATGTGGGATAACAGATAGTTTAACATCATGTGGGATGACACACTGTTTAACGTCATGCAGGACAACATAAACTTTAATGTCTTGTCTTACAACACAAAATTTAACTTCATGTGGGATGACATATAATTTAACATCATTCAAGACGACATACAATTTAACGTTATGATGGATGACAGATAGTTTAACTTCATGCGGGATGACACACAGTTTAACGTCCTACGGGACGACATACAGTTTAATGTCATGTAAGACAACACATAGTTTAAGGTCATATAGGATTATAAAGTTTATGTTCATCTAGTACCAGATAGTTTAAGGCCATGTAGGACCCAGGTTGCTCAGGCAATGTATTACTTGAGGAACTTGGCATTGGTGGGAGGAGTTAAATGCTCACCATCCATGGTAACCAGGGAGTATTCGCCATTGGAGTAAACCTTCTGAATGATGTAAGGTCCTTACCATTTGGGATCCAACATGGATGGTTTTTTTCCAGGTATCATTAGTTCCATCAGGGCCAACACCATGTTGCCTTGCATGAAAGATCATAGGTGAACTTTCATGTTGAAAGCTCTAGTTATCTTGTTCTGATGCCTTTCCAGATTGTGCAGGGCATGAAGCCTATTCTTGTCGATCACTTCCAACTCATCTAGACGAATTTTAGCTAATTTATCTAGAGCTTGCTGATCATAGACAGTTGTGTTCAATGAGGTCATTTGAATCTCAAATGGGGTAACGTTCTTTGTTCCGTATACCAGTGAATATGGGGTAACCCAATTGGAATTACGAGTCGTCATCTGATAAGCCCAGAGGGCATTGGGGAGATTGTCCGACTAACTCTTTTTGTTATGACCAACTATTTTTTGCAGAATGTTAGAGAGGGTTTTGTTGAACACCTCGATCTGTCCATTTTCTTGTGAATGATAACGGGATGTATGATTAGAATGGATGTTGTACTTAGCATATATTTTCATCAACTTAGATTCCCAAAAGTTCATGCCATTATCGGTGAGGACGGTGTGAGGGACTCCAAATCGGTAGATGATGTTGGAGCTCAAAAATTCAATAATGGAATATCCCTTGACCCCTATGATTGGAACTTCATTTTCCCACTTTGAGAAGAAATATGTAGCGGTTAGGATGAACCTATACTGGAGAGCTGTCACCGGTGGATATGGTCTCACAATGTCGAGTCCCCATACCACAAATGGCCAAGAGTACTTGGTAGTGTGGAGAGGCTCTGGCGGACGATGCATAAAGTTGGCATAAATTTGGAATGCATGGCACCTTTTTGTGAACTTTATACAGTTATGGATCATAGAGGGCCAAAAATACCCCAGTTTCTAGATCTAGTGAGATAGTTCCATCCCAGTTTGATGATCCCCACAGGAACCGGATTGAACCCCCTGTATGAATTTGTAAATCACGACTCCTTGAGTGCAATGGAGGAGAACCCCATCAAACATGTGCTTGTAGAGGATCTTCTCATGACCAGGACCATCCTAGAGGGTAAATTGTAACATGCGGCATTGAATTTTCATGCGTTTGGCCCGATCTGCTGGGAGATTACCATTTTGGAGATACTTGACAAAGGAGGTTCTCCAGTCTGGAGTCACTTCAATCACTACATGCGAGGGACATGGGGGTCCAGATGTGGAGGTATCAGGGGTAAGGTGACTTATCTGTGAGTTGTCATCATCATCTAGAGTGATGGGAGCAATGGATCTCCGGTGTGCTGCGTGGATAATCAGATCATCCTGTTTAGGATTTACAAGTGATTTTGCTAGGCTATCCATGGTGTTAGCTCAGTTGTTCTGAGATCGAGGGACGTGAGTAAATTCTATTCGAGATAAGAACTGGGCCATTAGCCAGAGAGTGAGTTCCAAAAATGGTAGGAGCTCTGGCTTTCTGATGACATATTTACTGTTGATCTGCTTATTGACTAGTTCAGAGTCTTATTTCACATGCAAATGGGGCACATCAATCTTGAGGTCCATCTTGAGGCCAGTAATGGGATCATAATAATCTATCTCATTGTTGGTGCAGACTTCTAACAATATGAATGAATACAACACATTGGCTTGTGTTGGGGTAATGAAGATGATACACATGCCTACTATGTTGAGCCTAGGGTCATTGATCCTTCTATTGGTGGGGCTCTGGGAAGCACCATAAAAGTGAATTTTCTAGAATGGCATGGCTTATTATACTAAGGAGATCACTTCATCGGGGAAATAGAGATCCAGGGATTAGTCCACAAGAGGTGGATGGGCAACAATGAAGTCTGCCAATGCTTTCCCCTTAATGGCCTTCTAAGGGACAAAACTGATGTCAAACTTCTGGAGAATCACTGCCCACCGGTCTAGATGACCTGTCAACATGGGGCAGTTTAGGATGTACTTCAGTGGATCTACTCAGGACACTATTTTTACATCATGGTGCTGCAAGTAATGCCACAATTTCTATACTGCGAATACTAGCGCAAGCTATCTCTTCTCAATAGGGGAGTATCTGGCCTCCGTATTGAGGAGCATGTGGTTGAGATAGTAGAGACTGTTATCCATCCCCTCATTGTTCTTCTAGGTGAGAAGGGTGCGGAGAGACCATTTCAGGGTGGTCAGATAAAGGAATATAGGCATTCCAGATATGGGTGGCATTAAGACCGGAGGTTGCGGAAATTACTACATGATTTCCTCAAAAGCATACTAACATTCTTCATCCCACTCATAGACAGTTCCTTTCTTCATGAGCTGAGAAAAAGGTCTTACACTTGCCGGTTAGATTCTTGATAAATTGGAATTTGAAGGCCAAGTGGCCTTGGAAACCTCGAAGCTACCAGAGGTTTCCTGGGGGAGACATCTGGATAATTTCCTTGATTTTCTATGGGTCGATCTCGATGCCCCTTTATCTAACAACGAAGCTGAAAAACTTTCTAGAGGATACCTCGAAGGCCCACTTCAATGAATTCATCTTCAGATGGCGGGAACGGAGGAATCCAAACACTTTCTCAAGGTTTTTGAGATGATCCTAATGCTAGAAGTTTTTGACCATCAGATCATCCACGTAACATTCCACCAACTCTCGGAGGATCATCATAAATATGGGATGCATAGCCCACTAATAGCTGGCACCTTCATTCTATAAACCGAATGGCATGACTTTGTAATAGAAATTACCTTGTAGTGCACTGAAAATTGTAGACTCTTCATCCTCAGGATACATTCGGATATGGTTATATCCAAAATATCCATCCATGAAAAAGAGGGCCTAGAACTCAGTCTTGGTGTCAATCAACAATTCTATCATAAGAAGGGGAAAGTCACCCTTCGGACAGTGATGGTTGAGATCCCGAAAGTCAATGAAGACTCTGATCTGTCCATTATTTTTCTTGACAGGCACAATTTTTTCCAGACATATGGGGTACTGGGCCTCCTTAACAAATTTGGCTCTAATGGTCTTATCAATTTCTTCCTCAACCATGGAACTGTGATAAGGGTGAAGCTTTCTAGGAGGTTTCTTAAACCCATGATGATTTTCAAAGAGACTGAGGAGGTGGAAAGATACCTAGGTATCTAGTTATGACATCTCATCATAACTCAAATTGAATACATCACAATGTTGATTAATGAAGTCTATGTACATATGTTTCTCTTTGAGGGGCATGGAGGCACTGATCAATGTGGGTTTTGGGTCTACCTCACTACTGAGGTTCACCTGTACAAATTCATCGACCGTGGTGGAGACACCCACTTCAATGGCGGGGGACTATCCTTTACATCCTCTTCTTTACTTATGGAGGTGTAATCCTCAGTGGGAGGAGTTTATTTTGAGTTTATACATCCTAATATGAGGCTGGTACAAGCCTGAGCGGCAGTGGACACTGCATCGGGGAGCTCCTGTGCTGCTGAAACCATAACGATGAAGGTTGGTGATTCGATCCCATATAGTCTTGTACACAAAGATCCATGATTGGTAATATCAGAGAAATAGTGGCGTGTTGGATTTATCTGGTTAATTACGTCCTGGTGAAACAAGTAATTATGACATATTTTCATTGCCATGAGGCATACATCCCGATACCTTATGAGAGTAGGAGGCTCCGGGATAACCTGAGCCTGATTTGTGTAGAAATATGAGGTGATATTCTGGTATAACAAATATTTGGGAATGTGTTCCCCCCTATTTCTAGAAACAACGAATCATTGGAACATTTCAAATTTGTATCCTCCAATCGATGGATTGGAAATATGTAAGAGTCATCTAGATCTATCCACAGGTTGGTCGCGGTCGTGGCATGCTCAACCTCATTACCCTGAATCTCGTTGTCTTTTCTCTTGTAGTAGTCAGAATCCTGATATCAGGATTCACAAGAGACAAAGGGAGACATGTCACCTTAGAGCACTCCCACTCAACTATTAAGGGAGTACTTGAGGCACTGGTGAAATTATGAGGGAACCACCGCATGTAGGTGGAGCCATGACCTTCCAATCAACACATTGTAGGTGGTGTCCTGGGAGACAACCATAAACTCGGTGATAGAAATTAGACCACCAAAATGGGTCTTCAAATGGATCTGGCCAATTTTTGTCTACTCCGTCCTATCATAACCTTGGATTCTTAGGTCAGAGGGACTCATATCATCCTTAGACAACCCCAGTTTTCACAGTTTCTAAGTCAGGATTAGGTTGATTTCATAGCCTGTGTCGATAAGACAGTAACGAACATACATGCCATTGAACTGGCCAGTGATGTACAGTGGGTGAATGTGCCCCTATATGGGAGAGCATTCATCTTCTCCCGAGAATGAGATAATGTCTTGGAATTCAGAATTCTCGACCACCTCAGTAGGAAAGGCTTCTACAGCTGCTACCTTTGTCTTCATCTGTATGGGGATTCTTAAAGCCTCGAAGAGGGACTCATGCAAATCTGATGATAGGTGAAGGGACTCAAGGATGGATAGATTTGCTGGAATTCTAGCAAGATGATTGAGAACATAATACTTATATTCCAGGTGTGAACATCTGCTTATAGGAGGTCAATCAATGATAGAAGGTATGGTGGGCCATGTCCGTTAGACCGGCTGCTGAATGGTGCTAAGAATATCCCACTACTCACTAGTTAAAGCCTGTGGAGTGACTACCGAAGAGGGCCCGATGATTGAGGCAGGTTTAGAGAAAATCATGGTTGATCATGATGCAGTCGAGGTGGCTTTTCCTGATCCAAAAAACACGAATGAGGACGAAGGCGGGCATGATTTCACAAGATGATAAGGTTCCGAATGCTGAGATCTACACTGGGCATGCTGCCTAGTTTTAGTAGAATGCATAGCCTAGCTAGAAGTGATGACTGAGGCACTTGGACAACCCATATAGCCATGGATCTATCGACGATGGTGATGGATGGGGACATTGGGAGGACCCTCCTAGCACTCCTCATTTTCAAGAATCATGTAGGGGTTTACCTGCTCTAAGGTATTAACCGAGGCGTACCCGTGACCATCAATCAAAGATTCATCCACTACCGGACAGATTTTGGGAGGGATCTCCATCACCCGGGGCATGAAATCGCCGAGAGTACGGGATGACGATAAAATTGGTGAGGGATTTTGTTTTCCCTTGTGCCACTAGTGTTTGCTCTTATGAGAAGGGGACTGTGGAGACAATGATGCAGAAGTAGTAGTTACAGATTCTAAAGGCTCTGGTTGATTCATGCATGCACAAATAACACAATGGGAATGAGTGACTATTTTACAAGCCATCCAGTCATTATATTTCTAGGACCGATGGTTAGAAACCTGGTGTCATTCTCTGTTATTTTCACTGCTATTGTCTGGCTTCACGAAGACACATGCCACTCGTGCCAAAGCTGGGCCTAACTGGACTATGTTGTTATCCACTTGTTCCTGAAGCCAGTCTTTAAACACATAGAACTGTTTTAGGGTGTACCCCAAAATTTGGTGATAAGGGAAGTAATTAGGGCGATCAATGAGGTTTTCCAATTCTAGCCTCCTACCCTCAGGTAAACGTACAATACCATACTCCAAGGAACTGTTACAATAACCGAGGACTTGATCCTTATTGAACGAGTAGGTTTGGTTCCTTCTATTTGGAAAGGTGTCCCTTGGATCATGACCCTGATGTTGATCTAGAGGAGCCTGTCGAGGTGGTGGGGCCTGGTTTTTTCACCTAGGCAGTGGCGGCGGATTAAATGGGGGACCCTACTTATTCAGAGGTGGGGACTGCTGGCCTGGAGGCTACACCTGAGGTGTAGGGCTTCTGCGGGGCTGTGGAGGCGGCTCCACTGGTAACAACTCTAGTTTCCTAGGGGCCTCTATTTGGGCCACCGCGACAGTCTTGGCCCTGGAAGCCCTTCTCATGGGTATTGAAGGAGGAAACGGACGTGCCTTCTTAGCAAACCATAAGGATTCCTCTATGCATTGGGCCTTATAAGAGAAGTCTCAGAATTCCTCAGTGTAGTTTTGGGTGATCAAAGAGGGGACCGGTTCCATATTGACATTCCCTATGCACATCATCAGCAATTTCTCCTAAGTCAGCATCATGTCAAGAGAGTATGTGATCCCTTTACACCGAGAGACAAAGTCTGTAACGCACTCATCAGGCCTCTTCTTTCACTTGAAGAGGTCTACGATAATCGTCTTATGAGTGGTGGAACTGAATTGGTAAAGGAATTTCCTATGGAGGTATTCCCAACTGGCTACTGATCCGATGGAGAGCTGGTTGTACTAGACGAACATTGACCCCTCCAATGTCTGTACAAAAAACTGCAATTTGGAAGCTCCCTACTACGATGGAATTCCCAACATGGGTACACACCTTGAGATAAAGTGGGGTAGGTGCTGTGGTGGGTCCCCTATCCCATTGAAGGGGGGAATGTGGGATTCCTGAAACCTAGAAGTGCTAGAATATCATCCACCCACGCCGGATATGGCTTTCCATTGGGTGGTATTTCCACCTGTCGAGTCTTCAATTCTTAGAGGTAGGTGATTTGTGTCGCTATTGGATCATCTGGGTGGGGGTACCAGTATTGACGGGGATCCCTAACCACCAACACGTCGGCAGGTTATTCAATACAAAAAGAAGCACAGAGGCTCGCGGAGCAGCTGGTGGAAGGGCCTATGGAGCAGTTGGGGGAACCTGAGCTGGGTTATAAGTATTGTCTCACTTCTCGGGTGGATTTGGAAATTCATACCATACCCCACTTGCCATACTTTCCTTCCTCAACCCTTTCTACACGGGCAGGATGGTTAGGGTCACCTGGAGGCAATTCAACGAGGAGAAGTCGTGCCTGCCACTGCTTCCCTAGTCAAGGATCACCTTAGTCCTGCCATCGCTCCACAACACGTTCAGCATGGAGGTCACCAACTATCTCCTTGTGTTCATCGATTTTCTGATGCAACACGACTTTTTCAGGATCATCTTCCACATTCTTCACTGATCCAGACAAGTTAGAGGGTTTAACGTCTTTGAGGTGTTCCTTACCATTGTTGGGATTTCAACTGAGGACCAATGCCTCAGTGGGCACTAGAAGACCCAGAATATTCCTATGTTAATGATTAATCCTTCCCAACGGGTCCAAGAGGTTTGAAACTCTCTTGGGGGAGTTCCTCTCTAAGAAGATCTAGCTCGTTCTCGCCCCCTAGTAGGTTGGCCATGTTAACTATGACCATGCCTGAAGGCATATCCTCTATGTCACCCGGAAAATCGGGCTAGCATTGGATGGAAATGAAATGGAGGGCAGTGTACTATCCCCATACATGGATCTGTACATGGGTAGAATCCCCCTTGATTATCATGTGAAGTACTTTAAAGATCTGAACGCATCGTTGTTGAAGGTTATTATGGTGGCCTGGTGACTCAGGGCATTGGGCCATTGGGAGTGCGTCCAAATCAACAAAAGGAATTGTTCTTCGATGACTTCGAAGTGCACCTGACTCTGGGGATAGGCCACTCGTCGATGACGAAGATGGAAATGAGTCACCCAGAGGGTCTGGCGGTAACACCCAACCTCTTCCTCATTGAGCAATTCTGGCGTACTAAAATTTTATGTTGCAAATGGCCAAAATATCTTAGGGAAATGGTTTGATTAGAGAATATCCCACAATATCCTTGGTCCAGATTTGGGGTCTGGCTCTCCATTTCCCCACTCATCAACCAGAGGTGGCTGGGGAACCAGTAGCGGTACCTAAGAATACTGTCAGGATGGTGGGCTGACCGGTGGGGAATATGGAGAGCGAGCTAAAAACCCACCATATCTCGGCCTATCCTTTGATGAGTGTATTTTTTTAGCCAACACATCATGGTAAGACATACTTACAACCATAGTTTTTTGTGCAGGGACTACGGATGATAGCGATGGACCACACAGCTGCTCATTCGCCATTGGTCCCCACAATAGCTCTATGTGGTCTATAGTTGAGGTAGAGGGTGATTATGGTGATGATTACACTACTGGAACTTATGGAGTTTTAAAGTTTTTGTTCCCGTAGATATACCTACGGAGGGAGGCAGGAATTCGATAGACCTCACATTCTGGAAGTATGAGGTTGTTGCGCCTTGTTCCGGCCCTGGCCCTTAACATGAATGATCTAGGTGAGGGTTCCACCACTGAGTCATATTCCTCCTCAAAATCTGAGAAGCAGACTGGTTTGATCTTAGTCTGAATCTTCCCGGCATTCTTTTTATGGTGGTGATGACCCGTCCTCCTACCTCAGGATGGTTCTTCGGGATAGGGTAGATTTTTGGCATGAGGAGGATCTTCACCTATACTAGTGTTGGGGCAAAGAGGATTTCCTCCTGAGTGAGCTGGGGTGTGAGGAGAACCAGTACAAATATAAAATGGAACATGGGGAGGTCCTCTATGTCCTCTGAATGATGTGAGAAGGGAATCTCTATGGAAAGTGCTAGAGCGGGAAGGACCTTCGCTAGATCTGACAGGATCACGAGTAGGACCTCTATGCTTGTTTCCCCTGACAGCATCAACATGAGGAGGGTAATCATACTGGTCAAGCCGAACATGGGTAGGATCTCCATGCTGGGTGCTGGTGAAGTGAAGCTGACCTTCAATCCTCTGATTTCTGAGGTGAGGCAGACCTTCACCAGGTGATGTAAGGATAGGGGGAGGGCCCCCTTGCTGGATATTGAACGGATGTGCATCATTCCCACACCAGCGGTCTGTGGTAGGAGGAATGACTCTATACCATGCATAATGAGAATGGGAGAGGCTTCTGTACTGAGTTTACCTATAGTGGGAGGACCGTAATTTGAATTAATTACAGCCAGGGCGGACCTCCATTCTAATCTTAGAAGTCGAGAGAACCCACGTTCTTTTTTGTGGTAATACGGGGAGGACCTCTATACTGGGTGTCGTTGTCGGCAGTTGGCCGTGGCGGCCACTGCCTCTGCTGGCGGCCGACAGAGTCAACCCAGCCTGTCTGTGGGGTAGTTGGGGCCTCGATCCAGGCTGGGTATATAAGTGTCCCTGCGTAGTGTATATAGGGGGCTGATGATACATGTCGGTAGTGGACTGGGCCACAACAGTTGCTGATGTCGACACCCCTTGGCGGGCGTCCTCCTTGGCCTGTTCCTGATGCTGGTGTCGGGTCATCCAGAACTGGGCCAGTGGTGTATGTAAATAGCTTACCTAATCTTCAACCTATAGGGCCAGGTGGTGGCACTAGTGTGGCCTAGTGGAGGCCCTCCTTGGGGGCCCCTAGAATGGGATCCTGGTCGGGCTGGCCCAGACATCCCCTACCTCATCGGCGTAGGGGAGGGATTCGTCGAGGCATTCCAGGGATATGCTCCCAAAATGATTGTATATTGCTGTGGGGAGTAGTGGCTCCCTATGTGACCCGTGGGGTCAGCGGTGGTGATGAGGCGCAGATGCCTCTAACTCCTAGCGGGCCATATCCTGAGTTGAAATAATCCACTTCTCCTCATATCGACATATGAGGTCGTTTATTAACCTTCGTTGAATGATTTCAGAAGTGGACATGGGGTGTGGGAACCTAGAAGTTGCGGGTGTGGAAGTTGTCACCAATTAAGTTGATCCATGTGGGATTTCTGGGTTGGTGCTACCCCTACCCCAATGTCAATGGGTGGGTGGAGATCGGATTCCTGATGTAGCAGCTTGGTTCCGGGAAAGCAGAGAGATTAAACCATTAGTGTTGAAATAAAGAAATCGATGTCCAATGCCCCATCACCATTATGTCTCCCATGGATGGTAAGAAGGATTCACGCTGACAACGTCGTAGACAGGGATGTCCAATGTTTAAATTCCCCAACTTCTTGTGAGTTTCATGATAGGTCTACTATTTGTTTGGAAGGACTTGGCACCAGATAACTTGATCTGGTGACATGCTAATCCACTAATGTCTTGAATGCTACTAATCTCTACATTGAAGAGAATATCTTTACATGAGGTTCACCATTTCTGTTTCCGATGATTTCACTGGGGTGTGCACATCTGTCTATTTGAGGATGACGAAGATGCGCTTACTGTTTCCCCGCATTCCCACTTTCCAAAAGTAGGCATATTCCATCACATTTTTAGGGATGTTTTCTCCTTGATTGAAATGGGATGATGGGATGTAAATTTCTCCTTCCATGTATTTATCCTTAGAACTCCTAACCTAATCTAGGTCTCACTTATATATTAATACATTGTTCGTGAAACTCTTACCAGTGTCATATCTTCATGGAAACTGGTTAATTACACTACTTCTATTGGGACATTCCTAGGGGTCCGGCTAGGGCAGAAACCTTCGGTTAGGGGAGTAGTCATGTTGGACATCACTAGTGTGTCTAGACACTGGAACACTAGAGAATCTGGGTTTCTTCCCCTTATTATAGGAATTCTCAAGTGTGCGAATGCCCGAGGAATCCCATGTCGAATATGGGGAATTATATTCCATAGGCATGTCTCTGAGGTTTTCCTCATCTTACCATGTCTGACACAGTGTATGACGCGAGTTTAACGTCTAGAAAAGATGGATCAGACTGATCAGAACATTGACAAGAGTGGATCAGATGGGTGCAACCCCCTGGAGGTAACAATGATTCTAGGAGGTGAATTGGAATGATATCACCGAGATGTGGTGTCCTGGGTAATAATCAAGATGGAAAGATGATGGTTAAGTGAAGTGTATAGATAATTAGATGGAGTCGACTCAAGGGCTACGGTGATGTTGGTCTCGAGCCTCGAAGAGACATCCTACATATCCCTGTGGTAGAGAATCATAGTCCCCGTAGTTCAGTATGGGGTATAGGATTGGGGTGTGTGTAGATGCTAGTGACTCGATGATATACTAGGGATTATGAATGGTTAGTATCATGAGGTTGGTCTGAGGCCATAGGGATAGACCAGAGAAGTTGGTCCCAATGAAGGGGAGTACAAGGAATTTTCATTGATTGGGGAACAGGATGACTCAGCATCAATTGGGGTTGACAATGGCTTACCACTTACTGGAGTTGACAACGGCTTACTGATGAATGGGGATCACAATGACTCATCACTGCGTGAGGTTCACAACCTCTTACCATTGGGTAGGGGGTCACAACGGCTTACTTCTAGATGGGGTTAACAACAGCTTACCGCTGGATGGGGGCACAACGGCATACCACTGGATGGGGGCACAACGGCTTAACACTGGATGTAGGAATGTTTGGTGTCTTGTGGGAAAAAAGGGGTGTACAGATTAATGTCATTGAGGATAGGGTAAACCGATGGGAAATGGTCAGTACCAATGGGTGTGGGGCTTGAACCTCATGATGGATTCCCACATACCTTATCTTGGAAAGAATCAATGTCCACATACATTGGGATGGTGGGAACAGATGTGAAGGGGGTCGGAACCAATGGTTGTTGGGATTTAACCCAAGGGAGGCCTTCTACGTATCTTGACTTGGAAATGATCAAATTCCACGAATTTTGTGAAAAGGTTTCGGGCTTACACTATAAGGAGGCCCAGAGAAGATTTCAAGGTTGATGCTTACTCTAAGTCCATGCGAGTCATGATCGGTGAAAGAAACAAGAGGCAGCAAAGACATGACAATCAAGACATGAAAGGTGTATTTGTGGGAAGTGGAATGGGGCTTATATGTGGTTAGGGGCCAAAAATTGAAACAGGGGCTTATGCGTGGTTAACAGCCTAGGAATATGGATATTGGGACTTACTCCAGGGTGGAGGCCCGATGGAGACAAAGCCCAAAGGGAGAGGGATTTGGCACCGAAGAAATTAGGGATCCAATGCCATCCCCACTCTTAGTCCTTGGCACTGAGGAAGAGAGGAGGTTGATGGGTTCTACCTTTTGCAAGAAATACCAGGGGATTACACCAAGGTGGTTTCCCTTCCCTGTGGATAGACATCGCACTAGTAAAGAGGATCTCATTCCATGTGAGGAATATCTCACTCCCGTGGAGACTAGTGGGAATAGAGAATGTAAATGATGGGGGACCCCATGTACGATGCATGGGGAGAGGTCATAGTTTTATGTCTTGTGCTAAGGATGATAGTGCTTGGCATTTTAACGTCCTGAAGCTCAGACAAGGTGGGTTTACTTCACACCCATAGGACTTACATAATTGATACCCACCCACCCATGGGGAAGGGAAGGCATCAGAATGCCGTGGTGAGTGGGTTTTAGGGCATGATCCATTAAGGGGTCCATGTTTACGTGGCTATGCGAAGAAGCAATAGTCGTTAGTGTGCCTATGTAAAGAAGCATGATGTGAAGAAATGCAATAGGAAACGCCGCCCAAGGTACTTTGAAGTCACTTCGTAAAAACTTAGAGGGTCATACGGGATAAGGGTGTGTAATGTAGATGTTTTGGGTGTAAGAAGATCCTGAAGATGATGTCCGGAAGAGGGACATTGAAGAAAAAGAGTGTGCTCAAGGAGGGTGGATTGAACACAAATAAAGTAGCTACGTGGAAAAGGCCGCGATGAGCGGACCCGGAGGTTTGCACGCAATAGGAGAGGTTTGCGCACAATTGGCACACAATGGGAACCGCTGCACATAAAAGGATGGGTGTGTGTGAAATTGAAGAGTTTTCCATGCAAAAGGTGGACGAGGCTTTTCACACAAGTCAGAGTAGTTGCGTGTAAGGAATCCTTAATGTTTTGTGTGCAAGTCAGAGGAGTTTCATGCAAGTAATTCCGAAGGTTTTGTGCGCAAGGGGGGGGGGGATTTCATGCAAGGATAAGGGATTGTGTGCAAGGGGTGCAACTTTTAGGGACTTGGGCGAGGGTCAAGCCAGAGTGGTCCAGCGCGAAGGAAAACCCTTGGGAGCACTATCATGGAAAATCTTGTACCTGAAAGCCATCTTTTTTGTGTGGGAGAAGTGGATTTCGCATAGAGAAGACGAATTAGATTCTTTATTCATCAAAAGTCGAATGGGATCCCTTCTATTTATAGGAGTTTTTGGTCACTGGGTCTACGCGGAAGTTGGTCGGTGAGAAAAAATCTGGTCCTGGTGTCCACGGCATGAAAGATTCTATACCCGTTATCGGTTGCACAAAAGATTCTGCACTGAGTGTCAGCTGTGTAAAAGATTCCACACCTGGTGTCGGAAACGTGAAATATTTGGCACTAGCTATCAGCTGCGAGAAATATTTCATGCATGGTGTCATCTAAACGCAAGATTTTGCACCCGGTGTCAGCTGTGTGCAAATTTCTGCACCCGTGTGGAAAACTTCTTCAGATCCCACAGTTTTCGCATGGGAGAGTTATTTCTCTCGCGAGAGATATTTTTTTCATGCAACTTTTGGATTTTTTGAATTCCTTTAGGCTTTAAACACATTTTGGCATCTACACCACCTTCAAGTTACACTTAAGTATTTCTTGTTCCATTTTTAGGTGAAGAGTTTACAGAAATTATTTGTTGGAAATTATTTTATTAAAATTCTTTCATCCCATGGAGTAAATTTATTCCATCTACCATTTCATATTTTTTAAAGTTAACTTTTTTTTACTTCACCTTGCAAATGATAAATAGACGAAACCAAATTTTCATGCAACAAACATTAGTGAATAGGAAATATATTTTTTGATGTGTCAATCCATTACATTGTAATTAATGGATTGGGTGTTCCACTAGGGTTTGTTAGTTGTTTTTTAATGAATGAGTTAATAGGGAGTTATTATTTATTTTTATAATTTTATAGTTCAACATGGTTTAGGTTATTATTTATATCTTGTGATATCTAAGAAAAAATAACATGGAATTTTTCACAATAGCTACCACAAAATTTGGTTGTTCATTGGTGCACTCATAAAATTTTCCATCACATTCATTATTTACTATATTACTTAAGGATATATCAATTGAATAAACCAAAATGGTTATTGTGAGTAGTAAACTTTAATACCTAATAAAATCAAGGTAAAAAGTCATTTGAAAAAAAAAATCCATCCTAAGTTATCTTAACTTGTGACAAAATCAATTCAACTAAGACTTATTTATTTCCTAACTCATTTTTCATCATTTTAATACATTGGATGATGATGTGTTGTATTTTTTGTCAATGATAAATGATTCATCATGACCCACCCCCACTATAACCCCTCATGGATCGATGGTGAATATGGGTGTGACCCCCAAAGACTGCCTCTAATAAGTCATTGGTTGGCGACTAGCACCAAGGGTACATAATACTAAACGGGAGGAATTACCCTCCATATTCCTAGGAAAAGTAAATGATTCACCGATAAAATCTATAATATAAATAAGTCATCCAAATCACAATGCATGATGTGTTATACAATGAAAAAGAAAAATTGAAAATAAACCACAAACCACTCATATGGTCGCGACCACAAACTCCATCAACTCACAAATAACCTCCATGAGATAGTAATTAAAATCTCGACCAAAAACCAACACCTAGGATCCTTATATATATATATATATATATGATGATCATACAAGTTTCCTTAGTAAGATAATCCTAAAAATCTCTTTTGTAAATGTGGAAGAAGCACACAAATACCCTTACGAATAAATAGAGAAACTAACTCATTAATAAAATGTTATAAAACATATTTATAACCTCACCACAGCCTACTCAAAAAGTACCCCACAAAATTAATGTAAAAATGAAGAATATATGTAATAAGGGTTCCCCACAACCACTCTCCCACTAAACTAGTCTCCCTAAACCCAAATTACATAAATCAGGTTACTCCCATCCCCTTTATAAGACATAATACACATCATTGAATATGTGTCACACCCACAACCACCTAATCTCATCTACATAATCATCAAATCCACATATATAAAAAATGAAGAGACAAAAACCTATGTAAAAATATATGGTACCTTAATCCATTACATCCCATGCATAGATATAGATGTAATACATGTATATGTTAAAACCATAAGTCTCCACAACCTATATATACATGTGTTAAGTAATTGAGAGTCATTAAATCCCATATGGGTATACATGCTTTGATTGTAAGAGATCATAGACTATACATTTACACATACTATGTCTATGTATAAAGGAGAGAGTAGGGTAGGGGGACTAGTCGTCCATATGTATCCTTAATAAACTACATGTTAGGGAAAACCCAGAATCCAAGGAAAAATATTTGCATCCACCATAACAACAAAATATGGTGGTAGAGTATAAAAAATAAGGTAATGTTATGATATATTTTACACATAACCATACTAGTGGAATTAGCTAACCCTTGACTCTTCTCGTAACATTCTAACATTCTACTATATTTATTCCTATTAAATAAATCTAATATGTTTAATAGATTATTTCACATGGAACACCAAAATAATACAGAAAACAATATGCCTTATTAAAATAATGAAATATGATGTAATTCATCAATAAGAAAAATACAATAACATTAAAGAACCCTATAAAATATATAATAAATTTATTTATTATAAAAATATATATTTATACTGTTAGAGTTGGTGTCCTATAACCAACTTCTAAGTACATGATTAAATGTATTAATTTTTCTGAATATTAATAAACATTCTAATCACATAATGACTGTTACTTTTCATGAAAATTTATGTGATAATGTTCTATGAATATATGTCACAAAAAAACCTCATAGTGGTTTTCCACTATGATGAAAGGATGAATGTTATATGACATTATTCAGGAGTAAATATTAGATGGATTAATTATATTTCTATGAGGGGTCACATAAAATAAAAAACATCAGGGGTAGTAGGTTCATAATACATTGATACACCTCTTCATTGTGTTCTCACATGCTTATCTTCAAGAAGAGAGGTTATGAGAATGGAAATTATAGTAAGAAATCTACATTTTTATGTGTCATTGGGTGTTCTTATCCATATATGTGTGTATTGATCCTAAGAAATTAAAATTATCATTAAGAAATTTCATATTTCATATAATTTTATGTATTGATGAAATCCTTGATAACATATGTTCATAATAATATAGGATACATTGGGTGCATCATGAGTGATATTGCATTAATATATCACATTAGAAAGGATTTATCCCTTCAATCCATAAATATATATTGAGTTATTGTCCCCCTTTATATAAATGGAACCTCCTCTATAAATCCATGGTCATGGTGTTCTGGAGGAAAGTTCATTTTTGAAAATTCAATGAAAAATACATCGAGAACATAGGTTAATAAAACCAATATGTAAACTATTTTTAAAATAGAAACAAAGAATACATATCGTGGGAATAATATGAATATATTATAAGAGAATAAGTTGCATAGGACGCACTACTTTTCCCCACCGAAGATGAATCCAAATCCCATGCCAAAAGGATGAATCTTCCAAGCCACCAAGAATATTTTTTTTGTCTCTTCCCTTACCATTCCATACCTTATTTAATAGCCCAAGATGGGATCCAACCCAAAGAAACTAATATATACACCTTTGGTAATGAAACCTTTACCCTTTTCTAGAGTATTTATATGAGTTGGACAACTGGATTATTTTCAAAACATATGATATTGTTGAATTCATACATAATGATTTTTTAAACAACACTACCATGATACATATTGTCACGTGATTTATGGATTTTTTTGTTTTCTAGTAAAATATAACAATTATATTAATTATCATGATATGTTTTGTCATGAGGTATAACCTTATGTTAGGGTGAATTGAGGTAATTTGAAATTTAAACGTCAAGATGCATATTAAACTAAATTCATACTATTTTAAAATCAATTTTATTCCAAAGTAACAGAACAATTTTTATAATGGTTTGGATATTATCCCAGTATGTACTTTTACATAGTAATTGTCTAATAAATACATAAAGATTGTCCTTAATATTTTCAACATAATATTTCTAGTTAAATATTTTTGAAAAAAGATAAATAGAAATAGTCGCTTCCTTTTATACCCATGGTATGAAATCTCTTAATCCTAACTTTGATCCCCAAGGCTCAACACCATTATTGTATCCAATTAATGAGTTATAAATTTGATTCATCACACACTATGTCCACTTATTGGAAAATCACAAGGATATTATTCATGTGATTATAGTGTAATGATCAAATTATAAGTACATGTCATGATAGAATTCAAAATTAATAAAAATTAAATTCCAAATGATTGTTGGAAGATTTGAATCAACTTCAGATCGAGATGATGTTATATGGAGAAAAGTTTGTGAGATTCAAATGTTGGGAACTCACTTGTGTAAGGCTTCCAGAACTACTAATAATGTTTCTTCTAGTTTTCCCGACCTATAAATCTCTTAATTGATATTCTATCTATTAGTTTTATTTCATCTTACACTTTTAGAAAAAATGATATTTCCCTAATGGATATTTATTGTTTAATTTAAGATATAAGGGGATAGTATAAAACCTTTTATTTGAACATTAGAACCTTCAATGATATTTTTTTTTGTATTTTAGATAGGCTATTCATTTTTCACTTAAGAAGGTCTTTAGTCATCAATTTTTTTTATGATGATTGATTGGTTGTCATTACTAGTCAATTTATTGTTCAAAATCACCCTCAGTTCAAACATCATGTTATTATTAATTTACACTTGTTTAAGTTATATCTGTATTATTATAATAGTTTATTTTTTATCCTAATTATCAATTTCACTTCAACCGGAATGAAGCATAGCGGTCAACTCATCACTATTAATTATGATGTTCTTCACCTCTAATCGATAGGTTTTACTCTGATAACCCCCCAAAATTCATGTTTTTTATCTTAGGTATTTAAAATGTTAATTACATTTTTTCTTTAAAATAATTTATCATTCAATTCAATAACTTTTAAAAATATAAAGAACCATCTTCTTTGACTACCTGAATTTTTGAATGAATGATTTTTTCTCCATGCCTTGATATCTTTTTAAATTATTAAATCATGATCATGTATGTCTTGCATTAAATAAAAGTGTTTTTAAGAGTTTTAAAGAAGGATTTTAAAATAAAAGAGGTTCTATTTTTCATATAATAAATCCAAACTTATTTTACATCCAATTATATGTTTAGTTTTTACAAATCTATTCAGAGTATTTTTTAAAAAAATTGAGAAAAAAATTTCTTCTGGGTTTTTTGTTTGTTTTATACAACCATTTTCAATTTAGGAATAGTGGGTTTTATTAATGTGATTTTATCCCTATGTTTTTAGTGTAATTTTTATGTGATCATAAAAATTAAAATTATTATCCATAGATCCCAACAATTTGTGGTTTTCCAAAATATGCAGTTCTTTGGAACGTTTTGGAATTTATATTTTTTTTTTGAAAATTTATTTTTTCTTATATCCTATATTTTGAAAAAAAATATAGAAAAACTATATAAAAATCAATGTTGGTATTTTTTTGAAAAAGGAAGTTATTTTATCCTAAAAAAAGTTTAACAGTCTTTTTTTATGATAATGAAAATTAAAATCATCAAGAATGGATCCCAAAAATTTGTGGTCAGCTAAAATCCTAAATTATGAGATAACCTACCTAAACATTAGAGTCAGTGTTTTTTTAAGGAGGATTGCACCTTAAAACCCTTTAATAAATAGTTTTTATATTTTTTATTATCAAAATTGTAATGTTATGAACCCCAACAAAATGATGTTGTCAAAAATATATAACCTACGTTGGTTATATTTTTCTACAAAAAAACTATAAAAATCATTGCATTTTTTTTATCCCTAGTAGAATCACTAATATTATATATTAGAACATTTTGGTAATATTTATCTCATGAAAATAACAATATTAATATTTTTTTGTAAAATTTTCTTACATGTACGAAGGGATGGTACAAAAATTAAACTTTTTCAAAGTATAAAAGTTATCACAATTACATGTTAACAATGCTCTCTAGGAAGACTAAAAAATATTAATATCTAGAGTTGTTAGATGAATAGTGGTGAAAACAAAATTTAATTATGGGGGTAAATAAAATGTTATTATTCCTTTTCATGGTAACTTATGAAAATATCCCCTCAAATTTATGAGATTATTATGTTTACATCACCCAACCCTCCATTATCTTATCCTTTAATTTTTAAGATACAAAACCCCCTTACTGGGATGGGGGAATTTTTTAACATGAAATATGAGTTAATAATTTCTTTTAAGTATCCAACAATAGATATGGATATAATTTCATGTCAATGATTAACTCTGATTATAAAGATTGTTGAGGTGTAGAGTACACAAAAACCACTCCATCATTTTTGGGATCTTGTGACTTACAAATAAGGTAATATTCATGGTGATGAGAAAATAGAAGAACATGTACAGTCTTTAAAAGATGTAATGTAACACCCCAGGTAAATAAAGAATATGACATTTTCATATTTATCCATATTTGTGAATAAAATATTAATATGACTTTAAAGGGGACGCTATGCTCGATGGCGTACCCAACACGCATCAACGGGTTTCTTGGGAATCTTACGTTGCACTCTAATAATAAAATAATATTATTTTAAATGGTAGTTAACATGTAGCCGTTGTAATGGCGGGAATGGATATAAATAACTAAAATATGATTATATATGTTCTTAAATGTTTTTACATTTATACAATAAAAGATGAAGGGTTAAAATACGGAAAGAATTCAATTTTAGGCGTATATGCCCTAGTTTTCACTAAAGGTTCACTTATCACCTTTTGATGGCGAACCGTCATTAAATATAGTTTTGTTCACTCTTAAACACTCTTTTGGACCAAATAAAACTCTTATTAAGAATCGGGACATCAAAATTTACTTTGTGTAAATTTTTGGTATCTTTCCGATAAAGTTCATTCTCTTGAATAGTGTAAAAGGTTGTATTTTAATTCAAAACCACTTTTTAATCTAATTTATTTATATGATTAGATTATATTTTGAATTGGTTTTAAAGTGAAATTAGAAAATATTTTTTCCATTAAATCCAATAGTGGTCGTTGGAATTAATTTCACTTTGAAATGAGACTTAAACTAGTGTCAATCTTTTGATACTTATTGTTTCATAAAAACATGCTATTTGTCATGACAGCGGGAATTAATTATTAAATTAATTAATGTGACTTATATGTTTTGAATTTTGTAAAACGGACTTCATTTTTGAATTCAGAATATCAAATATAGCTTAGGGTGAATTTTTGGGATTTTTCTGAAAAACTTCAATTTTTGATGAATAGTGAAACCACTAAGTGGTACTTATAAAAACTGATTTTCCATTTAAATGAAATTTTTCCATCATTGTGTTTTGATTTTCAAAAATCCGACATACATGGTTGTCATTAAGAAGTAAAATGTGGTTCAATGAGATTAAAATAATTTTTTGGTGCATAGTAACTTATTAAGTTTTTAATCGCGATTAGTGGTAATTAGTGTAGTTTAAGGTAAAAATAATGCTTTAATAATATGAAATGACCTAGACACATGCCCCAACCTAATTGGTTGTATCATGGCCAACCAAGACAAGCCATGGGTCAACTTGGGGACCCCATGGATCCACTTTGGTTGGGAAATGACATAAATAACATTTTATTTAATGTAAAAGTAAAATTGACACAAACATGATATGTTTTACTAAAACAATTTTTAAGTGGGGTTATACAAGTCATATTTTTGATTATAAATATTAATTGGAAATATAAAAAGATTTCCTACATCATAGTATTTTTTTTATAATTTTTAGACATTAAATAAATTAAATTATTTATGACATAATAATGATGCCGCGATGACATCATTATTTGACGATTTAAATAAAATGGAAAGATAATGTAAACTCTATGAACTACACATGTCCAAAACTTATTGGATGAGTGGATTTAGAAGCCTTATCACCTTATCCACGAATTATATCAATGTGGTACCTTTTGAAACCGAAACACATTTTCAAATAAAGTAATATTTCTTTACTTTCCAAAAGTGCCCCTCCTCTCCTCTTATAAAAGGCCCCCACCTCTACCTCATTTCACACACTCCTCAAGCCTTTTGCTCGGCCAACCCATGCCCATTTACTCTCTCCACATCTCTCTACTCATCCTAGAGGATCCCCTTTGGGCAGAATCCTTTCAAAGGAAGCCTTTAGTCTCAAATCAAAAGGAGTTACACTTTTAAAGGTAATTCATTCTCTCAAGTTCATTTGTTTTATTTTGCTTCTCCAACCCCCTAAACTCTTTTTATTTACTTCTTTTGTAACAACAACAGTATCTTCAATATACTAGGATGTTTTTATAAGATTTATTCGAGCTACACTCTCACACAACTACATCAAATGGTTAAAGAACATACGGTTTCCGTGGATGGTGAAATTCTGCCTCCCGAAACGATGATTGTTCAATACTCATTTAACACCTTCAAAGGTGGCCATTATGATGTCACTATTTTTATATATGATATATAATATGTTTATGTTTCATTTATGCTTCTGTATTTTTCATTTTTGTCTTACCTTTATGGCTTCCATTATGGGTATATACGATATCTTCATTTAAGGAAGTGCGGACTACCGCCCCCTCAAAGTGATTTGATTCGTTAAATACCATATGTGGGATGTTTAAAGGATGTAAATATGATATTATATATGATATTATACTGTAATTATAATATTCCTTTATATCTATAAAATACGAAATAGAAATGAAAGTAGCGTTCATGCGTACGTACGGCTTACCGTCTCCATGAATGGTGCATTTCATTTCTTACCTCTAAATGATTATGAAATGTTATAAATGCATGAATGTACTGGATATATATGACATATATGATATCTACATAATGAATACAATTCTGGATATAATAAACATTTGGCCACACGAACAACATGTAATCGTAAGAAGTCCACTTTTGACTTAAGAACCAAATATCGGCAAAACAAATATTATTAACTTAAATGATTACATAATGTTTATGACATGGTAATAAGTGGTATAAAAGTAATAATGAACTTGAAAAAGGTTCTTAAGGAATTAGAAATTAACTCAAGTTTATTATTCCGGAGATTAAAG
This sequence comes from Viscum album, assembly GCA_963277665.1. NCBI lineage: Eukaryota > Viridiplantae > Streptophyta > Magnoliopsida > Santalales > Viscaceae > Viscum > Viscum album. Next base: position 274,806,290 of record OY728126.1, on the reverse strand, counting down.
AACGATCGAGTCAAGTCGGACCCGAGGTAAGGGATCCTACTCCTCTTTCTTTTTAAGTACACTCTTTTATGTCATTCCTTTTAAAGATAATATTTATTGTTATTGGGATGTTATTTTATATTACTCCTACTGTAATTTTTATGTTCATGTGATTATAGACCCTATTCTCTCTCATCAATCCATTTCGGAAGTTTTATGTGGCGCCGTTAGGCTGCCGAGTTTTCATAAGGGATTTTTCATCTCACTTTTATTCACGTGAGATTTATCTACATTTGCCAAAAATTCCATTGAGTAGTGTATGTACTGAAAATTATTCTAATCTTTGTGTAATATACTTTCGTTTATGATTATTTACATCAATGATCTATTGTTCTTCTTTCATGGGGTGTATGTTTTGAAAGATACCCAAGTCGGTAAGGGAACCTTTCACCCTCCTCTTTTTTAAAAGACTTCTTTTGTTGGGTCTTTTAATTTACATATTGTTATGTTGGGATATGTTCTCATATATCCTTATTGATGTAAATTTTATGTCCAAGTTATGAGATACACTTTTTATCTCTCATCAACTCATTTTGATGTGATGCCGTTAGGCTGTCAAGGGAACTTTTTAACCCAATTTTGTTTTCTTTGGGTTCAACATGTAGTCATTGAATATGTCATCCATTGAATATGTTTGAATGAAATTTTATTGTTTTACACTTAATATACACTTATATTGGGTGTATTAATATTTTTCACACATATTTTTGAGATTGATTTGTCCTTAATTTAAGGATACCTTCTTTATAAGGGATTTCATCACATTTGACATTTCTATTGAGGGTTCATTGTTGTTATGCACCAATTCACTCTTATATGGTGTATATACTGTCCTTTGGAGTATTATATCATGAATCCATTTATTCTCATGATATTATAAAGTTCTGACTAAATGTTATTCCTCAATTATTGTATTCAAGTGTCTCTAATTTTGGTAAAACCCCTTTAACCAAAATATCGTTTTAAATGTTTTAATTATTTGTTATTTTTAATATCCATGTTTTCAAAATGGTTTTAAGGATTTATTTATATGGATATTAATGGTTTAAAATTTTAAGCTTCAAGGTGGTATGGGACACTTTGATTCAAAAATCTCTTTATTAAATGTTTTAAATGGTTTTGGAAATGGTTTCTTTTTGAATGGATTCAATATTTCAATATACTAAAATGTTATATTGTGATTGAAATGTGGAAATGTTATGTTTCCTTTATGCATGTTTTATGTGACACATTTATGTTATGGCTCTTGGGCATTGTTATGAAAACGGGTGGTTCCGTGATAAACTAAGGGTGGGTGAGCCCGTTATAGCTCTCCAATGCATTGGGTAACGCGAAGGAGTGAAACGTTAAGGTTTCTCCGAAGAGATTTAGGGAATATACTGTGATGGGTATTCCAAACGTAACCAAGAGGGTTACTCCCTACGTAAGAATGTTATGAATTCCTCAAGTTACCTTTATGTCTTATGTTTTCTATGATTTATTCATGATTTGATATGCCTATGTTTTATGGGTAAAGTATGATTTCATTATTATGTATATATGAACTCATGTTTCCATTCCATATTTTTATAACCCTTACTGAGCTTTTTATGCTCATCCCAAGTTTTTGAAATGTTTTTCACAGGTCAAGGGAAAGGTACATGATGTGGTGATAGTGTCAAGGATGTGTCAAGAAAGACTCCGTGTTTTATTTTAAATAGGTTTTCGTTGATGGGAAGAATGAATATTGTCTTTTATGTGACCACTTTGTTTAAATGTGGAATGTAATGCAAGTTTCAGGATCTAATTCTCTAAAACTCTAAACCTGAAAAGATCCTCAATGTGTAATCTTGTAAAAACTCAAGGTTAAGTAAGGTTTAAGGATGGGGCCTTATAGTTGGTATCAAAGGTCAGTTTAGATAACTTTAGAGGTTAGGGTATTCTTTAAGCATAAGTGACAATTACCATAATGGTTAGGATTTCAGAAAGAGTCTTAGTTTTAGATAAAGTGAATGAGTAAGCATATCTTATTGTTTATCTTACTCATTAGTACATGATGGTTTTGTTGATATACTCACACTGACCTTTTTGGTTTTAGTAAATGGCTGGATCTAGCAGGCACCAAAGTAACAGTGGATGTGAAGGAAACTGTGACAGTTTTTTTAGCAAGCAACTGAATGATATGGGAGCTGCAATGAGAACTCTTTTGATTATCCTCAACCAACTATCTGGAGTCATGATTGACCACCTAAAACTTGGAGATTTCTCTAAGGCATCATATATGCAAGAAACAAATCCCTACGGAAGTACAGGTAATAATCATAAAGGTAAGTGTGTTCAAAAACCCATGTGTCAAAGATGTGGAAAGAAACACCTAGGAAAATGTTTCAAAGGGACAGAAATATGCTATAGATGTGGAAATGAAGGTCATAAAGCAAGAACCTTCCATGGAAAAAGGAAGCATCCAGTTGACTCGAGGAAAGGGAAAGAAGTTCTTTCTGAGGGATCAATTGAATGTTTTAAATGTGGTGTGCATGGTCATTATGCAACCACATGTCCTATGAAGAAGTTTCGTGAATGGGGTCACCAAGAGCGTACCAATATTTGTTTACCAATACCTAATGCCATTCCTATTGAGGATGAATAAACTGACAATGACCAATCAAAGGTATGTACTATTTCATGAATATTGTTTTCTTATTTTGGAATCTTAGGATATGATTCATGATTTTGTTTGTAGGAAAGAGGTATTTCGGAATAAGTTGGAAAGGAATGGATAATGGATCATGAAGAATGTTGAATGAGTAAGATGTCAACATATAAGGGCTTCCAGAGTTAGGATGAAATTCTTAAGACTATTAAGTCTCTTTTGATGATGGGGTTACATTAGAAGACTTTTTATATTATGTGTAACCCTGATGTTTAATATAGGCAAATTTTATTCAAGTAATAGTTATCTTTTCTTTTGTGGACATAGTTATAAAGAACCATTTGGGTTTATATGATCCTTACTTTTGAGGTAATTATGGGTTACCATATGTTATGATTGAAGTGAAAGGCATGAGATAAAAATGAGGTTAAATTATGTTATGGTTATTTTTGATGATTTTATCCCTTTTTGGGTAATTATTTGAGAATTATATAGTTTTGTAAAAAGGACAACACGCAGACCGTGTGACAACCCGTCGCGTCGGACAATGCTGCGAGAATCGAACCCACAACCAAAGTGCGACTGGTATTTATCGCCTACCACTGGACTACGTGAAGTCCCTGGTTAGTTTGACTGATTCTTTTTAGTTATATGATTTTATGAATTAAGAGTAAGTTGATTTTGGAGGATATTTGATTAGGATAATTACTTTTCAATGTGAGACTTTAGGAGCAACTGATGTTGTTTGGAGATAAATGTTACGATTTAACTTGGAAGACTATGTGACTAAATCCTTCAAATATTTGGGTTTCAATCTTATATTGGTTTACTTTGAAGAATTTTATGGACAAATTGTTTATCGGATGGTCCTTGTTGAACTTTGGGTTTTGATGGACAAATTTTGGAGATTAAGAATAGATTTTCATTTTTATAAAGGGTTATCCTTTTCTGGATTATCTGATCTTGTACTAACCTTTTTGGTTTTGGTTTTGGTTAAAGCCTAAATACATGGTAAGTATATAGTTCTCTTTTGTTGATTAGGTCATTCTCTAGAAGTTGATTATAGTAATCTTAATGCGAACAAGTCTCCCTAAATACTCGTCTTTTAGAAAAAATATGAGTTTGATTAAGGAAACTAGTGAAAGTTGAAAGTCAAAATGATAAGTGATTATGTTTCCTTATGAATAAATTCCTCAATAGAAAGTAACTTAAAACAAAAATGTTGTCTATTAACTTTTCCTACTGGGGAACCCAACACCGTTTAACCCATCACAAGTTTGTGATTTTCTCATTGTTAACTTTCTCCTAAACATGTTTTCTATCACTCTCCATCAGAACATGACCCTTTGTTTTTTCCTCCATGTCCATATTTTCATACTTGGAATCATAGTATGGGTTAACTCAGGTGACCTTTTTACTTATTTTTATTTATTTTAAAGTGTTTGTTTTACCGACTCTTGTTCCGATGTGGGACGTTCAAGGATGTTTCCAAGCGCAATTTTAAAATTGCGAGGACGTAATTCCCAAAAGGGGGGAAGGATGTAACACCCCAGGTAAATAAAGAATATGGCATTTTCATATTTATCCATATTTGTGAATAAAATATTAATATGACTTTAAAGGGGACTCTATGCTCGATGGCGTACCCAACACGCAACAACGAGTTTCTTGGGAATCTTACGTTGCACTCTAATAATAAAATAATATTATTTTAAATGCTAGTTAACATGTAGCCGTTGTAATGGCGGGAATGGATAGAAATAACTAAAATATGATTATATATGTTCTTAAATGTTTTTACATTTATACAATAAAAGATGAAGTCTTAAAATACGGAAAGAATTCAATTTTAGGCGTATATGCCCTAGTTTTCACTAAAGGTTCACTTATCACCTTTTGATGGCAAACCATCATTAAATATAGTTTTGTTCACTCTTAAACATTATTTTGGACCAAATAAAACTCTTATTAAGAATTGGGACATCAAAATTTACTTTGTGTAAATTTTTGGTATCTTTCCGATAAAGTTCATTTTTTTGAATAGTTTAAAATGTTGTATTTTAATTCAAAACCACTTTTTAATCTAATTTATTTATATGGTTAGATTATATTTTGAATTGGTTTTAAAGTGAAATTAGAAAATATTTTTGCCATTAAATCCAATAGTGGTCGTTGGAATTAATTTCACTTTGAAATCAGACTTAAACTAGTGTCAATCTTTTGATACTTATTGTTTCATAGAAACACGCTATTTGTCATGACAACGGGAATTAATTATTAAATTAATTAATGTGACTTATATGTTTTGAATTTTTTAAAACGGACTTCATTTTTGAATTCAGAATATCAAATATAGCTTAGGGTGAATTTTTGGGATTTTTCTGAAAAACTTCAATTTTTGATGAATAGTGAAACCACTAAGTGGTACTTATAAAAACTGATTTTCCATTTAAATGAAATTTTGCCATCATTGTGTTTTGATTTTCAAAAATCCGACATACATGGTTGTCATTAAGAAGTAAAATGTGGTTCAATGAGATTAAAATAATTTTTTGGTGAATAGTAACTTATTAAGTTTTTAATCGCGATTAGTGGTAATTAGTGTAGTTTAAGGTAAAAATAATGCTTTAATAATATGAAATGACCTAGACACGTGTCCCAAACTCATTGGTTGTATCATGGCCGACCAAGACAAGCCATGGGTCAACTTGGGGACCCCATGGATCCACTTTGGTTGGGAAATGACATAAATAACATTTTATTTAATGTAAAAGTAAAATCAACACAAACATGATATGTTTTACTAAAACAATTTTTAAGTGGGGTTATACAAGTCATATTTTTCATTATAAATATTCATTGGAAATATAAAAAGATTTCCTACATCATAGTATTTTGTTTATAATTTTTAGACATTAAATAAATTAAATTATTTATGACATAATAATGATGCAGCGATGACATCATTATTTGACGATTTAAATAAAATGGAAAGATAATGTAAAATCTATGAACTACACATGTACAAAACTTATTGGATGAGTGGATTTCGAAGCCTTATCACATTATCCACGAATTATATCAATGTGGGACCTTTTTAAACCGAAACACATTTTCAAATAAAGTAATATTTCTTTACTTTCCAAAAGTGCCCCTCCTCTCCTCTTATAAAAGGCCCCCACCTCTACCTCATTTCACACACTCCTCAAGCCTTTGGCTCGGCCAACCCCTGACCATTTACTCTCTCCACATCTCTCTCCTCATCCTAGAGGATTCCCTTTGGGTAGAATCCTTTCAAAGGAAGCCTTTAGGCTGAAATCAAAAGGAGTTACACTTTTAAAGGTAATTCATTCTCTCAAGTTCATTTGTTTTGTTTTGCTTCTCCAACCCCCTAAACTCTTTTTATTTACTTCTTTTGTAACCAAAACAGTATCTTAAATATACTAGGATGTTTTTATAAGATTTATTCGAGCTACACTCTCACAAAACTACATCAAATGGTTAAAGAACATACGGTTTCCGTGGATGGTGAAATTCTGCCTCCCGAAACGATGATTGTTCAATACTCATTTAACACCTTCAAAGGTGGCCATTATGATGTCACTATTTTTATATATGATATATAAAATGTTTATGTCTTATTTATGCTTCTGTATTTTTCATTTTTGTCTTACCTTTATGGCTTCCATTATGGGTATATGCGATATCTTCATTTAAGGAAGTGCGGACTACCGCCCCCTCAAAGTGATTTGATTCGTTAAATACCATATGTGGGATGTATAAAGGATGGAAATATGCTATTATATATGATATTATACTGGAATTATAATATTCCTTTATATCTATAAAATACGAAATAGAAATGAAAGTAGCGTTCATGCGTACGTACGGCTTACCGTCTCCATGAACGGTGCATTTCATTTCTTACCTCTAAATGATTATGAAATGTTATAAATGCATGAATTTAATGGATATATATGACATATATGATATCTACATAATTAATACAGTTCTGTATATAATAAACATTTGGACACACGAACAACATGTAATTGTAAGAAGTCCACTTTCGACTTAAGAACCAAATATCGGCACAACAAATATTATTAACTTAAATGATTACATAATGTTTATGACATGGTAATAAGTGGTATAAAAGTATTAATGAACTTGAAAAAGGTTCTTAAGGAATTATAAATTAACTCAAGTTTATTATTCAGGAGATTAAAGAACGATCGAGTCAAGTCGGACCCGAGGTAAGGGATCCTACTCCTCTTTCTTTTTAAGTACACTCTTTTATGTAATTCCTTTTAAAGCTCATATTTATTGTTATTGGGATGTTCTTTTATATTAATCCTACTGTAATTTTTATGTTCATGTGATGAGAGACCCTATTCTCTCTCATCAATCCATTTCGGAAGTTTTATGTGGCGTCGTTAGGCTACCGAGTTTTCATAAGGGATTTTTCATCTCACTTTTATTCACGTGAGATTTATGCTACATTTGCCACAAATTCCATTGAGTGGTGTATGTACTGAAAATTATTCTAATATTTGTGTAATATACTTTCATTTATGAGTATTTACATCAATGATCTATTTTCCTTCTTTCATGGGGTGTATGTTTTGAAAGATACCCAAGTCGGTAAGGGAACCTTTCACCCTCCTCTTTTTTAAAAGACTTCTTTTGTTGGGTCTTTTAATTTAAATATTGTTATGTTGGGATATGTTCTCATATATCCTTATTGATGTAAAATTTATGTCCAAGTGATGAGATACACTTTTTATCTCTCATCAACTCATTTTGATGTGATGCCGTTAGGCTGTCAAGGGAACTTTTTAACCCAATTTTGTTTTCTTTGTGTTCAACATGTAGTCATTGAATATGTCATCCATTGAATATGTGTGAATGAACTTTTATTGTTTTACACTTAATATCCACTTATATTAGGTGTATTTATATTTTTCACACATATTTTTGAGATTGATTTGTCCTTAATTTAAGGATACCTTCTTTATAAGGGATTTCATCACATTTGACATTTCTATTGAGGGTTCATTGTTGTTATGCACCAATTCACTCTTATATGGTGTATATACTGTCCTTTGGAGTATTATATCATGAATCCATTTATTCTCATGATATTATAAAGTTCTGACTAAATGTTATTCCTCAATTATTGTATTCAAATGTCTCTAATTTTGGTAAAACCCCTTTAACCAAAATATCGTTTTAAATGTTTTAATTATTTGTTCTTATTAATATCCATGTTTTCAAAATGGTTTTAAGGATTTATTTATATGGATATTAATGGTTTAAAATTTTAAGCTTCAAGGTGGTATGGGACACTTTGATTCAAAAATCTCTTTATTAAATGTTTTAAATGGTTTTGGAAATGGTTTCTTTTTGAATGGATTCAATATTTCAATATACTAAAATGTTATATTGTGATTGAAATGTGGAAATGTTATTTTTCCTTTATGCATGTTTTATGTGACACATTTATGTTATGGTTCTTGGGCATTGTTATGAAAACGGGTGGTTCCGTGATAAACTAAGGGCGGGTGAGCCCGTTATAGCTCTTCAATGCATTGGGTAACGCGAAGGAGTGAAAAGTTAAGGTTTCTCCGAAGAGATTTAGGGAATATACTGTGATGGGTATTCCAAACGTAACCAAGAGGGTTACTCCCTACGTAAGAATGTTATGAATGCCTCAAGTTACCTTTATGTCTTATGTTTTCTATGATTTATTCATGATTTGATATGCCTATGTTTTATGGGTAAAGTATGATTTCATTCTTATGTATATATGAACTCATGTTTCCTTTACATATTTTTATAACCCTTACTGAGCTTTTTATGCTCATCCCATGTTTTTTGAAATGTTTTTCACAGGTCAAGGGAAAGGTACATGATGTGGTGATAGTGTCAAGGATGTGTCAAGAAAGACTCCGTGTTTTATTTTAAATAGGTTTCCGTTGATGGAAAGAATGAATGTTTTATTTTATGTAACCACTTTGTTTAAATGTGGAATGTAATGCAAGTTTCAGGATCTAATTCTCTAAAACTCTAAACCTGAAAAGATCCTCAATGTGTAATCTTGTAATAACTCAAGATTAAGTAAGGTTTAAGGATGGGGCCTTATATGTAAAATCATGTATTAGAGTTTTCCATGATACTAAAAAAATGGTTTCATTTTTTCTCATTTAATTTGTAATTTTTTGGTTGATGAAAATACAATCATGGTCGTTTAATTTGGATAAGTTTATCTCAAAGAAGATATGAAATTTCTCTAAAATATGAGAATGGATATGGTATTAAGTGAATTTTGAAAAAAAATGCGTATCTAAACAAAAAAATATTTTCCCATATATTCCATAAAGGATAACTCATTACAGGATTGATTTCATATCATCTCATGTTTCATTTGAGCTATTTTGATTTTTATTAGATTTTGTAAGATTTGTTTCTAAAATTTTTTTGATTGGGTTTTCCATAGAGGCTACAATTCGGGTTCATGGATGGGTTCTTGTCAAGTTGGTCGTCATGTGTATCCATTTAATCTCAACCATAACTAGATCCATTTAATTAAATAGATCGAACTGAACTAACCCATTTGTGATGGGGTCCACCATAAACTCACTAGATATCTCTGAACCGACCTTCCAACCTATTTAACATTAAATTTATATCATATATACAATGATGTCATGTCCAACTGTTTAATATTATTTAAACTCCATGACATAATTAATATGAAACATTTTCTATAAAAACCTATAAAAACTTTTGAAATTAGTGTATTATAAATATGTTGAATTATTTATATTTTTTATTATAAAATGTAAATTATTTTTAAATTATTTATTATTATATTTTTAGTATTTTATATTAGAAACATATTTGAAATCTATTTTCATGAGTTAGAATAGTCAAAAATGGTTATCCCAAACTCAATCTGAGTATTATTCATGTCACTTTATTTAACCCAAACACAATCTGAACCCATTTATGCATGACACAAATCTTTTTTAACTTATGTGGTTTCATATCAGATTCAACGTTGAAAATTTTTTTTCTTGGTAATTTTTCTATTCATCTCTTCTAGCCTTTTAAATTTTATTCCAAATTTTTTATCAATTTTATATACATATAAATTTTTAATCATGATAGAGTAATAGAAGAAAAAAAAACTAAGGGAATTCTTTTAGGTGGAATCATTTTTTGACCTAAGAAACTTTGATTTGAAGAACATATTGGGTACTATAAGAAAAGAACTTTTAAAGAATCCAACTAGGAAGTATAGTGCATTTTCTTTTTTCCCTTTAGTGGTTTTATTTCCATTAGTCTATCCAAAAGATGATATGGGTATAATTTCTCAAATTAATGGATTTTAATTTTAACAGGTCATTACTGAAAATCAAGCCATAGTTGTCATCGATGAAGTTGGATTAGGAAAATCAACTCAGTTAACACATGTTTACCTCCAATTTTGTATGTTTATAGATGAATTTGAAACATTTAATCATTGATGGCTAACCTTCATGATGAATATGCTTAAATTATCTTCATAATGATGGATATCCCATCAATTGCATTGTGGGTTTCACTCATTCAAGGCAGGTGGCAACTATGAGTTTTGAAAAAAAGACCATTTAAGTGATGGAAACATATCTAGATGATAAATTATGTTTTTTCATGAATTTATAGGATGAGACCAAAGCTTGCACTATTATTATGGAATGAAAAAAATGATAAATTATTATTCATTTACTATTTTCCCCTTTCTCATGGAGTACACTCTTTGTGCTAAACCTCATTGTGAATGATGAATAGTATGAATCTTAGGGAGAGTACAAAAGATTCTAATTTTGATAAGTAACTATATGATCTCATATATATATATATATATTGTTTTAAAAGAATCTTATCTCAAAATAAATTCTAATTTTTTTTGATAAATCAACATGTTCTCGGTGTAATCATAAAGGATAAGGAACATGATAGATCTATAAGAATATATGTGTTGTTTGGGATTTTTAAGAAAGTGGTTGTAGGGTGATTTTATTTCAAACATATCATGACATCAGAAAATTTTAAAGATCCAAAATTTTCATAGTTCATTAGAAGGTATACTTATCTGTTACATTTAATTTTTTTACTTAATCACCTCATGTATTTACTAGTGAAGATGTTTTATTTTTTTTAGTGTACCGATATTCCAAATTTCTAGTAGAACATTCCCAGGGAACACTCTACACAAAAAACAATATATGAAGACTATGATGAAGATAAAGTGAAACATGTGATTACTATTTACATCATTATCCCAATCAATGATATCTTGATCGTCCTGAAAGGACAAGAAGATATCAAGGATACTTATTATGAATTGGGAAAATGTATGGAACATATTATCCCCACCACATAGTAGGTAGTAATTATGTTCTTAATAATTATTATATACTCATAGTTGTTGGTCGACTGATAAGAAAAAATATTTCATCCTGCTATTGATGGATCCCATAAATCCATCTCTGTGACTAACATCATTGAAACAACCTAACCATAAATGATATTTTTCATGGAATTGACATGATTAATGGTAATATAAAAGTGTTTAACCTGAGAATGGATATGGATTATTTTCAAATATTTTCAGTGGGTCATTCAATGATTGATCAATGAGATGGGTGCACAGTCTGGACTGGTCTAGGCACTTGAAATCATCTTTATGTAGAGTGTGGGTATTTTAATGAGATGATATCGAGCCCGGTTCCCCAAATGTAGAATAATAACCTTTGGAATGTCACGAAATTGCCGAAATCAATCAAATTTTACTATCAATTTTATTTTGAGCTCATGGAATTTCATCCCCATAAAATTAATTAGATCTTAATGTTCCATCTATGGGTTCAAGATTCCCTTAACAATGTCAATATTCTCATTGATATCATTTTAAAAATAGTGGGGTTCCCTTTGGACCAAACTCTAGCTCAGATATTGTTGATGGGTGAAGAACCTGAGAACATAAAGAGGTTTTGACAATTGTGTCCATGATTTTTGTGACATCGGTGTTCTTCAGACCCAAGGAAAGAGAATAATAGTGTGATGGAATAATTGAGAAGTTTTGTTGTGTTAGAGACTAATCACTTGATGCTTTTGAATGTTTACATGGAATGTGAATCGAAATAATTTAATGGGGACTAGTTAAGTGATCACTTTTTATAGGTAATGGTGTTGTAGAAGGCCTAGGAGGTGTAGTCCCAACTGATGTACATTCTCAAGATGTTGAATATGTCACTGATGTAATGTGGGGTTGATTGGGATGTCATGATGAAACTTGTATGTTTGGTATTTTTTTATAAATCAGTGAGGCTAAATAGAGTCAAGGAATACCTAAATTATATGGCCATAATGTTGTTCCATTTTCCTCTAAGAAGTGTGTTTTATGGGAATGGGTACACACCAGACTATGTGGTGTATCATGTGCTGGTCCTGACTACCAAGGAGTACATGGAGTGAACAACTATGGCGGAGTTGTTTTGGATAGCTGATTTGGGGACTCTTGTTTCTCAGTTATGGACTTAGATCCGTCATTTTTGAATATAAGAAGTAGCACAGTTAGAATAATAGACCATAGAATAGTATATGTAGTGATTGATAAGGGAACGGGTAGAGGTCGAGAGGGAAGATAAGAGGAGTTATAATGAGAGGAGGGCTAAGCATCAGCAATAGGTCATTATTCCAGGCATGAAGGTTTTCTCTTTTACTTACCTAAGACCTAAGAAATCAAGAATATAGATTGTAATTGCTAATGAATATAGTGTAAATATATTTATTATCTTCATTCCTAAATTCCACTTGAATACTTTCATGAATATAGTTTTCTAAATATTTCTTTACCAATGCAAGATATAATTTTTTGGTGGTGTTTGGAATTAGGGTTTTTGTGTGGTATATTACTTATTATCAATATGAATATTGTATTAAAAAGATAAAAAAATATTTTTAAATATTTTTTATAATAATAAATTATTTTACTAATGAAATTCTTAATGTATATAAATATATTTTAGAATATAATTTGGAGACAATTATAAAAAATTATACATAGATGAAAGGATATTTAGTCAATAAATCCTTATACCCCATATCAATATGCAAGATAACACTCTTAAATCCCTATATATTGAATTATGTAAATTATTAATATATTATTTTGGAATCTTTTTTATCATGTTTCTTTTAACATTAACCAATTTTATTCGTTCATTTTTCAATTAATAGTACTTTAAATTTTGTAAAAATTGTTTCTTATTTTTAGTTTTATATTATTTCTTATTTTTTCTAGTTGGTTGTATTAGTCTATTATGCATTCTCACATGATCATCATCTACAAAAAAATGAGGAAAATGATATAGTTGTTTTTGAGGGAGTTATAAAGTCCCAGGATTATTTTATTTATGTAATGATTATAATTTAAATATAATCTTTTATTATTCTTTCATTTGTGATTATTCAATTTATAAGAGGAGTTATTTTTAAAATGAATAAACTTTTAGAATTTACCATTCCATAATAAAAAAACACAACATAAATTCATCTGTAATACAATATATTATCAATATTTTTATTTTTATAATCATCCACGATGAAAATTTTATATTATCATTTATATAGGTTGTTAAAATGATCAAAACATGAACATGATATAATGAATAGTCAAATATGTAATATATTTATTTAAAGATAAATATTACATTATTATAATGATATTATTTATATTTCATAAATTTTTTCAATCATATTATTGAATAATGGTAATGTTATTATAAAATAAAAACAATGAAAATGAATTATCACTTAATGGAAGAACCTCAAGTTTTCTTTTGGGGACAATCCTTTTTGGAGGACATTGAGCATTTTCTTGAGACCATGTTCTTCTAAATGATGGAGTTATTTTAAGAGAATAGAATATTTGTATATTATATAACTAAATGATTTATAATGGGTAGAGTGAGTTTCCATTTAGAAATGAAGATGAGAGAGATTTATTAGGAAACTTGAGGGATGAGAAGGGAAAACTCATAATTACCTGAGAGTTTGGTGAGTTAAACAAGGGAATTCTGTTTATATCCGTAAATTAGAAATACAGATATAAAAAGGTATTTTAAAATATGAAAAAATAAATTTAATTATTTAAAATTCATGACATTTAATATTTTCCTTTTTTACTTTATTTAGCATATTTAATTATGTACTAAAATAAATATGTTCTACCAAAAATATAATATATTACCTCTAGCCTATTTTATATTTCATGATCCCAAATTTCTTATTAATTTCATCAAATTAAGTCTTTAAGTATCTGATGTTTTAACTCAAAATAAAAACATATAATACATTGGAAATTAATTTTTTGGAAAAAAACTGTATCTTTTTCAATGAATGATCAAATTTTTATTTCTTATAATTCATTAATTTTTCAATGGATATTAGTGATTCATTTATAAATGTAAACTATATTAGTTATAATACATTACTTAATTATATTTATGGATTAAATTCTTATTATAGTAACTTAATATAACAATCTGGTATTGTTATACTGAAAGTCCATATATTCCCAATGACTATATAAGGATCAATTTACATTTTAAATCATATATATAAGATTAAATAATTATATGAAATTATTCATTGTATTACCCTGTTCAAAATATCAATAATATTTCTACTTTCATTCATTCTTTATATTTTTATACTCGATGATATGATGTTCATGGGTGACCACAAGGAGGAATACTTCAATATTGAGGTCTTTTTATTTACTTGTGGTTATACTGATTTAAAAATTTTCATAATTATATTTCATATTGATTTATTTTAATAATAGTTATTTAATTTTTTATTATCATATTATATATTAAATAAATAAGTTATTATTCTTTTTAACTCATTATTTTTTGTTAGAAAAATTATTCAACACAGGAAATTATTGAGGGAAAATTAAAACTATATATGGTGTCCAGCCTTTTAAATACATAAAAATTTCATTCTATAGTAAAACATTTAATAATATAGAGAATCTTTTGAGGTGTTATATCTTTGAAATTAGGAATGTAAAACAAGGAAATATAAATGATCTTATAATATACTTGAATTACCTCTTCATAGATTTATCATAGGTTACTTTTATTACATCTCAAATCCTAGGTAAATATATCCAAAGAAATGGGTGATCATAAATCCTATTAAGGGAATGGATAAAATAAATATTTAACATGTGGTAAATGGAATGATCATAAGAAAATGAGCATATCGTAAAATAATGATCATGAAGAATAACATGGAAATGTGGTTATAACTTAAAAATAAGACATTCATAATCATATCACTATGTTTTATCACCAAGGATTCATAAAACATAATTACTAAGGTTATTCTCCCAGGTATCACAAAACATGTAATCTATAGAGATTAATTATTTACCCAATACATTGGTGAACTATCATGGTGAAACCTTCATATGTATAAATTCTTGTATTCCACATATATCATAAGAAAAATATTTCATTAATAAGACATGAAAAATAATGAATGGGTTTCATGTAAAACGCATTAAATTCAAAAATTATTTAATACATGATCATTACATCATTTATAACCCATGATAAAGGAATAAAAGTTTCAAATTTGGAATTCCCATTTCAATTAATGAAAACTACATCTAGGGTAATAACCATGAATAAATAAATTGGTCAGGTATTCACAATATAAAGATATTTCATGGAAATGAAAGAAAATTAAAAGATATTTTTCAGCAACATAACTGGTATACAAAAAAAGATTATTGAATTATATTAATGAAGGGTAGATAAGTATCACATTAATATAACACAATTTGGATAGTCTTAGATTCATTTATGTGCATGAAGAATAAAAAATTAAAAAACATTATTAAAATATAGTACATGAAAGAAATGAAGTAAAGAGGATGAGAATTCATTTACATTGAAGACTTTCATCCTAAAACTTAAGTATGACTCCTTAACACCATAAGGGAATCGTGTATGGACACATTGAGAGGTAAACTGGCCGTAAAAACATTGATGATTGATTTTTAGTGGAGAGTATGGTGAGAATATTTGGTATTTATAGTAAAATATGATGAATTTTTTATTAATTTATAAATATAGGTATCAGAATTCTAGGCTGTGGAAAATGAAAAACCATTGTCATAAACATGGGTTTTTGTCAGGGTTTTAGACATTTTGTTCATGTTTTAAAATATTTTATTTAATTAGAATAAAAATTAATTTTATAATATTAATTTTCCATAGAGAAATACATTTTCCATAAAATATAACATCAAAATTTTTAATCTCCATTTTACACTTTGGAATGTTATTTATAGTTTTGAAGATTGATTTAAATCCATTCAAAAAACATAATGTTAATAAATAAACATATATCGGCCTTATCAAGACTTTAACATAATTATTATATCACTTTTATGCATTTATGATGTCATAAAACTTACCATATGTTATACCATATTATATATTTTATCAAAAAAATTAATTATCTCAAAAAATTATGAAAAACTCACCATTGGAAAATTTCAACATTCTTGTTTCAAAAATTTCATCCATTTTGTTAATAAATTTTCTAAATATGTGAAATTTAATTTTTGAATATAAAATAATTATTTAATAAAACTATTAGTTTTTATTATGACATAAAATTTCCATCCCTTTGAAATACATTATATTAATAATTTTTTTATAAATAATTGTTTTCTATCTATTATAAAAAAATATTTTTATTTTAAAATATATTTCAATGAAAATTATATATATATTCCATAAACAATATTCACAGTAATTTTGTTTAAAAATCTATTTTATCATATAATCTGATAATATACATTTTATATAAGAGTGTGAGATTAGATAATAATGAAAAATAAAAAAACTATTAATTACATTCTAAAATAAATAAAATTTAATACAAATAGGTTCTATATACATAATCCCTCTTTACAACAGCATAATTTCTAAGGATAAGGTGTGTGGTGATGGTAATTTTGTGAGGTGGTTCAGCTTAGATTGATCTCAAAGTGATCTCCTCTAGTTGGAACTTCTCCCAAAGGTTTTTTTTATTTGAGCATCACTTATTAAAGCTCTTCTTGGGATTGATCAAGATAAAAATCCAAAGATGGTACCTCCAACCCTAACTCTAATAAATGATCTTCATAAGGCGTGATTCTAATTTTTGAGGTCATTGTTTCATCCTATTATATTCATTTAACTCTTATCAGCATCTTTAATATAAACTAGCCATAGTGGTCACTTTGTAACAATAACAATACCAACTATCATAATTTCTTATTTATATATAGACCAATTTTCATTTTGAGTTTCTAGGTATGAGAACCTGAGAATAATTTTATAATAATATGAAAATAATATTAGAAACTCATACCCTACATATCAAAGATCATAATCTTTATTAATAGCATAAGGATTGATAGTTCATAAGACATGAATTAAAAAAAATAATGAACTTGAACCACCTGAGTATGACATTGGTATAGAAATGTTGTAAAAAAGAATCTTGTAACATTTTGAATATATTTAAATAGAAAAATGTTCACTCATTAAATTAATGATATGAAATTAAAACCTTTCATAAATTTATTGACATGAAATCAAGTCTATGTATAACATTGTGTACATGAAATCGGGTTCATGCATAAACTTATGGACATGTATGTAGGTCTAGGTGTAACATTATGTAAATTAATTAATTTCCATCTATAATATTATGGGTATCAAAGCACTTACATGCATATAATTTATGTCATGAAATTATGTTCATTCATAACATAATCAACTCATGAGTTATCAATCGTTTCCTAATGCATTGGAGGGATATATAGGTTTCACCTACCTGTAGTTATAAAATAACCAACATCTATGGTTATAATATAATCACTGTCACATAATGAAAATCATACATATATGCGCTATAAGTTCATAAAGAAATCATCACATCATAACCCATTAAAATAAATGTGTTTCATAAACAATTCATCATAACATAACTCAGGAAAAAGGAACATGATTCGTAAGAATTTCACCATGGTATAAACCATGGATGAGAAATGGGTTTCATAAAAATCTTGTCATAATAAACCATTAAAATAAATAATTTTAATTTTATATTTGGATCATATCTCTATTAAATAACAATTAACATCAAAGCATGTCATATTATATTGGATGTTATTTTTGATGATTACTTGGATCATTTCTTGAGGAATATTACCATTTATTGAAAATCACATTAATAGAGCATGAAATTCATAAAATATTAGGGAAAATATTTTCTTTGAATAAAACCTTTTAATCATAAAAAATAATATTTAAAATAATTTAAAACATTTCATGACTAAAATAACATTTTTTTATTGAAAAAAATTGTTTAATATATAAAACATTTTAAAAATCTGTATATTTGAAAAAAACTATTACATATATTTTAAAAAAATTAAATCATATATACTTTTAAAAATATTTTTAATTAAATATTATTTAAATATTATTTATAAAACATTGAAACATAAATATATTTCTTATAAAATAACTTTTAAAAATATTAAGGGATGTTTTAAATCATTGATCGGTCATGATAGTGGAAATTTTTTTCATGTCGTGCATATTAAAAAGAAAGATTCTTTTCATATTTTTATTAAAAAACAAGAACTATTTTGAAACAAACACAAATATACCATTTAAAAAAATAAATCTTGTTTACAAATTTACTTTAAAAATCATTGAAGAATATTAAAATATTTTAGAAAACATGTTTTGGAAGGAAACTGATTTTTTGACCAAAGAGAGAAAAACATTCAATTTTCTATTAAAACATTCTTTTGAATTAATGAGATCATAATGAGAGTAAAATTAAGATAAAATAACTATTATTAGAAGAAAATAAAAAGAGAATAAATTTATTTATTTTATTGAGATATAGATCATAATATTTCATCTTTGTAAGTGTAATATTTAATAATCATGACAAATAATGATATTATAACAGAAAATATTACTACTTTGGGAACTTTGAATTGTAATACCCAAGAACGAATAAAATTACATGAAAAATATAATATCATGAAATTATTTTTATTCATGATATAATAAGTAAATTTGGAATTATATACATCTCGTAGAATAATATAGGTGCATAACATAACATATGTCTCAAAGAAGACAATGTGAGACAGAAATATCTTAATGGTTTGGTAATAATTGAACCGTAACACCCATAAAAGAGATATAAATAAGTAGATATGTAAATATACACAATTTATATGTTAGTTATCATAAATTAAATCCATGGGTATTATAAACATCACATAAAATAAAATACATGGTGAATAAAGCATTTTTCTCAAAGAAAATAAAAATGAGGCAAAAATCCTTTACCTTGTGTCTTGACATTTTTCACACATGTTCAAACATCTATTATAATAAATATAAGTTTAGTATAAATTTAATTTATTATAATACACATAAATATAATATCATATATTATCTTTTTATAACTTTTTATCACTTTTTCATTAATATCCATTTATTATTACTATTATTTCATGTGTTAACTGCCTGGTTTTCGCACGTATGTTTTGTCATGAATTTTATAGATCCTAAACATATGTTGTAGTTTAATAATACAAAAAATTTAACCCAAGTTATAAATATAATATTTATTCATTATATACATAATAATAATCATACAATATTTTAGTGATATAAAATAGACTAAACCATTTAGGGAGATATTAGGATGTATATAGGCATAAACATTGTTTCCATATTCTTAATGGTTAGAGAATAAGAAATATAAATAATATATAACCCTTAATTAATCATTATTATTTCTTATATATAATATTTATCATATATATTAATTTAATTTATAAATATTTTAATCCATGTGGTCCATAAAGGAAAAATATAACACATCGGTTCGTAAGGCGATAATATATCATACACATATGCAACGTTATTGTTTTTCACTATGTTGAATATTAAGAAGTTTATTTTATATTATATTTCAAAAAAAATATTATTATTTAATAAATATAACACTTAGTAATTAAATTTACCCATTTTACCTTCCATGTAAAGTGTTAGTGAAAAATGAATCAAATGACTTCATGCTGGTGTAGTTCGACGTACCCTTGAGCGACATTCTCATTCCAAATTTTAGGGAAGTGGAGATGGATCTAAGAAATTCCCTAAAAAATCCATATTGATTTAATATAATTAGTTTATTATATAATAATGATCTAATAATAATAGAAGTATATTGAGGAAGAAATAAAAAACCCACATTGAAGAACGTAACCTTCTTTTGGACAACTTCTTTTGGTTTTCACCAAAAGACTTTAATGATTGGATTTTTGTCCAAAAAAATATTATACGATGAGTATAGGGATTTTAGTATGTGATTTTGGAAGGGATAGGTCAATCAAAAATGGTTTCATGGTGTTAAGTGAAGAGTAGAGTGGGTGGCCTTTTATAAGTGAGGTCAGTGACACATTTGTAATTTTTTGAAAAGAGTGAATCCCAAAAACATTTTTTTCGTGAAAAAATATAAAATAATGAACCAATATCTATAATTTAAGGGAAAAGGTCAATATATATATATTGGTTATTTATGTTTAATTTATGCACCATAACTATTAATTTTAACCACTTAATAAACTAATTATTACCTTATTTGTGGTAATTAATTTTAACTATTTTCACTAATCACTTCAGTAAAAAATGTTTACATTATTAGGTAACAAAAAAATTTATTCATAGAATTATGGAATCTATTTTTCTAAATTAAATTCACATTAGTGGAAAATATCAGTTTAAAATTATTCCTAAAAACATGATGATAAAGTGGGTTTTTATAGGGAAAATGATCAAATGATTAAAAGGATTTTATTTCAAAATTTTATATGGAATTTATTCCAATGAAATAAAATATATTAAGCTATATATAATTATTATAATTTTATTTTAAAAAATTTTAAATTATAATTTATCCATTTAAATTATTTAAATAAAAAGGTAATTTCCAATGAAAATATATAACTTTCACTTTTCATCAAAAAAATTAAATTTATCAAAAAAATCATAAAACAGCACCCTAAGATTAATTTGACATGATTATTTAATAAATTATTTTTATTTTATAAAATAAATATTTAAATACTGAAAAATTTTAATTTTTTAATAAGTGTGGAAAATAATGACCAAACTGCATTTTATGAATAATACTGGTTTTAAGCGTAAAATTAGATTTTCTATTATATTATTCTGATAAAAACAATTTGATGAATACCAAAACAGTATTAAATATATAATATATATATTTCATTAATGTTATTGCCAAATAGTGATAAATTTAATTATTATGATAAGACAAATTTATAAGAAAAAAATAGTTTTTCATTAAATCATTTACTTTATATTCATTTGATTTTTTCTTCCTTTCTTATTAATTTAGTAAAAATGAATTAATTTTATAAATGTTAAAACTATAAATTTTAATAATTTATTTAATATTATTCATACCCACCATTACAATGGATTGATGGTAAGTGGCATATCAAATAATAATATTAATAGAATTTTGTTTTTTGGTAAAACATAGTCTTGCATATAGCATAAGCTATAGACGAAACTACATGTTCTATATAATACATGATATAGTCAGTATTTAATGTAGAAAAAGATAATGTTGTGGTTGTTTTCCATGTACATTATCAATAAAACTTGTTCTTTCATGTAACTCAAGTTATCAAAAAATAAATTAAATAATTTGAGAAAAATATTTCACAAAATCACTGGTTGTTACTTTCTACCCACCTTAAAATGAATTTCTACCTTGAAATTCATCTTAAACATCATAGTTTTAACACTTTATAATTCCTTTTTTTAAACCACATTTTAGTAATGTAAAATAAAACATTTCTTAAAAAAAGTTTGAAACAAAAAGGTTACCTAAAGTAACACGAAATCAGGTTTCCAGATATGAATAAAATTAGTGTGAAATTAAAATATAGATATTTAAGTAAAATGTAAATAATTATGTTGAGTGATTAGAAATCTTTGATAACAACAAAGTTTGTGATCCAAATACTATTAATTCCCAAAAAACCACAAAAACATTTTGTGTAAAAAGATCATTGATATCATCAAAAATGATGATAATAATATAATATTTATATTTCAATACCATTTTCCTAATGTTTAGGGATTATTTATACATATTATCACATCCTTTCCACCAATATATGAGTATTCAAGAGGAATTTTTCAAGCATAGAGAACTAAAATAAACTATTAACTTATCACATATTTCAAAAAGATATCAAACCCTTCCTCTTATCCATAGACATTAACCTAATCCAAAATGGTAAGCACATGATAAGATAATTCCAAAGACAACAATCATCTTAAACCATTCCATAAATATTTAACCTTGATAAATACAAATCATATAAGAATAAGAAAATACAAAATAAACTTATCATCAATCCACCAAAAAAACATCAATTAGCTCTTAATGTCACATACCAATATGTGAATACCATTATCATGTATTCTATTGAAACAATGTAATAACCAAAATTTCCATAAAACATTATATAAAATTTAAATTATTTCTATTTAATTAAATAAAACACAAATTCTTAGATATATTCCCTAAATCCAAAAAACTCTATAACTCTATCAATGATAGCATAAACCAATTTTAAAACAAACTATTAATCATTTCCAAGATAATCAGTACTATCCAATTTAATTTATCCATATCAATCATATCTTCAACCTAAATTCATTATCTAAAAAATTGTAACATTTTTAGGGTTTCCCTTCCCTTAATCATGTGTTTTCCAAGAATATGACCTCTCCCTTAAAATAACTTATCTAAGTATTCTTCACCATTAAATATATTCTTGAAATTACTTAATAAAATAAATTTAATGAACAATTCTTATATATTTCTTAATTCTATGATCCTAATACTTTATCACATCACTCATTCTAATTTTTTTTAAACATTAACTACGTTTCATCATATTATCCCATAATACCTCTTTCCTTTTATATGTCATTTGTAGACTCTTCATCCTCAATAGAAAACTCATTACTCATAAAACCATGATGATTTT
Source organism: Viscum album (assembly GCA_963277665.1). Taxonomy (NCBI): domain Eukaryota; kingdom Viridiplantae; phylum Streptophyta; class Magnoliopsida; order Santalales; family Viscaceae; genus Viscum; species Viscum album. The sequence continues at coordinate 274,783,371 of OY728126.1, read as the reverse complement.
ATTCATGAGATTTTCCCTTAGGAAATATATTCAAAAAATTCCCATAATATCCACATTTATAGAATTTAAATACCAATGATACCTTATAGAAACCATTATTTTCATCCATGGTGTTAACTAATCTTTTCATTTTTTCCTCGAAAATTACTACTCCATGCCAAACTTTTACACACATAAATCCTCTTCTCATTCCTTTGAGAAATTCCCTTGAGTTACTATTCCCATATTATTGATATATATAGGAAACTAAATCTTCATTCCTCCATGGTCCCCACTATCTATGATCTCAGTTAACTCTATCCTTATCTTCTTTGGTGAGTATGAGAGTTGGCTAAGGTAAAAAAAGTATCATGTTTAGTAATAACTTACTATGAATAATCATAATATCCTTCATTATGGTTATCATCCCATTTTTATTCACATTAGAAAATTTTCCATCTTACTCAATGTTCACCTAGTTTCTTTTGGTTTTATCCATTAACTAAAACTAAAATTAATGGTGTGAGAAATACTAATCAAAATGAGATGACACATAGTTACAAAAAAACATTTAGAGGATTTATAAATCATCTCACCATATTCTCATTCTTTGAAACCTTTTATTTAACCTAGGTCATCCATACTCAACATATATTTAAATAATTAATAATTGTTTGAAAAGAATATAAAGATTAACCAAAGTATATACACCAGGAGTTTCAAACCTAATATGCAGTAAGGACTATTTTTGTGAACTAATTCCAGGTCAATTCTATCTCAATATGTTTTTTTGGGGGTTGTTGTCCCTAGTTACATATGTTCCATAACCACTTCCACATTTAGTATCTTGAAAATGTTGTATTTCTAAATAAACCACACAATCTATTTCATAAAAAAACATCAGGATGTTTTTATAATATTATCCTTAAATTTAATATTAGGATTATGTTCTATAATCAATTTTTACCAAAATATATTTCCCAAAATTTTTACTAATCTTTCTTTTCTACCAACTATAAATTCCCTGACTCTTGAAACTCTTAGCCAGAGTTTACTTTATTACATTATAACTTTATAATGGGTATCACAACCCGAATTACTGAATATATTATTATACATGGTCATCTATATACAAAATTCGACCTATTTTACATTTGAAAACATAAAATATCAAAATTCATTTTCTTAGAACACCATTTTCCCTTAAGGATGTCCAATAATATCAATCATAAAATGCTTCTTGGAATCATTGGGAATACAAACATAAGAAAGGGTGTGCTCAGATGTGCTGTAAGGGTAATCATAGAATGAAATCTATCAATGATCGCATAATTATAACATAAGTATATGGGTATGAGAATATGATTATAAAATTTAAAACGCATACCCTTCATATCAAAGATCGTAGTCTTGAGTAATTGCATAAGGATTGGTGGTTCATATGACATAAATCAAAATAAATTAATGATCATAAACCAAGAGAGTATAACATTGGCGTAAGAAAGTCAAGAAACAAAAGTATGTAACATTGTGAACATGTTTTAATATAAGCATGTTCACTCATTATATTAAGTACATGAAATGTGGACCTTGCATAAAATCATATATATGAAATTAGGTCCCTAAATTACATTGTGAACATTAAATTAGGTTCATGCATAACCTTATGGACATCAAATGAGATCCACATGTAATAATATAGAACTGAAATAAGGTCCATGCATAACATTATGAACATTAAATCAAGTTCAGGAATTCAATAATCAATTCATGGGTTATCTATCATTACCCAATGCATTGGAGGGAGATATAGGTCATATATGTCTACAGTTATCATGTAACAACCATTATTTTTAAAAAATTAACTACCATAACATAAATAAAATCATATATATTTGGTCCATGATATCATAAGAAATGCATCTTATCATCACCCATGAAATGAAATAGGCTTCATAAATAATTCATTATAACATAACTCGTTTAAAAGGTATGAGATATTAATAATTTCATTATGGTATAACCTATGAATTTTTAAGGGGTTTCATAAATATATTTTCATCATAAACCATTAAAATAAATAATAGTAATGGTATCCTTGGATCGTATCCCTAGTAAATAATTATTAACCTCAAAAGATTTCATATTTTTAAAGATCTTTAGGATAATTTCTTCAGGAATATAACCTTTTTTTGAAAATTACTTTTCTTTTTTAATTTTTATTATTACATAATATGTAATATTATTTTTTTATAAATACATTTATTTGTACTTAAATTTTGAAAAAAAATATCCCTTATTAAAATAGGAATTCCTTTATTAATCCAAGATAGAATATTCAGGCTGTTATACTAAAAATATAGGGTGTTACTTTCTACCCCATAAACAATTTTTACAATGAAATTTCATTACTCAAATGAATTAAAATGAGGGATATTTTTCCTCATTAAATTTTCAAGTCCCTATATCACTTCCTTAAACTTATTATTTCACAAAAAAACATTAACTAGATGAGTGGTCCTGTTTTTCTGTACTTTATCACTATGATCCATGATATCCACTTGTATTTCATTATAAGATATATCATTCTATATTTTACAAACACCATGATCAATTCATGTGATGGACCTGGTGTTTACTTCCTTTAAAATGATACATAAAATACATTTTACACTTGTGAGAGGTTCAGTGGAAGTCCCAACTAATAAGATATAGTCCCCACATGATAAAAAATTTCACAGGGGATGCTATATATATGGTTCAACTTTCCCTTCCTAAATCACATAACTATATTTCATAGTGATATTTAAAGGAATGATTGTTCTCTTGTGTGAAACTATATTTATCTTCAATGATTACCTATATATACCTTCTATTAAATATGTGATGATTTAATATATTTATGAATAACATCAATATTCTAAATTATTTACATAGAAATAATTGGTTCCAATAGCTTTTTATATCAATATTAATTCTAACAAGTTAGAGTTCAACATAGATTCCTATATAGATCCTTATATAGAAACATTTTAATGATTGAGTTGAAACTATTGTTATATGATAACATGACCTATGAATATGTTGATCCTAACATCCTTTAAAGTACATCAAGCATGATCTTTGTATATTATCAAAAAAAATTGATATTACTTTCAGATTAATAATTAGTTTGAGGATTATATGAAGTAAACCAGTTAAGATATTTATCTAACTACCATTAAATTATTCTCTAGAAATTTTATGTGAACCGTGGATTAGGAAATAAAAAAATTAAATGTGGTACTACATAGAGATTTAATACTTCCTTGATATATATATTCTATAAAGATGATCTATTGTAAAATCCTCTGAAATTCCAATGGAATGATATGAAATTATAAGAAAATTAACCATAATAAAAATGGACTTGTTTCTATTAGAGTTACTAGGAAGAGAAATAATGAAACCCATTATAACATTCTCACATTTACATATATATATGGGTAATGGTTTCATTATTGTCTTATACTTTTTATATTTTTTTAATGAGATGATGGCATACTAATCATTTTGATGAATATTTTTTAATATCCCTTTTTATGTTGTCCCATCAGAAGTGTTATTAGAGATCTCCATACATCTTTTTGTTTCCTAGGTGAATAGAGAATGATGTTCTGTGTTCATCATAAAAATGTTACTTGTGTAGTTTTTGTATGGATAAGACTCATATTCATATTTCAAATCTTATAATAACATCTAATCATAGGATAAACTCTAGAATATTTCCTCCCCTATTTTGTAACTAAATAACTTCTTTTTATGCCTCTTTGATCATCACTTGGATAATGGTTGAGAATTCATTTTGATATGGAAGGATTTTATCCCATTCTAAATGATTTCCATTTGTATCCTTTGAATATACCTGAATATGATTCCTATTTTAATCACCATTATAGATAATATAACATAATCCTTCTTGTTGAGAGAAACAACAACCACGATATATCCACAAAATGGAAATTACGTAAGAAAACAAAATCCTTGATTAACTATTACCATCTCTTTTTTCACATGTTCAAATCCATTTGTGTAGATATATAATTTAATATCTTGTTATTTTTGTATTTATCACAATTTTCACTATATTGATAATGCATCAATATTATTAATTAAAAAATTACAATTTTCAATTTCAGATAATTCCTTGAGAAATTTTCTCATGGATATTTAATTGGTGCATAGTATATTCTATCACTATTTTCCCTTTTTCATGATAACACAACCAAATACCTTTTGTAAAGAATCATTATATATCACTAAAACTTCTACAAAATAAGGTGATGTTATTACAAGTGTAGTAACCAACCTCTCATTAATATCTTTAGAGTTAACATCACATTCTTCCATCCATTGAGACTTCACCTCCTTTTGAGTCAACTGAGTTGGTGGATTTCAAAATCATGAGAAATTTAACCCATAGTTTTAATAGTTTCCATATAATCCAAAGAAATTAAATATTTCATTTTTAGTTGTTAGTTTTGTACATTCTTCAATAATATCCATATTTGAAGTATCCAAATATACACCCTATTAAGATTACATGACTCATGAATGAACCTTTTTAATTAAAAAAATCACACTTTTTGAACTTGAAATATAATTTATCATCTCTTAATATCTTTAATAGAATCATTAAATTCTATTTATTTTCTTCATTTTTATTGAAATATATGATAATAACATCAACAAACACTACAAAAAATTAATATAGGTAATTTCTAAAAAATATATTCATAAAGTTCATAAATATATTTATATAATTTCTAATTCCAAAAAAATCACTATTAATGAATAGTTTCCTTATATTGTATGGAAGGTAGTATGATGCATATTTTCCCTTTTCAAAATTACTTGATGATATCTAAATCAATGATAAACCTTTAATAATTATTGATTCACATTAAGTTATTCAAAAAATTCATTAATACAAGGTGGAAGATACTTATTCTTAATTTTGATCTTATTATGATTATGATAATAAATTAAATATTGTATTAACTTATTATTATTATTAACAAAGAGGTTGGGCTAATCCCATTGTGAAGAACTTGGGAATATAAAATTATTGTCTAGAGTATCATTTATTTTCTTCCTTAATCTTTATAATTAAGTATTATCAATTCTAAAAGGGATCTCTAATGTGAAAAAACGCTAGGTATGAATGTAACTGAAAACTCATCCTCATGGTCAAGGGTAATTCCATAGAAATATTTGGTAAATATATTAATATATTCCCATAAAATGTAATATCTTCAATTTTGGGTTCTTCCCCAACCATTTCATCCAAATATACCTCATTATTGGGTGTTAATACTCATAATAAGAAATTAGATTTCATATAATTTTTATAATAATACTTGCATTGATATATGATCATGGGTTGATCTTGGATATGAAATGATATTTCCATTTATCATTAATTGATATGATATATATGTAAAGGGATTCAATCCACGCTAAATATCACATCAAATTCTAATAAAACAAGGATAACAATATTTTTTTGTTGTACCTTTCCAAAAATATAATTCTGAAAATGTATTTATAACTAAGAAAAAATAAACACAACATTATTCCTTTTCACCAATAACATAATATATAATCTATATTAGGTTGATCAATAGTATTAGTGAACTTTCATGATATGAAATAATGAACAGAAAATCAATAAAATATACCATTCATAGTTTTTAATTGATAACAAGTGATCCGTTCACCACTTAATTTTCATGATACAATTTAGAAATATATATTTCATATTCTCTACCTTTATCACGTGGTTTTGGTGGTTGTTGATTTTATATTTCTTCCTTAATTCTTTATTTTGTGCATTGGTTAGTATAATTACGAAAAAAATTATAGCTTAAACATTAAACTATTTATGCTACATTAAGTGGAACATGCATCTTCTCAACTGTGTTGATATCTGTATAAATATATCCTTCATAATCATTTGATTGGTGTCGCCCTTTTCTATACATAAAACATTTTCTTATTCCATTGATGTGAATTCTTGTGTGTCTCTTCCCTCATTTTGTAATATTTGTAGTTGAATCTTATTTCCTATATGCTATTTATCTTTCAAGCCTCCATGAAACTCCATTTTTCTCTTGTTATCACAATAAAAATAATTTCAATAAGATTTTACAATTTCCATCTTCACGTTAGGATAATATGAGTAATCAATTTTTAGTTACCAATGTCTCTTATTGATAGTGTTTCTTATAGCCTTATTTTTAAGTAACTAAAGATTTAATCGACTTTACAATCTGAATTAATATAAAACGAGTGAAATAAATTGAATGTATCCTTATGTTTTATTTATATGAACTAATTGATTTTTCCTCCTTCTAATTAAGCTCAATGAATTCCAACTCCATTTTTATGTCTCGAGTTCAAGGAAAAAATTTGTTGAAAATTTTATTATTAAACTCCTCCCATCACAATGATTCAATTTATTTTTTATACCTTTTTATATTATTCAAATTACACTATTTTCTCACTTCTCCTTGAAAATGATAAATAACTAAAACCACCTTTTCATGATACAAATAATAAGGAATATAAAATGTATTTTATGTTGTGTTAATCCATTGAATAATAATTAATGTATTGTGATTTCCACAAGGGGATGAAGGTCATTGTTTTATGAATGAATCTAAAGTGAGTTATTCCTTATATAAAGAATTTTATATTTAGACATGGTTTATTTTATTATTTCTAACTTGTTATATCTGGAAAAAATAACCAAGATATTTTACATAACAGATCCCATCCCATTCAGTTTTTCATTGGGAGAATCATGAAATTGTCCTTCACATTCATTATTTACTAAATTAATTATGGTCATATCTGCTGAATAAAATCAAAATGTTTGGTGTGATTAATTTACTATAATACCTAATTAAATAAATGTAAACAAATATATGAAAAAAAATCAATTGTATGTTGTGTTGACCCAGGATACCTTCGATTCAAACAAGACGAATTTAATTGTTTTCTGATTGTTCATATTTTTAGTCCATTGGATGATGATGTGATGTTTTTTTGTTAATAATAAATGATGTATCATTAATATCTCCTACTAGTACCTATCATGGGCCGAAATTGAAGATGGGTATGACCCATAAAGCCTACATACAACAGGTCATTGATTGGTGATTAGCACTTAGGGTATACAATACTCAAATGGGAGTAATTTTCCTCATTATTCCATGGAAAGGTAAAATAATAACTGATAAACTACATAATATAAATTAATAAACTAAATCACAATGAATGATGTGATATTTTATGAAAAAGTAAAATTGAAAATAACCCACAAACTACTCCTATGGCAGTGACCACAAACTCCAGAAACTCACGAATAATAACCATAAGCTAGAAATGCTCATCTTGACCAAAAAATCACACATGAGATCCTATATATCTCTGTGTGTGTGTGTGTGTGTGTGTTTGGTTTCGGATACAAGTATACTCATTTTTAAACTCTTTTAAACCTCTCATGAGAATGTCTAATAAGCATACTAATGCCCTAGTGAATTAATAGAAGAACCAAGTCATTAACTAAATCTAATAAACAATATTTTTAAACTCATTAGGTAATGATCACCATATTTTTCACACAAAAAAACATAAAAAAAGAACATATATATGTAGGGTTACCCAAAACCACTTTTATTCTAAACTAGCAATCCTAAACCCCAATGGATTACATTTTATATCTCCCATTACATCTATATGACACACTGCACATCAGTGAATATGCATCACACCCATAGTCACACAATATCAGCCACATCATTATCACGTCCACATATGTATAAAACCAAGATCTATCAAAACCCTATGTAAATATATATTACACATTAATCAATTACATCACATACATAGATATACATTTCATACAATTATATGTTCAATCCATAAGCCAATACAACCTATAAATACATATATGAAATAATTTATAGTCACTACATCCTTGCTGTGTATACATCCTATAACTATAATCCATCATATCCCAAACAATCCCACATACCAATTCTATTTCTAGGGGATAGACTGGGGTATGGGGTCATAATCTATTAGTATCCTCCACAAACTATATATTGGGAAACATCCAGAATCAAAGTCTAGAAATGGGCATCAACATCCTCAACTAACTTTAATGGTAGAGAATAAAAAATAATAGAATGTTATTATATATTAAACATGCAACCATTCAATGGGAACGACCTAACCCTATATCTTCTTATAACACCCTAACTTCTTAATATATATCATAATTTTAAATAAATATAACATATTAGATATCCTGTTTAACATGAAGCACAAAACTAAAAAAGACCATGACATGCCTTATTAAAATAATCTAATATGATGTGAAACATCAATAAGAAAATTATAATAACATTAAAAACTCATGTAAATAAAAACATAATAAATAACTATATTATATATATATATATATATATATATTATAATTTCATGTCCTTCAAATAAACATTATGTACTTGATTATATGTATTCATTGTTTTGAATATTAATAATTTTTATTATCACATTATGATTCTTTCTTTCCATGACATAGTATGTTATAATTTACGAATAATATATGCAACACTTAAAGGTCATGGTAGTTTTCTACAATGATTAAAAATTTAAGGTTTCATGATCATATTCTTGAATAAATATTTAATTGTTGGATGATATAGATAAGGGGTCATGGATGATACAACATTATAGGGGTAATAGGCTCATAATACATTAACGCGCCTTCTGATAGTGTTTTCATTTGTAATCTACAAGAATGGTGGTTATGAAAATAGACCTTCCTATTATAAATCTAAAATTTTATGTTTCATTGGAAATTTATATATGTGTACTTGTGTATTGATCATTATAATTTAATATTATCATTAATAAGTACGTTAATTCATGTACTTTTATTTATTTATGAATACCATGTTGAAATATTTTCATGATGATGTTGGATATATAGGGTTTATTATAAGTGATATTTCTTTATTGGATAATGCGAGAAAGGATTTATACCTTATGTATTTTAATAGAAGTAGATATCATAGGCCCTTTAATTTAAACAGAACTACTTAGATAATTCCATGTACATAGTACTCCGTGGGAAAGTTAATTTCAACAAAGTCTATGAAAGAGACATCAGACACAAATTCCCTCACCCAATATAAATATTAATCCCAATCTAAAATCTTAAATATTACATGAAGCTCAGAATATTATTTTACTCTCTTCTCTTACTATCCCATAATCTATTTAATAGCCTAAGATGATATCATCCCATAAAAGACTAATATTTCCCCCAATGTCAACAAAAATTTTAATATTTTCTGGATTATTCCCTCCATCTGGACAGTCGATCTCAATCATAAACAAATGATATTTCTCTCTACATATGGGATTGTTTTTTTAAACTATACTACAATTTTATTTACAGCCAAAATGATATATGGATTCTGTTTGTTTTTTACTTCGATATAAAAATGATATTAATTTTCATGATATGTGTTTTTATGTAGTATACCATTATTATAGGGTAAATTAAGGTAATTTAAAACTTGAATGTCAAGAATGTGATTAAACTAAATTTAAATGGTTTTAAATACAATTTCATGCAAGAGTAAGGGCACAATTTTTATAATGGTTTGGATAACATCTCATTGTATAATTTTACATTATTCGTAGAGTATACCTACTTAACAGTCTTTACTGATCTATTGAGATTAATTGTGTAAGATAAATATTCTTACAAAAATTAAAATACAAACAATATATTTCTTTTATACCCATGTAATAAAATTACCCAGTCCAAACAATGACCCCAGAGGTTCATTACACTTTTAGAATCCCATTAATGAGAAGAAATTTTTTTTTCATGCACTATGACTTTGTATTGAAAAATACAATTGGATATGATTCAAGTGATTATAGTGTAATGATCAAATTATATGATTAGAGATTAATAACATTAAAAATTATTCGAAATTAATTTCTAAAATATTATTGGATGTTTTGAATTAGCATTAGCTTGAGATGATTTCAGATGGAGTGTAAGTTGTGAGATTCAAATTTTGGGTACAAACTTTTGTAAGGAATCCATGCCTACTAAGAATAATTCTTTTAGGGTCCCCATCCACTAAATCTCTTTATTGATATTTTACTTACTAGTGCATTGATTTTTGTGCATCTTCCACATTAAAAAAATAGATTCCCCTAGTTGATCTTGTTTGTTGAATTTCTAGTACAAAGGGTTGTAGAAACACCTTTTATTTGTCCATTTTATCCTTGATATATAATTCATTGGTTGGTCTAGATAATATATAGGTTCAATAATTGAGGGGATATCTAAGATTAAAATTTGTATTATGATGATTGAGTGGATGACCATTATAGTCAATTGATTGTGTTCTTTCAACCATAGTTTAAAATGTTTGTTATTATAAATTGACAGTTGGTTAAGGTCAAACTTTTTTATTCAAAGATTTTATTGTTTATAGATTGAAAATAAATTGGAATTTAGCTATAATAAATAATAAAAGTCAATTTATATTTATTAAATCATAGTTTATTCTTCTCTAATTGACTAATTATACTTAGATAGCTTATCATCCTTCATGATTTTATTCTCTGTCACTTCAAATGGAAGTAAGATTTTTTCATAAAAAATTGATCATTCAATTAAATAATATATAAAATTATAAATAATCATGTTTTTTGACTAATGTAATTTTTTACTTAATTTTTTTTCTCATCACCATGACATAATTTTTTAATAATTAAATCATGAACATGTATGTGTTACCTCAAATAAAACTAATTTTGACGAGTTATAAAAAAATATTTTAGAATAATATAGGATATATTTTTTTTAATAAGTCAAAAAATATTTAATTTATAATTATAGGTACAGGTTTCAAAAATATATTTGGTGTAATATTTGAAATGATTTTATAAGTGATTTTTTCTAGATTTTTTTTTAGGTTTTAGAAATGCAATTCAAATTTTAGGAAAGTGGTTTTTTTCAATTATTGTTAGACCTAATTTTTTTAGGGGGGGTTTTTTTTATAATGATCAAAATTAAAATTATAACTCATGGATCCCAAAAAATTATGGTTGGCAAAAATTTTATGTTTTTGTGGCCTGTTCTGGTAGTCCAATTTTTCTTGAAAAATGTTTTTTCATAGATATTTGTTTTTTTAAAAAATATTAATAAAAAAATCTAAATTTTGGATTAATTCATACTTTCTAAATGGAGTTTTTATGATCATAATTTTTTTATCAAACTATATTTTTTATTATCAAAATTATTGTAATATATCAATGATCAGAATAATATGTGTTCTTTTAAAATCTGCATTCTGAGATAATCTACCCAAAATTTATAGTTTGTATTTTTTTAAAGTTCTTGGAGCATTAAAAATCATTATCAAAAAAATTCTATATTATGATTATAAAAATTGAAATGGAATAAAACCCAAAAAAAAAAATTTATCCAAAATCTATAATAATTGTTGGTTATATTTTTTGAGAAAGATAACATGTAACATTTCATTTATTTGGTGTATCCCTATCAAAATATCTAACATTCTCTACAGGAGTAGTTTTGTGATATTTTTCTCATGTAAATAACTAAATAAAAAAATGACAAAAATATTTCATTTTAGGATCAAAGGGACAGTATCTAAATGATACTTTCTTAAAGAAAAAAGTTATCAAAAGTACATTCTGAAAATTCTTAGAAGGAAGACCGACATCTTTATGATTTGGATTTATTAGTGTAACTAATGTTAAAACCGAATTTTATGATGATGATGATGAAAATAAAGTCATTTTTCTTGTTCATGGTAACTTATAAAACCTTTTCCTCAAATTGATCATATTTTTATATTTACATCTACCCATAATCTAACATCTAATCATTTATTTTTTTCATATGAAAAACCCCCTTTCTTAGATGGGAGAGTTTTTTTTACTATGATTTCTAATCCAATAATTCCATTTCTGGATCCAACATCAGATATTGGTATAATTTCTCACAAAGGATAAACTCTATTTAATGTAATTTGTGAAAAGTAGAGAATGAAAAAAAACATTCCCAAATTTTTTTTATCCTATTAGTTCCAAATGTGAAAGTATTCATGTTGTTGAGAAAACAAAAAAAACATGTATATTGGTTAAAATACAAAACAATAATGTTTATAGTTTTCCATGATCCTGAAAATATGGTTTCATGTTTTCTTATTTAATTTTTAAATTATATATTGATGTAGAAATTGTTCTAGTCAATGAAAATGGATAGGTATATTTCAATAAAGATATTAAATTTCCACAACTTTTTTGAAACGATGAGGTAGTAATAAACTTTAAAAAAATCAAAAAACCTATCTCAACAACAATAATATTTTCCCATATATTCCATACTGGACGACCTTTTTCTGGTTTGGTTGTATCTCATATCATGTTCTTTTGGAGTTGTTTTTATTTCTATTATACTTTGTATAATTTTTTTCTATTTCTCACATTTATTTAGATTGGGTTTTCAACATTGGATGCAATTCAGGTTCATGGTTGGGTTTATGTTGGGTTGGCTATCTCATTCATCCATTTAAGCTCAACTATAGCTAAATCCATATAATTAAATAGATTTACTTTCCCAAACAAATTTATGAATGCGTCAACCCTAAATTGACCTATCAACCCTAAATCAAGCCACCAACCAAATTAAAATTAAATATATATCATAGATCGCACCCTAAAATTTCAAAAAAAGTTAATATTATATAAAATAAATGACATAAAAAAGAAAAATTAATAAAAAGAATTTTTCAATTGACCCTCTAAAACAATTTTAAATTATTTTATTATAAATATGTTAATTTTTTTCATATTATTTTGATTATAAGAATTCAATATATTTTAGAATAAATTATTAATATAATTTTAGAATTTTATATTATCATTATTTTTTTTAGTTTTGTTTCATGAGTTAGACTAGTCATAAATGATCATCTAAAACATCACCCGAGTATTATTTGTATCACTTTATTTAAACTAGTTATAATATGAACCCATTTATGACTTAACCTAATTTATTTAAAATTTGGTTGTGTTGCATCAGATTCCAAATTGATAGTTTATCAATGCGAGTTTAGTTTCCAATTAATCTCTTCTAGCCTTGCATTAGTTCTTACTTTTTTTTACTTTTATGTACACATAAATTCATAATAATGAGCAAGTATTAGATAGAATTAAACCGAGGGAATGGTTCTAGTGGAACCATGTTTTTTGTCCTAAGAAACTTTGATTCAAAAAACATATTGGGTATTGTAAAAAATATGTGTAAAAAGACAATTGTAAATCATAGTACATTATCATTTTTTCTTGATTTTATTTTAAATATATCATTCATGAAAATAAACTCATATTTATGGTTGGGGAAACTAGATCGTGGAAAAAAATCATCTAACATAGGTTTGCCTATAATTTTATACATTAAATTTTGAAGTTGAAACTTTTAATCTTTGATAGATAACATTAAAGTTGATTCTACTTTTTGTATCTTCATGAATATGGCTACACTAGTAATGGAATTGTGGGTTTCACTAATCCAAGGTAGGTGGTCATCATGAGTTTTTCAAAAAGGGTCAGTGAATAGATAAAAATTGAGTTCGGTGATAAATTATGTTATGTCGTCCGTTTTAAGTATGTGAATGTACCTCACACTGTTATTAAGATTACACACACAAAATGATAAATTATTAATCATTTCATTTTTTATCTATTTATCATGGAGAACCCTATTTATATTACACTTCATAGTACATGACATATGACATCCTTCTTTGGGAGCCTCTAAAATATTCTGATCCTATTAAGTGTTAGTATGATCTCATATATACACTTCTTGTTTCAAAGGTTTCTTCTCACAACCAAAATTAATATGTTTGTAAAAATCAATATATTTTCAATATAATCATGATATGATGAACATCATGAGAGATATTGAAGAACAATTGTTTTTTTGGGATTCTTAAGAAATGGTCATATGGGGTTTGATTTCAAAATTATGGTGACATAAGAAACATTGAATTCATAGTAATTTATAGAGTACTTTGGAAGGTATACTTATTATATTTATTTAATTACTTTTCATGACCATTTCTAATAATGACTACTTAAAATGTTTTATATTTTTCAGGGTTCCGATATTCAACATTCCCATTAGAACATTCCTATGGAACACCCTATACAAAAAAATCTATATGAAGAATATGATCATGAAATAGTGAATAATTTGATTACAATTCACATTAGTAGCCCTCCTGATGATATCCTCATCTTCATGATAGGCCAATACATGATCAAATATACCTTTCATGAAATTGCAGAACACATGAAACAACTTGTCTCCACCACCCAAAAAGAATTTCTAATGTTCTTAATACTTCATATATACTTTCAAATATTAGATGAACTGCAAGAGAAAATATTTAAGTGGGATGAGGATGGATCTAGAAGAAGATTAATCTTGACTAAAAATACTAAATCATCCTTGATAATAAATAGGATTTTTTTACATCATTTACCTGGGGAATGGTGTGACAAAATATTATAACCTTAGAATGGGTATAGGTTCTCTTCAGTTATTTCGAGTGAGTCATACCATAGCTGATCAATGAGCCAGGTGCACAAATTTGATTGGGCCAGACAATTTTTTTTATGTTTACATAGAGAGTGTGTACTTTAATGATATGTTTTTTTTCCTAGTTCCCTAAATCCATAAGACCAACCTTGGTAATTTCATTATATTCTTTAAATGTTACCACGTTGATAATCTGTTTTATTTTGAAACATGGACCCACCTCCCCAAAAAAATATTCTAAACTCGATATACTAGTTGTGGTTCCTATGTTCTCCTAACAATGTCAGGTATCTCAATAGTATTTGTTGAAAAATTATGGATTTCCCCTAAAACAAAAATTATCTAAGATTTTTTTTATGGGTGATCAACCAGAGTGTTTAAATGAGTTTATGACCATCGTGACCATGTTTTCAGTGTGGTAGGAGTTCTTCAAACCCAAGGACTGAGCAAAGGATATTGAGGATTCAATGGAGAAGTTTTTTATGCCAGAGTCTGATCACATTACACTTCAAGATATTTAAAAGTAATTGGAATTGAATGAATGAATTAGTGACTGATGAAATGTTCAATTTTTAATATTGAAGTTAATGAAAAAAATTGGGAGGTGAGGTCCAAGTTGTTTGGAATTTTCAATATGCTGAAGATAAAACAAACATCATGTGGTCTAAGTTTGTATTTCATTAGAAAATCCAAATATTCTTTGTATTTCAAAATATCAATAAGGCTGATGGTAGTTTGAGAATACGTGAACTTCAGAACCAGAATTTCGTGTTTTTTTCATCCAAGTATCTCACTTTATGGGTTATTATATACACCAGACTATGTGGTGTATTTTGATATGGTTCTAACTAAAAAATAGTACAAGTAGTGTGTGACTGGTGTGGAGCCATAATGTTTAGCTAAGCTGGGATCCATGATTTTATCTATTAGAGACATAAATGTGTTGATGTTATAACATAATAAGCAACACATAGAGAATAATTCATTTATGTAAGAGGATATGGGGATTTTGAGAATGGAACAGGTGGAGGCTGAGAGGGAAGGGAAGAGGAAGGAGAAGGAGAGGGGGGAAAAGTATCAACAATAGGTTATTATGCTTTGCATGAATTTTGGATCTTCTACTTACCTAAGACCGATGAAATTAGGTTTCTAGAATTTAATCAATTATGAAAATAGAGAAAATTTAGTTATAATTATAATTCCTCAATTCCCCTTGAATAAGTATATAAAAATAAATTTTTATAAATTTATCTACATTTGGACGATTGATTTTTTTGGCAGTGTTATGAATTCGGGTTTTTTTTGTGGTATAGTTATTATTATCAATTATTTTGTTATTTTAAAAAGATGAAAAATATTTTAATATAGTTATTTTAATAATATATTTTTTTCTTAATAAAATCATGAATTTATATAATGATATAGTATATGAAATAGGGATTAAATGGTATAAAATGTTAAATAGATGAAAGGATATTGATTTAAGAAATCCTCTTACCGTATCTCGATGTTCCCCTTCATACTCTTAAATCACTCTATAATCATGTATATAATTTATTAATTGATTATTTTAGAATCTAGTTTATTCTTTTTCCCCTTAACTTTAACCAATTTTATTCATTCAATTAATAGTATTTTAATTTTTTGACTAACCCTTTATTGTTTATAGTTTCATATAGTTTCATGTCTATTTCGGTATGGAGGTCTCTATCCTTTATCTATAATAATGTTCTAAACATGTTCTATAAAGGTCATTAAAATGATACAGAAGTTTCTGATGAAGTTATATTTTCCCATTCTTATTTCTTGGAAGTGAGGATTATAATTTATAATAAATCTTATGTGATTCATTCATTTATGATTATTCAATTTATAAAAGGAGATATTTAAACAATGAATAAATTTTTACATGTTACCGTTCCATAACTATAAACACAACATAAATTCATCATTAATTCAATATGTTATTGTAATTTATTTTTTTATAATCATCCATGATGAAAATTTTATAGCATCATTTTTGTAGGTGGTTAAACTGATCCAAGCATGAACATGATATAATTAATGGTTATATATTAAATTGATTTATTATAATATCAATATTATATAAATATAATTATGTTTTATAGATTTTATAAATTTATTGAATCACATTCTCAAATAATGGAAATGTTGAGATAAAATAAAGACAAATAAAATCAACTATCACTTAAAGGAAGAACATCAATTTTTATCATGGAAGCCTTCATAGTTTAGAGGAATTGGATATTTTTATTCAAACCAAGTTATTCCAAATGACATTTCATGACCTATACCCTAGGTCTCATGTCGTGAATACCCCAATCCCACCATCCATAGGCCAGGGGTTTGCAACAAGCACCGAAAAAAATATCCCTAAAAATGGGAAGACATTGCCTTTAAACTATCAAACACACAGACCAAGAACATGAAAAGATCCAAACCCCATAGTAAAACTGCAGTAGTAAAAGTGTGTACTAACAGTAAAGGGGTTCGAATAAACCTAGCTAAAAAGAAACAACTAAAACAGAAAACAGATCCTGAGATCATCCACCAAGGATCCTACCGGAACGGTAGGTATAGCTCGTCTCCATGGATCTCCATATCAACAAGTCACCTTAGTGTACCATTGGGTCCTAGCTCCCTAAAGTCTCATCCAAGCTGCTCATCATCTGCACAAGGCACAACAAGGATCAGGTGAAGCCTGTATAGGGGTGAGTATTAAAATACCCAGTAGGGACCCCGAGACCCCTAAAGGTCTCTCAGAATTCCCCAAAGGAAAACCAAAAAACATAATCTCAATCACAAAGCACAAAGAAAAAACTCAGCTCAAACTAGGTATACAACTTAGAGGTTAGGAATAAAGATGATTAGTCTTAAGCTATATCATTTTATTCTATTAGGAAGTTTCTACAACTGAACCACAAATGAGTTGTTCTATTTTCAATCGATATAGGGTCATATGTCACTGATCCATGATGGGCTGCTCTATGGTTGGTCCTCGTCGTGTCATTCACCGTTGATCCACACATGGTTGATAGAATACTGATCCACACAGGGTCGCTATGATTTTAATCCACACATGGTCTCTATGATGTTGATCCACACAAGGTCAATATGATGTTGATCCACACAGGGTATCTATGATAGTGATCCACATATGGTCTCTATGATGCTGATCCACACAGGGTCTCCATAATGCTGATCTATATAGGGTGACCATGATTCTGATCCACAAAAGGTCGCTATGATGTTGATCCATATAGGGTCATTATTTAATTGAAATCCGGCCACTGGATTTCCCACACTCGGCGCACTTGAGTTCTGCAGAATCTGATCCTCAATATATCATTCATGCCTAAACTACCACAAAGTTCCACAAACGTGTAACCCAAAGGACTGCCTTGTCATAAGGGTTCTAATGCAATAGACGGCACATCAATCGGACGCCTGATCTGTGAGTTATATGTGTTTTTGTATCGAGGGCCCAATTAGATTCGGGTTCGATCTAACCTGATCATACTCCAACTTTCTCCAAAACTTATATGGATTATCTCAAAAATACCATCTTGTTCCAAGGATTCCATTGATGTAGATTGTTCATCAAACTGATGTATATTTGTAAGATATTGTCTTTTAAGAGTATCTCCGCTGAAAAGGGTCTAGGTCTGGTCTGACCTGGTCGTCCCGACCCAACCCGGGTCGACTCGGCTGGTCCGACCTAAGTGGGTTGGGTTCCGGTGGGCTCAACCAGCTGGGCCGTGGACCGGCCCGACCCACCTTGTCTGGGCAAGGCCCGCTGGTCCGCACGGGTTCGGATCACCCTTCTCGAGTGGACATTTTTTCCATTTGGTTTGTAACGATGTCACCACGTGGAACTGCCCCCCTGTAAGCAGGACTCACGGGGCGTGATTCCCCTCTGTCGTGGCTTGAAGCTATGTCATACCTTCGCGACACTCGACAGCGCGCCTCCTACTGCCATTACGGCTGGCTAATGTTGGTCGCCTTGTCTGTCTACTGCGGTGCCAACGGGCGCTGCCTCCCCCCACGGCTGGTGAGAGCCTGCGGGGCTTCCGTGGTCACTAAGGGATCTATGGTGGTCCCTTTTCCCTTTTGATTCGCCTATGGGCCTCCTAGGATGATTTCGTCACTACGTGGCTCTCGGATTCAAGATTCCGTCGAGTTGAAAAATCTTCTAGCAAATAACGTGACAAAAACCAATGCAGCGGAGAGTCTGCAGCATGTTCATTTGGCACATTCCCTCTGCCTTAGCATCATATCAATTGGGTGGTAAACAATACATCACATAGATAATGATTAATCCCATTCATTATTTTCCCTCAACAACCACTCGTAGTTTCATATGAATTGCGAACAAACTCATTTTGGTTGATCCGCCATCATTATTTTTTTCCTAGAATGAGGGTCTGAAATAATAAAATCACATGGATTTAAACTAAAATCCCTACCTCAAAAATGTCGGGGCTATCAAGGTTTTAGAAGAAGAATCCACATTAATTGAAGCTGCTGTTTTTTGTTGATCCCTGATCGATTCCTCCAATGATGTGGTTCAATCCTCCATTCTTCGTTGGAGGGGTTGATCATTGGCACTTCATTGGAGTTCTTCTGTTCTATTATATAATCCCCCCACTATCCACCAATATTCCTCTTTTACAACATTTTAATAATTATAAAGAGTATTTATGTGTTTAACTCTTCTTTAAATTAATGGTTTCATTAATTTTTTTAATTAAGAAACCTTATTAATTATATGAGGAGTGGTTACACAACATATGTGTAACCAGGAATTTAATATCCTTCATTAAATGCTCGACCAACTCCATGGACACCACCACCATCACTCAAGAGGTGGTAGAAAAATAAAATAACATATTATGGTATTTTATTATTCTTTCAAAAAGTCTGTAAAACTATCTTTTTCACATGACCTACTACAGTCAAAGTTAAGCCTCCCTTAACTGACTCTCAGTGCTGTGAGTTCAACAGTGCGCTTGGATTTAAATTACAAAAATTAATTCAAAAGATAAAAAATCCCACACTCACATTTACTGAACATACCTTAACAGAAGTTCAAAATTCCATTTTGGGCACACTGGGCCTCAGAATCAAGCACCGTTAATTTTCGCAAACTTGTAATAATACAAAATAGTTAAAAAATATATATATGGAATTTCTAAGGCTTTACATTCTCCCCACCTTAGGGATTTTCATCTCCAAAATCTATAACAAAACTAGGGGAAAATGGGGGTACTAAGCACATATCTGATCCTCCCACTCCCATGTGCTCTCCTGGAGATTCCTGTGCTACCAACGAAGTCGCACCAGAGGAATCAACTACCCACGAAAGACCCACTCCTATAGATCTTTTATCTACACCATGAACAACGCAAACATCACCTCATCATCGGTGTCCAACTTGCCCCAATTGATAATGTGTGATGGATCATGCACGTACCTCCTCAATTGTGACACATGAAAAACATTATGCACCCAGTCCATTTGAGGGGGAAGATCTAGACAGTACGCCACCTTGCCTACTCTGCTGAGGATCTGGAATGGTCTGATGAACCTCAATGATATCTTTCCACCCCAGCCAAACCTCTGTAATCCTCATCAGGGTGAGAACTGTAAGAAGACATGGTCTCCCTCCACAAACTCCAAGGGTCTATGCCTCCTGTTATCATAAGACTTCTTCCAGCTATGTGGAGTCTTCATCCTCTCCTAGATGATCTGCACCCTCTCGGTAGTATCCTGTACCAACTCTGGACCCATAAGTATAAGCTCCCCTAGGTCTGTCCAGTATACTGGTGATCTGCATGGTCACCCGTAAAAGTCTTCAAATGGTACCATGATGATGGTGGAGTGATAAATGTTTTTGTATGAGAACTCCACCATAGGTAAGTGATCCTCCTAAATATGGCCAAAATTTAGAACAGAAGAACAATACATGTCCTCGAGTGTCTGTATGGTCCACTCTGTCTAACTATCTATCTAAGGATGGAAGGTGGTGCTTAAACAGAGTTGAGTCCCGAATGCCTCCTATAATCCCTTCCACAATCGGGATGTAAAACAAGAACTGTGATCTGAGATGATCATCAATGACACCCCATGGAGCTGTACAATCTCCTCTATATAGATACATCCCAAGATCTTTATTGATCCCTGCTCTTGGATGGGTAGAAAGTGGGCTAACTTGGTGAGATGATCAATGATCTCCCAGATGGAATCATGGCCCATGAATGTATGTAGTATCCCTGTCATGAATTCTTTGGATATATCATCCCACTTCCATTTTGTCACCTCAAGTGGATGAGCTAAGTCTGGTAGTACTTGATGCTCGGCCTTCACTTTCTGACAAGTGAAGCATCATGATACATACTCCGCCACTACTTTCTTCATCCATGGCCACTAGTACTAACGTTATAAGTCCTAGTACATCTTCACCACTCCAAGATGTACCACCAAAGGGGATGTGTGGAACTCCATCATCACCTCCTCTCGTAGCATTACTGGCCCAATAGTGCATCCTCTAAAGAGGATGATGTGCTTCCAACCTTCATAAAATCTATCAGGAGCATGTCCAGAGGATATCTAATAACATTGGGCCTCGTAGTCAACGTCCCCTAGTTGTGCCTCTCTAACTGTTTAAAGGAGTGAGGGAGTAAATGTCATAGACTGGAGGTAAGGTTCTCCATCTCTATGCATAATAGAGATTTGGAACTCGACTAGCTGCTTTGTCGCCTCACTCAACAACTGTAGACCGGACCTCCTGCTGAGTGCGTCTGCCACCATGTTCTCCTCCCCAGGAGTATAGAGTATATTAAAGTCATAGTCCAGGAGGAACTCTAGCCATCGTCATTTTCTCGAGTTTAGGTCCATCTGAGAGAAGATATTACTGAGATGATTGTGATCACAGTAGACTTTAAAATGTTTTCCCATCATGTAGTGTCACCACATCTTCAAGCAAAAGACCACTATTACTAACTCATGTTCATGGGTAGCGTAGTTCCGATCATTTTGTCTCAAATGTTGTGAGCCATAGATGATCACTTCTCACTCCTGCATCAGGACACAACCTAGTTCGGCCCTTGATGTGTAGCAGTAGACTAAATGGATTGCAAGAATGAGAGGGTATGACACCTTCCATCAAGACAAGCCTGCGCATGCACAGGAATGCCTAGCCGAATAGCCATGTGAAGGTGGAAAGATGATTTGACGATGAAGATGCTGGGGAGGAGAAGTTCCAAGTAGTTAGTCTGGATTGTATGTAATGTTTGAAGCCTACGAGCAATTAATTCCTCTAAGGCCTACAGGCCATGTAATACTTATGCCTACGAGCCTTTTAAGGGTTCCACATCACCCCTAGAAAGGTGGATTATCAAAAATTAAAAAAAAATGAAGGCCTTTGGTCCATTGGAGGAGTATCCTCAAGATGGGGTCACTCGTCAGTCTCCACCTCAGCTCCTGAAAACTCTTCTGACACTTCTCTATCCACCATGAAGTATTCCCCTTCTTCTTCAAAGATGAAAAGGGTGTCTCTACCCTAGACAAGTCAGGTACGAATCTCCGGTAGTACCCAGCCAATCCCATGAATCTTTGCACCTCAGTCACACTCATGGGTTGCTCCTAAGAAAGAACTGCCTCTATCTTCACCAGATCCACTGCAACTCTAGCCTCTAAGATAAAGTGCCCCAAGAAGTGGACTTCCCTTATCTAGAACTAAAACATAGAGAGATTTACATGAAGATGGTTCTCTTGGAGTGTATCCAGAACTATCTACAGGTGTGTGGCATGATCCTCTTCTGACTCCGAGTATATCAAGATGTCGTTAATGAAGTCCACAATGAAGCGATCAAGGTAAGACTGTAATATCATGTTCATGGGTCCCATGAACACTATGGGGGTGTTTTTAATTCCGAAAGGCATCACCATGTACTCATACTTTCCATACCAGCATATGAATCTCGTCTTCAGGATGTCCTCATATCGTACCCTAAACTGATGGTAACCTGGTCTGAGGTATATCTTAGAAAATCATCAATCTCCCTTCAGCTGATCGAAGAGATAATCAATCCTCAGGAGTGGACACTTGTTCTTCACATTAACCTGGTTAGGGTGTCGATAGTCCCCGTAAAACCTTAGACTCCTATCTGCCTTCTTAGAAAACAAATTCAGGGATGCCCATAGAGAAACACTGGGCCTTATGAACCCATTCCACTACAATTCCTCTAGTTGTGCACAAAACTCATGAAACATTACAGGAGCCATCTGATATATTGGTTTAGATATCAGTACCGTTATAGGGTATAGGTCAATGTAGAAGTCTACATTTCATTAGGGAGGTAGTCTCAGAACATCATCAGGAAAGATATCAGCAAACTGGTCCACCACTATGGGATAACTTGGACTCCTCACATCAACTGCTCTGAGGGTAAGGCTAGCCAATTGATGAGTGGTCGGCTGTAGCCTCCTCTAAGAAAGTCCATCATGAGCTGCAAAGGTTCCTTTCTCACTAGTGAAGGAAAAACTAGTCTGATCCTCATGGTCACACAACACTTTGCGCCTAAAATAGTTAATTTGAGCATGGACCAAGGAAAACCAGTCCATACCCACGATGACATCGTAAGGCCTCGACGCTGCTACTAGGACATCTGAACCAAAGCTGTCTCCTCCTAGAGTAAGCTCACACTACCATCACCAGTGTGTAATCATCAAATCCTCTCTCTTAGGAGTCTCTAATCATAAGGATCAAACCAATATCTCTACCAGAATCTCTGAGCTCCAAACGAGAGTAATGGAAATGAATGAGTGACTGGAACCAATGTCTATAAGTACTACAGCTAGGGTGGAGTAGACACAGATCATAACTCAAATCATCTATGGAGCATTGTGGTCATAGGCCTCATCTTCAGGAAGTTGTTCTAGTCCTTGTCTTCCTTCTCCCTGAGGTTAGGGTGGACCACATGGTGGTGGTGGTGGTAGAACCTCAAATCACCACCAATTTCCTGCTACACGACCTGCTTCTCTGCCGTGTCTGCCACCCTGTGGAACTCCTTTCTTGAATCTCCGCCTCTTCCTCAATAGTCCCTTGACTATCTACTGATTGTCGTTATAGTGGAATGGGAATTCACGAGCCTTGTGGACCTTCCCACCACATGTGAAGCACAGTCTTCTCATCTGCTGGTCTGCTCTACCTTGTGAGTTCCACACCTCCGACCATGTCACCTGGGTTTGTCCTTTGGAAGGTCAGTCCTACTTGGACCTTTGTGTCATCTACCTATTGCTTATTGTAGATGACTCAGCTACCTTTCGTCTAGTGGTGGCTCTCACCATCAGTGCCTACTCACCTAAGAAGCTCTCCACCAATAATGCTCGCTCGAGTACTCCAGCCTATGTCGGGATATTGAGTGATATCATTGATGCTCTGATCTCCCGTTAGAGACCCTACTCTAAGGTCTGGGCCCTAAATAAAGGATCCCTTACCATGTCAGTGGAGTAGCGTTGGAGGTCAGTGAATCACACCGAGTACTGGGCCACCATCAGGCTACCCTACTGTAAGTGTAGGAGCTCCTGAATATGCACAGAGTGTAGTGTTTCTAGAACAAACTCCACCCAAAAGAGGCTCCCAAAGTCTATCCAGGTGACGGTTGCCTCATCGTGTAATTGGAGCGTCGGGCTCCACCATCTCCCTACCATTCCATGGAAAATACTAGTTGCTAGGATCCCCATATATTCTGTTGGAGTATCAACTAAGCAAAAAACCCCATGCCATAGCCTCCAGCCAGTCCTAAGCTATATGAGGATCTGTCCCGCCTCAAAACATCAAAGGCCTCTTCAAATAGAACTCGTGAAATGTGCTCAGTCATATTGCACCATCCGGTAGTGGGGCTAGTGGAAATTTATTCCCAATGGGTAGTGGTGCGTCTGGTGCACCACCCAAAGTTGATATCACTGTAAGAGGGCCCAACACTAAATCCTAATCACTTAGTGGGATGTCATCATTAACTATCTCTGGAATCCTGGCTGGTTGTCTATGTGGAGGCATCCTGAAATGAAACTAGTGCCCCACTATCAATAAGTTATACCTGGTGAGATCTCTCTAAAGAGATCAATAGTAGAACACATTCAAAACACACACAATCAGTGTTTTCATGCACTGAGTCGGAAATCAGAATTCAGGGTCCAGGTGTATGGGAACATCAGCCTCTGTACCAACACTGGACTCCCTGAACTAAAATCCATACTCAAAAAACATAACATTGTTCCTCCATTAGAAGGATCAGAGTCTTAGTTCATTAGTAGAATTGACTCCTCTCATACCACTTTGTCACAAGCCATCCCCCGGGACCCATGTCATGACTACCCCAAGCCCACCTTCTATAGGATATGGGTTGGAGACTAGCATCGAAAAGGAATATCGCAGAAAATGGGAAGCAATTTTCTGTAATCCTTCAAACACACAGACCAAGAACATGACAACATACTAACCATGTAGTAAAACTACTACTGTAAAAGTGTGTACAATAAGTAAAGGGTCTATAATACAATCACAACTGGAAAGATACAACTACAATAGAAAACAGCTCTTGAGATCGTCCACCAAGAATCCTACCTAAAGTGTAGGTAAAACTCGTCTCTCCAACTCTCCATATAAACTAGTCACCTCCGTGTACCGCATGTTCCTGGCTCCCTAAAGTCACATCCAAGCTTCTCGTCATCTTCACAAGACACAACAAGGTGCGGGCGAATCCTGTGCAGGGGTGAGTATAACAATACCTTGTAGGGACCCCGAGACCCCCGAAGGTCTCTCAGAATTCTGCAAAAGAAAACCAAAAAGCATGATATCAGTCACAAATCAAAAATAAAAAGACTTAGATCAAACCAGTTATACAACATAGAGTTCAAGAATAAAGATGATTAGTCTTAATAAATATCATTTTATTCCATTAGGAAGTTTCCACAACCGAACCATGAAGGTGTTGTTCCATTTCTTATCCACATAGGTTCATATGTCGTTGATCCATGATGAGAATCTCTAAGGCTGGTCCTCATCGGGTCATGCACTACTAATTCACACAAGATCTCTAGAATACTGATCCACACACGGTTTTTGTGATGCTGATCCACATAGGGTTTCTATGATGTTGATTCACATAGGGTATCAAGGATGATGATCTACACATGGTCTCTATGATCCTAATCCACATAGGGTTTCTATGATGATGATCCATACAGAGTCCCTATGATTCTGATTTACACATGGTCGCTATGATGGTGATCCACAAAGGGTCGCTATTTAATTGATTACCAACCACAATATTTCTAGCACTCGGTGCGCTTGAGTTCCTTAGAATCTTCTCCCCAAGATATTGGTCATGTCTCAACTACCATGAATTTCCAAAAATTCGTAACCCAAAGGACCACCATGTCATAAGGGTTCCGACGCGATAGAAAATATGTCGATCGGACGCCTGGTCTATGAGTTATAAGCGTTTTAGTACGAAGGACCTAGATGGATTCGGGTTCGATCCAACCTGTCCATACACCAAAATTCTCCAAAACTCAAGTGGGGTATCTCAAAATGACCATATTGTTCCAAGGATTCCTGCTTTGTAGATGGGTTGTCAAACAGACATTTGGTTTGTGAGATACGACCTTTTAAGCGTATCAGGGCCGAAGAGGGTCTAGGTCCGGTCTGACCCAGTCAGACCGACCTGACCTAGGCCAATTGGACCCAGTTTGGGTCACCCCGACCCAATCTGGATCTGACCTGGCACAACCCGAACTGGCTAGGCTGACTCAAGTGGGCTGGGTCATGGAGGAATTGGCCCGCTGGGCCACGGACTAGCTCTACCTGCCTTGGCTGGGCGCGACCTGTCAGGCTGCGCGAGATCGGCTCTCTCTTCCTGAGTAGAATTTTTGTCTGCTTGGTTTGTAACGGTGGAACCACATTGTGCCGCCCCCTATCAGTAGGACCCATGGGGCCTGGGTCCCCTTCTCTGTAGCTCTAATCTGCAGCCTCCCTCCACAGCGCACGATGGCGTGCAATCCGCTGCCATCGCAGTCGACCGATGCTGGTCACCCCTTCTGTCTGTCACAGTGCGTATGGGTGACACCTCCCATCATGGCCGACGAGATCCAGCTTCCATTGTCATTTGTTGGTGCCGGTGGGGCTTCTACGGGCCACTGTGATAGCTCCGATGGTCTTTTTTCCCTTCCAATTGCGCCTACGAGCCTCCTAGGATGCTGCTGTCAATGAGTGGCTCCCTGTTTCAAGATTCCATTGAGTTGAAAAATCCACCCCCAAAGAACGTGACAAAAAACGAAGTGGTGGAGAGTTTGGGACTTTTTCATTTGGTCCACGCCCTTCCTGTTAGCATAATATCAAGTGTATGGAAAACAATACATCACATATATAATGATTAACCTCATTCAATCTTTTCCCTCAACAACCACCCACAGTTTAATTAGAGTCATGGATCAACTCATTTTGGTTGATCTGTGTTCATCATGTTTTTCCTAAAATGAGGGTTTGAAATAATAAAATCACTTGTATTTAAATAAAAATCAATACCTCAAAAATTTTGGGGGTGTCACATTTGTGGAAGAAGAATCCACGTTCATTGAAGCCATCCGTGTTTATTGATCCCAGATCAATTCCTCCAACGACATCGTTCAAGCCCCCGTTCTTCGTTGGAGGGGTAGATCATTGGATATTTTTTAAACTTCTTATATTATATGATATAATTCCACCATGATCCACCAATCCTCCTCTTTTCCAACATTTTAATAATTAAAAGGAAGAGTTAAGAGTTCAACTCTCTTTTCAATTAATGGTTCCATTAATTTGTGTAATTAATAATCCTTATTAATTATACGATAAATAGATACACAACCTATATGTAACCAGGCATTTAATATCCACTATTAATGGCCTAAACACCTCTGTGGTCCCTGCCACCATCACTCAAGAGTTAGTAGAAAAATAAAATAACAAATTATTTTATTTTATTTTTCTTTCAAAAAGTCTGTAAAACCGTCTTTTTCACCCAACATATTGCAGTCAAAGTTAAGCCTACCTTAAGTGAATCCTGATGTTGCGAATTCAAAGGTGCCCTTGGATTTCAATTTATAGCATCGGTTCAAAAGATAAAAATTCCCACTCGCAAAGGTGCCCTTGGATTTCAATTTACTGAACATACCTTAAAAAGATCAAAATTATCTTCTGAGCACACTAGGCCTCAAAATCAAGCGCCGTCATTTTTTCAGACTCATAATAATCCCAAATATTTTAAATATATATATGTGGAATTTTTTAGTCTTTACATGTCATAGTTAATTTAATAGAAGATAATTGGGAAATATTATTCATAGATAACCGAATGATTTAGAATGGGTAGAGGGAGGGTTTAATTGTAAATGAAAATGAGCGACATTTCATTGAAAACCCAAGGCAACTAAAGGGAAAACTTCAAATCACATGAGAGTATGGTGTGTTAGGTAGGAAAATAATTATTATTACAGTGAAATAGATTTATAAACATAACAAATAAATTTAATAATATATAAATTTAATTTAATTTTTTTAAATTCATTCAATTTTATATTTTCCTTATTTTAACTTATTTTTCATACTTAATTATGTAAAAAAATAAATTTTTTAACCAAAAATATAATATATTCCCACTTTCCTATTTTCAATATTAGGATTAAAAATTTTTCATTCATATTTTCTAATGAAATATCTAAATATATGGAATTTAACTATTGAAAAATACATATAATACATTAGAATATAATTTTTTTGAAAAAAATGTTTCTTTTTCAATGAATGATCATTTATTAATTGTTATATTTTCCTAATTTTCAATGTATATTAATTATTTTTTTATCAATTTGAAATATATAATTTATAATACATTAACAAATTCTATGAATTTTTACATTCTTGTTATAGTAATTTAATATACTGATATGGTGTTTGTATACCCAAATACCATATATGCCTAACCACCATATAATTATCGAATTACCATTTCAATCCTATATATGGAATCAAATGAAGATTTAAAATCATTCATATTATTACCTTCTTCAAAATATCTATCATATTTATATTTTTTCATTCTTTCTATATTAATACTTGAAGATATGATCATTACAGGATACCACAAGAAGAATACTTCAATCATGAATCCTTTTTATTTACTTATTGTTATACTCCATTAATAATTTTCATAACACTATTTCATATAACTTTATTTTAATTTTTTCTAAATTTTATAGTATAATATTTTTCCATAATAATTAAGTTATTATTAAATTTAACTAAGTATGTTTTATAAAAATTATTCAACACGTGTAATTTATTTCAGGAAAATCCATATTAAAACATGGCATCCCACCTTTATAAAATATAAAACATTCATTACGTAGTACACTATTTAATAATATAGAGAATATTTTGATATTTTTTATAGGATATTAGTAATGTAATATATTAAATCCTACAATCTCTTATAATCTACTAGATATATTTCTTTATATATTCACCATTGGTTACTTTTGTTGCATCTCATATCCTAGTGACGTGCATCAAAAGAAGGGTGAGAATAAAGCCTTGTACGGGAATTAAGACAGGGAAAAATTTTCAAGTGGTGTATGGGATGATTATAATAACATGAAGAAGGTCACAATAGAATAATCATGAAGCATAACATTGAAATATGGCTATAATATAAAAATGTGAAATTTATAAGCATATCACTAAGGTGTCATAAAAAATAATTAATAAGGTTATTCACTGATGTATCGAAAAACATTTAATCTCTAGAGATTAATTATTTATCCAATTCATTAGAGAGATATCATGTTTCAATAATATATATATATATATATTCTTATGTGTCACATACATCATAAGAAAATATTTCATTAATAACCAATGAGAAATAATGAACGGGTTTCATGTAAAAGTCATTAAATTCATAAATTCTTAAAGACCTGGGCAATACGTTATTTCTAACCCATTAGGAAGGAAATAGGGTTTCATATCTAGAAATAAATAATCAAATATTAATTTTAAAATATTTTTTAATAACCATTAATAGATAAATGGGTTTGGTATTCACAGTATAAGGATACTTCATCGAAATTAATGAAAAATGAATCAAATATTTCAACATCATAATAGGTACACAAAAAAAGGATTATTTAATCGGATTAATAAGAGGGTATAGAAGAAAATAAGCAATAAAATATAATTTGGTTAGTAATGGATTCATTTAAATTCATGAATAATTATTAGATGAAAATTCATTACTAAAAAGAATGTACTTAAATATAATAAAGGAAAGAGGATGATAATTTATTTAACTTGAAGAGTTGCTTCCTAAAATGTACGTATGACAACTTATTTCCTTAAGGGAACCTTGGAGTGAATCTTTATTAGGTAAAATGACAAGAACTTCCAGGATAATGGTTGTGGATTGGAGATTAATGGTGGAATCATTTGGTATTTCTTGTAAAATAGGAGGAATTGTTTAATAGTTTATAAATATTGGTCTTGGAATTATAGGTTTTGGAAATGAAAAACCATTGTATTACCCATGGTTTTTTTATCATGTCTTTAGATATTTAAGTCATGTTTTATGATATTATTATCAATTAGAACTGAAATATTTTTTTTAATATTACATTGGTCATGGAGAAATAAATTTTCAATAAATTCTTGTTTTAAAAATCATAATTTCCATTTTACTATTTGGAAAGTCATTTATAGTTTGTAAAATTTATTTACATCCAATAAAATAGATAATATTAATAAAATAATCTATTTTTTCTGATAAAGACTTTTTCATAAATATTTAATCACTTTTATGTATTAATTATGTCATAGTACTTACTGTATATTATATCGTATTTTATATTTTACCCATAAATTTGATGGTCTCAAAAAATTATGAAAATTTTTCTATTTGATAATTTCAATGTACATGTTTCAAACAGGTCATCCATTTTATTAATAAAATTTACTAAATATGAGAATTTTAATTTTTAAATATAAAATAATTATTTATTAAAACCCAACAGTTTTTATTATATAGGAAAATTTCCATACCTTAGAAAAATAATATCTAATTATAAACAAAAATTAATAAATAATTGTGGCTTTTTAGAAAAATTTATAAAAATTATTCATATTATTTTTAAATGTATTTCAATGAGAATTTTATATTTATATTTTTGATAATATAATCATGTTCACTCTCTATGAAAATATTTTTAAACATATTCTCGGATAATTTGAAAAAGGGTGTAAAATTAAATAATAATGTGAAATCAATAAAACTATTAATTCATCTCTAAAATAATTAATCCCTAATACTTATAATTCATATATGGATAAGCCATTATTAAAAATGGTATAGACTCTTAGGATAAGGTGTATAATGATGGTAATTTCAGGTGTTGGTTTGGCCAACATTGATCTAGTGCTGATCTCCAATTGCTGGAACTTCTCTCATGGGTGATTTATTTGAGCATCTCTTTCTGAATCATTACTTGGAATTGTTGAAGATAAAATCCAAATGATGCTTCTTCTATCCCTAGCTCTAAAAAATGTTATTTATAAGGCATTATTATATTGTTTGGGGAAATTTCATCTTCATTATACATTTATTTAACACTAATCATTATCCTTAATATAAACTGACCCAAACTATCACTTTATAATGGATACATTATCAACTATCATAATCAGTAATGGTCATATAGACCAATGACTGTATTGACCAACAATCAAGTAATATTAATCTAATGATAAGACCCTAACTATCACATTTCCATTTTCATTCTATATATAAACCACCAAGTATCAACATTTAATTATTTATTCCCAAATGTTTTTACTATTCATGTAATAATTTCTATCATATTCCTAACATTTATTATTCATTTAGCCATTTTTCAGGAAGGTGTAATCATCAAGTAAGATTATGATACTATGGAGTATGAAATTGTGTGTTCATTATTTATTAGTCTTTATATCTCTATATTAGTCTTATTTGTAGTAATTAGTATTATTATATGACATTTAATTTTCTTTTTTTTTGTAAAATTTATTCTATGAACATCCGTTATAAAATAAAATAAATAGTCATTATGGAAAATAATATTCCTTTTATTAATAAATGAATTAATTTTAAGGTTTTTGCATTATCCACATATTTAGAAGTTTTTTCCATGAAAGTTTTGTCATACATTAAAAAAAATTGGGTTATTTTCCATTCAATAAATCTTATTGATCCCATGTAGCTTCTTCAAAAATGTGATTTCTCATAGGAAATTCAAAATTCATGTTGAACTATTCCACAACACTTATTAACTTCTATTATGAATCTAAATCAGTTCATATTCATATGAAAAGTTCGGTACCATTTACACACCATTAATATCAAGTAAATTTACTAGGATAGACATATAATTTCTCAATAGAGACTTGAGGAAGATATCCTGAACATTGTAAATATTTTGTAGTAGTTCCAATAACGAGGATACCACTCCAAAAAACACATAAATCTAAAACGAACCATTGTACCTTAGAATTAGTTTCCCATTCTTTACAAATATCACAAATCCTTTCCATGATTTTATAATTGAACTTAATAATACCCAACAAGAAATTCTATACCTTTACTTCAGTTGTCATCGTAACTTCTCTTCCAACTCTAAGAAGACTTTATGTGTTTCTGGATCATTTTTATCTTTTCTATACTCTCTATCACAAGTTTTGGTCCCAATATTTTCTCTTCTCTAACTTCATTCCAACATGTTTTAGTTCTGCCCCTTTTTCTATAGAGATATTCAAAGGGGTCCATTTTATTCCTTGAGTGGAAACTATTATTATAGGATAATTAAATAAGTGGAAGATTTATTTTACAAATCCCTCAAATCATGTGAGATATCCCTTAATATGCCTTTAAATGTTTTAATTTTCCTCTCAAAATACCCATCAATTTGAGGATGATAGGTTGTGCTCAGGTTTACAACTGTATTCAAAAACATTTTAAGGCTCCTCTAAAACATTGATGAAAATAATTGATCTTTGTAAGAAACATTAAACAATGATAATCAACAAAGTATCACTACTTCATGAATATATTTGAAATTCAAGGTTATCTATAAACAAATCCCCTCTTATATAAGTGAAATCAAAAGATATTGTAAACCTATAAAAAAATATCATATAGCATTGTTTGCCTTTTTTTTCTTATATATTCCAGTGAAAAGGTCCACATTGATGTTATCCCACATCAATACAAGTATGGGTAGTGGTTTCAATACCCCTTTGGTAAGTTTCCACTTCACCTTCACTTACTTACACACCAAGAACCTTGAAATATAATTAACAATATCCATTTTCAAGTTATCCCATCAATATTTATCTCAATTGTAACTCTATATTTTAGTGATTTCAGGATGTATAAAGAATTTAGAACTATGATCTAAATAAATCAACTTCTTAATTATCTTTATAATAGATGATAACATGTCCATGTAACTAATTTCATTACACCATCATGATCCATATTGAATTAAGTAAACTTCCATTTTTTCACAAACTCTATCTTATTTTGCATCAAAGGATCATCGCTTTGAGTTTTCTTCATCATATATAGTAATGATAGATTATAAATAAATTCGGATAGGATTGATGATTTCCCCTCCATTATAATTTTCATGTCTAACATTACTAGGTCCTTAATAAATGTATCTCCTTTAAGCATCATCATTAAAATAACACTGGCATCATTAATAATAAATTAATCAATTTTTAAACACCTTTTGGGTGATAATGAATTTAACATTCATTGTATTTAATAATATCCAACCATCTCTTTTGTATCATGTTTAGTTTCTTTGGGATTAGATATATACTTCAAACATTTTTTGTCTATGTATATATCACATTATTAATTATAAATATAGCATCTCTATATCATCATAGAAAAATGAATGCAACTAAATCTAGATCATTAATAGGATAAGTCAGGTACTTAGGATTTAACTATCAATATACATAGGCGATCACCATTCTATTTTACATGAGAAAATGTCCAAGACCATCCAGATAAAAATCACTATAGATAAAAAAATCCTTCTCCGATAGAGGTTAGAGTTATCACAGTGAACTTACCAACTTCTTCTTTAGTTATTGGAAACATTATTCACGCTCCTTTTTATAGATAAACTCACTAATATTCATTTTAACCTTGTTAGTGGATTATAAAATCCATGATTTTTTCACAAAACTTCAATAATATCCCACAAAACTAAGGAAACTACGAATCTGATTTACTATTATAGGACATAGAAACTTGTATACAACCTTTTTCTTTATAGGATCCACTGGTATTATTTCACTTGTCTTGATGTGCCCAAAGAATGCATCATGTTGTAACTAGAACTCACAATTATTTAATTCACTAAAAAAACATATCCTTCCGCATTGATTTTAATATGACTCTATTATGATCCTCATGCCCTACATGAATTTTAGAATATAACAGAATATCATCAATAAATACACCCAAATTTTTTTAATGGTTGTTCTTAAATACCCTATTCATCAAATCCATAAATATGGAAGGATCATTAGTTAATACAAAGGGAATAACAACAAAATGGTGATTCCCATATCTAGTTTGGAAGGTAGTATTTGGGATATCTTCATTATTCACACTCAATTTATGATATCCTGATTCAAATTCAATCATGGAGAATAATTCATCCTCTTATGGTGGATCAAATAAATCATCAATTCTCGAGAGAGGGTATTTGTTCTTTACTATGATCCCATCAAGCTCTCTATAGTATATTCCTAGCCACATCAATCCATATTTATGTTTTATAAATATAATAGATGCTTCTCAAGGTGTCACACTTGGTCCAATAAAACATTTTTCCAATAGGTATTATAGTTGTTTCATTATTTACATTAACTCCACATATTCTATTCCATATAGAGTATTTCATATTGGCTTTTATCCAAGTATTAGTTTAATAGATAACTCTAACCCTCTTTTTAGGGAGGTCTAGGAAACTCTTTATGATATAAATCAATGTATTCCTGAAAAATTATTTCTTTTTCTATATTTATATATTCATTTTATTCTACCTATTCACTTATCATATCTATAAATAAGCTTGTAATAGGTGATTCTAGATGAATCTCAAGATCATATATCTCTCCTTTGAAAAAAACTCTTTATTTTATATTCAAGATCATTGAAGTTTAATTTCTTATATATTTTATCTTATTATTATACTTTTATAGACAATAAATCCCTGTTATAGTGTCAAATTCCATAATGGGAATGAAAACTAGATATGTGGTGATATTTTACTTTCCAAAGATGATAATAGAGTTTCTTTACAGCTCTGATGTTTGGATAATCACTCTCGGAATCATAACTAAAAACTATATTTCTAGGTTTTAGTATATATTAATTTTAAACATGGATGAAATAATTTAATGTGTTGAACATGCGTCAAACAATGTACTTTATAGATTTAAGAACATAATAAGTGTACCTGCCACCACATCGTTTGAAGCCTCTACTTCATCCATCGTGATTGGAAAAGAATGACCATGATCACTTGTCCTATGTAAAGTTTGATGGTAAATAACAACTATTATATTTTTATATGTAAATTTATTTATAAAGTTCCCAATCTATCGTTAAATGAGTCATTAAACTCCAATTTGTAATTTCAC
The DNA here is from genome assembly GCA_963277665.1 of Viscum album. NCBI lineage: Eukaryota > Viridiplantae > Streptophyta > Magnoliopsida > Santalales > Viscaceae > Viscum > Viscum album. The sequence goes on along the minus strand of OY728126.1, from coordinate 274,747,855 downwards.
CATCTCCCCTTTGTTTTTTTCACTGAAATGTTGAGGCTTCCCCTCACCACGATAATTATAAATTATATAGATATATCTTCCACACATTTATCACATTACACTTACATGTAATAATTTACCCAAATTTTTATTCCCACATTAATTGAGCATGGGTCATTTCAGTTTCGTTTATTCTCTTCAATGATCAAAATTATTTTATGAGTTTTTCTATATTGCTCTCTTCTTTTCATTAAGCCTATGAAACCATTGTGTATCTCTAGAAATCATTCCAACCATTATAGAACTATATACTATCTCCTCATATATTTCACAGTCATTGTTTTATAGATTTTTCTATAGGTGGTCCTTAGTCTACCAAATATCCTATCAACATTTCCCTTTAGATCAATTATAATTATGTAGAATAATTGAAAAAAATATTTTAATGTTAATTTTGTTTCATCCCACCAACTCATTTTCCTTCTACTTCCACTCTAATAATTCATTCACTATTTTTTAAATTTAATGAGTAAAATATTTATTGAAAAATATTATCCTAAACCCATTCCATTATATATCATTAATATCCCCTTTTATCTTTGTTTTCTTAATCAGTGTACACCATTGATCAGTTTCTCCTTCTAAGCAGTAGACTATAAGGGATACATTCTATATCATTAAAAAATATAGTAAAAAAATATTATCTCTAAAGGAAATATATTTCTATGAAATTACTTCTTTATCATATATACTAAAAAAACCAGCCACTAATGCTTGAAGTACTCAACTATAAGTTTTTTCCTTTGAGGAGAATCATAGTGCTAAATATGGTTTATTTTATTATTAATAACCTTAAATATATTATTCATTATCCTCATGAAGTTTTCCATTCTATCTTTCATCATGTTAGAAATGTATCATTGAATCGTCTGTTTCACTCATAAGTTTCTCCTATTTCCCACTATTTTTAAAAGATGAAAAAAAATACTGAGAAACATGTTAAATTTATAAATATTTAAATTGTAAAGAAATTTTAGGTCCCAAAAACAGCATTCATAAAATATTTTATTCATTAGTCCCCTCTAATAATAATTTCATTTTCAATATATCATTCATAATGGTTCATAAAAATCATGTGATTCACCAAAAACATCCTCCAGAAGTGTGAAACCAGATGTAAAACAAGTCTTCTTTTTTTTGCACCAGGAGATGACCAAGTGAATACCCAATGATTTATTTTTAGGGTTATTACACCTAGGTACAACTCTTATATATTTAAATCCAATTATAGAATCCATATTGAGATACCATTTTTGGAAACCCCTAAATTTATACGTTACTAAAATTTTTTGATGTTTTAGTATATTTAAACATATCCCAATGGTTCTTACTAATGTTTTATAGTCCTAATTTCCAAGATAAGTAAACGTTCCTTTGATACCACAATGTAATCATTCATTTTTAATATAAAAAAAATCTTCACATAGTTAAATATTTAATAATGAAGTTGCTCATTTGAGGTTTAATTTATTGGAAATTAGGAACATAATACATTAAAACATAAACTTTATTCAAATACACTTGAATGTATTATTAATAGATTTATCCTATTTACTTTAACTATATATCAAATTATAACAACTCTGGTTTTTATTACACAAGTAAAAATAATTTATTACATAAACTTCACATGATAAAATATAGATAATCGAGAGTTCAAGTGTCTTTGGGGCTTAGGATCATTACATAACAACTTAAAACATGAAATAAAACATCTTTATTGAAAACTTCCTTTACATGACCACTACATTCCCGCGTACTTAGCATTGCATGGGATTACCTGTGGACATGCATAAGAAAATGATGAGCTATAAAACCTAGTAAGGGAATAATCATGTAATAACATAAGGAATACAATACAAGTTATAAAATAGGAATATCAATAGAGCACAAGAGAAGCATAAACATAAATTCATGATAAAGAATTATAATCATAACATAGAAATGTGGCAACATCACTTAACATGGAATTAGCATGATCCAAGGATAATTGCCCATGGAGCATGAGTAAAACCTCATTGCACATGATGTATCATGATACTATACTTTACCCAATGCATTATAACGCTATTCGGGTGCACCCTTCTTAAACATTTCATTTCATATATAAGTATGCCACAAGGATCATAAAACATTGAATCATTTAGCATAATAAATTATTCCATGATAAAAGAATGGGGAATAAATACATGAAACTCTTTAAACAATAAGTAAATGTGAATAAAGTTGAATACCCTTGATAGATAAATGGGTATGGTATTCACTATAAAGTGACTTTGGCTTAGAAAAGCGCGGTGCAATTTCGCCAGCATAACGGTGTGGCATAAGAACTTATAAAAATGGTTTATGATAGAGAAAGGGGTGTCTCCTCATATTTACATGACATGGATAGTAAGAGGGTCATATATATACATGTCCCAACAAATGTAATGTAATTTATATTCAAGATACAAAAGAATTGCTTGAATGTAAATAAGGAGAGAGAAATTCCTTTTGGAATTTAGGCATAGTAACGGGTGTACATGGGAGGCATTTAATGAGACAGAAAGGGGTATCCCATCATTCAAACATAAAGAGATCATTATGGAGGAGGTTATAAACCATACCCCAACATTTATAATTGAAATTTAAATGGCATAACAATTTAAATAATATTGGACAAAAATGAGAAAGGAAGAAAAACCCTTACCTAGAAGTGTGATTCCAAAGGCTTGAGAGAGGCTTGAGAGAGGATTCTTGGGAGCTTGGGGCACCTTAGGAGGATTCTATATAGAGTAAGGTAGAGTTTGGATGAACTACAAAGGCTTTTAGTGAGTATTTTGTGGGAGATTGGGTGGGTTTATATAGGAAAGGTGAGGGAATTCTTTATTATTTAGGTTTGGAACACCTCACATTAAACTAATCCAAACCACAAACCAGCCCATGGTTTTTACCCATGGTTTTTGGAAAATGGAATTGGAAAAAAATATTTTATAAGGCCAAAGTCCGAAATTCTTAAAATAATGGGGTTGCTTATGTGGAGGTTAGTCACACTCCCAAAGAAAACAATTTAAAAAGAAAAAATGTTTAATAAGTCTTGAAGGGTCCATTAATGGTTTGTAAAATAAATCAAACATACACAAAATCACATTATTTTAATATTAAAACATATATTGTCCAGAAATAAATTTTATAGTATTTTATTACATAACTATTGGGTCATTATGATGTCATAAAACACATTATATATTTAAACGGTATTTAATTTTCACCCAAAAATTTGATTGTCTCAGAAAATTATGAAAAATTCCCCATGGGATAATTTAGACATCCTAATTCCAGAAATAATATTCATTTTATTTATATAATTTTCTAAATATTTTAGTTTTCACTTTTAAAATAAAAACTGACATTTATCGAAAACTCATGGGTTTTGAAAAAAATGGCTTTCAAACCCTAATAAAAATTACAATTTAATTCATAAAATTATACGATCATTTATATTTAATAAAAATTAATTTAATAATAATAATAAAATTTTATTAAAATACTATTTAATTCAAAATCCATTAATTCATCAAAATAGATTTCATAGTTGAACATTAACTAAAAATACTATTTGTATTTAAAAAATGTTTACAAGGTTACAATAATAAAATAAAAGTATATTCAGTATTATATACAATAACAATTTACATAAACCTAGTGATAAGTTCATTTTACATAACCCCTTATAACACCCACATAAGACTGAAGAGTAAGGTGTGCGATGGTGAACGACTCTTGGGGTGGCTCGGATAACATTGCTCGGGTGGTAATCTCTATCAACTTCCACTTATCTCGTAGGCGGTCCCACTCTTGCTTAACATATTAAAGATCATCTTGGGAATTTTCAAGAGTGAAGCCCAAAGGTGCAACCTCCTGTCAGAGCTCTGAAAAATGGGCTTTGTATGGGGAACGTCTACTGGATGAGGTCATCGCTTCCTTTGTCAGAGTAAATTGGATTTGTTAAAGCCCTATATTTAAACTAATCATGTGATGATTGTTCAATGGCTATATTAGCAATGGTCACAATTCTTAACAGTATTTTAAAACCCAAAAACATAAAACCAACGAATTTGATATTTTATATAAACATTTTACATAAAGAGACATTTAATTAGATGAAAGAGGGACTTCCATTAATGAAAGTTTGGGTCGTTAAAATCATCCCCCTTATGAAATTTAACCCTTGAAATTTCCTTTTCCCAGACTAAAATAGATGTGCATAACTCTACTTCATCATTTCCTATGATTCCCAAGTCGCTTCTTTAATCTTTTGGTTTCTCCACAACACCTTGATGAGGGGCATTGTCTTATTTCGTAGAACTTTTTCTCTATGATCTAATGTCTTCATTGGTTGCTCCTCATAATAAAGATCATCCTCTAATTGTACCACCTCTGAAGAGAGTACATGTGAAGGGTCTGGTATGTACTTCCTTAATATGGATACATGAAAGACATCATGTACTTTGGCCATGGTAGGTGGAGGTGCTAGTCGATAGGTCACAGCCCCGACATGATCAAGAATCTTGAAGGGGGCAATGTACCTTGGACTTAACTTCCCTTTCATTCCAAACCTCATGGCCTTCTTCCATGGAGATATGTGTAGAAATACCACATCTCCACCTTTAAACTCAAGGACTTGTTGATGGTTATCTGTATAAATCTTCTATCGACTCTGGGCTACCTTGATATGCTGCTGAATGGTTTTCACCTTCTCCACCATTTCTTCAACCATTTCGGGTCCAAGCAGCTTACGCTAACCAACCTTATCCCAACATGTCGATGTTCTGCACCTTTTCCCATAAAGGTCTTCATATGGTTCCATTTGGATGCTCAAGTGGAAATTGTTATTATAAGAGAACTCAACCAGAGGAATATGTTGATCCCATCCTCTTTTAAAGTCCATTGAGCATGCTCTCAACATTTCCTCAAGTGTTTGGATAGTCCGGTCGGATTAGCCATCAGTTTGAGCATGATAGATCGTACTGAAGTTCATTTTAGTATTCAGAGCATGTTGAAGACTCTTCCAAAATTTAGAGGTGAATTTTGGATCTCGATCGGACACAATAGATAGTGGTACTCCATGCAGCCTTAACACTTCAATGATATATGTCTATGCAACTTGATCCAATGAGAAATCCTCCGGAATATCAACAAAGTGTGCAAACTTTGTAAGACGATCCATAACAACCTAGATTCCATTATTTCCTTTGGATGTCTTTGGAAGTCCAGTGAAAAAATCCATGGTGATGTTCTACCATTTCCATTCTAGTATGGGAAACAGTTGCATCATCCCCTTAGACTTCTACCTCTCTATCTTCACTTGCTGACACACCAGACACTTTGATGTATATTCAGAAATCTCGTTCTTCATATCATCCCAGCAATAATTCTCTCATAGATCTCGATACATCTTTGTGTTTCCTGGGTGAATAGAGAAATTTGAACTATATGCATCATCCAAAAGTTCCTTTTTTAGCTCCGGACATGATGGAACACATAGTCTTTTTCCAAATCTCGCAATTCATTCTTCATTAACATTAAACACTAAGGATTTCCCTTTTCTGATAGCTTCCACTTTTTCCTAAATTACCACATCATCCTTTTGATCATCGTTTAACCTTTCCAAAAGTGACAGTTGAGAAATCATTTGTCAAAGGATTGATTATTTTCCCTTCTTTATGATTCTCATGTCCATTTTCATCAAATCTAATAAGATTAGATCATTTTTAATTCTCATGAATGATAGAATTTCTAGGTCCTTTCTAATTAGGGAATCTGCCAACTTGTTTTCTTTCCCAGGGTGGTAATGGATTGATAATTCATAGTCTTTGATCAGCTCTAACCATATTCATTGGTGAATGTTCAACTCTTTATGTTTGAATATATACTTGAGGAATTTGTGGTCCATATATATTTCACACTTCTCCCCAAATAGATAATGCCACCAAAGTTTCAAAGTGAAGATCACTGTAGCCAACTTGAGGTGATGTGTTGGATAGTTCGGTTCATGAACTTTCAATTTCATTGAATCGTAGTCAATGACTTTGTCATTTTGCATCAACACACATCTCATGCCCTTCTTCAAAGAATCACTGAATACCCCCAAAAAGTTATCCACTTGTGGGTAAAGTTAGCATGGGCATAGGGATGAGCCTCCTTTTCAACTCCTTGAAGATTTATTCACATTCATCACTCAAAGAAAACTTTACTCCATTCCGAGTTATATTGGTAAGAGGGTTGGACAATCTTGATAAATTTAACACAAATCGTCGATAATATCCAGCTAACCCCAAGAATCTATGGATATCCGTTACTGATGTTGGCCTCCACCATCCCTCAATTGCATCTTCTTTGGATGGATCGATAGATATACCATTTCTTGTGATGATATGGCCCAAGAATGAGACCTCCTTCAACTATAACTCACACTTGCTATACTTTTCATCGAGATTCTCCTTCTGCAAAGTCTCTAGTATAGTTCTTAGATTCTCCTCATGATCCTCCTTGGTTTTGGAGTATATCAAAATATCATCTATAACAAATACCACAAATTTCTCAAGGTAATCTCTAATGAATCTATTCATCAAGTCCATGAAGATTTATAGAGAATTAATGAGTCTGGAATTAATTACTATGAATTCATAGTGCCTGTATCTTGTAATAAAAGTAGTCTTGGGGATATCTTCCTTCTTCACCCTTACTTGATAATATCCGGACTGAAAATCCACCTTGGAGATGTATTGTGCTCCACGCAGCTGATCGAACAAGTCATCAATTCGTGGTAGAGGATACATGTTCTTTATTGTGATTTTTAATGTCACGATAATCGATGAAAAGGCACATTGACCCATCCTTCTTCTTAACGAAGAGGACTGGTGGACCCCATAGTAAAGCACTTGGGCGTATAAACCCTTTATCCAGATTCTCTAGTGGTTGTTTCTTCAGTACGTCAAGATCCACAATAGTCATTCTATATGGAGTCTTGGATATTGGTAATGCCCCAGGTATAAGATCAATTGAGAATTCATAATCTCTTCTTGGAGGAAGACTAGGCAGTTCCTCAGCAAACACTTTAGCGAATTCCCTCATAATAGGAATGTCTTCTAGGATGGTTGCCTCCTTAGAATCAATCATATGAGCCAGATACGTGTGCTCATAGGGCAGTAATATACACGCTTGAGATGATGAAGCTAAAGAAGGCTCATCTTCCTCCTTTCACTTGTAAATAATCAGGGGTCAATTCTCCACATGGAGAGTGATTTCCCTCTCATGGAAATTTATACTGGCTCTATATAAAGAAAGCCAATCCATTCCACAAATTGCATCAAATTCCACCAGAGGTAGTATGGTGAGGTTCATCGGGAAGTTCAATCCACATATTATGATAGGGTATGAGTTATATTCATGGGATGAAATTATTTCCCCATTTTTTGTACTCATTGATATCTTTACTTCCATGATTTGTGGTAGTGTTTGGATTTTTATACTAAACATTATATATATAAAAGAATGCATAGAACCTAAATAAAAAAGTATGTTTGCTATTCTTGAATGAATAACCATCTTACCTATCACCACTTCGTTGTTGGGGTTCACTTTGGTAGTAGTGATGGAAAAAGATCACCCTTGCTGCCTTGGAGGTTGTTGGTTGCCTCTAAAAACCCTTGACATAGGGCACTGATTTTCAAGATTCCCTAGTTATTTGCAGTTGTAGAAATGAACCACACATTGAGGTTAGACCAGAGCATTCCTCTCCTCTGTCGCAGCCGTGGGTCTTTCTTGCTCGCAGTTAATATCCAGGTTCCCCTCTCTTCCACACCTAAAGCATTTCCTTATCCCCTTTAGGTAGTTTCCAAGGTGCTTATTTCCGCACCTTTGGTAAGTGGGGTGATGGATCTTTTTAGCATCGTTGGATTTATCCATCAAACCTCCAACATTAAATTCTACCTTACGCTTCTTTTCCCCATGATACCCCTGAGATTCTCCAATCTCCATTTCGTCCTGGAGGGAACATCGAATAATTTTCTCATAGCTGTTCAGGTCATCGATTGACAGCGCTTTCCGAAGGCTAGGTTTTATCCCACCAAAGAAGTGGTCAACCTTACATTAGAGGGTAATGATAAATCCAGACGTGTATCATGAAAGCCTTGTGAAGTTTACCTCATACGCTCCAACATATTTGTCATCTTTTTTGATTGAGGGTAAGGAAGTTCCTTTCCATCTTAAGTCAGAGGGTGCACAGAAAATATTTATCGAAAAACATCCTCTGGAAATCCTTCCATTCCAACACCTCTATCTCATCCTTAGGCTTCCTATTTTTGATCAACATCTACAATTGATATGATTCACCCTCTATATGATAAGAATCTAGGATAACCTTATATTTTTCATAACATTTAAGGATGGAGAAGATATTTTCAATGGAGTTGATCCATTGTTCAGTGATTGAGGGATCAGATGATACATTAAAAGTAAGAGACCTTTGTCTCATTAATCTCTAGATAGTGACTTTTTCTTTCTTAGGGGGGGGGGGGGGTTGAAAATTCCTCTTGACCCATGTTTCTATTCAAATATTGAGTTATCTGAGAGAGAAGCATGAAAATGTTTCTGATTCCCGCTCCTATTGGATTGGGAATCTCATTACTATAGTCATCACATTGATCTTCACATCGGTTGTTAGCCCGAGTCCTCCTTTTACTGGCCATTGGATGAAATAAAAGGAAAGTTAGGGGTAACACATAAAGGGTACTCCAAGGACAAAACTAATGACCTATAAAAAACTTTTATTTCCTTAAAATATGAATCTATTGGCTTCATTCTATGTTATCCATGATATACTTTCTAACATATATTCTTTGGGAATTTTTTTGTCCCATAATAATGGTTCATACTAAGCTTGTGAATTTACCAAAGCATATCCCCCATGAGTGTCGTAACCAAGAGTGCAGTACGTCCCATTGTCATTCTCCAGTTCCCGTTCGAGTCTAGCTCAAAGCAGTGTTTTCATGTATTAACACTAGGATACACCTGTTCCAGAGCCGCCTCTACCTGCTCGTATCTAGACAGGGATGTATTTGACTAATTAACCACTTACTAAATACTCTCCAAAACTTAGGGATGTTTTTATTATACTTATTCTTGTATCTAAGGCTTCACTAGGGTTTTCTAATCCTAATCCCAAAAATAACTAAACCTATCCTCTGATACCAACTATGACAACCCTGCTTTTTATTTCACAATTAAACATAATTTATTACATAAACTTTACTTGATACAACATAGAAGATCAAGTGTTATAGTGTCATTGGGGATTCGGATCATTACATAACAACTTAAAACATGAAATACAACATCTTTACTGAAAACTTCCTTACATTCCCTCTTACTTACCATTACATGGGATAACCTGAGGACATGCATAAGAAAATGGTGAGCTATAAAGCCCAGTAAGGGAATAATCATGGAATAACATGAGGAATACAATACATTTTAGAAAATAGGCATATCAATACAGCACAAGATAATCATAAACATAAAGGCATGATAAGGTATGATAATCATAACACAGAAATGTGGCAACGTCACTTAACATGGAATTAGCATGAGCCAAGGCTCATTGCACATGGAGCATGACTAAAACCCCATTGCACATGAAGCATGAGTAAACCCTAGTTACACTTAAATTAGAATGAGTAATAAAAAATTTCACATGACTTATCATGATACTATACTTTACCCAATGCATTGGAGCGCTATCATGGTGCACCCTTCTTAAACATTTCATTTCGTGCATAAGTGTTCCACATGGATCATAAAACATTGAAACATTTAACATAATCAATTATTCCATGATAAAATAATGTGGAATACATAAATGAAAGTCTTTAAATAATAAGTAAATGTTCATAAATGTGAATAACCTTGATAGAGAAATGGGAATGGTATTCACTACACAATGACTTTGGCTTTGGAAAAGTGCTGTGCAATTTCAGCTGCATAACGACGTGACATAAGAACTCATAAAAATGGTTGATGAGAGAGAAAGAGGTGTCTCATCATATTTATATGACATGTATAGTAAAGGTTCATATAGATACATGTCCCAAAAAATGTAATGGAATTTAAATTCATGATACAAAATAATTGCTTGAATGTAAATGAGGAGAGAGAAATTCCTTTCAGAATTTCGGCATAGTAACAGGTGTACATGGGAGGCATTTAATGAGAGATAAATTGGTCTACCATAATTAAAACATAAATAGGGTAGTATGGGGGAGGTTAGAAACCATACCCAAACATTTATAATTGAAATTAATAGGTTATAACAATTTAAATAATATTGGACAAAAAATGAGAAAGGAAGAAAAACCCTTACTTGGAAGTGTGATTCCAAAGGCTTGAAAGAGGCTTGAGAGAGGCTTCTTGGGAGATTGGGGTACCTTGGGAGGATTATAGAGAGAGGAGGGCAGAGGTTGGAAGAACTAAAAAGGCTTTGAGATGGGAGGAAGTCAGATCTTGGGTGGGTTTATATAGGAAATGTGAGGGAATTATTTATTATTTAGGTTCGGGACACCTCACATTAAACTATTCCAACCCACAAACCAGCCCATGGTTTTTCCCATGGTTTTTAGAAGTATGACCAGACTTACCACACTAGAAGCACTTTCCAGACTTTGATAAACATTCTCCGGGATGCTTTTTACCACACTTCTCACAAGATGGAAATTTAGTTTTCTTACCTCCAGGCTTCTTTCATGAATTCATCCACTTTTCCTACCAACAAGACCTCTTATTATGTCATTTTTTAAAGAACACTTGATCATCAGAAAATTCAATTTCCACCTTCTCCACACATTGAACAAGTTTTTAATAACTTTTGAACTCGCAATAGGATAACTCTCTTTGATATTGTTGCTTCAGTCCTGAGTAAAATCGATTTATCTTACTATTAATATCTCAAATGAAATTTGGTGCATATTATGCCAGTCGAGTGAACTTTGCTTCATAAATAGCCATTGAGTCATCCTCCTGCCTCAATTCTGGGAATTGTTTTTCCATTATAAGATGAACTTCCTTAGGAAAATATTTATCAAGAAACATACCTTTTAATTCATCTCAATCAAGATCATCAATCTCCTCAATATCCCTGATATTTTTCAATATCGACCACCACTGATCAGCTTCACCTTCAAAATGGTAAATAGCGAAACTAACCTTTTGATGTTCTGAACAACCTTTGACATCAAAAATATTTTACAGTGCTTTAATCCACCCTTCTACTAGCATAGGGTCAGATGATCCTCTAAATGATGGGGGATGTTGCATCATTAAATTCTCCACTACGGACATGTTCCTCTGTGGTTGATCTGGATGATCTCATACAAGGATACCACCACCATTTATAGCCTGAGTCAACTATGCCATCACTACAACAAACAGTTCAGTTCCGATTCCAACCATATCAGGTTGTTGGTTTGGAAGGTTATATTTCTCTTGATGTTTTCCCAACATAGCGGCCTTGTTTCCTCTGCAATAAATTTATTCTGAACACAGAAATATCTTAGATAAAGCAACATGGTGATCTGTAAATGCTATATGATTTCAATATTAACCTAAATTACTTTATGGATATTAATTTTACAATACCCTAACTCCTAATGTTATCTAAACTGACCTCTGATACCAACTATAAGGACCCATCCTTAAACCTTACATAATATTTAATTAAATGAATAATTCACATTGAGGATCTTTTCAGGTTTAGAGTTTTAGAGAGTTAAAAATTACAAGTAGACACTTCTACACAGATTCTATTTTTTTACAAAACATGAACTCTTAAAAAAAGAGTCATGTCTAGTTCTATGTTTAAGATAACATGACTTTTCCTTGATCCCATACTTGAACCAATTCCACATTATGTCCTGTGAAAAACATTTCCAAAACGTGGGATGAGAATAAAAAGCTCAGTAAGGGATACACAAAGAAGGAAAACTGTATGTTTTTCAAAACAACATGTAAACCATGAATACTTTAACATAGGTAATAATTTTCACCTTTATGAAGTAGTAAATACTCTTCACTAAATAAAAGTTCATTACTTACCATTTTTGTAACCAAAATATTACCATAAAACCCATATAAATAACACATAACATATAAAGGTAACTTGGTACATAAACATACTTAAATGGAATAACCATACGGTCAACATACACACATATCACTAAATGGAATAGCCATACGAAAAACTTCCATACCCAATGAATTGGAGGTTATAACATAACCACCCATCCTGGTATTCACAACACCGCCCATCATTTGGTTTATCATGTAACCACCCGTCAAATGTCCAAGTACCATTATAAAATTATAAGACATAAAAGAAATATAAAGGAAAGAAAACATTTCCACATTTCAATCACAATATATAACTTAAATATATTTACAAAACAAATCCATTATAAAAACCATTTCTAGTACCAAAATATACAAAAGAGTATATGGTATTTATTTTCTTTTAAAAACATTATGGCTTGTTGAGGAAGCCAAAGATCAAATAATACTCGCGGTAGCGGAAAAGGTCATTGTCGCCACTTATGTTTAAAGGAACATTATTTTTTTCATTTAGTAAAATTCTTTGTATAAAAATATTCCCTTTTCAAATTCATGGTTTTTTATACAGCTTATAAAATAAAGTCATGTATTAAAAAAAATATATTCCTCAATGCAAAGAGATTGAGACGAAGTCCCTTACCTCATGTCCGACTTGACTCGATCATTCTTTAATCTCCTCTATAATAAACTAAAGTTAATTTCTACTTTCTTAAAGACCTTTTTCAAGTTTATCATTCCTTTTATATCACTTATTACCATGTTATAAACATTATGTAACCATTTAAGTTAATAATGTTCATTTTGTCGATATTTGGTACTTGAGTCAAAAATGGACTTCTTATAATTACATGTTGTTCATGTGGTCAAAGGTTTGTTATATCCAGAATGATATTCATGATTTATATATCATATATATCATACATATACAGTATATACATTTATTTATAATATTACATAACATATGGAGGTAAGTAATGAAATGCACCGTTCATGGAGACGGTAAGCCGTACATACACATGAATGCTAATTTCATTTCTATTTCTTATTTTAATGGAAATTAAACATAATTATACATAGGTATATTATACGTACAGTATAATATCATATATAATATCATTAACTCTATCCTTTATACATCCCACATAAGTCATTAATGAGTCACATCACTTTTAGGGGGCGGTAGTCCGCACTTCCTCAAATGAGATTATCATATTTACCCACTATGGAAACCATAAATGCATTCTATAAATGGAAATTATAGAAGAATAAAGAAAACATAAACATAATATATATCATATATCAATAAAGTTTCATCATAATGTCCACCATGAGAGGCAGTTGGAGATATTTGAACAATCATCGTTTCGTGAGGCGTTAGTTTTCCATCCATAGAAACATTATGTTCTTAATCCATTAGATGGTGGTGTGTGTATGTGTAGTTATAATCATTATCATAACAACATCCTAGTATATTTAAGATACTATTTTTGTAACAAAAGAAAGGAATAAAAATATTTTAGGGGTTGGAGAAGTAAAATAAAGAAAACAATTTAAGAGAAATTATTCCCTTTAATTTGTGTAACTTCCTTTGGTTTGAACCAAAAGGACTTCTTGAAGTGCCTTCTACCTAAGGTAAGGCTTATAGGGGGAGGAGAGAGATGTAAGGAGATTAATTGGAAATAGGTTTGACAAGCCAAATGGCTTGAGAGTTGTGTGGAATTGGTTTTAATTGGTCTCCTTTTATAAGGGGGGTAGGGGCTCTTTAGGAAAGTGTGAAAATATTATATAATTATATAATGATATTCGGTTTCTAATGGTCCCAAAATCATTAAATATTAGGATAAGATGACTCATGGTCGAAATAAAATCATAAAATCCAAATTTGACATGTTCTGGATAATATTTTATTCATTATAATTTTATTTATTTAAATGATTTATTAATATGGTAAATTCTGTATCATTATTATGTCATAAATAATTTAAATTATTTGATGCCTAAAAATAATAAAAAAATACCCTGATGTAGTAAATCTCTTTATTTTTCCAATGAAAATTTATTGTTGAAAATAGGACTTATATAACACCATATAGAAATTAATAACTAAATGATTTTTGTTAATGTCAATTTTGTCTTTACATTAAATTAATTAATCCAAATTGTCATTATCACTCCCAAGTGGCTCAATGGGGTGCCAAAATCGACCCAAGGATTACCATAGTCCCCACAGGCCAACACATGTCCTTTAAAGTGTGCTTTGTCCTCACTCACACACACCCTGGGAAACTTCCCAGAAGGTCACCCATTTTGATCACTACTCCAGACCAAGCACGCTTAACTGTGGAGTTCTAATCAGACAGGCTCCCGAAAAGGAAGGTGCACCTTGTTGACATGAGTATTATCATTAAGCCATTTAACCCTTTATCATTTTGGGGCGTTACACCCCATGGTGATGTTCAAGTTCGAATGAAACATTTATCTAATAACTCTTGCAATAGCTTCTTTAACTCTAAAAGTTCAATTTGAGACATTCGATAAGGGGGTTTTGAAATTGGCGTAGCATCAGGAACTAAGACAATAGTAAATTCAACTTCTCGATCAGGAATAATACCAAACAACTCATCAATAAAAACATCAAGGTATTCATTTACCACTAGCACATCATTAATCTGAACAGTTCCTTTATTTTCCACAATATGTGCAATGTAACATTCATTTCCATATTTTACTAGTTTCTCAGCTTCCTGGTATATTATTTACAACAAGGGTTCATTTCTGTATACAAACTGAAAATAATTCTGAAAAGAAACATCTTTTTCTCTAGATTCAATATTATCATGATAAACAGAAATCCAATCCATGCTCAAAATAACATCAAAATATATTAGAGGTAAAACAATACGGTTTGTATGTAGATTCTTTCCGCACACAAGGACAGGAATGTTCTTATGTTTTCTTTTTGTCTCTAAATTTCCTCCAGGTGTTTTTACCATAAGTTTGGTATCCATATCTTGAGATGGAATTCCCAATTTATTAGAAAACTTCTCAGAAATGAAAGAGTGTGTAGACCCTGAATCAAACAGCACATTGTCATAATCTGAACAAGCAAATAGTGTACTTGATACTACTTCGTTCGATGGCCCAACTTCTGTTGAAGTAGTTGCAAAGGATTTCACCACCCCTTTCTGCTTTTAGTCCGGCTAATTTCCTGTAGTTGATTTCTTCGTTGGACACTCATTTGCCTAAGGAACCATTTAATTACACTTAAAGCATCTTACCGATTGCTTTTCATTGTCTGCTTGATCATCTTCCTTACAGTTACGAGTAGTATGACTAGACTTACCACACTAGAAGCACTTTCCAGACTTTTATAAACATTCTCCGGGATTCTTTTTACCACACTTCTCACAAGATGGAAATTTAGTTTTCTTACCTCCAGGCTTCATTAATGAATTCATCCAATTTGCCTACCAACTAGACCTCTTATTATGTTGTTTTTTAAAGAACACTTGATCATCAGAAAATTCAATTTCCACCTTCTCCACACATTGAACAAGTTTTTAATAACTTTTGAACTCACAAGAGGATAACTCTCTTTGATATTGTTGCTTCAGTCTTGAGTAAAATCGATTTATCTTACTATTAATATCTCGAATGGAATTTGGTGCATACTTTGCCAGTCGAGTGAACTTTGCTTCATAAATAGCCACTGAGTCATCCTCCTGCCTCAATTCCGGGAATTGTTTTTCCATTATAAGATGAACTACCTTAGGAAAATATTTATCAAGAAACATACCTTTTAATTCATCTCAATCAAGAGCATCAATATCCTCAATATCCCTGATATTTTTCACTATCGACCACCACTGATCATCTTCACCTTCAAAATGGTAAATAGCGAAACTAACCTTTTGATGTTCTGAACAACCTATGACATCAAAAATATTTTCCAGTGCTTTAATCCACCCTTCTACTAGCATAGGGTCAGATGATCCTCTAAATTATGGGGGATGTTGCCTCATTAAATTCTCCACTACGGACATGTTCCTCTGTGGTTGATCTGGCTGATCTCATACATGGATACCACCACCATTTATAGCCTGAGTCAACTATGCCATCACTACAACAAACTGTTCAGTTCCGATTCCAACCATATCAGGTTGCTGGTTTGGAAGGTTTTATTTCTCTTCATGTTTTCCCAACATAGCGGCCTTGTTTCCTCTGCAAGAAATTTATTCTGAACACCGAAATATCTTAGATGAAGCAACATGGTAATCTGTAAATGCTATATGATTTCAATATTAACCTAAATTACTTTATGGATATTAATTTTACAATACCCTAACTCCTAATGTTATCTAAACCGACCTCTGATACCAACTATAAGGACCCAGCCTTAAACCTTACATAATATTGAATTAAATGAATAATTCACATTGAGGATCTTTTCAGGTTTAGAGTTTTAGAGAGTTAAAAATTACAAGTATACACTTCTACATAGATTCCATTTTTTTACAAAACATGAACTCTTAAAAAAAGAGTCATGTCTAGTTCTATGTTTAAGATAACATGACTTTTCCTTGATCCCATACTTGAACCAATTCCACATTATGTCCTGTGAAAAACTTTTCCAAAACGTGGGATGAGCATAAAAAGCTCAGTAAGGGATACACAAAGAAGGAAAACTGTTAGTTTTTCAAAACAACATGTAAACCATGAATACTTTAACATAGGTAATACTTTTCACCTTTATGAAGTAGTAAATAATCTTCACTAAATAAAAGTTCATTACTTACCATTTTTGTAACCAAAAGATTACCATAAAACCCATATAAATAACACATAACATATAAAGGTAACTTGGGACATAAACATACTTAAATGGAATAACCATACGGTCAACATCCACACATATCACTAAATGGAATAGCCATACGGAAAACTTCCATACCCAATGAATTGGAGGTTATAACATAACCACCCATCCTGGTATTCACAGCACCGCCCATCATTTTGTTTATCATGTAACCACCCTTCAAATGTCCAAGTACCATTATAAAATTATAAGACATAAAAGAAATATAAAGGAAAGAAAACATTTCCACATTTCAATCACAATATATAACTTAAATATATTTACATAACAAATCCATTATAAAAACCATTTCTAGTACCATAATATATAAAAGAGTATATGGTATTTATTTTCTTTTAAAAACATTATGGCTTGTTGAGGAAGCCAAAGATCAAATAATACTCGCGGTAGCGGAAAAGGTCATTTTCGCCACTTATGTTTAAAGGAACATTATTTTTTTCATTTACTAAAAATCTTTGTATAAAAATATTCCCTTTTAAAATTCATGGTTTTTTATACAGCTTATAAAATAAAGTCATGTATTAAAACAAAATATTCCTCAATGAAAAGAGATTGAGACGAAGTCCCTTACCTCATGTCCGACTTGACTCGATCATTCTTTAATCTCCTGAATAATAAAGTAAAGTTAATTTCTAATTTCTTAAGCACCTTTTTCAAGTTTATCATTCCTTTTATATCACTTATTACCATGTTATAAACATTATGTAACCATTTAAGTTAATAATGTTCATTTTGTCGATATTTGGTACTTGAGTCAAAAATGGACTTCTTATAATTACATGTTGTTCATGTGGTCAAAGGTTTGTTATATCCAGAATGATATTCATGATTTAAATATCATATACATCATACATATCCAGTATATACATTTATTTATAATATTACATAACATATGGAGGTAAGAAATGAAATGCATCATTCATGGAGACGGTAAGTCGTACATACACATGAATGATAATTTCATTTCTATTTCTTATTTTAATGGAAATTAAACATAATTATACATAGGTATATTATACGTACATTATAATATCATATATAATATCATTAACTCTATCCTTTATACATCCCACATAAGTCATTAATGAGTCACATCACTTTGAGGGGGCGGTAGTCCGCACTTCCTCAAATGAGATTATCATATTTACCCACTATGAAAACCATAAAGGCATTCTATTAATGGAAATTATAGAAGAATAAAGAAAACATAAACATAATATATATCATATATCAAAAAGTTTCATCATAATGTCCACCATGAGAGGCAGTTGGATATATTTGAACAATCATCGTTTCGTGAGGCGTTAGTTTTCCATCCATAGAAACATTATGTTATTAATCCATTAGATGGTGGTGTGTGTATGTGTAGTTATAATCTTTATCATAACAACATCCTAGTATATTTAAGATACTGTTTTTGTAACAAAATAAAGGAATAAAAATATTTCAGGGGTTGGAGAAGTAAAATAAAGAAAACAATTTAAGAGAAATTATTCCCTTTAATTTGTGTAACTTCCTTTGGTTTGAACCAAAAGGACTTCTTAAAGTGCCTTCTACCTAAGGTAAGGCTTCTAGGGGGAGGATAGAGATGTAAGGAGATTAATCGGAAATAGTTTTGATGAGCCAAATGGCTTGAGAGTTGTGTGGAATTGGTTTTAATTGGTCTCTTTTTATAAGGGGGGTAGGGGCTCTTTAGGAAAGTGTGAAAATATTATATAATTATATAATGATATTCGGTTTCTAATGGTCCCAAAATCATTAAATATTAGGATAAGATGACTCATGGTCGAAATAAAATCATAAAATCCTAATTTGACATGTTCTGGATAATATTTTAATCATTATAATCTTATTTATTTAAATGATTTATTAATATGGTAAATACTGCATCAATATTATGTCATAAATAATTTAAATTATTTGATGCCTAAAAATAATAAAAAAATACCATGATGTAGTAAATCTCTTTATTTTTCCAATGAAAATTTATTGTTGAAAATAGGACTTATATAACACCATATAAAAATTAATTACTAAATGATTTTTGTTAATGTCAATTTTGTCTTTACATTAAATTAATTAATCCAAATTGTCATTATCACTCCCAAGTGGCTCAATGGGGTCCCAAAATCGACCCAAGGATTACCATAGTCGTAAATGACTCAACCAATAAGGTTTTAACAAGTGTTAAGGTAATTTTGAATTATTATAATATTATTTTTACCTTGAATTACCTTATTTACCTTTAAATGTGGTAAATAAAAGTCAAAAGTTAATATTAACCAAACATTGTTTTCATCTTATTGAACCACATTTTAGTTATTTATAACAACCATGTATGATGTATTTTCTAAATTCAATTCACATAAGCATTAAAATTTCATTTAAATGAAAAATTTTGTTTTTTTAACTACCACTAAGTGGTTTCACTATTCATCAAACATTGAAATTTTTCAGAAAAATACCAAAAATTCAGCCTAAGGTATGTTTGATATTTCAAATACAAAAATGATGTATATTTTTCCAAATATAAAACCTAAGAGTGGAATTAATTAATTTTAAAATTAATTCCCGTTGTCAAAACAAAGAGCGTGTTTTTAAGAATTAATAACTATCAAAAAATGGATTGTTGATTGAGTCCAATTTCAAAGTGAAATTACTTCCAATGACCAAAATTGGATTAAATGGTATAAATATATTATAATTACACTTTAAAATCAATTAAAAATTTAATCTATCCATATAAATAAATCATATTAAAACATAGTTTTGAAATAAAATACAATAATTTCACTATTCATTAAAAAAATGAACTTTATCGGAAAAATTCCAAAAATTTACACAAAGTAAATTTTCATGTCCCAATTATAAAGAATGATTTAATTTGGTAAATTACAATGTATTAATGAAACCAAAACTATATTTAAAGGGGGTTCTCCATTAAAAAGAGATAAAATCGGCCTTTTAATATAAATTGTGCTTAAAATTAGATTCATTCAAATTTTAAGCCTCTAACTTTTATTGGATAAATGTAAATACATTTATCAAACATGTATAATCATATTGTAGTTTGTTTCGTTCATTCCCGCCAATACAATGGCTAGAAGTTAACTACCATTTTAAATAATAATATTACATTATAAGTGTGCAACGTATGATTTCAAAGAAACTCGCTGTTGCGTATTGGGTATGTTATCAAACATAACAACCCCTTTAAAGTAAAGTTAATATTTAATTCAAAAATATTAATAAATATGAAATTTGTCTTATTGTTTATTTACCAGTGATGTTACATATTCATCATTTTTTTATTAAATTTATTGACTGGTTTTCACAACAAGTCAATTGATTGTCTGATTTCACCCTCAATTCAAACAATATATTATTATTAATTAACATTTGGTAAAATTAAATATTTTCTATTATAATAGATGATTAATTATATTTTTATTTTCAATTGTACTTCTTCTATAATGAATCATATTAGTCAAATAATCTTTATTAATTCTTATGTTTTTCAACTCTAATCGACTAGTTGTACACTGATAACCAACTACTATTTATGATTTGTTTTTTGGTTATTTCAAAAGGTAGTCATTTTTTTCTTAAAACAGTTGATCCTTCAATTTAAAAACAATTGAATATATAATGAAACATATTTTGTGACATTCTTAATTTTGGATTAAATTATTTGTTTCTCTTCCCCTGGATATCTTTTTTAATTATTAAATCATGAGACTATATGTATTACCCTAAATAAAAGTTATTTTGAGGAGCTTTAAAATTTATTTTAAAATAAATAATTTTATTTTTTTATAATAAATTGAACCATAATTTACTTCTACTTACATGTACATTTTTTAAAAAAATATCCATTATATGTTTTAAAAATTTAGATATTTGATTTTTCTTATTTGATTTTTTTATTAAACAACCGGTTTAAATTTTATAAAAATGGGTTTTATGTTATTTTTTCCCTATATTTTTTAGAGGAATCTGTTTTTTTATCATCAAAATTAAAATTATTATCCATGGATCCCAATAAAAATGTGGTTGGCCAAAATTTTTTGTTTTTAGCCTATATTGGTAGTCATATTTTTCTCGAAAACAAATTTTTTCTTACATCCTATTTTTTGAAAACAATAATTAGAAAAAATTCTATATTTTTTATAAAGGGAAATTTTTTTTTTGAAAAAGGAAGTTTTATTATCCTTAAAAATATTTTAATAGACTCCACTTTGTGATCATCAAATTTTAAATAATCAATCATGGTTGCCAATAATAAACTATCAGCCGAAATCTTCAATTACCAAATAACCAACCTCAATTTTATAGTCACTATTTTATAAAGTGATTTTAGTATTCAAAAATATTAAAAAATTGAATTTATATTTTCATTATAAAAATTTTAATGGAATGAACCACAATAAAATGTGGATGGCCAAAATATTGAACCATTTTTGTTAGTGTTTTCTAGAAAGATAATATATAATCTTTATTTAATTTGGTGATTCCCCTGTAATAATCACTAATATTATTTATTACAAAATTTTGGTGATATTTTTATCATTAAAATAACTAAATAAATAAATTTCTTGAAAATTGAATTGCATGTTCTAAGGGAATGTAACAAAATTACACATTCTTATAGAAAAAAATATCACATCTAAATGCTCTAAATGTATAAAGGGAAGACTAAAAGATGTTAAGATCTAGATCTATTAGAGAAAAATAGGTGAAACATTAAATTGATGATAATGGAGAACAAAAAATCATTCTTTCTTTCAATGGAAACCTATGAACCCTTTTCATAAAATTTATTGGATTATTATTTTTACATCATCGCATCCTCCAAATTCTTATCCTTTCTTTTTTTAGATAAAAATCATTTCTTGAACGGTAGATCTTTTTACCAAAAAATCCTAGCTAATAATTCCTTATATGGATCTAATATTTGATATGAATATAATTTCATATGAAAGATCAACTCTCATTAGAGGGATTCATTTTAAGAAAAGCATGAACAAAAATAGCCAACATTTTTTGGAGATTTTCGGTTCCAAACATGGTAATATTCGTGGTGTTGATAAAATAGCATAATAGGCACAATGATTAAAATACCCAAAAATCCTATTTATTATTTTTAAAAGATCTTATACATATCATGTTTCCTCTTGTAATTTGTAAATTATATATTCATATAGACATTGTTGTGGTCGATGAAGATGGGGGACTTGATTTCAAAGAAGTTGAAAAAGTTGAATTTTTTTTTGAGAAAGTATGAGGCCATTATGAACTATGAAAAATAAAAACACATATCTCAACAATGATTTAATTTTCCCATATATTCCATAAAGGATGGCCTATTGCAGTTTTTTCTTCATCTCATCTCATGTTTTATTTGAGATTTTTTTATTTTTATTAGCTATCATTTAATTTTTTTCAATTTCTCACATTTTTTATATTGGATTTTAAAAAGAGGATATAATTCATGTTCAAAATGGGTTCTTTTCAAGTTGGTTGTTCATTACATCCATTTAAGATCAACCCTTACTAGATCTGTTTTATTAAATAGATTAACATGACCCAACACATTTATGAAGGGGTTAAACCTAAATCGTCATGTTAGCCCTGAACTGACCCACCAACCTATTTAAAATTATATATATATCACATACCACACCCTCACATGTCTAAATAGTTAATATCATATAAACTAAATGTCCTAAAAATGACCTAATTAATATGAAAAAATTGTTATCTCGCTCTCTCAAACTATATGAAATTAGCGTAACATGTTGAATTATTTTAATTTTTTTATTTTAATAAAATAATATATTTTTAAATTAATTAATATATTTTAAAGTTAATTAATATTTTATTTTATTTATTTTTTAGAACCATTTTATTTTTAATAAGGTTTCATGAGTTATAATGGTCAAAAATGGTCATCCTGAAGCTGGCCTGTGTATTATTCATGTCACTTTACATTACCCAATTACAATCTAAAACCACCTATGTTAGACACAAATATTTTTAACTTGTGTGATGTCTTATTCAGTTCAAAATTGATAGTTTTTTAATATGAGATTATCTTTCTATTCATATCTTCTACCTTTACAATTTTCTTTCATTTTTTATCACTTTTATATATATAGAAATTATTAATCTCGAATGAGTAAAAGACAATATTAAATTAGGGGAATTCTGCTAGGTAGCCTATGTTTTGTGACCAAAGAAAATTTGACCTATAAAACTTATTGGGTTTTGTAGAAAAATAAATTTTAAAGAATCTAACTAGAAATCATATTGAAATATTATTTTTTTTCTTTAGTTGTTTCATTTCCATTGGTGTGTATCGAAGTTGTTATGGATATAATTTCTCAAATTAATGGATTTTATTTATAATTCGTCATTTATGAAAATCAGGTCATTTTTTTCATCAAAGAAACCGGATTAGGGAAACCAACATAGTTTAGCCTCTATTTTTTATGATAAAAGATGAAGTTGAAATTGTTAATATTTGAATAATACCCTTAAATTTGAATCTAATTATAGTATCTGCATGAATATGGTTGCACCAAAAATGTCGTTCTAGGTTTCACTTAGCCAAGGTGGTTGGCTGTCATGAGTGTTTCCAAAATTTTCATTGAAGACATGAAAACTGATCAAGTTGATAAATTAGGTTATTCCATCTATTTTAAGGATGTGAATGGAAGTCACAGTATTATTATGGTTATACAAAAAATGGAAAATTATTAGACATTTCATGTTTTTCTCTTACTCAAGGTGGGCCCTATTTGTGTTATAATTTACAATAAATGATGTATAGCATGCTTATTATGGATAATCTAAAGTATTATGATCATCATAAGTGTCATTATGATCTCAAATATATATATATATATATATTGGTTTAATATTTTCTTCTCTCAACCAAAATGAACATGTTTTTGAAAAATCCGTATGTTTTTCATGTAATTGTGAAAGATGAACCACATGATAGATTCCTAAGAACTTATTTTCTATTTTTGATTCATAAAAAAGTTGTTTCATAATTGTTTTATGAAAAAATTATCATGAAATCAGCAACTTTTAATGCTCATAAATTTTCATAGTTCTTTGGAAGGTATACATATATGTTACATTTAATTGTTTTCCATGATTATCTCCAGTGTTTACTAATGAAAATATATTTTTTCAATGTAACAATACTACACATTCATGGAAGAACATTCTTAGTGAACACTATATATAAAAGAACTCCATGTAAAGATTATGTTGAATCTGTAGTGAAGAAAATGATGATTATTCACAACATCAGCCCTCTCAGTGATATCCTCATCTTCCTAAAAGGCCAAGATAATATGAAAACTACTTTTCATGAACTAGAAAAATGTAACGAATAGCTCATCTACACTACCCAAAAGATAGTAAAAAAATTCTTAATGTATCCTATATACTTGTAGCTGTAGGCCAACATGCACACAATAATATTACAGTCGGCCCACGATTGATACTGCACGTACATTGTTACATCTAACATCATATATAAAACCTGACCATGTATGGGATTTTTTACATAATAAACATAAATAATGGTAATATAAATGTGTGGAACCCAATAATGGGTATTGATACTCTTTAGTACTTTCCAGTGAGTCGTGGTGTGACTGATCAGCGAGTTGGGTACACGGGGTGGACCGATCCAGGAATAGGTTGTTTTTTTTACATGAGGAGTATATATTTGCATGAGATGATGCAAAAACAAGGTTCTAGAAACCCATATGACCATCCTTGGTATTTTCATATTATTGTTGAAATATATTAATGTTGATAATCTATATGATTTTTAGTTAATGGACCTTCCTCCCATGGAAAATATTCTTAACTATATGTACGAGCAGTGGGTTCTAGGTTCCCTTGATAACAGAAGGAGACTCCCTCATATCGGGTGGAAAATATTGAAGTTCCCTCTAGACCTGTTACTATAAAATATGTTGTTGATAGGAAAAAATTGGAGTGTTTGATAAAGTTTTTTACCTTCATGTCCATGTTATTGGTTTTTTTAGTGTTCTTTTGACCCAAAGACCAATCAGAGGAGAGTGATGATACAAGGGAGAAGATTTTTGTGCCAAAGTTTGATCACTTGATGATTCATAATGTTTAGCAGCAATGATAATCGAATGCATATCATTGGGACTAGTGAAAAAAATATCTTTTTATAGGTTATGCTCCTCCATAAGGCCCTATAGGTGAGGCTTTATCCACTGTATATTTTCAATATGTTAAATATAACACTAATTCATGTTGTATTGATTGAGACGACATGAGGAAAGCCATATGTTCTTTATATTTTTATAACTCGTTGAGGTTGAAGGGGGTCAGAAAATAAATGAACTATCATTCCAAAATTTCATTCCATTTTTACCTAAGTAGTATGTTATTTGGTCTGGGGTATACACCATACAATGTGGTGTATCGTGGATTGGTTCCGACTACCAAAGAGATCATTAAATATACGACTACTATAGAGATGTAGTGGCGAGCTAGCCTTGTGCCCATGTTTCTCTTGGTTAATGATATAGATGAGTTGATGTTGGAGAATATGATGTGGAATAATGAGAATAAATTAACCATGTAATAGGATATAGAGAGCTTGAGAAGGGAGTGCATGGAGTCTATGAGTGAATGTAATAGGAAAGAGGAGAGGAGGTTTAAGCATCACCAAAAGGTCGTTACTCCTGGAATGAAGGTTTGATTTTCTACTTTCTTGAGACGCAAGAAATTTAGATTTTGTATTATAATTGGAAATATAAAAAATGCACATATACATATTATTATCATTCCTTGATTACCCTTGAATAAGTGAATAAATTTTCTGATATTTATCTACCCTTTAATGATTAAATTTCTTCATGGTGTTAGCAATTAGGGGTTTTCTATAGACTAGTTCTTATTATCATTTTGAATATTATTTTAAAAAGGTAAAAAATATTTTTGAATATTTATTTTAATAATAAATTATATTAGTAATTAAATATTGAAAGTGTATAAATTTATAATAAAATAAAATTGGATATAATGATATAAAATATTACATAGATGAAAGGAGAATTTGTTAAGAAATCCAATTACCCAGTCACGATATTCTATATCACACTCTTAAAATCATATATAATGAATTGTGTAATTTATTAATAAAATATTTTAGAATCTTATTTTTACCTTTTTTTTTAACATCAACCAATTATATTCTTTCATTATCCAATAAATATTATTATAAATTTTATACAAACTATTATTTTTTTATTGTTTTATATTAATTATTTTTTTCTTTGGTATGGATGTATCAGTCCATGCACTATGATCATGTGCTCATAATCTCAAAAAGGTTAGTAAAATGATATAGATATTTATGATGGATTTATAGAGTCCCATGATTCTTTCATTGGATATCTAGATTAAAATTTGTAAAAAATCTTCTATGATTCATTAATTTTTTATTATTCAATTTATAAAATTATTTTTTAAAAAAATAAATAAATATTTGGAATTTCTCATTCCATAATTATTAGAAGAAATTGAATTATTCATTTATATAATATATAATCAGAATTAAATTTTTTATAAACATCCATGATGAAAATTTTATAGTGTCATTTATATAGGTGGTTAAACTGATCTAAACTTGAACGTGCTATAATTAATGGTCAAATATGAAATAAATTTATTATAATATCATTATTAAAAAAATATAATTCTATTACTCAGAATTTATAAATATTTTAAATCATATTCTTAAATAATGTAAATGTAGATAAAAAATAAAAATAATGAAAATTAATTATAACTTAAAGGAAGAACTTCGAGTTTTCTCTTGGAAACCTTCATTCTTTAGAGGACTCAAAGTTTTTTATTGAAATAATGTGCTTCCAAATTTGGGAGATACTTTGATAAAATAGAATTTGGGTATATTATTCCTAGATATTTGAATAATTTAGAATGGGTAGAGGGAGGTTCAATTTTTAAATGAAAATGAGAGATATTTCTTTAGAAACATTAGGCAGGTGAAGGGAAAACATGGAATCACATGACAGTTTGTTGAGTTTTATGATAGAAGGTTTATTTTTATAGTAAAATAGATTTATAAAAATAGTAAATGTATTTTAGAGTATGTAATTTTCAATTCACTTATTTTAAATACAGGACATTTAATATTTTTATTATTTTACCTTATTTACCATATTTAATTATTTTAGAAATTAAATATTTTTTACCAAAAATAAGATATATTCCCTCTTTCTTATATTAAATATCATGATTATAAATTTTTAATTAATTTTATTGAATAAAATATTTAAATATCTAAAATTTAGCTTTCAATTAAAAATACATAATACATCAAAAAAATAGTTTTTTAAGAAAAAACTATTTCTTTTTCAATTAATGTTCATATTTTTATTTATTTTCATTTCATAATTTATTAATGAATATCAATGATTTATTTATAAATGTACAATTTATAATTTATAATGCATTAATTAATTTTATGAATGGATTACATTCTTGTTATAGTAACTTAATATACCCATCTGGTATTTGTACACTCAAAGGCTATATATGTCCAATGACCATATAATGATTTAATTACCATTTCAATCCTTTATATATCTTTAAATAATTCTTTAAAATCATTCATTTTATTTCCTTATTCAAAATATCTATCAAATTTATAGTATTTTTGATGATTTTATAATATATGATATTATCTTTATGGTAGTCCACAAGGAATAATACTTCAATCTTGAAGCATTTTTATTTACTTATAGTTGTACCTTTAATAATTTTCATAATTCTATTTCCTATAATTTTATATTATTAATGTATATTTTAATTTTTTATAATATTACACCATAATGAAATACGGTATTATTCATTTTAACTCAATTTTTTGCATTAGAAAAATTATTTAACCCAGGGAAATTATTGAGGGATAATTCATATTGAATATGGTGTCCTGCTTTTTTAATATATAATACATTAATTTCCTAGTACAATAATTAATAATATAGATAATATGTTTAGGATTAGTTTATTTTAAATTAGGAATGTAATAACTGAAAACATAAACATTCTTCTAATATACTTTAAAGTCTTCATATATTCATCATAGGTTGGTTTTATTTCATCTCATATCCAAGGGACATAAGTCAACAGAAAGGTGTGAGCATAAGTCCTAGTAAGGGAATAAACAAAGGAAATATTTATCATGTGGTCAATGGAATGATCATAAGAATATTAGGAATATAATAACATAATTAACATCAATCATAACATCTAAATGTTTTTATAAGATAAAACCAATACATCCATAAGCATATCAAGAAGGTTTATCACCATGGTGACGTAAAACATAATTACCAAGGTTATTCACCAAGGTATCACAAAACATGAAATATCTAGGGAATAATTCTTTACCCAATACATTGGAGTGTTTTCATGGTGTAACTTTAATTTCTCTAAATTCATGTGTTCCACATTGAACATAATAAAATATTTCATTAATAATCTATAATAATTGATGAATGGTTTTCATGTAAAAGTCAATAAACTCATAAATTATTAATGATAGAAGAATTACATATTTTTTTAACCCATGACAATGGAATGTGGGTTTCATATATCGAATTATATAATTAATGAATCATGCTTAAATCTATTTCAATACCCATAAATAGATTAATTGGTTGGTTATTCACTACATAAGAATTGTGCCTAGAAATGAAAGAAAATTAAAGGAAATATTTCATCAAAAAAAGTATACAAAAAGGATTATTGAATAGGATTAATTAGAGGCTAGATAAGTATCTCAATAATAGAAAATAATTTTCATAGTATGAGATTCATTTAAATTCAAGTAGAATAATAAAAAGAAAATTCATTACTAAAAAGGAAGTATTTGAAAGCAATGGAAGAAAGAGGAAGAGGATTCATTTACCTTGATGAGTTTCTTCCTACAACATAAGGATGACACCTTAATACCTTAAAGGCGCCATAGAGGTAATCTTTTAGAGGTAAAATGATAATAACATCATTCCTAATGGATTTTAAGGGGATAACAATGGTGGTATTGGTTGTTATTTATAGTAAAAGGGGGAGAATTTCTTAATAATTTATAAATATATGTCTTAGAATTCTAGGTTGTGGAAAATGAGAAACCATTGGATTACCCATGGATTTTGAAAATGGTTTTAAACATTTATGTCATATTTTATAATACTTTAATTAATTAGAGCCGAAATACACATTTTTGTATTACTTTTTCCATGTAGAAATAAAGTTTCCACAAAATAATGTTTCAAAAATCATAATTTCAATTTTAGAATTTGGAAAGTCATTTATAGTTTTTAAAATTTATTTCAATCCATTAAAATACAAAATATTAATAAAATAGTCTAGTTTTGGATAATAAATGCATTAAAATAATTATTATATCACATTTATGTATTTAGGATGTTATATTACTTAATGTTTATTATATGATTTTTTTACCAAAAAATTTGACTATCTCAGAAAATTTTGAAAAAATATCTGTTAGATAAATTCAACATTATTGCATCAAAAATTTCATAAATTTTAATAGTAAAATATTATAATTATGGTAAAATTATTTTATAAATATAAAATAATTATTTATTAAAAACCATCAGTTTTTATTATATAAAAAAATTTATATCCCTTATAAAAACAATATATAATTGCATAAAAATTTCTTATAAATAAAATTTTATGTTTTCTACCTTTTATAAAAATCATTCTTACTATATTTAAATACATTTAAATTAATATTATAAATATATATACATATATATTATAAAATTTAATCATTTTAACTTTTAATAAAATATAGTTTATCACGTTCCCTGATAATATGCATTTTATATAAGGGTGTAACATTAAATAAAAATGAAAAATCAATAAAAGACTTAAATAATTACTAAAATAATTATAACTTAATACTACTATGGAAAAGATAATAAACCCTTATTACGCCACCATAGGGGATCTAAGGATAGGGTTTTCATTAATTGTAATTTCTTGACATGGTTCGGCCAACATTGATCTAGTGGTGATCTCCACTATCTATAACATCTCTCATAAGTAATTTGGTTCAAGCCTCACATGTGGAAGATATTCCTGGACTTGATCAAGAGAGAATCCTAATGAATCTACCTCTATCTTGAGATTTGAAAATGTTCTTCATAAGTAATGATTCTACTGGAAGAGGCAATCCTTTAATCCTTTAATATTCAATTAACTCTTCCCATAATCCAAAATTTAAAATAACCCTAACTGTCACATTATAAGTGCAACATTGCCAACTATCATAACTCCAAATGGTTATATAGAAAAATGTTAATATTGAGTAGTTGGGTCTAATAAAATAATAATAAGGGTATGATAATAAGTACATAACATTTGAAACTCATTCACCGCATATCAAAGAACATAGTCCTAAGTCATGGAATAAAGATTGGAAGTTCATAAGAAATTAATCAAAATAAATTAATGAACATAAAACATGAGAGTATAACATTGTCATAGGAATCTGTATGAACATATGTTTTTAACACTTTGAACATATTTAAATAGAAACATGTTCACTAATTAAATTAATTACATGAAATTAGGCCCCTGAATAAACATATGGACATGAAAGAATGTCAATATAACATTGTGAACATTTAATCGAGTTCACGAATAACCTTATGGACATGTAAGAAGGTCCATGTGAAACATTATGGACATGATAGTAGGTTCATATATATACTTATGGGTATGAAAAATATTCTACGCATAACATTCAGAACATGAAATCAAGTTAACACAAAATATAAACAACTCATGATTGGTCCATCTTTACTCAATGCATTAGAGGAAGATATAGGTCCCACCAGTCTGTAGTTATAATGTAATAATCATCCTTTGTTATAAAATATCCACCATCACATAATTAAAATCATACATATGTGTGACTAATATTATAAAAATTCATCAGATCATAACCGATGAGAAAAAATGGGTTTTATAAAAAAATCACCATAAGTTAACCCATTGAAAATGAACAGGTTTCTAAATCGTTTCATCATGGTATAACCTGTGGAAGATAAATGGGTTTCATATACATATTATCATTAAAAAAGATTACATGAAAGAATAATAATGGTATCTAGAGATCATATACCTAGTAATGAATGAGTTACATCAAATGCTGTCATCTGAGATGAGAAATGATTTCAAATGGTCACTTGGATCATTTCTTGAGTAATATAATCATTCTTTAAAAATCACGTATCTAGAACATAAAATTCATAATCACTACTAGAAAAACAGGTATTTGCGACGGGCGATTTTTTACGAGATCCCGTCGCAAATGGCCTTTTGCGACGGGGGCCCGCCGCAAATCGCCCGTTGCGGAAAACACCGTCGCAACAACAACTATTTGCGACGGGCCCGTCGCTAAAGCTAGTAGTTGTGACGGGGATCCTTCTCGTCGCAAATATTACTCCGTATTTTTTGTAAAAACTTTTAAAATAGTAATTGCGACGGGGCCCGTCGAAACATGTTTTTGTGATGGGGCCCATCGCAACAAGTATTTGCGACGGGCCCGTCGCAAATAATATTTTTTAGAAAAAAATAAAAAACTATTATTAAATTATTTTAATGAATATAATAATAATAATATTTGTGATGGGCATAGTATCCCGTCGCAAATACTATAAAAAAAATAAATAAATTATTTTAATTAATATAATTATAATTCAATTATAATTCACAAATAAAAAATAATATAATATAATAAATGATTTTAATTAATATAATAATAGAATTATAATTCACAAATAAAAATAATAAATTATTTATAAATTATTTTAATTAATAGAATAATAATAGAATTATAATTCAAAAATAAAAAATAATAGAATATTAATAAATGATTTGATTAATATAATAATATTAGAATTATAATTCATAAATAAAAAAATATTAATAAGTTATTTTAATTAATATAAAAATAATAGAATTATTTTACATTCAAATATTAAAATAATTCAAATATTACAAAAAAATATAATTAAATTATAATATTATAAAATTTTAATATATTAATATTATAAAATATAAATAATATTATTATTCATATTAATATTGTTATTTCAAAATATAATATTGTTAATAATTTATAATGAGACAAAAACTACGAATAGAAAAAAAATTCATATTTTGAATTAACAAACTTTATAACATAAAAAAAACTCTAATCTGAAAATGGGGGGAGGGGGGGATCTGCAGATGCTGGTGGAGGAAACTCCATCCCTAAAGCATGAGTGAGTCTGCGCATGTACTTCATCTGCTCCTAGTGTTGCTGCTGCCACCGACTCATCTGCTCCTCATATACCTGCTACTGGCGTCGACGCTCCTCCTCATGCTGCTGCTGCTGCTGACGCATCTGCTCCAGCTCCTGTCGGAGACTCTCTATCAGTTCAGTCTGAGATTGCAACTGATCCTCATACTGTGTAGCAGAAGAAGATGCACGAGCTCCTCTCGAGCTGGACGCTGACATCGCAACACTGCCATAATAATCTCCGGGAGTCAGTCGAGAGCTAATACCAACTACCCGGCCCTTCTCAAAGGCATACTGGGTGGCCTGCATCCATGCTGCCTCATCAAACTGACAGCCAGTGGTCTGATCTGATGACTCGGCCTGACTCTCAGACCGGGTCTGTGACGCTGCGGCCTCATATGACTCCTGTAGTTACAATTTAAAATTAAAATTGTGAATATATTATACGCAGTTAATTTTTAAACTTGAAAAAAAATAATACTGACCACGATGTGATGCTGACGATCATCTCTGAGCTCCCCAGTAGCAGGATCACTATACATCCTCTGATATACGTCGTACTCCGTAATATCGAGGTGCTCGATGAGTCACCTCCTGTCTCCCCCGATTCTGCCTCCCCACCGATGATCTCCTCTAAAAGGAACCACTCAACCAGTGCACACATAATCTATCCCATACATGGGATGAAATGTACTCTGGTCGGTTTTCTCTACATGACTCGTCAAAATCTGACACTCCTGCTTTCTTCGTGGCAGTTTTCTTAAATTGTGCAAAAACTGATGAAAGAAATCACGCATGGACACCTCCCATGCCTTGTGGATGGAGTCACGTATGGTATCCTCGATCGGATACCATAAACCCTACAAATAAATAAAAATATCAGGTTATAAGTGAAATAATTTTCAAAATAAAAATTATTTACTTACGTACGTACCAACCAGTGGCCGAACATGGCCTACTGCACATCAATGAGAATATGATCCCATGTGGTCCACGGCTGAGAGAAATAGTTGCGCAAAATAGCACTGCCATGTCTGACTGCTATATGCAGAAAACTGTAAAAATAATAAACATTTATTATGTGAATAGATTAATGAAATCTTAGTCAAATCCACAAATTATCACACAGGTTATCACACCTCTCTGTGCGTGGATCAAACCCAAGACGTGGACGTCGCTTGGGGACGGGGTCAAGAATCATCAATCGTGCAAGACCGTTCCCCCTCCGCGTACTCCCTGGAGCGCCTGCAGGCTGAGGGTCATCTGCCAGTAACTCATCTGCATCGAAAGTCAGGTCAGCATCCGCCAACTCACGAAATGTGTCTTCGTCCATCTGAAACAGAAAATGTTAATATTGTTAGCAAATAATTGATATACATATACATATATATATATTATGATTGTATATGACTACCATGGAATTCTATCAGTTTTCATCTTCATCATCATCTTCATATATGTCAATGTCATCTTTATATTCCTCCTCAACATCATCGATATCCATTCGAGTTCCAGTTGCTTCATATCTTACCATTTCAAATTCATATGTGACATCATTAACATCATCGTCATCACCGACTCTTAAATGTGGGGTTTCGTCATCGATACTCATGTCTCTTTGTAAAAAAGATTGATTTTGAGTACTCTCTTGAAAAACTTCAATTCTTTGCACATTCGTGAAAGCACATACACTTTGACTAAACTGATTGGTAATTATTACTAATTATTGGTAATTACTACTAATTATTACTAATTATTACTATTTATTGGTAATTATTACTAATTATTACTAATTATTACTAATTATTGGTAATTATTACTAATTATTACTAATTAGTGGTAATTATTAGTAATTATTACTAATTATTACTAATTATTACTAATTATTGGCAATTATTACTAATTATTACTAATTATTTGTAATTATTACTAATTATTGGTAATTATTACTAATTATTGGTAATTATTACTAATTATTGGTAATTATTACTAATTATTACTAATTATTCCTAATTATTGGTAATTATTGGTAATTATTCCTAATTATTGGTAATTATATGAATAATTACCAATAATTAGGAATAATTACCAATAATTAGGAATAATAACATTATTAGTATATTTTATTATTAATATTAAAATAATATAATTTTCTATATTATATACAATTCTCCTTTCATCTGTGTGTTTCTGTCTCCACATACAAATATTACATGTGGAGACAGAAAACACACAGATAAAAGGAGAATTGTATATAATATAAAAAATTATATTATTTTAATATTAATAATAAAATATACTAATAATGTAATAATGTTATTATTCCTAATTATTGGTAATTATTACTAATTATTACTAATTATTACTAATTATGGATAATTATTGGTAATTAGTAAATTATGACTAATTATTCGTAATTATCAATAATTATTACTAATTATGGATAATTATTGGTAATTAGTAAATTATTACTAATTATTGGTAATTCTTGGTAATTATTGGTAATTATTTCTAATTATGGATAATTATTGGTAATTATTACTAATTATGGATAATTATTGGTAATTATTACTAATTATGGATATTTATTGGTAATTATTACTAATTATTGGTAATTATTACTAATTATTGCTAACTATTGCTAATTATTATTAATTATTTCTAATTATTGGTAATTATTGGTAATTATTACTAATTATTCCTAATTATTGGTAATTATTGCTAATTATTAATATTTAGTACTAAATATTGGTAATTATTGGTAATTATTACTAATTATTAGTAATTATTACTAATTATTGCTAATTATTGGTAATTATTACTAATTATTACTAATTATTACTAATTATTGGTAATTATTGAAAATTATTACTAATTATTGGTAATTATTGGAAATTATTACTAATTATTGGTAATTATGGGAAATTATTACTAATTATTGGTAATTATTACTAATTATTAGTAATTATTACGAATTATTACCAATTATTGGTAATTGTTGGTAATTATTACAAATTATTCCTAATTATTGGTATTTATTACTAATTATTATCATTTATTCTTAATTATTGGAAATTATTACTAATTATTCCTAATTACCATTAACTATGAACAATACTAATAATTTAAATTTATTAAGTAACAAAAAAATGTAAACATAATTAAATTACAACTAATTAAGAATAATTGAAACTAATAAAAAATTTAAAATAAATATTAAATTAAAATGAACATAAATACCTTTAAAATTGATCTGAGGTTGATCTCTGATCGTTCTTGAAAACATCAATATCAACTCCGAAAAAAAAAATTAAACTTAAGAAACGCTGAACTCTAGAAATAGAATTTTGAGAGAAGGAGAAGATCGAGTTTGTGAATGAATGGAAAAATATGGATGGGGGTATTTATAGGTTAGATTATTTGCGACGGGTCTATTTGCGACGGGTATCCCGTCGCAAATAGTATTATTTGTGACGATACCCGTCGCAAATACCTTAGCCATCATTTATTACGGTCAACGGTTAAATAGTTATTTACGACGGGTCCCGTCGCAAATACTAACCTGCCGACATACTATTTGCGACGGGAGTATATTCTCGTCGCAAATAGCTTTTACCGCCGCCGGTTATTTGCGACGGGCGGTTACCGCCCGTCGCAAATACCCATTTTTCCCGTAGTGAATATATTAAGAAAATAATTTTCTTTTAAAATAATCTTTCAAACAAATAATGTATTATTTTAAATATTTTAAAACATTTCTTAAGGAAAATATCATTTCAAATTTGAAAACACTATATAAATCAAAAAACAATTTTGAAATCCTCTTCTCTACAAAATAGTTTGAAATATATTTTAAAACTCTTTTTAACAAATTAAAACTTTTAAAAATATATTTCATAAAAATATGACTTAAAAGTCATTTAAATATTTTTTTTAAATAAAACATTTTTTTAATTAAATTTAAAAACCTATAATGTAAGCTTGAATTTTTTTGAGTAGCCATGACAGTTGAAATATTATTCAGGTCAAGCATTTTAAAAATAAATATTCATATCACATTTTTTGAAAAATCCAAACATGAGTTATTTTGAAATAATCATAAAGAGTGATTTTTGAAAAAATTTCAAAATATGTTTAAAATTTTATTTTAATATCATAGAATAATAGAAATACATTTTTTGAAAACCTTTTCAGAAAACATGGTTTTGGAAGGAAAAAAATTCGACCAAAGAGAAAAATAAGGTTGGTTTTCTTTGAAAACATTATTTTAAAATAATGAGTGAATAAATAGATGGAAATGAAGGAAAAACATTTATTATCATGAAACAAACAAAGTAGAATAAAATCCAAGATTTTTATGAGATATAGATGACAATATTTCACCATTAGAAGTATAATTCTAAACAATTCCAATAAATTATGAGATCATGACTTAAAACTACTACCACATTGGTAAATTTGATTTGTAATACCCAATAAAAAATAAAATTAAATGAGACTTATATTATAATAAAATTTATTATATAAATTATATATAATTTCAAATGGGTAGTATATACACCTCATAGAATAAGATACGTGTAAAACATAACTATGTCTCGAAGAATAAAAAAATGAGAAAAAAACCCCAAACCACATTGGTAACTTAAAAAAATTAATCCCCTTAAAATATAGATACCTAAATGGATATTTAATTCACCATAATTTATAGGATAAATATCATAAATTAAATTTATGGGGTATATATACATCATATAAAAGAAATTCATGTTGAATAATTCATGTGTCTCATAGAAAATAATTGTGAAACGGAAATCCTTTACTTTATGTCTTAAATTTATTCAAACATGTTATAACCTCCGGTATAATAAATATAAGTTTATTATTTATGTATAATATAATCATACATATACTTATAATATCATATATGATTCTTTTATAACTTCATATCACCTATTCATTAATAGTCTTTTATTATTGCAATTGTTTTAGGTGTTGAAAACCTGGTATTCTTATGTGTGTTTTGTGATGAATTTTCCAGATCCAAAACATAGTGCATAGTTTAATAATATCCATAATGAAAATCATGTTATAAATATCATATATATTAATTATATACATAAATTTAGTCATAACAATGATAAATATATAAAATAAACTACACAATTCATGGAGACGGTAGGTCATGTGTGTGCATGATTATTATTTCTATTTTCTTGATGGATGATACATAAGAAAAGTACTAAATATATAACAATTAAAAAATAATTATTATATAATATATTTTATATATATATCATATATAATCATTTAATCTATAATTATTTCCATTCATGTAAAACAGAAATGAAAAACACATCAAATCGGTTCTTGAGTTGGAAGTCTATTGTACACACAAGTGATGATATTTTTTTCTATCAGGTTTAATGGTAAGAAGATATATGTGATATTATATTTAAAAAATTAATTATATGTAATAAATATCACAAATATCCTTAAATTTAACCCTTTTACTTTTCATGTAAAGCGTTAGTGAAAAATGAATCACATCACTTCGTGAGGTGGTAGTCCACCATATACACAAACGATGTTATCATTCAACATTCTAGGGACCGGTAGATGGGTATAATTAATTAACTAAAAATAAAAATATCTAATTATATTACTAATATTGAGGTTATTATATATGAATTATATTATAACAGTAGAAGGAGGTGGATGAATAAATAAACAAATTATCATTGAAGAACGTTACATTACTTCAGACAACATCCTTTGGCTTGTATAAAAAGCATTCATTTGGTGCATTTTTTTCAAAAAAAAGTTTATATAATTATAGTATTGAATTTAATATGTTATTTTGGTAGTTATTTTATAAACAAAAATGTTTTTAATGTGTGATGTAGTGATGAGAGGGGGTTCCTTTTATAATTTATGTGAGTTCCGTATTTGTGATTTTTTGAAACGAGTGAATTACACCAACATTTATTTCAAGAAAAAAATAAAAAAAATTGTGAAAAATATTTAGAATAGAATGTATAATGTTAAAATATATTCATCCAATAGGTCATGTTTACACCTTAACTATTAAGTTTTACAAAATAATAAACTTGTCTGTACCTTAATCATTGTAATTAGTTTTACCTTTTTTCACTAATCACTTGGGTCAATAATTAATTTTATGTTATTATATAACCTAAGTTATTGTGATTCAAAATATGTAAACATTTTTTATATATTCAATTCACATAATTTTTTGAATTTAAATTTTAATTTAATTCTGCATACATGGTGAGAAGATGGGCTTTCAAAGAGAAAGTTCTCAAAAGATTTAAAGGATTTTATTTAAATATTTAACTTATAATTGACCTTCATAAAATAAATTGGATTAATAAATATATAATTTATCCAATTTCACTTTAAAACCAATTTAAATTATAATTCAACAATGTAAAATATTTAAAACAAAATGGTATTTTTTAATCAAAATCATTATTTTTCAATATTCATAAAAAATAATGATATAAAAAGAATCATAAAAATTAAATCTAAGATAACTAATAAATTTTGAATTAAAAAATTTAAATTTTTTTAAATATTTTTTATAATAATGACAAAATTTAATTTTATAATATGTTCATAAAAGTGTGAAGAAACTGTTCCTTAAGAAAAATAGAATTTTTAAGCATAAAATTAGATTTGTTCTTATGTTATGCCTATAAAACCTATTGAATGAATGTAAAAAATTTATTAAATATATAAAATATATATTTCATTAATATCATTCGCTAATGGTGATAAATTTAATTATTATGATAATAATCCATTGTAAAAATAAATTTTTTTTATAAAAACATTTCGTTTATATTCAATTGCTTTTTATCTTCCTTTATAATTAATTTAGTACCAATGAATTCATTATATAAATGTGTATACTATACATTTTAATAATTTAGTTATTCTTATTCATAACCTCCACTCTAATTCTTAGTTAATAACTTTCATATTAAATAATTATATTAATATTATATTGTTGTTCGGTAAAAACCGGTCTTACATGTTTCCTATGTTATCGAAGAAACTCATTGTTTCTTGTAATGCAATATAGGGTAATTTTTTCATATAAGAGAAGTTAAATTTAGTGTTTTGTTTCATGAACATGATCAAAGAATCTTTTTATTTAATGTAACACAAAATATCGAATAAAATTAAATTACTTTGGAAGAAAATTTTTAACAAAATCTCAGGATGTTACATTCTACCCCCCTTAAAATGAATTCCTCACTCAAAATTTATCTCAGTCATAAAAGGTTTAACATTTTAGAATTCATTTTTTTAAATAAACATCATAAATATGAATAATAAAACATCCCTTTAAAATTAAAAGTTTAGAACATAAAGGTTACATGAAGTAACACACAACTAGGTTTCCACTTAGGGAGAATATTGGTAGAAAATTAAAATATGGATATGGAGGAAAAACATAAACAATTATGTAAATTTTTGAACATCACTGATCATAATAAACTAGGTGATCCATATAATTTTAATTCCCATAAAACTATAAACTGATTAGGTGTAAAAAGGTCTTTTATATCATTTCTCCATCAAGAAAATAAACATTGAAAAATATACTTGATAAGTATTTTTTCATTCATTAATCATATTCATCCATGATCACATCCTTTCCTATAATCTATGACCATTAATGAAGTATTTTTCATGATTGAAAAACTGAAATCAACTTTAAATGTAGCACATAGTCAAAAAATATATAAAAAAACTCTTCCTTATATCCTTACACATTATCCAAATCCAAAACGGTTATCACATGATAAGATAATTACAAATCCAAAGTTCATCTTAAACTATTAAATAGATAGTTATCCTTAATAAATCCAAAACATAGAGGAATCTAAAAATTTTCTAACAATAAAATTATCATCAATCCCCCAAATACTTTTAAGTAGATCCTAATGTCACACTCCAATATGTGAATTCATTTATCATGTATTATCTTGGAACATGGTATTAACATAAATATACATAAAATATTATGAAAATCACACATTATTTTTTATTCCTTAAATAAAACACCTATTTTGGGAGGTATTACTTAAATCCAAAAAATGATGTTACTCTTTCAATGATAGCATAAACTAGTTTTCTAAAAATCCATTATCACTTACAAGATAACAAGTACAGTCAAATTTTGGTATTCATATCAATTATATCTTTAACATAACTTTATTATCTCAAAATTTGAGACATATTAAAGGTTATCTATCCCAAAATCATTTAGTTTCTATGAATATCACCTTTACCTTTAAATCTCGTTTCTAGTTCATCCACAATATTCAACATATTTGTGAAAATACATAAAATAAAACTTGTACTAAAAAATCCTTATATATTTCATAATTGTATAATCCAACAATATATTAACTTCACTCATTTTAAATTTTAATTAACCATTAAATAGGTTTCATCATCATATCCCTTAATGCCTCCTTTCATTTATAAGTCATATGTAGTGTCTTCATCTGTAATGGAAAATCACTATTTTTTATTATACAATCAAATTTTATCCCTCAATAAAACAATATATAGCTTCATAAAAATATTTAATAAATAAATTTTATTGTTTTCAACCTATTATAAACCTTATTATTATTTTTTAATTCATTTTAATGATATATATTACAAAAATAGAATTTTGGTCTCTGTGTAAAAAAATAGTTCCTCATATTCTCTAATAATATTAATTTTATATAAGTGTGTAACATTTAATAAGAATTTTGAATCAATAAATCAGTTTATTAATTCCTAAAAGAATTACACCTTGATACTAATATGGAATTGATATATAACCCCTTATCATCGAAGCATTGGCTCTAACGCTATGGTGTGTGAGGGTTCTAGTTTCGTGAGGTGGTTCAGAAAACATTGATCAAGAAGTGACCTCCACTAGTTAGAACTTATCTAATTGAAGATTTTATTTGAGTCTCAATTATTGAATCTATGATTGGGATTGATGAAGAGAAACCCCAAATTATGCTACCTCACTTCATAACTCTGAAAAATGGGATTCATAAGGTGTGATTGTACTAGTTGAGACCATTGTTTCTTCAATTTTTCATTAAATTAAATCTTATCACAATTCTTAATATAAACTAATGTTAATGGACACTTTATAATGGCTATATTACAAAAATTTATAATTCCCAATATTTATATAGTCCAAATTCATATTTAAAAATGGTTATTTAATAGTGATCTAACGGTCATAGCCAAATAGTCACATTTCAAATTACATCCTATATATAAACCAAAAATCATCAACATTTACTAATTTATTAACAATTTTATTAAATTACATTGATAATGACTATTATATTCTTAACATTTTGTTAAATTTTAAATGTCTTCATGACATGTGTAACCTTCCTGGTAAAGTTCGATCCTTTAAAGTATGCCATTTTGGGGGTTTTATTATTTGGTTTTTATATCTTTGTATTATTTATAGCTGTAGTAATTTCTATTAATACATAACATGTAATATTAATTTTTTTAATGTCATTCTATGAACATCAATTTTGGAAGAAAATAAAATAGTCATTATGAAAAATAAGTGTTATTTTATTATTCAAAGAAGGAATTTTCAGGTTGTTACACTAAAAATATATGGTGTTACATTCTCCCCCAATAAAAAATTATACCTTTGAAAATTCATTACTCAAATGAACATAAATAGGGGTGATTTTGAATCATTACATTTTCCAGTCCTCATATCTCTTGCATAAAAATATTATTTTGTAACAAAACATTAACTAGAAGAGTGGTCTTGTTTTATATTTCATTATCTCAATGATCCAAGATATCTACATGTTTTTTCATATAAGAGAGATCATTATCTATTTTACAAAATATATGTTCATTTCTTGTGATAGACTTGGTAAATAATTACTTTAATGTGATACATAAAACACATTTTGAACTTGTGATAGCCTTAGTGGAAGTTCAAATTGAAATTATATATACCACACATGACCAACAATTTCAAAGGGGATGATATATCCAGGGATAAACATTCCCTTCCTAAATCACTTAACTATATTTAGTAGTGATATAGAAGGGAATAATTTTTATCTAACATAAAACACTATATATCATCACTGATTATATGTATAGATCATCTATGTAATTCTAATTACTTAATGTATTGTTGAATTACTTTAATCTTCTCAGTTACTTCCAATGAAATAACTAGTCCCTTATATTTTGATCTCCAACTTCATGCAAACATGATATAATTCTACATCACTTACCATGTAGTTCCTTATATTGAAAAACATTAATGATTTAGTGAAAAAAATAGTTATATGGGAACATGACCAATGAAATATGTTGATCCCAACATACTGTTAAGTCCATTGAGCATGATCTCAGTATACTATCAAAATTTTTAACATTAGTTTCAGATTAATAATTAGTTTGAGGATGATAAGATGTGAAAAATTTCAGTTCCATATCTAACTACCATTGAAGGATACACTGCAAATTTTATGGGACCATTGGATCTTGATATAATAAAATTATAATTTTTACTCCACATATCCATACAACTACCTTGAAAGATATATATATATATATATATATATATTCTAGAATGTTGATCGAGTAAAAAATTCTCTTGAATACCAATGAAATGAGCTAACATTGTATTATGATTAACCACATCCCAAATGGAATTTTTTCCCTTAATGGACTTGGGAAGAACAATAACAAAATAAATGGTCACATTATCCCATTTACCTATAGATATGGGTAATGGATGCATAATTATCTTAAACTTTTGATGTTTTTTCTTTAGCTTGCAGACATAAAAATCATTGTGATGTATACTCTGTAATATCCCTCTATATGTCATCTCATCAGAAGTTTTCTAGGAGATCTTTATACATATTTTTGTTTCCTAGGTTAATAGATAATGATGAGCTGTGTTCATCATAAATAAGTTCCTTCTTCGCTTTTTGTTTGGATAAGACCCTTATTATATCTCAAATTTTATAACTCTATATTTTTCATGGTTAAACTCTTGAATTTTTTTACATACTTTTGTAACTCAATATCATTTGTTTAATCCTCATAGATCACCACATGAATATATGGTTGATCATTTATTTTGATAAGGTCATATTTTATCCCTTTCATTATGATTTCCATGCCCATCTGTTGCATATCCATGAATATTAGGTTAGTTTTAATCCCCATTATAGATATTATAAAATTATTC
Source organism: Viscum album (assembly GCA_963277665.1). Lineage (NCBI taxonomy): Eukaryota > Viridiplantae > Streptophyta > Magnoliopsida > Santalales > Viscaceae > Viscum > Viscum album. Next base: position 274,704,094 of record OY728126.1, on the reverse strand, counting down.
TTCCCATTGAGACAAATAATAACCATGATTGAATCCCCAAAAATATAATGTATTATGAAAACATAATCCTTTATTAACTTTAACCATCTATTTTGGAACATGTTGAAATCATTTTTTTAGATAAATAATTTAATAACTTGTGAATTTTATATATATCAAACTTGTCACCGTATAGATAATTCTTATAGATCATTAATGAAAAAATACCATTTTGAATTCCAAATTATGTATCAAGTAATTTTCTTATGGGATTTTATTGACACATGGTATATGTTATAACCTTTTGTCCCTTTTCCATGATAACACACCCTAATACCTTTTTTAAAGCATAACTATATATCACAAAACCTTCTCCGCAATAAGTTAATGTGATTACAGGTTTAGTGAGCAACATCTTATTAATCTCTTTTTATTTTCATTCATATTCATTAATCTAAATATACTTCTCCTCCTTCTATTTTAACATGGTTGGTGGATCTACAATGTGGCATCATGCCTTTTTATTACATAACTTTTCATTACATTTTACATATAGAGGATCTTTAAAGTCTAGTGTCTTTGAAATCAGGAACAATAAAACTTGAATACAACATAAAACATTCTTATAATCCACTTTTAAGGCTTCATCATAAGATCATGCTAAGTACAATTACTACCTTTCATATCTTGGAGACATACATCAAAGGAAATGGTGATCAGAAGGCCCAGTAAGGGTAACCAAGGGAATCAGTGTACTTGTGATATCAATATGAACTTCAATAACAACATCAAGATATGAGAAATGGAAGTATAGCCATATAATAATGAAAATAACTTGAAACATAACTTGAATATGTGGCTACAACATTTCATTTAGACATTCTGGAACATATCCCCAAGGTCCATCCCCAAGGTGTCATAAAAATTACCAAGGTTATTCACCAAGGTATCGTAAAACTTGTCATATCTAGAGATTAAATCTTTACCCAATTAATTATAGCGCTATCAGGATGAACCCTTAATATGTATTTAATTTCATGTGATCTAAATAGATCATAATCAAACCTTTCATAAATAACCCATAGAGAATAAAAGAAATGGATTTCATTTCAAAATCATGACGGTTTAAAAGCTCTTAAAAATAAGATCATTATATCATTTATAACCCATGGAAATGGAGTGAGGGTTATATGAATGTCAATTCCAGAATAAAATATATCATATTAATATATTTATTAACACCTATAGAAACTAAATAGGTCTTGGTATTCACATAAAAAAACAAGGGAATTTATTGAGAGAAAGGGATAGAAATTTTGAGACGAAATTTCTACAGCCTAACTACTATATAACTTGGTTTTAGAAAACATTGAAAATAGAGGGGACAAGGGTAACCCACTCATAAATAGTTCATATTAAAGTATGGGTACTGAATAAGATCATGGTGTGGATATTTAAATTAAATACCACATGAAAAAGAAACATGAAAGAAAAGAGAAGATGTGATTTCTTTTACGAGAAATTCGGCAGCCTAACGGTGTCACATAAAAATTCCAAAAACAAATTGATAAGAGAAGAAAGGGTATATCATAATTTGGACATGAAATTCGCAGTAATATGAACATATAAGAACATAACCTCAACATAAAGAGATGTAAAATATAAGACACAACATAAAGAAAGTCATGACTTAAAAGAGGAGGGTTAAATAATCCCTTACCTTGAAGAGTAACTTCGAAAGAATGAAGGTCGGGACCTTGGAAGGCTTGAGGGAACCTTGGGAGGACTTATTGGAAGGTAAAGAGACCATAAATTCGTTGAGGATGATTTATAAATGAAAAGGATGATGGAAAGGCTTGGTATTTATAGGAGAAGTGAGGGGGCATGTCATTAATGGCCAAGGGACACCTCATCGGTGGTATTTGAAAAACCATGGGCTTTCCAATGGTATTTTCCCATGGTATTGGCCACTTGGGACACCTAATACATTATTATACTCTTAATAGGTCTACCAGAATGATTACATAATTATTACATCCTTAATGATGTCATTAAACACATGAAACTAAAAACTGTATTTTCACTATTCACCAAAAATTCATTTTTTTTCAAAAAAATCCCCAACAATCACCATAACCTAATATCGATGCTCTGAATTCAAAAATGAACTACATAATATAAAAATAATTTTACAAATTTTTTTAATTTAATTTTTAATTAAAAGACACTATTCACCCAAAAAAAATAATACTTGACTAATAATTTCTAAAACAGTCATTTACCTATTTTATTGAATCACATTACTTAATCAAGGTGCCTAAATTATATTAATTCTTTCTTTAAGTGAGATTACTAATCCATTTGGTCACATTACTAATCCTAAGCATAAAATCACTTTTCATAATTTACTATTCACAAAAAAATAAGTTGATCTTATTAGATTTTAAATTTTTTACTGAACACATTTCCAGAAGACATTTTTTGAAAATCATTACAAATAATTAATTATTTAAGGTTTACATAAATATTTTAAAATATCCCCTTTTCCAAAATTCATTAATATACATCTTATATTTATTCAAACATCTGAAAAAAAACACAAACTTCACCATAGGAATAAATCACAATTTTGTTTATCTCAAGGATTACACAAAGTAGCTATGGTCTCGTTACATAGCTACATATAACCCCAGCATAGGACCTAAGTGTAAGGTGTGCTAAGGTAAGAGAATCTGAGGGTGGCTCAGCCAACATTGCCTGAGTAGTGATTTCTATAAGCTTGAACTTCTCTCGAAGGTGATTCTGCTCCAACTTCACACAATGATGTTCGTTTTGGGTTTGGTCCAGATCAAAGACCGGTGGTTCTACCTCCTTCCCAAGTTTCGTCAGATGGGCTTTGATCGGCCTGAGACTACTGGATGAGGCCATTGAATCTTCTTTCTATATTAATTAACCATGTACACTGTATTTAGAGACAACAATCGCAACATTTAGTTTCCACAGGTCAAATTGACTAACGGTCATATAATAGTCAAAACCCAATGGTCTCATTTTAATTACACTCACATCATTAATTAATGAAAATAGTTTTGTTGAGTATAAACTAAAATAACACACAAAAATAGGAAACAAAAATTCATTCAAAATTTTGGGTCATTACATTCTTCCCCACTTAAGAAATTTCATCCCTAAAATTTTAACTTGTATCCTCAGATAAGAAAATTCATGGGTACTTCTACCTCATAGACTCCTCTGGTTCCCATGTGGCTTCTTAATATTTGTGGTTTGTCCACAACACCTTAACAAGGTGGGTAGTCTTGTTGCATAGAACCTTTTCTCTACGATCCAAGATCTCCACCGATTACTCCTCATAAGAGAGGTCATGTTTCAGTTGTACCACCTCTGGGTTTAGTACATGTGAAGGGTCAAGTATGTACATCCTCAAGAGGGATACGTGGAAGACATCATGAACTTATGCCAGATTTGGAGGAAGTGCAAGCTGATAGGCCACTGCTCCCACGCGATCAAGGATCTCATAGGGGCCAATGTACTTAGGGATGAGCTTCCCTTTCTTCCCAAACCTCATGACTCTCTTCCATGGAGAAATTCGAAGAAAGAACTTATCACTGACATCAAACTCCAAGTCCCGTCGAAAATTGTCATCATAGCTCTTTTTCCGACTCTGAGCAGCCTTAAGGTATTGCTAGATGGCATGGACTTTTTCTATAATCTCTTGCACAAGATCTGGCCCAAGAAGCTTTCTCTCACCAACTGTATCCCAACAAGTAGGAGTTCTACATTTCTTCCCATATATAGCTTCATAGGGTTCCATTTGAATGCTCGAGTGGAATCTGTTGTTGTAAGAGAACTCAACTAAAGAGAGGTGTTGATCCCATCCACCCTTAAATTCAATTGAGAACATTCTTAGAATGTCCTCGAGTGTTTGAATTTTCCTTTCAGATTGAACATCATTTTGGGGGTGATAGGCCATACTGAAATTCAATTTAGTGCTCAGATCTTGTTAAATACTTCACTAGAATTTTGATGTGAACCTTGGATCATGATCAGATATAATAGAAAGTGGAACTCAATGCAGCCTTACCACTTCATTCACGTAAATCCTGGAAAGTTAATGAAGAGAAAAATCTTCCCAGATAGAGATAAAATGGGTATTCTTAGTGAGATGTTCCACAATAACCCATATCGCATTGTTTCCCTTGGAGGTTCTCGGAAGACCATTGATGAAGTCCATAGTGATATTGTCCCACTTCCATGCTAGTATGGGTGGTGGTTGCAATACCCCTTTAGGAAGTTGTTCCTCTACCTTCACTTGCTGACATACTAGGCACCTTGAAGTGTAGTTAGCAATCTCCCTTTTCATATTATCCCACCAATAATGATGACGAAGGTCCCTATACATTTTTGTGCTTCCAGGATGTATAGAGAGGGTAGAACTATGAACTTCATCCATTAGCTCCTTTTTTATTTACAGAATAGATGGAACACATAGTCTTTTACAAAATCTCAGTACACCTTCTTGATCAATATTGAACTCAGGAAACTTTCCATCCTTTACATTCTCAAACTTCTCTTGTAACAAAGGATCTTCTTTCTAAGCCTTCTTGATCTTCTCTAGTAATGACGGTTGAGAAATCATTTGGGTTAGGGTTGATGAAGTCTCTTTCCTTATAATTACAATGTCCATATTTACTAGGTCATTTATCAAAGGATCTTTTTCAATCCTCATCATGGAAACAACAACTGGGTCTTTCCTACTTAATTCATCAGCAACATTGTTTTCTCTTCCAGGGTGATAATGAATTGAACAATCATAGTCTTTAAGAAGTTAAAACCATCTCCTTTGTCTCATGTTCAATTCCTTTTGTGTGAAAATATACTTCAAAATCTGATGGTCTGTGTATATATCACATTTCTCCCCATAAAGATAGTGCCTCCATATATTCAGAGAAAAAATGATTGCATCTAGCTCTAGATCATGCGTAGGATAATTCTGTTCATGAATCTTCAAATGTGGAGATGCATAAGCAATGACCTTTTCATTTTTCATGAGGACGCACCCAAGACCTTTTAGAGATGCATCATGAAAAATAACGAATCCTTCTCTACTAGAGGGTAGTGTTAACACAAGTGCAGTAACCAATCTCTTCTTCACCTCTTGGAAACTTTCCTCACACTCCTTTGTCCAAATGAACTTGACCCCTTTTCGAGTTAACTTGGTTAATGGATTATAAAGTCATGAAAAGTTTTTCACAAACCTCCTATAATATCCTGCTAATCCAAGAAAACCACAAATCTCAATTATTGTTGTAGGTTAAGGCTACTCCGCTACAACCTTTTTCTTTGTAGGGTAAACCATGATTCCTTCATTGGTTACAATGTTCCCTAAGAAAGAGACTTGTTGTTACCAGAAATCACATGAACTGAACTTTCTGAAAAGCCTCTCCTTCCACAGATTTTGAAAAATAACCCTTAGATGATCTTCATGCTCCTCGAAAATTTTGTAATATATCAGAATATCATCAATAAAAACCACTAGAATGTTATCAAGGTAGTACTTAAAGACTCTATTCATCAAATCCATAAAAATAGTAGGTGCATTAGTTAGTCCAAAGGTCATAACAAAAAACTTATAATTCTCATATCTTGATCGGAAGGGAATTCTTGGAATATCTTCTTTCTTCACCCTCAATAGATGACAACCAGTTCGAAGATCAATCTTAGAGTAGAATTGAGCCCCACAAAGTTGGTCAAATAAGTCATCAATTCTTGGAAGAAGGTATTTGTTCATCACTGTGATCCCGTTTAGTTCTCTATAATCAATGCATAGCCGCATTGATCCATCCTTCTTCTTCACAAAGAGAATAAGTGCTCTCCAAAGAGACACACTTGGTCGGATAAACCCATTCTCCAATAGATCTTGGAGTTGTTTCTTTAGTTCCTCTAGCTCTACATTTGCCATCCTATACGGGGTCTTTGATATCGGATGAGATCCAGGTATGAGTTCGTTGGAGAACACTACCTCTCTTTCTGAGGGAGGTCTAGGCAACTCCTCCAAAAATATATCAACATATTCCTGGATGATGGGGACATTTTATATCATCAAACTCACATCTCCTTCTTCTTCTTCACTGATCAACTCCATAAAAAATGATATAGGGGGTTATTTTTGGAAAATATGAGGTTGAGATATCTCTCCTTGTAATATAACTGCAGGTTTTCCCTTCAAGACTACTGATATTTCCTTTCTTCTACAATTGATCATAGCATTATACTTTGAGAGCCAGTCCATCCCTAGTATAATGTTGGATTCCAGAATGGGAATGACTACTAGATTCACGATAAGATTGTGTTCACGAAAGTAAATACTATAGTTTCTAAACACTGATGATGCTTGGATAGTCCCACAAAGAGTCTTGACTTACAACTCTACTTTTAGCACTTCGAGGGTTGATTATAAATTCCTTTCAAAATTGGAGGAAATAAAGGAATGTGTAGAACCAGAATCAAGCAAATTACTTTCTAGCTTTGAGAAGAAAACAAGAGTACCTATTACCACATCATTCGGAGCATCGACTTCAGTTTTTGCGATAGAAACAGAATGGCCTTGATCCCTTGGCCTTTTTTGAGGCTAATAGTGGTTCCCCTCCACTGCCCTTATATTTGGATAGTGATTGGAAAATGCCCACGTTGTCTACACTTGAAGCACTGGACATCAGGTAGGGCCTGCACCATCTTCCCCTTGTCGTTTGTGTTTGAAAGTTGAGGTTTCACCACACCATGACAATTCCTCGCAATGTGGCCATCTCTTCCACACTTTTAGCACTTACCACTCCTGAGTAGGTAGTTCCCTGAATAATTCTTCCCACATTTATTACACATGGGAAGTTGCACTTTCTTCCCTCTTCTTCCCTGATCAAAAGTCCTCCCTAAACTGGGATCCAATGATCTCTTCTTGTCATTGAATTTATGAGACCACTGTGTCTCACAGAACTCTAGGTCGACTGTCATCACACTCCACATGATCTCCTAATAGCTATCATAATCTCGGTTGGAAAGACTCTTCCACAGATGAGGTCTCAGTCCATCAAAGAATCTATCAACTTTACTATTTGGATCCATGAAAAAGATAGAGGTATATCATGAAATCCTTATGAAGTTCATCTCGTAGCTTCCCACAGATTCATTCTCATTCTGCTTCAGCTCAAGAAACACCTTCTCTATTCTTGTTCTCATGGAATATGGGGAATACTTACTAAAAAATATCCCTCTAAACTCTTCCCACTCTATAGCTTCAACTTCCACTCTTTTCCTCATGTTTTTAATCAGTTCCCACCATTGATTAGCTTCTCCCTCTAAGCGATAGACAGCCAGGGTGACATTCTCTTACTCCGAACAACGTAGCAGAGAAAAGATCTTCTCTATAGAGCTGATCCATTGCTTAGAAATCAATGGTTTAGTTGATCCACTGAAGGATAGTGGTCAGTGGCGCATAAAGGACTCAAAAAATGTTGTTACCTTTATTGTGATATCAACCTCTCAGCTTGATTCAAGTTACTACTCATAACTTGAGTGATTTGGTTCATCATTCGCATGAATTTTTCCATTCTAGCTTCCATCATAGGGTCATTGGCACATGGTCCATTGTGGTCACCATTTGCTTGGTTCTTCCTATTTCCCGCCATTTTCTAAAGGAATAAAATCTTAGTGAGATACTTGTTTCATTTATGAATGTTTTAACTATAAAAGATTCTACGTCTTAAAACTTCATGCTTAAACAATTATATTTCTCTATAATTCCTTCTTAATGATTCATAAAAAGCTTTAGATTAACCAAACATATCACATGGGAGTGTCATAACCAAGAGTGTAGCAAGGCCCATTTCCATGCACCAGTTCCCGTTTGAGTCTAGATCAAAGCGGTGTTTTCAGGTTTTACCCCTATGTACATCTGTGCCAGAGCCACCTCTACCTGGTCATATCCAGACATGGATGTATTTGTTTGATAAACCACTTACTCAATACTCACCAAAATACCAGGATTTTTTCCCTATATATAAACTTTTCTTTAGTTTTCTTCCTAAAGTTTCATTATCATAATTTCCATAAATAAATAAACTATACTTTGATACAAACTATGGCATCCCACCTTTTTATTTCATAACTTTTCATTACATTTTACATACAGAGGATCTTTAAAGTCTAGTGTCTTGGAAATCAGGAGAAATAAAACATGAATACAACATAAAACATTCTTCTAATCCGCTTTTAAGGCTTCATAATAAGATCATCTGAAGTACAATTACTACCTTTTATATCCTGGAGACATACATCAAATGAAAGGGTGAGTAGAAGGCCTAGTAAGGGTAAATAAGGGAATCGATGTATTTGTGATATCAATAAGAACTTGAATAACAACATAAATATATGAGAAATTGAAGTATAGGAATATCATAATGAAAATAACTTGAAACATAACTTGAATATTTCGCTACAACATTTCATTTATAAATTCATGAACATATCACCAAGGTCCGTCCCCAAGGTGTCATAAAAATTTCCAAGGTTATTCACCAAGGTATCATGAAACTTGTCATCTCTAGAGATTAAATATTTACCCAATACATTGGAGAGCTATCAGGGAGCACCCTTAATATGTCTTTACTTTCATGTGAGCCACATAGATCATAATCTAACATTTCATAAATAACCCATATAGAGTAAAAGAAATGGTTTTCATTTCAAAATTGTGACATTTTAAAATCTGTAAAAAATAAGATCATTATATCATTTATAACCCATGGAAAGGGAGTGAGGGTTATATGTATGTGAATTACAGAATAAAATATATCATATTTATATATTTATGAACACCCATAGAAAATAAATAGGTCTGGGTATTCACATAAATAAACAAGAGAATTTATTGAGAGAAAGAGATAGAAATTTTGAGACGAAATTTCTCCAGCCTAACGGCTATATAACATGGTTTTAGAAAACATTAAAAAGAGAGGTAACAAGGGTCACCCACTAATAAATAATTCATAGTATAGTATGGGTACTGAATAAGATCATGGTATGGATATTTGAATGACATAACACATGAAAAGGAAACATGAAAGCAAAGACAATATGCGGTTTCTTTTATGAAAAATTCAGCAGCCTAACGGCATCACATAAAAATTCAGAAAACAAATTGATGAGAGAATAAAGGGTCTAACATCATTTGGACGTGAAATGGGCAGTAATAAGAACATATAATAACATACCCTCAACATAAATGGATGGAAAATATAAGACACAACATAAAGGAAGTCATGACTTAAAAGAGGAGGGTGAATGAATCCCTTACCTTGAAGAGTAACTTCGAAAGCTTGAAGGTTGAGACCTTGGGAGGCATGAGGGAACCCTGGGAGGACCTCTTGGAAGATAAAGAGACCAGAACTTTGTTTAGGAGTTTTTTTAAATGAAAAGGATGATGTAAAGACTTGGTATTTATATGAGAAGTGAGGGTATAAGTCATTAATGGCCAAGGGACACCTCATCGGTGGTATTGGCAAAAACATGGGCTTGCCCATGGTATTTGCTAGTCATATTAGCCACTTGGGAAACCTCATAGCTTTTATTACTCTTCATAGGTTTACCATAATTATTACATAATTATTACATCCTTAATGATGTCATTAAACACCTAAAACTAAAAACTATATTTTCACTATTCATCGAAAATTCATTTCTTTCAGAAAAATCCCCAACAATCACCCTAACCTAATATTGATGCTATGAATTCAAAAATTAAATCTCTTGTATAAAAATTGTTTTCTAAATATTTTTAATTTAATTTTTAATTAAAAAACAATATTCACCGGAAAATCTAATACTTGACTAATAATTTTTTAAACAGCCATTTGCCTATTTTATTGAATCACATTACTTAATCAAGGCGCCTAAATTATATTAGTACTTTCTTTAAGTGAGATTACTAATCCATTTGGTCACATTAATAATCCTAATCATAAAATCACTATTCATAATTTACTATTCACAAAAAATTATGTTGATCTTATTATATTCTAAGTTTCATACACAACACATTTCTAGAAGACCATTTTTTGAAAATCATTACAAAGAAAACATTTCCACATTTCAATCACAATTTATAACTTAAATATATTTAAATAACAAATCCATTATAAAATCCATTTCCAGTACCAAAATATATAAAAGAGTATATGGTATTTATTTTCTTTTAAAAACATTACGGCTTGTTGAGGAAGCCAAAGATCAAATAATACTCGCGGCAGTGAAAAAGGTCATTGTCTCCACTTATGTTTAAAGGAACATTATTTTTTTCATTTAGTAAAATTCTTTGTATAAAAATATTCACTTTTAAAATTCAAGGTTTTTTATACAGCTTATAAAATAAAGTCATGTATTAAAACAAAATATTCCTCAATGAAAAGAGATTGAGACGAAGTCCCTTACCTCATGTCCGACTTGACTCGATCATTCTTTAATCTCCTGAATAATAAACTGAAGTTAATTTCTACTTTATTAAGGACCTTTTTCAAGTTTATCATTCCTTTTATATCACTTATTACAATGTTATAAACATTATGTAACCATTTAAGTTAATAATTTTCATTTTGTTGATATTTGGTACTTGAGTCAAAAATGGACTTCTTATAATTACATGTTGTTCATGTGGTCAAAGTTTTGTTATATCCAGAATGATATTAATGATTTATATATCATATATATCATACATATCCAGTATATACATTTATTTATAATATTACATAACATATGGAGGTAATAAATGAAATGCACCGTTCATGGAGACGGTAATCCGTACATACACAGGAATGCTAATTTCATTTCTATTTATTATTTTAATGGAAATTAAACATAATTATACATAGGTATATTATAAGTACAGTATAATATCATATATAATATGATTAACTCTATCCTTTATACATCCCACATAAGTCATTAATGAGTCACATCACTTTGAGGGGGTGGTAGTCCTCACTTCCTCAAATGAGATTATCATATTTACCCACTATGGAAACCATAAAGGCATTATATAAATGGAAATTATAGAAGAATAAAGAAAAAATAAACATAATATATATCATATATCAATAAAGTTTCATCATAATGTCCACCATGAGAGGAAGTTGGAGATATTTGAACAATCATCGTTTCGTGAGGCGTTAGTTTTCCATCCATAGAAACATTATGTTCTTAATCCATTAGATGGTGGTGTGTGTATGTGTAGTTATAATCCTTATCATAACAACATCATAGTATATTTAAGATACTGTTTTTTTAACAAAAGAAAGGAATAAAAATATTTTAGGGGTTGGAGAAGTAAAATAAAGAAAACAATTTAAGAGAAATTGTTCCCTTTAATTTGTGTAACTTCTTTTGGTTTGAACCAAATGGACTTCTTGAAGTGCCTTACACCTAAGGTAAGGCTTCTAGGGGGAGGAGAGAGATGTAAGGAGATTAATTGTAAATAGGTTTGATGATCCAAATGGCTTGAGAGTTGTGTGGAATTGGTTTTAATTGGTCTCCTTTTATAAGGGGGGTAGGGGCTCTTTAGGAAAGTGTGAAAATATTATATAATTATATAATGATATTCGGTTTCTAATGGTCCCAAAATCATTAAATATTAGTATAAGATGACTCATGGTCGAAATAAAATCATAAAATCATAATTTGACATGTTCTGGATAATATTTTAATCATTATAATCTTATTTATTTAAATGATTTATTAATATGGTAAATACTCCATCATTATTATGTCAAAAATAATTTAAATTATTTGATGCCTAAAAATAATAAAAAAATATCATGAGGTCGTAAATCTCTTTATTTTTCCAATGAAAATTTATTGTTGAAAATAGGACTTATATAACACCATATAAAAATTAATTACTAAATGATTTTTTTTAATGTCAATTTTGTCTTTAAATTAAATTAGTTAATCCAAATTGTCATTATCACTCCCAAGTGGCTCAATGGGGTCCCAAAATCGACCCAAGGATTACCATAGTCGTAAATGACTCAACCAATAAGGTTTTAACAAGTTTTAAGGTAATTTTGAATTATTATAATATTATTTTTACCTTGAATTACCTTATTTACCTTTAAATGTGGTAAATAAAAGTCAAAAGTTAATATTAACCAAACATTGTTTTCATCTTATTGAACCAAATTATAGTTATTTATAACAACCATGTATGTTTTAGTTTCTAAATTCAATTCACAAAAGCATTAAAATTTCATTTAAATGAAAAATATGGTTTTTTTAACTACCACTAAGTGGTTTCACTATTCATCAAAAATTGAAATTTTTCAGAAAAATACAAAAAATTCAGCCTAAGGTATGTTTGATATTCCAAATACAAAAATGATGTATATTTTTTCAAATATAAAACCTAAGAGTGGCATTAATTAATTTTAAAATTAATTCCCGTTGTCAAAACAAAGAGCGTGTTTTTAAGAATTAATAACTATCAAAAAATGGATTGTTGATTGAGTCCAATTTCAAAGTGAAATTACTTCCAATGACCAAAATTGGATTAAATGGTATAAATATATTCTAATTAAACTTTAAAAACAATTAAAAATTTAATCTAACCATATAAATAAATCATAGTAAAACATAGTTTTGAAATAAAATACAATAATTTCACTATTCATTAAAAAAATGAACTTTATCAGAAAAATTCCAAAAATTTACACAAAGTAAATTTTCATGTTCCAATTCTAAAGAAGGATTTAATTTGGTCAATTATAATGTATTAAAGTAACCAAAACTATATTTAAAGCGGGTTCTCCATTAAAAAGAGATAAAATCGGCCTTTTAATATAAATTCTGCTTAAAATTAGATTCATTCAAATTTTAAGCCTATAACTTTTATTGGATAAATGTAAATACATTTATCAAACATGTATAATCATATTGTAGTTAATTTCATTCATTCCCTCCAATACAATGGCTAGAAGTTAACTACCATTTTAAATAATAATATTATATTATTAGTGTGCAACGTAAGATTTCAAAGAAACTCACTATTGCGTATTGGGTACGCTATCAAACATAACAACCCCTTTAAAGTAAAGTTAATATTTAATTCAAAAATTTTAATAAATATGAAATTTCTCTTATTCTTTATTTACCAGTGATGTTACATATTCATCATTTTTTTATTAAATTGATTGACTGGTTTTCACAACAAGTCAATTGATTGTTTGATTTCACCCTCAATTCAAACAATATATTATTATTAATTAACATTTGGTAAAATTAAATATTTTCTATTATAATAGATGATTACTTATATTTTTATTTTCAATTGGACTTCTTCTATAATGAATCATATTAGTCAACTAATCTTTATTAATTCTTATGTTTTTCAACTCTAATCGACTAGTTGTACACTGATAACCAACTACTATTTATGTTTTGTTTTTTAGTTATTTCAAAAGGTAGTCATTTTTTTCTTAAAACAGTTGATCCTTCAATTTAAAAACAATTGAAAATATAATGAAACATCTTTTTTGACTTTCTTAATTTTGGATTAAATTATTTGTTTCTCTTCCCCTGGATATCTTTTTTAATTATTAAATCATGATACTATATGTATTACCCTAAATAAAAGTTATTTTGAGGAGCTTTAAAATTTATTTTAAAATAAATAAATTTTCTTTTTTTATAATAAATTGAACCATAATTTACTTCTACTTACATGTACAGTTTTTTAAAAAATATCCATTATATGTTTTAAAAATTTAGATATTTGATTTTTCTTATTTGATTTTTTTATTAAACGACCGGTTTAAATTTTATAAAAATGGGTTTTATGTTATTTTTTCCCTATATTTTTTAGAGGAATCTGTTTGTTTATCATCAAAATTAAAATTATTATCCATGGATCCCAATAAAAATGTGGTTGGCCAAAGTTTTATGTTTTTAGCCTATATTAGTAGTCATATTTTTCTCGAAAACAAATTTTTTTCTTACATCCTATTTTTTGAAAACAATAATTAGAAAAAATTCTATATTTTTTATAAAGGGAATTTTTTTTTAAAAAGGAAGTTTTATTATCCTTAAAAATATTTTTAATAGACTCCACTTTGTGATCATCAAATTTTAAATAATAAATCATGGTTTCCAATAATAAACTATTAGCCGAAATCTTCAATTACCAAATAACCAACCTAAATTTTATAGTCACTATTTTATAAAGTGATTTTATTATTCAAAAATATTAACAAATTGCATTTATATTGTCATTATGAAAATTTTAATGGAATGAACCACAATAAAATGTGGTTATATAATCTTTATTTAATTTGGTGTTTCCCCTGTAATAATCACTAATATTATTTATTACAAAATTTTGGTGATATTTTTATCATGAAAATAACTAAATAAATAAATTTCTTGAAAATTGAATTGCATGTTCTAAGGGAATGTAACAAAATTACACATTCTTATAGAAAAAAATATCACATCTAAATGCTCTAAATGTATAAAGGGATGACTAAAAGATGTTAAGATCTAGATCTATTAGAGAAAAATAGGTGAAACATTAAATTGATGATAATGGAGAACAAAAAATCATTCTTTCTTTCAATGGAAACCTATGAACCCTTTTCATAAAATTTATTGGATTATTATTTTTACATCATCGCATCCTCCAAATTCTTATCCTTTCTTTTTTTAGATAAAAATAATTTCTTGAACGGTAGATCTTTTTAACAAAAAATCTTAGCAAATAATTCCTTATATGGATCTAATATTTCATATGGATATAATTTCATATGAAAGATCAACTCTCATTAGAGGGATTCATTTGAAGAAAATCATGAACAAAAACAGCCAACATTTTTTGGATATTTTCGGTTCCAAACATGGTAATATTCCTGGTGTTGATAAAATAGCATAATAGGCACAATGATTAAAATACCTGAAAATCCTATTTATTAGTTTTAAAAGATCTTATACATATCATGTTTCCTCTTGTAATTTGTAAATTATATATTCATATAGACATTTTTGTGGTCGGTGAAGATGGGGAACTTGATTTCAAAGAAGTTGAAAATGTTGAATTTTTTTTGAGAAAGTATGAGGCCATTATGAACTATGAAAAATAAAAACACATATCTCAACAATGATTTAATTTTCCCATATATTCCATAGAGGATGGCCTATTCCAATTTTTTCTACATCTCATCTCATGTTTTATTTGAGATTTTTTAATTTTTATTAGCTTTCATTTAATTTTTTTCAATTTCTCACATTTTTTATATTGGATTTTAAAAAGAGGATATAATTCATGTTAAAAATGGGTTCTTTTCAAGTTGGTTGTTCATTACATCCATTTAAGATCAACCATTACTAGATCTGTTTTATTAAATAGATTAACATGACCCAACACATTTATGAAGGGGTTAAACCTAAATCGTCATGTTATCCCTGAACCGACCCACCAACCTATTTAAAATTATATATATATATATATCACATACCACACCCTCACATGTCTAAATAGTTAATATCATATAAACTAAATGTCCTAAAAATGACCTAATTAATATGAAAAAATTGTTATCTCGCTCTCTCAAACTATTTGAAATTAGTGTAACATGTTGAATTATTTTAATTTTTTTATTTTAATAAAATAATATATTTTTAAATTAATTAATATATTTTAAAGTTAATTAATATTTTATTTTTTTATTTTATAGAACCATTTTATTTTTAATAAGGTTTCATGAGTTATAATGGTCAGAAATGGTCATCCTGAAGCTGGCCCATGTATTATTCATGTCACTTTACATTACCCAATTACAATCTAAAACCACCTATGCTAGACCCAAATATTTTTAACTTGTGTGATGTCTTATTCAGTTCAAAATTGATAGTTTTTTAATATGAGATTATCTTTCTATTCATATCTTCTACCTTTCCAATTTTCTTTCATTTTTTATCACTTTTATATATATAGAAATTATTAATCTCGAATGAGTAAAATACAATATTAAATTAGGGGAATTCTGCTAGGCAGCCTATGTTTTGTGACCAAAGAAAATTTGACCTATAAAACTTATTGGGTTTTGTAGAAAAATAAAATTTAAAGAATCTAACTAGAAATCATATTGAAATATTATATTTTTTCTTTGGTTGTTTCATTTCCATTGGTGTGTATTGAAGTTGTTATGGATATAATTTCTCAAATTAATGGATTTTATTTATAATTGGTCATTTATGAAAATCAGGTCATTTTTTTCATCAAAGAAACCGGATTAGGGAAACCAACACAGTGTAGCCTCTATTTTTTATGATAAAAGATGAAGTTGAAATTGTTAATATTTGAATACTACCCTTAAATTTGAATCTACTTATAGTATCTGCATGAATATGGTTGCACCAAAAATGTTGTTCTAGGTTTCACTCAGCCAAGGTGGTTGGCTGTCATGAGTGTTTCCAAAATTTTCATTGAAGAGATGGAAACTGATCAAGTTGATAAATTAGGTTATTCCATCTATTTTAAGGATGTAAATGGAAGTCACAGTATTATTATGGTTATACAAAAAATAGTAAATTATTAGACATTTCATGTTTTTCTCTTACTCAAGGTGGGCCCTATTTGTGTTATAATTTACAATAAATGTTGTATAGCAAGCTTATTATGGATAATATAAAGTATTATGATCTTCATAAGTGTCATTATGATATCAAATATATATATATATATATTGGTTTAATATTGTCTTCTCTCAACCAAAATGAACATGTTTTTGAAAAATCCGTATGTTTTTCATGTAATTGTGATAGATGAACCACATGATAGATTCCTAAGAACATATTTTCTATTTTTGATTCATAAAAAAGTTGTTTCATAATTGTTTTATGAAAAAATTATCATGAAATCAGCAACATTTAATGCTCATAAATTTTCATAGTTCTTTGGAAGGTATACATATATGTTACATTTAATTGTTTTCCATGATTATCTCCAGTGTTTACTAATGAAAATATATTTTTTCAATGTACCAATAATACACATTCATGGAAGAACATTATTAGTGAACACTATATATAAAATAACTCCATGTAAAGATTATTTTGAATCTGTAGTGAAGAAAATGATGATTATTCACAACATCAGCCCTCTCAATGATATCCTCATCTTCCTAAAAGGCCAAGATAAGATCAAAACTACTTTTCATGAACTAGAAAAATGTAATGAATAGCTCGTCTACACTACCCAAAAGTTAATAAAAAATTCTTAATGTATCCTATATACTTGAAGCTGTAGGCCAACATGCACACAATAATATTACAGTCGGCCCACGATTGATACTGCACGTACATTGTTACATCTAACATCATAGATAAAACCTGACCATGTATGGGATATTTTACATAATAAACATAAATAATGGTAATATAAATGTGTGGAACCCAATAATGGGTATTGATACTCTTTAGTACTTTCCAGTGAGTCGTAGTGTGACTGATCAGCGAGTTGGGTACATGGGGTGGACCGATCCAGGCACAGGTTGTTTTTTTTTACATGAGGAGTATATATTTGCATGAGATGATGCAAAAACAAGGTTCTAGAAACCCATATGACCATCCTTGGTATTTTCATATTATTATTGAAATATATTAATGTTGATAATCTATATGATTTTTAGTTAATGGACCTTCCTCCCATGGAAAATATTCTTAACTATATGTACGAGCAGTGGGTCCTAGGTTCCCTTGATAACAGAAGGAAACTCCCTCATATCGGGTGGAAAATATTGAAGTTCCCTCTAGACCTGTTACTATAAAATATGTTGTTCATGGGAAAAAATTGGAGTGTTTGATGGAGGTTTTGACCTTCATGTCCATGTTATTGGTTTTTTTAGTGTTCTTTTGACCCAAAGACCAATCAGAGGAGAGTGATGATACAAGGGAGAAGATTTTTGTGCCAAAGTTTGATCACTTGATGATTCATAATGTTTAGCAGCAATGATAATCGAATGAATATCATTGGGACTAGTGAAAAAAATATCTTTTTATAGGTTATGCTCCTCCATAAGGCCCTATAGGTGAGGCTTTATCCACTGTATATTCTCAATATGTTAAATATAACACTAATTCATGTTGTATTGATTGATAAGTCATGAGGAAAGCCATATGTTCTTTATATTTTTATAACTCGTTGAGGTTGAAGGGGGTCAGAAAATAAATGAACTATCATGCCAAAATTTCATTCCATTTTTACCTAAGTAGTATGTTATTTGGTCTGAGGTATACACCATACAATGTGGTGTATCGTGGATTGGTTCTGACTACCAAAGAGATCATTAAATATACGACTACTATAGAGATGTAGTGGCGAGCTAGCCTTGTGCCCATGTTTCTCTTGGTTAATGATATAGATGAGTTGATGTTGGAGAATATGATGTGGAATAATGAGAATAAATCAACCATGTAATAGGATATAGAGAGCTTGAGAAGGGAGTGCATGGAGTCTATGAGTTAATGTAATAGGAAAGAGGAGAGGAGGTTTAAGCATCACCAAAAGGTCGTTACTCCTGGAATGATGGTTTGATTTTCTACTTTCTTGAGACGCAAGAAATTTAGTTTTTATATTATAATTGGAAATATAAAAAATGCACATATACGTATTATTATCATTCCTTGATTACCCTTGAATAAGTGAATAACTTTTCTGATATTTATCTACCCTTTAATGATTAAATTTCTTCATGGTGTTAGCAATTATGGGTTTTCTATAGACTAGTTCTTATTATCATTTTGAATATTATTTTAAAAAGGTAAAAAATATTTTTGAATATTTATTTTAATAATAAATTATATTAGTAATTAAATATTGAAAGTGTATAAATTTATAATAAAATAAAATTTGATATAATGATATAAAATATTACATAGATGAAAGGAGAATTTGTTAAGAAATCCAATTACCCAGTCACGATATTCTATATCACACTCTTAAAATCATATATAATGAATTGTGTAATTTATTAATAAAATATTTTAGAATCTTATTTTTACCTTTTTATTTTTAACATCAACCAATTATATTCTTTCATTATCCAATAAATAGTATTATAAATTTTATACAAACTATTATTTTTTTATTTTTTTATATTAATTATTTTTTTCTTTGGTATGGATGTATCAGTCCATGCACTATGATCATGTGCTCATAATCTCAAAAAGGTTAGTAAAATGATATAGATATTTATGATGGATTTATAGAGTCCCATGATTCTTTCATTGGATATCTAGATTAAAATTTGTAAAAAAATATTCTATGATTCATTAATTTTTTATTATTCAATTTATAAAATTATTTTTTAAAAAAATAAATAAATATTTGGAATTTCTCATTCCATAATTATAAGAAAAAATTGAATTATTCATTTATATAATATATAATCAAAATTAAATTTTTTATAAACATCCATGATGAAAATTTTATATTGTCATTTATATAGGTGGTTAAACTGATCTAAACTTGAACGTGCTATAATTAATGGTTAAATATGAAATAGATTTATTATAATATCATTATTAAAAAAATATAATTCTATTACTCAGAATTTATAAATATTTTAAATCATATTCTTAAAGAATGTAAATGTAGATAAAAAATAAAAAAAATGAAAATTAATTATAACTTAAATGAAGAACTTTGAGTTTTCTCTTGGAAACCTTCCTTCTTTAGAGGACTCAAAGTTTTTTATTGAAATAATGTGCTTCCAAATTTGGGAGATACTTTGATAAAATAGAATTTGGGTATATTATTCCTAGATATTTGAATAATTTAGAATGGGTAGAGGGAGGTTCAATTTTTAAATGAAAATGAGAGATATTTCTTTAGAAACATTAGGCAGGTGAAGGGAAAACTTGGAATCACATGAGAGTTTGTTGAGTTTTATGATAGAAGGTTTATTTTTATAGTAAAATAGATTTATAAAAATAGTAAATGTATTTTAGAGTATGTAATTTTCAATTCACTTATTTTAAATACAGGACATTTAATATTTTTATTATTTTACCTTATTTTCCATATTTAATTATTTTAAAAATTAAATATTTTTTACCAAAAATAAGATATATTCCCTCTTTCTTATATTAAATATCATGATTATAAATTGTTAATTAATTTTATTGAATGCAATATCTAAATATCTAAAATTTAGCTTTCAATTAAAAATATATAATACATCAAAAAAATAGTTTTTTAAGAAAAAACTAATTCTTTTTCAATTAATGATCATATTTTTATTTATTTTCATTTCATAATTTATTAATGAATATCAATGATTTATTTATAAATGTACAATTTATAATTTATAATACATTAATTAATTTTATGAATGGATTTCATTCTTGTTATAGTAACTTAATATACCCATCTGGTATTTGTACACTCAAAGGCTATATATGTCCAATGACCATATAATGATTTAATTACCATTTCAATCCTTTATATATCTTTAAATAATTCATTAAAATCATTCATTTTATTTCCTTTTTCAAAATATCTATCAAATTTATAGTATTTTTGATGATTTTATAATATATGATATTATCTTTATGGTAGTCCACAAGGAATAATACTTCAATCTTGAAGCATTTTTATTTACCTATAGTTGTACCTTTAATAATTTTTATAATTCTATTTCCTATAATTTTATATTATTAATGTTTATTTTAATTTTTTATAATATTACACCATAATGAAATACGGTATTATTCATTTTAACTCAATTTTTTGCATTAGAAAAATTATTTAACCCATGGAAATTATTATGGGATAATTCATATTGAATATGGTGTCCTGCTTTTTTAATATATAATACATTAATTTCCTAGTACAATAATTAATAATACAGATAATATGTTTAGGATTAGTTTATTTTAAATTAGGAATGTAATAAATGAAAACATAAACATTCTTCTAATATACTTTAAAGCCTTCATATATTCATCATAGGTTAGTTTTATTTCATCTCATATCCAAGGGACATAAATCAAAAGAAAGGTGTGAACATAAGTCCTAGTAAGGGAATAAACAAAGGAAATATTTATCATGTGGTCAATGGAATGATCATAAGAATATTAGGAATATAATAATATAATTAACATCAATCATAACATCTAAATGTTTCTATAAGATAAAACCAAGACATCCATAAGCATATCAAGAAGGTTTATCACCATGGTGACGTAAAACATAATTACCAAGGTTATTCACCAAGGTATCACAAAACATGAAATATCTAGGGAATAATTATTTACCCAATACATTGGAGTATTTTCATGGTGTAACTTTAATTTCTCTAAATTCATGTGTTCCACATTGAACATAATAAAATATTTCATTAATAATCTATAATAATTGATGAATGGTTTTCATGTAAAAGTCAATAAACTCATAAATTATTAATGATAGAAGAATTGCATATTTTTTTAACCTTGAGAATGGAATGTGGGTTTCATATATCGAATTATAAAATTAATGAATCATGCTTAAATCTATTTCAATACCCATAAATAGATTAATTGGTTAGTTATTCACTACATAAGAATTGTGCCTAGAAATGAAAGAAAATTAAAGGAAATATTTCATCAAAAAAAGTATACAAAAAGGATTATTGAATAGGATTAATTAGAGGGTAGATAAGTATCTCACTTATAGAAAATAATTTTCATAGTATGATATTCATTTAAATTTAAGTATAATAATAAAAAGAAAATTCATTACTAAAAAGGAAGTATTTGAAAGCAATGGAAGAAAGAGGAAGAGGATTCATTTACCTTGATGAGTTTCTTCCTAGAACATAAGGATGACACCTTAATACCTTAAGGGCGCCATAGAGGTAATCTTTTAGAGGTAAAATGATAATAACATCATTCTTAATGGATTTTAAGTGGATAACAATGGTGGTATTGGTTTTTATTTATAGTAAAAGGGGGAGAATTGCTTAATAATTTATAAATATAGGCCTTAGAATTCTAGGTTGTGGAAAATGAGAAACCATTGGATTACCCATGGATTTTGAAAATGGTTTTAAACATTTATGTCATATTTTATAATACTTTAATGAATTAGATCCGAAATACACATTTTTGTATTACTTTTTCCATGTAGAAATAAAGTTTCCACAAAATAATGTTTCAAAAATCATAATTTCAATTTTAGAATTTGGAAAGTCATTTATAGTTTTTAAAATTTATTTCAATCCATTAAAATACAAAATATTAAAAAAATAGTCTAGTTTTGGATAATAAATGCATTAAAATAATTATTAGATCACATTTATGTATTTAGGATGTTATATTACTTAATGTTTATTACACGATTTTTTTACCCAAAAATTTGACTATCTCAGAAAATTTTGAAAAAATATCTGTTAGATAAATTCAACATTATTGCATCAAAAATTTCATAAATTTTATTAGTAAAATATTATAATTATGATAAAATTATTTTATAAATATAAAATAATTATTTACTAAAAACCATCAGTTTTTATTATATAATAAAATTTATATCCCTTATAAAAACAATATATAATTGCATAAAAATTTCTTATAAATAAAATTTTATGTTTTCTACCTTTTATAAAAATCATTCTTACTATATTTAAATACATTTAAATGAATATTATAAATATATATACATATATATTATAAAATTTAATCATTTTCACTTTTAATAAAATATAGTTTATCACATTCCCTTATAATATGCATTTTATATAAGGGTGTAACATTAAATAAAAATGAAAAATCAATAAAAGTCTTAAATAAATCCTAAAATAATTATAACTTAATACTACTATGGAAAAGATAATAAACCCTTATTACTCCACCATAGGGGATCTAAGGATAGGGTTTTCATTAATTGTAATTTCTTGACATGGTTCGGCCAACATTGATGTAGTGGTGATCTCCACTATCTATAACATCTCTCATAAGTAATTTGGTTCAAGCCTCACATGTTGAAGATCTTCCTAGACTTGATCAAGAGAGAATCCCAATAAATCTACCTCTATCTTGAGCTTTGAAAATGTTCTTCATAAGTAATGATTCTACTGGAAGAGGCAATTCTTTAATCCTTTAATATTCAATTAACTCTTCCCATAATCCAAAATTTAAAATAACCCTAACTGTCACATTATAAGTGCAACATTGCCAACTATCATAACTCCAAATGGTTATATAGAAAAATGTTAATATTGAGTAGCTGGGTCTAATAAAATAATAATAAGGGTATGATAATAAGTACATAACATTTGAAACTCATTCACCGCATATCAAAGAACATAGTCCTGAGTCATGGAATAAGGATTGGAAGTTCATAAGAAATTAATCAAAATAAATTAATGAACATAAACCATGAGAGTATAACATTGTCATAGGAATCTGTGTGAACATATGTTTTTAACATTTTGAACAAGTTTAAATATAAACATGTTCACTAATTAAATTAATTACATGAAATCAGGCCCTTGAATAAACATATGGACATGAAAGAATGTCAATATAACATTGTGAACATTTAATCGAGTTCACGAATAACCTTATGGACATGTAAGAAGATCCATGTGAAACATTAAGGACATGAGAGTAGGTTCATATATATACTTATGGGTATGAAAAATATTCTACGCATAACATTCAGAACATGAAATCAAGTTAACACAAAATATAAACAACTCATGATTGGTCCATCTTTACTCAATGCATTAGAGGAAGATATAGGTCCCACCAGTCTGTAGTTATAATGTAATAATCGTCTTTTTTTATAACATATCCACCATCACATAATTAAAATCATACATATGTGTGACCAATATTATAAAAATTCATCAGATCATAACCGATGAGAAAAAATGGGTTTTATAAAAAAATCACCATAAGTTAACCCATTGAAAATGAACAGGTTTCAAAATCATTTCATCATGGTATAACTTGTGGAAGATAAATGGGTTTCATATACATATTATCATTAAAAAATATTCCATGAAAGAATAATAATGGTATCTAGAGATCATATACCTAGTAATGAATGAGTTACATCAAAGGATGTCATCTGAGATGAGAAATGATTTCAAATGATCACTTGGATCATTTCTTGAGTAATATAATCATTCTTTAAAAATCACATATCTAGAAC
Organism: Viscum album; assembly: GCA_963277665.1. Lineage (NCBI taxonomy): Eukaryota > Viridiplantae > Streptophyta > Magnoliopsida > Santalales > Viscaceae > Viscum > Viscum album. Next base: position 274,679,859 of record OY728126.1, on the reverse strand, counting down.
ATAAAATTCATAATCACTACTAGAAAAACAGGTATTTGCGATGGGTGATTTGCGACGGGATCCCGTCGCAAATGGCCTTTTGCGACGGGGGCCCGTCGCAACAACAACTATTTGCGACAGGCCCGTCGCTAAAGCTAGTAGTTGCGATGGGGATCCTTCCCGTCGCAAATATTACTCCATATTTTTTGTAAAAACTTTTAAAATAGTAATTGCGACGGGGCCCGTTGCAACACATTTTTGCGATGCGGCCCGTCGCAACAAGTATTTGCGACGGGCCCGTCGCAAATAATATTTTTTACAAAAAAATAAAAAACTATTATTAAATTATTTTAATGAATATAATAATAATAATATTTGTGATGGGCATAGTATCCCGTCGCAAATACTATAAAAAAATAAAAAAATAAATTATTTTAATTAATATAATAATAATTCAATTATAATTCAAAAATAAAAAATAATATAATATTAATAAATGGTTTTAATTAATATAATAATAGAATTATAATTCACAAATAAAAATAATAAATTATTTATAAATTATTTTAATTAATAGAATAATAATAGAATTATAATTCAAAAATAAAAAATAATAGAATATTAATAAATGATTTGATTAATATAATAATATTAGAATTATAATTCATAAATAAAAAAAATATTAATAAGTTATTTTAATTAATATAAAAACAATAGAATTATTTTACATTCAAATATTAAAATAATTCAAATATTACAAAAAAATATAATTAAATTATAATATTATAAAATTTTAATATATTAATATTATAAAATATAAATAATATTATTATTCATATTAATATTGTCATTTCAAAATATAATATTGTTAATAATTTATAATGAGACAGAAACTACGAATAGAAAAAAATTCATATTTTGATTTAACAAACTTTATAACATAAAAACAAACTCTAATCTGAAGAAGGGGGGAGGGGGGATCTACAGGTGCTGGTGGAGGAAACACCATCCCTAAAGCATGAGTGAGTCTGCTCATGTACTCCATCTGCTCCTGGTACTGCTGCTGCCACCGACTCATCTGCTCCTCGTACACCTGCTACTGGCGTCGACGCTCCTCCTCATGTTGCTGCTGCTGCTGACGCATCTGCTCCAGCTCCTGTCGGAGACTCTCTATCAGTGCAGTCTGAGATCGCAACTGATCCTCATATTGTGTAGCAGAAGAAGATGCACGAGCTCCTCTCGAGCTGGACGCCGACATCGCAGCACTGCCATAATAATCTCCGGGAGTCAGTCGAGAGCTAATACCAACTACCCGGCCCTTCTCAAAGGCATACTGGGTGGCCTGCATCCATGCCGCCTCATCAAACTGACGGCCAGTGGTCTGATCTGATGACTCGGCCTGACTCTCAGACCGGGTCTGTGACGCTGCGGCCTCATATGACTCCTGTAGTTACAATTCAAAATTAAAATTGTGAATATATTATACACAATTAATTTTTAAACTTGAAAACAAATAATACTGACCACGATGTGATGCTAACGATCACCTCTGAGCTCCCTAGTAGCAAGATCACTATACATCCTCTGATATACGTCGTACTCCGTAATATCGGGGTGCTCGATGAGTCACCTCCTGTCTCCCCCGATTCTGTCTCCCCACCGATGATCTCCTCTGAAAGGAACCACTCAACCAGTGCGCACATAATCCATCCCATACATGGGATGAAATGTACTCTGGTCAGTTTGCTCTACATGACTCGTCAAAATCTTACACTCCTACATTCTTCGTGGCAGTTTTCTTAAATTATGCAAAAACTAATGAAAGCAATCACGCATGGCCACCTCCCATGCCTTGTGGATGGCGTCACGTATGGTATCCTCGATCGGATACCATAAACCCTACAAATAAATCAAAATATCAAGTTATAAATGAAATAAATTTCAAAATAAAAATTATTTACTTACGTACGTACCAACCAATGGCCGAACATGGCCTACTGCACATTAATGGGAATCTGCTCCCATGTGGTCCACGACTGAGAGAAATAGTTGCGCAAAATAGTGTTGCCCTGTCTGACTGCTATATGCGGAAAGCTGTAAAAATAATAAACATTTATTATGTGAATAGATTAATGAAATCTTAGTCAAATCCACAGATTATCACACAGGTTATCACACCTCTGTGTGCGTGGATCAAACCCGAGACGTGGACGTCGCTCGGGGACGGGGTCAGGAATCATCAATCGTGAAAGACCGTCCCCCCTCCGCGTACTCCCTGGAGCGCCTGCAGGCTGAGGGTCATCTGCCAGTAACTCATCCGCATCGAAAGTCAGGTCAGCATCCGCCAAATCACGAAATGTGTCTTCATCCATCTAAAACAGAAAATGTTAATGTTGTTAGCAAATAATTGATATACACACACATATATATATATATATATTATGATTGTATATGACTACCATGGAATTCTATCAGTGTTCATCTTCATCATCATCTTCATATATGTCAATGTCATCTTTATATTCCTCCTCAACATCATCGATATCCATTCAAGTTCCAGTTGCTTCATATCTTACCATTTCAAATTCATATGTGACATCATTAACATCATCTTCATCACCGACTCTTAAATGTGGGGTGTCGTCATCGATACTCATGTCTCTTTGTAAAAAAGATTGATTTCGAGTACTCTCTTGAAAAACTTCAATTATTTGCACATCCGTGAAAGCACATACACTTTGACTAAACTGATTGGTAATTATTACTAATTATTGGTAATTACTACTAATTATTACTAATTATTACTAATTGTTGGTAATTATTACTAATTATTACTAATTATTACTAATTATTGGTAATTATTACTAATTATTACTAATTATTACTAATTAGTGGTAATTATTAGTAATTATTAGTAATTATTACTAATTATTACTAATTATTACTAATTATTCGCAATTATTACTAATTATTACTAATTATTGGTAATTATTACTAATTATTGGTAATTATTACTAATTATTGGTAATTATTACTAATTATTGGTAATTATTACTAATTATTACTAATTATTCCTAATTATTGGTAATTATTGGTAATTATTCCTAATTATTGGTAATTATATGAATAATTACCAATAATTAGGAATAATTACCAATAATTAGGAATAATAACATTATTAGTATATTTTATTATTAATATTAAAATAATATAATTTTCTATATTATATACAATTCTCCTTTCATCTGTGTGTTTTCTGTCTCCACATACAAATATTACATGTGTATACAGAAAACACACAGATGAAAGGAGAATTGTATATAATATAAAAAATTATATTATTTTAATATTAATAATAAAATATAATAATAATGTAATAATGTTATTATTCCTAATTATTGGTAATTATTAATAATTATTACTAATTATTACTAATTATGACTAATTATTACTAATTATGGATAATTATTGGCAATTAGTAAATTATGACTAATTATTCGTAATTATCAATAATTATTACTAATTATGGATAATTATTGGTAATTAGTAAATTATTACTAATTATTGGTAATTTTTGGTAATTATTAGTAATTATTTCTAATTATGGATAATTATTGATAATTATTACTAATTATGGATAATTATTGGAAATTATTACTAATTATGGATAATTATTTGTAATTATTACTAATTATTGGTAATTATTACTAATTATTGCGAATTATTGCTAATTATTATTAATTTTTACTAATTATAGGTAATTATTGGTAATTATTACTAATTATTAATATTTAATACTAAATATTGGTAATTATTGGTAATTATTACTAATTATTAGTAATTATTACTAATTATTGCTAATTATTACTAATTATTGCTAATTATTGGTAATTATTTCTAATTATTACTAATTATTACTAATTATTGGTAATTATTGAAAATTATTACTAATTATTGGTAATTATTGGAAATTATTACTAATTATTGGTAATTATGGGAAATTATTACTAATTATTGGTAATTATTAAAAATTATTAGTAATTATTACGAATTATTACCAATTATTGGTAATTGTTGGTAATTATTACTAATTATTCCTAATTATTGGTATTTATTACTAATTATTAGCATTTATTCTTAATTATTGGAAATTATTACTAATTATTCCTAATTACCATTAACTATGAACAATACTAATAATTTAAATTTATTAAGTAACAAAAAAATGTAAACATAATTAAATTACAACTAATTAAGAATAATTGAAACTAATAAAAAATTTAAAATAAATATTAAATTAAAATGAACATAAATACCTTTAAAATTGATCTGAGGTTGATCACTGATCGTTCTTGAAAACTTCAATATCAACTCCGAAAAAAAATTATACTTAAGAAACGTTGAACTCTAGAAATAGAATTTTGAGAGAAGGAGAAGATCGAGTTTGAGAATTAATGGAAAAAAACGGATGGGGGGTATTTATAGGTTAGATTATTTGCGACGGGTCTATTTGCGACAGGTATCCCGTCGCAAATACCTTAGCCATCATTTATTACGGTCAACGGTTAAATAGTTATTTGCAACGGGTCCCGTTGCAAATACTAACCTGCCGACATACTATTTGCGACGGGAGTATATTCCCGTCGCAAATAGATTTTACCGCCGCCGGTTATTTGCGACGGGCGGTTACCGCCCGTCGCAAAAGACTACTTATTTGCGACGGAAAAATTCCCCCGTCGCAAATAAGTTTTTAATCGGGCTATTTGCGACGGGATTTATCCCCGTCACAAATACCCATTTTTACCGTAGTGAATATATTAAGAAAATAATTTTCTTTTAAAATAATCTTTCAAACAAATAATGTATTATTTTAAATATTTTAAAACATTTCTTAAGGAAAATATCATTTCAAATTTGAAAACACTATATAAATCAAAAAACAATTTTGAAATCCTCTTCTCTACAAAATAGTTTGAAATATATTTTAAAACTCTTTTTAACAAATTAAAACTTTTAAAAATATATTTCATAAAAATATGAATTAAAATTCATTAAAATAATTTTGTTAATTAAAACATTTTTTTAATTAAATTTAAAAACTTATAATGTAAGCTTGAATTTTTTTGAGTAGCCATGACAGTTGAAATATTATTCAGGTCATGCATTTTAAAAATAAATATTCATATCACATTTTTTGTAAAAACAAAACATGAGTTATTTTGAAATAATCATAAAGAGTGATTTTTGAAAAAAATTCCAAATATGTTTAAAATTTTATTTTAATATCATAGAATAATAGAAATACATTTTTTGAAAACCTTTTTAGAAAACATGGTTTTGGAAGGAAAAAAATTCGACCAAAGAGAAAAATAAGGTTGGTTTTCTTTGAAAACATTATTTTAAAATAATGAGTGAATAAATAGATGGAAATGAAGGAAAAACATTTATTATCATGAAACAAACAAAGTAGAATAAAATCCAAGATTTTTAAGAGATATAGATGACAATATTTCACCATTAGAAGTATAATACTAAACAATTCCAATAAATTATGAGTTCATGACTTAAAACTCCTACCACATTGGTAAATTTGATTTGTAATACCCAATAAAAAATAAAATTAAATGAGACTTATATTATAATAAAATTTATTATATAAATTATATATAATTTCAAATGTGTAGTATATACACCTCATTGAATAAGATACGTGTAAAACATAACTATGTCTCAAAGAAGAAAAAACTGAGAAAAAACCCCAAACCACTTTGGTAACTTAAAAAAATTAATCCCCTTAAAATATAGATACCTAAATTGATATTTAATTCACCATAATTTATAGGATAAATATCATAAATTAAATTTATGGGGTATATATACATCATATAAAAGAAATTCATGTTGAATAATGCATGTGTCTCATAGAAAATAATTGTGAAACGGAAATCCTTTACTTTATGTCTTGAATTTATTCAAACATGTTAGAACCTCCGGTATAATAAATATAAGTTTATTATTTATGTATAATATAATCATACATATACATATAATATCATATATGATTCTTTTATAACTTCATATCACCTATTCATTAATAGTCTTTTATTATTGCAATTGTTTTAAGTGTTGAAAACCTGGTATTCTTATGTGTGTTTTGTGATGAATTTTCCAGATCCTAAACATAGTGCATAGTTTAATAATATCCATAATGAAAATCATGTTATAAATATCATATATATTCATTATATACATAAATTTAGTCATAACAATGATAAATATATAAAATAAACTACACTATTCATGGAGACGGTAGGTCATGTGTGGGCATGATTATTATTTCCATTTTCTTGATGGATGATACATAAGAAAAGTAATAAATATATAACCATTATAAAATAATTATTATATAATATATTTTATATATATATCATATATAATCATTTAATCTATAATTATTTCCATTCATGTAAAACAGAAATGAAAAACACATCAAATCGGTTCTTGAGTTGGAAGTCTATTGTACACACAAGTGATGATATTTTTTTCTATCAGGTTTAATGGTAAGAAGATATATGTGATAATATATTTAAAAAATTAATTATATGTAATAAATATCATATATATCCTTAAATTTAACCCTTTTACTTTTCATGTAAAGCGTTAGTGAAAAACGAATCACATCACTTCGTGAGGTGGTAGTCCACCATATACACAAATGATGTTATCATTCAACATTATAGGGACCGGGAGATGGGTATAATTAATTAACTAAAAATAAAAATATCTAATTATATTACTAATATTGAGGTTATTATATATGAATTATATTATAATAGTAGAAGGAGGTGGATGAATAAATTAACAAATTATCATTGAAGAACGTTACATTACTTCAGACAACATCCTTTGGCTTGTATAAAAAGCATTAATTTGTTGCATTTTTTCAAAAAAAAGTTTATATAATGATAGTATTGAATTTATTAAGTTATTTTGGTAGTTATTTTATAATCAAAAATGTTTTTAATGTGTGATGTAGTGATGAGAGGGGGTTCCTTTTATAATTTATGTGAGTTCCATATTTGTGATTTTTTGAAACGAGTGAATTACACCAACATTTATTTCAAGAAAAAAATAAAAAAATTGTGAAAAATATTGAGAATAGAATGTATAATGTTAAAATATATCCATCCAATAGGTCATGTTTACACCTTAACTATTAAGTTTAACAAAATAATAAACTTGTCTGTACCTTAATCATTGTAATTAGTTTTACCTTTTTTCACTAATCACTTGGGTCAATAATTAATTTTATGTTATTATATAACATAAGTTATTGTGATTCAAAATATGTAAACCTTTTTTATATATTCAATTCACATAATTTTTTGAATTTAAATTTAAATTTAATTTTGCATACATGGTGAGAAGATGGGCTTTCAAAGAGAAAGTTCTCAAAAGATTAAAAGAATTTTATTTAAATATTTAACTTATAATTGACCTTCATAAAATAAATTGGATTAATAAATATATAATTTATCCAATTTCACTTTAAAACCAATTTAAATTATAATTCAACCATGTAAAATATTTAAAACAAAATGGTATTTTTTAATCAAAATCATTATTTTTCAATATTCATAAAAATAATAATGATATAAAAAGAATCATAAAAATTAAATCTAAGATAACTAATAAATTCTGAATTAAAAAATTTACATTTTTTTAAATATTTTTTATAATAATGACAAAATTTAATTTTATAATATGTTCATAAAAGTGTGAAGAAACTGTTCCTTAAGAAGAATAGAATTTTTAAGAATAAAATTAGATTTGTTCTTATGTTATGCCTATAAAACCTATTGAATGAATGTAAAAAATTTATTAAATATATAAAATATATATTTCATTAATATCATTCTCTAATGGTGATAAATTTAATTATTATTATAATAATCCTTTGTAAGAATAAATTTTTTTTATAAAAACATTTTGTTTATATTCAATTGCTTTTTATCTTCCTTTATAATTAATTTAGTACCAATGAATTCATTATATAAATGTGTATACTATACATTTTAATAATTTAGTTATTCTTATTCATAACCTCCACTATAATTCTTAGTTAATAACTTTCATATTAAATAATTATATTAATATTATATTGTTGTTCGGTAAAAATCGGTCTTACATGTTTCCTGTGTTATCGAAGAAACTCATTATTTCTTATAATGCAATATAGGGTAATTTTTTCATATAAGAGAAGTTAAATTTAGTGTTTTATTTCATGAACATGATCAAAGAAACTTTTTATTTCATGTAACACAAAATATCGAATAAAATTAAATTAATTTGGAAGAAAATTTTTAACAAAATCTCAGGATGTTACATTCTACCCCCTTAAAATGAATTCCTCACTCGAAATTTATCTCAGTCATAAAAGGTTTAACATTTTAGAATTCATTTTATAAAATACAGATCATAAAAATGAATAATAAAACATCCCTTTAAAATTAAAAGTTTAGAACATAAAGGTTACATGAAGTAACACACAACTAGGTTTCCACTTAGGGAGAATATTGGTAGAAAATTAAAATATGGATATGGAGGAAAAACGTAAAAAATTATGTAAATTTTTTAACATCACTGATCAAAATAAACTAGGTGATCCATATAATTTTAATTCCCACAAAACTATAAACTGATTAGGTGTAAAAAGGTCTTTTATATCATAAAAATGACAATAATACCTAAACAATTTTATTTCAAAAGTATTTTCCAAATTTTGAGGGATCTTTTCTCCATCAAGAAAATAAACATTGAAAAATATACTTGATAAGTATTTTTTTCATTCATTAATCACATTCATCCATGATCACATCCTTTCCTATAATCTATGATCATTAATGAAGTATTTTTCATGATTGAAAAACTGAAATCAACTATAAATGTAGCACATAGTCAAAAAATATATAAAAAACCTCTTCCTTCTATCCTTACACATTATCCAAATCCAAAACGGTTATCACATGATAAGTTAATTACAAATCCAAAGTTCATCTTAAACCATTAAATAGATAGTTATCCTTAAGAAATCCAAAACATAGAGGAAGCTAAAAATTTTCTAACAATAAAATTATCATCAATCCCCCAAATACTTTTAAGTAGCTCCTAATGTCACACTCCAATATGTGAATTCATTTATCATGTATTATCTTGGAACATGGTATTAACATAAATATACATAAAATATTATGAAAATCACACATGATTTTTTATTCCTTAAATAAAACACCTATTTTTGGAGGTATTATTTAAATCCAAAAAAACATTGTTACTCTTTCAATGATAGCATAAACTAGTTTGCTAAAAATCCATTATCACTTACAAGATAACAAGTACAGTCAAATTTTGTTATTCATATCAATTATCTCTTTACCCTAACTTTATTATCTCAAAATTTGAGACATATTAAACGTTATCTGTCCCAAAATCATTTAGTTTCTAAGAATATCACCTTTACCTTTAAATCCCGTTTCTAGTTCATCCACACTATTCAACATATTTGTGAAAATACATAAAATAAAACTTGTACTAAAAATCCTTATATATTTCATAATTTTAAAATCCAAAAATATATTAACTTCACTCATTTTAAATTTTAATTAACCATTAAATAGGTTTCATCATCATATCCCTTAATACCTCCTTTCATTTATAAGTCATATGTAGTGTCTTCATCTGTAATGGAAAATCACTAGTTTTTATTATACAATCAAATTTTATCCCTCAATAAAACAATATATAGCTTCATAAAAATATTTAATAAATAAATTTTATTGTTTTCAACCTATTATAAACCTTATTATTGTTTTTTAATTCATTTTAATGATATATATTACAAAAATAGAATTTTGGTCTCTGTGTAAAAAAATAGTTCCTCATATTCTCTAATAATATTAATTTTATATAAGTGTGTAACATTTAATAAGAATTTAGAATCAATAAATCAGTTTATTAATTCCTAAAATAATTACACCTTGATACTAATATGGAATTGATATATAACCCCTTATCATCGAAGCATTGGCTCTAATGCTATGGTGTGTGAGGGTTCTAGTTTCGTGAGGTGGTTCAGAAAACATTGATCTAGAAGTGACCTCCACTAGTTAGAACTTATCTAATTGAATATTTTATTTGAGTCTCAATTATTGAATCTATAATTGGGATTGATGAAGAGAAACCCCCAATTATGCTACCTCACTTCATAACTCTGAAAAATGGGTTTCATAAGGTGTGATTGTACTAGTTGAGACCATTGTTTCTTAAATTTTTCATTAAATTAAATCTTATCACAATTCTTAATATAAACTAACGTTAATGGACACTTTATAATGGCTATATTACCAAAATTTATAATTCCCAATATTTATATAGTCCAAATACATATTTAAAAATGGTTATTTAATAGTGATCTAACGGTCATACCCAAATAGTCACATTTCAAATTACATCCTATATATAAACCACAAAACATCAACATTTACTAATTTATTAACAATTTTTTTAAATTACTTTGATAATGACTATTATATTCTTAACATTTCGTTAAATTTTAAATGTCTTCATGACATGTGTAACCTTCCTGGTAAAGTTCGATCCTTTAAAGTATTCCATTTTGGGGGTTTTATTATTTGGTTTTTATATCTTTGTATTATTTATAGCTGTAGTAATTTCTATTAATACATAACATGTAATATTAATTTTTTTAATGTTATTCTATGAACATCAATTTTGGAAGAAAATAAAATAGTCATTATGAAAAATAAGTGTTCTTTTATTATTCAAAGAAGGAATTTTCAGGTTGTTACACTAAAACTATATGGTTTTACATTCTCCCCCAATAAAAAATTATACCCTTGAAAATTCATTACTCAAATGAACATAAATGGGGGTGATTTTGTATCATTACATTTTCCAGTCCTCATATCTCTTGCATAAACATATTATTTTGTAACAAAACATTAACTAGAAGAGTGGTCTTGTTTTATATTTCATTATCTCAATGATCCAAGATATCTACATGTTTTTTCATATAAGAGAGATCATTATCTATTTTACAAAATATATGTTCATTTCTTGTGATAGACTTGGCAAATAATTACTTTAATGTGATACATAAAACACATTGTGAACTTGTGATAGCCTTAGTGGAAGTTCAAATTGAAATTATATATACAACACATGATCAACAATTTCAAAGGGGATGATATATCCGGGGATAAACATTCCCTTCCTAAATCACTTAACTATATTTAGTAGTGATATATAAGGGAATAATTTTTATCTAACATAAAACACTATATATCATCGCTGATTATATGTATAGATCATCTATGTAATTCTAATTACTTTATGTATTGTTGAATTACTTTAATCTTCTCAGTTACTTCGAATGAAATAACTAGTCCCATATATTTTGATCTCTAACTTCATGCAAACATGATATAATTCTACATCACTTACCATGTAGTTCCTTATATTGAAAATATTTAATGATTTAGTGAAAAAAATTAGGTATATGGGAACATGACCAATGAAATATGTTGATCCCAACATCCTGTTAAGTCCATCGAGCATGATCTCAGTATAATATCAAAATTTTTAACATTAGTTTCAGATTAATAATTAGTTTGAGGATGATAAGATGTGAAAAAGTTCAGTTCCGTATCTAACTACCATTGAAGGCTACACTGCAAATTTTATGGGACCCTTGGATCTTGATATAATAAAATTATAATTTTTACTCCACATATCCATACAACTACCTTGAAAGATATATATATATATATATATATATATATTCTAGAATGTTGATCGAGTAAAAAATTCTCTTGAATACCAATGAAATGAGCTAACATTGTATTATGATTAACCACATCCCAAATGGAATTTTTTCCCTTAATGGACTTGGGAAGAACAATAACAAAATAAATGGTCACATTATCCCATTTACCTATAGATATGGGTAATGGATGCATAATTATCTTAAACTTTTGATGTTTTTTCTTTAGCTTGAAGACATAAAAATCATTGTGATGTATACTCTGTAATATCCCTCTATATGTCATCTCATCAGAAGTTTTCTAGGAGATCTTTATACATATTTTTGTTTCCTAGGTTAATAGATAATGATGAGCTATGTTCAACATAAATAAGTTCCTTCTATGCTTTTTGTTTGGATAAGACCCTTATTATATCTCAAATTTTATAACTCTATATTTTTTCAAGGTTAAACTCTTGAAATTTTTTTACATACTTTTGTAACTCAATATCTTTTGTTTAATCCTCATAGATCACCACATGAATATATGGTTGATCATTTATTTTGATAAGGTCATATTTTATCCCTTTCATTATGATTTCCATGTCCATCTGTTGCATATCCATGAATATTAGGTTAGTTTTAATGCCCATTATAGATATTATAAAATTATCCTTCCCATTGAGACAAATAATAACCATGATTGAATCCCCAAAACTATAATGTATTATGAAAACATAATCCTTTATTAACTTTAACCATCTATTTTGGAACATGTTGAAATCATTTTTTTAGATAAATAATTTAATAACTGGTGAATTTTATTTATATCAAACTTGTCACCGTATAGATAATTCCTATAGATCATTAATGAAAAAAATACCATTTTGAATTCCAAATTATGTATCAAGTAATTTTCTTACGGGATTTTATTGACACATGGTATATTTTATAACCTTTTGTCCCTTTTCCATGATAACACACCCTAATACCTTTTTTAAAGCATAACTATATATCACAAAACCTTCTCCGCAATAAGTTAATGTGATTACAGTTTTAGTGACCAACATCTTATTAATCTCTTTTTATTTTCATTCATATTCATTAATATAAATATACTTCTCCTCCTTCTATTTTAACATGGTTGGTGGAACTACAATGTGGCATCCTGCCTTTTTATTACATAACTTTTCATTACATTTTACATACAGAGGATCTTTAAAGTCTAGTGTCTTTAAAATCAGGAACAATAAAACTTGAATACAATATAAAACATTCTTATAATCCACTTGTAAGGCTTCATCATAAGATCATCCTAAGTACAATTACTACCTTTCATATCTTGGAGACATACATCAAAGGAAATGGTGATCAGAAGGCCCAGTAAGGGTAAACAAGGGAATCCGTGTACTTGTGATATCAATATGAAATTCAATAACAACATAAAGATATGAGAAATGGAAGTATAGGAATATAATAATGAAAATAACTTGAAACATAACTTGAATATGTGGCTTCAACATTTCATTTAGACATTCTGGAACATATCCCCAAGGTCCATCCCCAAGGTGTCATAAAAATTACCAAGGTTATTCACCAAGGTATCGTGAAACTTTTCATATCTAGAGATTAAATATTTACCCAATTAATTATAGCGCTATCAGGCTGAAACCTTAATATGTATTTAATTTCATGTGATCTAAGTATATCATAATCAAACCTTTCATAAATAACCCAGAGAGAATAAAAGAAATGGATTTCATTTCAAAATCATGACATTTTAGAAGCTCTTAAAAATAAGATCATTATATCATTTATAACCCCTGGAAATGGAGTGAGGGTTATACGAATGTCAATTACAGAATAAAATATATCATATTAATATATTTATGAACACCTATAGAAACTAAATAGGTCTGGGTATTCACATAAAAAAACAAGGGAATTTGTTGAGAGAAAGGGATAGAAATTTTGAGACGAAATTTCTACAGCTTAACTGCTATATAACTTGGTTTTAGAAAACATTGAAAAGAGAGGGGACAAGGGTAACCCACTCATAAATAGTTCATAGTACAGTATGGGTACTGAATAAGATCATGGTGTGGATATTTAAATGAAATACCACATGAAAAGGAAACATGAAAGAAAACAGAAGATGTGATTTCTTTTACTAGAAATTCGGCAGCCTAACGGTGTCACATAAAAATTCCGAAAACAAATTGATAAGAGAAGAAAGGGTATATCATAATTTGGACATGAAATTGGCAGTAATATGAACATATAATAACATACCCTCAGCATAAAGAGATGTAAAATATAAGACACAACATAAAGAAAGTCATGACTTAAAAGAGGAGGGTTAAATAATCCCTTACCTTGAAGAGTAACTTCAAAAGCATGAAGGTCGGGACCTTGGAAGGCTTGAGGGAACCTTGGGAGGACTTATTGGAAGGTAAAGAGACCATAAATTCGTTGAGGATGATTTATAAATGAAAAGGATGAGGGAAAGGCTTGGTATTTATAGGAGAAGTGAGGGGACAAGTCATTAATGGCCAAGGGACACCTCATTGGTGGTATTCGAAAAACCATGGGCTTTCCAATGGTATTTTCCCATGGTATTGGCCACTTGGGACACTTAATACCTTATTATACTCTTAATAGGCCTACCAGAATGATTACATAATTATTACATCCTTAATGATGTCATTAAACACATGAAACTAAAAACTGTATTTTCACTATTCACCAAAAATTTATTTTTTCAAAAAAATCCCCCACAATCACCATAACCTAATATCGATGCTCTGAATTCAAAAATGAACTACATATTATAAAAATAATTTTACAAATTTTTTAATTTAATTTTTAATTAAAAGACACTATTCACCCAAAAAAATAATACTTGACTAATAATTTCTGAAACAGTCATTTACCTATTTTATTGAATCACATTACTTAATCAAGGTGCCTAAATTATATTAATTCTTTCTTTAAGTGAGATTACTAATCCATTTGGTCACATTACTAATCCTAAGCATAAAATCACTATTCATAATTTACTATTCACAAAAAAAATAAGTTGATCTTATTAGATTTTAAATTTTTTACTGAACAAATTTATAGAAGACCATTTTTTGAAAATCATTACAAATAATTAATTATTTAAGGTTTACATAAATATTTTAAAATATCCCCTTTTCCAAAATTCATTAATATACATCTTATATTTATTCAAACATCTGAAAAAAACACAAACTTCACCATAGGAATAAATCACAATTTTATTTATCTCAAGGATTACACAAAGTAGCTACGGTCTCGTTACATAGCTACTTATAACCCCAGCGTAGGACCTAAGTGTAAGGTGTGCTAAGGTGAGAGAATCTGAGGGTGGCTCAGCCAACATTTCCTGAGTAGTGATTTCTATAAGCTTGAACTTCTCTCGAAGGTGATTCTTCTCCAACTTCACACAATGATGTTCGTTTTGGGTTTGGTCCAGATCAAAGACCGGTGGTTCTACCTCCTTCCCAAGTTTTGTCAGATGGGATTTGATCGGCCTGAGACTACTGGATGAGGCCATTGAATCTTCTTTCTATATTAATTAACCATGTTCACTTGTATTTAGAGACAACAATCGCAACATTTAGTTTCCACAGGTCAAATTGACCAACGGTCATATAATAGTCAAAACCCAATGGTCTCATTTTAATTATACTCACATCATTAATTAATGAAAATAGTTTTGTTGAGTATAAACTAAAATAACACACAAAAATCGGAAACAAAAATTCATTCAAAATTTTGGGTCATTACATTCTTCCCCCCTTAAGAAATTTTGTCCCTAAAATTTTAAGTTGTATCCTCAGAAAAGAAAATTCATGGGTACTTCTACCGCACAGACTCCTCTGGTTCCCATGTGGCTTCTTCATATTTGTGGTTTGTCCACAACACCTTAACAAGGTGGGTAGTCTTGTTGCATAGAACCTTTTCTCTACGATCCAAGATCTCCACCGATTACTCCTCATAAGAGAGGTCATGTTTCAGTTGTACCACCTCTGGGTTTAGTACATGTGAAGGGTCAAGTATGTACATCCTCAAGAGGGATACGTGGAAGACATCATGAACTTATGCTAGATTTGGAGAAAGTGCAAGCTGATAGGCCACTGCTCCCACGCGATCAAGGATCTCATAGGGGCCAATGTACTTAGGGTTGAGCTTCCCTTTCTTCCCAAACCTCATGACTCTCTTCCATGGAGAAATTCGAAGAAATACCTTATCACTGACATGAACTCCAAGTCCCTTCGAAAATTGTCATCATAGCTCTTTTTCCGACTCTGAGAAGCCTTAAGGTATTGTTGGATGGCATGGACTTTTTCTATCATCTCTTGCACAAGATCTGGCCCAAGAAGCCTTCTCTCACCAACTTTATCCCAACAAGTTGGAGTTCTACATTTCTTCCCATATATAGCTTCATAGGGTTCCATTTGAATGTTTGAGTGGAAGCAGTTGTTGTAAGAGAACTCAACTAAAGAGAGGTGTTGATCCCATCCACCCATAAATTCAATTGAGCACATTCTTAGAATGCCCTCGAGTGTTTGAATTTTCCTTTCAGATTGACCATCAGTTTGGGGGTGATAGGCCATACTGAAATTCAATTTAGTGCTCAGATCTTGTTAAATACTTCACTAGAATTTTGATGTGAACCTTGGATCATGATCAGATATAATAGAAAGTGGAACTCCATGCAGCCTTACCACTTCATTCACGTAAATCCTGGAAAGTTAATGAAGAGAAAAATCTTCCCGGATAGAGATAAAATGGGTATTCTTAGTGAGATGTTCCATAATAACCCATATCGCGTTGTTTCCCTTGGAGGTTCTCGGAAGACCAGTGATGAAGTCCATAGTGATATTGTCCCACTTCCATGCTAGTATGGGTGGTGGTTGAAATACCCCTTTAGGAAGTTGTTACTCTACCTTCACTTGCTGACATACTAGGCACCATGAAGTGTAGTCAGAAATCTCCCTTTTCATATTATCCCACCAATAATGATGACGAAGGTCCCTATACATTTTTGTGCTTCCAGGATGTATATAGAAGGTAGAACTATGAGCTTCATCCATTAGCTCCTTTTTTATTTACAGAATAGATGGAACACATAGTCTTTTACAAAATCTCAGTACACCTTCTTGATCAATATTTAACTTAGGAAACTTTCCATCCTTTATATTCTCAAACATCTCTTGTAACAAAGGATCTTATTTCTAAGCCTTCTTGATCTTCTCTAGTAATGACGGTTGATAAATCATTTGGGTTAGGGTTGATGAAGTCTCTTTCCTTATAATTCTAATGTCCATCTTTACTAGTTCATTGATCAAAGGATCTTTTTAAATCCTCATCATGGAAACAACAACTGGGTCTTTCCTACTTAATGCATCAGCAACATTGTTTTCTCTTCTAGGGTGATAATGAATTGAACAATCATAGTCTTTAAGAAGTTCAAACCATCTCCTTTGTCACATGTTCAATTCCTTTTGTGTGAAAATATACTTCAATATCTGATGGTCTATGTATATATCACATTTCTCCCCATAAAGATAGTGCCTCCATATATTCAGAGAAAAAATGATTGCATCTAGCTCTAGATCATGCGTAGGATAATTCTGTTCATGAATCTTCAATTGTCGAGATGCATAAGCAATGACCTTTTCATTTTTAATGAGGACGCACCCAAGACCTTTTAGAGATGCATCATGAAAAATAAAGAATCCTTCTCTACTAGAGGGTAGTGTTAACACAAGTGCAGTAACCAATCTCTTCTTCAGCTCTTGGAAACTTTCCTCACACTCCTTTATCCAAATGAACTTGACCCCTTTTCGAGTTAACTTGGTTAATGGATTATAAAGTCATGAAAGGTTTTTCACAAACCTCCTATAATATCCTGCTAATCCAAGAAAACCAAAAATCTCAATTATTGTTGTAGGTTAAGGCTACTCCGCTACAACCTTTGTCTTTGTAGGGTAAACCATGATTCCTTCATTGGTTACAATTTTCCCTAAGAAAGCGACTTGTTGTTACCAGAAATCACATGAACTGAACTTTCTGAAAAGCCTCTCCTTCCACAGAGTTTGAAAAATAACCCTTATATGATCTTCATGCTCCTCGAAACTTTTGGAATATATCAGAATATCATCAATAAAAACTACCAGAAAGTTACCAAAGTAGTACTTAAAGACTCTATTCATCAAATCCATAAAAATAGTAGGTGCATTAGTTAGTCCAAAGGTCATAACAAAAAACTTATAATTCCCATATCTTGATCTGAAGGAAATTCTTGGAATATCTTCTTTCTTCACCCTCAATTGATGACAACTAGTTCGAAGATCAATCTTAGAGTAGAATTGAGCCCCACAAAGTTGGTCAAATAAGTCATCCATTCTTGGAAGAGGGTATTTGTTCATCACTGTGATCCCATTTAGTTCTATATAATCAATGCATAGCCGCATTGATCCATCCTTCTTCTTCACAAAGAGAATAAGTGCTCTCCAAAGAGACACACTTGGTCGGATAAACCCCTTCTCCAATAGATCTTGGAGTTGTTTCTTTAGTTCCTCCATCTCTACATTTGCCATCCTATACGGGGTCTTTGATATCGGATGAGATCCAGGTATGAGTTCATTGGAGAACTCTACCTCTCTTTCTGAGGGAGGTCTAGGCAACTCCTCCAAAAATATATCAACATATTCCTGGATGATGGGGACATTTTATATCATCAAACTCACATCTCCTTCTTCTTCTTCACTGATCAACTCCATAAAAAATGATATAGGGGGTTATTTTTGGAAAATATGAGGTTGAGATATCTCTCCTTGTAATATAACTGCAGGTTTTGCCTTCAAGACTACTGGTATTTCCTTTCTTCCATAATTGATCATAGCATTATACTTTGAGAGCCAGTCCATCCCTAGTATAATGTTGAATTCCAGAATGGGAATGACTACTAGATTCACGATAAGATTGTGCTCACTAAAGTAAATACTATAGTTTCTAAACACTGATGATGCTTGGATAGTCCCACAAAGAGTCTTGACTTACAACTCTACTTTTATCACTTCGAGGGTTGATTATAAATTCCTTTAAAAATTGGAGGAAATAAAGGAATGCGTAGAACCAGAATCAAGCAAAGTACTTTCTACATTTGAGAGGAAAACAAGAGTACCTATTACCACATCATTCGGAGCATCGACTTCAGTTTTTGCGATAGCAAAAGCATGGCCTTGATCCCTTGGCCTTTTTTTAAGGCTAATGGTGGTTCCCCTCCACTACCCTCAGATTTGGATAGTGATTGGAAAATGCCCATGTTTTCTACACTTGAAGCACTGGACATCAGGTAGGGCCTGCACCATCTTCCCCTTGTCGTTTGTGTTTGGAAGTTGAGGTTTCACCACACCATGACAATTCCTCGCAATGTGGCCATCTCTTCCACACTTTTAGCACTTAACACTCCCGAGTAGGTAGTTACCTGAATGATTATTCCCACATTTATTACACATGGGAAGTTTCACTTGCTTTCCTCCTCTTCCCTGATCAAAAGTCCTCCCTAAACTGGGATCCAATGATCTCTTCTTGTCATTGAATTTATGAGACCACTGCGTCTCACAAAACTCTAGGTCGACTGTCATCACACTCCACATGATCTCCTCATAGCTATCATAATCTCGGTTGGAAAGATTCTTCCACAGATGAGGTCTCAGTCCATCGAAGAATCTATCAACCTTACTATTTGGATCCATGAAAAAGATAGAGGTATATCATGAAATCCTTATGAAGTTCATCTCGTAGCTTCCCACAGATTCATTCTCATTCTGCATCAGCTCAAGAAACTCCTTCTCTGTTCTTGTTCTCATGGAATAAGGGAAATACTTACTAAAAAATATCCCTCTAAACGCTTCCCACTCTATAGCTTCAACTTCCACTCTTTTCCTCATGTTTTTAATCAGTTCCCACCATTTATTAGCTTCTCCCTCTAAGTGATAGACAGCCAGGGTGACCTTCTCTTACTCCGAACAACGTAGCAGAGAAAAGATCTTCTCTATAGAGCTGATCCATTGCTTAGAAATAAATGGTTTAGTCGATCCACTGAAGGATAGTGGTCAGTGGCGCATAAAGGACTCAAAAAAATGTTGTTACCTTCATTGTGATATCAACCTCTCAGCTTGATTCAAGTTACTACTCATAACTTGAGTGAGTTAGTTCATCATTCGCATGAATGTTTCCATTCTAGCTTCCATCAAAGGGTCATTGGCACATGGTCCATTTCGGTCACCATTTGCATGGTTCTTCCTATTTCCCGCCATTTTCTAAAGGAATAAAATCTTATTGAGAGACTTGTATCATTTATGAATGTTTTAACTATAAAAGATTCTACGTCTTAAAACTTCATGCTTAAACAGTTATATTTCTCTATAATTCCTTCTTAATGATTCATAAAAAGCTTTCGATTAACCAAACATATCCCATAGGAGTGTCATAACCAAGAGTGTAGCAAGGCCCGTTTCCATGCACCAGTTCCCGTTTGAGTCTAGCTCAAAGCGGTGTTTTCAGGTTTTACCCCTATGTACATCTATGCCAGAGCCGCCTCTACCTGGTCATATCCAGACATGGATGTATTTGTTTGATAAACCACTTACTCAATACACACCAAAATACCAGGATGTTTTCCCTATATATAAACTTTTCTTTAGTTTTCTTACTAAAGTTTCATTATCATAATTTTCATAAATAAATAAACTATACTTTGATACAAACTATGGCATCCCACCTTTTTATTTCATTACTTTTCATTACATTTTACATACAGAGGATCATTAAAGTCTAGTGTCTTGGAAATCAGGAGCAATAAAACATGAATACAACATAAAACATTCTTCTAATTCGCTTTTAAGGCTTCATAATAAGATCATATGAAGTACAATTACTAGCTTTTATATCCTGGAGACATACATCAAAGGAAAGGGTGAGTAGAAGGCCTAGTAAAGGTAAATAAGGGAATCGATGTACTTGTGATATCAATAAGAACTTGAATAACAACATAAATATATGAGAAATTGAAGTATAGGAATATCATAATGAAAATAACTTGAAACATAACTTGAATATTTCTCTACAACATTTCATTTAGAAATTCATGAACATATCACCAAGGTCCATCCCCAAGGTGTCATAAAAATTTCCATGGTTATTCACCAAGGTATCATGAAACTTGTCATCTCTAGAGATTAAATATTTACCCAATGCATTGGAGCGCTATCAGGGAGCACCCTTAATATGTCTTTACATTCATGTCAGCCACATAGATCATAATCCAACATTTCATAAATAACCCATATAGAGTAAAAGAAATGGTTTTCATTTCAAAATTGTGACATTTTAAAATCTGTAAATAAAATAAGATCATTATATCATTTATAACCCATGGAAAGGGAGTGAGGGTTATATGTATGTGAATTACAGAATAAAATATATCATATTTATATATTTATGAACACCCATAGAAAATAAATAGGTCTGGGTATTCACATAAATAAACAAGGGAATTTATTGAGAGAAAGAGATAGAAATTTTGAGACGAAATTTCTGCAGCCTAACGGCTATATAACATGGTTTTAGAAAACATTGAAAAGAGAGGGAACAAGGGTCACCCACTAATAAATAATTCATAGTATAGTATGGGTACTGAATAAGATCATGGTATGGATATTTGAATGACATAACACATGAAAACGAAACATGAACGAAAAGACAATATGCGATTTCTTTTATGAAAAATTCAGCAGCCTAACGGCATCACATAAAAATTCAGAAAACAAATTGATGAGAGAATAAAGGGTCTACGATCATTTGGACGTGAAATGGGCAGTAATAAGAACATATAAGAACATACCCTCAACATAAAGATATGGAAAATATAAGACACAACATAAAGGAATTCATGACTTAAAAGAGGACGGTGAATGAATCCCTTACCTTGAAGAGTAACTTCGAAAGGTTGAAGGTTGAGACCTTGGGAGGCATGAGGGAACCCTGGGAGGACTTATTGGAAGATAAAGAGACCAGAACTTTGTTTAGGAGTTTTTTTAAATGAAAAGGATGATGTAATGTCTTGGTATTTATATGAGAAGTGAGGGTATAAGTCATTAATGGCCAAGGGACACCTCATCGGTGGTATTGGCAAAAACATGGGCTTGCCCATGGTATTTGCTAGTCATATTAGCCACTTGGGACACCTCATATCTTTTATTACTCTTCATAGGTTTACCATAATTATTACATAATTATTACATCCTTAATGATGTCATTAAACACCTAAAACTAAAAACTATATTTTCACTATTCATCGAAAATTCATTTTTTTCAGAAAAATCCCCAACAATCACCCTAACCTAATATTGATGCTATGAATTCAGAAACTAACTCTCTTTTATAAAAATTGTTTTCTAAATATTTTTAATTTAATTTTTAATTAAAAAACAATATTCACCGGAAAAACTAATACTTGACTAATAATTTTTTAAACAGCCATTTGCCTATTTTATTGAATCACATTACTTAATCAAGGTTCCTAAATTATATTAATACTTTATTTAAGTGAGATTACTAATCCATTTGGTCACATTAATAATCCTAAGCATAAAATCACTATTCATAATTAACTATTCACAAAAAATTATGTTGATCTTATTATATTCTAAGTTTCATACTCAACACATTTCTAGAAGACCATTTTTTGAAAATCATTACAAAGAAAACATTTCCACATTTCAATCACAATATATAACTTAAATATATTTACATAACAAATCCATTATAAAAAACATTTCCAGTAACAAAATATATAAAAGATTATATGGTATTTATTTTCTTTTAAAAACATTACGGCTTGTTGAGGAAGACAAAGATCAAATAATACTCGCGGCAGCGGAAAAGGTCATTGTCGCCACTTATGTTTAAAGGAACATTATTTTTTTCATTTAGTAAAATTATTTGTATAAAAATATTCCCTTTTAAAAATCAAGGTTTTTTATACAGCTTATAAAATAAAGTCATGTATTAAAACAAAATATTCCTCAATGAAAAGAGATTGAGACGAAGTCTCTTACCTCATGTCCGACTTGACTCGATCATTCTTTAATCTCCTGAATAATAAAATAAAGTTAATTTATACTTTCTTAAGGACCTTTTTCAGGTTTATCATTCCTTTTATATCACTTATTACCATGTTATAAACATTATGTAACCATTTAAGTTAATAATTTTCATTTTGTCGATATTTGGTACTTGAGTCAAAAATGGACTTCTTATAATTAAATGTTGTTCATGTGGTCAAAGGTTTGTTATATCCAGAATGATATTCATGATTTATATATCATATATATCATACATATCCAGTATATACATTTATTTATAATATTACATAACATATGGAGGTAATAAATGAAATGCACCGTTCATGGAGACGGTAAGCCGTACATACACATGAATGCTAATTTCATTTCTATTTCTTATTTTAATGGAAATTAAACATAATTATACATAGGTATATTATAAGTACAGTATAATATCATATATAATATCATTAACTCTATCCTTTATACATCCCACATAAGTCATTAATGAGTCACATCACTTTGAGGGGGCGGTAGTCCGCACTTCCTCAAATGAAATTATCATATTTACCCACTATGGAAACCATAAAGGAATTCTATAAATGGAAATTATAGAAGAATAAAGAAAACATAAAAATAATATATATCATATATCAATAAATTTTCATCATAATGTCCACCATGAGAGGCAGTTGGAGATATTTGAACAATCATCGTTTCGTGAGGCGTTAGTTTTCCATCCATAGAAACATTATGTTCATAATCCATTAGATGGCGGTGTGTGTATGTGTAGTTATAATCCTTATCATAAAAACATCCTAGTATATTTAAGATACTGTTTTTGTAAAAAAAGAAAGGAATAAAAATATTTTAGGGGTTGGAGAAGTAAAATAAAGAAAACAATTTAAGAGAAATTGTTCCCTTTAATTTGTGTAACTTCCTTTGGTTTAAACCAAAAGGAATTCTTGAAGTGCCTTCTACCTAAGGTAAGGCTTCCAAGGGGAGGAGAGAGATGTAAGGAGATTAATTGGAAATAGGTTTGAAGATCCAAATGGCTTGAGAGTTGTGTGGAATTGGTTTTAATTGGTCTCCTTTTATAAGGGGGTAGGGGCTCTTTAGGAAAGTGTGAAAATATTATATAATTATATAATGATATTCGGTTTCTAATGGTCCCAAAATCATTAAATATTAGGATAAGATGACTCATGGTCGAAATAAAATCATAAAATCATAATTTGACATGTTCTGGATAATATTTTAATCATTATAATCTTATTTATTTAAATGATTTATTAATATGGTAAATACGGCATCATTATTATGTCATAAATAATTTAAATTATTTGATGCCTAAAAATAATAAAAAAATACCATGATGTAGTAAATATCTTTATTTTTCCAATGAAAATTTATTGTTGAAAATAGGACTTATATAACACCATATAAAAATTAATTACTAAATGATTTTTGTTAATGTCAATTTTGTCTTTACATTAAATTAGTTAATCCAAATTGTCATTATCACTCCCAAGTGGCTCAATGGGGTCCCAAAATAGACCCAAGGATTACCATAGTCGTAAATGACTCAACCAATAAGGTTTTAACAAGTTTTAAGGTAATTTTGAATTATTATAATATTATTTTTACCTTGAATTACATTATTTACCTTTAAATGTGGTAAATAAAAGTCAAAAGTTAATATTAACCAAACATTGTTTTCATCTTATTGAACCACATTTTAGTTATTTATAACAACCATGTATGTTGTATTTTATAAATTCAATTCACAGAAGCATTAAAATTTCATTTAAATGAAAAAGTTGGTTTTTTTAACTACCACTAAGTGGTTTCACTATTCATCAAAAATTGAAATTTTTCAGAAAAATACAAAAAATTCATCCTAAGGTATGTTTGATATTCCAAATACAAAAATGATGTATATTTTTCCAAATATAAAACCTAAGAGTGGAATTAATTAATTTCAAAATTAATTCCCGTTGTCAAAACAAAGAGCGTGTTTTTAAGAATTAATAACTATCAAAAAATGGATTGTTGATTGAGTCCAATTTCAAAGTGAAATTACTTCCAATGACCAAAATTGGATTACATGGTATAAATATATTCTAATTACACTTTAAAAACAATTAAAATTTTTATCTAACCATATAAATAAATCATATTAAAACATAGTTTTGAAATAAAATACAATAATTTCACTATTCATTAAAAATGAACTTTATCGGAAAAATTCCAAAAATTTACACAAAGTAAATTTTTATGTCCCAGTTCTAAAGAAGGATTTAATTTGGTCAATTATAATGTATTAAAGTAACCAAAACTATATTTAAAGTGGGTTCTCCATTAAAAAGAGATAAAATCGGCCTTTTAATATAAATTATGCTTAAAATTAGATTCATTCAAATTTTAAGCCTATAACTTTTATTGGATAAATGTAAATACATTTATCAAACATGTATAATCATATTGTAGTTAGTTTCGTTCATTCCCGCCAATACAATGGCTAGAAGTTAACTACCATTTTAAATAATAATATTATATTATTAGTGTGCAACGTAAGATTTCAAAGAAACTCGCTGTTGTGTATTGGGTACGCTATCAAACATAACAACCCCTTTAAAGTAAAGTTAATATTTAATTCAAAAATATTAATAAATATGAAATTTTTCTTATTCTTTATTTACCAGTGATGTTACATATTCATCATTTTTTTATTAAATTGATTGACTGGTTTTCACAACAAGTCAATTGATTGTTTGATTTCACCCTCAATTCAAACAATATATTATTATTAATTAACATTTGGTAAAATTAAATATTTTCTATTATAATAGATGATTACTTATATTTTTATTTTCAATTGGACTTCTTCTATAATGAATCATATTAGTCAACTAATCTTTATTAATTCTTATGTTTTTCAACTCTAATCGACTAGTTGTACACTGATAACCAACTACTATTTATGATTTGTTTTTTAGTTATTTCAAAAGGTAGTCATTTTTTTCTTAAAACAGTTGATCCTTCAATTTAAAAACAATTGAAAATATAATGAAACATCTTTTGTGACTTTCTTAATTTTGGATTAAATTATTTGTTTCTCTTCCCCTGGATATCTTTTTTAAGTATTAAATCATGAGACTATATGTATTACCCTAAATAAAAGTTATTTTGAGGAGATTTAAAATTTATTTTAAAATAAATAATTTTCTTTTTTTATAATAAATCGAACCATAATTTACTTCTACTTACATGTACAGTTTTTTAAAAAATATCCATTATATGTTTTAAAAATTTAGATATTTGATTTTTCTTATTTGATTTTTTTATTAAACAACCGGTTTAAATTTTCTAAAAATGGGTTTTATGTTATTTTTTCCCTATATTTTTTAGAGGAATCTGTTTTTTTATCATCAAAATTAAAATTATTATCCATGGATCCTAATAAAAATGTGGTTGGCCAAAATTTTATATTTTTAGCCTATATTAGTAGTCATATTTTTCTCGAAAACAAATTTTTTCTTACATCCTATTTTTTGAAAACAATAATTAGAAAAAATTCTATATTTTTTATAAAGGGAATTTTTTTTGAAAAAGGAAGTTTTATTATCCTTAAAAATATTTTAATAGACTCCACTTTGTGATCATCAAATTTTAAATAATCAATCATGGTTTCCAATAATAAACTATCAGCCGAAATCTTCAATTACCAAATAACCAACCTAAATTTTATAGTCACTATTTTATAAAGTGATTTTAGTATTCAAAAATATTAAAAAATTACATTTATATTGTCATTATAAAAACTTTAATGGAATGAACCACAATAAAATGTGGTTGGCCAAAATATTGAACCATTTTTGTTAGTGTTTTCTATAAAGATAATATATAATCTTTATTTAATTTGGTGTTTCCCCTGTAATAATCACTAATATTATTTATTACAAAATTTTGGTGATATTTTTATCATGAAAATAACTAAATAAATAAATTTCTTGAAAATTGAATTGCTTGTTCTAAGGGAATGTAACAAAATTACACATTCTTATAGAAAAAAATATCACATCTAAATTCTCTAAATGTATAAAGGGAAGAATAAAAGATGTTAAGATCTCGATCTATTAGAGAAAAATAGGTGAAACATTAAATTGATGATAATGGAGAACAAAAAATCATTCTTTCTTTCAATGGCAACCTATGAACCCTTTTCATAAAATTTATTGGATTATTATTTTTACATCATCGCATCCTCCAAATTCTTATCCTTTCTTTTTTTAGATAAAAATCATTTCTTGAACGGTAGATCTTTTTACCAAAAAATCTTAGCTAATAATTCCTTATATGGATCTAATATTTCATATGGATATAATTTCATATGAAAGATCAACTCTCATTAGAGGGATTCATTTGAAGAAAAGCATGAACAAAAACAGCCAACATTTTTTGGAGATTTTCGGTTCCAAACATGGTAATATTCCTGGTGTTGATAAAATAGCATAATAGGCACAATGATTAAAATACCCAAAAATCCTATTTATTAGTTTTAAAAGATCTTATACATATCATGTTTCCTCTTGTAATTTGTAAATTATATATTCATATAGACATTGTTGTGGTCGATGAAGATGGGGAACTTGATTTCAAAGAAGTTGAAAAAGTTGATTTTTTTTGAGAAAGTATGAGGCCATTATGAACTATGAAAAATAAAAACACATATCTCAACAATTATTTAATTTTCCCATATATTCCATAGAGGATGGCCTATTGCAATTTTTTCTACATCTCATCTCATGTTTTATTTGAGATTTTTTAATTTTTATTAGCTTTCATTTAATTTTTTTCAATTTCTCACATTTTTTATATTGGATTTTAAAAAGAGGATATAATTCATGTTAAAAATGGGTTCTTTTCAAGTTGGTTGTTCATTACATCCATTTAAGATCAACCCTTACTAGATCTATTTTATTAAATATATTAACATGACCCAACACATTTATGAAGGGGTTAAACCTAAATCGTCATGTTATCCCTGAACCGACCCACCAACCTATTTAAAATTATATATATATCACATACCACACCCTCACATGTCTAAATAGTTAATATCATATAAACTAAATGTCCTAAAAATGACCTAATTAATATGAAAAAATTGTTATCTCGCTCTCTCAAACTATTTGAAATTAGTGTAACATGTTGAATTATTTTAATTTTTTTATTTTAATAAAATAATATATTTTTAAATTAATTAATATATTTTAAAGTTAATTAATATTTTATTTTTTTATTTTATAGAACCATTTTATTTTTAATAAGGTTTCATGTGTTATAATGGTCAAAAATGGTCATCCTGAAGCTGGCCCGTGTATTATTCATGTCACTTTACATTACCCAATTACAATCTAAAACCACCTATGCTAGACCCAAATATTTTTAACTTGTGTGATGTCTTATTCAGTTCAAAATTGATAGTTTTTTAATATGAGATTATCTTTCTATTCATATCTTCTACCTTTCCAATTTTCTTTCATTTTTTATCACTTTTATATATATAGAAATTATTAATCTCGAATGAGTAAAAGAAAATATTAAATTAAAGGAATTCTGTTAGGCAGCCTATGTTTTGTGACCAAAGAAAATTTGACCTATAAAACTTAATGGGTTTTGTAGAAAAATAAATTTTAAAGAATCTAACTAGAAATCATATTGAAATATTATTTTTTTCTTTAGTTATTTCATTTCCATTGGTGTGTATTGAAGTTTTTATGGATATAATTTCTCAAATTAATGGATTTTATTTATAATTGGTCATTTATGAAAATTAGGTCATTTTTTTCATCAAAGAAACCGGATTAGGGAAACCAACACAATGTAGCCTCTATTTTTTATGATAAAAGATGAAGTTGAAATTGTTAATATTTGAATACTACCCTTAAATTTGAATCTACTTATAGTATCTGCATGAATATGGTTGCACCAAAAATGTTGTTCTAGGTTTCACTCAGCCAAGGTGGTTGGATGTCATGAGTGTTTCCAAAATTTTCATTGAAGAGATGGAAACTGATCAAGTTGATAAATTAGGTTATTCCATCTATTTTAAGGATGTGAATGGAAGTCACAGTATTATTATGGTTATACAAAAAATGGTAAATTATTAGACATTTCATGTTTTTCTCTTACTCAAGGTGGGCCCTATTTGTGTTATAATTTACAATAAATGATGTATAGCATGGTTATTATGGATAATCTAAAGTATTATGATCTTCATAAGTGTCATTATGATCTCAAATATATATATATATATATATTGGTTTAATATTTTCTTCTCTCAACCAAAATGAACATGTTTTTGAAAAATCCGTATGTTTTTCATGTAATTGTGATAGATGAACCCCATGATAGATTCCTAAGAACATATTTTATATTTTTGATTCATAAAAAAGTTGTTTCATAATTGTTTTATGAAAAAATTATCATGAAATCAGAAACTTTTAATGCTCATAAATTTTCATACTTCTTTGGAAGGTATACATATATGTTACATTTAATTTTTTTCCATGATTATCTCCAGTGTTTACTAATGAAAATATATTTTTTCAATGTACCAATAATACACATTCATGGAAGAACATTCTTAGTGAACACTATATATAAAATAACTCCATGTAAAGATTATGTTGAATCTGTAGTGAAGAAAATGATGATTATTCACAACATCAGCCCTCTCAGTGATATCCCCATATTCCTAAAAGGCCAAGATAAGATCAAAATTACTTTTCATGAACTAGAAAAATGTAACGAATAGCTCGTCTACACTACCCAAAAGTTAGTAAAAAATTCGTAATGTATCCTATATACTTGCAGCTGTAGGCCAACATGCACACAATAATATTACAGTCGGCCCACGATTGATACTGCACGTACATTGTTACATCTAACATCATAGATAAAACCTGACCATGTATGGGATTTTTTACATAATAAACATAAATAATGGTAATATAAATGTGTGGAACCCAATAATGGGTATTGATACTCTTTAGTACTTTCCAGTGAGTCGTGGTGTGACTGATCAGCGAGTTGGGTACACTGGGTGGACCGATCCAGGAACAGGTTGTTTTTTTTACATGAGGATTATATATTTGCATGAGATGATGCAAAAACAAGGTTCTAGAAACCCATATGACCATCCTTGGTATTTTCATATTATTATTGAAATATATTAATGTTGATAATCTATATGATTTTTAGTTAATGGACCTTCCTCCCATGGAAAATATTCTTAACTATATGTACGAGCAGTGGGTCCTAGGTTCCCTTGATAACAGAAGGAGTCTCCCTTATATCGGGTGGAAAATATTGAAGTTCCCTCTAGACCTGTTACTATAAAATATGTTGTTGATGGGAAAAAATTGGAGTGTTTGATGGAGGTTTTGACCTTCATGTCCATGTTATTGGTTTTTTTAGTGTTCTTTTGACCCAAAGACCAATCAGAGGAGAGTGATGATACAAGGGAGAAGATTTTTGTGCCAAAGTTTGATCACTTGATGATTCATAATGTTTAGAAGCAATGATAATCAAATGCATATCATTGGGACTAGTGAAAAAAATATCTTTCTATAGGTTATGCTCCTCCATAAGGCCCTATAGGTGAGGCTTTATCCACTGTATATTCTCAATATGTTAAATATAACACTAATTCATGTTGTATTGATTGAGACGTCATGAGGAAAGCCATATGTTCTTTGTATTTTTATAACTCGTTGAGGTTGAAGGGGGTCAGAAAATAAATGAACTATCATGCCAAAATTTCATTCCATTTTTACCTAAGTAGTATGTTATTTGGTCTGGGGTATACACCATAAAATGTGGTGTATCGTGGATTGGTTCCGACTACCAAAAAGATCATTAAATATATGACTACTATAGAGATGTAGTGGCGAGCTAGACTTGTGCCCATGTTTCTCTTGGTTAATGATATAGATGAGTTGATGTTGGAGAATATGATGTGGAATAATGAGAATAAATCAACCATGTAATAGGATATAGAGAGCTTGAGAAGGGAGTGCATGGAGTCTATGAGTGAATGTAATAGGAATGAGGAGAGTAGGTTTAAGCATCACCAAAAGGTCGTTACTCCTGGAATGAAGGTTTGATTTTCTACTTTCTTGAGATGCAAGAAATTTAGATTTTATATTAAAATTGGAAATATAAAAAATGCACATATACGTATTATTATCATTCCTTGATTACCCTTGAATAAGTGAATAACTTTTCTGATATTTATCTACCCTTTAATGATTAAATTTCTTCATGGTGTTAGCAATTAGGGGTTTTCTATAGACTAGTTCTTATTATCATTTTGAATATTATTTTAAAAAGGTAAAAAATATTTTTGAATATTTATTTTAATAATAAATTATATTAGTAATTAAATATTGAAAGTTTATAAATTTATAATAAAATAAAATTGGATATAATGATATAAAATATTACATAGATGAAAGGAGAATTTGTTAAGAAATCCAATTACCCAGTCACGATATTCTATATCACACTCTTAAAATCATATATAATGAATTGTGTAATTTATTAATAAAATATTTTAGAATCTTATTTTTACCTTTTTATTTTTAACATCAACCAATTATATTCTTTCATTATCCAATAAATAGTATTATAAATTTTATACAAACTATTATTTTGTTATTGTTTTATATTAATTATTTTTTTCTTTGGTATGGATGTATCAGTCCATGCACTATGATCATGTTCTCATAATCTCAAAAAGGTTAGTAAAATGATATAGATATTTATGATGGATTTATAGAGTCCCATGATTCTTTCATTGGATATCTAGATTAAAATTTGTAAAAAAATCTTCTATGATTCATTAATTTTTTATTATTCAATTTATAAAATTATTTTTTAAAAAAATAAAAAAATATTTGGAATTTCTCATTCCAAAATTATAAGAAAAAATTAAATTATTCATTTATATAATATATAATCAGAATTAAATTTTTTATAAACATCCATGACGAAAATTTTATAGTGTCATTTATATAGGTGGTTAAACTGATCTAAACTTGAACGTGCTGTAATTAACGGTTAAATATGAAATAGATTTATTATAATATCATTATTAAAAAAATATAATTCTATTACTCAGAATTTATAAATATTTTAAATAATATTCTTAAAGAATGTAAATGTAGATAAAAAATAAAAATAATGAAAATTAATTATAACTTAAAGGAAGAACTTCGAGTTTTCTCTTGGAAACCTTCCTTCTTTAGAGGACTCAAAGTTTTTTATTGAAATAATGTGCTTCCAAATTTGGGAGATACTTTGATAAAATATAATTTGGGTATATTATTCCTAGATATTTTAATAATTTAGAATGGGTAGAGGGAGGTTCAATTTTTAAATGAAAATGAGAGATATTTCTTTAGAAACATTAGGCAGGTGAAGGGAAAACATGGAATCAAATGAGAGTTTGTTGAGTTTTATGATAGAAGGCTTATTTTTATAGTAAAATAGATTTATAAAAATAGTAAATGTATTTTAGAGTATGTAATTTTCAATTCACTTATTTTAAATTCAATACATTTAATATTTTTATTATTTTACCTTATTTACCATATTTAATTATTTTAAAAATTAAATATTTTTTACCAAAAATAAGATATATTCCCTCTTTCTTATATTAAATATCATGATTATAAATTGTTAATTAATTTTATTGAATACAATATCTAAATATCTAAAATTTAGCTTTCAATTAAAAATATATAATACATCAAAAAAATAGTTTTTTAAGAAAAAAGTATTTCTTTTTCAATTAATTATCATATTTTTATTTATTTTCATTTCATAATTTATTAATGAATATCAATGATTTATTTATAAATGTACAATTTATAATTTATAATACATTAATTAATTTTATGAATGGATTACATTCTTGTTATAGTAACTTAATATACCCATCTGGTATTTGTACACTCAAAGGCTATATATGTCCAATGACCATATAATGATTTAATTACCCTTTCAATCCTTTATATATCTTTAAATAATTCTTTAAAATCATTCATTTTATTTCCTTATTCAAAATATCTATCAAATTTATAGTATTTTTGATGATTTTATAATATATGATATTATCTTTATGGTAGTCCACAAGGAATAATACTTCAATCTTGAAGCATTTTTATTTACTTATAGTTTTACCTTTAATAATTTTCATAATTCTATTTCCTATAATTTTATATTATTAATGTTTATTTTAATTTTTTATAATATTACACCATAATGAAATATGGTATTATTCATTTTAACTCAATTTGTTTCATTATAAAAATTATTTATCCCATGGAAATTATTGAGGGATAATTCATATTGAATATGGTGTCCTGATTTTTTAATATATAATACATTAATTTCCTAGTACAATAATTAATAATACAGATAATATGTTTAGGATTAGTTTATTTTAAATTAGGAATGTAATAACTGAAAACATAAACATTCTTCTAATATACTTTACAGTCTTCATATATTCATCATAGGTTAGTTTTATTTCATCTCATATCCAAGGGACATAAATCAAAAGAAAGTTGTGAGCATAAGTCCTAGTAAAGGAATAAACAAAGGAAATATTTATCATGTGGTCAATGGAATTATCATAAGAATATTAGGAATATAATAATATAATTAACATCAATCATAACATCTAAATGTTTATATAAGATAAAACCAAGACATCCATAAGCATATCAAGAAGGTTTATCACCATGGTGACATAAAACATAATTACCAAGGTTATTCACCAAGGTATCACAAAACATGAAATATCTAGGGAATAATTCTTTACCCAATACATTGGAGTGTTTTCATGGTGTAACTTTAATTTCTCTAAATTCATGTGTTCCACATTGAACATAATAAAATATTTCATTAATAATCTATAATAATTGATGAATGGTTTTCATGTAAAAGTCAATAAACTCATAAATTATTAATGATAGAAGAATTACATATTTTTTTAACCCATGAGAATGGAATGTGGTGTTCATATATCGAATTATAAAATTAATGAATCATGCTTAAATCTATTTCAATACCCATAAATAGATTAATTGGTTGGTTATCCACTACATAAGAATTGTGCCTAGAAATGAAAGAAAATTAAAGGAAATATTTCATCAAAAAAAGTATACCAAAAGTAATATTGAATAGGATTAATTAGAGGGTAGATAAGTATCTCATTAATAGAAAATAATTTTCAAAGTATGAGATTCATTTAAATTCAAGTAGAATAATAAAAAGAAAATTCAATACTAAAAAGGAAGTATTTGAAACCAATGGAAGAAAGAGGAAGAGGATTCATTTACCTTGATGAGTTTCTTCCTAGAACATAAGGATGACACCTTAATACCTTAAAGGCGCCATAGAGGTAATCTTTTAGAGGTAAAATGATAATAACATCATTCCTAATGGATTTGAAGTGGATAACAATGGTGGTATTGGTTGTTATTTATAATAAAAGGGGGAGAATTGCTGAATAATTTATAAATATAGGTCTTAGAATTCTAGGTTGTGGAAAATGAGAAACCATTGGATTACCCATGGATTTTTAAAATGGTTTTAAACATTTATGTCATATTTTATAATACTTTAATGAATTAGAGCCGAAATACACATTTTTGTATTACTTTTCCCATGTAGAAATAAAGTTTCCACAAAATAATGTTTCAAAAATCATAATTTCCATTTTAGAATTTGGAAAGTCATTTATAGTTTTTAAAATTTATTTCAATCCATTAAAATAAAAAATATTAATAAAATAGTCTAGTTTTGGATAATAAATGCATTAAAATAATTATTATATCACATTTATGTATTTAGTATGTTATATTACTTAATGTTTATTATACGATTTTTTTACCCAAAAATTTGACTATCTCAGAAAATTTTGAAAAAATATCTGTTAGATAAATTCAACATTATTGCATCAAAAATTTCATAAATTTTATTAGTAAAATATTATAATTATGATAAAATTATTTTATAAATATAAAATAATTATTTATTAAAAACCATCAGTTTTTATTATATAATAAAATTTATATCCCTTATAAAAACAATATATAATTGCATAAAAATTTCTTATAAATAAAATTTTATGTTTTCTACCTTTTATAAAAATCATTCTTACTATATTTAAATACATTTAAATGAATATTATAAATATATATACATATATATTATAAAATTTAATCATTTTTACTTTTAATAAAATATAGTTTATTACATTCCCTGATAATATGCATTTTATATAAGGGTGTAAGATTAAATAAAAATGAAAAATCAATAAAAGTCTTAAATAATTCCTAAAATAATTATAACTTCATACTACTATGGAAAAGATAATAAACCCTTATTACACCACCATATGGGATCTAAGGATAGGGTTTTCATTAATTTTAATTTCTTGACATGGTTCGGCCAACATTGATCTAGTGGTGATCTCCACTATCTATAACATCTCTCATATGTAATTTGGTTCAAGCCTCACATGTTGAAGATCTTCCTGGACATGATCAAGATAGAATCCCAATGAATCTACCTCTATCTTGAGCTTTTAAAATGTTCTTCATATGTAATGATTCTACTGGAAGAGGCAATCCTTTAATCCTTTAATATTCAATTAACTCTTCCCATAATCCAAAATTTAAAATAACCCTAACTGTAAGATTATAAGTGCAAAATTGCCAACTATCATAACTCCAAATGGTTATATAGAAAAATGTTAATATTGAGTAGCTGGGTCTAATAAAATAATAATAATGGTATGATAATAAGTACATAACATTTGAAACTCATTCACCGCATATCAAAGAACATAGTCCTGAGTCATGGAATAATGATTGGAAGTTCATAAGAAATTAATCAAAATAAATTTATGAACATAAACCATGAGAGTATAACATTGTCATAGGAATCTGTATGAACATATGTTTTTAACATTTTGAACATGTTTAAATATAAACATGTTCACTAATTAAATTAATTACATGAAATCAGGCCCTTGAATAAACATATGGACATGAAAGAATGTCAATATAACATTGTGAACATTTAATCGAGTTCAAAAATAACCTTATGGACATGTAATAAGGTCCATGTGAAACATTATGGACATGAGAGTAGGTTCATATATATACTTATGGGTATGAAAAATATTCTACGCATAACATTCAGAACATGAAATCAAGTTAACACAAAATATAAACAACTCATGATTGGTCCATCTTTACTCAATGCATTAGAGGAAGATATAGGTCCCACCAGTCTGTAGTTATAATGTAATAATCATCCTTTGTTATAACATATCCACCATCACATAATTAAAATCATACATATGTGTGACCAATATTATAAAAATTCATCAGATCATAACTGATGAGAAAAATGGGTTTTATAAAAAAATCACCATAAGTTAACCCATTGAAAATGAACAGGTTTCAAAATCATTTCATCATGGTATAACCTGTGGAAGATAAATGGGTTTCATATACATATTATCATTAAAAAAGATTCCATGAAAGAATAATAATGGTATCTAGAGATCATATACCTAGTAATGAATGAGTTACATCAAAGGATGTCATCTGAGATGAGAAATGATTTTAAATGATCACTTGGATCATTTCTTGGTTAATATAATCATTCTTTAAAAATCACGTATCTAGAACATAAAATTCATAATCAATACTAGAAAAATAGGTATTTTTGACGGGCGATTTGCGACGGGATCTCGTCGCAAATGGCCTTTTGCGACGGGGGCCCGTCGCAAATCACCTGTTGCGGAAAACGTCGTCGCAACAACAACTATTTGCGACGGGCCCGTCGCTAAAGATAGTAGTTGCGACGGGGATCCTTCCCGTCGCAAATATTACTCCGTATTTTTTTTAAAAACTTTTAAAATAGTAATTGCGACGGGGTCCGTCGCAACACGTTTTTGCGACGGGGCCCATCGCAACAAATATTTGCGACGGGCCCGTCGCAAATAATATTTTTTAGAAAAAAATAAAAAACTATTATTAAATTATTTTAATGAATATAATAATAATAATATTTGTGATGGGCATAGTATCCCGTCGCAAATACTATAAAAAAAATAAAAAAAATAAATTATTTTAATTAATATAATAATAATTCAATTATAATTCAAAAATAAAAAATAATATAATATTAATAAATGATTTTAATTAATATAATAATAGAATTATAATTCACAAATAAAAATAATAAATTATTTATAAATTATTTTAATTAATAGAATAATAATAGAATTATAATTCAAAAATAAAAAATAATAGAATATTAATAAATGATTTGATTAATAAAATAATATTAGAATTATAATTCATAAATAAAAAAAATATTAATAAGTTATTTTAATTAATATAAAAATAATAGAATTATTTTACATTCAAATATTAAAATAATTCAAATATTACAAAATAAATATAATTAAATTATAATATTATAAAATTTTAATATATTAATATTATAAAATATAAATAATATTATTATTCATATTAATATTTTTATTTCAAAATATAATATTGTTAATAATTTATAATGAGACAGAAACTACGAATAGAAAAAAATTCATATTTTGATTTAACAAACTTTATAACATAAAAACAAACTCTAATCTGAAGGAGGGGGGGACGGGGGGATCTGCAGATGCTGGTGGAGGAAACTCCATCCCTAAAGCATGAGTGAGTCTGCGCATGTACTCCATTTGCTCCTGGTGTTGCTGCTGCCACCGACTCATCTGCTCCTCGTACACCTGCTGCTGGCGTCGACGCTCCTCCTCATGCTGCTGCTGCTGCTGACGCATCTGCTCCAACTCCTGTCGGAGACTCTCTATCAGTGCAGTCTGAGATCACAACTGATCCTCATACTGTGTAGAAGAATAAGATGCACGAGCTCCTCTAGCGCTGGACGCCGACATCGCAGCACTGCCATAATAATCTCCGGGAGTCATTCGAGAGCTAATACCAACTACCCCGCCCTTCTCAAAGGCATACTGGGTGGCCTGCATCCATGCCGCCTCATCAAACTGACGGCCAGTGGTCTGATCTGATGACTCGGCCTGACTCTCAGACCGGGTCTGTGACGTTGCGGCCTCATATGACTCATGTAGTTACAATTTAAAATTAAAATTGTGAATATATTATATGTAGTTAATTTTTAAACTTGAAAACAAATAATACTGACCATGATGTGATGTTGACGATCACCTCTAAGCTCCTCAGTAGCAGGATCACTATACATCCTCTGATATACGTCGTACTCCGTAATATCGGGGTGCTCGATGAGTCACCTCCTGTCTCCCCCGATTCTGCCTCCCCACTGATGATCTCCTCTGAAAGGAACCACTCAACCAGTGCGCACATAATCCATCCCATACATGGGATTAAATGTACTCTGTTCGGTGTGCTCTATATGACTCGTCAAAATCTGACACTCCTTCTTTCTTCGTGGCAGTTTTCTTAAATTGTGCAAAAACTGATGAAAGAAATCACGCATGGCCACCTCCCATGCCTTGTGGATGGCGTCCCATATGGTATCCTCGATCAGATACCATAAACCCTACAAATAAATCAAAATATCAAGTTATAAATGAAAGAATTTTCAAAATAAAAATTATTTACTTACGTACGTACCAACCAATGGCCGAACATGGCCTACTGCACATCAATGAGAATCTGCTCCCATGTAGTCCACGGCTGAGAGAAATAGTTGCGCAAAATAGCGCTGCCCTGTCTGACTGCTATATACGGAAAACTGTAAAAATAATAAACATTTATTATCTGAATAGATTAAAGAAATATTAGTCAAATCCATAGATTATCACACAGGTTATCACACCTCTGTGTGCGTGGATCATACCCAAGACATGGACGCTGCTCGGGGACGGGGTCAGGAATCATCAATCGTGAAAGACCGTGCCCCCTTCGCGTACTCCTTGGAGCGCCTGCAGGCTGAGGGTCATCTTCCAGTAACTCATCCGCATCGAAAGTCAGGTCACCATCCGCCAACTCACGAAATGTGTCTTCGTCCATCTGAAACTAAAAATGTTAATGTTGTTAGGAAATAATTAATATACATATATATATATATATATATATATATATTATGATTGTATATGACTACCATGGAATTCTATCATTGTTCATCTTCATCATCATCTTCATATATGTCAATTTCATCTTCATATTCCTCCTCAACATCATTGATATCCATTCGAGTTCCAGTTGCTTCATATCTTACCATTTCAAATTCATATGTGACATCATTAACATCATCGTCATCATCGACTCTTAAAGGTGGGGTGTCGTCATCGATACTCATGTCTCTTTATAAAAACGATTGATTTTGAGTACTCTCTTGAAAAACTTCAATTCTTTGCACATCCGTGAAAGCACATACACTTTGACTAAACTGATTGGTAATTATTACTAATTATTGGTAATTACTACTAATTATTACTAATTATTGGTAATTATTACTAATTATTGCTAATTATTACTAATTATTGGTAATTACTACTAATTATTACTAATTATTACTAATTAGTGGTAATTATTAGTAATTATTACTAATTATTACTAATTATTACTAATTATTGGCAATTATTACTAATTATTACTAGTTATTGGTAATTATTACTAATTATTGGTAATTATTACTAATTATTGGTAATTATTACTAATTATTGGTAATTATTACTAATTATTACTAATTATTCCTAATTATTGGTAATGATTGGTAATTATTCCTAATTATTGGTAATTATATGAATAATTACCAATAA
The DNA here is from genome assembly GCA_963277665.1 of Viscum album. Classification (NCBI taxonomy): domain Eukaryota; kingdom Viridiplantae; phylum Streptophyta; class Magnoliopsida; order Santalales; family Viscaceae; genus Viscum; species Viscum album. Next base: position 274,639,976 of record OY728126.1, on the reverse strand, counting down.
TTAATAATAATAACATTATTAGTATATTTTATTATTAATATTAAAATAATATAATTTTCTATATTATATACAATTCTCCTTTCATCTGTGTGTTTTCTGTCTCCACATACAAATATTACATGTGGAGACAGAAAACACACAGATGAAAGGAGAATTGTATATAATATAAAAAATTATATTATTTTAATATTAATAATAAAATATACTAATAATGTAATAATGTTATTATTCCTACTTATTGGTAATTATTACTAATTATTACTAATTATTTCTAATTATGACTAATTATTACTAATTATGGATAATTATTGGTAATTAGTAAATTATGACTAATTATTCGTAATTATCGATAATTATTACTAATTATGGATAATTATTGGTAATTAGTAAATTATTACTAATTATTGGTAATTCTTGGTAATTATTGGTAATTATTTATAATTATGGATAATTATTGGTAATTATTACTAATTATGGATAATTATTGGTAATTATTACTAATTATGGATAATTATTTGTAATTATTACTAATTATTGGTAATTATTACTAATTATTGCTAATTATTGCTAATTATTATTAATTATTACTAATTATTGGTAATTATTACTAATTATTCCTAATTATTGGTAATTATTACTAATTATTATTAATTTTTACTAATTATTGGTAATTATTACTAATTATTCCTAATTATTGGTAATTATTACTAATTATTAATATTTAGTACTAATTATTGGTAATTATTGGAAATTATTACTAATTATTGGTAATTATTGAAAATTATTACTAATTATTGGTAATTATTGGAAATTATTACTAATTATTGGTAATTATGGGAAATTATTACTAATTATTGGTAATTATTACTAATTATTAGTAATTATTACTAATTATTACCAATTATTGGTAATTGTTGGTAATTATTACTAATTATTCATAATTATTGGTATTTATTACTAATTATTAGCATTTATTCTTAATTATTGGAAATTATTACTAATTATTCCTAATTACCATTAACTATGAACAATACTAATAATTTAAATTTATTAAGTAACAAAAAAATGTAAACATAATTAAATTACAACTAATTAAGAATAATTGAAACTAATAAAAAATTTAAAATAAATATTGAATTAAAATGAACATAAATACCTTTAAAATTGATTTGAGGTTGATCTCTGATCGTTCTTGAAAACTTCAATATCAACTCCGAAAAAAAAATTTAAACTTAAGAAATGCTGAACTCTAGAAATAGAATTTTGAGAGAAGAAGAAGATCGAGTTTGAGAATGAATGGAAAAAACGGATGGGGGTATTTATAGGTTAGATTATTTGCGACGGGTCTATTTGCGACGGGTATCCCGTCGCGAATACCTTAGCCATGATTTATTACGGTCAACGGTTAAATAGTTATTTGCGACGGGTCCCGTCGCAAATACTAACCTGCCGACATACTATTTGCGACGGGAGTATATTCCCGTCGCAAATAGCTTTTACCGCCGCCGGTTATTTGCGACGGGCGATTACCGCCCGTCGCAAATACGTTTCCCGTGATTTGGCGCGCAAAGCGCGCCAGTCCTTTTGCGACGGGGAAAGCTAACCCGTCGCAAAAGACTACTTATTTGCAACGGGCAAATTCCCCCGTCGCAAATAAGTTTTTAACCGGGCTATTTGCGACGGGATTTATCCCCGTCGCAAATAACCCGTCGCAAATACCCATTTTTCCCGTAGTGAATATATTTAGAAAATAATTTTCTTTTAAAATAATCTTTCAAACAAATAATGTATTATTTTAAATATTTTAAAACATTTCTTAAGGAAAATATCATTTCAAATTTGAAAACACTGTATAAATCAAAAAACAATTTTGAAATCCTCTTCTCTACAAAATAGTTTCAAATATATTTTAAAACTCTTTTTAGCAAATTAAAACTTTTAAAAATATATTTCATAAAAATATGACTTAAAATTCATTTAAATAATTTTTTTAAATAAAACATTTTTTTAATTAAATTTAAAAACCTATAATGTAAGCTTGAATTTTTTTTGAATAGCCATGACAGTTGAAATATTATTCAGGTCATGCATTTTAAAAATAAATATTCATATCACATTTTTTTTAAAAACCAAACATGAGTTATTTTGAAATAATTATAAAGAGGGATTTTTGAAAAAATTTCAAAATATGTTTAAAATTTTATTTTAATATCATAGAATAATAGAAATACATTTTTTGAGAACCTTTTTAGAAAACATGGTTTTGGAAGGAAAAAAATTCGACCAAAGAGAAAAATAAGGTTGGTTTTCTTTGAAAACATTATTTTAAAATAATGAGTGAATAAATAGATGGAAATGAAGGGAAAACATTTATTATCATGAAACAAACAAAGTAGAATAAAATCCAAGATTTTTATGAGATATAGATGATAATATTTCACCATTAGAAGTATAATACTAAACAATTCCAATAAATTATGAGATGATGACTTAAAACTCCTACCACATTGGTAAATTTGATTTGTAATACCTAATAAAAAATAAAATTAAATGAGACTTATATTATAATAAAATTTATTATATAAATTATATATAATTTCAAATGGGTAGTATATACACCTCATAGAATAAGATACGTGTAAAACATAACTATGTCTCGAAGAAGAAAAAACTGAGAAAAAACCCCAAACCACTTTGGTAACTTAAAAAAATTAATCCCCTTAAAATATAGATACCTAAATGGATATTTAATTCAACATAATTTATAGGATAAATATCATAAATTAAATTTATGGGGTATATATACATCATATAAAAGAAATTCATGTTGAATAATGCATGTGTCTCATAGAAAATAATTGTGAAACGGAAATCCTTTACTTTATGTCTTAAATTTATTCAAACATGTTAGAACCTCCGGTATAATAAATATAAGTTTATTATTTATGTATAATACAATCATACATATACTTATAATATCATATATGATTCTTTTATAACTTCATATCACCTATTCCTTAATAGTCTTTTATTATTGCAATTGTTTTAGGTGTTGAAAACCTGGTATTCTTATGTGTGTTTTATGATGAATTTTCCAGATCCTAAACATATTGCATAGTTTAATAATATCCATAATGAAAATCATGTTTTAAATATCATATATATTCATTATATACATAAATTTAGTCATAACAATGATAAATATATAAAATAAACTACACTATTCATGGAGACGGTAGGTCATGTGTGGGCATGATTATTATTTCTATTTTCTTGATGGATGATACATAAGAAAAGTAATAAATATATAACCATTAAAAAATAATTATTATATAATATATTTTATATATATATCATATATAATCATTTAATCTATAAATATTTCCATTCATCTAAAACAGAAATGAAAAACACATCAAATCGGTTCTTGAGTTGGAAGTCTATTGTACACACAAGTGATGATATTTTTTTCTATCATGTTTAATGGTAAGAAGATATATGTGATATTATATTTAAAAAATTAATTATATGTAATAAATATCACATATATCCTTAAATTTAACCCTTTTACTTTTCATATAAAGCATTAGTGAAAAATGAATCACATCACTTCGTGAGGTGGTAGTCCACCATATACACAAACGATGTTATCATTCAACATTCTAGGGACCGGGAGATGGGTATAATTAATTAAATAAAAATAAAAATATCTAATTATATTACTAATATTGAGGTTATTATATATTAATTATATTATAACAGTAGAAGGAGGTGGATGAATAAATAAACAAATTATCATTGAAGAACGTTACATTACTTGAGACAACATCCTTTGGCTTGTATTAAAAGCATTCATTTGTTGCATTTTTTTCAAAAAAAGTTTATATAATGATATTATTGAATTTAATATGTTATTTTGTTAGTTATTTTATAAACAAAAATGTTTTTAATGTGTGATGTAGTGATGAGAGGGGGTTCCTTTTATAATTTATATGAGTTCCGTATTTGTGATTTTTTGAAACGAGTGAATTACACCAACATTTATTTCAAGAAAAAAATAAAAAAATTGTGAAAAATATCTAGAATAGAATGTATAATGTTAAAATATATTCATCCAATAGGTCATGTTTACACCTTAACTATTAAGTTTAACAAAATAATAAACTTGTCTGTACCTTAATCATTGTAATTAGTTTTACCTTTTTTCACTAATCACTTGGGTCAACAATTAATTTTATGTTATTATATAACATAAGTTATTGTGATTCAAAATATGTAAACCTTTTTTATATATTCAATTCACATAATTTTTTGAATTTAAATTTAAATTTAATTCTGCATACATGGTGAAAAGATGGGCTTTCAAAGAGAAAGTTCTCAAAAGATTAAAAGGATTTTATTTAAATATTTAACTTAGAATTGACCTTCATAAAATAAATTTGATTAATAAATATATAATTTATCCAATTTCACTTTAAAACCAATTTAAATTATAATTAAACCATGTAAAATATTTAAAACAAAATGGTATTTTTTAATCAAAATCATAATTTTTCAATATTCATAAAAAAAATAATGATATAAAAAGAATCATAAAAATTAAATCTAAGATAACTAATAAATTCTGAATTAAAAAATTTACATTTTTTTAAATATTTTTTATAATAATGACAAAATTTAATTTTATAATATGTTCATAAAAGTGTGAAGAAACTGTTCCTTAAGAAAAATAGAATTTTTAAGTATAAAATTAGATTTGTTCTTATGTTATGCCTATAAAACCTATTGAATGAATGTAAAAAATTTATTAAATATATAAAATATATATTTCATTAATATCATTCGCTAATGGTGATAAATTTAATTAATATGATAATAATCCTTTGTAAGAATAAATTTGTTTTTTAAACATTTCGTTTATATTCAATTGCTTTTTATCTTCCTTTATAATAAATTTAGTACCAATGAATTCATTATATAAATGTGTATACTATACATTTTAATAATTTAGTTATTCTTATTCATAACCTCCACTCTAATTCTTAGTTAATAACTTTCATATTAAATAATTATATTAATATTATATTGTTGTTCGGTAAAAATCGGTCTTACATGTTTCCTATGTTATCGAAGAAACTCATTGTTTCTTGTAATGAAATATAGGGTAATTTTTTCATATAAGAGAAGTTAAATTTAGTGTTTTGTTTCATGAACATGATCAAAGAAACTTTTTATTTCATGTAACACAAAATATCGAATAAAATTAAATTACTTTGGAAGAAAATTTTTAACAAAATCTCAGGATGTTACATTCTACCCTCCTTAAAATGAATTCCTCACTCGAAATTTATCTCAGTCATAAAAGGTTTAACATTTTAGAATTCATTTTTTAAAATACGCATCATAAAAATGAATAATAAAACATCCCTTTAAAATTAAAAGTTTAGAACATAAAGGTTACATGAAGTAACACACAACTAGGTTTCCACATAGGGAGAATATTGGTAGAAAATTAAAATATGGATATGGAGGAAAAACATAAACAATTATGTAAATTTTTGAACATCACTGATCAAAATAAACTAGGTGATCCATATAATTTTAATTCCAACAAAACTATAAACAGATTAGGTGTAAAATGGTCTTTTATATCATAAAAATGACAATAATACCTAAAAAATTTTATTTCAAAAGTATTTTCCAAATTTTGAGGGATCCGTTCTCCATCAAGAAAATAAACATTGAAAAATATACTTGATAAGTATTTTTTTCATTCCTTAATCACATTCATCCATGATCACATCCTTTCCTATAATCTATGATCATTAATGAAGTATTTTTCATGATTGAAAAACTGAAATCAACTTTAAATGTAGCACATAGTCAAAAAATATATAAAAAACTCTTCCTTCTATCCTTACACATTATCCAAATCCAAAACGGTTATCAAATGATAACTTAATTACAAATCCAAAGTTCATCTTAAACCACTAAATAGATAGTTATCCTTAAGAAATCCAAAACATAGAGGAAGCTAAAAAATTTATAACAATAAAATTATCATCAATCCCCCAAATACTTTTAAGTAGCTCCTAATGTCACACTCCAATATGTGAATTCATTTATCATGTATTATCTTGGAACATGGTATTAACATAAATATACATAAAATATTATGAAAATCACACATGATTTTGTATTCCTTAAATAAAACACCTATTTTTAGAGGTATTACTTAAATCCAAAAAATGTTGTTACTCTTTCAATGATAGCGTAAACTAGTTTTCTAAAAATCCATTATCACTTACAAGATAACAAGTACAGTCAAATTTTGGTATTCATATCAATTATCTCTTTAAACTAACTTTATTATCTCAAAATTTGAGACATATTAAAGGTTATCTATCCCAAAATCATTTAGTTTCTAAGAATATCACCATTACCTTTAAATCCCATTTCTATTTCATCCACACTATTCAACATATTTGTGAAAATACATAAAATAAAACTTGTACTAAAAAATCCTTATATATTTCATAATTGTAAAATCCAAAAATATATTAACTTCACTTATTTTAAATTTTAATTAACCATTAAATAGGTTTCATCATCATATCCCTTAATACCTCCTTTCATTTATAAGTTACATGTAGTGTCTTTATCTGTAATGGAAAATCACTAGTTTTTATTATACAATCAAATTTTATCCCTCAATAAAACAATATATAGCTTCATAAAAATATTTAATAAAAAAATTTATTTTTTTCAACCTATTATAAACCTTATTATTATTTTTTAATTCATTTTAATGATATATATTACAAAAATAGAATTTTGGTCTCTGTGTAAAAAAATAGTTCCTCATATTCTCTAATAATATTAATTTTATATAAGTGTGTAACATTTAATAAGAATTTAGAATCAATAAATCAGTTTATTAATTCCTAAAAGAATTACACCTTGATACTAATATGGAATTGATATATAACCCCTTATCCTCGAAGCATTGGCTCTAACGCTATGGTGTGTGAGGGTTCTAGTTTTGTGAGGTGGTTCAGAAAACATTGATCTAGAAGTGACCTCCACTAGTTAGAACTTATCTAATTGAAGATTTTATTTGTGTCTCAATTATTGAATCTATGATTGGGATTGATGAAGAGAAACCCCCAATTATGCTACCTCACTTCATAACTCTGAAAAATGGGTTTCATAAGGTGTGATTGTACTAGTTGAGACCATTGTTTCTTCAATTTTTCATTAAATTAAATCTTATCACAATTCTTAATATAAACTAACGTTAATGGAAACTTTATAATGGCTATATTACCAAAATTTATAATTCCCAATATTAATATAGTCCAAATTCATATTTAAAAATGGTTATTTAATAGTGATCTAACGGTCATACCCAAATAGTCACATTTCAAATTACATCCTATATATAAACCACAAAACATCAACATTTACTAATTTATTTACATTTTTTTTAAATTACTTTGATAATGACTATTATATTCTTAACATTTCGTTAAATTTTAAATGTCTTCATGACATGTGTAACCTTCCTGGTAAAGTTTGATCCTTTAAAGTATGCCATTTTGGGGGTTTTATTATTTGGTTTTTATATCTTTGTATTATTTATAGCTGTAGTAATTTCTATTAATACATAACATGTAATATTCATTTTTTTAATGTTATTATATGAACATCAATTTTGGAAGAAAATAAAATAGTCATTATGAAAAATAAGTGTTCTTTTATTATTCAAAGAAGGAATTTTCAGGTTGTTACACTAAAAATATATGGTGTTACATTCTCCCCCAATAAAAAATTATACCCTTGAAAATTCATTACTCAAATGAACATAAATGGGGGTGATTTTGTATCATTACATTTTACAGTCCTCATATCTCTTGTATAAACATATTATTTTGTAACAAAACATTAACTAGAAGAGTGGTCTTGTTTTATATTTCATTATCTCAATGATCCAAGATATCTAAATGTTTTTTCATATAAGAGAGATCATTATATATTTTACAAAATATATGTTCATTTCTTGTGATAGACTTGGTAAATAATTACTTTAATGTGATACATAAAACACATTGTGAACTTGTGATAGCCTTAGTGGAAGTTCAAATTGAAATTATATATACCACACATGATCAACAATTTCAAAGGGGATGATATATCTGGGGATAAACATTCCTTCCTAAATCACTTAACTATATTTTGTAGTGATATAGAAGGGAATAATTTTTATCTAACATAAAACACTATATATCATCACTGATTATATGTATAGATCATCTATGTAATTCTAATTACTTAATGTATTGTTGAATTACATTAATCTTCTCAGTTACTTCCAATGAATTAACTAGTCCCATATATTTTGATCTCCAACTTCATGCAAACATGATATAATTCTACATCACTTACCATGTAGTTCCTTATATTGAAAAAATTTAATGATTTAGTGAAAAAAATTAGTTATATGAGAACATGACCAATGAAATATGTTGATCCCAACATCCTGTTAAGTCCATCGAGCATGATCTCAGTATACTATCAAAATTTTTAACATTAGTTTCAGATTAATAATTAGTTTGAGGATGATAAGATGTGAAAAAGTTCAGTTCCATATCTAACTACCATTGAAGGCTACACTGCAAATTTTATGGGACCCTTGGATCTTGATATAATAAAATTATAATTTTTACTCCACATATCCATACAACTACATTGAAAGATATATATATATATATATATATATATATTCTATAATGTTGATCGAGTAAAAAATTCTCTTGAATACCAATGAAATGAGCTAACATTGTATTATGATTAACCACATCCCAAATGGAATTTTTTCCCTTAATGGACTTGGGAAGAACAATAACAAAATAAATGGTAACATTATCCCATTTACCTATAGATATGGGTAATGGATGCATAATTATCTTAAACTTTTGATGTTTTTTCTTTAGCTTGCAGACATAAAAATCATTGTGATGTATACTCTGTAATATCCCTCTATATGTCATCTGATCAAAAGTTTTCTAGGAGATCTTTATACATATTTCTGTTTCATAGGTTAATAGATAATGATGAGATATGTTCATCATAAATAAGTTCCTTCTTCGCTTTTTGTTTGGATAAGACCCTTATTATATCTCAAATTTTATAACTCTATATTTTTCAAGGTTAAACTCTTGAATTTTTTTTACATACTTTTGTAACTCAATACCTTTTGTTTAATCCTCATAGATCACCACATGAATATATGGTTGATCATTTATTTTGATAAGGTCATATTTTATCCCTTTCATTATGATTTCCATGTCCATCTGTTGCATATCCATGAATATTAGGTTAGTTTTAATCCCCATTATAGATATTATAAAATTATCCTTCCCATTGAGACAAATAATAACCATGATTGAATCCCCAAAACTATAATGTATTATGAAAACATAATCCTTTATTAAATTTAACCATCTATTTTTGAACATGTTGAAATCATTTTTTTAGATAAATAATTTAATAACTTGTGAATTTTATATATATCAAACCTATCACAGTATAGATAATTCCTATAGATCATTAATGAAAAAAATACCATTTTGAATTCCAAATTATGTATCAAGTAATTTTCTTAAGGGATTTTATTGACACATGGTATATGTTATAACCTTTTGTCCCTTTTCCATGATAACACACCCTAATACCTTTTTTAAAGCATAACTATATATCACAAAACCTTCTCCGCAATAAGTTAATGTGATTACAGGTTTAGTGACCAACATCTTATTAATATCTTTTTATTTTCATTCATATTCATTAATCTAAATATACTTATCCTCCTTATATTTTAACATTCTTGGTGGATCTACAATGTGGCATCCTGCCTTTTTATTACATACCTTTTCATTACATTTTACATACAGAGGATCTTTAAAGTCTAGTGTCTTTGAAATCAGGAACAATAAAACTTGAATACAACATAAAACATTCTTATAATCCACTAGTAAGGCTTCATCATAAGATCATCCTAAGTACAATTACTACCTTTCATATCTTGGAGACATACATCAAATGAAATGGTGATCAGAAGGCCCAGTAAGGGTAAACAAGGGAATCAGTGTACTTGTGATATCAATATGAAGTTCAATAACATCATAAAGATATGAGAAATGGAAGTATAGGCATATAATAATTAAAATAACTTGAAACATAACTTGAATATGTGGCTGCAACATTTCATTTAGAAATTTTGGAACATATCCCCAAGGTCCATCCCCAAGGTGTCATAAAAATTACCAAGGTTATTCACCAAGGTATCGTGAAACTTGTCATATCTAGAGATTAAATCTTTACCCAATTAATTATAGCGCTATCAGGCTGAACCCTTAATATGTATTTAATTTCATGTGATCTAAATATATCATAATCAAACCTTTCATAAATAACCCAGAGAGAATAAAAGAAATGGATTTCATTTCAAAATCATGACGTTTTAAAAGCTCTTAAAAATAAGATCATTATATCATTTATAACCCATGGAAATGGAGTGAGGGTTATATGAATGTCAATTACAGAATAAAATATATCATATTAATATATTTATGAACACCTATAGAAACTAAATAGGTCTGGGTATTCACATAAAAAAACAAGGGAATTTATTGAGAGAAAGGGATAGAAAATTTGAGACGAAATTTCTACAGCCTAACTGCTATATAAATTGGTTTTAGAAAACATTGAAAAGAGAGGGGACAAGGGTAACCCACTCATAAATAGTTCATAGTACAGTATGGGTACTGAATAAGATCATGGTGTGGATATTTAAATGAAATACCACATGAAAAGGAAACATGAAATAAAAGAGAAGATGTGATTTCTTTTACAAGAAATTCGGCAGCCTAACGGTGTCACATAAAAATTCCGAAAACAAATTGATAAGAGAAGAAAGGGTATATCATAATTTGGACATGAAATTGGAAGTAATATGAACATATAAGAACATACCCTCAACATAAAGAGATGTAAAATATAAGACACAACATAAAGAAAGTCATGACTTAAAAGTGGAGGGTTAAAGAATCCCTTACCTTGAAGAGTAACTTCGAAAGCATGAAGGTCGGGACCTTGGAAGGCTTGAGGAAACCTTGGGAGGACTTATTGTAAGGTAAGGAGACCATAAATTCTTTGAGTATGATTTATAAATGAAAAGGATGAGGTAAAGGCTTGGTATTTACAGGAGAAGTGAGGGGACAAGTCATTAATGGCCAAGGGACACCTCATCGGTGGTATTCGAAACACCATGGGATTTCCCATGGTATTTTCCCATGGTATTGGCCACTTGGGACACCTAATACCTTATTATACTCTTAATAGGTCTACCAGAATTATTACATAATTATTACATCCTTAATGATGTCATTAAACACTTGAAACTAAAAACTGTATTTTCACTATTCACCAAAAATTCATTTTTTCAGAAAAATCCTCAACAATCACCATAACCTAATATCGATGCTCTGAATTCAAAAATGAACTACATATTATAAAAATAATTTTACAAATTTTTTTAATTTAATTTTTAATTAAAAGACACTATTCACCCAAAAATAATAATACTTGACTAATAATTTCTGAAACAGTCATTTACCTATTTTATTGAATCACATTACTTAATCAAGGTGCCTAAATTATATTAATTCTTTCTTTAAGTGAGATTACTAATCCATTTGGTCACATTACTAATCCTAAGCATAAAATCACTATTCATAATTTACTATTCACAAAAAAATAAGTTGATCTTATTAGATTTTAAATTTTCTACTGAACACATTTCCAGAAGACCATTTTTTGAAAATCATTACAAATAATTAATTATTTAAGGTTTACATAAATATTTTAAAATATCCCCTTTTCCAAAATTCATTAATATACATCTTATATTTATTCAAACATCTGAAAAAAACACAAACTTCACCATAGGAATAAATCACAATTTTATTTATCTCAAGGATTACACAAAGTAGCTACGGTCTCGTTACATAGCTACTTATAACCCCAGCATAGGAACTAAGTGTAAGGTTTGCTAAGGTGAGAGAATCTGAGGATGGCTTAGACAAAATTGCCTGAGTAGTGATTTCTATAAGCTTGAACTTCTCTCGAAGGTGATTCTGCTCCAACTTCACACAATGATGTTCGTTTTGGGTTTGGTCCAGATCAAAGACCAGTGGTTCTACCTCCTTCCCATGTTTCGTCAGATGGGCTTTGATCGGCCTGAGACTACTGGATGAGGCCATTGAATCTTCTTTCTATATTAATTAACGATGTTCACTTGTATTTAGAGACAACAATCGCAACATTTAGTTTCCACAGGTCAAATTGACCAACGGTCATATAATAGTCAAAACCCAATGGTCTCATTTTAATTATACTCACATCATTAATTAATGAAAATAGTTTTGTTGAGTATAAACTAAAATATCACACAAAAATAGGAAACAAAAATTCATTCAAAATTTTGGGTCATTACATTCTTCCCCCCTTAAGAAATTTCATCCCTAAAATTTTAACTTGTATCCTCAGAAAAGAAAATTTGTGGGCACTTCTACCTCATAGACTCCTCTGGTTCCCATGTGGCTTCTTCATATTTGTGGTTTGTCCACAACACCTTAACAAGGTGGGTAGTCTTGTTGCATAGAACCTTTTCTCTACGATCCAAGATCTCCACCGATTACTCCTCATAAGAGAGGTCATGTTTCAGTTGTACAACCTCTGGGTTTAGTACATGTGAAGGGTCAAGTATGTACATCCTCAAGAGGGATACGTGAAAGACATCATGAATTTATGCCAGATTTGGAGGAAGTGCAAGCTGATAGGCCACTGCTCCCACACGATCAAGTATCTCATAGGGGCCAATGTACTTAGGGCTGAGCTTCCCTTTCTTCCCAAACCTCATGACTCTCTTCCATAGAGAAATTAAAAGAAATACCTTATCACTGACATCAAACTCCAAGCCCCTTCGAAAATTGTCATCATAGCTCTTTTTCCGACTCTGAGCAGCCTTAAGGTATTGTTGGATGGCATGGACTTTTTCTATCATCTCTTGCAAAAGATCTGGCCCAAGAAGCTTCCTCTCACCAACTTTATCCCAACAAGTAGGAGTTCTACATTTCTTCCCATATATAGCTTCATAGGGTTCCATTTGAATGCTCGAGTGGAAGTTGTTGTTGTAAGAGAACTCAACTAAAGAGAGGTGTTGATCCCATCCACCCTTAAATTCAATTGATTACATTCTTAGAATGTCCTCGAGTGTTTGAATTTTCCTTTCAAATTGACCATCAGTTTGGGGGTGATAGGCCATACTGAAATTCAATTTAGTGCTCAGATCTTGTTAAAGACTTCACTAGAATTTTGATGTGAACCTTGGATCACGATCAGATATAATAGAAAGTGGAACTCCATGCAGCCTTACCACTTCATTCACGTAAATCCTGGAAAGTTAATGAAGAGAAAAATATTCCCGGATAGAGATAAAATGGGTATTCTTAGTGAGACGTTCCACAATAACCCATATCGCATTGTTTCCCTTGGAGGTTCTCGGAAGACCAGTGATGAAGTCCATAGTGATATTGTCCCACTTCCATGCTAGTATGGGTGGTGGTTGCAATACCCCTTTAGGAAGTTGTTTCTCTACCTTCACTTGCTGACATACTAGGCACCTTGAAGTGTATTCAACAATCTCCCTTTTCATATTATCCCACCAATAATGATGACAAAGGTCCTTATACATTTTTGTGCTTCCAGGATGCATAGAGAAGGTAGAACTATGAGCTTCATCCATTAGCTCCTTTTTTATTTACAGAATAGATGGAACACATAGTATTTTACAAAATATCAGTACACCTTCTTGATCAATATTGACCTCAGGAAACTTTCCATCCTTTACATTATCAAACTTCTCTTGTAACAAAGGATCTTCTTTCTAAGCCTTCTTGATCTTCTCTAGTAATGATGGTTGAGAAATCATTTGGGTTATGGTTGATGAAGTCTCTTTCCTTATAATTCCAATGTCCATCTTTACTAGGTCATTGATCAAAGGATCTTTTTGAATCCTCATCATGGAAACAACAACTAGGTATTTCCTACTTAATGCATCAGCAACATTGTTTTCTCTTCCAGGGTGATAATGAATTGAACAATCATAGTCTTTAAGAAGTTCAAACCATCTCCTTTGTCTCATGTTCAATTCCTTTTGTGTGAAAATCTACTTCAAAATCTGATGGTCTGTGTATATATCACATTTCTCCCCATAAAGATAGTTCCTCCATATATTCAGATAAAAAATGATTGCATCTAGCTCTAGATCATGCGTAGGATAATTCTGTTCATGAATCTTCAACTGTTGAGATGCATAAGCAATGACCTTTTCATTTTTCATGAGGACGCACCCAAGACCTTTTAGATATGCATCATGAAAAATAATGAATCCTTTTCTACTAGAGGGTAGTGTTAACACAAGTGCAAGAACCAATCTCTTCTTCAGCTCTTGGAAACTTTCCTCACACTCCTTTTTCCAAATGAACTTAACCCCTTTTCGAGTTAACTTGGTTAATAGATTATAAAGTCATGAATAGTTTTTCACAAACCTCCTATAATATCCTGCTAATCCAAGAAAACCAAAAATCTCAATTATTGTTGTAGGTTAAGGCTACTCCGCTACAACCTTTGTCTTTGTAGGGTAAACCATGATTCCTTCATTGGTTACAATGTTCCCTAAGAAAGTGACTTGTTGTTACCAGAAATCACATGAACTGAACTTTCTGAAAATCCTCTCCTTCCACAGAGTTCGAAAAATAACCCTTAGATGATCTTTATGCTCCTCGAAAATGTTGTAATATATCAGAATATCATCAATCAAAACTACCACAAAGTTATCAAGGTAGTACTTAAAGACTCTATTCATCAAATCCATAAAAATAGTAGGTGCATTAGTCAGTCCAAAGGTCATAACAAAAAACTTATAATTCCCATATCATGATTAGAAGGAAATTCTTGGAATATCTTCTTTCTTCACCCTCAATTGATGACAACCAGTTCGAAGATCAATCTTAGAGTAGAATTGAGCCCCACAAAGTTGGTCAAATAAGTCATCAATTCTTGGAAGAGGGTATTTTTTCATCACTGTGATCCCATTTAGTTCTCTATAATCAATGCATAGCCGCATTGATCCATCCTTCTTCTTCACAAAGAGAATAAGTGCTCTCCAAAGAGACACACTTGGTCGGATAAACCCCTTCTCCAATAGATCTTGGAGTTGTTTCTTTAGTTCCTCCAGCTCTACATTTGCCATCCTATATGGGGTCTTTGATATCGAATGAGATCCAGGTATGAGTTCGTTGGAGAACTCTACCTCTCTTTCTGAGGGACGTCTAGGAAACTCCTCCAAAAATATATCAACGTATTCCTGGACGATGGGGACATTTTATATCATCAAACTCACATCTCCTTCTTCTTCTTCACTGATCAACTCCATAAAAAATGATATAGGGGGTTATTTTTGGAAAATATGAGGTTGAGATATCTCTCCTTGTAATATAACTGCAGGTTTTGCCTTCAAGACTACTGATATTTCCTTTCTTCTACAATTGATCATAGCATTATACTTTGAGAGCCAGTCCATCCTTAGTATAATGTTGAATTCCAGAATGGGAATGACTACTAGATTCACGATAATATTATGCTCACTAAAGTAAATACTATAGTTTCTAAACACTAATGATGCTTGGATAGTCCCACAAAGAGTCTTGACTTACAACTCTATTTTTATCACTTCTAGGGTTGATTATAAATTCCATTCAAAATTGGAAAAAATAAAGGAATGCGTAGAACCAGAATCAAGCAAAGTACTTGCTAGCTTTGAGAGGAAAACAAGAGTACCTATTACCACATCATTCGGAGCATCGAATTCAGTTTTTGCGATAGAAAAAGCATGGCCTTGATCCCTTGGCCTTTTTTGAGGCTAATGGTGGTTCCCCTCCACTGCCCTCAGATTTGGATAGTGATTGGAAAATGCCCACGTTGTCTACACTTGAAGCACTGGACATTAGGTAGGGCCTGCACCATCTTCCGCTTGTCGTTTGTTTTTAGAAGTTGAGGTTTCACCACACCATGACAATTCCTCACAGTGTGGCCATCTCTTCCACACTTTTAGCACTTACCACTCCCGAGTAGGTAGTTCCCTGAATGATTCTTCCCACATTTGTTACACATGGTAAGTTGCACTTGCTTTCCTCCTCTTACCTGATCAAAAGTCCTCCCTAAACTGGGATCCAATGTTCTCTTCTTGTCATTGAATTTATGAGACCACTGCGTCTCACAAAACTCTAGGTCGACTGTCATCACACTCCACATGATCTCCTCATATCTATCATAATCTCGGTTGGAAAGATTCTTCCACAGATGAGGTCTCAGTCCATAGAAGAATCTATCAACCTTACTATTTGGATCCATGAAAAAGATAGAGGTATATCATGAAATCCTTATGAAGTTCATCTCGTAGCTTCCCACAGATTCATTCTCATTCTGCTTCAGCTCAAGAAACTCCTTCTCTGTTCTTCTTCTCATGGAATAAGGGAAATACTTACTAAAAAATATCCCTCTAAACTCTTACCACTCTATAGCTTCAACTTCCACTCTTTTCCTCATGTTTTTAATCAGTTCCCACCATTGATTAGCTTCTCCCTCTAAGCGATAGACAGCCAGGGTGACCTTCTCTTACTCCGAACAACATAGCAGAGAAAAGATCTTCTCTATAGAGATGATCCATTGCTTAGAAATAAATGGTTTATTCGATCCACTGAAGGATAGTGGTCAGTGGCGCATAAAGGACTCAAAAAAATGTTGTTCCCTTCATTGTGATATCAACCTCTCAGCTTGATTCAAGTTACTACTCATAACTTGAGTGAGTTGGTTCATCATTCGCATGAATGTTTCCATTCTGGCTTCCATCATAGGGTCATTGGAACATGGTCCATTGCGGTCACCATTTTCATGGTTCATCCTATTTCCCACCATTTTCTAAAGGAATAAAATCTTAGTGAGAGAATTGTTTCATTTATGAATGTTTTAACTATAAAAGATTCTACGTCTTAAAACTTCATGCTTAAACAATTATATTTCTCTATAATTTCTTCTTAATGATTCATAAAAAGCTTTCAATTAACCAAACATATCCCCTGGGAGTGTCATAACCAAGAGTGTAGCAAGGCCCGTTTCCATGCACCAGTTCCCGTTTGAGTCTAGCTCAAAGCGGTGTTTTCAGGTTTTACCCCTATGTACATCTGTGCCAGAGCCGCCTCTACCTGGTCATATCCAGACATGGATGTATTTGTTTGATAAACCACTTACTCAATACTCACCAAAATAATAGGATGTTTTCCCTATATATAAACTTTTCTTTAGTTTTCTTCCTAAAGTTTCATTATCATAATTTCCATAAATAAATAAACTATACATTGTTACAAACTATGGCATCCCACCTTTTTATTTCATAACTTTTCATTACATTTTACATACAGAGGATCTTTAATGTCTAGTGTCTTGGAAATCAGGAGCAATAAAACATGAATAAAACATAAAACATTCTTCTAATACACTTTTAAGGATTCATAATAATATCATCTGATGTACAATTACTACCTTTTATATCCTGGAGACATACATCAAAGGAAAGGGTGAGTAGAAGGCCTAGTAAGGGTAAATAAGGGAATCGATGTACTTGTGATATCAATAAGAACTTGAATAACAACATAAATATATGAGAAATTGAAGTATAGGAATATCATAATGAAAATAACTTAAAACATAACTTGAATATTTCGCTACAACATTTCATTTAGAAATTCATGAACATATCACCAAGGTCCATCCCCAAGGTGTCATAAAAATTTCCAAGGTTATTCACCAAGGTATCATGAAACTTGTCATCTCTAGAGATTAAATATTTACCAAATGCATTGGAGTGCTATCAGGGAGCACCCTTAATATGTCTTTACTTTCATGTGAGCCACATAGATCATAATCAAAAATTTCATAAATAACCTATATAGAGTAAAAGAAATGGTTTTCATTTCAAAATTGTGACATTTTAAAATCTGTAAAAAAATAAGATCATTATATCATTTATAACCCATGGAAAGGGAGTGAGGGTTATATGTATGTGAATTACAGAATAAAATATATCATATTTATATATTTATGAACACCCATAGAAAATAAATAGGTCTGGGTATTCACATAAATAAACAAGGGAATTTATTGAGAGAAAGAGATAGAAATTTTGAGACGAAATTTCTGCAGCCTAACGGCTATATAACATGGTTTTAGAAAACATTGAAAAGAGAGGGAACAAGGGTCACCCACTAATAAATAATTCATAGTATAGTATGGGTACTTAATAAGATCATGGTATGGATATTTGAATGACATAACACAAGAAAAGGAAACATGAAAGAAAAGACAATATGCGATGTCTTTTATGAAAAATTCAGCAGCATAACGACATCACATAAAAATTCAGAAAACAAATTGATGAGAGAATAAAGGGTCTACCATAATTTGGACGTGAAATGGGAAGTAATAAGAACATATAGGAACATACCCTCAACATAAAGAGATGGAAAATATAAGACACAACATAAAGGAAGTCATGACTTAAAAGAGGAGGGTGAATAAATCCCTTACCTTGAAGAGTAACTTCGAAAGCTTGAAGGTTGAGACCTTGGGAGGCATGAGGGAACCCTGGGAGGACTTCTTGGAAGATAAAGAGACTAGAACTTTGTTTGGGAGTTTTTTTAAATGAAAAGGATGATGTAAAGTCTTGGTATTTATATGAGAAGTGAGGGTATAAGTCATTAATGGCCAAGGGACACCTCATCGGTGGTATTGGCAAAAACATGGGCTTGCCCCTGGTATTTTCTAGTCATATTAGCCACTTGGGACACCTCATAGATTTTATTACTCTTCATAGGTTTACCATAATTATTACATAATTATTACATCCTTAATGATGTCATTAAACACCTAAAACTAAAAACTATATTTTCACTATTCATCGAAAATTCATTTTTTTCAGAAAAATCCCCAACAATCACCCTAACCTAATATTGATGCTATGAATTCAAAAATTAACTCTCTTTTATAAAAATTGTTTTCTAAATATTTTTAATTTAATTTTTAATTAAAAAAAAATATTCACCGGAAAAACTAATACTTGACTAATAATTTTTTAAACAGCCATTTGCCTATTTTATTGAATCACATTACTTAATCAAGGTTCCTAAATTATATTAGTACTTTCTTTAAGTGAGATAAATAATCCATTTGGTCACATTAATAATCCTAAGCATAAAATCACTATTCATAATTTACTATTCACAAAAAATTATGTTGATCTTATTATATTCTAAGTTTCATACTCAACACATTTCTAGAAGACCA
Organism: Viscum album; assembly: GCA_963277665.1. Taxonomy (NCBI): domain Eukaryota; kingdom Viridiplantae; phylum Streptophyta; class Magnoliopsida; order Santalales; family Viscaceae; genus Viscum; species Viscum album. The sequence goes on along the minus strand of OY728126.1, from coordinate 274,620,452 downwards.
TTTTTTGAAAATCATTACAAAGAATTAATTATTTAAGGTTTACATAAATATATTAAAATATCCCATTTTTCCAAAATTCATTAATATACATCTTATATTTATTCAAACATCTGAAAAAAAACACAAACTTCACCATAGGAAGAAATCACAATTTTATTTATCTCAAGGATTACACAAAGTAGCTACGGTCTCATTACATAGCCCCTTATAACCCCAGCATAGGACATAATTGTAAGGTGTGCTAAGGTGAGAGAATCTGAGGCTGTCTCTGCCAAAATTTCCCTAGAAGTGATTTCTATAAGCTTGAACTTCTCCCGAAGGTGATCCCGCTCCAGCTTCACACGATGAAGTTCGGCTTGGGTTTGGTCTAGAGAAAAGCCCAGTTGTGCTACCTCCTTCCAAAGTTTCATCAGATGGGCTTCGATAGGCTTGAGACTACTGGATGAGGGCATCAAATCTTCTTTCTGTATTAATTTACCAAGATCACTTGTATTTAGAGACTACAATAACAACATTTAGTTTCCAACGGTCATATTGACCAATGGTCATATAATAGTCAAAACCCAATGGTCTCATTTTAATTATACTCACATCATTAATTAAAGAAAATATTTTTGTTGATTATAAACTAAAATAACACACAAAAATAGGAAACAAAAATGAATTCAAAATTTTGGGTTGTTACATACAATCATGAGAAATTACAGAAAAAGTGGTGTTACCTTCCAAATAATCCAATAAAATTATAAATATCAAATATATTTTTTATTTTGGACCAGTCTTCAATCATTTCCATCTTCTAAGGATCCTTATATACACCCTATCATATGATTTCATGACACATGAATGAATCTTCTTAAATCCAAAAAACACAATTTCTGAATTTTGACATATTATTTATCATTTCTTAAATTCTTTAACACAATCATTAAATACACACAATTCTCTTCCTTTGTCATAAAATATATGATAATATAATCAATAAATACAACCACAAATTTATCTAGGTAATATCTAAATTCTATTTTCATAAAATAAATGAATATAGTTATGAAATATTTTATTCCAAATATAATCAGTATGAATAGATAATTTCCTCTTATATGGAATTAGTATTAGTCATATCCTCCAATTTCACCCTTTAGTTGATGATTTCCAAATTGATTATCTAACTTTAATAAGTATTGATCCCTATGAAGCATATTGAACAATTCATTAATATATGGTGGAAGATAAAAAAATTTGATCTCTGTCTTATTATTCTTATAATAATCAATAAAAGGATTCATTGACTTATCCTTCTTATTAACAAAGAGAACAGGTGAATCCCATTCTAAAGAACATTAGCATATAAAATTATGGTCTCGATTATCTTATATTTTCTTAATTAATCCATACAATTAAATATTATCCTTCTATAAGGGATCTCTAATATGGGAGTAACACTAGGTATGAATATAATTGAAAACTCAACCTCATGATCTTGGGTAAATCCATGAAAATATTTGGGAAATACATTGACATATTCTTATAGAATGGAATATCTTCAATGTGGAGTTCATCCCCCAAAAATTTCAGCCAAATATTCCTCAGTATTTTTTGTTAAGACCCATATTCAAGAAATAGATCTAATTGTTAATTCATAATCATCCCTTCAGTGGTATATGATCACGGGGTGACCAAGGATATGGAATAATATTTACCGTTCTAGAAAAATTATATGATCTATACATAGAGACAGTAAATCCATGGTAAATATCGCATCTAATTAAACCAAATGTAGGATAACATGATTTTTATGAAGTATCATTCCTCAAAAATCAATTACAGAATATTTAGATTACTAATACAAAATAAAAAATCACTAGGTTTTTTCACCAATATCTAAATATATAATCTATGGGGGTGATAAATAGTCTTATTAAAATGGAATTATACAAAGAAAATAATAGAAATAGAATCAATAAAAAATCATTGTTTCTTATGGGATAACAAGTTCACCTCTAAATTATTCATTTCCATGATCCAATTTATCAATAATGAATTCATAATCTCTTCTATGGTCCCTTAGTTTTGGTGGTTGTTAACATCAGTTTTCATTTTATTAAAACTTAGTTTGTTTCATTAGTTTTTATAATACCCAAACTCTTTATAGCTTAAACATTAAACTATTTATGGTTCATTAAATTTTACATTATTCTTTTCTAGTGTGTTTATTTCTATCTAAATATCTCTTTGATGATCATTTTATTGAAAGCATCCTTTTCTATACTTAAAACATTTTTTTATTCCTTTAAGGGGAATTAAATTGTGTTTCTTCCCAAATTTTGGCATATGGGTAGTTGAATATTATTTTCTCTAAGTGATTTATCATTCACAATTCCATCAAAATCTATTCTCTTCTTCTTATCCTATAACCCAATAGTATAAAATATTTTATAATTTCCATTTCCACGTTAATATAACAAGAGTATTAAATTTGTATCCACCAAAGTCTATAATTTATTATGTTCATATATACTAAGTTTTAAGAAACTAATGATTCAATCGATATTACATTTTAAATTAATAAAAAAAATAGGTTAATGAAACTGAATGTGTTGATCAGATTTATTTATATGAACCAATAGGTTTTTCCTCCTTCTACTTAGGCTCAAGCAATTATTGTTCCATTTTTATGTGAATATTTCAAGAAAATTATTAATTGAACATTATTTTATTAAACTCTTCCCATCCTAGGGAGTCAATTTCATTCTTCTACCATGTAATCCTTTTCAAATTACACCATTTGTTTAATTCACATTCCAAATGATAAATCACCAAAACCACCTTCTCATGTTATAAATATTAAAGAACAGAAAATATCATTTATATTGTGTCAATACCATACATATAAATTAATGGATTGGGATTTCCACTAGGGGATGGTGGTTGTTGTTGTATGAATGAATAAATAGAGGGTTATTCCTTATTTGGTTAATTTGAGAGTTCAACATGGTTTAGGTTATTATTTATATCTCGTGATAGCTTGGAAAAAATAAACATGAATGTTTTCACAACAGCTCCCAATCCATTCAGTTGTTCATTGGGACAATCATCAAATTTTTCATCATGTTTATTATTTACTCAATTAATTATGGTTTAATCTATTGAATAAAATTAAAATGGCTAGTGTGAGTAATAAACTATAAAACTTAATAAAATCAATGTAAACAATTATTTGAAAGAAAATCCATCCTAATTTTTCTTAACCCATGACACCATCAGTTCATCAAATATTAAGTTAATTTTTATCACATTTTTCATCTTTTTATTCCATTGTATGATAATATTTTTTATTTTTTGTAAATAATAGATGATTCATCATGACCTTCCCCCAATGTTACCCCTCATTGGTTGATAGTGCATATGGGTGTGACCCCCGAAGTCTGCCTCCAATAGGTCATTAGTTGATGACTTGTACCAAGCTTATACAATACTCAAATGGGATGGATTTCCCTCAATATTCCCAATAATGGTAAAAGAACCATCAATAAAATTTATTATATAAATAAATCATCAAAATCACAATTCATTATGCGATATACAATGAAAAATAAAAATTGAAAATAAAGAAAAATCTTCTCCTATGGAAATGGCCACAAACTCTAAAAACTCATGAATCACATCCTCAAGATATTAATGCTCATCTCAACCAAATAATTAAACATGGGGTCCTAATATATATATATATATGGGTGAGAATATTATTATACTCAACATGATACTTTTAGAAACCTCTTATTCCATTGTAGATTAAGCATACTAAATCCCTAGTGAGTAAATAGAGTGACCAATTCATTTCCTAAACCCAATAAACTATATTTATAACCTCAAAAAGGATTTCCCATCACGTATTGCACAAAAGAAACATAAAAAAAATTAAGAAGTGTTCCCCACAACTATTTTTACACTGAACTAGTCACTCTAAACACCAACTACTTAAATCTTATTGAAATCATCCCCTCTATAAGACACACTATACATAAGTGAATATATATCACACCAACAACCACATTATCTCATCCACATCATCATCACATACCCATATGTATATAACTAAGATCCATCAAAACCATGTGAAAATATATACTACACCTTCTTCCATTATATCCCTTACAAAGATATACAAGTAATACAAGTATATGTTAAAACATTAATCCACCAAAACCTATATATACATGTATGTAGTAATTGAGAGCCATTATAATTCTTATGGGTATACATCCTAGAATCATTTTCCATCATATCTCATACATGTAGATATTGGAACCATGACTGTTCTGTGGAAGAAATGAAGTATGGTTTGTGTTTTTTGTCAATCCTTATTAGATATTCATAATGTTTTCCAGGAAAGGGATCATATAGTTCAATCGGATAATAATACTGAAGGTGGTGTCATTTTCTAGTGTTTTCAAATTTTAGGGCCATAAAATCAGAAAATGAAGAGATTGGTTTTTCTCAAAAGAAGGTGCATGAAATATTAGAGTGGTGAATGAAAAACATGGATTGTGCACTAAATTGGTTTTGCATGAAATATTGAAAGAAGATTGTTCTTTTTACAATAGGTATTGCGAGATAAGAATGACAAAAAATATAAAATGCATTAGGTGAATAGATAATCTGGAGATATGCACCAAAAATGGTTCTTAGGCGAAAACATTTGCACACAGAATGGTAGTTTTGTACGAAACAGTGGGTTTTGCACATGGGGGTCGTATATGCCAATAAATAAGAGGTGAACCCCCTCATTTGAAATATCTGAAGACTTAGAAAAGATATGAAGTCTAATGAATGTAAAAGTTGTGTGAAAATGGAGTTGTGTGTAAAAGTTGTAGTTGCGCAGAAAAGGTGTAGTTGCACAGAAAATTTTAAGTTGCATGTAAAATTTTATGTTGCACGTAAAAGTTGAAGTTTCAAGAAAAAGTCAAAGTTCCTCATAAAGGTCATAGTTGCATGAAATATTTTCTGTGTGAAAAGAAAATCGTGCGTGCAAAAGTAACATCTTGCATGCAAAGGGTGGGTGTTGTGCGCAATTTTCAGTATAAGATTATTGCATATTCTAATTTTCTGATTTAGTGGTTTAGTACTTTCAAGTGCATCATTTCGGAACTTTGATACAATCAGTGTCTCATGATGAACAAATACAAATACTTAAATGAAAATATATTAAAGAGACCTTCAATTCGATCAACTGAGTTTGACTTCTCTCAATGTAGTGAGCTAGGGGGAGTTGATGGAAGTGATCTGAGGGATGCAGTGAGCTTTCCCTAAAAATTTTTAAAAGGAAGTGTGTCTATCATAGAGTGTTTGTGACTGAACCTTGTAATCCATAAACTAGTAAAGATTAGTGGATTTAGGTGTGACCGAAACATTGTCAGTGTATGCTCCTTGGACGTATCCCTTTCTAGTGAACCAAGTAAAAGTGTTGTATCATATCCCTGCTTTCATTTGTTTGATATATTTAACAAGTTCCTACCAATGTGGGAATAAGATCCACAACTTTAAAAAGAAAAATTTTACACCATGATTCACCTCTCCCCTCTCAGGGTGTTCTCGAGTCCTTCAGTCCACATAGAATATCTATATTTGAAGGAGTGGGTGGGGTAGGGGGAGTAGTCATCCATATTTATCCTCAAAAAAACTAGATATTGGGAAACACCCATAATCCAAGGCTAAATATAGGAATCAACTTCCCCAACTGACTCGGGTGGTAGAGTATAATATTTAACCAAATGTTATGACATATTTGACACATAACCATAACAGGGATATTACCCAACCCTATATTCTTTTTTTAACACCATAATATTTTACTATATATCTTCCCTTTAAATAAATCTAATATTCCAGATATATTTTTTCACATTCAAAACCAATCTAAAATGAACCAATACATGCTTTATTAAAATATCAAAATATGATGTGAAACATCAACAAGAAAATTACAATACCATTAATTCCTTGTGTAAGTAAAAATATAAAAATATTCTTTATTATAAAAATTTATATTTATATTGTTGGATTTGGTGTCCTAGAATATACTTCTAAGTACATGATTAAATGTATTAATTTTTTTAATATTAGTAAAGTCTCTTTTCACATTACCATTGTTCCTTTGAATGAGATAGTATGTGATAATATCCAAATAATATATTTCACATTGAATGGTCATCGCAGTTCTCCACTATGATAAAAACATGGTGGCGTCATGATAGTATTCTTGAATTAATGTTTAATGGATAAATAATATTGTATGAGGGGTCACAAATGGAAATTTTATTTGGGTTAGGAGAATCATAATACATTGAGACACATTATCAAGTGTTTTCGCTTAGTAATATTCATTATGGGAGCTTATGAAAATGGGACCACCAGTAGTAAATCTAACGATTTACATGTCCTTGGATGTTCCTATCAACAAACATGTGTATTGATCAATTGATTTTAATATTATCATTAATAAATACAATAAGTCATGTACTTTTATTTATTGATGAAATCTATGATGACTTATGTTCATGATGATGTATGATACATTGGGTGCATCTTGATTGATATTGCATTAATGGATAATAATAGTAAGGATTTATCCCTTATATAAATTAAAGGAAGATGATATCTTAGGTCCTTTGATTCAAATATAAATACCTGGATAAAAATATGGATGTGGTGTTCTTTGGGATAGTTTATTTCTTGAAATCCAATAAAAGAGACATCAATCACATAGGTTGTTGATAACAATATGATTTTTTTTAAAAAAATAGTAAAATAGAATTCTTACAGGAGGAAGATTATGAATGGAGAAGAAGTGAATAAGTTACATGGGGGCACTATAGATCCCCACCCAATCGATAGACAAATACAAATCTAAAAGGACCAATCTGTTATGAAACACATAATACCTTCTCCTATCTTATCTTATAAGACTATCCCCTATTTAATAGCTCGAAATGAGATTCTCCCCAAGAAAATATATACTTCTCCCTATGAAAATGAAACTTTTACCTTTTTCAATATTATTCCATTCAACTGGATAACTAATCTCTATCATAAACACATTATATTTCTCTCGATATATAGGATTCTTTTTAAAAACTCTAATTCAATGTAATTTATTATCATATGATTTCTAGATTATTTTTGTTTTATAATACGATATATGAATGTTATTAATTATCATGATTTGTGTTGTTGTGAAGTATAACCATAAGATAGGGTGAATTGAGTAATTTAAAATTTAAACATCAAGAACTAAATTAAAATAATTTTAAAATAATTTTCATTGCAGTGTAAGGGAATAATTTTTATAGTAGTTTGGATATCAATCCAATCTATATGTTTACTTTTTTCCTTGGAATGTACATACTTAAAAAAATTCACTAGTGTTTTAAAAATTATTGTGTTAGTTAAATATGTTCAAAAAAAAGTTAAATACAAACAATCACATTCTTTTATACCCATGGTATTAAATTTCCCAATCCTAACTATGATCCCCAAGTATCTTTACTTTTATTAAATATAATTAATTAAGACAAATATTATTTCATAATTCATTATGTCTTTGTATTAGGAAATCAACTTGGATATGATTCAGGTGATTTCAGTGTGATGCTAAAATTATAGGTTCATGGCATTATAGAATTAAAAATATTCTAAATTAAAGTACATGATCTTATTTGACATTTTAAATCAGCTTCAGCTATAAATGATGTTGGATTGGAGTATAGGTTGTGAGATTCAAATTTTGGGAACAGACTTATGTATTGTATACATACCTACTATGAATATTTCTTCTAGGGTTCCCATCTAATAAATGTCTATATTAAAATTCTACTTTTTGGTGCTTTATTTTTTTGTGTCTTCCACTTTTAGAAAAAATGAGATTCCCCCAATTTAATCTTATTGTTGACTTTCTTGTAAAAAGGATTTTCCTACCACCTTTTATTTGATAGTTATATCCTTCAATGATAATCTAGTGGTTGTTCTAGATAGTCTACTAGTTCATCACTTGAGGGGATATCTCACCTTCAAATTTTAATTATGATCATTGAGTGGTAGTCATTACTAGTCAATTTATTTTTTGATTTAACCCTCAGTTCAAACAACTTAGGCGTATTAATTTAATTTTTGTTAAAAATTCATTTTCGTATTATAATAGTTAATCATTTATAACCTCACTTTCAATTATCCTTATTCCAGAATAAAGCATAGAAGTCAAATAATATTAATTAATTCTTAAGTTCTTAACCTCTAATATACTGGTTATACCAAGATAACCAACTGTTATTCGTGATTTTTAGCTCAAAAATTTCAAATGATAATTAGTTGTTTTCTTTAAAAATTTAATCCTTAAATTCAACAATATTTAAAAATATAATGAAACATCATTTTCAAAAAACTAAATTTTTGAATAAATTGTTTCTAATGTCCCCCAAACTCTTTTTTAATTATTAAACCATGTTCTTGTATTTATTACCTTAAATAAAAGTGATTTTGAGTATTTAAAAAAATAATAATTTTAGAAGAACAGAGTTTTTGTTTTTTATATAATTAATCAAACAAAATTTTGATTCAAATTACAGGTTTAGGTTTTAAAAAGATATTCAGTGTTACTTTTAAAAAAATAGAGAAGTGATTTTTTCCTTTATTTTGTTTTGTGCAAATGTTTTACACAACAAGATTAAATTTTAAAAAATTGGGTTTTTAAGTTCTTTTAGTCATATGTTTTTTTGGGGGGACTATGTTTTCTGATCATCAAAATTAAAAATAATTGGCATGGATCCCAAAAAAATTGTTTTGACAAAATTTCCAGTTTTTTTGGCATGTTTTGAAAGTCGTATTTTTTTTTGAAAAAGTATTTTTTTCTTAGATCCAGTTTTTTCAAGAAACAAATTAACAAAAAATCTAATTTTTAGATCAAGGAATTTTTTTCTCGAAAAAGGAAATACTTTTATACATAAAAAATGTTTAACTGTTTTTATGTTTTGATATTTATAAATGAAATTACCAGGCATAGATCCTAATAATATGTGATCAGATAAAATACTATATTCCAATATAACCAAACTAAATTTTAGAGTTATTGTTTTTTAATGTGAAATAATCCTTAAAAAACATTTGCGAAATAGACTCTATATTGTGATTATCAAAATTAAATTGGAATGAACCCAAAAAAAAGTGGTTGGAAAAAATATTAAACTTTTATTGTTGGATATTTTTAGAAGAATAATTTGTAACTTTGATTATATTTTGTGTATCCCTATCGGAGTCACTATCATTAATTACTAGAACATTTTAGTGATATTTTTCTCAAGTAAATTTATTAATAAATAATTTCTTGGTAAATATCCTTATGATTTAGAAGGCATGCCACCAAAATTGAAATTTCTCTGGTAAATTTTTTTTATAGGTGCATACTAACAATGCCCCATGGGAAGACAGACAATTATTAAGATCTGAAGTTGTTAGAGTAACTAAGGTGAAAACTAAATTTGACGATGAGGATGGATAAAAATTCATTCTTTATGTAAATGGAAACTTATGAAACCATTTCCTTAAATTTATTGGATTTGTATGTTTACATTATCCCACCCTCCATCATCTTATCCTTTCTTTTTTTATAAAAAACCCATTTGAGGATGGGTGAGTTGATTTTACTAAGAAAAAAGATCCAATAATGCCTTCAAAGGATTCAACATCAAATATGGATATAATTTCAAGCATATGATCAACTCTAGTTAGAGAGATTTGTGATAAGAAGACTATGAAAAATATCTCTAATGATTTTGGGATCTTTTCTATTCAAAAAATGGTAGTATTAATGTTGGTGGGGAAGCAACATAACATGTGTAGTGTTTAAAATAAAAAAAATCATTGTTTAAAGTTTTCCTTGATCTATGAAATTCGGTTTCATGTTTTCTTATTTAATTTGTAAATTATATATTGATGTGGATACTTTCATGGAAAGTGAAGATATAGAAGTATATTTTAAAGAAGATGTGAAATTCTCACAACATTTGAGATAAGATGAGGTTATAAGAGACTTTTCAAAATAAAAAATCTTATCTCAACAACAAAATTGGTTTCCCGTATATTCTATATAGGATGACTTGTTACAAGTTATTCTATATCTTATGTCATGTTCTATTTGAGATGTTTTTATTTTAATTAGCTTTTGTATAGTTTTTTTTAATTTATAAAAAAATAGATTGGGTTTTTTATAGAACTTGTAACTTGGGTTCATAGATCGGTTTGTGTCAATTTGGTTTTCTATTGTATCCATTTAAGCTCAACCCAAACTAGAAGCTTCTAATAAAATAGTTTAACTTGACCGAATCCATTTATGAAAGGGTCCATCCCTAAACTGAACCACCATCCCTGAACCAACCCACTGATCTATTTGACGTTAAATATATATCATAGAACACACCCTAACATGTAAAACTATATAATATCATAAAAACTCAATGAATTGAAAATAAACTAATTAATATGAAACATTTATTATCTGACCCTCTCAAACCATTTGAAATTCATAAATTATAAACATGTTGAATTATTTTAAAAAATTGATTATAAGAATGTAATATATTTTAAAATTATTAATTTCTATATACTTTGTATTTTATATTATCAATATATTTTTAATTAGACTGCACATGTTATCTTAGAATTAAATGATCATCCTGAACCTAACCCAAGTATTATTCATGTCACTTAACATAACCCAATTACAATCTGAACCCATTTATGACTATCCAAAATCTATTTATCTTGTTCTTTATCTTATGAAATTCAAAATTGATAGTTTTTCAATGTGAGTTTATTTTGAAATTCATCTCTTATATACATGCAGATGATCTTCCTTTTTTATCAATTTTCTGTACATATAAATTATTAATCATGATGGATTAGTTAACACAATTAAATAGGGGGCATGATTCTATGGGAACTGTGTTTTTTGACCTAAGAATATTTGATCATCAAAATATATTGTGTACTAAAAAAAGTTCTAAATAATATAACTAGAATTTATAATGAATTATCATTTATTTACCCTTGTGGATTTATTTCCATTGTCTTATCTCGATGCTTTTGTAGATAAAAATTCTCAAATTAATGGACTTTATTTGGAATTGGTCATTTGTGAAAATAATTTCATAGTTGTCATCGGGGAAACTCACTCTAAGAAAAAAAATCAACTTAAAATGTTTTTATTTTAATTTTTTATGTTAATTGAGGAAGTTTAAATTTTTAATCATTGAAGACTAACCATCAAGTTGAATATACTTGAAGTATATTCATGTAGATAGATACACCAACAATGGAATTTTGGGTTTCACTCATCTGTGGAGGGAGGCTTCCAGGAGTGTTTCAAAAGGGTAAGTGAAGAGATGGAATATGATCTTGGTGATAAATTAACTTATTCCATCCATTTTGAGGATGTGACCAGAACTCACATGATTATTAAGGTAATTAACAAAAAATTATAAATTATTATTCATTTAATATTTTTATCTTTCTCATAGTGGACCCTCTTTGCATTAGACTTCACAGTACATGAAGGATGACATGATTTATAGGGAGACTCTAAAATATTATTATCTTTCTATGTATTTATAGGATAGTATGCACACACACACACACAAATAAATAAAGTTTTATTCTCTCAAAAAAATCAGCTTTTTTGTGAAAAATATAGTATGGTTTCAGTAAAACCATGATGGATGAAACACATGAGATATATTTGATCATAGATGTGATATTTAGTACTCTTAATAATGTTTTTATGGGTATGTTTTAGTTCAAACGTATCTTGACATCAGTAACATTGAATGCTCATAAATTTTCATAATTATTTAGAAGGTATACTCATTTGTTACATTTAATTGTCTCTCAAGATCATTGCCTATATTTTCTAATGTAAATGTTTTATTTTTTTCAGTGTATCAATATTCAAAATTCTAGGTAGAAAATTCCTAGTAAATACTCTATATTTTAAAACTCCATGTGAAGACAATGATAAAGATTTAGTGAAGTATGAGATTAATATTCACATCAAAATCCCTCCCTTTGATATCCTCATCTTCATGACAGGACAAGATGAGATAGAGGCTACTTGTAACACACTACATGAACTCCTAGATTATCCATATCCACCACCAAGAATAAAGTTATAATATTATTAATACTTCGGATATACTCATAGCTTTCATATGACTAGAAAGTGAAAAAAAATCAGCAGGCTAATCATGGAGCCCGGAAGTGAATTATTGGAACTAACATCACTGAAACAACCTTAATAATTGATGGAATTACATAAATCATTGAAATACGGTATAGTAATATGAAATTGTACAATATGAGAATGTGAATTGATTCTATTTAGGTCTTTACATTGTGTTGTGATATGAATGATCAGTGATTCAGCCTTCTGGGCCCAGAAGGCATAGACACTTGGTGTCATATATACACAAAGAGTGTGTATTTCAATGAGATATTATCGATCATAGTTCCCAAAATCTATATGGACGCCATTTTAATGCCTCCCTATTTTTAAAATATCTCAAAGTTGTAAGGTTTTTTTATTTTGAGTTCAAGGAATTACTAACCCAAGAAAATATTCCTACCTCAATGTACCAGTTGTGGGTCTTAAGTTCCCTTGAAAATGTTAGGTAGCTCACTAATATCGGGTGGAAAATGGTGTAGTTCTCTCTGGAACTACCACTAGTTATGATTCTATTTATAGGATAAAAATGGAGTTCTTAAAGGAAGTTTTGATTGTCATGTCCATCATTTTTGTGTCATCAGCGTTCTTCGGAACCATGAACTGGGTAGAGGAGATCGATGATGTATGGGGAAAAAATTTGTATTGTAACCTAATCACTTGATGCTTATGAATGTTTAATAGAAATGGGAATCAAATAACTGTTGTGGGGATTGGTGCAATGATAAATTTTTCAGGTGAAGGTCTTTCAAAAGTACCAATGGGTGAGTTCACAACTTCTTGACATTCTGAACACATTTAAGAAATCATTGGAATCATGTGGGCATGACTGTGATGTTGTGAGGAAAGCCATATGCTCTTTGTATTTCCATAACTCAGTGATGCTAAATGGCATGGGGAATATGTGAACTGTTGGAATAAAAATTCATTCTATTCACACTAGAGCAGTGCATATAATGGGATGGGGTACATAACAAACTATGTGGTGTATCATTAGTTGGTTCTGACAACAAAAATGTACATGTTATGTGTGACTACTATGGATTCATCGGGGTTTTATGAGCTAGGGACCATGTTTTTCTTGGTTAAGGACTCAGATACATCAATGTTCAAACATAAGAAGATGAATAGTGAGAATAAGTCATCCATGTAAGTGGATATGGAGAGCACAAGAAGGGAGCAGGTGCTGGCAGAGAGGGAAGCTATGAGAAAGGATAAGGAGATAAAGATAATGATTCAGAAACATGTTGTTATTCAAGGCATGAAGGTTGTCTCTTCTAATTACTTAGGACCCAATAAATTATACTTATTGATTGTAATTGGTAATGTAAATAGTGTATTCCTAGTTTTCATTATCATTCATCAATTCCCCTTGAATAAGTGCATGAGAATAAATTTTTAATATTTATCTACCCTTTCTTGATTTAATTTTTGGGTGGTGTTAGTCATTAGGTTTTTTGTGTGGTCTAATTATTAATATCAACGTCAATATATTTTTTAAGATATGAAAAATATTTTTAAATAATTATTTTAATAATAAATTTTTAATAAATTAAATTTAAAAAGTATATTAAGTTATAGAATAAGAAATGTGGAGATAATGATAGAAAATGGTATATAGATAAAAGGATATTGAGTCATGAAATCCTTTTATGCTGTCTCAATATGCTAGATAACACTCTTAAATCCTACTATAATGAAGAATACAATATCTAAATTAATTATTTTAGAATCATATTTATATTTTTTTTCTATTAACATTACCAAATTATATTAATTCATTATAAAATTAATATTATCATAAATTTCGTACAAACCATTTATTTTTATAGTTTTATAATGTTTCTTGTTTGTTTCAGTATGGTGGTGTCATTTCTTTCTCTATGATCATGTGATCATCATCTTTAGAAATTCAATGAAAAAATTATGGAGGTTTCTGATGGAGTTAGAGAGTCTCGTAATTACTTAATGGATTTTAAGGTAATGATTTATAAATAATCTTATGTGATTCATTAATTTGTGATTATTCAATTTATAAAAAAGAATTATTTTAAAAATTAATGAATTTTTACAAGTTTTAATTCCATAATTATTAAAAAAACATAAATTCATCAATAATATAATATATATCGGTATTTAAGATTTTATAATCACCCATGATGGAAATTTTATAGCATCATTTATATAGGTGGCTAAACCGATCCAAACATGAACATTCTATAATTAACGATTAATTAAAAAATTACTTTATTATAATATAATTATTATATAAATATAATGATATTATTTAGATATTATAAAATTTCTAAACTATATTCTTGAATAATATAAATGTGAGTTTAAAATAAAAATAATGAAATTTAATTATCACTTAATGGAATAACTTTGTGTTTTCTCTTGGAAACCTTCATTTTATTGAGGAATTAGAGCTTTTTCATGAAACCAAGTGCTTCCAAATGTGGGAGAGACTTTAATTTATGATAATTTTGGAAGATAATTTCAATATAACTACATGATTTATAATGGTTTAATCTAGGATCCATTTATAAATTAAAATTAGATACATTTATTTGGAAAGTAGAGGCAGGTAAAGAGAAAACTCAGAATAAGATTAGAGTCTGGTGAGTTAGGGGAAATAATATCAATTTTAATAGTAAAATAGACTTATAAACATATCAAATGTATTTTAGAATTTTTAAATACCAATTTACTCATTTAAAATTCATTACATTTCATATTTTCCTTGTATTATCATATTTATCATATTTAATTATTTACCAAAATAAATATTTTTTACCACAAATATAATATATTCCCTCTTCTGTATTTTCAATATCATTGTCCCAAATTTTTTATTAATTTAATCAAATTCAATCTCTAAATATATGAAATTTAAATTTTAAATAAAAAATATAAATCATTCGAAAATAATTTTTTGAAAAATTTATTTTCATTTTTCAATGAATTATCATATTTTTTTTCTTATCATTATATAATTTTTTTAATGGGTATTAATGATTCATTTGTAATTATCAAAAATATCATTTATAATTAATTAACTAATTCTATGTATGGATCACATTATTATTATAGTAACATAATATTCCCATCTGGTATTGGTATACTGAAAGACTATATGTTTTAAATGACTATATAAAACCAAATTACCTTTTCAACCTTATATATATCTTTAAATAATTCTATAAAATCATTTTTAGCATTCCCTTATTCAAAATATTTATAATATTTCTAATGTACTACATGCTTTATATATTTATACTTGATTATATGATCTTTATGGGATACCATAATAAAGAATACATCAATGTTGATTCCTTTTTATTTCCTTGTGGTTATACCCCTTTACTAATTTTCATAATTCTATATCATGTAGATTTAATTTAATAAGGATTATTTCATTTTATATTATAATAATCCACATTAAATAAATAATGAATTAATTATTTTAACTTGGTATTATTGGTTAAATAAATTATATAACTCATGGAAAGTATTGGGGGAAAATTTATACTGAATTTGGTGTCCCTCCTTTTTAATACATAAAACATTCATTATGTAGTACAAAATTTAATAACATAGGAAATATTTTCAGATGTATTTTTTGGGAAATTAGGAACATAATACATGAAAAGATAAACTTTATTCACATCTACATGAAATATTTCTTTATAGATTCATCATATATTATTTTTACTACATCTCATATCCTAGGTATATACACAAAAATAAAGGGGAGATCATAAATCCATATAAGGGAATAAACAAAGTAAATATGTACCATGTGATCTATGGAATTATCATATTAATATGATATATATTAGAATAGAATGAACATGAAGGATAACATGGAAATTTGTATTTAACATAAAAATGAGACATTCATAAGCATGTTACTAAGTTTTATCACCATGGATCCACAAAACATAATTACCAAGGTAATTCGCCAAGGAATCAGAAAAAATGTAATCTCTATATATTAATTTTTTACCCAATACAATGGAGAACTATCATGGAAGACCATTCATATGTATAAATTCACATATTCCATATATATCATGAGAAAAATTTTCATTAATAAACTATGAGAAATAATGAATAAGTTTCATATAATCATCTTTAAATTTAAAAACTCTTAAACATGTGAGGATTACATTATTTTTAATCCTTGAGAAAATAATGAAGGATTCATATTTAGAATTCCCTAATTAATTATTCGTGTTTATATATATATGTGAATACCCATGAATAATTAAATTGGTTGGTTATTCACAACATAAGGATATTTCATGGAGGTGAAAGAAAATTAAAGGAAATATTTCATCAATATAACATTAATAAAAATATGGTTATTAAATAATATTTATGAGAGGGTGGAGAAGGTTAACATTAGTATTATATAATTTGGATAGTACTGGGTTCATTTAGATACATAAAGCATAAAAAGATTAAAATAAATTACAAAAAGGAAGTACTTGAATTCAATGGACTAAAGAGGTAGAAAATTATTTTAACTTGAAGTGTTTCTTCCTATAACATATGGATGGAACCTTAAGACCTTAATGAATTATTATAGGGACTCATTGGGTAGTAAAATGACTAGAAAATCATGGATAAAGGATTTTTAACTGACATGAATGGTGGGATTTGTTGGTATTTATACTAAAAGATGAGGAATTGTTTAATATTTTATAAATATAGGTCTTAGAGTTCTAGGTTGTGGAAAATGAATAACCATTATATTACATAAGGTTTTTGTCTCTAGTTTTAGACATTTATGTCATATTTTATAATATTTTAATGAATTAGAAGCAAAATAAATTTTTCAATTATACTTTTTCCATGGAGAAATAATTTTTTCACAAAATATAGCTTTAAAAATATTAATTTCCAATTTAGAGAATAGATAGTCACTTATAGTTTTAGAAATTTATATAAATCCATTAAAATAGATAAAATAATAAAATAATATATTTTTTCTGATAAATATATTAACATAATTATTATATCACATTAATGTATTTGTTATTTCAGAATACTTACCATATATTATACCTTATTACATATTGTACCCAAAGTTTTGACTACCTCTAAAAATTTTAAAAAACTCACTATCGGAAAATTTTAATGTATTTTTTTAAAATTTTCATATGTTTTATAAGAATTTTTTAAAAAAAATGGGTAAATTAATTTGTAAATATAAAATATCCATTTATTATAAAGCACTTGTTTTATTATAACATAAAATTTCCATCCCTTATAAAGAAAAAAATAAATAATCGGATAAAAATATTTTTTTAAATAAATGTAGTTGTTCTAAATCATTTCTAAACCATTTTATTCCTATTTTTTATAAATTTCAATCAAAATTACATATTATATATACTATAAAATATAATCACATTCGATTGGTATAAAATTTTATTTCTTTCATATTCTTTGATAATATGCATTTTTTATAAGGGTGTTCCATTAAATATAAATGAAAAATTAATAAAACTTTTAATTCATTTATAAAATAATTAAACCTTTATACTATAATTGCCTAGATACATAACCCCTCATTATAACAACATATACTCTAAGGATAAGGTGTGTGATTATGGTAATTTTTTGGGGTGTTTCCGCCAATATTGATCTAGTGGTGATCTCCACTAGCTAGATCTTATCCCATATGTGAGTTTGTTCAATCCCCACTTATTGAATATATTCTTTGGATTGGTTAAGATAAAACCTCAATGTTGCTTTCTACATCCTTAGATCTGATAAATGTGCTTCGTAAGGAATGATTCTACTGGTTGAGGCCATCATTTCTTCATTATATATTAAATTAACTCTTATCATTATCCTTAATATAAACTAACCCAAATTGTCACATTATAACTACTATATTAATAACTATCATAATTCCCAATGGTTATATATAACAACCCTAATAATGAATATATGGGTGTGAGAACATGATAGTAATGGTATAACAATGTTACCATAATATTTGAAACTCATTCCTCTTATATCAAAGATAATAATATTGAGTCATATAATAAGGATTGGAAGTTCATAATACATTAATCAAAATAAATCAATGAACAGAAACCCTATGAGTATAACATTGGAAAAGGAATGCGTAAAAACAAAAAACTTATAATATTTTGACTATTTTTAAATAGTATCATGTTCACTAAATAAATTAAGGATATAAAATTAGTACCTTTGATAAACATATGGAAAGGAATGAAGGTCCATTTATAACATTTTGAACCTAAAATCAGGTTCATGCATAATATAATAGACATGTAATAAGGTCCACATTTAAAATTTTTGACATGAAAGAATTTCTATTCGTAACCTCAGGTCAATAAAATAAGGTCCAAGCATAAAATTGTGTATATGAAATCAGGTTCAAACATAACAGGATCAAATAATGAGTTTTCCATCTTTACCAAATTCATTAGAGGGATATATTGGTCCCACTTGTCTATAGTTATAATGTAACAACCATCCTAGGTTATAATATAACACCCATAAAACAATTAAAATAATACATATGTATGCCATAATATCATAAAACCTTCACCATTTCATAACCCATGATAAAAAATGGGTTTTAAAAACAATTCATCATAATAGAACTTGTGGATGAAGAATAGGTTTCATAAACATTTCATCATGGTATAACTAGTGGAATAAAAATGGTTTTGATAAACATATTTTCATTATAAAAAACTAAATGAATGAATAAGAATGGAATAGATAGATAATATCCCTATTAAATCATGAGTGACATCAATGGATGTCATATTATATAGGAAATTATTTTGAAATATCATTTGGATCATTTCTTGAGTAATAAAACCTTTTCTAAGAAAATAAATTTTCTAGAACTTGAAATTAATTAAATATTTAATAAAACAATTTCATTGAAAATAAACATGTAAATTTATAAAGTAATAGTTACAAATAATTTTAAACATTTCATGGGTAAAATATCATTTCCAATTTAAAAGAATTATTAAATCATAATAAAATTTCAAAATCCTCTTCTTTGAAAAAAGAGTTTAAATATATTTTAAAATAATTTTAACAACATTAAACCATTTAAAAATCCTTCTCATTAAAGTAATATTTAAATATTAATTAAAATTATTTTCTTAAATAATAAAAAAATTTCATTTTAAATAACTTTGAAAATCTATTATGGAATCTTGCAATCATTGAGAGGTCATGAGAGAGGAAATATTATTCATGTCATGTATATTAAAAAAATATTCTTTTTAATTTTTTGTTAAAAGAGAAACATATATTGTTTTTAAAGAAACATGGATATTAATTTTTTTAAAAAATTATAAAATGATTAAGATTTTCAATTAATAATCGTAGAATAATAGTATAATTTTTTTAGAAAACATTTTTGGAAAAAAATTGGTTTTCTATGAAAACATATTTTCAACAAAAGATAGAAATAAGGTCAGTGTTCTCTGAAAACATTTTATTGAACTAGTGAGTGAATAATGAGTGGAAAATGAAGGTAAAACACATGATACAACCAAATGAGAATAAAAATAATGATTTTCTTAAGAGATAGATAATATTTCATCATTAGAATCACAATCTTTAGCAATACTGATAAACGATGAGATTGTATCTTAAAACTCTTAACACATTAGTAACATTGAGTTTTAATCCAGAAGAAAGAATATAATTAAATTAAACTTATAATATAATTAATATAGTTATATTAATTATATAACATGTCTATGTGGAATTATATACACTTTATATAAGAATATAGGTTCATAACATTACATATATCTCAAAGAAGACAAATTGAGAAAACAATCCCATAATGCATTGCTATCGTTTGAACTGCAAAACCCATGAAATCGAGATAAATAAATGGATATGTAAATCCCCATAATTTATATTAAAATTTTCATAAAATAAATTAATGGGTATTATGTAAATCTCATAAAAAATACATTGTGAATAAGGCATGTATCACACAAAAAATGAATGTGAGACAAAAATCTTTTACCTTAAGTCATTACTTTATTAACACATGTCCGAACCTCCTACTTAATAAATATAAGTTTATTATAAATATATAACAGAATATTAAACAAACATATAATATTTTTTATTATCATTTTATAACATCTTATCAAATTTTCATTAAAAATCTATTATTTTGACTACATTTTCGAGTGTTAACTACCTAGATTTCTCAGGCATGTTTTTTAATGAAAGTTCTAGATTTGGAACATAGGACCCAGAAAAATTATATCCAAAATTTAAATATTATTATAAATATAATTTTTATTAATTATATATGTAATTATAGTATTATAAAATTATATAAGTAAAATGATCTAAACCATTCGTGGAGATGGTAGGCGGTACATTAGCATGTGGGTTGTTTCCATTTTTTGGATGGACAGAACATAAGAAAGGTAAATAATATATCACACTTACAGCTATTATATTATTTCATACTATATATATATATATCATATATTCTATTTTAATATATACTTATTTATATCCTTGTAAAATTGAAATGAAAATTACATCACATCAATTCATGAGGCAGTAATCTTCTATACACACGAGCGACGTTAATAATTTCATCCGGGTTAGATGGTAATAGGTTAGATGTGATATTATTTTACAAAAACTATTTTTTTTAATAAATATAACATATATAAATTAAATTTAACCTTTTTACCTTCCATTTAAAGTGTTATTGAAAAATTATTTACATCTCTCCATGAGGCGGTAGTCCACTGTACACACGAGTGATGTTATTGTTCCACTTTTTAGGGAAGTGGAAATTTATCTAGGTCATGAAATAAACCTAAAAAACAATTTATATTTAATATATTTAGGTTATTATATAATAATTATTTTATAATTACACAATGGGGTGGGTAAGATATAAGAAATACTTACAGAAGAATGTTACCTTCATTCGGAAAACTTCTTTCAGTTTACACCAAAATTTTTAATTATATGGATTTATATCTAAAAAAATTTCTACAATTAGGAGAGGTAATTTTAGATATAATTTTTAAAATTATCAGACATACCAAAATGGTATTTATGTGTGAGCAGGAAATGAAATATGGTGGCCTTTTATAAGTGATTTGAATGATAAATTTGTGATTTTTTGAAAAGTGTGAATTTCACCCACATTTTTTTCCAAGACACAAAGATCCAATAGTAGACTAATATCTATAATATAACTTATAATGTTTTAATATGGTCATATAATGGGTTTTGGACAAGTTATGGGTCATTTTTACACCTCATTTGTTATGTTTATCCACTTAAAAAACTCATTTTTACCGAAATCGAGGTAATTAGTTTCAATTATTTTCCAAAACAAATTTAGAAAAAAATTAAGTTAAAAATAATATATAATATAAATTATGATGATTAAAAATATTGAATCTAATTTTCCAAATTCTATTAAAATTATTAGAAAATTATAATTTAAAATTAATCCCAGGAACAGGTCAAGAAAGTGGGTTTTCAAAGAGAAAATGCTCAAAAGATTAAAATGTTTATATTTAAAAATTTAACATGGAATTGATTTCAATATACTAAAATGGATTAATAAATATGTAATTCATCTATTTTTACATTAAAACCAATTTTAAATATATTTTATTCATTTAAATTATTTAAATGAAAATGTGGATTTCAATCAAAATTAGTATTTTTCACTATTCAAAAAAATTAAAATTCTCCGAAAAAATATTAAAATTCACCCATAGATAAATTGTAAATTATTATTTAAAAAATTATGTTTATTTTTTAAAATATTTTTTTCAATAAGTGAAAAAAATTAATTTTATAATAAGTGTGGAAAAGCATAACGAAACAACTTTTTTCGGAAAAATACAATTTTTAAGCATAAGATTGGACCTATTATGATCGTATTCCTATATAACTTATATTATTATTTAAAAATATTTCATTGAAAATAATATATATATATATATCATTAATATCATTCATTAATAGTGATAAATTTAATTAATTTGATAAGACACATTTGTCAGAATACAAATGGTTTTTCAAAAAAATTATATTCAATTTGTTTATATATTTATTTATAATTAATTTAGATCCAAAAAATCATTTTGTAAATGATAAAACTATAAATTTTTTAATTTTAGTGAATTTTATTTATACCCTCCATTCCAACGGCTAGGTGATAACTGAAATATTAATTAATAATATTAATAGTTTGTTGTCTTTTGGTAAAACTCAGTCTTATGTGTATCACAATCTATAAAAGAAACCACTTATTGCGTGTAATGAAAGATAAAGTCGATGGTTCATATAGAAGAGGATAAATTCAAGGTTCTTTGTCTTTCACTCTATCAAATAAACTTGTCATTAGGTGTAATGAAAGCTATAAAAAATATAAATTATTTTGAAAAAAAAATATTTCAAAAAATCTCAGTATGTTACATTCTACCCCCCCTTAAATTGAATTTCACCCTCAAAATTTACCTTAGTCGCCAAAGTTTTATGATTTTAGAATTAATTTTTTGAATTACACATTGTAAAAATGAATAATAAAACATCCCTTAAAAAGTAATAGTGGAAAACATAAAGGTTAACTAAAGTAACACATGACAATGTTTCCATATAGGGAGAACATTGATCAGAAATTAAAATAGGGATATGGAGGTAAAATATAAATAATTATAGAGAATGATAGAAATAATTTATCATAATAAAGTGGTTGATCTATATAAAATTAATTCCCACAAAACCAAAAATCAATTAAGTGTGAAAAGGTCATTAATATAATCAAAATGATGATAAAATGATAAAAAATTTATTTCAGTACCTTTTTCCTATAAATGAGGGATTACTTTTCCATATAGATAAATAAAATTAGGAAATATACATGATAAGTATAGTTTGTTTCATTAATCACATTCCTCAATAATCACATCCTTTCCTCCAATCTATGAGCATTCAAGATTAATTTTTCATTCTTGGAGAACTAAAATCAAATTTTAACATATTATATACTCCAAAAAGTTGACAAAAACTTCCTCTTATATTATGAAATTAACTTAATCCATAATAGTTAGCATGATAAAATAAAATTAAAATGCCAAAGTTAATATTAAACCATTCCATAAATATTTATCCTTGATAATTAAAATACATAGAAGATGGTTAAAAGTTTCCAAAATGAACATATCATCAATCCCCTAAAAAACTTGTAGTAGATCTTAATTTTAAATTCCAATATCTAAATACCTTTATAAATTATTCTCTTAGAATATGTTAATAACCTAAATTCCTATAAACCCTCATTTAATTTATAAATTATTTCTAAATTCCTAAATAAAACATCGATTATTTGTGATATTCCATAAATCAAAAAATTTAGTAACACTATAAATGGTAGTATAAACCACATTTTTAAAAAATCATTATTCAGTTACAATATAATCATTACTATCCAATTTAAATTATCCATTTCAATCATTTATTTAACCTAACATCATTATCTCAAAATTTAAAATATATTAGTGGTTATCATTCTCTTAATAGTTTTTTTCATGAATAAAACCTTTACCTTTAAATCTCTTTCCTAGTTCATCCACACCACTCAACATATTATTAAAAATCCTTAAAAATTTATAATGAAAAAAAACTATATATTTTATAAATCTATAATCCCAATACATAAATACTTCATACATTCTAGTTTATTCTTATAATGTTAACTAGGATTCATCATCTTATCCCTTAATACCTTCTTCATTTTATATGTCATTCATAGTCCTTTCACCGTGAATAGAAAAACCATTACTCATAAAACCATGTTGATTCTACTCATGAGCTTTCCCCTTAAGAAATATATTCACAAAATTCACATACTTTCCAAATTTAAATCATTGAACAGTTGATGATACCTTATAGAAACCATTATTCTCCTCAATAGAATTTACTAATTTTTTCATTTTTTCCTCATCAATTACTTACTCTATGCCCTTCATTTCAATAAATAAATAATCTTCCCATTCCATTAACACATTCTCATTAGCTAATATTTTCATATTATCGATATATAGGTATCGGAATCTTCATTCCTCCATGATATCCACTATTTGAGACCTCATAAAACTCCGTCATTTTCTTCTTTGAAGAGTCTAAGATTTGACTATGGTATAAATTTTTTATCATGTTTCATGGTGAATTATTAGGAATAAACACTATATACTTCAATATAGTTATCTTCCCATTTCTATTCCTATTAGAAAATTATTCATCCAGTTTAATGTTAACCAATTTTTTTCAGGTTTCAACCATTGACTAAAACCGGAATGAATGGTGTAATAATCACTAATAATAAAGTGAAAACACATAGTCATGAAAAAAATAGTTATAGGATATCAAAATCATGACAGTATCTTCTCATTGAATGAAACTATAAGTTTATCCTAGACCACCCACATACATATTATATTTCAATCCTTCATGATGGTTCGTAAAGAAATATAGATTAACAAAATAATATCCCCCAGGAGTATCAAACTAGGTATACATTAAGGCTCATTTTAATGAATGAGTTCCAGATCAAGTCTATCTCAATATTATTTTTTCAGGGTTAGTACCACTAGGTATATATGTTCCATCACCATGTCAACTTTTAGTATCTCTATGGGGATTTATTTCTTGATAAACCACATAATCTATTAGGAATAAAAACATTTGGATGTTCATCTATTCTTATACTGAAATTCAATCTTAGGATTATGTTTTATGATTTATGTATTCCAAGACCTATTTCCCAAGGTTTATACTAGAATTAAACTATTACCAACTATAAAGTCCTCTAATTTAAAAACTCAAAGCCATTACTTACATTATTTCATTGGTACTAGATACAGGGTATCACATCCTAAATGACCAAATAGATTTGTATTATTAGTAAAATAGATAAATAATTAAATCTATTTTATATTAAAAAACATATAATAAAACATATAATTTTCTTTAAGAATAAAATTATTATTTTCTTTATACTATTATAGAATATCAACCATAAATAACTTCTTAGCATCATGGGTAATGAAAACATAAGAAATAGTGAGATCAAATTCTTAGTAATGATAAGCATACAATGAAATCAATCATCAATCACATTAGTATGACATAAGTGTCTGGTTATGGGTACATGAGAAAAAGGGTATGAGAATATTAACATAAAATTTGAAAAACATACCATTCATATCAAAGATCATAATCTTGAGTCATGACATAAGGATTGGAAGTTCATAAGATATAAATCTAAAGAAATTATTGAACATGAACCATGAGAGTATAAAATTGGAATAGAAATGTGGAAAACATAATATTGAAATATTGTGAATATGTTAAAATAGAGTCATGTTCACTCATTAAATTAAGGACATGGCATACGTCCCTTTCATAAACTTATGTAAGTGAATTCATTTCGAGGCATAACATTGTGAACATGAAATTAGTTTCACTAATAACTTTATGGACATGTAAGATAATCCATATTTTTATTATAAACATGAAATAATATCATTTTATTACCTTTTAAGCATGAAAGGAGGTCTATTCATAAAATTGAGAACTTTAAATCAGGTTCATGAATAACATAATCAACTCATGGGTTATCCATATTTCCTAATAAATTGGAGGGTTATATAGGTCCCATCTGTCTATAGTTATAATTTATCCACTATCCTAGATTATAATGTAAAAAACATCAAATGGTTTAAGTCATACGTATTTGTTTCAAAAGATCATAAAATTATTCATCATGTCAAAACACAATAAAATAAATGGGTTTTATAAAAAATTCATCATAACTTAACTCATGGAAAATGAACAGGTTTCATATGCATTTTAGTATTGTATATCATGTGTAAGAGAAATGAGTTTTATAAACATATTTTGATCATAAACGATTCAAATAAAAAATAATAATGGTATACATTGATCATATCCCTAGTAAATCTTGATTAACATCAAACTATGCCATTGTATATGGTAAATAATTTTGAAATACCTATTGGATCATTTCTTAAGGAATATATCCACTCTTTAGAAATCACAAAGCATTAGTAATTTGAATTATTAATTAATAAGTAACATTCATTTTTTATAAATTTATTTCTATGTACATAATTTCAGAAATAAAATAGAATAGTCATTATGAAAATTATGAATTCTTCAATTAATCTAAGTATGAATTTTTAGGCATTTACACTAAAAATATATGGTGTTACATTCTCCCCCTTAAAAGATTTTACCATTTAAATTTCATTAATAAATTGAACACAAATGAGGGTGATTTTATCTCATTACATTTTCAATTCTCTATATCACTTCCTTAAACATATTATTTCTTAAAAAATTACTAGATTTTCGGTCTTATTTTGTAGTGCTTTATCACTATAATCCAATATATCCACTTATTTTCTCATAAGAGAGATCATTATCTAGTTTTGAAAACTCCAAGTTCAGTGGATTTGATGGACATATATGTACCTCCTTTTAAGTGATACATAAAACACATTATGCACTCATGAAAATTAATGTGGAAGTTAAAATTGATAGGATATAGTCACCTCATTATCAGAAATTTCATAAGGGCTGATATATCCTGGGATCAACTTTCCCTTACTAAATCACATAACCATATTTCATAGTCATATTAAAAGGAATACTTTTTCTCCAAAATAGAACTCAAAATATCTTTATTGATTATCATCGTAGCTCATCTATTGAATCTATTCTTCTTTAATATATTATTTAATAACTTGAAAATTATCAGTTATTTCCTAAAAATAACTCATCCCAATATATTTTGATCACAAAATTCATTCTATCATGTTATATTTCAACATATCCTCCCATATAGAGCCTTATATTGAAACAATTGAATGATTGAGTAGAATTTTTTGTTATATGAGAACATGGATGGTGAAATATGTTGGTCCTAAACTTCTTTTTTGTCCACCAAGAATGATCATAGTAATTAATCTAATGTTTTAATAGTACTTAAAATTATTAATTAGTTTGAGGATGGTAAGAAGTGAAAATTTCAATTTGGTATCTAACTACTAGTGAAGACGTTTCTAGAAATTTTTTGTAATCCTTGGATCTTGATATAATAAAATTAAAAGTGGTACTATATATAACCTTACAATATTCTTGATATATATATATATATATTCCTCAAATTTAACCGAGTACAAAATAATCTTGAATACCTGTGAAATGAGCTGAATTTGTAAGATGATTAACCACAACACAAATGGAATTATTTCTCTTATAGGTCTTTAAATGACTAATAATGAAACCAATTGTAATATTCTCCCATTTACATATAGATATGTGTATATTTTTCATCATTATCCTAGAATTTTGATGTTTTTCTTTAACTTGATGGAAGACTAATCATTGTGATGTATACTCTATAATCTCCCTCTTTATATTGTCACATCAGAAGTGTTATTGTATATCTCTATATATCTTTCTATTTCCTAAGTGAATATTGAAGGATGAGTTATGCACATCATATAAAATTTCCTTCTTAGTTTTTAGTATAGATATGCCTCGTATTCATATTTCAAATCTTATATCTCTATATTTTTCAATGATAAACTCTAGAATAATTCCTACCTATTTTTTTAAATCAAAATATTATTATTATACCTCCTTTATCAACACATGTATAGATTATTGAGAATTAATTTTTATAAGGTTGAATTTTATCCCTTTACTTGTGGTTTCCATGAAAATATTTTGTATATTAATGAATATTAGATCAGTTTTAGTCCCAATCATTGATAATATAACTTTATCCTTACCATCTAGAAAAACAATAACCATGTTTACATCCTCAAAATGATAATTTAGTAAGAAAACATAATCCTCAGATAACTCTAACAGTCTCTTTTGGAAAATGATCAAATCCTTTTGTATAGATATATAATTTAATATATTGTGATTTTTATGTATATAAAACTTGTCACTATATTAATAATTCATTGAAATATTTAAGGAAAACATCAATGTTGTTAATTATATATCAAGAATTGACTAATTTTTTCATGGGTATTAAATTGATGCATGGTATATGATATCACCTATTTCCAATTTTCATGAGAACACAACCCAAATAATTTCTTAAAGTATCATTATATATCACAAAACCATCTCTTTAATAAGGTAATGTTATTATAGGTGTAATAACCAACCTTTTTTTAATATCTTTGGAGTTATATTCACATTCATCTATCTATTGAGACCTCACCCACTTTTGTGTTAACCAGGTCAATGGATTTGAAAATAGTATGAAATTTCACATAATTTGTCAATAGTTTCCAACTAATACATGTAAATTACATGTCTTGATTATATTTTATTAGTTTGGAAAATTATTAAAAAATGTCCATCTTTGAAAGATCTATATTTACACATCCTCTTATGATACATAACTCATGTATGAAAAATTTTAAATCAAAAAAATCACAATTCCAGAATTTTAGAATATAATTTATCATTTCTTAATGTCCTCAACACAATCATTAAATTCCCTTCATTATCTTCCCTTTTCTTGAAAAATATGAGAATAACATCAATAAATTATACAAAAATATTACCTAGTTAATATCTAATTTCTCTATTCATAAAATTAATGAATATAGTTGGGTAATTTTTGAGTCCAAATGAAATCACTATGAATGAGTATTGTCCATATCTTCTATAGAAGTTAATATTAAAAATATATTCCCATTTAACCCTTAGTTGGTTATATCCAAATAGAAGATCTACCTTTATGATGTATCGATTCCCATGATGTTGATTGAACAAGTAATTAATATGATGTGGCTGATACTTATTCTTGATTTCTATCTTATTATTCTTATGGTAATCAATTAAATAATGCATTGACTTATACTTCTTCTTAACCAATTGGAATGGTGCATCACATTATGATGAGCATTAAAATATAAAATTATGGTCTATATTCTCTTGTAGTTTCTTCTTTTATCTATAAAATTAAATATTATATATTCTATAAGAGATCACTTATAGGGAATAACACTAGATATGAATGTAATTGAAAACAAAACCACATGATATAGGGAAATTGCATGGAAATTTATGGAAATTAATTAAAATATTTTAAAAAATTACATATCTTCAATGTTGAGTTCTTCCAAAACTATTTCATCCGATGTTCCCTCATTATTGGGTGTTAATACCAATATTAAGGAGATAGTTTTCATTGAACATCCATTATAATCAACTCATTAATATATGGTCATGGGTTGATCTGGGATATGAAATGATATTTCCCATTATCAAAAATTAATATGAGATATATGTAGTGTAACACCCCAAGGATTTAAAAAAATTAAATTCATGAAAAATTGTTTTAAGTAGATAGTTATATTTATCCTTTAAACATAATTTTTCCACTTCTTTGTTTTGAATTTCGAAAAATAGACATACTTGGGTGCAATCAGTATGTTATTTAGAGTCTGATAATACCAAAATAATTTTTGGTGAATATTAACATACCCTTATGAATATAAATATTACCTTTATGAATAGTAACCTCACCAATGATAGTATATATATAATATTTAATTTAAAGTATGATATACCCATATCTTGGAATAAGTAGATAAATGTTTTAAAACTGGTATTTTTCAAATAAGATAATATTTTATTTAAAAATCTAATTTCTCATATTTATAAAATTATTCTGATAAAATGGAGTTCATTTTTTTATTAAACACATTGAAAAATGGTTGGGGTGAATTTATCGTAATTTTCTGAAATACTTGAATTTTTTATGAATAGTTAAATATGATAATTTAAAAATTAATATAATTACTTGATTTATGGAGTCTTGTATGATGTTATTTTGATGTAATAACCCTTGGTTTGAACTCAAATGAACTTATTACTATTTTTTATTGTAATAATAACTATTTTTTCTATGGAAAAATAATTAAATAATGATTAAAATGATGTAAAATTCCTCCTCTCCTCCACTATAAATACTACCCACTCACCACTCTTCTTCTCACACCTCTCAAGCCTTGATCCTTGAATAATTTCTACCAAATACTCTTCAAAGAACCTAACCCACTACCAAGAACTTTTGGTTTCACCAAGAGGCCAAAACAAAAGGCCTTAAAGAGAATCTCAAGGAGAAGAGATCAAGAGGTAAACATCCTCTTTTATTTTCTTTCTTTTATTTTCATTCTCTTCCTTATTCTTCTTCTTTTCTCACCACCCATTATAAAAGAGTCATTAAGGATCTATAATATTATATATATTTTTTATTTTATCATTTTTATGGAATATTAATCATTATACTTCTTCTTCTCTCCCACTTATTCTAGAAATTTAAACATCATCGGTGATGTGTCGATTTACCGACATCGTGGCTGATGTGATTTCAATTTCCTTTAATTTATTAAAATCTGGTCATAAAACCATTTTTATGGTTTAAATAGTTTATAATTTATGTATTATATCTTATTTAAGGTTCTATAATCATTTTTTACATATGATATTAAATTACAAAACAAAATTAGTTCATTATGATCGATGAATAGCCAAAATGAACTAAAAAATATCAATAATGTTTTAAATTATGAGTCATCCTCCTGTTATAATTAAAAATTAAAAATTCTATTATTTATGGTTCTAGAAATATTTAAATACCATTAAATTCCAATTTGTCAGTTTCACTTCCAATCGATAAGAATATCCATCATGAACCGACCATGGAAACCACGTGAAGAACGCACCCGAAAACAATATAATTAACAAAATATTATTAATGAATTGGTGGAATTATGTTATAAAATTATCCTTTTAGGTTTTATAAAAAAAATATTTTTCTTTAAAATATTAATAACACTATTTTAACCTTCATACAAGAGTTTTAAACACATTTTATGGAAGTTGAACTCAGGGTAAGGGATCCTCTCTTTCTTAATTTTATTCAAGAATCTCCTTGCTATTGTGATATTTTATTTTTAATTTCTAAGGATGGGGTATATTTTAACACCTACCCCATACTGCCATTATAATTTATTAATGATGAGAGACCCCTTTCTATCTCATTAATCCCTCCCATGTACACCTGATACCATGTTGAAATTTCGTAAGTGAATTTTAAACCCAATTTAGATTCTTTGGGTTAAACTAAAACTTCAAGGGTTTTTATCATGCTAATATGACTTGTGAAATTTAATTTGATTATATTAGGTTTTATTATGTTTATTTATAGTATATATACATATTACCTTCATTTAATAAATTATCTCTTCAATGTTATGGTATTTGTAAAGGAATTTCCTCTTAAAATCCTTCTAAATATCTCCTTTATGAAATCCAATGAGATTGTTCTTTTTCTTTTGAAATGAGTGTAATATTCTGATTTCATGATATTATATTACCATATTTTCTCTATTATATGTTCTTTTAATAATAATATTTCATTATCTTTTGTACAGTGTTCATGTTCTAAGAGTGATTTTTACAAAAAAGGGTATTTTGAAATGTGAATGTGTTTTGCTTAAGGGTGTAAATAAGTTATGAAGTGTTTTATTCAAAATATTTTCCATGGAAATTATTTTTGTTGGGTTTATCCCATTATAGCTCATGATAGGATGGGTGATTCCCATTATATCTCATTATATGTTGGTTTGATCCCATTATAACTCAAGATATTATAGGTGAGCCGCATTATAGCTCTCTAATTAATTGGGAAATATGGAGATGGAAGTTGACCAAATTGTTATTCCATGTGTAAGGGAGATAGTATGAGTGATATGGTAAATATTACCTTGGTAAACCACATGATTTTTCTAGGCATTTTAGTTTTTATGTTATGGGTTTTATTGGTTTTTATGTTAACAATTGACTAATGATTTCTTTGTTTTTATATCCCTTACTAAGTTTTGTACTCATCCCAAGATTTTAAAATGTTTTTAGAGTTTATAATGATGGGTAAGATAAATAAGGGACTCATGATGAATGTTATGAAATTTTTTCAATAAATCATGTTTTATTTATAATATTTCATACTTTGAAAAAAAATGGATACTATTTTTTTGTATCCTCTTTGTATGAATATGGTATGTTATTTATGTTATTTATTTCTTGGGTTCTTGTAAAATTCTTCAAGAGTTTTAGGTTTTTCATTCCTTGATACTCTCACATGTATATACATAATCTAACTTGTAATTATTTTATACTTTGAGGTCCAGCAGACATGAAGATCTCCCCACATGCATGTACCACATACTGTCTACTGAATATCCTAAAGACAATATTAAATAATGTCAGAAACATTAATTTGTCTAAATATAAATGTTAGATATATATTAGGATTAATAAATTAATAAATTAAAAATAGTTTTTATGACTACAAATAGTCATAAGTATCAGTGACTCATTCGAATCGATCTATCATCATCAGTCTGACAGCATCGGTCATTCGTCATCGGTGGCTCTCTGTATCGGTGAGTCCATTCTATCGGTATCAGTGACTCTGGGTATCAGTGAGTCATTCTTGCTATTATTCTGTCCGACCATCAGTGAGTCATCATCGGTGACACATTTATCGGTGTGTCTCACATTAGTGACTCTTCCATTGGTAATTCCTTTGAACTAATGGTTCGTTGCCCATCGGTGAGTCACTTGAACAATCAGTGTGACCAACCATCGGTGACTTGTCTATTGGTGTTTCATTTGTTCTATCGGTGAGTTCTGCATCAGTGTCTTCCTCGATCAGTGACTTCCACAATCGGTGAGTTCATTGATCGGTGAGTCCTCATCAGTGAGTAATCCAGCAGTGACCCTTTTGAACTATACGTGTCAGGGATTCTGAAAATTTAACAAAGTGTCTGTCTTATATAGAACAATATCAAATTAAGTGAAATTCATAAATATGTGTAAATATATTGAGACACAAATATCCTTAATATATTGACTCATTGAAATGTATTATACTATGTGACATAATTTATTCACTTATATATATTCATTGACATGATTGAATTGAGTTATAACTTAATATATGAAGTAATAGGAATTATAGATTTGCATGATTTGTGATTATGAAAAAAACTATCTCACAAAGGGTCAAAAAATCTCTCCCTTTTTGATAATCACAAATCATAGCATTAATGAGTTATACAAAATGTTAATGAATAAAAATTACTTGACATACCATACCAGTTGTGAATGTAAATTCCCTATATAACTAAGGTCTTTCCTTTTAAAACTCCACCTATATTATTGTATCAGAGAAAATATATAAGGTTCTTTTATATCAGAGCATTTTCATGATCCTCTCCCTTTATATTAGAACAATATGAGTGATTTATATTTTAGGTGGGATATATATATTATGTTAATTACATGTCATATTTCCTATTCTAGAGTTCTCCACTTTAGATTTCTAATTAATGTCATCCAAATATTTATAGGAAATCCATATCTTTCTCCCCCTTTTGGGATTAGAAAAAATGTAAAAAAGAAAAAGAATAAAGAAAAATAAAACAAATAAAAGTGGAGACACAGTAAAGGAAAAATTGATATTCATTAATGTACAAAGAGTACAATCATCAAAATACATTCATCAAAATACAAGTACAAAACCCTATCAAAAAATTGATCCACAATTTAAGTATAGTGCTTTTGAGGGGAATTCCCCTTGTCTGAAGGGTCAATTGGAGGTGCAGGAGGTGGTGATGTGGTTTTATGAAGGTTGGGTCGAATGAAAACACCGGGTAAATCCACACCATTAGAAACATTTTCTACAAGTCTTGGCCTTATTTTTGACATAATACGAATCTGATGTTGCTTCTAAATCACTGGTTGAATCTAAGATAAGTCTTGAGGCACTGACATCTGAGTAAGAGGCAGGGAACTAGGTCCAATAGAAGTAGTAGCTGGGACCATTATTACATCATCCTATACATTAAAGTAAGGTTTCAATAGCTTAATAAAATCATTAATGATTTCACCTCTATATTGCATTTCCTTCTTAAAATCTTCTTTATTCTATATGAACTTTTCAAAGGTCGGTGTAAAATCCCTCAACTGACCCACTTGACTCTTAATGGCCTGAGTCACAGGTGGTATCTTAATATTCACAACCAAGTACTTTAATTTGTTGATCAGATCATACTTGGTATATATTTTCGAGAAATACTTATCCACTTATTCTTTGATTTCCTTCTGAGTAGCAGATGCTTCATTAGTACACTGTCTAACCATGTTATAAACAAGATTAGTGTTCCTGTGTACTTTGAAAAGAGTCTTATTATTAGAATCACATTGAATAAATTTGATCTCTTCTCTTACCATAGTTCTGAGGGACTTTATATCAGTAGCAGTAGGTCCGATACTTTGAGAACTCAAGGCAACATAAATCATTTTTCTAGTATCCTCCTTTAAATTCTTCAAACCTGTACTCAGAAGATCTTTAACAAGGTTCCTATGAACATCCATAACACCACCAAGAGTGGTCTTGAAATCATTGTTCAGGGATTCAAACTCATTACTAATACTCCTTACTTCTTCTATCATCATTTTATTGTTTCTAATGATGATCTCAAATATAGTGATTAATTTAGGTTAAATCTCCTAAATGACCACTCTTGCAATCTTAACAGCATCGGACTCTGAAATACTCATGGATGTGGAGGCATCATTTCTAACTCCAATAGAATATCTCACTAACTCACATATATCAGTCTTGAAAAGCTCTATATCAGCCTTGGTGACATAGCCACTAGGCACAAGTTTTACAATAGGCTCATCATCATGAGGTACTATAGGTGAAGATGAAGAAATCGATTCCACAACAGCATGTGGTGTAGGAGGAGGATTTACCATCTCCTCATCAGAATCATAATACAAATAAAATAGAATAA
Source organism: Viscum album (assembly GCA_963277665.1). Classification (NCBI taxonomy): domain Eukaryota; kingdom Viridiplantae; phylum Streptophyta; class Magnoliopsida; order Santalales; family Viscaceae; genus Viscum; species Viscum album. Next base: position 274,585,175 of record OY728126.1, on the reverse strand, counting down.
AACCAGGATTTCTATTCTACTTGCGATAACAGGCCCAGTCTCTAGGCTCCACTATATCAAAATTGACTCTTCTTCCCTGAGGCTCAGGTATAATTCTCGGTTCTACTTGAACTCCAGCCACTCCAACTACTCTAGGATCTTCCTCAATCTAAGATATATGTGAAATATGATTCTCAACCTCTTCTTCTTGGCCTCAAGCCATAATTTCCTTAATCTATTTAATGATTCCTTGGGCATCAACATCAGGATGGTCATGCCTATCCTCATCACTAGTATCTCTTTCACCATCATGGCCAGCAGCATCCTATCCATCAGGATCAGCATCCCCATGTCTATCAGCCCCATCATCAGCTCCATGAACAGACTCTTCCCCAGAATTAACATCTTATTCTCCTTATTTTAGTGAGTCACTCACATGCTCACCATTTTTATCTTCTTTATCACCATCATTATCATCATCATCACCATATTTTCTTCTAACATATCCTTCAACTCTAGAGACCTCAGTCTATTCCTCTTCTTCATCTCCAAATAAAGGTTCTCTAGAGGACAATTCCAATGGTGGACTTGAAGGTCCATAAGACATATCTTTAGGGATCTCAGCTATATCTGGGTCATTCCTATCATCTATAGGATACCCCCACTTCTCTTGGCAGCTCAAGCCCAGCTTCCTCATTATAATAAATAGCCTCCTCACCAGGTTTAAGACCTAAATCATCTTGATCCCTTGGTCTGGTAGGATGATCAATGGGATTTTAATCCTCATATATTTTCCCCTCATCATCTACCCAATATCTTTTCTATGGGCTTCAAAAAATCTTTATCCTCATAAAAATTTCCTTGTGTAGGTAGATGTCAATATAGGCAGTGATTACTTCATCTTCATACTCTACACAACCCATCTTCTTCAAGATATCCAAAATCATCCTAAGGTAGTATAAACAAGTTATTTTCTTGGATAGATTGATCATATCAGATATGTGTTCAATGATGTATCTATATAGGTTCACATTCACCCCGTTATTTAGTAAATAAATTAGGTAATCATCCTGATACTTCATAGCTATAAAATCTCCCTTACTTGTGAATATTTGATGTTGAATGAACCTGAAAATTAAACTTCTCTCTCCATCCGACTCAATGGTTGTAGATCTTCTTAAATCATCATTTATAGTAAAATAATTTAAAGAATTTTCATAAGAAAATAAGTCTGAGGTTGGAAGAATGTTACCCTAATAATCAGCATAGATTCCCTCATGTGGCATCTCTAAACATTCATCCAACTCTTTCAGACAAAAATAAATCTCTTTTCCCTTCACCGCTAACTTCATTTAAGACTCCTAAATTACTTCTAGAGAAACTTCAAAATTGTGATACAACTCATGTACCATCTTGGGATATAATTTTGTCTCATTATTTTCAAACCAGATGATCCATCCTTGTTATTCCAACACTCTCAACAAGAGCAACTTTCTCGACAAAAGCCACTCGACAGACACTTTCATCTCAGCAGTCACTATGAGGATTCCCAATATTGAGTTCACATAACTTGAGGAACTACTAGATTAACCCTTATGACATTTATCTGATGGTGATGGACTCGTTCATTCCATCGCACACTTTGTCCTTTCCATTATGAAGTTTTGGGTTCAAAGGATAAAGTGGAAATGTCAAAGGTAGAGAGGGAGAGTGTTGAAGGGTAGAAGGTTCAAAAGTAGTGAGGGTAGCGAAGAGTCATGGATTGAATTAAATTTATCATTTGGGGTTTTTAAATTTTAAAATAAAAAATATAAGAATGGTAAAAAGAATAAAAAAAATTATGTTATTTTATTTAAGACAGATAGATTTATATTTAAAAAAAATTATCAGTATCAGTTTCATACTAACAGTATCGGTCTCACTCAATCAGCTTCACAAGATCAGTTTCCTGTGAATAATCTCAGTCGAATGGTTTCATGGATCGGTTTCATAGATGGGTTTCACCTGATCTATTTAACCTGATCGATTTCACTTAATCGGTTTCACCTGATCGGTTTGACAGATCGTTTTATCAGATTGGTTTGACAGCGATCAGTTTTAGATAAATAGATTTGTCTAAGGGGATAATGTTGGATAGTCTTTATATATTTATCATTCCTAGTTCATGTATAATATAGCTCATTCTCTCATAGTTTATGGTTTTGGTGAAAATGTAATCAAGTTGATGCTCAGCCACAATAAACTCAAGAGTTATATCACCTTTTTGATAATGGCCTCTCAAAAAGTGATGCCTTACATGAATATGTTTTGTTTTAGAATGAGAAATTAGATTTTTAGAAAGGTTAATAACACTTGTATTGTCAAAGATTATGGGGATATGTTTGAATTAAAATCCATAGTCTAATAAAGTTTGTTTCATCCAAAAAAATTGTGCACAGCAACTACCAGTAGCATTTTAATCTACTTCATCATTTGATAATGAAACCAAATCTTTCTTTTTACTACACTATGAAATTAGAGACTTTCCCAAAAAGCAACATGTTCTAGTGGTGCTTTTTTATCTAACATTCATCCACTAAAGTTATCATCATAATAACTAACCAAATAAAATTTTTGTTTTATTGGATAGAACAATCATAAATTAGTTGTATATTTGAGGTATTTGAAGACTCTTTTAACAGAATATAAATATGACTCTTTTGGGTTTTCTAAAAATCTTGCACACATTCACACACTAAACGTAATTTCTGGACTACTTGTAGTTAAGTCAAATAAACTCTCAATCATTCCTCTGTAAGTAGTTTGATCAAAAAATTTCCCATTTTCATCAATATCTAACTTACATGTAGAACTCATAGATGTTTTACTACTCTTAATGTTATCAAATCCATATCTTTTCAAAATATCTTTAGTATACTTACATTGATTAATAATAATACCTTATTTGTTATGAAATATTTGAAATCTAAGAAAATATTTAAGTTTACCCATCATACTTATTTCAAATTCACTTCGCATCATTTTAAAAAAATCATTACATAATGATTTTTTAGAAGATCCAAAGATAATATCATTTATATATATTTGAGCTATTAACACTTCTTTAGAAATTTTATTTATAAATAAAGTAGGATCTTCATCTCCTTTTGTAAAACGTTTAGAGATAAGAAAGTTACATAAGCTTTCATACTAAGCTCTTGGAGCTTGTTTTAACCCATATAAAGATTTTGATAATTTGAAAACCTGATTTGGAAAATGAGGATTTTTAAAAATTGGGGGTTGTTCAATAAGAACAGCCTCAATTATATAACTATTTAAGAATTCAATTTTTACATCCATTTGATAAAGTTTGAAAGCCAAGTGTGTTGTATAGGAATGTAAGATTCTAATGGCTTCAAGCCTAGATACTAGATCCAAGGTCTCTTCATAATCAATCCCTTCTTCTTTATTATATACTTTTGCAACCAATCTAGCTTTATTTCAGACTATATTTCCAACTTCATCTACTTTATTCCTAAATACCCATTTAGTTCCTATAGTCAGGGTATCTTTTAGTCAATCAACAAGATTCCAGACATTATTTATCTTAAACCGACTAAGCTCTTATTGCATGGGAATCACCAAAAACTCATCATTGATAGCATCATTAATATTTTTAGGTTTATGTTGTGACAAGAATGCTTGATGTTTGACCTGATTTTTCAAATAATCTCTAGTTTGTGTTCCTCTATCTAAATAGCCAACTATAGAATCTATGGGATGGTTTTTAAGGGTCTTAGTTGGTATTGTAAAAGTAGGGATAGTTATTTTAGGTTCTTCATTTTGTTCTAGTTTATTATGGCTAGATTTTGGAGAATTTACAGAACTGCAAGTTTTTATAAATTCATTTATAGGATGTTATGAAGGTTTAGAATTAATGTCCAGATTAGACATATCATTTTCTAGATTTCCTAGTGAGGTCTTAGGTTGGTGTGGATTTCTTTCATCAAAATTCACATGTACAGATTCTTCCACACATTTGGTTATTTTATTAAATACTCTATAAGATTTTCTTGATGTTTAATATCCAAGGAATATTCAATCATAACTCTTAGAGGAATATTTATCTAGATTATCTTTAGTGTTAAGAATATAAACTTTACATCCAAACACTTTAAAATAATTTACATTGGGTTTCCTATTGTTCCACAACTCATAAGAAGTTTTCTTAAGGATAGTTCTGATTAAAACTCTATTTATTATGTTATAAGTTGTATTAATTTCTTTATCCCAATAGTAAATAGGTAGTTCATTTTTGTTAAGTATAGTTCAGGCAATTTACTATAGGGTTCTATTTCTTCTTTCTACTACCCCATTCTATTGAGGTGTCCTAGGGGCAGAGAAATTAAGCCTATAGCCATTTTTTGGGAAAAGAGATTTAAAGCCTTGATTTTCAAACTCATGGACATGGTCACTTATTAAAGATTTAATTTTAATTCCACTAAGATTTTCTACAGTCTTAGCATACTTGGTAAAATGTGAGAAAGCTTCACTTTTTTGATCTAAGAAAAATTCAAAGTACACCTAGAGAAGTCATCTACAAAAACATAATCATAGTGCTTCCCATTAATACTTGAAACTCTAGATGGTCTAAAGAAGTCCATGTGAACAAACTCGAGAGGTTGAGAAGTTGTAACTTCTTTCTTTGGTTTGGAATAGATTTTGTGTTTCTTTCCTTTTTGACAAGGATTTCACACTCTATTGTCTGGAAACTCTAGTTTGGGTAGGTCTTTAACTAATCCTTTTTGGGTAAATTTAATAAGGGAGTGTACATGGAAATGTCATAGTCTTCTATTCCAGATCCAAGACTCTTTGTGAAAGTCATTTAGACAATAAACAATTTTTGATGAAAGTGTGTCTAAGTTTACAACATATACATTATCATTTCTAAGAGTAGTAAATACTAAGTTGATTTTGTCATCAAAACATGGCATAAATAATTTTTAAATTTTAAATTGAATCCATCATCACACATTTGAGATATGATAAGCAATTTACACTTTAATCCATCAATATAAAGTACTTTAGAAATTGAAATAGAGTCAGGATTACCAATCTGTCCTAATCCGATGATTTTTCCTTTTCTATTGTCACCAAATGTGACATATCCTCCATCAATTTTGATGAGATTCTTGAATCTTGAGTAGTCTCCTCTCATGTGTCTTGAACAGCCACTGTCCAAGTACCAAAGTTTTCTACAGGAAATCTTAAGGTAGTTTACGTACCAAACAATTCATCCAAGAAAATTTTTTAGTCCATATATTTTTTTGGGTTCAGAAACATTAGTGATAAAATATTTAGGAAACCACAATTGTCTTATGGGTTTCCAATATGTATAATATAAAGTATTTGAAAATGAAACTTGGTTTGGTCCAAAAAATCTCAATCTATTAAAAGCTTTTGTGGAACTAGAACTTGCAATAAAATCATGATTTTGGGGTAAAGAATCAGATTTTCTAGATTTATTAAAAAATTTGTTTTTGATACATTTCATTGTCCAGCTTAATATTTTATACCATAAGTGTAATTAGGAGCTATCTATTTACCAAGAATTTTAATAAGTGTATTTTTTCCACTGGTAAACTTTTCTAGATCTTTCTTCAATTGCTCATTAGACATTTTTAATTCATTTTTTTCCTTAAGCAGTTGAGCATTATTTTCTTTTTCAGTAGTATGTTCATATTTAAATGTTACAGTTAGAGAATTATGTTTCTTTAAGGACTTATACTTGTATTTTAGTTCATTACAAGTCTCTTCAATCATGTTAAAATATTAAAATAATTCATCATTTTCCATATTTTGATACTCACTTTCATTTTCAAAATAATAAGAATTGTGTACAAGAGAGTCTAATATTACCTTTAATGTGCTTGGCATAAAACACATATTTTCCATGTCATCTTTCTCATCATGCGATGATATTGATTCACTGGAGGTATCCTCATATGCACTTCAGGTGGCCTTTATAGATTTCTTATATTTCTTATCCTTATTCTTATATATATTTTTGTATTTTTACTTTGGACAGTCAGCTTTGACATTTCCTCTCCTCTTTAATTCATAGCAAACAATCTCCTCTGATTTTTCATTTCATTTCTAGTCCTTTTTTTAGATGCCATTTTTGTCATATTTTCCTTTATAATTGGTTTTCCTGAAAACATATTCTTCCTATATAATTTTTTAAATTTTCTAGATAGTTGGGCCATTTCCTTATCATTGTCTGAAGTTGATTCTTCACTACTAGTTCTCTCAGTAGTAGCTTGAACATTCTCATTATCTTTGCTTTTAGAAGTGGTAGTCTTGAAAGCTACAGATTTTATTTTAGGTTCAACCTCTTCTTCTTTGTTTAATTTCATCTCTTCTTCATACATCATCAATTTTCCAATGATTTATTTGATAGGTAATTTTCTAATGTCATGTGATTATCTAATTAAGACAGAATTTCTTCTCCATCTATCTAGTAAACATTTGATAATCCTCATGATTTGTTCTTTAGAAGTAACATATCTTCATAAATAAATCATGGTATTCACAATTTCATTGAACCTAAGAAACATATCAGAAATAGATTCATCAGGCTTCATTATAAAATTTTCATATTTTATTGTATAAGTATTTAGTCTCATCTCTTTCACATTATATGTTCCCTCATGGGAAATATAAAGTATCCCAAATCACATCAGTAGTTTTACCAGCAGAAATTTGATTAAACTCTTTATCACTTAGTGAAAAATATAGATAATTCATTAATTTATAGTTATTTTTATAGGAAATCTTGGTATTTTCATCCCAAGTATTTATCAAAAATTTCAAGAAAATCATATTTACATTCAATAGTGGTCCAGATTTCAAATCTCATGCTTTCTAGTTGTATTTTCATCTTAATCTTCCAATGAGCATAATTTTTAACATTAAATAATTGAGGTATATTAGTAGCATCATTATCCAGTCTATTATCCATAATATTAATTTTGAAATGATTTTAAAGAGATAAAAATTTACAAAAAATAGAAATTTTAAGATCTTTGAAATACAACTAAAATCATAGTTGAAAAATATTTGAAAAAGATTTTATAACTGAAAATTCTGAATACCTCTGATACCAAATGTTTGTTATATTAGAGTAATCAAGAGGGGGTGAATTGAGTATCTATAAAAATTTCTATTGAAATTGGTTCTTTGAAAATTTCCCCCAATAAAAAATATAATCTATGTTAGTTTGTAGTGAATTTATTAGAGTCCAAAATGTTCAACTAATTTCTCTAAATATTTATTAGTTCTCATATATACTAATCTAAAGATTAATATAACTTTTGAAACTAATCTAATCATTCAAAATAATTATAAACACTTTCTATATAAACTATGAAAGTTCAATTTAGTTTTATGAAAAATTTAATAAACACAAAGTAATATTAAAAAGGTAAAAACCTAGGGATATAAACAAGAGGTTTCAGTCTCAAGCTGGGACTTGGTCCACTCCACTTGGTGATAACATGCCACCAAGTAGTTTAAATTAATAAACAGTTTGATCCACATCCTAGATCATGGTTCACAATAGCAAACAAGGTTTTCCAGGACACACTTGACCTCTACCATAGTTATTCGTGGGAAAAAAATAGGTCAAACATAACCTCTTCTATTGTTCTATGTGGTATACAAAGAATAATAATGAGAGTGAGTTTGAGGATCTTATGTATCCTCTAGTTATGAAAAGGAGTCAGTTTGTGTGTAAAAGAAAAATACACACACTACTCAAAAATGTAAATAAAATAACACAAAAGATCTAATGAAGTGGAATAAGATTTAGAAGGTCTTTGTGTTATACAGTTCATCTTTGGACTCGTTTGATGTATTGGGAATGAAGTCTGGGTCATCTTCTAGAAGTTTTCTCCAAAACAGAGTATCATAGTCTATATGCTCTGGCTTCCAGGAGTGTGAAATGTTAAGCTTCTTATTGTTAGGATGTTCAGGTCATCTCAGCAAGTTTATCTTGTCTTGTTTATCTCCTTATATATTCTTTATTTTGAGTTTTTGGGTTCTCGAAAAATTCTTCAAGAGTTATCGGTTTTTCTTTCCTTGATACTCTCACGTGTATATACATAATCCAGCTTGTAATTATTTTATACTTCAAGGTCCATTAGAAAAAAATATCTCCCCACATGTATGTACCTCATACTATCTACTGAATATCCTACAGAAAAAATTAAAAAAATTTAGAAACATTAATTTTTATAAATAATACCATTAGATATAAATTTGAATTAATAAATTAAAAACAGTTTTTATGACTATCGATGAGTCATAAGTATCAGTGAATCATTGGAATCAGTCTTTCATCATTGGTATATTAGCATCCGTCAGTCATCATCAGTGACTCTCTGTATCAGTGAGTCCTTTCCATCGGTATTGGTCACTCTCGGCATCGATGAGTCATTTGTGTTATCTTTCTGTCCAGGCATCAGTGAGTTGTCATCGAGAACTCATTTATTGGTGTTTTCTCATTAGTGACTCGTCCATCGGTAAGTCTTTTGAACTAATAGTGCATCTCTTGTTAGAGAGTCATTCATAAATGACTCACTTGAACTATCATTGTGACCGATCATCGGTGACTTTTCAGTCATTGTGTCGTTTGTTCTATCGGGGAGTCCTCATCGGTGAGTCATCCATCGGTGACTCTTTTAAACTATCAGTATTAGGGAATCTAAAAAATGTACAAAGTTTCTGTCTTATACAGAATAGTATCAGATTAATTTAAATTCATAAATACATGTAAATATACACTTGTAAGTATATTAACACAAATATCTATAATATATTGACTCATTGAAATGTATTATACTATGGGACATAATTTATTCATTTATAAATATTCATTGACATGATTTACTTGAGTTAAAAATTAATATATGAATTGATAGGATTTATAGATTGGCATGATTTGTGATTATGAAAAAAACTATCTTACAATGGGTCCAACACATTTAAAGATTAACATGTCTCATCATATAAGATATGACTATTTATAATGGTTTTCCATAGAAGAAACTGGGAAGCTGAAGTAGGGAGGCACCAAGAGGCTAATGTATGTCTGAATCTACAACCTGGAATGGTGGGAATCTAAACAGAGCAGTTTGTGAAAGTAATGGCTCGGTTGAATAAATAAATTAATGGTGGTGGTATCCATACTAAAGAGGAACATGATCTACCATTAAGAAACATGTCTTTTGTGGAGAGTTTTATGAGGCATCATCCTCGAACATTCAGTGGAACCACAAATACAGTGATAGTTGAAGGATGGATCAACACTATAGAAAATATATTTGATGTCATGGGATGATCGGAAGGTCAAAAGGTAATACTATCCATTTATCATTTGGAAGTTGAAGTTGATCAATAGTGGTATTTAGTTAAGAATATGAGAGAGAGAGACGATCTTGATATTCTATAATGGGATGATTTTAAGAATCTTTTTGTGGAAAAATATTTTCTTAAAACTATTCAACTCAGAATGGAGAAACAATTCTTGGAATTCAAGAGGAAAGATGATGATTTTATGAAAGCATGTAAATCCAATTTTACAATACTATCCAGGTACATACCATATTTTACTCATGATTTTGATAGTGAAATTAATATATTTTACTCTTGTTTGAAACCATTTTTATGATGATATTTGGATATATGAGAGCTTAAAATCTATGAGAAACAATAACATTGTGCTGAAAAAGTTTATATAGAGTTTTCTGATATGTATGTGCCTCCTTATGACAAGAATAAGAATCATTTAGGTTGGTAGGTATTAGGTAAGAATTCATAAAAGAAATATGTAGGTAAGAAATTCAATTTATCTTCTTGTGAAAAGTGTGTTAAAAGGAATCCTGTTGAATGTCTTGTAAATTTTTGGAAATGTTACTGATATGGAAAGTTTGGAAACATGTCTCTTGAGTTGAAGGAAAATGATCTAAAAATTAATGATAATTCAATTGTGATATGCTTTAACTGTAAGGAATTGGGAAATTTTGCTAATGTTTTTCCAAAGCTAGTCACTCAGGCAAGAAATCAACAAAATTTGAATAAAAAGGGTGTGGAAAAATCCTTTGAAACCACTTAAATAGATGTTGAGCCATTAAATGAGGTGGTATCAGGTACATTTCTTGTTTTTTCATATTTCACAATTTTTTTGTTTGATACGGGGTCTAGACATTCTTTTATTTTATGGAAATTTTCTAAGAAATTTTCTGGTAAATTGAGAATTTCACCTCATGAAATGAAATTAGAATATATGGTTAAAACACTAGAAATAATATTAATTAAAAAAGGAATTATGAGAATCTTTCTATTGTTATTTGTGGAAATTCATTACCTGCAAACCTTTTTGTTCTTCCCTTGGTAGAGTTTGATATTATACTAGGTATGGAGTGGCTTTTTGTTTATCATGAAAAGATTGATTATAAAGATGAAGAAATTTTTTTTCAGAATGATTTTTAGTTTGTATACAAGAATGAACCCATGCCATTCATAACATACTAAGAAGATGAAAAACTTATAAAAGATGGAAATGAATGTTTTCTTACTCATATTGTTGAAAATAAGTGAACTATTTATATTAATGATGTGCCAATGGTAAATGAATACCTATATTTTTTTACTAATGAATTTCCTAGTGTAATACCTGATCGGGAAGTCAAATTTACAATTGACTTAGTTCCTAATTTTAAGACGATTTTAAAACCCCCTACTGAATAGAACAAATGGAACTTCTTGAATTAGAAAATAAGTTGAATGAAATTATTGATAAAGGCTCCATTCTTCCTAGAACATTACTATGGGGTTCTCCTATTTTGTTCATTAAAAAGAAAGATGGTTCTATGAGACTTTGCATTGATTATAGAGCTTTGAATAGAATTATGGTTAAAAATAAGTATTCATTTCCTTATATCGATTACTTGTTTAATCAAATCTAGGGATCTCATTATTTTTTTCAAGATTAACTTGAGATTTGGTTACTATCTTATGAAGGTAAAGGAGGATGAAATTTAGAAAATAGATTTTCATACTAGATATGGGAATTATGAGTTTGTTCTTATACCCCTTGTTTTGACAAATGCACGAGCTATATTCATGGATTTTATAAATAGAATATTTCAAGAGTTCTTGGATAAATTTGTGGTTTTTTTATTGATGAAATTATTGTATATTATAAAAGTAAATGAGAGCAGGAAAAAACATCTAAGGGTTGTTTTGAAAACCTTAAAAGAAAATAAGTTGTATGGAAAATTCAGAAAGTGTGAATTTTGGTTGCAACAAATTTATTTACATTGCCACATTGTTTCAAAATATGGCATAAATGTTGATCAGGCTAAAAAAAATTTTAAGAATGACCAAGACCCAAAAATATAACTGAGATTCATAACTTCCTTGGTCTGGAAGGCTATTACTGATAGTTTGTTGAAAACTTTGCAAGGTTATCTATCCCAATGACTAAGTTAACTTGAAAAGGTGTTAAGTTCATTTGGAGAAAATAATGTGATGATTTTTTTCATGAATTGAAAAAAAATATTGGCGAATGCTCCAATTTTGACTCTACCTTCCAGAAATTGTGAATTTTCCATCTATAGTGATACTTTTTTAAGGTAATTGGTTTTGTCCTGAGGTAGAATGATCGATTAATTATTTATGTTTCACATCAGTTGAAACCCCATGAGTAAAATTACCCTACACATGATTTTGAATTAGTAGCTGTGTTTTTTTATTTAAAAATTTGGAGGCATCATTTATATGGATCCAAATGTAAAATATATATTGGAAATAAAATTTTGATGTATATATTCACTTAGAAGGAATTGAACATGAGGCAGAGAAGGTGGATTGAACTGATGAAGGATTAAGATTGCATGATCAATTACCATCAAAGAAAATCAAACAAAGTGGAAGACTATTTTAGTTGAAAACATCATGCATCATTAAAAATGTTACATTTGGGACATGACCCCTTGATTAATGATTTGATAAGTATTGGCTTGGAAGTTGTTTTTTGGAAAATTCCTCTATTTTGTTTCAGGTGTTAGTGAAGTCATATCTCTCATTAAGAATCAAGAAAGCACATAAGGATGATAATGAGTTATAGAAAAAAGTACAACTTGTAAAGATAGGTAAATTGCCTGAATTTAATGTTGATTATGATTGTGTTTTGAGATTTAGAAAGATATTATGTATACCGTCTAATTTCCAACTAAAGAAAGAATTGTTATGTGAGTCTCATATTTATCCATTTTTAGTTCATCCTAGTAGCAAAAAGATGTATAGAGAGATTCAAGAATATTATTTGTGTGATGGAATGAAAATAGATATTGCTGATTTTACTATGAAATGTTTGCCATTTTAATAGGTTAAAGCAGAAATGTAGTTACCAAAGGTGATTCTTAATCCTTTTCTAGTGCTAGAGTGTAAATGGGAAGATATATCCATGGAATTCGTTGTGGGACTACCAAATACTTCTTGAAGTAACAATGAAATCTGGGTTATTATTGATCAACTGACTAAATCTGCACATTTCCTTCCTATACAAGACAATCTATCATTAGATCAGCATTATCAAATGTACCTCAAAGATATTTTTAGGTTTTATAGAGTTCCTATCTCTATTGTATCTGACAATGATCTTAGGTTCAATTCTAACTTTTGGAAAGGACTTCAGAAGTCATTGGGAATGGAATTAAATTTCAGTACTTCTATTCATCCATAATATGATGGAAAGACCAAGCAAACAATTCGAACATTAGATCATATTATTAGATCATGTTCAATGGATTTATAGGGAATTTGGGATCAACATATTTCTTTAGTTGAGTTTTAATATTATAATATTTTTCATTCCAGTATACAGATGGAACTTTATGAAGAATTGTATGAGAAGAGGTGTTGAACTCCAGTGTTTTTGGATGATGTTGGTGAAAGAAATTTGTTGGGGATAAAATTAGTAGAGGAAGTGGCTGATAAAGTGAAGATTATCTAGCAGCACATGAGAATAGCTCAGAGCATGAAGAAAAGTTATATAGATAATAGAATAAAAGACTTCTCTTTCGAGGTAAGTAACCATGATTTCCTTAAAATATCTCCTTAGAAAAGTGTGATGCATTTTGGTAAGAAATTAAAACTATATCCATGGTTCATTGGTCCTTTTTAACTCCTGGAGAAAGTTAGACCAGTTTCATATGGAGTATCTTTTCCTCCAATTATTTCATAGGTACACAATGTTTTTCATGTTTTGATGGTGAGAAAGTATGTGACAGATTCATCTCATGTTTTGAGCCTAGAATTGGTTTAGCTGAAATAGAACCTTTCTTATAAAGATAAACTTGTTCAGATTCATGATCATGGAGGGAAATTATTGTGGAATAAGTTAATCCACTAGGTAAAGGTTTTTTTGATAAACCACATTGTTTAATAAGAAACATAGGAATCAGAAAATGATATGAGGGAAAGGTACCCTAACTTGTTTAATAAGTAAATGAAATTGTGAGGATGCAATTTCTAGAAGGTGGGGATAATATAACACCCGAAGTTTTAAAAAAATTAAATGCATGAAATATTGTTGTAAGTAGATAGTTATATCTATCCTTTAAACTTAATTTTTCCACTTCTATGTTTTGAATTTCCAAAAACATACATACTGAGTTGCAATTGGTATGTTATTTAGAGTTTGATAATACCAACATAATTTTTAGTGAATAGTAACATATCCTTATGAATATTAATTTAACCCTTATAAATAGTAACATACCATTATGAACAGTATCCTCACCTATGATAGTTTATATAAATGATTTAATTTAAAGTAAGATATACCCATATCTTGGAATAAGTAAATAAATGTTTTAAAACTGGTATTTTTTGAATAAGATATTATTTTATTTAAAATTTTGATTTCTCGAATTTATAAAATTATTTGGATAAAATGGAGTTTATTTTTAGATTCTAAATGTTGAAAAATGGTTGGGGTGAATTTTTGGTAATTTTCTAAAATACTTGAATATTTGATGAATGGTAAAATATGATTAATTAAAAGTTAAGTTAAATACTTGATTTATGGAGTCATGGTTGATTTTATACTGATTTATTCACACTTGGTTCAAACTCAAATACACTTATTACTATTTTTGGTCTTGTAAGTATAACTATTTCTTTTCTTGTGTAAAAATAATATAATAATGATTAAAATAATGTAAAGATTCTCCTCTCCTCCACTATAAATACCACCCACTCCCCCCTCTTCCTACCACACCTATCAAGCCTTGAACCTTTCCTATGATCTTCCCAATAATCCTCCCAAGACACTTCCCTACATCCAATACCTTCTGGTCTCTTCAAGAGGCCATAACCAAAGGCCTCAAGGAGGATCTCAAGGAGAATAGAACAAGAGGTAAACATCCTCTTTTATTTTCATTCTTTTATTTAAATTTTCTTTCTTATTATTCTTATTTACTAAAAACACCTTATCCAAGAGAAATTAATGATCCATAATCATATATATTCCAGATTTTATCATGTTTATAGAATATTCACCAATATACTTCTTCTCGTCTCCCACTTATTCTATAAATTAAAACACCGTCTGTGATGTGTCTATTTACCAACATCATGGATGATGTGATTTCAATTTCCTCTACATAATTAAAGGAAGGTCATGAAACCATTTTTATGGTTGAACTATATTATAATTTTTGTATTATATTTTATTTAAGTTTCTGTAATCATTTTATACATAGTGTATTAATTTACAAAACAAAATTAGTTCGTTATGATCAAAGAATTTCCAAAATCACCTAAACAAATATCAATAATGTTTTTAACTTATGAATCATCCTCATATAAGAATTAATAATGATAAATGGAATAATTTATTATTCTAGAAATATTTAAATATCATTTCATTCAAATTCTCGAGTTTCACTTACAATTTACAAGAATACCCATCATGAACCGACCATGAAAACCATGTGAAGAATGCATCCGAAAATAATGGAATTAAGAAAATATTCTTAATGAATGGGTGTAATGATGTTATAAAATGATCATTAAAGGTATTATAAACATGAATTTGTTTCTTAAAAATATTAAAAACACTATTTTAACCATCATATAGGAGGTTTAATCGCGTTTTGGGGAAGTCGAACCCGAGGTATGGGATCCGCTCTTTCTGAATTTTATTCAATAGTCTCCTCTATGTTGTGCTATTTTATTTTTAATTTCGAAGGATGGGTTATATTTTCACACCTCCCCCATAATTACCATATGATTTATTAACTATGAGATACCCCTTTCTCTATCATTAATCCCACCCATGTACACCCAATACCATGTCGAAATTTCATGAGTGAATTCTAAACCCAATTTCCATTCTTTGGGTTAACCTTCAACTTTAAGGGTTTTATCATGATAATATGATTTTTGAATTTTAATTTTATTATATTATGTTTTATTATGTTTATTTACAGTATATATACATATTCCCTTCATTGTATCAATTCTCTCTTCAATGTTATGGTATTTGTAAAGGAATTTCCTCTTAAAATCTTTTTAAATGTATCCCTTATGAAATCAAAAGTGATTGTTCTTTTTTATGAAATTAGTGTACTATTATTATTTCATTATATTATATTACCATTGTGTCTCCATTTTATTTTTTTTAATAATAAGATCCCATTATCTTTTTTGCAATTTTCATGTTCTAAGAGTGATTTTTACAGAAAAATGGTATTTTTAAATGTAAATGTGTTTTGATCAAGGGTGTAAATGAGTTATGAAGTTTTTTATTAGTGATATGTTCCTCAGACATTATATATGTTGGGTATATCCCATTATATCTCATGATATGATTGGTTATCCCCATTACAGATCAAGATATATTTGGTTTATCCCATTATATCTCAAGATATGACGAGTGAGCCCCATTATAGCTCTCCAATGTATTGGGTACTCCAGAGATAGAAGTTGACAGAATGGTTATTACATGTGTAATGGTGATTATAATAGTGATTTTTTAAATACTAACCAAGTAAACTAGATGATGTTTTTATGCATTTGAGTTTTTATGTTATTGGTTTTATTGGTTTTTATGTTAATACTTAACTAAAGATTTCTTTATTTTTATATCCCTTACTGAGTTTTGTACTCATCCCAAGATTTTAAAATGTTTTCACATGTTATAATGATGGGTAAGATAAATAAGGGACTCGTAACTAATTTTAGGAAGTTCTTTCAACAAATCATTTTTTATTTCTAATATTTCATATTTTGAAAAAAAATGGATATTGTTTTGTATTATCCTCATTGTATGAATTTGGTATGTCATATATGTAAGATACCCTAATTCTATAAAACTATAAACCCAAAAATATCCTCAATATGAAATAATATATGTTCTTGACTAATATTCCATATTAAGTAATGTTTAAATGCTGGGTCCTTATATGTAGATAGAGTTAATCCATACTAAATATGAAACAAAAGTCTACTAAAAGATGGATAAAAAGATTTTTAGGAAGTATATTTCCACAAATATCAATCAAAGTACATTTATATATCTAAGACACAATCAACACAAAAAAAAAATTTCACCAATAACTCAATGTATAATCTATGTGTGGGTGATCGTTAGTCTTAGTGAACATTCATTACATGAAGTAATACATAGAAAAAGAATCAAAGAAAACATTCATAGTTCATGAATGGATAATAGGATCACCTTTAATCACTTCATTTTCATGAACCACTTTAGCAACAATGATTTCATAATCTATTCCTTGATCCATTTGTTTGGGTGGTCACTGACGTTAGTTTTCTACATTCATTCTTGTTTTGGAGCATTGATTTATATAATGCCTAAATACTTTATAGATGAAAAATTAATCTATTTATGTTGAATTAAGTGAAAATTTATTCATATATATTGGGTTTATTGTCTACTAAATATATCTTTCTGAATCATTTTATTAGTGGCCTCCATTTCTATACATAAAAAATCTTCTTATTCCTTTGAGGTGAGTTCCTATGTGTTTCTTCCACATTTTGGCATATAGACAATTTTATTTTCTTTCCTCTATGTGATTTATCATTTTTTATTCCATGAAACTCCATTTTCCTCTTACTATAGCAAAACCTATGAGTATAATAGGATTTTACGATATTCATTTCCACATTATAAGAACATGAGTAATCACTTTATAGGTACCAAAGTCTCTTGTTTCTAGTGTTTCTTATGGAATTATTTTTAGGAAACTAATGATTCAATCGATTTTACATTCTATAATAATAATAAAATAGTTTGAATAATATGAAAGTACCATTATGTTTTCTTTATTGAACCCAATATGTCTTTCTCCCTTCTACTTAAGATAAAGGAATTCGTCTTCCATTTCTATATGATGAGTTTGAGAAAATTATATGTTGAAAATTATTTCATTAAACTCCTCCAATCATATGGAGTCAATTTCATCATTATACATTGTAATATTGTTCAATTTACAACATTTTATCACTTCACTATATGAATGATAAATAACCAAAACCTCCTTTCATAATATAAACATTAAATAAAAAAATATATTTTATGTTGTGTTCATCCATTTCATAGTAAATAATGGATTGGGAGATCCATTAGGGGATAGTGTACACTATTTTACGAATAAATCAATAGATATTTATTCCTTATTTAGTAAATTTGGTAGTTAAACATGGTTTAGGCTATTATTTATAACTTGTGAAATATTGGAAAAATAACCATGAAATTTGTCACAATAGATCTTTTTTATTCAGTTGTTCATTGGTAAAATCATCACATCATCTATAACATTCATTATTTAGTCGATTACATTTGGTTCTATCTATTGAATAAAATTAAAATGTTTAGTGTGAGTAAGAACTATAATACAAAATAAAATAAAAGTAAACAATCATTTAAAAAATATATATACTAAGTTGTCTTCACCCATAACACCATTAGTTAAACCAAGACAAAATTATGTTTTATCTCATTATTTTTATTTTTAGTTCATTGGGTGATTATGTGTTGTAATTTTTGTCATTTATAAATTATGTATCGGGACCTACCCCTACTGGAACCCCTCATGGGATGATAGTGAAGATGGGTATAACCTCGAATATATGCCTCCAATAGGCCTTTGGTTGGTTACTAGCACTGAGGGTATATAAAACTCAAATGGGAGGAATTGCACTTAATATTCCCAGAAAATTTCAAAGAACCACCATTCAAATATATAAAATTAATTAATCATCCAAATAATAATTCATGATGTTCTATATAATATAAAAAATAAAAATTGAAAGTAAACCACAAACCACTCATATAGAAGCGACCACAAACTCCATCCACTCACAAATAACCTCCACAAGATAGTAATTCTAGTCTCGACCATAAACTCACACCTATGGTCATAATAAATCTATATATATAGGAGATAATACAAGTATAATCACTAGGACACTCTTCAAAATCTCTTATTCAAATGTGGGAAAATCAAACTAAAGTCCTCATGAATGAATAGAGGAACTAACTCATTACCTAAACTTGATAAACTATATTTCTATCCTCGCCATGGTTCTCTCACCAAGTATCATGAAAATGTAACATAAAAAAGAAGAATATATATTATAAGGGCTCCATAAAACCGCTTTCCCACAAAACTAGTGGCCCTAAACACCAACCACTTACATCTTGTTGCTCTCATCACCTCTATAAGACACACTACACATCAATGAATATAAATCACATAAAATAACATAATCTCAGCCACATCATAATCAAATATCCATATGTATAAAACCAATATCCATAAAAACCCTTTGTAAATATATACTATACCTTAATCAATTAAATATTATATATATATATACATGTATTAAAAATATATGTTTAAAACATAAGCTAACATAAATTATATATACATGTGTGGAAAAATTTAGAGTCATCTCATCCTCTATGGGTATACATCCTATAACCATAAGTTATCATAGCCTAAATATATCTACATACTAAGTCAGTTTCTATTAGAGATAGCATATTAGGGTAACTATTCATCCATTTGTATCCTCTACAAATTAGATATTGGGGAACACCCAGAATCCAAGGCTAAATATAGGAATCGACCACCCTAACTGACTCGAGTGGTAGAGCGTAATAAATAATAGAATATTATGATATATTCAACACACAACCATGCTAGTGGTATTAGCTAACCTTAAACCCTTATTGTAAGACCCTATGATTTGACTATATAACTTCCTTTTAAATAAATCTTATATGTTATATGGCTTGCTTCAAGCTCAACACAAAAATAAAACAAAGCATGACATACCTTATTAAAATAACGCAATATTTTGTGAAATAATAATAAGAAAATTACAATAACATTAAATCCTCTTGTGAATAAAAATATAATAAATTTCTTTATTATAAAAATATATTTCTATATTGTTGGTGTTTGTATCCTAGAACCAAATTAAAGTTACTTGATTCTATGAATTCATTTTTTAAAATATTAATAATGTTTTATATCACATTATAATTTTTATATTCATGACATAGTATGTGATAATTTTCTAAGAACATGTGACACACTTAAAGGTTATAATATTTCTCCATTATAATGAAAACTTTAAGGTGTCATGATAATATTCTTGAATAAATGTTTAATGGTTGGATGATATTCTATGAGGTGTCATAGATTATATAAGATATTATGGGTAGTAGGATCATAATAAATCAGTAAATCTCTTCATCCTGTCTTCCCATTATAATCATCAAGTAGTGAGGTTATAAAAATGGACCCGCCTATTGAGTATTTTCATTTTAATGGGTCATTAGATGTTCCTATCTTTGAACATGTGTATTTATACATACAATTTAATATTATCATTAATAAAAACCATAAGTTATATAATTGTATGTATTGATGAAAATCATGATGACATATGTTTGTGACGATGAAGGTTACATTGGTTGCATTATGAGTGATGTTGCAATAATGGATAGTGTGAGAAAGTATTTATCCCTTCTATATATCAATGGAAGTTGAAATTATTAACCATATAATTTAAATCTAACTAATTGTATAAATTCATGGACATGGTGTTATATGGTGAAGATCATTTCCAAAATGTCAAAGAAAGTGACATCAGGAATAGAGGTTCCTGACCCTAGTATGAAACCTACATGAAAAATAGGAAAAAGACTAGATGTGGAGGAAAATATGCATGCGTAATAAGAGAATAAGTTAAATTAGAGGCACTATTTCTCCCCACCCAGTCCAACACCTAATCCCAAAACACAAGCCTAAATCTTCCAAGAAACCTAGTATATTCTTCTGGTCTTTTCACTTACCATCCCATCAACTATTTAACAGTCTGAGTTGTAATCCGCCCAATGAAAACTAATATTTACCCCTATATCAATAAAACTTTTAACCTTTTCTAGACTATTCCCTACAACTAGATAATATATCACAATCAAAAACACACTATATTTCCCTCTATATATAGGTTACTTTTTTTAAACTATACTACCATGCTAATTATTATCAATTGATTTATGTAATTTTTTTGTTATGTATAATGATAAAATAATGATTTTAATTTTTATGATATTTTTTTCCAATATAAAATCTTATGTTAAGGGGAATTTAGTAAATTTATAAATTAAATGTCAAGACTGTGCTTAAACTGGATACAAAGAGTTTCAAAAATCAATTTCATTCCATAGTAAGGGAAAAAAATTTATTAGTATAGATACCATCCCAATCTATATTTTTACTTTGTTCTTAGGTTATACTTAATTAAAGGGAATCGCTAATATTTTCATATTAATTTTTTTAGTAAAATATGTAAACCAAAAGTTAAATACAAAAAATATCTTTCTTTTATACCAATGTTAAAAAATTTCCAAATCCTAACTTTGATACCCAAGTCTCATTAGTCTTATTGAATATAATTAATGAGAAGTAAAATTATTTCATCTTAGACTATGTCTTTGTATTAGGAAATAAACTTGGATATGATTCAATTGATCACATTGTAGTGATAAAATTATTGGTTCAAGGCATGATATATTTAAAAATTAATTAAAATTAAAGTCAAAATTATTGTTGGAAGTTTTGAATCATCTTTATATTGATATGTTTTCAGATGGATTGTAGGTTATGAGATTCATATTTTTGGAAATAACTAGTGTATTGAATATATTTCTACTAAGAACCTTTCTTCTGGGGTTCTCGACATTTAAATCTCTTCATTGTTATTCTCTTATTGGTTCTTTAATTTTTTTCATCTTTCACTTTTAGAATAAAATGAGATTCCCCAAGTTGTTATTGATTTTTTAATTTCAAATACAAATGGTTGTGGTACCACTATTTATTTAACCATTTAATCCTTCAATGACAATCCACTTATTATTCTGGATAGTATACTAGTTCTTCACTTGATGGTTCTCTATTCTTAAAATTTTCATTATTATTATTTATTGGATTTCACTAAAATTAAATTGATTGTTTGATTTCAACCTCAATTAAAAATTTATTTTATTATTAGTTAACAGTTGGTTAAGGTCAATCATTTTTATTGGAATAGTTGATTGTTTATGGCATGACAGTCAATTGGACTTCTACTAGAATTAATCATAGCAGTAAACTTATATTTATTAATTTCATAGTTCTTCCCCTATAATAAACTAATTTTACTCAGATATCCCACCATCCTTCATGCTTTTGAGCTCTGGAATTTCAAATGTTAGTCAGTTGTTTTCTTTAAATAGTTTATCCTTCAATTCAACAACTTTTAAAAATATAAATAGATTTATTTTTTGATTGATTTCATTTTTGATTGAAATATTATTTTATCTACCCTTAGACATATTTATTAATTATTAAATAATGATCATGTATCTCTTACCGTAAATATTTTTTTTTGATTTATTTTAAAAATATATATTTTAGAATAACAGAGGTTCTATTTTTTCATAATATGTTAAAACATATTTAACTTCTAATTATAGGCTCAGGTTTTAAAAATATATTCAGAGTAAATTTTGAAAATATTTGAGAAGTGTTTTTATTCATGGATTTTATTTATTTTTTTATTTTAAACAAATAATTTAATTTTTTGTAATGTGGTTATTTTAAGTGCTTTTAGACATGGTCTTATAGAGAAATCCATTTTATGATCATCAAAATTTATATTATTAGGCATGTATCCCAAAAATTTGTGGTTTCCCAAAATTTTCTATTTTATTCCTATTATAGTAGTCATATTTTTCATAAAAATGTATTTTTCTTAGATCCTATTTTTTTAAATAAATTGTAGAAAAACAATCAAACTATTCGAGTAAGAGATTTTTTTTAAAAGGAATTTATTTTATCCACAAAAAACTTTTAGCATACTCCATTTTTGGATCATCAAAATTAAAGTAATTATGAATAGATCCTAGTAATATGTTATCATCTAAAATCCTCAATTTTAAGATAACTAACCTAAATTTTAGAGTTAGTGTTTTTTAAATATCCTTGAGACTTAAAAACCCCATTCACAAACTGATTCTATATTATGATTATCATAATTGAAATGGAATGAACCCTTACAAAATATAGTTGTCCAAAATATGGAATCATGGTTGGTTATATTTTTCCAAAATGATAATATATAACCTTCCTTGCATTTGGTGTATCCATATCAGAAAATCTTTTATTCCTTATTAGCATGATTTGGTGATATATTTCATGTATAAATATATAAATAAATAAACTATGGGAAATTTTCCTTACAATATTGAAGGGGTGGTACCAAAATGGAACTCTCTTATAGAAAAAATTTATCATATCTTCATGCTGACAATGATTAGTGGGAAGATGGAAAACTGTTAATATATAGATATGTTAGTGGAGTTGAGGTGAAAACTGAATTTGATGATGATGGTGAATGGAAAGATGTTATTCTTGTTCATTGTAGATTATGAAGACTTTTAATTATATTGATGGGGTTATTATGATTAAATCAACCAACCCTCTATCAACGTATCAATTATTTTTTAGATACCAATTCCCCATTCTTGGGTGGTAGAGTTCTTTTTTCCAAGCAATGTGAGACAATAATGTCTTTAAAGGATCCAATATTAGATATTTTTATAATTCCATGAAAAGGATATACTCTAGTTAAAGTTATTCTTGAGAATTATAGTATGATAAAATCAAGCCAACATTTTTGGGATCTTTTTGGTTCCAAACATGGTATATTCTTAGTTTTGAGAAAATAGCGAAAGATGTATAGTGTTTAAAAACCCAAAAAATAAGGGTTTATAGTTTTCCATGATCTAAAAAATATGGCTTAATGTTTTCTAATTTCATTTTTAAATTATAGATTTATGTAGATAATTCTATGGTCAGTGAATATGGAGAAGAAAATTTCAATGAATATTCAAAATTTACATAGCGTTTGATAAAGAATGATGCAGTAAGATACTTTTCAAAGTCAAAAAACTTATTTCAACAACAACAGTATTTTTCAAAATATTCCATGTGGGATGACCTATTAAAATTTTGAATGCATCTATATTGTTCTATGTTTGAGATATTTTTATTTTTATTATCTTTTTTATGATTATTTTTTTCTATATCACAAATTTTTTATTTTGTTTTTTCAATAGTTGATAAAATTTAGGTTTTTTGATGGGTTCATGTAATGTTGGTTATTTCGTACATCAATTTAAGCTCAACCATAACAAGATTAATTTAATTAAATAGATTGACCTAAACCAACCCATTTATAAAGGGGTCAAACCAAAACTGACACGTCATCCCAGAACCAACCCACCAACTGGTTTAATATTAAATATATTTCAATGATCACACCCTAACATGTCCAACTAGTTAATATCATATAAGCATAATGACATAAAAAATCCTATTTAATATTAAACATTTTTCCTCCAACCCTCTCAAACCATTTTAAATTAGTGTATTCTAAATTTTTTTAATTATTTCAAAAAAATTGATTATAAAAATTTAATATATTTTAAAATTAATAATTATTGTATTTTTAGTATTTTATATTATCATTATATTTTTAATCAGGTTGAATGAGTTAGATTGGTCAGAATGGTCATCCTGATCCCAATATGAGTATTATTTGTGTTTATTTACTTAACCCAATTAAAAAATAAACCCATTTATGCCTAACTAAAATCTATTTAATGTGTATTACGTCACATCATATTCAAAATTGATTATTTTTTAATGTGATTTCATTTTTCCTTTAAAATTTTCTTGCCCTGCAGATGTTATTTTTTTAATCACTTTTATGTACACAAAAATTATTTATCACCTAAAATTAGTAGAAAAGTTAAACTAGGGCCATGATTCTTAGGGGATGGTGTTTTCTCACCTAAGAAACTTTAATCAGAAAAATGTGTTTGGTACTATAAAAAATAAGTTCTAAAGAAGCCAACAAGAAACCATAGTGAATTATCTTTTTTCACTTTAGTGTTTTTAATTACATTAGTTTGTATCAATGGTTCTATGGATAGAATTTCTCAAATAAATATATTTTATTTGGAATATGTAATTCATTGATATCAAGTCATAGTTGTGGATGGGAAAACTAGTTTAGGGAAAACAACTCAACTGACACAGGTTTGCATCAAATTTTGTATATTAATTGATGGAGTTGATGATTTTAATCAATGAAGACTGATCTTGATGTTGAACATACTTGAATTATCTTCATGAATATGGATACACTAGTAATGGAATTATGTGTTACACTTATTCAAGGTAGGTGGGTTTCATGACTATTCCAAAAGGTTAGTAAAGATATGGAAAATGAGAAAGTTGATAAAGTAGGTTATTCCATCCATTTTAAGGATGTGACTAGACCTCACACTATTATTAAGGTAACACACTGAAAATTCTAAATTATTATTCATTTAATTATATTATCTTGCTTATGGTGGACCCTCATTACGTTACACTTCACAGTACATGATGTATGTCGTTCTTCGTAGGGAGACTATATAATATTCTGATCTTGATATGTATCATTATGATCACATATACATATATATATATATAATTAAATATTTCTTCTCTCAACCAAAATTCTCATGTTTTTAAAAATAAGTATGTTTTTAATATAATAGTTATGGATGAAGCACATGAGATATCTTGAAGCACAAATGTGATGTTTGGGATTTTTAAGAAAGTGGTCTTAGGGATGTTTGATTTCAAAATTATCGTGACATTAGAAACATTGACTACTCAAAAAAATTCATATTTCATTGTAAGGTAAACTTATCTATCACATTTAATTTTTTATCGTGATAATTTAAAAACTTTAATAATAAAAATGTTTTATGTTTTCCAATGTACCAACATTCCACAGTCCGGGTTAAACATTCCTAGTGGAAACTATGTACAAAAAAACTCCATGTGAAGATTGTATTAAATATGTAGTGAAGAAAGTGATGACCATTCAAATAATCATCCCTCCCATTGATATCCTCACCTTCATGATAGGATAATATGTGATCATGGATTCTTATCATGTGTGATACAAACACATGGAACAACTTTTCTCCACCACCAAGAAGGCAGTTCTTATTATCCTAATTCTTCCTATATACATGTTGTTATTGGATGACCAGCAAGAAAAAAATATTTAACCAGGGTGAGGTTGGATCTCACAAGGTCACTATTTTGACTATAATCACTGAATCATCCTTGACTGTAGATGGTATTTATTATGTCATCAACATGGGGTATGGTAAGATAAATTTATAAAACTTGAGAGTGGGTATATATTCTCTTCAGGTCATTCTAGTGATCAACTATGTGTTTGATCAATGAGTCGAGCACACTGGTCAGACTTGTCCATGAACATGATATTATCTTTAAATAGAGACTGCATATTTGAATGAGATTTGGTTGAGCCCAGTTCCCAAAATCTAAAGTTACAACCTTAGGAATTTCATTATATTATTGAAATGTATCAATTTTTAAAATCATTTGAATTTTGAGTTCATGGACCCTCCTCTCAAGGGAAATATTCTTTAATAGATATACAATATTTGGGTCCTATGTGCCCCTAATAATTTCATGCAGCTCACTGATATCTAGTGTAAAATTGTAGAGTTACCTCTAGACCTACCACTGGCTATGATGTTGTTTATGGGTGACCAACCAAAGTTTTTAAATGAGGTTCTGACCATCATGTCCATGATTCCAGTTCCATTAGTTTCCTTTAGTCCCGTGGACCGAGAAGAGGATATTGATGTTGTAAGGGAGAATTTTGTTATGCCAGAGATTGATCAATTGATGCTTCATAATATTTACCTATAATTGGAATCAAGTTAATTTATTGGGTACTGGTGAAATAATCATTTAATTTAGGTGATGGGCTTAAGGATGTCCTAGGAGGTGAGGTCCTAACTGCTATAAATTATCTTGATATTGAAGATAACATTAACATAATGTGGTCTCAACATAGATCTCATGAGGAAATTCATATGTCTTGTATATTTACATAACTTAGGGATGCCTAAGGGAATTAGGGAATATGTGATCATTATTAACATAATTTATTTCCATTTTCACCTAAACAGTGCACTGTATGGTATGGGGTACACACCAGACTATGTGGTGAATCATGAGCTAGTTCTTCCTAACAAAGAGTACATGTATTGTGCAATTTTCATGGATCTGTAGTGGCTAGCTGAGCTGGTATCCATTATTTTCTTAATTAGGGAGGTAGATGCATTAATATTGGATAATAATAATTGGAATAGGGAAAATAAATTAGTCGTGGAAGAGGGGATGGTGATCTTGAGAAGTGAGCAAGTGGAGGCCAAAAGGCAATTTAGGAGGAATGATAAATAGGGGGGCTAAGCATCAGCAATATGTAGTTATTTCTTGCATGAAGGATGGATATTTTACTTACCAGATACCCAATAAATTGGGCATGTGTATTTTAATTAGTAGTGGAAATAGTTTACATTTAGTTATTATTATAATTCAGAGATTCCCCTTAAATAAGAAAATGAAAATATTTTTTTTGATATTTATCTACCCTTGCATGATTGAATTTATTGGTGGTGATATGAATTAGGATTTTTTTGTGGTATAATTATTATTATCAATTTGAATATAATTTTAAAAAGATAAAAATATTTTTAAATTTTAATTTTAATAATAAATTTTTTGAAATTAAAATTAGTATGTATATATAGCTATAGTAGAATACACTTGGAGGGAATTATATAAAATGTTATATAGATGAATGGAGATTGATTCAATAAATCCTCTCACTCTATCTCAATATGCTTGGTCAAACTCTTAAATTAATTTATGATGAAATATATAACATATTAATGAATTATTTTAGAATCTTATTTAAAAAAATTTCTTTTAAATTTAACCAATTATATTCTTTCATTATCAATGTAATAGTATTTTAAATGTTTTACAAAGTATTGTTAATTTATAGTTTTATATTGTTTCTTTTTTTAGTGTATCGATCACAGTCCTTTCTCTATTACCATGTTCTCATCATCTAAAAAAATTTCATGAAAATTATATAGAGTATTATAATGTAGTTATAGAGTCCCTTGACTATTTCATGAATTTGAATATTATAATTTATAAAAAACTTATATGATTCATTCATTTATGATTATTCAATTTATAAAAGGAGATATCTTAACAATGAATAAATTTTTACAAGATACCATTCCATAATTATAAATATATCTTAAATTCACCATTAGTAAAATTTACTATTGGTATTTAAGTTTTTAAAATCATCCATGATGAAAATTTTATAGCATCATTTATGTAGGTGGTTAAACTGATCCAAACATGATCATTCTATAATTAGTGGTAAAATATCAAATAAATTTATTATAATATCATTATTATAGTAATATAATGATATTATTTTGATATTATAGAAGTTTTAAATGATATTGTAAAATAATGGAAATGTGAACATAAAATAAAAATAATGAAAATTAATTATCACTTAAAGGAAGAACATTGAGTTATCTCTTGGAATACTTTCTTCTTTAAAGTATTTGGAGTATTTTCATGAAACCAAGATCTTAAAAATGTGGGATACACATGAAGATAATAGAATTTGGGTAGAGTATTCTTAAATAAATGAATTATTTAGAATGGGTATAGGTAGGTTCAATTTATAAATTAAAATTAGTGTCATTTCTTTAGAAACGTGAGGTGTGTAAAGGGAATGCTTGGAATCACATCAGAGTTTGGTGAGTTAGGTTAAATAATGTTTATTGTAATGATAAAATATACATACAAACATAAAAAAGTGATTTTTTAATATTTAAATATCAATTTAGATTTTTAAAATTTTTTCCATATCATATTTTCCTTGTTTTACCTTATTTATCATATTTAATTACCTATAAAAATAAATATTTTTACCAAACATTTAATATATTCCCTATGGAAAATTTTCAATATCATAATTCTAATTTTCTAAATCATGTTATCAAATTCAATCTCTAAAAATCTGAAATTTATCTTTAAAATAAAAACATATAATACATTGGAACATAATTTTTTGGAAAAAAATGTTTCTTTTTCAATGAATAGTATTGTTTTTATTTCTTATAATTCCTTAATTTTTAAATGGATATTAGTGATTAATTTATAAATTTAAAATATATCATTTATAATATATTAATAAATTCAATGTATGGATTTCATTCTCATTATAATAACCTTATATACTGATCTGGCAATTGTGTACCTAAAGACCATATATGGCCAATGACAATATAATAACAAAATTACCTTTTAAAAACTATATATATCTTTAAATAAATATTTAAAATAATTAATTTTATTCCCTTGTTCAAAATATATATCATATTTTTAATGTTATGTGTGATTTATAAATTTATACTCGATGATATGATCTTTTGGGAGACCACAAATAAGAATACATCAATCTTTAATCCTTTTTATTTACCTGTTATTATACTCCTTTAATAATTTTCATAAATCTATTTCATATAGCATTAATTTAATAGTGTTTAATTCATTTTATATTATAATATTTTCCCTTAAAAAGTAATATGTTATTCATTTTAACTTATTATGATTTATTTGAAAAATTATTCAAAAAATTGAAATTATTGCGGGAAATTCATACTAAATATGGCATCCCACATTTTTTTATACAAAAATAATAATTCCATAATACAAAATTTAATAATATAGAGAATATTTTATGGTTTATTTTCTTATAAAGAAATAATTTTAATATAAGAAAACATAAACTATATTCTAATATATGTAAAATGATTCTTTATAGATTCATCATATGTTACATTTATTGCATTTTATATCATAAGGACATACATCAGAAGAAGGGTGATCATAAATCCTGCTAAGGGAATAAAAAAAAGAAAATATTTAGCATGTGATCTATGTAATGATCATAAAAACATGAGGCATATCACAATATAATTATCAAGAATCATAAAATTGGTATTTGGATATAACATAAAAATGTGGCAATCATAAGCATATCACTAAGGTTTATCACCATGGTGTAATAATACATAATTACCAAGGTTATTCTTCGAGGTACGCTAAAAAAGTAATATCTAGAGATGAATTATTTATCCAGTAAATTAGAGTGCTATCATGGTGCACATTTTATATGTCCACATTCTTATTTCTCACATAGATCTTATGAAAACGTTTCATAAATAACCCATGAGAAATACCAAATGGGTTTCAAGTAAAAGTAATCATATTCATAAATGATTAATGAAATGATAATTACATCATTTTAAACCCATATGAATTGAATGTGGGATTCATATCTTTTATTTTTAAATCAATTAATCATGGTTATGTATTGGTGAATACCCATTAATAGTTAAATGGGTTTGGTATTCACAACATAAGCATATTTCATGGAAGTAAAAGAAAATTAATGGAAATATTTCAGCAAAATAAAAGGTATACAAAAAGGATTATTGAATAGGATTAATGATAGGGTTGATATATATCTCATTAATAAAATAAAATTAGTATATTACTAGATTCATTTTAATTAATTAATCTTAATAAGATTAAAATACATTTCTAAAAAGAATGTACTTGAAATTAACAGAGTAAAGTGGAATATAATTCCTTTAACTTGAAGATTTTATTCCTATATCATATGGATGAAAACATAAGACCTTATGGGAACCTTGGAGGGACTCATTGGGAGTTAAAATGACAAAAAATCAATGATAAATGATTTGTAATGGAGAGGAATTATGGGATAAGTATATATTTATAGTAAAATAGGAGGAATTGTTTAATAATTTATAATTATAGGTCTTGGAATTCTTGGTGGAGAATAACGAAAACCCATTGGATTACACATGGTTTATGCAGTGGTTTTAGGACTTTATGTTCTGTTTTATAATATTTTAATGAATTAAATCAAAAATACATTTTTTTAATATTACATTTTCTATGGAGAAATAAATATTAGATAAAATATAGTTTTAAAATCATAATTTCCATTTTAGAATTTGGAAATTCATTTATAGTTTTGGAAATTGATTTAAATATTTTAAAATACATAATTTTGATAAAATAATCTATTTTTTCTCATCATGACTTTAACATAATTATAAAATTACTTTTATGTATCTATTATTTCATAATACTTAATGTGTATTATATGGTATTGTCTATTTTACCCAAAAATTTGACTCTTTCAGAAAATTATGTAAATTTAACTGTTGGATAATTTCAACATTATTGTTTCAAAAAATTCACCCATTTAAGTATGAATTTTTTTTAAATATAAGAAATTTAATTTTTAAATATAAAATAATAATTTATTTAAAACCATACTTTTTTATTATACAATAAAATTTTCATCCCCCATAAAAACAAGATATAATTAAATAAAAAAAATTTAAATAATATTTTAAACAATTTATAAACCTTCATCTTTGTCTTTTAAAATGTGTTTCAATGAAATATATATATATATATTCCAAATAATTTAATCATGGTCTCTTTGTATAAAAACCAATTTTATCATATTCTCTAATAAGATACATTTTATATAAGGGTGTGACATTAAATAATAATGAGAAATCAATAAAATTGTTAATTAATTTATAAAATAATTACACCTTAATACTACTAGGGAATGGATACATAAACCATTATTACAGTGGTATAGACTCTAAGGACAGGGTGTGGAATTATGGTGATTTCATGTGGTGGTTCTACCAACATTGATCATGTGGTGATCTCTATTATCTTGAAATTATCCTAAGGGTGATTTTTTACTTAGATATTGAAGCTTTGCTTGGGCTTCATAATGGAAAAATCCCAATGATGAAACATTCATCCCTAGATCTAAAAAATGAACTTCATAATACATGATTCTACTTTTTGAGGCCATCATTTCTTTATTCTATATTCAATTAACTCTTATCATTATCCATGATATAGAATAACACTATTTTTAGCTTAATAAATACTACATTACCAACTATCATAAATCCCAATGGTTATATAGACCAATAGTCATATTAACCAACAATTATATAATATAAATCTTATAGTCATACCCTAACAGTCACATTACCAATTACATCTTATATATAAACTTCCAGGCATCAATAGTTAATACTTTATCCCCAATGGTTTTTATAATTCCTTTGAAAATTTATCTTTTTCTTTTACCAGTTTTCATGGAAGGTGTAATAATAAATGAAGATAGAAAATTCCTTTGATAATTTATATTATTCCATGACATATATTATTCTTTTTTTTCAAAATTTATCTTTATGTACTTCCATTGTAAAATAAAACAAACAATTATTATGAAAAAGGAGATTACTTTTATTAATAAAAGAATTAATTTTTTTTTCTTTTCATTCTCCCCTCACCCACCTTAAGAAATTTTGACCTTGAATTTTTCTTCATACTTCAAAAAAATGGGGTTATTTTTCCTTCATTCCTTATTTTGGATCCCTATTAGCTTCGTCAAACTTGTTATTTATCCACATGGCATTCAAAAGTTGTGTTGTCATGTTCCTCATAAATTATTCCCTTTTATCAATAATCTAATCATTTCCTATTTATATGAAAATTCGGGTTCCATTTCCACACCATTAAAATCAATTACATTTATTGGGAAATACATATAATTTCCTAACAATGACACATGGAATCCGTCATGAAAATTTTAATGATTTGGTATCAATGTCATTCGATAAGAAACATCTTCAAAACATTCATGAATCTAAAATGTTTCATTGTACCTTAGACTTAGTGTCCCATTCTTTACAAATCTCAAAACTCATTTACATAATGACATAGTTAGAAATACATGATCCACAATATGAAATTATATGTATTTACTTCAGTTATCAACATAAATTTTCTTCCTAATGTGAGCATCCTTGATGTTTTTATGAATCATTTGTATCATTTATATAGTATTCTTCAAAATATTCAGTCCAAACAGTTTCCCTTATCCAACATCATCCAAACATGTCTGATTTCTGCACCTTTTCCCACAAATAACTTCAAAAGGTTCTATTTTAATAGTCAAGTGGAAATGGTTGTTATTGAAGAATTCAATGATTGGAAGATGTTTTTCATATCTACCTTGAAAATCAAGGGATATATCCCTTACCATTTCTTCTAATGTTTTAATTTTCCTCTCAGACTACCCAACAATTTGATGATGATAGGTTGTACTCAGGTTTACTTCTATATTCATAACCTTGTTAAGTATCCTCTAGAATAAAGAATTAAAGATTGGATATTGGTCAAAAACACTCAAGAATGGTACTCTATAGAGTTTCACTACTTTTTGAATATAGATGAGATCTAAGTGATCTATAGATAAATCCTCACTTATTGAAATGAAATTATAATACTTTGTCAACCTTCCAAATATTACCCATATATCATTCTTTCCCTTGGTTTTCTTAAGTAGACCGGTGAAAAAGTCTATAGTGATGTTATTAAACATCAATATAAGTATAGATAGTAGTTGTAACTCCTAATTGGGAATTTTTTACTTTGCCTTCAATTAATCACACAAAAAAAACCTTGAAATGTAATAGATAATCACCATTTTCATATTATCCCACCAATTATTATCACAATGTTTCATCTACATTTTAGTCATTTTAGGATTTATTGAGATTGTAGAACTATGAGTTTCGTAAATAAACTCTTTTTTTATATCCATAATATATGAGAACATATCCTTGTACCAAATTTATGTAAACCTTCTTAATCAATAGTGAATTTAGAAAACTTCACTTTTTCATAAACTCTATATTATATTGCATCAAATGATCATATAATTAATATTTCATGATCTTATATAGTAATGATTCTTGAGAAATCATTTCATATGGTATTAATGATGTAACTTCTCTTATGATTCCCATTTATAACTATACTAGGTCTTTGATCAAAGAATCTCCTTCATTCCTCATCATTAAAAGAACATCAGGATCTTTCTTACTCAATTAATCTATTTCTTTTTTTACTCATTTGATGTGATAATGAATTGAAAAATATTAGTATTTAAGAATCACTAACCATATCCTTTGTCTCATGTTGAGTTCCTTTTGTGTTAATATATACAACAAACCTTGTTTTTCTATGTATGTATCACATTTTTCCTTATAAATATAGTGTCTCCATATTTTCATAGAAAAATTTCAACAACTAACTTCATATCATGACTAAAAAAATTCACCTCCTAAGGCTTTAACTATCAATATTAATGGGTGATAACAATTCCATTTTATATGAAGATTCATCCAATCCCTTATAGAGATTCATCACTATAGATAAAAATCCTAATATATCAGAGGGTAGAGTTATCAAAGGTGCACTAAACAACCACTACATTAGTTCTTGGAAACTTTATTCACACAACATTTTGGATTAAATTAAAACTTTTAAGGTTGTATTGGTTATTGAATTAGAAATAAGTGAAAAAAATTTCATATATCTTCAATAATATCCCAAAAATACAAGGAAAATAAGAATCTTAGATACTATTGTAGGATATGAACACTCCCTTGTAACCTTTTTCTTTATTGGATCCACTAACATTCCTTCACTGGTCCTGATGTTCCCCAAGAATGCAACTTTTTGTAACCAGAATTCACATTTACTGAATTTAATAAATAACTTATCCTTCCTCAGAGTTGTTAATATGAACCATTGATGATCCTTGTACTCCTCATGAAAATTAGAATATATCATAATATCATCAATAAGTACCACCAAAGATTTATCAATGTATTCCTTAAATAATATATCCATCAAATCCATAAATATAGGAGAATTAGTTAATCCAAAGGGAATAACTACAAACTCATATTTATCATATCTTTTTTGGAAGGTAGTCATTGGGATATCTTATTTCTTCACACTCAATTGATGAAGAATAAATTGAAGGTAAATCTTGGAGAATAATTTATCCACTTTATGTTGATCAAATAAATAATCAATACTCAAGAGAGGGTATTTATTCCCTAATATGATCCCATAAATCTCTTTATAGTCAATTCCTAGTCCCATTTATCCATATTAATTTTTCAAAAAGAAAAAAATTTCTCCCTAAGGAGACACATATGGTCAAGTAAAACCTTTTCCCAATAGGTATTGTAGTTGTTTATTTATTTCTTATAAAGCCACATATTCTATTCTATATGAAATCAATGATATTGTCTTGTATCAAGGTATGATTTCTATTTTTAACTCTACATTTCTTTGTGAGAGGTCTAAGAAACACTTTAGGAAATACCTCAATGTATTCCTGAACAATGAAGAAATTTTCTATCTTTAAACATCTATTTTTATCCCCCTCTTCTCTGATCTTCTCAATAAATAATCCTTTATGAGGTTATTTTAAACAAATCTCTAGCTCAGATATCTCTCCTTTAAAAATAACTCAAGTTTTTCTATTCAATGCCACTAAAATTTAATTACTTCTATAATTGATCTTAAAATTATACTTTGACATCTAATCCATCCCTAGTATAGTGTCAAATTACACCTTGGAAATAACTACAAAATCTGTAATGAGATTGTATGTTCCAAAGATGATAATAGAGTTTATATACATATTTGATGATCGGATAATCACTCCATAATTCATAATAGATAACTCAACTTCAATTATTGATTATATATTCTTTGTAAACTTGGATAAAATAAAGGAAAACAAAAATCTAGAGTCAAGTGATTTACTTTCTAGCTTTTAGAACACAATAAGTGTACCTACCACCACATATTTTGATGCATCTATATCATTCGCCTTGATTGAAAGAGCATGACCATGATCCCTTGGCCTATGATAAATTTTATGGTGAATACCCTCCATTTTCATCTAATTTTGACATTTATTTTCAAAGTGAACTAGTTTTCTATACATACAACATTAAAAATCAAGATTTACATGCAGTGTCTTTCCATTATTCTTTGATTTGAAATTATGATGCCTCACCTCACCATGATATTTCTGATCAATATGGAAATTTCTTCTAAACATATATAACTTTAAACTTCCATATAAGTGTTTCCCTAATTGTTTCTTCCCACATTCATTGCAGATGGGTTGTTTCAGCTTCTTTCATTATGTTCCATGATAAAAATTCTTCATTGAGTTTGGATATATTTATATCATTTTCCATTTGTCCTATGGGACCACTACATCTCCCTAAACTCCATTTCAACCATGATAGAACTGTGTACTATAATATTATATAATTCATGGTCTATATTTTCTAGATTCCACCATAGGTTGGTCCTTAGTTCACCAAATAACATATCAACATTTCCCTTAAGAACTATTATAATTTTGGAGGTTCATCGAGCATGTATTGTATGTTTCATTTCATAGAACACCTTTGAATCAATTTTCTCATGCATTATCTCTAATAATCCTTATCTTTTTCTTACAATAAATGAGTAAAATAATTGTTGAAAAAGATTCTCCTCAACTCTTCTCATTCTATATTATTAATCTCCTCTCTTGGAATTATGTTCATAATTAGTTTCCCCCACTGATAAGCTTCTCCTTCTAAGTGATAAACTAAAATTGATACTTTCTACATCTTTGAAAAATTAAGTATAAAAAATATATCATCTATAATGGTAATCCATTATACTAAAATTAATGGGTCAACATATCCACTAAAATAAAGTGGTCATTGATGCATATAGGACTCAACTTCATGTTGTTCCATTCCAGATGAATCTGAGTGCTCAAAATATTTAGGTTATTATTCATAACCCAAAATGGATTATTCATAATCCTCATGAAGTTATACATTCTAGATCTTATTATGTTAGGAATATCTCTATTTAAATCCCTTTTTTTATTTTCAAAATAAATCAATTTTTCAATTAGTGGGAACTGCACAAACAAATCACAGACAAAATTCAAACAAAGAAAACTCTTCCCAAACAAAAATTCAAACTTCAACACATAAACCAAGACATTTTTAAAACTATAATTCAGGAAGGATTCAAAAATTGGAATTCAACCCACAAAATCCATACCAAAACCTGATGAGATCTTTATCATCACATCAGAGAAAGTCATGTTGTATCCTTCTTGATTACCACCTATCAGCATCGTCACCCTACCACCACTGGAGAAGAATACCAGAGAAGGTTTTATAAGAAGAAGAACCACACCATTGATGTCTCCATACAAGATCCCCAAATACAAGATGAAAACCTTCAAAAAAACTAAAATAGACCTGAAACAAACCATGTATGTTGATTACTTTCCTTGACACCACATCTTCATCACACTAAAGACTCCACAGAGAGTCAAATCTAGACAGAAAACAACAAAAGATACCATCAAAACAAAACAATCATATAAGGAACCAAAAATATGATGAGATTTCCACACCAGAACCAGCGGGAGTGACCAGCAAAGCCCCACCTCACTGATGAAAGAAAAAATAAACCCACAAACCATCACTGAACACCTAAAAGAGGAAAACCGATGACTCAACACCGACGAAGTACATGCGCCTGGATCTCCGACAGCCTCTAAAACCACATCCCAAAACCTTGTCATCACCCCACTTCTGATCTGCCTCAGAGAAGTATAGATAGAGATGAGGCTAGATCAGGGAACCGAGAGGATGAGGAACCCAAACGATTCCATAATGATGGGGAAGAAAACCAAAAATAAACGAAGGATGATGTCGAAGTTCCTTGAGAACTAACATCCACCGAACCACAAAATCCCAAAACCTCTTAGAAACCCTACTTTAGATCCGATTTGGAAATCCACAAGGTAACTAGAGTTTAGAGCAGGAGATAAGCAAAGGGATATAATACAGACACCAACAACCAGCCTCCAAACAGGGTAGAAATAAGGATAAAGAGGGAAAAATATGGTAAGAGATGAAGGGGATGAAGTATATGAACTCAAATGCACTGATAAGCCCACATCATAGGGTTTTAGGAGGAAACCCTAGGCGGGGCAGATAGGGGATGGGATATTCGTGAGATAAATCATTCATCATTAGGTTAGGAATCTCAACATTGTATTATCCTATGCACTCATTATTTACATGGTTCCTCATATTTCCCTCAATTTTTTCAAAAAAGAATTCCATAATGAGAAACATGTTACCCTTAGGAATATTCTAATTCAAAATCCATTTTATGTTTGAAAAAAAAAACATTATTCAAATATTTTATTATTTAATCCACTATAATAAAACATACATTTTTTATATATCCTTAATAATGGTTCACAAAAATCATGTCATTAACCAAAAACATCCTCCATAAGTTTCAAACTAGATATGAAACAAGTCCTTTTTTTTGCACTACGTGACTGCCATGTTAATTCCAAATTTTCCCTTTTATGTATATTACCCCTAGGAATAACTATGTTAGATCTACATACACTTGTAAAATCTAGAGATGGATTTCATTTCATAAAACCACCCTATTTATAATTCACCGAAATTATAGGATGTTTTTCTATAATTAAACCTATCCCTATGGTTATTAATAATTCTTTCAATTCATAATTCTCACAAATATCTTAAACATATTTTGATACCAACTATGGAATCCCACCATTTTAATATAAAAAATTCTTTATTTAATAAAATATTTAATAATATATAGGATCTTTTGAGTATTAATTTCTTGGAAATTTGGAACATAATACATGAAAACATAAACATTCTTTAAATTCTTTTGAAAGGATTAATCATAGACTTATCCTAGGTTACTTTTAAAATATCTTATATCCCTAGTATATACATGAAAATAAATTGGTGAGTATAAACCCTATTTAGCATATAAACAAATAAAATATTTTTCATTTAATCATTAGGTGTAATAATAGGTAATGATCATAAGAACATGAGGCATACTTTAAGAGAATGATGATGAATAATAACATGGTAAAGTGGATAAAACATAAAAATGAGACATTCATAAGAATATGATGATTTTTTTAACATGGTTTCATAAAAATTAATTACCATTGTTAATCACCAAGGTATCATAAAACATCTCATCGTTATAGATT
The DNA here is from genome assembly GCA_963277665.1 of Viscum album. Taxonomy (NCBI): domain Eukaryota; kingdom Viridiplantae; phylum Streptophyta; class Magnoliopsida; order Santalales; family Viscaceae; genus Viscum; species Viscum album. The sequence goes on along the minus strand of OY728126.1, from coordinate 274,546,490 downwards.
AATTATATACCCAATTCATTGGACATAAATCATGACACACCCTTTATATGTTCAAATTAATGGGTGCTGCACTGATAAAAATTAAAATTATCATTAATAACCTCTGGTAAATAATGAATATGTTTCACGTAAAAGTCATTAAATTCATAAATTCTTAAACACATGAGCATTAAATATTTTGGTCAGAGTGAGTATCTCATGAGGGGTTGAATTGAGTACCCAATAAAAATTTTGTTAAAAATGGAATTAAATAAAATCCCTCAATATGTTAAAATAGTCCCATTATACCAAAATAATATTTTACTAAATGTTTTAATCTTTTAGAAGATTTATTAACAAATTTATTATGTATCATATAAAAAATATACAATATTATTTTATCCTTTGAAATAAACTTAATTAATAAAAATATAATATAAACACTAATTAAGTTAAACTTTCAAATTAGTTGCTTTGTTTCTCAATTTAAAACAGAAATAGTTTTAAATAGAATAATTAAAGTAAGACAATCCAAAAAAAACACACAGTTAAATTGAATACAACAAGTTTAGTCTCAAGATTAAACATAGTCCTCTCTACTTAGAAATCACCTAACAACAAGGAGTTTATATAAAATAAACTAATGATTCACAACATGGATCAGTTTTAACATTATTATACCAATTTTCCAGACCACAAATGGCATTTTCCATAGTTTTCATGGGATTAAAAAATATAATAGGTTACCCAAGTCCTATATCATAATTATTTTGGGACATACAGATAAAAGAGTTTATGAGAAGACGTCAAGTATCTTCTAATTTAAATTATCATGTAATGTTTTTATTATAAAATATATTAACACACAGTACTCATAATGTAAAACAAACTATGAAGAATAATCAAAAAAAATACTTAAGGGAAATTAGTTTATCGGTCTATTAGGTTTTGTAGTTTATGAATCCATGAAAGTTATTTTAATTGATGCTCAAGTCATGTTATAAAACTTGTTGTAGAATAACGTTTCATCATCTATTTTTTCTTGGAACTAGATAAATGATGTTCTTAAGATTCCTTAGTCTATTGTAAAAAAGTTGTATCATAGAATCTTTTCTAGTTCATTCAAATAATTTCCAAGTCATTTAATGTGTGTGTGTGTGTCTAGGTGTATTTCAACATATCCATTTTCAAACGAGGGAGCCTACTTCCTCATTTATCAACAACAACAGTACCAGTAGTAAAGAGAACCAAACATATCCTCTCTATACTCATAATTCATGTCTGAAAGGAAGTTTAATATGACATCCTGCCATTTACTACATAACTTTTCATTACATTTTACAAATAGATGATCTTTAAAATCTAGTGTCTTGGAAAAAAGGTACATAATACATGAAAATGTAAAATAATATTTTAATCATCTTGAAAGGATTATTGAAATGTTAATACTAAGTAAAATTAATTAATCTCATTACCTGGGTATATACATCAATGTAAATGGTGTGTAGAATGCCCATTAAGAAAAACAAGTGAAATAGCTTACATGTGAACTTGAGTGATATCAATAAGAAGATGGGGAATACCATAAAGGTGTGATAAAGAGGCATATCATTATAATAATAACTTGAAACGTAACTTGATAATGTGGATACAAAATTTAATTTATACATTCATAAGTATATTACCAAGGTCTATCCCCAAGGTTTCATAAAAAATACCAAGGTTATTCAACAAGGTATCATAAAACTTGTCATCTCTAGAGATTAATTTCTTTACCCAATGCATTAGAGTGATATCAGGGCGCAACATTAATATGTATTTAATTTAATGTGATCCATATATATCATAATCAAATATTTCATAAATAACCTAATGAGAATAAAAGAAATGGTTTTTATATCAAAATCAAGACGTTTTAGAAAGTGCTTAAAAACATGATCATTATGTCATTTTTAACCAATGGAAAGGGAAAGAGAGATTTATGTATGAAAATTACAGAAAAATAAAATAAATCATTTTTATGTTATGATAACTAACCTGGGAAATTAAATATGTTTTTTTATTCATATAATAATAATAAAAGAATTTCTTGATAAAAAGAGAGAGATTTAAGATGAAATTTCCGCAGCATAACGATTATACAACATGGTTTTAGAAAACATTAAAAAGAGAGGGGATAGAGGTCACCCATTAATAATAGATTCATAATAATGTATAAGGATATAATAATATTGAGATAAGAACATGGTATATAAATTTTCAAGACATACTACATAAAATAGAATTTGAAAGAAAAACAGAGAAGTTACAAATTCCCTTACAAAAATTCAGTAGCCTAACAACATCGCATAAAAATTCATAAAATCAGTTTATGAGAGTGAAAAGGGTATTTATTAATTTTTAAATAAAATGTACCAAAATAAAGATACATAATAACATACCCCAACATAAAAAATGGAAATTTAAATCCATAACATAAAATAATTCTTGACTAAAAGAGGAGGGTGAAAGGTTCCCTTACTTTAAAGAGTAACTTCAAAACTCATAGGTTGGAACTTTAGAGGCTTGAGGGAACATTGGGAGGACTCCTTAGGAGATAAAAATACCATATATTCATTGAGTAGGAATTTTAAATGAATGTAATGAAGGAATGGGTTGGTATTTATAGCAAAAGTGAGGGAATATTTTATTAATTTTCAAGGGACACCTCATTAGGGGTATTTGTAAAACCATGAGCATGCCCATGGTATTTTCCCATGGTTTTGGACACATGGGAAACATAATATAATATTCTAATCCAAATTATTTGACCAAAATTTTAAACTACATATTACCTCATTATGATGTCATAAAATACACCGAAAACTCAAAAAAAGTATTTTTACAATTCACTGAAAAAAAACATTTTATAAAAATCTCATAAATTCACCCTAACCTAATATAGATGTTATCAATTCAAAAATGAAATCCATTTTATAAAAACAATTTTCTAAATATGAGATATTTAATTTTTAAATGAAATTACTATTTTCCCAAAAAAAATACTTATACGTAACTACTAATTTCTAAAACTGTTATTTACATATGTTATTATATAATATTACCATTCAAGATTCCTAAATTATATTTATACATAATTAAGTGAGTTGCTATTACATTGGTCATACTACTATTCATAAGGGTAATATTACTATTCATAATTTACTATTCACCAAAAAATATGTTGATCTTATCAAAATATAAATTTCATGTTGATCCCAACTGTATATGTCTATTTTTTTAAAATAATTTCACATTATTAATTATTTAAAGTATAAAAAATATTTTAAAATGATCACTTTTTTTAATATTCATCAATAATATGAAACATAGAAAAAATACTAAAAATCCATCCTATTTTAATTTTGACATTTAAAATTCAAAAATGATGGTTATTTTACCATAATAATAAATAACAATTTATTTATAAAAATAGAGTACACAAAGTAAATAAGGCCTCATTACATATCCCCTTATAAAACCTTCATAAGACCAAAGAGTAAGGTGTGTAATGATGATAGAATCTTGGGGCGGCTCAGATAACACTTCCCGAGTGAGATTTATATCATCTTGAACTTCTCCCAAAGGCGACTATGTTCAAGATTAACATGTTGAAGATCGGCTTGGGATTGGTCCTGCGTAAATCCCAGTTATGTTATCTCCTTCCCAAGCTCTGACAGATGGGATTTGTATGTCCCAAGTCTACTGGATGAGGCCATTGACTCTTCTTTCTTCATTAATTAACCATGATCATTTATATTTATAAAAAATAACCATAACGTTAAGGGTATTGTTTCCAATAGTCATATAGACCAATGGTCATAAATAACCAAAGATTATATAATGGTCAAAACCCATAGGTCTCATTTAAATTATACTCACTTCATTAATAAAAGGATATAGTTTTGGTGAGTACAAAATAAAATAACACAAAAATTCAAGAAGTAAAAATTATTCAAAAGTTCAAGTCATTACGTTATTTCCCCCTTAATAAATTTCATCCTAAAAATTTCAACTCGTACCCTCGTAAGAGAAAAGGTGTGGGTAATTTTTCCTCATAAACTCCTCTAGTTCCCACGTGTCTTCTTCATATTTGTGGTTCATGCACAACACTTTGACAATGTGGGTGGTCTTGTTGCATAGAACCTTGTCTCTATGATCCAAGATCTCCACCAGTTGTTCCTCATAAGAGAGGTCTTGTTCCAGTTGTACCACCTTTGGATTTATTACATGTTAAGGGTCAGGTATGTACTTCCTCAAGAAGGATACATGGAATACATCATGGACTTGTGGAAGATTTAAAGGAAGTGCAATCTGATATGACATTGCTCCTACATGATCAAGGATTTCATAGGGGCCAATGTACCTAGGGATGAGCTTCCCTTTCTTCCCAAACCTGATGACTCTCTTCCAAGGTGAAATTCAAAGAAATAATTTTTCACCAACATCAATTTCCAAGTCCCTTCAACGATTATCGGCATAGCTCTTTTTCCAACTCTGAGCAGCCTTAATGTGTTTTTGGATGGAATGAACCTTTTCTGTCATGTCTTGTACAATATTAGGCCCTTGATGACTTCTCTCACTAGCTTCATCCCAACAAGTAGGAGTTCTACATCACTTCCCATATAGAGCTTCATAGGGTTACATTTGAATGCTTGAGTGGAAACTATTGTTGTAAGAGAACTCAACTAATGGGAGATATTGATCTCATCCATCATTAAATTATATTGAGCATGTTCTCAGCATATCCCCAAGTTTTTTAATAGTTCTTCCAAATTGGACATCAATTTGGGGGTGATAGGTTGTACTGAAATTCAATTCGTTACTCAGAGAATGATGAATACTTCTTCAGAATTTTGATGTGAACCTTGGATCTTGATAATATACAATAGAAAGTGGAACACCATTCAGCCTTACCACTTCTTTAATATAAATCATCACAATATGATCAAGAGAGACATCTTCTCAAATAGAGATAAAATGGTTAGTCTTGTTGAGATGGTCCACTATAACCCATATCACATTGTTTCCTTTGGAAGGTCTTGGGAGACCAATGACAAAGTCCATAGTTATATTGTCCCACTTCCATGCTGGTATGGGTAGAGGTTGTAATACCCCTTTAAGAAGTTGTCACTCTTCCTTCACTTTTTTACATACTGGGCACCTTATAGTGTATTCATTAATCACACTTTTCATATTATCCCACCAAAAATTATCACGAAGGTCCCTATACATTTTCGTGCTTCCAGGATGTGTAGATAAAGTAGAGTTATGAGCTTTATCCATCAGATCCTTCCTTATTTCTAGAATATACGGAACACATTGTCTTTTATGAAATTTAAGTACACCTTCTTGATCAATATTGAACTCAGGAAACTCTCCATCCTTCACATCCACAAACTTCTTTTTGTAATAAAGGAACTTCTTTCTGAGCCTTATTGAACTTCTCTAGTAATGATGATTGAGAAATCATTTAGGATAAGGTTGATGATGCCCCTTACCTTATAATTACCATGTCCATTTTCACTAGGTATTGGATCATGGGATCTCTTTGAATCCTCATCATGGATAGAACAATTGGGTATTTCCTACTTAATGCCTCAGTAACTTTATTTTTCCTTTCGGGATGATAATCAATTTAACAATCATAGTCTTTAAGAAGTTCTAACCATATCATCTATCTCATGTTAAATTCCTTTTGTGTGAAAATATACTTCAAACTTTTATGTTCTGTGTATATATCACATTTCTCCCCATAAAGATATTGCCTTCATATCTTCAGAGAAAAAACAACTACAGCCAACTCAATAACATGTATAGGATAGTTCTACTCATGAGTCTTAAACTATAGTGATGTATAAGCAATGACTTTTTAATTTTTTATAATGATGCAAAAATCCCTTTCAGAGATGCCTCACTAAAAAAATAAGCATTCTCTACTTTAGGGCAGAGTTAAAATGGGTGCAGAAACTAGTCTCTTCTTCAGCTCTTAGAAACATTCCCCACAATCCTTGTCCAGATGAACTTAGCCCCATTTCAATTTAACTTTTTTAGTGGATTATAAAGTCATGAAATGATTTTCACAAACCTCGTATAATATCATGTTAATCCAAGTAAACTATGAATATTAGTTATTTTTGTAGGTTGAGTCCACTCTTCTACAACTTTTTTCTTTACAGGGTCAACTATGATTCCTTCATTGGTTACATTGTGCCCCAAGAAAGTAACTTGTTGTAATAAAAACTCACACTTTCTAAACATTTCAAATAACATATCCTTCTTTAGAGTCTATAATATAACCCTTAGATTATCTTTATTATCCTCCCTACTTTTAGAATATATCAGAATATCATCAACAAAAACTACAAAAAAGCTATCAAGTTAGTCCTTAAAGACTCTATTCACCAAATCCATAAAAATAGCATGAGAATTAGTCAATCCAAAGGGCATAACAAAAAACTCATAATGCACATATATTTATTAAAAGTCAGTTTTTGGAATATATTCCTTCTTCACCCTCAATTGATGATAACCATATTGAAGATCAATTTGGGAAAAGAATTGATCCCCATAAAGTTGGTCAAATAAGTCATAAATTCTTGGAAGAGGGTATTTTTTCTTCCTTTTGATCCCGTTTAGTGCTCTATGATCAATTCTTAGCCGCATTGATCCATCCACCTTCTTTACAAAGAGAACAAGTGCTCCATAAGGATACACACTCAGTTAGATAAACACCTTCTTCAAAAGATCTTGGAGTTTCTTATGTAATTACTCTAACTCCATATTTTCCATCCTATATGGGTTATTTTATATTAGATGAGAACCAGGTATGAGTTCAATGGATAACTCTACCTCTCTTTCTAGAGGACATCCGGGTAACTCCTCAGGAAATACACTAATGTATTCTTGTACTATGGAGACATTTTATATCTTTATACTTTAATTTACTTCTTCTTATTCACTAAATAAATCCAAATAGTAAGCTGTATGAGGTGCTTCTAGACAAATATTAGGTTGACAAATCTCTCCTTGGAAGATAATTGTAGGTTTACCATTCAATACTACTGTGATATCCTTACTTCTATATTTGATTTTAGCATTATACTTTGAGAGTCAATCCATCCCTAGTATAATGTGTAATTCCAACATGGGAATGACTATTAGATTTACAATAATATTATTCTTACTAAATTAAATACTAGAGTTTCAAAATACTATTTATTCTTGGATAATCCCTCTAAGTGTCTTCATAGATAATTCAACTTTTATCAATTTAGGGGTTGATTCTAAATTCATTGCAAACTTGAAAGAAATAAAAGAATGCATAGAACCAGAATCAAACAAAGTACTTACTAGATTTAAGTGAACAACAAGAGTACCTTCCACCACATCATTTGGAGTTTCAAAATCATTTTTCACGATAGAAAAGGCATAACCTTGCTCCCTCGGCCTTTAATAAGGTGGATGGTGATTCCCCACCACTACCCTAAAATTTGGATAGTAATTAGAAAAGTGCCTGAGTTTTACACACACGAAGCATTGGACATTATGTAGAGATTTTACCATCATCGATTTTTCGTTAGTGTTTGTAAGTTGAGGCTTCACCTCACTATATAAATTCTGTGCAATTTGTCCATCTCTTCCACACTTGTAGCACTTCCCACTTCTGAGAATGTAGTTCCCTAAGTGCTTCTTCCCGCATTTATTACCCATGGAATGTTTCACTTTCTTGCCTTCTCTTTCCTGATCAAATATCCTCCCTATTCTTGGTTCCATTGATATCTTCTTGTCATTTGATTTATGAGACCACTATGTCTCAATGAACTCTAGTTCAACTTTCATAGCACTCTATATGATCTCCTCATAGCTACCATAGTCTCGATTGGATATATTCTTCTGAATATGAGGTCTTAGTCTACCAAATAATCTATCAACATTCCCATTAGGATCCATGACAAAGATTGAGGTGTAATGGGAATGTCTTGTGAATTTCATCTCGTATCTTCGAACAAATTCATTCTCCTTCTACTTCAGCTTGAGAAGCTCCTCCATTTTTTTTCTCATCGAATGAGGGAAATACTTATTGAATAATATCCCTATGAACTCTTACCACTATATATATTAAATATCCACTATTGTAATCATGTTTTTAATCATTCCCCACCATTGATCAGCTTCTCCCTTTAAGCGGTAAACAGTCAGGGCGACCTTTTCTAGTTCTGAACATTGGAGTACAAAAAAGATCTTCTTGATATAGTCAATAAACTCTTTAGAAATTAATGTGTTAGTAGATCCATTTAATTTTGGTGGTCATTAACAAATAAAAGACTCAATATAAAGTTTTTCCCTTCATACTAAAATTGGTCTCTCAGTTTTATTCAACTTATTTTACATTACTTTAGTTAGTTGTTTCATCATTCTCATAAAAGTTTTCATTATGGATTCCATCGAAGGGCCGTCATCACATGGTCCCTTACGGTCACCATTTGAATGGTTCCTCCTATTGCCCAAAGTTTTCGAAAATAATAAAACCTTAGTGATAATATTATTTCATTTATGAATATTTTAACTATAATGGATTTTTATGTCTTAAAACTTCATGCTTAAACATATTATCCTTTAACAACAATTAAATTTTTCTAAAAATACTTTATAATGATTCATAAAAAGCTTGTGGTTAACCAAACATATCACCTGGGAGTGTCAAAAAATAAGTGCATCAAGGCTCATTGTCGTGCACTAGTTCTCATTTGAGTCAAGCACAAAGTTTTGTTTTCAGGCTTTACCCCTATATACATTTGTGCCAGAGCCACTTCCACTTGTTCGTATCTAGATGGGGATTTATTTGTTTTGAAAACACTTAATTAATATTTCAACAAAATACCAAGAAGATTTCTTATATTTAAACTTTTATATATTATTTTTCCTAAGGTTTTACTATCCTAATTAACACAAGTAACTAAACTCTATTTTAATACCAACTATGGCATCTCGCCTTTTTATTACATAATTTTTCATAACATTTTACAAACATAGGATCTTTAAATTCTAATGTCTTGGAAAAAAGGTACATAATACACGAAAATATAAAACAATATTTTAATCCTCTTTAAAGGATACTTGAAATGTTTATACTAAGTAAAATTATTGTATCTCATATCCTGGGGACATACATCAAAGGAAAGGGTGAGCAGAAGGCCCAATAAGGAAAAAAATTGAACCAGTTTACATGTAAAGTTGAGCGATATCAATAATTACATGGGTAATATCATAAATTAGTGATAAATAAGCATATAATAAAAATAATAATAACTTGAAACATGACTTGAAAATGTGGAAAAAACATTTAATTTATACATTCATAATCATATCACTAAGGTCAATCCCCAAGGTGTTATAAAAATTACCAAGGTATCATAAAACTTGTCATCTTAAGAAATTAATTTCTTTAACCAATGTATTAGAGCACTATCAGAGAGAAACCTTAATATGTTTTTATTTTCATGTGATCCATGTAGATCATAATAAAACATTTCATAAATAACCTAAATAGAATAAAATAAATGGGTTTTATATCAAAATCATGATATTTTAAAAAGTGCTTAAAAACATGATCATTATGTCATTTATAACAAACATAAAGAGAATGAAGGATTTATGTATGAATATTTTAGAATAAAATAAATCATTTTTATTTAATGATAAATACCCTTATAAATGAAATATATTTGGGTATTCGTATAAGTAAAATAAATGAATTTCTTGGTAAAAAGAGAGAGATTTCAGATGAAATTTCAGCAGCATAAAGGCTACACAACATGGTTTTATAAAACATTAAAAAGAGAGGGGATAGAGGCCACCCACTCATAATAGAGTCATAATATAGTATAAAGATATTATAATATAAGGATAAGAACATGGCATGGAAATTTTAAAGACATATTACATAAAAGATAATTGGAAGAAAAAAAGAGAAGTTACGAATTCCCTTATGAAAATTCGGCAGCTTAACGATGTCGTTTAAAAATTGAGAAAATCATTTGATGAGAGAGAATATGGTATCATGTCATTTGTTCATAAAATGGACCAAAATTAGGATACATAATAACATACCCCAACATAAAAAAATGGAAATTAAAAGACATAACATAAAAGAAGTCTTGACTAAAAGAGGAGGGTGAAAGGTTCCCTTTCTTTGAAGAGTAACTTCAAAACTCGAAGGCTGGGACCTGGGGGGATTTAAGGCACTTTGGGAGGACTCTTTGGGAGGTAAATATACTATATATTCGTTGAGAAGTAATTTTTAATGAGTATAATGAATGAATGGGTTGGTTTTTATAGAAAAATTGGGGGAATATTTTATTAATTTCCAAGGGACACATCATTAGTGGTATTTGAAAAACCATGGGCTTGACCGTTATTTTTTACCTTGGTTTTCGCCACTTGGGAAACCTCATATAATATTATAATCCAAATGAGTTTTACATAATTTTAAATTACATATTACATCATTATGATGTCATAAAAAACACCGAAAACTCAAAAACTGTATTTTTACTATTCACTGAAAAACAAAACATTTTATAAAAATATGATATATTCACCCTATCCTATATAGATGTTATGAATTCAAAAATTAACTCCATTTTATGAAAAAAAAATTAAATATGATATATTTAATTTTTAAGTAAAATCACTATTTACCTGAAAAATACTAATACTTAACTAATAACTTCTAAAATAGTTATTTACTTATGCTATTATATTACATTACCATTAAATATGCCAAAATTATATTTATACTTAATTTAGTGAGGTTACTATTCCATTGTTCATATTACTATTCATAAGGGTAATATTACTAATCATAATTTTATATTCACCAAAAAATATGTTGATCTTAACAGACATTAAATTTTTTATTGATCATAATTGTATATTTCCATTTTTAAAAAATAATTAAAATTATTAATTATATAAAGTATGAAAAATATTTTAAAATACTCTATTTTTTTAATATTCATCAATAATATGAAACTTCTTAGAAAAAAAAATAAAAATTCATTCTATATTAATTTTAACATTTAAAATTCAAAAATGATGGTTATTTTTTCATAACATTTTTATTTATACAAATGGAGTACACAAAGTAACGAAGGCCTCCTTACATATCCCCTTATAACACCTACATAGGACCTAAGTGTATGGTGTTCAATGTTGATAGAATCTTGGGGTGGCATAGACAATATTGCCCGAGTGGTGATTTCAATCTTCTTGAACTTCTCTTGAAGGCGATTACGTTCTATATTAGCATGTTGAAGATTGGCTTGGGCTTTGTCCAAATCAAATCTCAGTGATGATACCTCTTTCCTAAGCTCCAATAGATGGTCTTCGTATGGCCTGAGTCTACTATATGAGGTCATCGACTCTTCTTTCTGTATTAATTAACTATGATCATTTGTATTTATAAACAATAATAATAATGTTAAGAGTATAGTTTCCAATGGTTATATGGACCAATGGTCATAATTAACTAATGTTTATATAATGGTCGAAACCCAAAGGTCTCATTTCAATTATACTCACTTAATTAATAAAAGGATATAGTTTTTTAGTACAAAATAAAATAACACACAAATTCAGGAAGAAATAATTATTCAAATTTTTGGGTTGTTATATTTAATGAATTATCTATAATAGTTAATGCATAATCATTAAAATAATCTTTATCATTAAGTTGGATAAAAATATTCATTATATATATATATATGTAATTCAAAAAGATAAGTGAAATGAAATAGTAGTGGTTAGTCCTTAAATAGTGACATTTGAGTTATCTAAGTATGGTGATGACTCGGATTCTATCTGTGTGATATTGGAACGGTATCTTAATCTAGTGGTGAGACACCGATGGTGTGTTAGGTGGGTGGTGTGCCATGATGGAAGTGTGTCATGCCAACACTTTGTCAATTTTTTGATCTGGTGGTATGATTTCCTTGATAGTGTCTCTAGGCAATGGTGAGATTTTTTTGGCGGTGAGACTTCTTTGGAGATGTCTCATATTTTTTTAAATTTACATCTTATCAATGACTCATTATGAATGTTGATACTTATCCTTATAGGGGAGTCTTATTTATGGTGATTATTTACATATTAAACTATATTTTTGTTAATATTTATTATAATGTAAAATTATAACAGAAAACATAAAGTTGGGTTTAATGATCAATAAAACAATGAGGTCCACAATCTCTCCATTTTTTATGATCACAAATCATGGAATTTTAAATTCATGGAATCAAATTTAAAGCCTGATATTTTGTACATATGGAATAAAAGGAATAGAAAGTGAATAAAATAACTATAAATGTAAATTCCATAGATCTTCTCCCCATTTTGGGATTATCAAAATGTTTATAAATGTAATGGATGAAGAATAAAGTAGTAAATGAAAAATAAATAGATTAGTAATGGCATTATAATTCCCATGAAAAAAGGAAAGGAAAACAAATCCCAAAAAGTGTCCAAAAAAATTACATATAAAAAATACCATCAAAGACACTAATTCCAAGGATCAATGCTGCTCGAGTTGAATTGAATGAAAAATAAGAGTATTTTTCATGTCCTTATTAGATACAAAAGTGTAAAGACCTAGAAATTTCAAAGAAAATTTTTTCTTAATTTTCTTTGGAATTTTACAAGAACGCAGTTTCTGACGGCGCCTGATTCTGAGGCCTGGTGTGCCCGGAATCAATTTCCGAAGTTTGGCTCAGGTACGTTCAGTGAACGAACGAGCGGGTTTTTCTAAATTTTGAACTGGTGCTCAGAATCGAATTCTGAGGGCACAGATGGAATAGTAGCGCCGGTATTTTCTTAGAAACACCTTTTCCAGAGTTTTGTTTGCTCGGGTGTGGTTTTTAGTTTTTTGGGTTAAGTTAATAAATAAAATAAAGTGGTGCGACAACTTTATTTTATTTCACTTTAAGCCACTTTAAGCCACATAAGCTAAGTTAAGCAGATAGGGTGGAACCCAAAATATCCAACCCACTTGGTAGGATATTTGTGAGGTGGGTCCCGCACGAGCCCCACCATTTCTTTTGCTCTAAGTAACGCACCCGCGAAACCCCTTTTTAAATGAAAGTCAACCAGTGCATTTTCTTAAATTCTTAACGCCCCTTTTAATTGGGTAGTTAAGTCGTTACCATTAATTCACCGAATTAATGGTTTGTTTCTTAACTTTGTTTTTCGTTTGTTGGCATAAGAATAAAATAACACCAACACATGTGGATGGCTTGTTGAGAGGATTTGGAGAAACTCTATGTTCTTCATCCTCCTTCGCGAAGAATGCGAAAAACGCAAAGAACACGAAGAACGCCGAACCCTCGGAGATCAACGACGCGATGTCGTGTACCGCGACACCGACGATCCTCCTTCCGTGAAGTTTCTTCCGCGACGATCCTTCCCCATGACAATCTTCGATCATCAACCAATTGAGGTAGGGGATTACGGATCTTTTAATTTCCTTTGTGGATTTTATCCTCAGCATGGGTTTAAAGGGTGCGATTAAATCTGTGTGTTTTCTTTAACTCTCGTAGATCATCTACGCGACGTCGTGTACCGCGACGACGCGACGCCCCTTCCGCGACACGAAGATCCTCTTCTTCTACGACGGTCAATTCCGCGAAGAACTCACTTTCGACGACTACGACGAGGTATGGGTTTGTTTCATTTAAATCTTTGTGATTTATACCCGCGGCGTATGATTAAACTTTTGTTTTGAAATATTTAAAATCGTTAACGCGGTGGGTGCGGACCAATGAACTAGTCCGAACCCACCGCCCCTTTCGTTCTTGGTGTGCGAACCGGCGGATATCAACAAAACTAGCCGCACGGGCGATGTGAGGTCCTCGCAGTGAAGGACGGACCCCGAGAGGGCCTTTGGCAAAGACGGCGTGAATTTACGACCACCGGAACTCGTTCGGTGGTCAGCAGAGCAACCCCTGGGCATGCCACGCTGGCACGGTGGTGCCGGCGGTGGAAGGCGGCGGCGCCCGGCGCGCTGCCATGGAGAACCACCGTGGCTGAAGCCGCAGAGGCAGGCCGGCCGTCCCGCGACCACGCGGGACCAGCGAAGGACGGGACGCGGCAGCCAGCTGCGTCCGCTGGCAAGGGTGGCCCCACGCGGGTCTGTGGCTCCATCACGGGGGGGTAGCACGCCCCCCGCTCCGCTCGGCCGTAACCGGCCGAGCCGACCCACCTGACGACCGGGTCGCGCCCACGCCGGCCGGGTCGGGTCGCACGCAGACGGGGTCGGGCCACCCAGGCCGGGCCGGGCCGCACCGGCCGGGTCGGTCCGGGCCCAGACCCCCCGTTTTCGGACTTCTTCAGTCTTTTTTCCATATCTTGGGCTACAGACCTCCGTTTGACGGACCATCAGCGCCGATGCGATCCTTGGATCGAGACGGTCGTTTCGGTATATCGCATCCAAGGTTTCAGAGTACTTTGTGTTCGGCCGAGTTGGTTCGTACATGAAACCAACCGGGCCCTCAGAGCGAAAACGCTCATAACTTGAGTTCCGGACGTCCGATTGACATTTCGTCAACTTTGTTGGATTCCTCTAAGTGAGACGGATCTTTTGTATTACTCCTCCTAAGGTTTGGACGCAGGTGGAGTATGGTCGGGTTGGTTTTGCCTTATAAACCAAACGGGCCCCTAGAATGAAAAAAGCCAATAACTCACAGACCGGGCGTCCGATTGACGCGCCGTCTATCTCGTTAAATTCCTCTTGATGAGACGGAAATTTTGGCATACTTTTCTAGAAATTTGGATGCATTTGGATAGTGTCCAGGTTGGATTGCACTTGAAATCCAACCGGGCCCCTGGAACGGAAAAAGTGATAACTTTCAGACCGGACGTCCGTTTGACGAACCGTCAGCGGCGTTGGTGATCACGTTGAAAAACGGTCCCTATGAGAATACCCTATGTGAGTTTGGGATACAGTTGAGATACGGCCGGGTTGGTTCGAACATGAAACTAACCGGGCCCCTGGGACGAAAAGGCTAATAACTCACAGACCGGGCGTCCGATTGACGCGCCGTCTGTTGTGTTGAGACCCCTATGACGAGGCTTTCCATTGATATACTTCATCATGGAACTTGTGATACTTGTATTATTGACTAGTATCTCGTGGAGCAGACCCTCCCGGAGACGACCGTGCGGAGTACGGAGACCGTGTAGCCGGATGAGACCTGACGACTGCTTGACCGATCGACTCGGTGTGTTTCGGAAAGCCCAGTGGGGAGCGCTTAGTTGTAGTGGCAGACCCACAGTGGAGGATCGCATGGTTGTAGCGGCAAACCCGCGGTACTCAACAGAAGGAGTACCTCTATAGGCTATGAGGGGGAGAGCTTAGTTGTAGCGGCAGAGCCACGGCGGAGGAGCGCTTGGTTGTAGTGGCAGACCCGCGGTACTCAACAGAAGGAGTACCTCTTGAGGCTATGAGGGGGAGTGCTTGGTTATAGCGGCAGACCCATGGTGGGAAGCGCTTGGTTGTAGCAGCAGGACCACATTACTCGACAGGAGTAGTACCTCAGCAGTCTTAGATTAGTGAGCAGTACCTCGGAGTTGTGACAGGACCATTGTGCACTCCAGAGACGGGGCTCTTCAGCAGTTACGGTTTCGATAATGAAAATCCTGGTTTGAGCTGAGTCTAAGACCTTTGTACTTACCTCATTATTGAGATGGGTTACTTGATAACTTAGGTATATGTATGGGCATATTCCTGGGCAGCGTTTATCCATTGATTTTCATAATCTTGTGTTTCCTCATGGTTGAGATGAGTTACTTGATAACTTGGGTATAAGTATGAGCTTATACCTAAGTAGAGGTTATCTGTTGATATATTCTTTGTGGTTATCCTTGTTAGTTTTAGTGATACCTTGAGGGTCTCGAGGTCCCATATGAGTAACGTTATACTCACCCCTACACAGTCTATTCCCGCACCTCGTTGTGTTGGTTGCAGATGACGGGCAGTGCTGACGGAGGCCGAGTGTTAGAGGACTGGACGGTACCTGGAGGTGGACCACCCGACGAGTCAGTATCTGTAGGTGGACTTAACGGTGAGACGACACTCAAAGCGGGTTGATGAGTGAGAGCATTGAGGAGTTGCGCTATCTGTGCCTACCCTTCAGGTAAGATCCGTGGTGGACGATCCAGGAGCTGCTCCATCTGTACCTACCCTTCAGGTAGGATCCGAGGAGGACGTCCCAGGAGCCGCTTCCATTCTTCCAACTATTGTCTCTTTCTATTTTACTTTTATTCAGTTGTAGTTTTACTTTCAGTTGGGTTTGTATTCTGGCCCATTTACTTCTCAGCACTTCTCTTTGTACTTAGTGTTTACTTCCGCTTGTACTCTGTGGTGTTTTGTTTACTTTTATGAAGGTAATGCCTTCTCAGTTATTGGGATTTACGCCTTTGGTGCTAGTCGCCAGCCCCTGGACTATGGAAGGAGATCTTAGGGTAGTCACGGCATGGGCCCCGAGGACGGGTCGTGACAAAAAGGTATAGCAGTAGGTTCATAAGTAATTGTAGGAATGGTTGAGGGTACTAAAGATATAGATAACGGAACATCAGAAATAGATAAAGGATGTAGAGGCTCATAAATGAGGATCAATTGAAGGTGTTTTACTATCTTCCTGGGAGATAGAGAAAATGGTTGGAACTTAGGTGGAAAAGATGCATTAGGGTCTCTGGCCACTCTATGCCAGATGTACTCTAGGGTAGTTGCAAGAGATTTCAGGTGGAAAGTAACAGGGATATCTTTATAAGATATAATAGAAGTACTATCCACATGTAGAGATGGTTTCATAATGTTTATAAATTACATGATAATATTTCCACCTCACTCCCTTTCAATGAAAATCTATTTCTTTTTTTCATAAACCTATGCAGTGTAGGAGTTGAATCTTTCAACTTGTTTACTTGTTCCTTAAAGGCTCGGGGTGTAAGAGGAATCCAAAAATTCTTAACCAAAAAAATGAAATTGGTATCCATGTAATGCTTAGTATATATTATTGAGATATAATAATTTATGTCTTTGGTTATGGTCTCCCCATAATATTTAATGTCCTCATCATATTATGTAATCAACTTGATAACATGATCACTATTATAACTTATTCTTCTTAAGGCCTCTTGAGACTGATCTAAAACAACATATGAAGTACTATCTGAATAGTTCTGATCACTTCTCTGACCACTCATAGGATAAACTTAACATCAAAGATAGTTTTAGGAGGATCACTTTAACTAGATTCCATTGAATTAATATTTTCAACATTCTCCAACAATGCATCCAAGATTGATGAACAAGAAGATTGTGTCTCTTCCGCAATAGATCGAAAAGACTCCAGCTCACTAGAATGTCATTTATTCTTTATCTCTACTTCTTGGATATGGTGCATCATATTTTACTGAATGTGTTTAATAACCAAATCAATGATATATCTTACATCCTTCTCATTAATTATAGAGACTTGAGGATGTTGATTCCTTCGTTTCACATCAAAATTAGATAACATCTTTTTACATAAATGTTCCAAATCAACATTGGTTACTACATAAATTGGAATAGGTTGGACAATAGGATAATTTTTTCTCAGAGAATAAATCTTTTCTAATAATCCAACAACATCATTTTGAGAAAACATTCATACTTTAGTATCTCTATCTTCTCGAATTTCAAGTTCATCATTATTTGGTAAACTTCCAATAATATAAGAAAACAAATCACATTCCTCTGACATGGGATTAAACCATCTATCAAAATGATTTATAATATTCTCAATAACTAATGTAGTATAAACAATTTATACTACTAGATTAGGTACACCAATAGAGGTCTCAACTACTATCTGTTTAATAGAAGGTGATTCTTCTATATGCTCATAAACTAAAGGCCTGTATAATGCAGAAATATCTCTAAACTAATCATAAAAAACTTTCTCCACACACTCAACATAAATCTTCTTTGTCACATGTTGATCAAAAATAGCTAAATCAGAAATCATTTAATCATCAACAGTTGATACAGTATAAACTCCATCAGAAACTTTATGACTTTTTGATTCCTCTCCCTCAACAGATGCATTTCATTCATCTCAAGAAGTAATATTCACTTCACCAATAGAACTATGAAGGTAATCTAATATGTAAATAGAACCACCAAGAGAAGTAAGAAGAACTTGAAGAATATGAACATCATATCTTCTAATTTTCCCACTAGAAACATCAGTATCTAAAACATCATCATCATCATAATCCTCATTTTTATCTTCACTTCCACTTCCATTTTGATTTTCATCTTCTTCATTAGCACCATAACAATTATCATCATAATATTTGTAATAAATTTTGAACTAATATTATCCAGAGACTTATGTCTCTTACAAATCACTTTTTACTAATTTATCTCTTTTATGTAGAGTCCTAGGAAGGCTAGGAACTCCAAAAGTGATAGCATGATAACTAAAAAGATGTGTTAGGGTCACTGCACTCATCTATTTGATATTTGTCCTCTTATTTTTCACCCACATAAACTTCTTAATTCTCATCAGAATACTAAAAATTTTCATTAATTTCTAGACTAGGGTCAACAAGATCTCTTATACTTGAAGGAAGACCAATAGTGTTAAATTAATCAAATAACTTTTCAATATTACCTACCTATTTCTTTTTACATGTGTCCAAAAAGATCTTCATCCTTATATAGATTGTTATAGTAAAACAAAATCCACCATAATCTATAATTGATTCTTTATCTTAAGAAACAATATCTATATATTTTAACATTATAGAATTCATCTTGGGATAGATTAATTAATTTTATCTCGAGGTTGTCTTGATCATTTCAAATATATGAAGAACAACATATTTGAAAAATTTTATCTTCTTTACACTTTTCTTAATATAATGAAAATATACATCTTGATACCTTAGAGTAACAAGGTCAACCTTCCTTGGGAACAACATGTTCTGGATGAATTTGAAAAGAAATATTCTTTCTCAATATAACTTAGAGAAAACCAGCCTTCTAGAAATTCCATATCCAATGAGATCAACATGAGACTCTTCATAGATTAAATTTCCAACATCATCTAGAATTGTTCCTTTGTAGTCATCAAACACACCTTCATGTGTAAATTTCAAGAACCTAGACCATTGCCTCGAATAAAAAGTGATTCTATGACATTTAACTCTGCTTCACACATAGAATTCTTCTTTTTATTCAAATATAAACTCCACATACTGATAGAACTCAAAAACCAAAATAGGATAAAAAGGTCTCTTATTTGAAGGGAACCAATCTATGCATCCTTGATTCTGTTGATCTTTAAACACTAAATATTTGCTCGAAAGTAGCCATTCTGATTCAATATCCTTCTCAGGTGCTAAAACCAACTTTTCTATATCAGGGTTTGTTGGATCAACTAAATCTCAACAACTGGACTCACCTTTACATTTCTTTGTGGAATGTGACTCATCAGGAAAACAATTAGAGGATTACTTTTCTTTGGACATGCA
Organism: Viscum album; assembly: GCA_963277665.1. Lineage (NCBI taxonomy): Eukaryota > Viridiplantae > Streptophyta > Magnoliopsida > Santalales > Viscaceae > Viscum > Viscum album. The sequence continues at coordinate 274,526,891 of OY728126.1, read as the reverse complement.
GATCTACTTGTAAAGCTCGGGTGGAGGTAAAGGAAGGTCAAATGTTGGGAGAGAAAATTGGTGGAACATGGCTCAAGAGAAAAATTTGGTGTGAGGAAATTTGTTTCTTGGAATTAGACAAAGTATTACATTTATTTTCATTTGGAAGTTTAGGGATTCAAAAAATTAAAATTAAAAAATGGGAAAAAAATTGAATCGACTTATCAAATAAACCGTATAAAATATAAAGAAAATAAAAATTGTAGGTTCAATAACTGAGAATTGAAATTTTGAAATGGCATAAGATAATTTTCAATGGTGAAAAATTTTACAACTGTAATAATTCCAATGGTGAGAAGTCCAATAGTGATACTTTCAAAATGATGAGACATTCACAATGTTGAGAAGTCCAATAGTGAGACATTCACAATGGTGAGACATTTACAATGGTTAAACATTAATAATATTAAGACATTCATAATAGTAAGTCCTATAAAATTAAACTTAACAAAAATTGATCATAAATAATTCATGCTTGATGAAATTAATTATCTTAGAATTCAAAGGATTAGTAAATATATCAGAAAGCTTATGTAATGGTCCGGACCTCTATGGTCCATTTCTTTGCGGAAATCTAGTGGTTGAGGTGTTTTTGGAGGTTAAGGAGACTCATCCCCAACACTTTTCCAAATTTCTAGTTCTGTGAATAGTGTTTATAGTTTAATGAAATGGTTCATGGTGTCTCACAGTTATTGTCTCACAGTTACTGTCTCATAGTTACTGTCTCATAGTTACTGTCTCACGGTTACTGTCCCATGGTTACTGTCCCACGGTTACTGTCCCACGGTTACTGTCCCACGGTTACTGTCCTACAGTTATTGTCCCATGGTTACTGTCCCACAGTTACTGTTCCATAGTTACTATCCCAAAGTTACTGTCCCACAGTTACAGTCTCATATTTACTGTTTCATATTTCCTTTTCCAAATTTTCATATTTTTCCACTTTTTCAAATTTAATGTTTTCTTGGACGTTAAATGAATTCAAAGCGTTTTAAGGGATTTAAGTCCAATTTAAAGTCCATAACTCTTATATTAATTTTTCTAAGGATTAGTATGCATTTAATTGGTCAAACCATGTGGTTTATTAAGATCTAATTTTAATGAAAAATCCTGCGTATCTTAAACCACTACTCTGTTAAATCTTCTAAAGTGACGAGATATATTCCTCCCTTGTTCTTCCTCCTTGTTCTATGGTTTGAGACACTCAAACCTTTCATTCATTCTCATAGGAGTTTTTCGATCAAACTTTCCTCCTTAGTTTAGTTCCCCTTGAATATTATTCTTGCTACAAGTGAACCCTCTAGTTTTGGTGCAACCAAGTAGTATCAGTCAATATTTGATATAAGGTATGATCTGCCATCATTATTTTGGGTTCATATCCTTATATTTATCCTTTACCTTTTATGGAATACTATCTCTATGTTTCTAATGGAATATTTTTGGGTGTTGGCTGGTGTGGTGGTATCTCTGCATCCTCAGGTGGATGCAGTCCTCCAAGAGAGGTGATCGTGATCTAATTTTTTAGTTTATTCAAAGATTATTGGAATCCTTTTGAGGTAGGTGATTCATTTCTTCTCTTTTATTTTACATGAAACTATAGAGTTAGAATGTTTTATCCCACTGTATCACAATGGAATTAAAAAAATAAATATTTTAATCGGATAAATAAATTGATATCGATCGTATGTTATTGCCTCTTATTTTTCTAGATAGTGTGATATCTATGATTTCTTTGTTTATCTTTTTTTCATGATGGAAATTGGTGAATAATGTAAATCCAGAATTAATTGATAATTGTTTGGCTAAATATAAATAGTCATATAAATGAATCTAGTTTTTTTATGTAATTTGATGTTAATCAAATTGATGCAGTAAGAATGTTTAATCAATTTGTGATAGCTATGATAGCTTGTTGTTTAGGTTACCAATATTTGAAACCTAAAAAAATAAATCAGTTAATTCCATATGGATTAAATAACTGGTTGTTTGGTAAAAATATAATTCCTCATAGGGTTCTAGGTTACCCTATTGCTTGTAAAGGCCATGAGCCATATGCTTAGAGCTATGAGAGATCATTATGTATGAAGGAATAATGCCTTATTTAAGGTCCAAGAGCCCAGTTTATATAATGTTTTTTCCTACTACTTGTGTTATGATGTGATCTGGGAAGGCTATTGTGATATGTGGCGGCAGGGAGGCCTATTGGATATGGTATTAGTTGACACCTATAATGGAGAGATGCATCGGTTTATGCGTGAGGGTGTAGGGGAGGACACTAGAGATGATGGAACGGGTTGGATGTGAATGATTGGATGCTTGCTGTTTCTTTTTGGTTTTTTATCTTCCTTTCTTTCCCCACTACTCAGGGTAGCTAGATTTCTTACCCTCCTTCCAAAAATGGGCAAAGACACGCTGGGTATTCCATGTGCTTTCCATGTTTAGTTTTCTGAGGGAGGATGGGTCTATGCTCTTTCTATAGCCGGCAAAGACTCGAAGGGTAGTTCATCTACTCACTGTGTTGATCCCCATTGTGTTTAGTAGCTTAGAATTATTTTCTAGAATGTTTGAGAATATAGGAAAGGAGTATTGATATTAATAAGTTATTGAATTAATAATGTTAACCCATGGGATTGGAGCTTGCTGGGATGCAATGATGAGGATGAAATTTAAAGTAATAGTGGACTTTGGGTGTGATGCTAATGAAATATAATGTATAAATTGTTAATAGTTAATTAATGTTTAAATAATTAATGAACGTAAAGTGAAACTGATAAAATTGGAATGAAGTAATTTAATCAAACACTTTAAATGGTTGTGTGCTTATAGGATACCTAGTATTAGAAGTGGAAGTTGGGAGTCTAAGAGACGTTGGCTATAGTTGAGTCTAAGACTATGTTATTCCCATAGTGTGGTTGTGAGTTATAGTATATTCTGTACCTTTTGTGTTTTTATATGCTACTCTACCCCGTCAGTTATGGAAACTAACACCCCAAGGATTTTGAGCCCTAGGGGGTGTTTTCCCTAACGTTCTGTTGGGAGGATGGATGGATGACTACCCCCTTTGGCCCTACACTCTTCTCTTGGTAGTTACTTGTTCTAGTAGGCACAGTGGTTAGCTTTCCCCATATATGTGTATAGAGGGTTGAAATGGCTTATGGTTATTCACACACATATATTCTAGATATAGTTTCCTATAGACTACTATAGGCATAACATGTATAGGTTGTCATGGATTGAGGATCCTTACTTGATATGTGGGATGTAATGGCTTGAGGTATAATTCCCGAAGTATGATACACATTATGCGAGCTGTGGTGGCTCCTAGAAAATACCTGGTTACTTTGCTAATGTGTATGTGGTGGTTTTGTTGCATGAGGTGCATGTTGTAGTGCTTCACCCAGGTGTTTGCGAGCAAGCATTTTTTGAGAAAGATGCTTAGGACGTGCGACATTGGGGAAAAATGCTAAACCAGTGGGGAAGTATTAGTGGGGTACCCTTGATATTCTTTATTATATTATATACTCGTGTATGTGATACTTGGTGAGAGTAGACAAGGTGAGGTTGGGAACTTAGTATACCTGTTTAGGTGATGTGTTAGTTTCACTGGTTGTTCACTGTGCTTTAGCATGATTTTTTTACTTTTACATGAGAGGCTCTGGGGAGGATCCTACTAAGTATATTGTTATACTCACCCTATATTTATATAAACTATTTTTTTAAGTCACTTGGAGAAAGTTGGAGATCAAGCTGGTTACTACTAGCTTGGGGTTGTAGGAGCTGTTCGGGATTCGTGGTCGCTATTGTTTTACTTTCCTTTGGTACTTGTAGTTTCCCCTTTTAGTTGTAGTAGTTTTGTATGACATTGCATATGTCTACTTGGGATTTATTTTATATTTTTGTCTGAGTTGGAGTTTTTTGGTGTCCATATTATCTCTCTCCTTTGCATGTGTTCTCCTAAAGGGTAATGTCTCTCATTTGTGTGTTTACTATACCCTCAGTTCTAGTCACCAACCTAGGGCCTACTAGATAAGGGACTTAGGGGTCACTATCTCCCTTCTCACATTTCCATCCTAGGAGGGTTACACCTTGTGGGAAGGGGGTTGTGACAGGGGGTCATGACATAGTGTTATTAAAGTTTTGGTTGAGGGATATGATAGAGTTTGGTGTTAGGCACAGGTGAAGTTGCATGGGTTGGTAGGGAAACAGTGTTAGTCATGTTTAGCAAGTGATGTAAATACTAGAAAATGGCTATGACATAGGCGTTTAGGCCCCCTATGATCTGATGCACAGACCTTTAAGTTTACGATGGATACTAAATGAGGTGAAACTAGTTGCAGGGTAGAGACCTAGGAAAGGATCATGCGCCATTCTTCTTTATTCCTGTGTTTGAATGGGTAAACCTGAAATGAATAAAAGAAAACAATTAATTAATTAATGTTGATTCTTCTATTCCAGTTTTAAGAGCTCTAGCTATTTGTTATTTTACAGGTATGGGTCTAGGTCAACTTCCTCATCATGATCACATAGAAGGTGTCCAATAGGTTGTTCTATCAGATCATCGTAGGGTAGAGGTTGAGGATGACGACACTTAGAGGAGGTCACTTCGACAGTTCTGGTGCCAGATTCTGCAAAAGTATGAGGGCTCTGTTTCAGATGCAGTCATGGAAGACTATTTAGAATAGGTCGGGATAGGATTCAGTTTTACCTATGCTTGGAAGAAGCACTGAGTGTATTAGGTCGTGATGATGCTGTGTGGAGCAGCGAGGCAGTGGTGGTTCTTATTCCTCGGGAATCATGAGGAGTCGGCGATCTCATGGGAGGAGTTCTGAGACAAGTATAGAGCCAAGTTTCTTTCTTTAACCACAAAAGAATCCAGTCGCCATGAGCTTATTAGACTTATAAAGGGGATCTCCAATGTGTGAGATTTTGGAATCCATTTTAGGAACCTTTTACGACATGCTTCCAACCTTTTTCCAGACGAGGAGGCCAGGGCGAGGTATTTCAAGGAGTCTTTTCATCCATATATCTAGTGCCAGGTCACCCCATTTATGTTAAAGATGTGTCTTAATGTGCTGGAGAGGGAAGAGGTCGTCGAGAGTACATTGGCCCAAACTGGATCTTCATGAGAGGGGATTTTTCATGATTACTTATGTAGTAGAGTTGTGGTCTAGGTTTTCCGGTTTTCAGGACAGAAGAGTTTTTGTTCGGTCAGGGGTAGGTCCTAGCCCTCAAAATATTGTTTATCTGGGGGAAGAAACTCTCAGGCCTATTCCAAGGGATCATGCACTTGTTTTTCTTTTAGAGGTAGAGGTCATCAGTAGCGAGAGTGCCCAACATTTCATAGCAATTATCGTACACTAGGTGTTCCGCTCCAGGTTCCTTTGTGGAGGTAATTCTAGTCAAGGCAACAGCAGCAGGTTGCACCAACTTTGTATCAGAAAAGGGTAGATGGGGCAGGCATAGAACAGCCTCGTGATGCTCCCTATCCTCAAAGAGTAGAGTGCATCCATGGTGGTGGTCGTCATCAGGGTCTGAGAGGTCGTGGATGAGGTCGGGGTCTGCTTCATGCTTTTGTGTTGTCAGTGCCAAGCGATCCAGATATTCTTTGAGGTACGCTTTTCTTATTTTATACTTTGGTGTATTCCTTGTTTGATTCAGGAGTGACACACTCCTTTATATCACCAACCCTTTTCCATGCTTTTGTAATTGAGGTAGAGAGTCTTCCAGTTACCTTGGCATTGACTGCGCCAGTTGGAGGTTGAGCCGACTTGTTTGAAGTATGTAGAGACTATGAGCTAGTGATGGGGCAGCACCACTCTTGGGGAGATTTCCTATGTTTATGGATACAACCATATGATGTTATCCTAGTCATGGATTGGTTGTATTCGGAACAGAATATCATGGATTTCTTCAGAAGGTAGGTTGTTTTCTTCGATCAGGATAGAGATTAGGTGGGGGTTTTTGGTGAACGAGACCCTCGGATGTGTCAGAGGTATGTTCTGTCCTCATCATCCTTGATGGATGAGCTGATGTTGAGTTCTTTAGAGGTTCATAATTTGGCGTTTCCTTGGGTTTTTGAAGAGTACCCTGATATATTTCCAAAAGAGTTTTTATCATTACCCCCTTGACGAGAGATCGAGTTTGGGATCGAGCTACAACTAGGAGCATCTCCTATCTCTATGTATCGATATAGGATGGACCCTTATGAGTTATGGGATATACGTATATAGCTTGATGGTATATTACATTGTGGTTTTTTTCAGCCAAGTGTGTCACCATAGGGTGAACCTATTTTGTTTGTGAAGAAGGCTGACGGTATTTTGCACTTGTGTATCGATTATTGTCGCATAAACAAAGTGATAGTGAAGAATCACTATCCTATTTTGAGGATTGATGATTTATTCGATAAACTGAAGTGTGAAAGTTGGTTCTCAAAAAATTTATTATGGCCAGGATATCATTAGATGCTTTTGAAGGATGAGGATATCTCAAAGACTGCTTTCTGTTGTCGTCATGGGCATTACAAATTTTTTGTAATGTTGTTTGGTGGGACTAATGCTCCAGTTGTGTTCATGGGATTGATGAATTCTATGTTCCATGAGTTCCTAGATAAGTTCTTGGTGGTTTCCATCGATGAAATCCTTGTGTACTCCATGCCTAAGGAGGAGCATGTAGAGAATCTACACACCATTTTTCTAGTTTTTTTTCAACAATTTGGGAAGTTGTTGAAGTTTTATTTTTGGGCTTGAGAAGTCCGTTTCTTGGGGCATGTTGTGTCCCAGTAGAGAGTAGTTGTGGATCCATCAAAGATATAAGTAGTTGTGTCTTTGGTAGCCCCCAAAATAATGGAAGAGGTGCAAAGTTTCCTTGGTCTTGCAGGCTACTATAGGAGGTCTATAGCCAATTTTTCTCAGGTTGTGAATCCTCTAATTGAATTGACTAGGAAAGATCAAGAATTCGTGTGGACTGATCAGTTTTTGGAAACTTTCAAGTATCTGAAGGAGAATTTGGTAAGTGCTCCAGTTATTTATCTTCCAGGAGAGGGGGTTCAGTTTGATGATTTATGTGATACTTCCCATCTGAGGTTAGGCTATGTTCTGATGTAGCAGAGATCAGTTGTTTTTATGGGTCTTGTAAGTTATGTCCCCATGAATGTAACTATTCCACCCATGATCTTGAGTTGGAATTCGTGGTGTTTTCTCTAAATTTGTGGAGACATTAACTCATTGGAGAATGCTTTTTGGTTTTCACCGATCATAAGAGTCTGAGGTATGTTTTCTCCCAACGTGACTTGAACTTATCACAGCATCAGTGGATGGAGTTTTTACAAGAATACAACTTTTAAATATTGTATACCCCTAGAAAGGGGAATTTTTTAGCTGATGCACTGAGCAGGAAGTCACATAGTGATACAGTGCAAGAATCTAGTGATTATTGGAGATTTATGGAAGAACTTTCAACATTAAATCTTGATATGGGAGAAGTTGGGGGAAGAGGTTGTCTTTTACAAATGACGATGCAGTCATCCCTGGTGCAACAGATGGAAGAGTCACAGTTGGGGGATCTTAAGGTAGAGGTCTAGAGAGACCGAGTTGTTTATGGTGAGGCCCCTAATGGTTGGTCTGAGGATGAACAACACTGAGTGTTGTATCAGAGAAGTATATGTGTTCCTTTGTCCATGCATGAGACAGTTCTTAAAGAGTTCCATAGTTCGCCTTTAGTAGTGCATCCTGGCGTGACAAAGATGTACCGAGCCTTGAAAAGTCATTTTTGGTGGACTGGGTTGAAGTGTACAGTTGCAGAGTTTGTGTCTTGATATTTGGTCTTCCAGAAGGTAAAGGTCGAACACTGTGTTCCTGGTAGTATGATTCATCTATTAGATGTTCCTCAGTGGAAGTCGGAGGACATCTCAATGGACTTTGTTACTAGTTTACCTCGAGCTCAGGGAGGACATGACTCTGTTTGGGTGGTAGTGGATCATTTAACAAAATCATTCTACTTTATAGCGATCAAGGAGTCAATCTCAGTGGAATTTTTGTTGAGGCAGTATCTAGAGGAGGTGGTAATACTTAATGGAGCCCTAAGGATGATCATTTCTGATCGAAATCTTCGTTTTACCTCTAGGGTGTGGAGAGGTCTATAACATTCTTTCAGTTCTTAGTTACGCCTTAGCACTGCTTTTCATTCATAGACAGATGATCAGACAGAGAAAAACATCCAGTCTCTTGAATACATGTTGCAATCTTGTGTCCTAGATTTTAGAGGTTCATGGATGAGGCACTTACCCTTGGTGGAGTTTTCTTACAAAAATAGTTTTCACTCCACCATTGGTATGGCACCATTTGAATCCCTGTATGTTCGACCTTTCCATTCTCTGTTGTGCTAGACTGGGGTTGGACAGTCATCAATTCTCAGACCAGAACTAGTGAAGAATATGACATATATGGTTCAGGTGATTTTTGAGAGGATGAAAATAGTGCAAGATCATCAGAAATCATATGCTGATCAAAGAATGAGACCCTTAGAGTTTGATATTGGGGATCACATGTTTCTGAAGGTGAATTCTTGTCTGGGGAAGTGAAGGTTCATTCGTGGGAGTAAGATTTCTCCCTAGTTGTTTGGTCCTTTTGAGGTTTTGGCTCATGTTAGAGACATGGAATATCTGATAGCACTTCCCCCATAGATGATCCAGATACACGATGTTTTTCATGTGTAACAAATCCATCATTATCATCATGATGAATATCACATCATCGATTGGGGACAGATCGATGTTGATGAATATGAGACCTTCATGGAGTGACCTATGTAGATGCAAGACTACAAAGAGAAGGTGTTGCACATGTGTTCTATTCCCTTGGTTTGTGTCTTGTGCGGACACAATGGCACGAAGGAGAGTACCTGGGAACGTGAGTTGTAGATACGTTCTCAGTACCCTGATTTTTTTGATGCTTAACTCTTTTCATGTAGCAATGTTCACTTCATGGGTTTAGACCTTTCATGTTTATAATATGGATTTATTTTGTTTCTTCTTACGGCTTTCTCTCTTTTGAGAGGTATCTCGATGAGTGGTTGTTCAGACCCCTTATCTGTTTCCTTTTGGGTTGGTTTTGTATTATCGAGGACAAGAAGGTTTTGAGAGGTATTTGATGTAATGGACCAGACCATTGTGGTCCATTCCCTTGCTAAAATCTGGTGGTTGAGGTGTTTTGGGAGGTCAAGGAGACTCATCCCCAACACTTGTCCAAATTTCTAGTTCTTTGAACAGTGTTTCTAGTATTATGAATAGTGTCATGGTGTCTCACAGTTATTGTCTCACATTTATTATATCACAGTTACTATCTCATAGTTACTGTCTTAGAGTTACTATCACACAGCTACTGTCTCACATGTATTATCTCATAGTTACTGTCTCACAGTTACTGTCTCACGGTTACTGTCTCACGGTTACTATCTCACAGTTACTATCTCACTGTTACTATCTCACTGTTACTATCTCAGAGTTACTTTCTCATAGTTACTATCTCATAGTTACTATCTCATAGTTATTGTCTCACAGTTACTATCTAAGAGTTACTGTCTCAGAGTTACTATTTCATATTTCCATTTCCAAATTTCCAAATTTTTCTAGTTTCACAAAATTAATGTTTTCATTGATGTTAAGAGCATTCAAAGCCTTTTTTAAAGAATTTAAGGCCTATTTTAATCCCACAACTCCTATATTAATTTTTATAAGGCTCAAGATGCATTTACTTGTTCAAACCATGTAGTTTATTGTGGTCCACTTATAAGGGAAACTCTAGTGTATCTTAAAACGCTGCTCTATTAAATCTTCTAAAGGGATGAGATATCTTCTTCCCTTGTTCTTCCTCCTTTTTCTCTAGTGTGAGACACTCAAACCTTTCATTACAACCTGTAGGAGTTGTGTGACCAAACTTTACTCCTTGTATTTGTTCCCCTATAATTTCCTTCTTGCTACAAGTGCACCCTCTATTTTTGGTGAAACCAAGTAGTATCGATAAATATTCAATATAAGGTATAATCTATCATCATTATTTTGGGTTCATATCCTTATTTTTCTCCTTTCCCTTTTATGGAATGCTATCTCCATATTCTTAATGGAATTTTCTTGGGTGTTGGCTGGTGTGGTGGTGTCTCTACATCCTCGGGTGGATGTAGTCCCCTAAGAGAGGTGATTGTGATTTATTTTTTTAGTCTATTCAAAGAGCATTGGGAACCTTTTGAGGTAGGGGATTCATTGCTTCTCTTTTATTTTATGTGTAACTGTAGATTTATCATGTTTTATCCCACTGAATCACAATGGAATTAACATAATAATTATTTGAATAGGATAAATAAATTGATAATGAAAGTATGTTATTGCCTCTTATTTTCTAGATATTGTGATATTTATGATTTCTTTGTTTATATTTTCATTCATGCTGGAAATTGGTAAAGAACGTAAAGCCAGAATTAATTGATAATTGTTTAGATAAAGATAAAGAGTCATATAAATGAATCCGGTTATTTTTGTTGTAATTTGATGTTAATGAAATTGATGTAGTAAGCATGTTTAATAAATTTATGATAGCTATGATAGCTTGATTTTTAGGATAAACATAGTTGGAACCTACAAATAATAAATCTATTAATTCCAAATGGATTAAATAACTAGTTGTTTGATAAAAATTTAATGCCTCGTAGGGTTCTGAGTTACCCTCTTGCTTGTAAATGCCAAGAGCCTTATGCTTGGAGCTGTGAGAGGTCATTACGTATGAAGGAAAAATGCCTTGTTTAAGGTCCAAGAGCCCAGTTGATATAATGTTGTTTTCCTGCTGCTTGTGTTGTGATGTAATCCTAGAAGGATGTTGTGATATGTGGGGGAAGGGAGGCCTATTACCTATGGTAGAAGTTGATGCCTAGAGTGGCAAGATGCATCAGTTTATGCATGAGGGTGTCAGGGAGGACACCAGAGATGATAGAACGGGTTGGATGTGAATGATTGGTTGCTTGTTGTTTCTTATTGGTTTTTTATTTTCCTTACCCTACTGCTCAAGGAAGCTGGTTTGCATACCCTCTTTCCACAAGGGGGTGAAGACGCATGGGGTTTTCCATGTTCTTTCTATGTTTATTTTCTTGAGGGAGGATTGTTCTATGCTCTTTCTATAGTCAGAAAAGACTCGACGGGTAGTTCATCTACTCACCATATTGAGCCCCCTTCTATTTAGTATCTTAGAATTATTTTCTAGAATGCCTGGAAATATGGGAAAGTAATAATGCTATTAATAAATAATTGAATTAATAATGTTAACCCATGGGATTGGAGCTTGCTGGGATGAAATGATAAGGATTCAATTTAAAGGAATAGTGTACTTTGGGGTGGTGCTAATGAAATATAATGTAGAAATTGTTAATAGTTAATTAATATTTAAATAATTAATGATTGTAAAGTAAAATTGATAAAAAGGGAATGAAGGAATGTAATCAATCTCTTTAAAAAAAATTGAGATTATAGGATACCTAGTCTTAAAATTATAAACTGGGAGTCTGAGAGATCTTATCTGCAATTGCGTCTAAGACTAGGTTATGCCCATAGTGTGGTTTTGAGCTATAGTATATTCTGTACATTTTGTGTTTCTATATGCTACTCCACCCCGTAAATTAGGGAAATTGACACCCCTGGGATTCTGAGCCCTGGGGGTGTTATCCCCAACATTCTAGTGGGAGGATGGATGGTTGACTACCCCCCTTTGGCCCTGCTCTCTTATCTTCGTAGTTACTAGTGCTGGTAGGCACAATGGTTAGTTTTCCACATATATGTGTAGAGGGTTGTAATGGCTTGTGGTTATTCACACACATATATTATGGACATAGTTTCTTATGGACTACTATAGGCATAACATGTATAGGTTGTGATGGCTTGAGGATCCTTACTTGGTGTGTGGGTTGTAATGGCTTGAGGTATAATGCCTGATGTATGATACATGTTATGCGATTTTTTGTGGATCTCGAAAAATACCGAGTTACTTTTCTTATGTGGACGTGGTGGTTTTTTTGCATGAGGTTCATGTTGTAGTGCTTTGCCCATGAGTTTTTAGGCAAGACTTTTTGGGGAGATATGCTTAGGACGTGCGACATTGGGGAAAAGTAGAAAAACAGTGGGTAAGTAGTAGTGGGGTACCCTTGATATTCTTTATTATATTATATACTCTTCTATGTGATACTTAGTGAGAGTATCCATGGTGTGGATAAGAAATTAGTATGCCTATTTAGGTGGTGATTTAGTTTCATTTGTTGTTCACTATGATTTAGCATGCTTTATTTAATTTTTCACAAGAGGCTCTGAGGAGGATCCTACTGAGTATACTGTTATACTCACCCTATTTCTCTATAAACTGTTTTTTCAGGTCACTTGGATTAGGTTGGAGATCAGGCTGGTTACTACTAGCTTGGGGTTACAGGAGATGTTTGGGCTTCATGGTCACTGTTGTTTTTTTTCCTTTGGTACTTGTAGTTTCCACATTAAGTTTTAGTACTTTTTCATGACATTACATATGTGTACTTGGGATTTCCTTTATATTGTTGTCTGAGTTGGAGTTAGTTGGTGTCTGTCTTATATATCTCCTTCTCTTGTGTTCTCTTAGAGGGTAATGCCTCCCATTTGTGTGTTTACTATACCCTCAGTGCTAGTCGCCAACCCAGGGCCTACTGGAGGTGGGACTCGGGGGTCACTATCTCCCTTCTCACATTGCCAACCTAGGAGTGGTACAACTTGTGGGGAGGGGGTCATGACAACTGATGTTATTTACCAAAGTATTCAAAAGTGATATCACATTTTTTAAAATTATCTCTCAAAAATTTATGTCTTACATAAATATGTTTTTTCTAGAATGTCATACATTATTATTATAAATATTAATAGCACTTGTATTATCATATTTTATAGGGACATTTCAAAATTGATATCTATAGTCTAGTAATTTGTGTTTCATCCACAAATTTTTTTCACATCATATACCTACAACCATGTATTCAACTTAAACAGTAAAAAGTGCAACATAATTTTGCTTCTTACTACACCAAGATACTAGTGACTTACCTAAAAAGTGGCATGTTCCAGAGGTTCTTTTTCTATATAACTTACATCCACAAAAATATACATCTGAATAAATAACTAAATGATAGGCTTGTTCTCTTGGGTAAAACAATCCTAAATTTATATTATATTTAAGGTATTTGATAATTCATTTTACAACATCGAAGTGTGACTATTTGAAATTTTCTTGAAAATGAGCATGCATACACACAATAAACTTAATATATATATGACTAGTAGTAAGGTAGATAATATTTCTAATCATACCTCTATAACTAGTTTGATCCACCAATTTCCCAGCTTCATCCACATATAATTTTCATGTGTTACTCATAAGAGTATCACTACACATAGTTCTATCCAGATTAAAATGTTTTAGATGATCCTTTTTATATTTTCCTAGATTTAAAATGATTTCTTTATTTATTTTGAAAATTTTGAAAACTATGAAAGATCTCTAGTTCACCCATTAAACTAATTTTAAATCCATTTTGCATCATTATTGAAAAATCAATACATAAATCATTTTTTGAAGATCCAATAATAATATAATTAATATAAATTTATAAAAATAAATCAACTTTTGAAATTTGTTTTATAAAACTTGAATGATCGACTATTTCTTTTGAAAAATCTTTTAAAATAAGAAAAGTGTTATCATGCCAAGATCTAAGAGCTTATTTCAAAACATATAAATATTTTGTTAATTTGAAAAAATTATTTGATATATGGGGATTATGAAAACCAGGGGGTTGTTCTGCAAAAACAACTTCAAATATATACCCATTGAATAAAGAAATATTGACATCCATTTGATAAAGTTTTAAATATAGATAAGATGAATAGGCTATTAATATTATAATTGACTCAAGTCTAGATAATGGTGAAAATTTATCCTCATATTCTATTCTGTAACGACCTAAATCTGGAGCCAATCAACTGGCGCCACGTACCCGGTTCGCCACATGACCTCAAGCGTGTTTCCCCAAACACCATAGGCTGTCGACTAGTAGTGAGGACCTCGATGAGTCGGTGGGGAAACTATGCCCTCATTTGGTAAAGTATGCAGTGGATGGAAAATAACATAAATAATAGTGGAGGTAGTAAACAGCACATGGAAACTGAACTAAACAGTAGAAGTAATGTATAATATAAAAATTATGCAACATTGTACATGTATCTGTGGAAAGCAGTAAACAAAGCAACTTGCTGAAATAAAACTGAAAGCCAAGTACTAAAAGTAAATAGTAAACTCTAGCAACATCGAAAGCCTAAGCTCAGTCTCATGCTCTCCAGTTCTATCCAGCAATCAAGAACCTAAGGTAGAAGGGCCACAATCCCTATCCACACCTGCAACCATATAACCTGTTTGGGCCGAAAAGCAGGACCCAAATAGGGTGTGAGACTAATCCCAATTGGCAACCACCAAAAGATCGGTGGCCCACTGTCAGTGAGAAATATAGCAAAAGTAATAGAAATAAATGTAGTAGAGAAATAGGGAAAACTAAAGTAAAAAATCTTAAAATTCTCCATTCAAATTTATTTAATAATTTAATTCAATCATTTAATCATCAACAAAAGAATCTTGCAAAAAGCTCTATAGCCCAAAGGCATAGCAATTAACAGAACAGGTATCTCAGCAGACTACCTAAACTACAAGTTGTACAAACCCAAGCTTGGTCTTTGGCTTGGTGGAATCATCACAACCAACAAACAATATTTATTACACTAACCCGCTGGGTGGATCATGTGGGAAGGCCCTTATGGTCAAGCATTCGAACAAAAGAAAAGACACTCTGAGGAAGCACTCAACGTCAATTCCCCCTACGGTCTTATAGCGATACTACAGACTCTCTGAGGAAGCACTTATGTCTAATTCCCCCTTTAGTCTCGATTCTATAATTATCAGACCCTCTGAGAGAGCACAATGTCAATCCCCCTTATGGTCTCATAATGGTAATAATTAAATAGGCCCTCTGAGGAAGCACTCAATGTTAATTCCTCCTATGGTCTAACTACACTGGGTTCCCGCAACCCTGAGTAAAAGCAAGCGTACGTAAATGATTCGTAGCATCCCTAAGTATGTTCAGCAAACTACTTGTATAATAGCTTCAATGCATCAAAATAATATAAATATAAGGCAATACATGTAATCAAATATATCAAGGCAAGCAAGCAAAGCAACAAGGTCTGCCTCACAGGAAACCTAAGCCAAACGATGATAAACAGCCAAAACAAGGGAAACAACCATGGGGTGATCCTCAAACATGCTAACAAGAAATTATTAATCATCTAATAACCTCAAGTATACATGCAATCTAAGGTAGATAGAAAAACAGGATCATAACCCTAACCCGAGATACCCGATACATGGATATCTAGTACTTTTGCACCAAAACTCAAGGACATTCAACGTAGGGCATCAAACCACCTACCTCAATCTTCATAGATTGATATACTTGAACCTCAGCCTACGAATCGGCCTAGAACGGAGTATATCTGCAAAAACATCTAAAAAGTTGACCTCATATAACTCATGAAAGAGGAAGAATCAGGAAACGAGGCCAAAGAAGAATCAAGAACTCACCGCTGTATTTCTATTGCAACTGACGGTGTTCGATTTGGATAGACAGTGACAGATCGGTGTCTCAGAGAAGATTCGGCCTCCTTAGATGCTCTGGGTTGAATTAGGTGGAGAAGGAGACAAAAACAGGGTTAAGGCGTGACCCCGGTCTGATTAATAAAATAAAAAGAAAAGTACACAGCGTTTACTTCATGAGTATACAGCATGTACTCGCCCTTTTCTTACACCGCATTAAGCAGCCTCCATATCACCGCTACACACCATGTGTGTGGCCCGAACATGTCTAGCACACGGCCTCGTGTGGGAGAAAAGTTTACGGCATGCACTAACAAAGTACACGGCGTGTACGTAGAAAATTTACAGATTTTCCCCTTTTCCTCAAAAACAACTAGAAATAGAAAAACATACCAGAAACAAAGATATGGGTTCTTACAAACTTACCCCCTTAAAGAAATTTGTCCCCATATTTCCCTAACAAGGAATAGAAGAAGAATCCTTGAACAACTCCAGCCATTGTGATCGCATGTCGGCCTCCCTTTCCCAAGTCTCGTCTTATACACGGTCCGGCTGCCATAGCACCCATATCAGAGGGACAGACCAGCCATGGAGTACCTTCTCACTACGATAAACAATCCTGATAGGATCCTCCTTGAACGATGCATCCTTCTCCATCTCAACCTCCTCGGGTTGAAAAACATGAGATGGGTCTAAGAAATACTACTGAAGTTAAGAAACATGGAAGACTTCGTGCAGATCCTAATACCTCTGAGGTAACTGCAACCTGTAAGCAACCAGTCTGACTCTCTCCAAAACCACAAACAGCCCGATGTATCTCAGTGAAAGCTTTACCTGTCTCCTAATCCTCTCGTGTCCCAACCTCAGGGTAACATGCAAGAAAACCGGATCTCTGACCTTGAACTCTAAAGGTCATCTCCACTGATCAGCATAATATTTCTATCAAGAATGTGCAGTAGCCATCCTCTTTCAAGTCAACTCCACCTGCTCTGTGGTCTCTTGAACAAGACGAGGTCCCAGTATAGCTACCTCTCCTGCCTCCAGCCAACACAAGAGTGATCAGCACGGCCTACCATACAAATCCTCGTAAGGTGTCATCTGAATAGTTTCTTGAAAACTAGTATTATAGGAAAACTCCACTAGAGGTATATGTTTCTCCCAATAACCTCAAAAATCAAGGACGCATGCTCGTAGAATGTCCTCCAGCACCTGAATCATGCACTCTGACTGGCCATCTGTTTGGGAATGGTAAGTTGTACTCAGAAGTACCTGTATACCTAAAGCCCTCTGTATCCCCTGCCAGAAATGGGAAGTAAAGCGAGAATCCCTTTCAGAAATGATAGAACTTGGAAACCCATGCAAGCATACAATCTCCCATATGTACAACCTTCCAAGCTCATCCACACCGAAGTTCTCCTTGAGCGGCAAGAAGTGATCAACCTTCGTGAGCCTGTCAACTACAACCCAAACTGCATCATTCCCTCAAGGTGATCTCAGTAACCCTGTCATGAAGTCCATCGCGACATCATTCCGTTTCCACTTAGGAATGGGTAACTGTTGTAGAAGCCCTGCTGGTCGCTGATGCTTTACCTTCACCTACTGACAGGTGGGGCACCATATAATAAAATCAGCCACATCCTTCTTCATACCTGGACACCAATACTGACGACGTAAGTCTTGATACATCTTTGTGACACCAGGATGAACTGCCTAAGTCGAAGCATGAAACACCTGCATCAGCTCCTCACGTATGTCTGCTGAAACCCATATGTGACCATGAAAATGTAACACCTCATCATCACCCACTATCCACCCTGGTGTAGGGTCTCCATCTGACACACCCTCCCGTAGGACCATGCCTTCTAGGTCTAATAGCTGCCTCATTCAAACTCGATTCAGAAGAGTGGAGGTAACAACTATAGAAGAAAGAATCATCTGTCCCTATCTGTCGTGCACCTCTAAATGCATCTCAAGGAATAGATCCATAAGCTGCCACTCACTGTTGGCCTCCCGAACTGCCTATAACTGAGTTCTCTTACTCAGTTCGTCGGCCAGAGCATTGCATTTCCCAGGCATATAAGCAAGATCGAAGTCGAAAGATTGTAGGTATTCGACCCACCTTTGTTGTCTCAGATTTAGGTCACGCTACGTGAAGATATACTTGAGGCTCTTGTGGTCAGTATATACCACAAAATGATCTCCTAGAAGATAGTGTCTCCAACAACACAAAGCATGAACAACAGCAGCCAACTCCAGGTCATGCGCAAGATAGTTCTTCTCATGTGGCCTCAACAGCCGATATCCATATGCAAAAACAAGATCCTCCTGCATAAGCACTGCTCCAAGCCCGGTGCCAGATACATCACAGAAAACTGTATAACTCTTGCCCGGCTCTGGTAAAACTAGAATCGACGCTAAACTCAATCTCCCCTCCAGCTCTTGAAAGGCTGAATCGCAAGCTTCTGACCAAATGTACTTCACACCTTTCTTATTCAAGCCCTTAAACAGCACTAGAAAGTGTGAGAAGTCCGGTATAAACTTCTTGTAGTAACTATCCAGTCCTAAGAAACTCCGTACCTCAAAGACATTCTTTGGTTGCTCCCAGGTAACTACCGCTCTCACCTTCTCTGGGTCTACCGATACTCATGTCTCTGAGATGACATGACCCAAGAAGTGAATCACGTCCATCCAAAAGTGGAACTTAGAGAGCTTAGCATATAAATGATGCTCTATCAGTGTACTCAATATGATCTCAATATGGGTAGCATGGTCGTGTCAAGTGTGAGAGTACACCAAGATATCATCCACAAAAAAAACCATGAAGGAATCCAAGTAAGGATGGAAAACTATGTGCATCAATTCCATGAAGACTATTGGCGCGTTCATGAGAACGAACGGCATAACCAAATACTCGTACAGACCATACCTGCTCCGAAAATCTGTGAGAGGTATATCAGATGGTCTGACCCACAACTGATGGTAGCCGGATCTCAAGTCGATCTTCGAGAACACTCTTACTCCTCTAAGCTGATCAAAAAGATCATCAATCCTCGGTCAGGGATATCGGTTCTTGATCGTTAACTGGTTAAGCTTTCGATAATCCACACAAAGCTGTAAAGTACCATCTGCCTTCTTCGCAAACAAAACAGTCGAACCCCAAGGGGAAGTATTGGGTTGGATAAAACCCTTTGCCTGCAATTCCTCTAACTGCTTATTGAGCTCTTTCAACTCAAGAATATCCATCCTATAAGGAGGTATGGATATCAGTTCTGCTCCTGGCACAAACTCAATAGAGAAGTCTACCTCAAGATCTAGAGGCAACCCTGAAAATTCTTCTGGAAAGACAACCAGAAAACAATCAACCACTGGAGGATAATCCATCTGAGAAGTCCCCTGATTGTCCAGATATAAACTAGAAATCTGGGCTGTAACACTACCCAACCCATGATGCTCTGGTCCAGCTCTACTTTCCTGGACATCCCATTCGCCCTTGTGAAGAAAATATTTTCCCTCTGGTGATGTGAAACTCACCCTGTGGCGATAGAAATAGACAAGGGCCTCAAAAGGAATAATCCAGTCCATTCCGAGAATGACATCATAACATGTCATCTCTAGGACATAAAGATCCCACAAGAAGTGACACACACCAACCTCAATGGGCACTCCTTGAACTGACGCACCCTAGTAGTTCTAAGTCCCAAGGGAGTGTTTAGTGTCATCATATCCTCAGAAATAAAGATAGTAAGTTTAAGTCTCTCCACCTTGTGCACAGATATAAAGCTTTGAGAAGATCCTATATCGAAAAGTACAGAAGACAAAACTGAGGCTACTAAGATCACACCTCATACTGTGGAAGGTCCAGGATCCTGCTTCTGATGAATCTTCTCTACCGCAAACATCTAGCCAGTACCACGGCCCTGTGTAGCAGCCTAAGATCCCAGAGATAATCCTCCCTGAGCCTGAACACCATGTCCATGGCCTCTAACTTGGCCTAAATGACCTGTATAACTCTAGCCCTTAGTCTGCTACGGAACTGGTAAACCTTCTCCTGTACACGGAGTCGAAACCGATCCTCCTTCACTAGCCGCTGGAAGAATAACCTTGAAAAACCGTTGCAGGTGACCCATCTTGCCGCAAACTCAGCACTCCACTGGGTCCCTTAGGCATTGTGGCTTCTTATGCCCATCCTTCCCACACTGGTAGCACACAACCTTGCTACCTGAAGGAACATCTCACTTCCTTAAGTCACCTCATGTAGACTCTCGATGGAGCTTCCTACTGTCAGTAGAAAGAGTACTGACTCTGGATGTTGAACTGCCCTGGCTCACTACTCCAGTATCTCTCAGATTCATCTCTATGATCAATTCCTAGTTGACAATAAAATAAATAAAAGACAACTGGAAGATGTTTACCAGCGATCTGATCTCTGGTCTGAGGCCCTCCTCAAACTTCCTCGCTAAAAATATCTCGTCATTTCCCAAAATTGGAGTGAAACATTATAAATCAGTGAAATGGTAGGAATACTCCATAACTGATAGAGTGCCCTACTTCATGTTCATGAACTCTCTAGATCTGTCAGCCCTCAGTGTCGTCGGGTAGAAGTAGTCGTAGAACGTATGTTGAAACTCGTCCCAAGCAACTATCTGCTGATGCCCTTCCTGAGAAACTACGTCCCACCATCTCTTGGCGTAATCTCACAGCATGTAAGTCGTGAGCATCACCATTCGATCTGGGGGTGTCTCAAGATGATAAAATATAGAAACAATAGCTTCGAACCAAGATTTAGAAGTCTGAGGTCCCCCATCCCATGAGAATGTGGGAGGATGTTGCTGCTGGAAGACTCGTGTAAGCTCTGCCATAGTCTGGGAAGGTTGCTGAGATCCCTGAAAGGTCTGTATGAACCTCATGAATCCCTTATGAAATTGTGCGTCTACATCAGTATCCTGGATAAATGCATGTGCCATATCCGGCATATGATCATCGTCAGATCCCTGATGTGCAATGAGAAGACGTCTTGGCGGCATGACTCTGTAAGGTAAAAATCACACCTTTATTAACAACCAGCACAGTTGCAACTCCAAAGGGAAAAAACAAAACAGAAGAGGAAAACTTTTAAAACTAGAAAAACATAGTTACACAGCGTGTAGTCCCTATACCCGGCGTTTTCCATAAAGATTTTACTTGGTCGTGTACATTGGCTAGGCTGGATGTGTAAACCCAAACTACACGGCATGTTCTTACATATACACAGCGTGTACCATCCTTTTTCCTCCTACCCGGTTACTCCTACACAACTATGTCACATGGACTATCCCATCCTAAGACTAAACGGTGTGTCTATCCACTTCATGGTGTGTATTTAAGGTTCTTCCCATGCCCGTGTCATTAGTCACACAGATTGGTACACGAACCAAAACTACACAGCATATTGTCCCTAAGGTTTTCCAACCCATGTATTCAACTACACGGCTGGCTCATACGGACCATTACTGCACAGCGTGTCAACATGGTACATGGAATATTGTTCCTGAGATTTTCTAACCCATGTATTCAACTACATGGCTGTATCACAAGGAAGAAGATTACCCAGCATGTACTTCAAAGTACACAGTGTGTAATCGTGAAAAGTAGTTCTTACCAAACAAAAGAACACATGGTGTGTGTTCATAAGGCCACACACCGTGTCATCTGAGTTTTGGGCAGTAGGCAGACAAAACACCCCAAAACCACTTAAAAACACTAAAAACCAGCACCTATGTGTCAAATTCCGATCTGTGGGGTCCCATAGTCCTTGTGAATCAAATATTGACATCATAATAATGTATATAACAAGTAAACAATATGATAATCCCATGATCTTCCAAATTACGACCCTCGAGGGAACATAACACCTTTAAGATCTATGCTTAGAATCCATGCTAATTAAGCTGTAAAATAAACAATACCCTATCAGCATAGCAGGTATTTCTATCACAGAAACTATCACAACATCATGCATAATCTATCATGACATCTATCACAACAACATGCAATTCCTAATGCACCCAAGATGGCATGGTAAAATTCATGACATGTGATTTTATAACCAGTTCCTATATGATGCATGGGATGGCATACCCTCATCTCAGCGGGCTGCAACAAAATGGAACCACAATCATATAAACTGTAACAGCACAAAACAAGTTCATCACCTAACGGTGGAATATAATCAACTATAACACTTGAAAAAACTAAAAAGTGCAATTATGAGGTAGTATAGCTTTTCCCTGTATATAGGTTAATTACTCTCGGGCATAGTTAAGCACCAACTACCCATTCCTTCCTTTCCCTGTCTATTGTTTCCAAACAGTAAGGAAATAGAAAAGAAAGAAAACCCCTTTGATGCCACTTTGTAAAAACCCAAATCTGGAGCCACTCAACTGGTGCCCCATACCCATTTTTCCACATGACCTCAAGAGAATTTCCCCAAATTCCAGAGGCTACTGACTAACAGCGAGGGCCTTGATAACTCAGTGGGGAAACTATACCCTCATTTGGTAAAGTATACAGTGAAAGGAAAATAACATAAAAATAGCGGAAGGAGTAAATAACAAACAACAACTTAACTAAATAGTAAAAGAAATGTATAATATAAAAATGATGCAACATGGTACATGTATCTATGGAAAGAAGTAAACAAAACATCTTTCTAAAATAAAACTGAAATCCAAGTACTAAAATTAAACAGTAAACTCTAGCAGCATCGCAAGCCTAAGCTCAGTCCCATGCTCTCCAGCTCTATCCAGTAATCAAGAACCTGAGTTAGAAGTGACACAATCCCTATCCACACCTACAACCATACAACCTATTTGGGAAAAAAAGTAGGACCCAAACAGGGTGTGATACTAATCCCAGTAGGCAACCACCAAAATATATGTGCCCCACTGTCAATGAGCAATATAGAAAAAGTAATAGAAATAAATGCAGCAGAGAAACAGGTAACACTAAAGTAAAAAATCATACAATTCTCTATTCACATTTATTTACTAATTTAATTCAATAATTTAATCATCAACCAAATAATCTCACAAAAAGCTCTATATCCCAAAGGCATTGAAAGTAACACAATTGGTATCTTAGCAGACTACCTAAACTACAAACAGTACAAACCCAAGCTTTCTCTTTGGCTTGGTGGACTCGTCACAACCAACCAACAATATTTATTACACTGACCTTCTAGGTGGCTCACGTGGGAAGGACCTTATGGTCAAACATTCGAACAAAGACAAAGACACTCTGAGGAAGCACTCAACGACAATTCCCCCTATGGTCTTGCAGCGATACTACAGACTCTCTGAGGAAGCACTTACGTCTAATTCCCCCTTTAGTCTCGATTCGATAATTATCAGACCCTCTGAGAGAGCACAATGTCAATACCCCTTATGGTCTCATAACGGTAATAATTAAACAGGCCCTCTGAGGAAGCACTCAACGTCAATTCCTCCTATGGTCTAACTACATCGGGTTCCCACAGCCCTGAGTAAAAGTAATCGTACGTAAACGATTCATAGCAGCCCTAAGTATGTTCAGAAAACTACTTGGATAATAGCTACAATGCATCAAAATCATATAACCAGTAGGCAATACATGCAATCAACTATATCAAGGCAAGAAAGCAAATAAAAAAGGTCTTCCTCACAGACAACCTAAGCCAAACGGCGATAAACAGCCAAAACAAAGGAAACACCCATGGGGTGATCCTCAAACATGCTAACAAGCAATTATTAATCATCTAATAACCTCAATAATACATGAAATCTAAGGTAGATAACAAAACAGGATCAGAACCCTAACCTGAGATACCCGATACATGTATATCTGGTACTTTTGCACAAAAACTCAAGGACATTCAATTTAGGGCATCAAACCACCTACCTTGATCCTCGTAGATTGATATACTTGATCCCCATCCTATGAATCGGCCTAGAACGGAGTAGTTCTGCAAAAATGTCTAAAATTTTCAACCTCAGATAACTCACACGAGAGGAAGAATCAGGAAACAAGGCCAAAGAAGAACCAAGAACTCACCACTGCGATTCTATTACAACCGACAGTGTTCGATTCAGATAGCCAGTGATGGATCGGTGGCTCGGATAATATTTGGCCTCCTTAGATGCTCTGGGTGGAATTAAGCGGAGAAGAAGACAAAAACAGTGTTAAGGCGTGACCCCGGTCTGATTAATGAAATAAAAAAGAAAATTATACGGTGTGTACTTGATGAGTACACAGCGTGTACTCTCCATTTCCATACACCGCATTAAGCGGCCTCCACATCACTGATACACATCATGTGTGTGTCTCAGACACATCCATCACACAGCCTCATGTGGAAGAAAAGTACATGGTGTGTACTCAAAAAGTACACGGCGTGTACTTAGAAAATTTCCATATTTTCCCCTATTCCTCAAAAACGACCAGAAATAGAAAAACATACCTAAAACGAAGATCTGGGTTCTTACATATTCCTTCTTTTTAATTATAACCTTGTGCAACTAGTCTAGCCTTGTTTCTTACTATAGTCACTTATTCATCTAATATGTTTTTGAACACCTATTTAGTGCCCATATTCAAGGTGTCATTGGGAAGATCCACTAGTTCCCACACATTGTTTCTTTCAAATTCATTTAACTATGCATGTATATCTATTACCCATAATTCATCATTAATGGATTCATTGAAGTTATTTGGTTCAAGAAGAGATAAAAATGCTTGATATTCATCCTGATTTCTAACAGAATCCCTAGTCTGTGCACCTATACCTAGGTATCCAACTACAACATATAAATAATGATACTTATGGTTCCTAACAACTCTAAAAAAAAGTAGGTCTAGTCACATCAAGTTGGTCTATAAGTTTTTTTTCTTATTCTGGATGTTCTGGAAATTCATCAAAACTCGATGATTTTTCTGAATATTTTACAGCAGAATCAGTAGGTTTGGAATTTATCTTTAGAGATGATAAATATTTCTAAAGGTTTTATAAATAATTCTTAGGAACATGTGTATTTGTCTCATAAAATTCGATATGAACATATTCTTCCACAATCTCAATCATTTTATTGAAAAATCTATAGTCTTTACTAGAGGTTGATTAACCTCGGAAAATTCATTCATCACTCTTAGAGGAAAATTTGTCTAAATTATCTTTACTGTTAAGAATAAGGATTTTGAAACCAAAAAATCTAATGTAATTAATCTTTGGTTTTCTATTTTCCTAATTCTCATAAGGTGTCTTCTTTATGATAGGTCTAATTAAGATTCAATTGATTATGTAACATGTTATACTTATAGCCTATGCTCAAAAATAGATAGGAAAGTAATATTCATTTAGTATAGTTTGGGAAATTTCTTGAAGATTTTTATTCCTTCAATTAATAACTCAATTCTACTAAGGGTATCTAATTGTAGAGAAGTTATGATTATACCCATTTTGTGTGCAAATAGATTCAAAGTCTTGGTTTTCAAACCCATGGCCATGATCACTTCTTAGAGTCTTTATCCTAAGACCACTTATGTTCTCTACAGATCTAGAATACTTGGTAAAGTAATAACAGGATTCACTTTTTTACCTAAAAAAGAACACCCAAGTATACCTATAAAAGTCATCTACTAATATATGGAAATAATTATAACCATTAAGACTTGAAACTCTAGATGGTCCAAATATATCCATATGAACCAACTCAAGAGGTTGATAAGTTGAAACTTCATTCATTAAATTAAAATAAATATTATGTTGTTTCCCTTTTTGAAAGGGGTTGCATAATTTTTCATTTGGAAACTCAAATTTTCCTAGATCTGTGATTAGAAATTACATAGTAAGCTTCCTACGTGATGGAATATTGAAATGGCCTAGTCTCTAATGAAAAATACATGATTCTTTATGAAATTTAGTCAAGTAGGAAACATTTTAAGAAATTAAATAATTAAAATCAATAGCATAAACATTTTCATTTCCTAATGCAGTAAAAAACTAAAGCATCTATAGAATCAAAAACATTAAATGAATTATTTTCAAATTTTACATGAAAATCATCATCACATGATCGATATAATATGAAATTTATACTTTAAACCATTGAAAAACCATACTTTTGAAATCAAAATAGAATTGTTATTACCAATTTTTTCAAGGTTGATGATTTTCCCATTAGCAGTGTCACTAAAGGATTCATTACCACCATCATCCTTTATTAGGTTATTGAAGCTAGAATAGTATCCTATAATATGTATTTAACATCCATTTTCCATGTAACATAGACATTTACAGGAGGTCTTCAAGAAATTTTCCTATAACCCAAAATTTATATAAGATATGATTTTGGTACCCATATTTTCTTGGGTCTTGAAGTGTTAGTAATCAAGGCTTTATGAACCCATATTTTTTTAATAGATCTATTGTTAATGAATATAATATTTTTTGAAATAAACACATATTTGGACTTTGGAACAAATTTTATCTTTACTAATATTCTTTTCCAATGTTGGTATCCTATACCAGTATAATATTTTGGAGCAAATTTTTTTCCTAAAATCTGTGTAAGAGTTTCTCTACCATTGGTAAACCTTTTTATTTACTTCATCATTTTTTCATTATAAATAATTAGTTTAATATTTTTGTTTAATAACTAAGTATTTTTATCTTTCTCAACGGAAAAATCCTATTTAATATTGGAAGATAAGGAATGTTGTCTCTTTAGATATTTTTACTTATCATTAAGTTAATTAAAAGTGTCATATATAATATTATAATATTAAAACATTTCATCCTTAGTCATATAATCATCAGTTTTATCATTATTTTAATTATCAAAATTAAGCAATGGTAATAGATTGTAAATATTATGTACCTCAAAGAGATTAGTCATAAATCACATGTTAGATCGATTAAAATTTTATTCATGTGATGAATCAGAATCACTGGAGTTGTCATCAAAAACACTCTAAGTGGATTTAATTGCATTCTTATACATTAATTCCTTATTATAATATTTCTTCTTGTATTTAACTTTAGGGAGTCTTATTTCACATGTTTGTATCATTTTCATTCATATCATGGGATATCATTTGTGTTATTATCCTTCTTCTAATCTCTATTCCAGTTGTCTTTGCCATCGTACATTCCTTTATAATTAGGGTTTCTAAAAAAATATTTTTTTATTAAATTTCAAAAACCTTCCCGCTAGGTGGGATATCTCCTCATCACTATCCAAAGGTGACTCACTATCACTTGAACTTTCAGCCTATATATTTTCCTTTTCTGTTTATCTTATTTTGGATGTTGTAGTCTTGAAGGATACTGAATTTCTTTTTGGATCATCATCTTCCACTCTATTAACATTCAATTCTTCTTAATACATCATCAGCATACCAATCATCTCATTAACTAGTACTTTGATAATGTAACATGTCTCTCTAATGGAATCATATTCCCCTCTCCATTTTTTTGGAATTCATCTTAGAAACCTCATGATTTTCTCCTTATCATACATTGGATTTCCAATCAATCTCAAAGTATTTAAAATTTCATAAAACTAGAGATACATGTCATAGATTACTTATCATGCCTCTTTTTAAAAAAATCATAATTAATAGTATATTCATTTAATAATATTTCATTTACATTGGTTGTTCCTTCAAGTCAAATAGTTAAAGTATACCATATCTCAAAGAAAGATTTACAAGACTAAATTAGATTGAATTCCCCATATCCTAAATCCTAATAAATAGAATATATTTCTTTAGAGTTATTATTATTATAGGATAAATTGGTAGAATCAATCCAATATTTTCTAAAATCATTACCTAAATCATAATTATCCTAAATAGATCTCCAAATCTCAAAACCCATACTCCCAATGTTAATTTTCATTTTTATCTTCCATGGAGTATAATTGTTACCTTTGAAAAAAGGATTTATGTTGGTAGAATAACCTTCCAATATATTATCCATTTAAAGAATTAAATTTATAATTAACATAAATTTAATATATTTAAATCAAAACTGAAATCACAATAAAGTTCTTTTTGAAAAAATTTGTTTCCAAAGCTTAAACCTATTATACCAAATGTTTGTTGGAGTGAGTATCTCAATAGGGGGTTAATTGTGTACCCAACAAAAATTATGCTAAAATGGATTTAAATATAATCCTTGAATAAGTTAAAATCTTTCTAGTTTACCAAAATACTAGTTTGATAAAATTTGTAATCTTTTAGAAGATTTCTTAAAAGATTGATTAGGTATCAAGTAAAATCGTATACAATATTATTTTATCCTTTGAAATCATCATACTTAATAAAAATATAATATAAAAACTAATTAAGATAGACTATCAAATTAGTGGTTATGATTCTCAATTTGAAATAGAATTATTTTAAAATCCAAGAAATAAAGTTAAACAAAACAAAAAATATATGAAAAAGAATTGAATATAAGAGGTTAAGTCTCATAATGATACTTATTCTTCTCTACTTGGTAATAACATACTACCATATAGTTTATATAAAATAAACTTTTTGATCCACAACATGTATTGGGTTTATAAATAGTATACCAACTATCTAGAATGCACAAGGCCTCTTCCACAATTTTTTTGTGAGTAAAAAATACAACAGGTGACACAAGAACTCTACCAAAACTATTGTGGAAAAAACATAAAAAAGAAAGTATGATAAGATATTTAGTATCTTTTATTTTAAATCTGAAGAGAGTGTGTGTATGTGTGTGTTATAAAATATAGTAACACACATATCTAGTAATGTAAAAGAAACTAAACATACTAAGAAAACAAAATATATAAGGGAATAGAGTTTCTTAGTCTATTAGGCTCTATATCTTATAACTCCTTTAATGTGATTTCAACTGATACTCAAGTCATGTAACCAAAGTTACTATATAATAGAGCTTCATAAACTCTTTGTTCATGGAACTAGATGAATGATGTTCTTTAGTTTCCTTAGTTGATTATAAGTAGGTTGTAGTAGGTAATCTCTTCTGGTTCATACAATAATGCCCAACTCACTTCATGTGTGAAGCTCTCTAAGTGTATTTCCATGTGTCTATTTTTTCATGAGAGAGTTTTCTTCCTCTTTTATCAATAGCACCATCACTAGAAGAAAATATAATCATTTAGATCCACTTCATCCTTGTATTGTATGTATGAAAGGAAGTTTAATGCATTCATTGCAATAGTTAATGTACAATCATTGAAATTTTCATCATTAAATTGGATAAACTAGTCGCTATATATATTTAACTAAAAAAGATAAGTGAAAGGAAATAATGGTGATGAGTATTTAAATAGTGACACAAGTAATGTCTAATACTAAAGGTGACTTAGAGTTTGGTGATGTGATATTAGAGCGGTATCTTGATCTGGCAGAGAGAAACTAGCAATGTGTTAGGTGGGCGGTGTGCCTTGTTGTTGTTGTGTCATGCTGGCGTTGTGTCATGCCAACACATTGTCAATTTTTTGATATGTAGGTATTACTTCCTTGATGGTGTCTCAACACAACGGTGAGACTTTGTTGGTAGTGAGACCTAACTGTAAGCATCTCAAACTTTGTCCAATTTCTATCTTAGCTGTGACTCACTACAAATTGTGAGACTTCTCTATAGTAGTGAGTCTTCTAAGCAGAGAGTATTTCCATAATGAACTATATTTCATTTAGACTGAATTATAATATAAAAATTAAAACAAAAAAATAAATCTTATTAATTATTATAATAAACGTGATTCAATGATCATTAAAATAATGTGGTTGACAACATCATTTTTTAACCAATGAAAATGGGATGTGTGTTTCATATTTGGATATCCTCAGTTAATGAATCATGGTTACATCTAGGTGAACGCACATTAATATACACTACTAAAAATTTGGGTTTATTCATACCTAACCATTATCAATTCTAGTTAAAAGCACTGATAAAGTCCCCCTTTATCAGTTCTATCAAAAGCATTGATAATGGGGGACCTTTATTAGTGCTATAAAAAGCACTAGTAAAGGTGGTATTTATCAACCCCAAAAAAATGATATTGGACCCCCCCCCCACACCCTTAGAGAATTTTTTTTATCCTTGATAATGTGTTCCCTTTATTAATGATAATAAATGGTGGATTTATCAGCGCTAAAAAACTGATGATAAAGGCCCCCTTCATGGGCACTTTTTTTCTAGCACTCATAAAGGCCCCCCTTTGTGAATGATGTTTTACTAGTGTTGATAAAGGTAATATATCATAAAAAATTATCTCATTAAAAATAATATACTAATATATAAATATATTTACATTCATATAAA
The DNA here is from genome assembly GCA_963277665.1 of Viscum album. NCBI lineage: Eukaryota > Viridiplantae > Streptophyta > Magnoliopsida > Santalales > Viscaceae > Viscum > Viscum album. The sequence goes on along the minus strand of OY728126.1, from coordinate 274,496,816 downwards.
TATAATATTTTGTATTAAATATGATTTAGATAATGTTAAATACACATTTACACTTAATATATAAGATATTTAGAGAAAAAGGATTATAAAATAATTAATAAATAGTATAAATTAATAATTTTATAATTACTATCAAGTAAAACTCATTTAATAAAAATTGCATAACATAAATATTCAATAAACTAATGAACGATCTAAGATAAGTTGAAAACATGACTTGAAATTCAAACGGCCATAACTTTTGATCTTCATGTCTCTTTGAGCTCTACCACATATAAAATCAAATCATTAACACATATCTACACTATGTTGAACTGGGTAACCAATGTTGTTATTTTTTTAGGTCAAAAAAGTCCTATAAGGCCTCCAAAATTGATTTTTGAGTTGGGATATCCAAATATTTTATTATTCTATAATATTTCTGCTTGATTTAAGAGATTCTTCATTTCCTTTTTTGAGTGGAAACTAAATTTATTCCTAGGTATTACATTCATATAGATATTATGGTACTAATGAATTATAATTTTTCATATTGTAGTTGTATTTATAATTAAATATATGCATATTTTGTTATATTTACATATAATAAATCAATTTTTTAAATACATATCTAAACATATTTACATAAAAATGAATTTTTAAATATATATACCAAATGGATATAAATATAATTCATTTAATTTAAAATTACAATTAATCCATTTTATTTTTCTTATAAAAATTAATTAATATGTATATATAAACCAATATGAGTAATGTTTATATATATACATTTGTTTTAATAAAAAAATATTTATATGTATATTATAATATATGAAGATAAATACATATATATGTAAATATTTATGTGTGAATTTTGGAATTATAAGGGTATACTTGTGTATGTAAATATGTGCATATGTGTGTATGTGTGAATCAGTATTAGGTAAATGCATCATATATAAATGTACTTTTATAAATAAATCATTACCATTATGATTAAATATTATATATAAACATATTTATAGTAAATATTTATAAATACATTATAAAAAACTGATATGAAAATATACTATTACATGTGAATATGTATAAATATATATTTGTAAATATATATACATTTAAATATATATGAATTGTATAAAATTTATATCTATCCATGTTTTAAAAAGGTATTTTTTATCTTGCCATATTTTAAAAAAATTATTTTAAATATATTCATAGTTTAAAAATGTATTTATATCTAAATATACAATATATAGATATTTTAAAAAAAATATTTAAAATAATATCTAATTTACTTTATAAATATAGAGTAATATATATACTTATACAAGTGTATACATAATGTTTATATATTTATATATATATATATATATCTGTGTGTGTGGGGGTGTTAATAAAAGGATATATAAATAGATTTATATTCTAATATATGTAAATGAATATCAATATATAATATATTTAAATAAATATATGTATACATATATAACACACACACACAAATATTTTATAAATATATTTAAAAATAACTATATTAATATATAAATAAAAATATATGGGTTTTTATATATATATAAATTGACATATCATAAAATATACAAAACAACATGTTGGGTTTAGTGTTAAAGGCGTTCATATTGCAAAAGGAGGACCAAGGATTGAATCCAGGTGTGCACTATGGTGAACAGGATGATGGCTTGTGTAAAAGCAATGATAAAGGGGATTTTTGAGTATTGACAAAGGGTAGTGGTGGGTGCATGCATACATGATACAGGGGTTGGGTGGAAGGGTTGGGGAAAAGTTCGTACAAATGGGGGGAGCGCTGACATAGGGGTCGGGTGAAGCACTATTTTTTGAATTTTTATTATCATTTTTTAAGTGTTGATAAAGGGGTCATTAATCAGCGATTTTCTTACCACTGATAAAAGGGGTATTTTAATAGTTCTTAGAACAAAAGTTTTTTTTAGTGCTATTAGTGCCAATTTCTAGTACTATTAGTAGAGGAACCAGTAGTAGTGATAGAATTGGACTGTGTATTCACAATATAAAGATATTTCATGGAAATGAAAGAAAATAAAATAAATTCTTTTGGTAGTATAACAGGTATATAAAAAGGATTTTTGAATAATAATAAAGATAAGGTAGTAAAGTATCGCATTATTGGAATAAAATTTTTATAGTAATGGATTAATTTAATTTCATGAATCATTATACGATGAGAAGACATTACTAAAAAAGATGTACTTAAAAGTAATGAAGGAAAGTGGATGTAAATTCCCTTACCCTGAAGAGTTTCTTCATGGAAAATGAGGATAATACCATAATGGGGCCTTAGAGGGACACTTTGAGAGGTAAATTTCGCATAAATTCATGGATAAGGGTTTTGGAGTGGATATGAATGGTGGGATTGGTGAGTATTTATAGTAAAGCAGGAGGAATTGTTTAATAATTTCTGAATATAGGTCTTGGAATTATAGCTTATGGAAAATGAAATACCATTAGTTTACCTAGTATTTACTCATGGTTTTATAAATTTATTTCATGTAATATAATATTTTAATTAATTAGGACCTAAATAATTTTAATGATATTACTTTGGACATGGAAAATAGAATTTTCCACAAAATATATTATTAAAAATAATAATTTCCATTTTAGAATTTGGAATGTAATTTATAGGTTTGGAAATTGATTTGAATATATTAAAATACATAAAATTAAATAAAAAATATATTTTTGGTTTGGAAATAGTTTAATGTAATTATTACATCACTTTAATGTATTTATGTTTTCATAATAATTACTTTGAGTTATATCGTATTTTATATTTCACCAAAAAAACTAATTGTCTCATAAAACTATAAAAAAACATCATTACCTAACTTCGACATTCTAGTTTCAAAATTTTAATAAATTTCATTAGGAAAATTTTTAAAATAATAAAAATTTATTTGTCAATTATAAAATAATTATTTATTGAAATCTACTAATTTTTATTATATAATAGAATTTATATCCCTTAGAAAAAACTTGATATAATTTCCTAAAAAAATTTATAAATAAATTTTATAATTTTCAACCTTTTATAAACCTTCTTATTATTTTTTTAAATAAATTTCAATGAAAATTATATATATATATATATATATATATATATATATATTCCAAAAACAAAATCATGTTATCTTTGTATAAAAATCTATTTTATCATATTCTCTAATAATATTCATTTTATGTTAGGGGGTAACATTTAATAAGAATATATAATTAATAAAAAAATTAATTCATTTCTAAAATAATTACAACTTGATATTATTATGGAATATATGCATATCGTCTTATTACTGTGGAATAAGATCTAAGGGTAAGGTGTATGATGGTGGTATTTTTGTGAGGTGATTAAGTCAACATTGATCTAGTAGTGATCTCCACTAGTTAAAACTTCACTCATAGGAGATATAGATTAATCCTCACTTTTTTAATATCTTGTTATGAATTATCAAGATCAAATCACAAAGATTCTACCTCCATTCATTTCTCTTCCATGTTGGTTTCATAAGGTATGATTCTGCGGGCTGAGGCTGATGTTTATTACTTTTACATTCAATTAACTCTTATAATTACCCTTAAAATAAACTAACCCAAATAATCACTTTATAATTTCTATATTACAAATAGTTTTAATTACCAATAGATATATAGGAAAATATTCATGTTGATCAATGGTCATGAAATAGTAATCTATTGGTAAAACACTAACAGAAATATTTCCAATTACATCCTATATATAAAACACCTAAAATCAACATTTACTAATTTATTCCCAAATGTTTTTACAATTCATTTGAGAATGACTATCATCATCCTAACATTTATTTTTCTTTTAAAATATCTCATGGAATTTGTAATATTCCAAGTAGAGTTCGATCCTATTGATTTTAGCATTTCATGGTTGTTATTATTTGGTTTTATATCCCTATACTTGTCTTAGTTATAGTAATTTGTATTATTAATTAACATTTAATATTATTTTTTATAAATGTATTTCTATGTACATTAATTGTGAGAAAATAATTATGAATAATAAGTGTTATCTTATTAACAAATAAAGTAATTTTATTGTTTTTACTCTAAAAATATAGGATGTTATATGCAACACTACCCTAAAAATTTTACCCTTAAAATTTCATTACATAAATGAACATAAATTAGGGTTTTTTGGTGTCATTTCATTTTCAATTCCCCATATCACTTCCTTAAACTAATTATTTCATAACAAAACTTTGACTATATGACTGGTATTGTTTTTTAGTAATTTATATCTTTGATCTATTATATACACCTATTTTTCCTCATAAGAGAGATCATAATCTAAATCTAAAAAATCTATGTCCAGTGCATGGGATAGAAATGGTTTGTACATCCTATGATGTGATACATAAAACACAATATACACTTGTGATATTTTCAGTGAAAGTTACAATTTATAAGATATAGTCCCCACATGATAAAAAAATTCATAGTGGTTGATATATCAAGGTATTAACTTTCCCTTCATAAATCACATAACCATCTATCAAAGTTATATTTAATGTAATACTTTTTCTCCAACATAAAACTCTATATATCGTCATTGATTATTTACATGTCTCTTTTAATAATAAAAAAATCATTAATATATATTTTTAATAAAATGAATTTTCTCAGTTATTTCCTATGAAATAACTGGTCCCAATGTATTTTTATGTTCAAATTCATTCTAACATGTTAGAGTTCTTTATCTCTTCCCATATAGAATATGTTATATCAACATTTGAATGATTGAGTGAAGTTTATTATTATATTGAACATGACCAATAAAATATGTTCATACCAACCTCCTTTAAAGTTCTATGAGCATGATGTCAGTATACTATACAATATTTTAATAGTACTTTAAAATTAATAATTAGTTTGAGGATCATAAAAAGTGAAAATGTTCATTTCTGCATCTCATTGGAATTGAATACTTCTCTATAAATTTTATGCAAAACTTATATCTTGATATAACAAAATTAAATTGGTTACTCAATGTACCCTTACTACATTATTGATATATATATATATATTCTAGAATATTGATCACGTGAAAAATCATCTTGAATACTAATTAAATGGGATGAATTTATAAGATAATTTACAACAACACAAATTTCATTGTTTACCTTAGAGTTCTAGGGGAGACCAATAATGAAATCCATGGTAAAATTATCTCATTTCAATATTGATATGGGAAATTCTTTCATCATTTTATTATACATTTTATGTTTTCCCTTAACTTTCTGGAAAACCAATCATCGTGATGTATACACTATAATATACCTCTTTATGTTGAATCATTAGAAGTGTTCTTAGATATCTCTAGACATCTTCCTATTTCTTGGGTGAATAGAGAATGATGAACTATGTGCATCAGATAAAAGTTACTTCTTCAGTTTTTTTATAGATAAGAATCTTATTCATATTTTAAATCTTATAACTTCTTCTTTTTCATGATTAATCTGTAGAATGTTTTCCAACATTCATTTAGAAATCATAATCTTCCTTTTATGCCTCATTGATCCTCAAATTGATAGATGGTTGAGGATTCATTTTTGTATAGTAGGATTTTATCCCTTTACTTATGATTTCCCTATTTATTCTTTATATATCCATGAATATTTTGTCTTTTTTATTCTCCATTAAGGATAATATAACATGATCCTTCCCATAGAGAGAAACAATACCCATGATTGCATCCCTAAAATGATAATGGAGTAATAAAACATAATCCTTGATTAAAACTGACCATCTCTTTTGGAACATTATAAATTATTTTTTGTGTAGATATATAATTTAATTTATTGTGATTTGTATATATATCTCATTTATCACCATAATGATAATTCATCTGAATATTTAATGAAAAAATATCATTGTTAATTATAGATCATACATCAAATAATTTTTTCATGGGTCTTTATTTAATGTATGGCATATCCTATCATATTTTTTTCATTTCTCATGAGAAAAAAACCAAAAACTGTTTTTAAAGCATCACAATATATCACAAAACCTTTTATAAAGAAAGGTAGTGAGATTAAAGGTGTATTGAACATACTCTTCTTAATATTTTTGGATTTATCTTCACATTATTTGATCCAAAGAGAGTTCCCCCCTTTCGATTTTACTTGGATGGTGGATTTTATAATCATGAGAAATTTTACACATTATGTAAATATTTTCCAACTAATCCAATGAAATTACACATCTTAATTATATTTGTTAGTTTATACCATTATTCAATCATGTTCATATTTTAAGGATCCACTTATACACCCTCTCTAATGATTACAAGACTCATGAATGAATCGTTTTAAATTATAATATCACACTTGAAGAATTTTTCTTATATTTTATCATTTCTAAATGTATTTAACCCAATAATTAAATTCTCTTCATGATCATACTCTCTCATTAAATATATTAGAATACCAATAATAAATACTACCACAAATTTATCTAGGTAATTTATAAAGACTCTATTCATAATACATAAGAGTATAGATAGTGAATTTGTGAGTCCAAATAGAATTACTATGAATGAATATTGACCATATTTTGTATGAAAGGTAGTATTAGGCATGCCCTTCCTTTTAAACCTTTGTTGATAATATCCAAATCAATGATCCACCTTTAAGAAATTTTTCCCCCTAAATTTGATCTAACAAGTCATTAATATTGCGTAGTGGATACTTATTCTTGATCATGATCTTATTTTTATTATGATAATAAATGTAAGGATTCAATGACATATCCTTCTTCTTAACAAATAAGACTAGTTCATCCTATTTTTAAGAAATTGAGCACATAAAATTATGGTCTAGATTCTCTTGTAGTTTCTTCCTTAATCTTTCCAATTCAATATAATCTATTTTATAAGGGATCTATGATATGGTATTAAAAATGGATATGAATGTAATTTAAAAATAAACCTCATGATATAGGGGAATTCTATGGAAATATTTAGGAAATACATTAACATATTTCCATGAAATGGCATATATTCAATGTTGAGTCCTTACCAAACCATTTGATCCATGTATCCCCTATTATTTTATGTTAAAACCCACATTAAGGAAATATTTTTCATAGAATGTTCATAGTCATCCTTTCCTTGATATATTATCATAGGGAGATCTAGGATATGAAATGGTATTTACCTTTCTTAACCATTGATATGATATATATGTAGATAGATTCAATCCATGTTAAATATTAAATAAAATTCTATTTAAATAAGTATAATAATATTTTTAGGGGGTATCTTTCCACAAATATCAATCGGATAATATTTATATAATTGGGTCAAAATCAACACATTATTATTTTTTTAGCACTAACTCAATATGTAATCTTTTTGGGAGTGATCAACATTCTTAGTGAAGCTTCATGATGTAACAGAATGCATAGAACTAGAATAAAATAAAAAATTCATCATTTTAAAATGTATAAAAAGTGAAAATTTATCCAATTAAGTTTCATAATCCACTTCTATAATAGTAATTCTATATGATAATCCTAGTTCCCATAGTTTTTTCGGTTATCGACATCAGTTTTCTTCATTATTTCATGGTTTAGTACATTAGTTTGTATAAATACTAAAATATTTATAAATGAATTATTAAACTATTTGTGGTGTGTTAAATAGAAATTTCTTCTTCCCTATTGTGTTTATTTCCCTATAAATATGTATTCTAGGATCATTTGATTGATGGATTTCTTTTTTATACATATAAAATTTTCTTATCCATTTGAGGTTAATTAATGGGTGTTTATCCCAAAATTTTGGCATATAGAAAATTGAATCTTCTTTCCTATATGTGATTTATCACTAAAACTTACATGAAACTCCATTTTCCTATTCTTATCCCAAAACCCGTGAGTATAATTACATTTTACAATTTCTATTTCCATATTAAGAGAACATTAGTAATCACTTTGCAGCTATCAAAGTCTCTTATTGATAGTGTTTCATCTAGACTTTGTTTTAAGAAAATAATGATTTAACCTATTTTACATTTAGAATTAATAATAAAACATGTATAATAACTTTGAGTGTCTCGTTAGTTTTTATTTATTTGAACTGATAGATTTTTTTCTCCTTCTACTTAAGCACAAGGAATTCATGTTCCATTTTTTGTGAAGATTTCAAGTAAAATTTTATTACAAATCATTTTATTAAACTCCACCCATCCCATGGAGTCAATTTGTTACTTCAATCTAGTAATATTTTTCAAATTACACTGTTTTTATACTTCAACTTCCAAATAATAAATATCCAAAACAATATTTTTAAGATACAAACATTAAATAATATAAAATATCATTTATGTTGTGATAATCCATTATAGAGTAATTAATGGATTGAGAGTTAAATTATAGGGTATTGGTAATTGTTGTATAACTGAATCAATACAAAGTTATTCCTTATTTTTTGAATCTGAGATTTCAACATGGTTTAGGTTATTATTTATAACTTGTGATAACTAGGAAAAAATAACCATTACATTTTTCACAGTAGCTCCCATCTCATTTAGTTGTTCATTTTAATAATCATCAAATTTACCATCACAATCATTGTTTACTTTATTATGTATGGTTATATATAATGAATAAAATCAAAATAGTTAGTGTGAGTAATAAACTATAATGTATAATAAAATAAACATAAAAAATAATTCTTAAAAAATCCATCCTATGTTGTCTTCACCAATGACGCTTTCAGTTCAACCAAGACTATTATAATTCTTATCCCATTTTTATTCATTTTAATCAATTGGATGATGATGTGTTTTATTTTTTTTATGATTAGTGATTCATCACCACCACCCCCCCCCCCCTCCCCACTAGTACGCCTCATGGTTCAGCAGGGAAGATGGTTGTGACCCCTGAAGCCAGACTCTAATTAGTCATCATTTGGCGACTAGAAAATAGTTTATATAATACTCAAATGGGTGGAATTAACCTCAATATTCCTAGGAATGGTAAAATAACCACCAATAAACTCTATAATATAGATAAATCGTCCAAATAAAAATGCATTAGGTGTTATACAATGCAAAAGAAAAATTAAAAATAAACAAAAAACCACTCCTATGGTAGTGACCACAGACTACAATAAATCACGAATAACCTCCACAAGATAGAAATGCTCACATAAAAAATCATACCTAATGACCAAAAAAATATTTATTTATTTATTTATTTATTTTTATATATGGTTGATTATTCAAGAATAACCAATAGGATACTCTTTGAAAACTCTTGTGTAAATGTGTAAGAAGCATATAAAAACATTAGTGAATAAATAGAGAAACCAAATCATAATAGAAATCCAATAAAAAATACTCCTAACTGCACAAATTCTCTCTCACTGTGTATTAGCAAAAATTAATATAAAAATGAATAAAATATATAATAAGGGTTCTCCATAACCACATTCCAACTAAACTATTCACCCTAAACCCCAATGAATTACATATTTTTTCTCCCATACCCTCTATAAGATACACTTCATATTAATGAATATCCATCACACCTACAACCACATAATCACAACCACATCATCATCACATCCACATATATATATAAAACTTTTATCCATTAATATCATGTGTAAAAATATATTACAACATAATTCATTACATCATGTATATATATACATGTAATGTAAGTATATGATTAAACCTTAAGTTTCCGCAACCTATATATACATGTTTGTAGTAAATGAGAGTCATTAAAACCCATATAGGTATACATCCTATAATCATAAGCCATTATAGACCATATATTTCCACATACTATGTATTTTTTTAGAGGAGAGAGTGGGTAGGCGGAATATTCATCCATTTGTATCCTTAATAAAATTGATATTGGGAAACACCTAGAATCCAAGTTTAAATATTCATATCAACCTCCCCAATAGAATTGGGTGGTAGAGTATAAAAATAACAGAATGTTATAATATATTTTACACACAACCAAACTAGGGGTATTACCTAACTCTTTAATCTTCTTGTATTACCTTAAGAATTTACTATATATATTCCTTTTAAATAAATATAATATGTTAGATAACTTATTTCACACACAACACCAAACTAAAAAGGGCTATGATATACCTTATTAGAATAATATAATATTATATGAAATTTCATTAAGAAATTTATAATAACATTAAAGCCTTATGTAATTAAAAATATACTTAATTTCATTATTATAAAAACATATATTTATATTGTTGGAGTTTTTGTCTTAGACACAAATTCTATGCAAATAATTACATGTATTCATTTTTTTGAATATGAATAAATATTATTATCACATTTTCATTGTTCCTTTTCATGATATAGTATATGATAATGTTCTAAGAATATATGTCACACTGAATGGTCATATAAGTTCTCCAATACGATGAAAATGTGAAGGTTCCACGTTAGTATTCTTGAATAAATTATTAATGTATGGATGATATTGTATGATGGATCATAAATGATAGTGTATACCAGGGGTAGGAGGCTCATAATACATAAAGAAAACTTATCATATTGTTTTCTTATTTTAATCTTCTATAAGGGTGGTTATGATAATGGAACCACAAGTAAGAAATATATATTTTTATGTTTCATTGGATGTTTCTATCTTTGGATATGTGTATTGACCCTTAGAATTTAATATTAACATTAATAAATTCTATAGGTTATGGGAATTTATATATTGATGAAAACCATGATTAAATATGTTCATGATGATATATGATACATTGGGTGTGTCATGAGTGATATTTCATTGATGGATAATTTGATAAATGATTTAACCCTTCTATATGTTAATATAATTGGATATCTTAGCCCCTTTTATGGTAATGGAACTACTTGGATAAATCAATGGTCGTGGTTTTCTATAGGAAAGTTAATTTCTAGAAATTTAAAGAAAGAGACATTAGGCACATAGGTAGTTGAAACCATTATGGAACATCTTTATAAAATAGGAATAGAGAATACATATGGGAGGAAGAAGAAAAATGGATAAGAATAGAAGAAGCTACACTGGAGGCACTATTTCTCCCTGTAAAATCTGAATCCTAATACAAAGAAAGAAGGCCAAATCTTCTAAGAAACCATAATATTATTTTACTCTCTTCTCTTAACATCGCCTCCTCTATTTAATAGTTCAATATGTGATCTTCCCTAAGAAATATAATATTTCCCCATCTAGAAATGACATGTTTACCCTTTTTTAGAGTATTCCCTCCAACTGTATGGTCATTCTATATCATAGACACATGATATTTATCAATACATACAGAATTGTTTTTTAAAAACTATACTACCATGATATTTATTGGCATATGATTTATGGATTTTGGGTGTTTAATATTATGATATAACAATGATATTAATTATCATGATATGTTTTGTGATTTTTAACCTTATGTTAGGTTTAATTGGAGTGATTTAAAATTAAAACATCATGATCATTATTTAACTAAATTCAAACAATTTTAAAATAAATTTCATGTTAGAGTAAGGGAAATATTTTTATAATGGTTTGGATACCATTGCAATATTTATTTTTTACTTTTTTATTAGATTATACCAATTTATAAATCATAACTAATCATTTAAACATAATTTTTTAAGTTAAATATATTTACCAAAATTTAAATATAAACAATCTCTTGCTTTTATACCAATGGTAAGAAATTTTCCAATCTAAACATTGGTCCCAAAGGATTAGTGCTCTTATTGAATCCAATTAATGAGTAAAAAAAAATTTCTAGTATGCACTGTGTATTTGAATTGGGTAAAAAAATTGGATATAACTTAAGATATTATAGTGTAATGCTTGAAGTACAGGTGTATGGAATGATAGAATTAGAAATTTCACAAAATTAAATTCCAAAATATAGTTATAATTATTTAAACAACTTTATCTTGAGATTATTTCAAATAGATCATAGGTTTTGAGATTGAAATGTTGATCACACACTTATGTAAGGAATCTAGGCCTACTATGAAGCATTATTCTAGGGTTCCCAACCTTTAACTCTCATAATTGACATTCTACATGTTGGTGCTTTAATTTTTCGGCATCTTTCAGTTTTCAAAAAAAGGTGAGATACCCATAATTGATATTTATTTTTCAATTTCTATTAAAAAAGGTTATCCTATCAACTTTTATTTGTTAATTGGATGCTTTAATGATAATCCACCAATTTTTCTTGATAGTCTACTTGTTTTTCAATTGAGGGTATCTCTAGTCTTCAAATTTTTGTTATCATGACTGAGTGGTTGTCTTCAAATTTTTTTTATCATGATTGGGAGGCTATTTATGGGGTTTCTCTTTGGTATGAGTTTATCAAGAAGAAGTATGGGGAATTACCTTTTGATTTGGTTGATAGTGGTAATGGTTCTCACCTTTGTAATTTTTTATGAAGTCTTGTTTCTCCTATTTTGGATAATTCTTGCTGGATTGTAAGGAATGGTGACTTTTATTTATGGAAACATGATTGGGCTGGTTCCATTCTATTTTATCCAAGTTGTCTAGCCTTGAATATCACTATTAGGCAAGCAAGTGCATACCCATTGTTCATTGATGTAGTGTTGAATGAGGTTAAAAAGTATGTGCTATGTAATATCTATTTTTTTGAGGATCCATACAAATGTTACATTACATCTTCTTCCACCGGTAATATGTCATGCTCAAATTTTTTTTCTATGGTTCATCCTTCCCCTATTTTGAACTATTTGGGTAATATAATTTGGTGTAAAGACCTCTCTCCTAAATTTAGCTTTCTTATTTGCAGAATAAGCAATGGTGTTATTCCAACTGATGATAATATTAAACAGATTTCAATTCCTCTTGTTTCGAAATGTAAATGTTGCTTGTTCTCTCATTATGAGAATGTTTTTCATATTTTTTGAAAAATTGATTGGGTTTTTCATCTATGGGTTCATGTTTTTGGTTTTCCAGATTTTATTGGGTGTGTGAATTCAGTGGAATAATTTCTTCAAGCATGTTGGAATTCTCAGGATAGGGTTCTCCACAAGACAAGGGGGGGTCTTTACTCATCCTTGCTACTTGTTAGACTTTATAGGAATCGAAAAATGATACTCTTCATCATGCCACCCATCCTAAATTGCAGTACATAAAATTTAAATTTTTGATCCTTCTCTCTTCATTTGTGCAATAGTGTAAATGTGAAAGTATTTCTGTAGTTATGCATTCTTTTGTTTCATCAGATACTTTGACAGATGCAACAATTTATAGGCGGAGGTCTTCTGGCGTATGGGTGTGATGGAATCCTCCTATCGATGGGATAAAATTAAATACTGACAGTTATTGTGTGCAAGGAGTTATGTGTGGTGACGGTGTTGTTCAGGATGATCATGGTTCTGTTATTGTGGATTTTTCTTCTTTCTTTGGGGAGGGTAATTCAGTGGTGGCTGAGGCACTAGATCTTCTCCAAGGTCTCAATATGTGTAGGGAAAGATCTATCCACCTATCTAAAATTGAATTGAATTATGCTATTGTGATTAATTCCCTGAAAGGTAAAGTGGATTTCCCATGGAATATTATCTATTTCATCTGTGCTAGTAAGTCTTTCATTCATTAAAACATGTTGGTTCTCCATACATGGTGTGAAGGTAATAAGATGTCATACTTCCTGGCTTCTAGAGGCAATTGAAATGAAAGGCTTCAGATTTTTTCTAGCACAGGTTATCTTTCTATTGAGTGTTCTATTATTTTTTTAGGGTATGCCCTCAGTCTTCATCATTTTCATCCCTCGTGAACTTTTTAGCTTGTGTTCTTTCATGTATCTATCTTTTTATTAATAAAAGTTTATAATTTTCAGTTAGTCAGATTGAGTGGTTGTCATTAATTTTCAATTGATTGTTGGATTTCACCATCATTTCAGATATTATGTGCTTATTAAATTAGATTTGGATAAGTCCAATCATTCTAATTGGAATATTTTATTGTTTATATCATGACTTTCAATTGGAATTCTTCTAGATTGAAGCATAGCAGTCAAGTAATTATTATTAAATCTAATGTTATTCACCTCAAATAAACTCTTTATACTCTAAAAAACCACCAGTATTCATTCTTTTTAGTTCAGGAATTTGAAATGACAATTATTTTCTTTCTTCCAACAATTTATCCTTCAATTAAAATAACTAAAAATATAAATAAACATCATTTTGCACTAACTGAAATTTTTAATGAATTATTTTTTTATCAACCCCTGTATTTTTTTAACTATTAATTCATGATCTTGTATGTATTACCTTAAATAAAAGTGATTTTGAGTTGTTGTAAAAACTAATTTTTAGAATAATGGAGGTTTTTTTATAATAAATCAAACCGTATTTTACTTCCAACTATAGTTTCATGTTTTAAAAATCAATTCATCGTAACATTGGAAAAAAATGAGAAGTGTATTTTCTTCTCTAATTTTGTTTTTTTATTTTTTAAATATATTTATTATATTATTTAAAAAAAATTCTTTAATCAATTTTATCACTAATATATTTTTACTGGAATATATTTTTGTGATCATAAAAATTGAAATTAACAGGAATAGGTCTCAAAAAATTGCGGTTTTCCAAAATGTTCTATTTTCTCCCTTTTTTTATAGTCATATTATTCATGATAAATATATTTTTTTAGATCTTATTTAAAAAACATCTTAGAACAATAATTTTAATTTTAGAGTGATAATTTTTATAAAATATATTGAATTTATCCTTAAATAAATTTTAAAAGAATCTATTTTATGATCACAAAAAATGAAATAATCAAGCATGGATCCTAGAAATATCATGTATCTAAAATCCTAAATAATGAGACAAATGACTTAAATTTTAGAGTTGGTATTTTTTAAAAGGGGTTTGATCCTTAAAAAACCATTCACAAACAGATTCTATGTTGTGATTATCAAAATTGAAATGGTATGAACCCAAAAAAAATTTAATTTTCCAAAATATATAACTTCATTGATTGTATTTTTCTATAAAAATAATCTATAAACTTACTTGTATTTTTTGTATCTCTATCAAAATCACTAATATTCTTTACTGGAGCTTTATAGTAATTTGTTTCTCATTTAAAGAGAAAAATAAATAAATTCCTATAAAATTTCGTTACAGGTGCAAAGGTATGGTACTAAATGACACTTTCTCATAGAAAAAAGTTATCATAGATACATGCTGACAATTATTAGTGGGAAGACCAAAAATTATTATGATCTTGAGATATTAGATAAATTGAGGTTAAACCTGAATTTGATGATGTAGACTAACATTATTTCATTCTTCTCGTTCAAGGTAAGTTATGAAATCTTTTAATCAAATTGATGGGATTATTTTTTTTACATCATCCTACCCTCCATCATATTATCCCTTCATTTTTTAGATACAAAAATCCCTTTCTTGGATGGTATAGTTTTTTTAATAAGAAAGTTGAGCTAATAATTTCTTATAAGGATCCAACAACATATATGGATATAATCTCATGTGAAGGATCAACTCTAGTTAGAGATATTCACGAGAATTAATTTATGAAAAAAACATTATAATGTTTTTTGGTGATTGTCAGTTCCAATCATGGTAATATTCTTAGTGTTGAGAAAACAACAGAACATGTACTATATTTAATATCCCAAAAATTATTGTTTATAGTTTTCCATTATCCTAGAAATATGGTTTCAATTTTTCTCATTAAATTTGTAAATTATAGATTGATGTAGATATCGTCATGGTCAGTGAAGATAGAGAAGTATATTTCAAATAATATGCGAAATTTTCACAACATTTGAGAAAGGGTGATGTAGTAAGAGACTTTGAAAAATCAAAAATATTATCTCAAAAATGACAATTTTTCCCATATATTCCACATAGGATGAACTATTTAAATTTTGACTACATCTATTATCATTTTCCATTTTTTATTATTTTATTTTTATTATTTTTTTATATTTCACAAATTTTCTAGATTAGGTATTCAACTGTGGTTGAAATTCGGGTTCATGTTTGGGTTCTTCTCGATTTGGTTGTCTTATACATCTATTTAAGCTCAACCCTAACAAGATACATTTAATAAATAGATTGACATGACCTAACCAGGGTTCAGGGATAAGCCTACCCATTATCCATGAACCAACAACACAATCTATTTAACATTAATTATATATCATAGATTGCACCTTGACATGTCCAACTTGTTTATATTCGTTAGGAACAAAAGGGGCCTAGATACCCTAAGAGGGGGTGAATCAGGATATGTATAATCTTTTCAAAACTTTTTACTACCACACTAGATATTGAACTCTTTATTATAAGGGTCACTTTATTTTCACTTGTGTGTTGATGATGATCACTTATTTTCTTCTTTATCTGAGGATGATGTTATGAATGTAATACAAGAATGAAAGAACACAAACACACATATTTTTACATGGTTCACTCTCACAGGGCTACGTCTAAGGAGAATAAAATGATGATGATCTGATATACCAAATCCACTAAAGCTCACTACCGATTACAAGGCTCGATCTAGATCACATATATGCCCTGGATCACTACCTTTACAAAGTTTAAGGTCTGGTCACTACATTCCCAAGTTTCACTCCCTATCTCTCTTCCACTGGCTCACTACGGGTGGGAAGGATCATCGTATTCCTCTTCCTTCACTCACTGCTCTTAGAAGGGATCCACTCACAGTTTATGGACTTAAAATTCCCTTCATTTTCATGAAAACATGTATCCTAAACTAAATATAGATTCTCTATTGAAGTTCCACTTTCATCCATAGATGAATACCTATTTACTACAGTATTACTAGGAAACCTTAAATCTTTTGTAAAACCCTTATTGCGCCTTGCGTAGAATTTTTATGCCTTGTGCACAAAACCACCTCTTACGTGTAACCCTTATTGAACCTTGTGCGCAAGTTATATAATTTTCTCACAAAAACTCCTCTTACACACATCTTCAATCTTATGTGAAACCGCAATCTTACACAAAACTTCTTTAACTTACATGAAACTTAAATTATTTCATGAAAATCTCTTTTCACATGCACGATTCAGAGCTCATATTCTCTATAAGTGTTCATCTTATCAAATTATTGGTGGTCATCTCTTATTTATAGGCCTTTCCAACCCCTACACAAAAGATTCAATGTGTAACGTAAGAACCTCTCTGAACACACAAAACCCAACTTGACATTGCATTAGGCACGTAAGTTTCTTTTGTGAAAACTCATATTTTTCACACACTTCCAAATCTTTCATGCACTCTATACCTTTTCCATATTTTATCATAAGGATCCTAACACATTCCTTACGTTCAATGTTCCAAACCTCCTTTAATCTTTCACACAATTCCTTTTTCATATTTTGATGTGTTTATCTTAAATCATTCCTTGCGCTCAACATTCCAAAATCCATTCTATATTATGTGCAACATCCTGTAAAGACCCATAAATTTCAAGGAAATTTTTTTCTTAATTTTATTTGGAATTTTACAAGAACACAGATTCTGACGGCACCTGATTCTGAGGCCCAGTGTGCCCGGAATCACTTTTCGAAGTTTGGCTCGGGTATGTTCAGTGAACGGACGAGCGGGTTTTTCTAACTTTTGAACCGGTGCCCGAAATCGAATTCTGAGGGCACCGATGGAATCGCAGTGCCGGTATTTTCTTAGAAATGCCTCTTCCGGAGTTGTGTTTTCTCGGTTGTGGTTTTTAATTTTTGGGTTTTAAGTTATGAAATAAAATAAAGTTATACGACAATTTTATTTTTATTTCACTTAATGCCGCTTAAAGACCACTTCAATCTGTTTAAGCTGAGTTGATGCGGATAGGGTGCTATTGAAAAATATCCTACCCTATTGGTAGGATATTTGTGAGATGGGGCCCGCATGATCCCCACCGTTTCTTTTCCGCTAAGTAACAGACCCGCAAAAACCCATCATTATAAAAGTCAACTCACGCGTTTTCTTAAATTCTTAACGCACCATTTAATTGGGCGGTTAACTTCGTTAAAATTAATTCTATGAATTAATTTAATCGTTTCTTAACCTGTTTAAAAACTGTTGGCTTAATAATAAAATAAGACCAATGCATGGCTTGTTGAGATGGTTCGTTGAGAGGATTTGACAGAACTTAAATCCTTCATCCTCCTATGCAAAGAATGCGAAGAACGCGAAGAACGTGAAGAACGCGAAGAACGCTGACCTCCGACGAAGAATGCCAAACCCGCGGAGATCAACGAAGCGACGCCGTGTACCGCGACGCCGACGATTCCCCCTCCGCGACGCTTCTTCCGCGACGATCCAGCCCCGCGACAACCATTGATCGATAACGACAAGGTAGGGGATTGCGGTCCTTTAAATTCCTTTGTGGATTATAACTTCAATATGGATTTAATTAAAATTAAATCTGTTGTTTCTTGATCCTCGGAGATCGTCGACGTGACGCCCTTCCGCGACGACGCGACGCCCATCCGCGACGCGACGCTCCACTTGTTCTGCGACGGTCAATTCTGCGAAGAACGCGTGTGCGACGACTTGACGAGGTAGGGGTTTGTTGTGAAATAATTTATATTCCCATGAACGTTTCTTTTAAAATAAAGAACTCGGTTTCATAAGAACAATTTTAATTTATTAAAATTTTTGTCTGATATGTTGATTATTCTTCCCGGTTTTTATCGCCTAACGCGGAGGGTGCGGGCCGAACGAACACGGCCCGACAACCCTCCGCAGTTCTTCGTTGTTGTACGGATTTGGAGGGCGATGATAAAATGTGACACAAGGGATATTTGATGTTTCTGCAGTGAAGAACGGAACCCGGGAGGATCACCGGCGCAGACGGGAAGGAAAACGGACCACCGGAGCAACTCCGGTGGCCCGCGGAAGCCTCCGGCGGCACAGGTCGCCGGCGTGGCTGAAGCCGCAGCGGCGGCGTCCAGCAAACCCATGGCCGCGCGGGTCCGGCTCACAGGCACGGGACGCGGCGAAGGCCGCGTCTGCTGACTCCAGCGCGGCCCCACGCGGGGCCGCGGCACCGTCTTCCCACGGGCGCAGCGCCGCGCGGCTGTCTCGCTCGGCCGCTCGGCCGAGCCGAGCCGGGCCGCGCCCTGGCCGGACCGGGTCGGGTCGACCTAGTTCAGCCGACCCAGGGGGGGTGAGGCCGGGTTGGCCCGGGCCCAGACCCCCCGTCTTCGGACCGTTTCGGTCTTTTGACCGTAACTTGAGCTACGGGCCTCCAAACGACTCGTCATCAGCGGCAACGTGATCCTTGGATCGAGGAGGTCGTTTCGGTATATTACACTCAAGGTTTCGGAATACTTTGGGTTCGTCCGGGTTGGTTCGTACACGAAACCAACCGGGCCCTCGGAGCAGAAACGCTCATATCTTGAGCTCCGGACGTCCGATTGACATGTCGTCGACTTTGGTGGATTCCTATAAGTGAGACAGATATTTTGGCTCACTCCGCCCAAGGTTTGGACGCAGGTGGAGTATGGTTGGGTTGGTTTTGCCTTAAAAACCAACCGGGCCCCTGGGACGAAAAATCCAATATCTCTCAGACCGGGCGTCTGATTGACGTGTCGTCTGCGACGTTGAGTTCCTGTTGACGGTACGGAACTTTTGGATACATCAACTCTAGACTTTGTGTCAGTTGATGTATCAGCCTCTCGGCTCGTGGAGCGGACCCTCCCGAATGAGCTTGCTGTGTGCGGGAACCCTAGTGCTGGCTGCGACTTCGACGATGATGATTGTACAGTGATCCTCGGTGGATTCGACTGCGACGATGATGAAAACAGTTCGGGAATCCTCCGTGTTTTCGGCAGTGACCACTACGGTACATCTTGGGATACATCAACTCCGGACTACATGTCAGTTGATGCTTCGACCTCTTAGCTCGTGGAGTGGACACTCCCGGAACGAGCATGCTGTGTGCGGAAACCCTAGAGCCGGTTGAGACTTGATGACTGCTGATTGAACGACTCGGTGTGTTACGGATAGCGGCACAGGGGAGCGCTTGGTTGTAGCGGCAGACCCACGACAGAGGTGTGCTTGGTTGTAGCAGCACAGGGGAGCGCTTGGTTGTAGCGGCAGACCCACGACAGAGGTGCGCTTGGTTGTAGCGGCACAGGGGAGCGCTTGGTTGTAGCGGTAGACCCACGACAGAGGTACGCTTGGTTGTAGCAGCACATGGGAGTTTTTGGTTGTAGCGGAAGACCCACGACAGAGGTGCGCTTAGTTGTAGCAGCAGACCCACGACAGAGGTGCGCTTGGTTGTAGCGGCCGAGGGGAGCGCTTGGTTGTAGCGGCAGACCCACAAAGGAGGAGCGCTTGGTTGTAGCAGCAGGCCCACAGTACCCGATAGGTGAGTACTACAGCAGTCCAAGGTAAGATTGAAGAGCTTGGTTGTAGCGGCATAACCACTGTACTTGATGGAGAAGGAGTTTCCCAATAGCTTTGGGTTCAACTTTCTGATTGATCCTGTGTAGGTCATTGCGGGGGTTAGTACCTACCGATCCTTCGTGGGTCCAACAGTTTAGATGAATCAGTGGCTACATCTGATCATCTCTATCGTTATTTGAAGAAGTATACCTGTGTGAGCTGAATGTTGTGTTACTATCCTTTGTGGATTGTGTTGAACCATCCTATGTAGATTAACTGTTTACTCTCCTTTGTGGATTGTGTTGTGCTATCCTGTGTGGGTTTACGTTTTTATTTCCTATGTGGATTGGGTTGTGCTTGGGCTCGGATGTTGGAGCCGAACGGGAATTGATGACTTAGGTATATGTATGGGCATATACCTAAGTAGTGTCGGATGTTACTTCGTGATTGTATCTTTCCTTTTTGGATTCTGGGAGACCTTCGGGGGGCTCGGGGTCCCTACTGAGTAGCTTATACTCACCCCTACACGGGCTATGCCCGCACTATGTTGTGTTGGTTGCAGACGACGGACAGCACTGATCGTGGTGGAGGTTTGCAGAGCAGGACGGTACCTGGAGGTGGACCACTGGGCGGAATGTACTCGGAGCGGCCAGGTGGACCCGAGGAGCAGTGGAGGATATCCGTACCCACCCTTCAGGTGGTACTTCCAGAGGACGGCTCGACGCGGTGGCTTTTCTTTTTTTAGTTGTTGTTTTCCCCCTTTCAGTTGTACTTTACAGTTGGGCTTGTATTTCTGGCCCCCTTTACCTTTCTGCACTTACTGTTGTACCAACTTTTACTTAGTGTTTACTTCTTCTGCTTTCTTACTCTGTGGTGCTTATTTACTTTACAAAGGCAATGCCTTCCCTTTTTATCGGGATTTACGCCTTGGTGCTAGTCGCCAGCCCCTGGCCTATTGAAGGCGGGCTTGGGGTAGTCACAGCACGGGCCCCGAGGACGGGTCGTGACAAATTGGTATCAGAGGAGTTCGGTTCTACCGCAGCCTCTGATCTTTTTTTCTATGTGAATCAATAGTTTTTAGCGTATTGGGTGTGGTTATCAGTCCAGGGAGTCCAGTGTTGGTGCGGCGGCCGACGTATCCGTACACCAGGACCCTAACTTCTGATTTCTGACTTAATGCACGAAAACCTTGATTGCATGTGTGTTTCATGTTTTCCTTGTGATTACTTGTGTTAGCTCACCAGGTATACTGTTCTAACCGTGGCGCACCTGTTTCTTTTCCGGATGGCCCCACGACGGCAGCCAGCTAGGGTTCCGAGAGTGGAGCGTGATGACAGCCCACCGAGCGATGGGGCCTCGGTGCAGGTCTCCTTGTCAGTAGAGGCACCGGTGGTACCTTTACCCGCCGAGCCACTGATGCTTTCCGCTACGACCGCTGAAGATGCACGTCTCCTTGGAGCTCTGCATGAGTTCCAGCACCAGCTACCACCCAGGTTTCGTGGGGAGACGGACCCCCAGGCAGCTGAGGACTGGTTGGAGGCGGTCGTACTAGTTTTCAGATTAGTAAGGACACCAGCAGATCTTATGGTGGTCCTTGCAGCGAGCCTCCTTCACGCAGAAGCGGGCCGATGGTGGAGCTTGATGCTCTATGTGCACGAAGAGGCATCTCTTCTCTGGACGGACTTCGAGAGACTCTTCCGCTCAAAGTTTGTCTCGGCCACCCTCCGTGCGGTGCGCATTCAGGAGCTACTACAGTTGCGGCAGGGCAGCATGACAGTGGCCCAGTACTTGGTGAGATTTACTGATCTCTCGCGCTACTCCACAGATATGGTACGGGACCCGATCTTTCGGGCCCGGACCTTCGAGCAGGGACTGAGGCACGAGATCAGAGCTTCAATTATCTCCCTCAACTTTCCGACTCAGGCAGGGGTGTTGGAGCGAGCCCTCTTAGTGGAGAGTTTCCTTGCTGAGCAGTATCCAGCAGCAGGACCCACCACTTTCCGGCATGCGGAAGAGTCTTTTGCAGCAGGAAGTAGACAGATGACACAGGGGTCCAAGAGGACTAGACCTACAGGTGGTCGACAGCATGACTCTGGATCATTTGTACGAGGCACTCGGGGTGGAAAATGACTTGCCATGAGAGGGAAGTGTTACTCCTACGGCAGAATTGGTCACATGGCTCGTGACTGTCCGACCCGCCATACGGATGACCAGCAGATGAACGAAGGACCCCCCAGGAAGAGGCAGAGGTTCGATCAGGGCGGGCCGTAAGGAGCAGGCGGCCATGGCAGGGGAGCTAGCTGTGCAGTTGGAGGTGGACGACGCTTCAGGGTGTTGCCACCACCACCACCAGGAGGTCCACCCCGACCGCAGGGGACAGGAGGACATGTGAGAGCTCAGCTTCAGGCAACTGAGGCCTACGATCATGGAGCTCCGGGAGCAGATGGACAGGAGCGGAACTAGTGGATACGTCTTGTGTACTTCTAGTTCCTTCTTGTTATGGTGTAGTGTCTTTGTATTATGAGATGCAATAGTAAAAGACGCCTACCTTTGTGATGTTTTCATTCCTGTCCTCTTTTGTGTTATTACTAAGAGGTTCCAGTTTAGACTGTTGACTTGACCCTCACTTGTGAGACATCTACTGGAGGAGACCCAGTTACAACACACTGATGCCGGCAGTGTGACTCAACCCTTGGAGGTGAGAGTAATGGTTGGATATCTTGGTAGTAGCGTCGAGGCCTTACGACGTCATCCTTGGTATGGATTAGTAACATCCATGTCTGTATTGACTGTATTAGGCAAAGGAAGTGGTTCATCCAGGGGATGAGACCAGATTTCTCTTATCGGAAAAGAATAAATCTTAGCAGAACTTGTGGGGCCGGAGATGGTCCAGGCAACGACAGAGGAGGTCCAGGTCATCCAGGAGCGGATGAGGACAGCTCAGAGCCGGCAGAAGTCTTATGCTGATAGGAGGCGGAGGCCACTAGAGTTCGAGGATGGCGACCACGTCTTCTTGCGTGTCTCACCTCGACAAGGATTACGGAGATTTGGCCAAGGAGGAAAGTTGTCTCCACGCTTCATCGGACCCTTCCAGATCCTCAGCATGATTGGTGAGGTGGCTTATCGCCTGGCTCTACCACCTAAGTTGCACCGGGTGCACAACATTTTCCACGTATCTCAGCAGAGGAGATACATGCATGACCCGAGACAAATCTTTCACCACGTAGAGCTGGTCTTTGATGGTGGGACGACTTTTGCGGAGGTCCCAGTGGAGATCGAGGATCGACAGGAGCGGGTCCTACGTGGATGATCGATTCCTCTAGTTCGCTTCAGATGGCAGCTCGGGAACCTCCAGGAGAGCACTTTGGAGCGGGAGGCTCAGATGCGTGCTCAGTACCGCCTTTGTATCCCTAAGTTTGTGGTGAAGCTTTACGGGGATGTAAAGCCCTGTGGTGGGAGTAATGTAAAGACCCATAAAT
Organism: Viscum album; assembly: GCA_963277665.1. NCBI lineage: Eukaryota > Viridiplantae > Streptophyta > Magnoliopsida > Santalales > Viscaceae > Viscum > Viscum album. Next base: position 274,472,860 of record OY728126.1, on the reverse strand, counting down.
TTCAAGGAAATTTTTTTCTTAATTTTCTTTGGAATTTTACAAGAACGCGTCTTCTAACGGCACCTGATTCTGAGGCCCGGTGTGCCCGGAATCACTTTCCGAAGTTTGGCTCGGGTACGTTCAGTGAACGGACGAGCGGGTTTTTCTAACTTTTGAACCGGTGACTGGAATCAAATTCTGAGGGCACCGATGGAATCGCAGCGCCGGTATTTTCTTAGAAACATCTCTTCCGGAGTTGCGTTTTCTCGGTTGTGGTTTTTAATTTTTGGGTTTTAAGTTATGAAATAAAATAAAGTTATATGACAATTTTATTTTTATTTCACTTAAAGTCTCTTAAAGACCACTTCAAGCTGTTTAAGCTGAGTTGATGCGGATAGGGTGCTATCCAAAAATATCCTACCCTCTTGGTAGGATATTTGTGAGATGGGGCCCGCACGAGCCCCACCGTTTCTTTTCCGCTAAGTAACGGACCCGCGAAAACCCGTCTTTATGAAAGTCAACTGACGCGTTTTCTTAAATTCTTAACGCACCATTTAATTGGGCGGTTAATTTCGTTAAAATTAATTCTATGAATTAATTTAATCGTTTCTTAACCTTTTTACAAACCGTTGGTGTAATAATAAAATATGACCAATGCATGGCTTGTTGAGATGGTTCGTTGAGAGGATTTGACAGAACTTAAATCCCTCATCCTCCTACGCGAAGAATGCGAAGAACGCGAAGAACGCTGACCTCTGACGAAGAACGCCGAACCTGCGGAGATCAACGACGTGATGCCGTGTACCACGACGCCGACGATTCCCCCTCCACGACGCTTCTTCCGTGACGATCCAGCCCCGCGACAACCATCGATCGATAACGACAAGGTAGGGGATTGCGGTCCTTTAAATTCCTTTGTGGATTATAACTTCAATATGGATTTAATTAAAATTAAATCTGTTGTTTCTTGATCCTCGGAGATCGTCGACGTGACGCCCTTCCACGACAACGTGACGTCCTTCCGCGACGCGACGCTCCACTTGTTCCGTGACAGTCAATTCTGCGAAGAACACGCGTGCGACGACTTGACGAGGTAGGGGTTTGTTGTGAAATAATTTATATTCCCGTGAACGTTTCTTTTAAAATAAAGAACTTGGTGTCATAAGAACAATTTTAATTTATTAAAATTATTGTCTGATATGTTGATTATTCTTCCCAGTTGTTATCGCCTAACGCGGAGGGTGCGGGCCGAACGAACACGGCCCGACAACCCTCCGCAGTTCTTCGTTGTTGTGCAGATTTGGTGGGCGATGACAAAACGTGACGCAAGGGCGATTTGATGTTTCTGCAGTGAAGAACGGAACCCAGGAGGAGCACCGGCGCAGATGGGAAGGAAAACGGACCACCGGAGAAACTCTGGTGGCCCGCGGAAGCCTCCGGCGGCGCGGGTCGCCAGCGCGGTTGAAGCCGCGGCGGCGGCGGCCAGCGGACCCGCGACTGCGCAGGTCCGGCTCACACGCACGGGACGCGGCGAAGGCCGCGTCCGCTTTCTCCAGCGCGGCCCCATGCAGGGCCGCGACACCGTCTTCCCACGGGGGCAGCGCCCCGCGGCTGTCTCACTCGGCCGCTCGGCCGAGCTGGGCCGGACCGGGTCGGGTCGACCCGGTTCGGCCGACCCAGGGGGGTGAGGCCGGGTCGGCCCGGGCCCAGACCCCCCCGTCTTCGGACCGTTTCGGTCTTTTGACCGTAACTTGAGCTACGGGCCTCCAAACGACTCGCCGTTAGCAGCAACGCGATCCTTGGATCGAGGCGGTCGTTTCAGTATATTACACTCAAGGTTTAGGAATACTTTGGGTTCGGCCGGGTTGGTTCGTACACGAAACCAACCGGGGCCTCGGAGCGGAAATGCTCATATCTTGAGCTCCGGACGTCTGATTGACATGCCGTCGACTTTGGTGGATTCCTCTAAGTGAGACGGATCTTTTGGCTCACTCCGCCCGAGGTTTGGATGCAGGTTGAGTACGGTCGGGATGGTTTTGCCTTAAAAACCAACCGGGCCCCTAGGACGAAAAATCCAATATCTGTCAGACCGGGCGTCTGATTGACGTGCCTTCTGCGACGTTGAGTTCCTGTTGACGGTACGGAACTTTTGGATACATCAACTCTGGACCTTGTGTCAGTTGATGTATCAGCCTCTCGGCTCGTCGAGCGGACCCTCCCGAACAAGCTTGTTGTGTGCGAGAACCCTAGTGCTGGCTGCGACTTTGACGACGACGACTGTACAGTGATCCTCGGTGGATTCGACTCCGACGATGATGAAAACAGTTCGGGAATCCTCCATGTTTTCGGCAGTGACCACTATGGTACATCTTGGGATACATCAACTCCGGACTACATGTCAGTTGATGCATCGACCTCTTAGCTCGTGGAGTGGACCCTCCCGGAATGAGAATGTTGTGTGCGGAAACCCTAGAGCCGGTTGAGACTTGACGACTGCTGATTGAATGACTCGGTGTGTTACGGATAGCGGCACAGGGGAGCACTTGGTTGTAGCGGCAGACCCACGACAGAGGTGCGCTTGGTTATAGCGACACAGGGGAGTGCTTGGTTGTAGCGGCAGACCCACGACAGAGGTGCGTTTGGTTGTAGCGACACAGGGGAGCACTTGGTTGTAGCGGCAGACCCATGACAGAGGTGCGCTTGGTTGTAGCAGCAGACCCACGACAGAGGTGCGCTTGGTTGTAGCGGCACAGGGGAGCGCTTGGTTGTAGTGGCAGACCCACAACGGAGGAGCGCTTGGTTGTAGCAGCAGGCCCACAGTACCCGATAGGTGGAGTACTACAGCAGTCCAAGGTAAGAGTGAAGCGCTTGGTTGTAGCGGCATAACCACTGTATTTGATGGAGAAGGAGTTTCCCAATAGATTTGGGTTCAACTTCCTGATCGATCCTGTGTAGGTCATTGCGGGGGTTAGTACCTACCGATCCTTCATGGGTCCGACGGCTTAGATGAATCAGTGGCTACATCTTATCATCTCTATCCTCATTTGAAGAAGTATACCTGTGTGAGCTGAATCTTGTGTTACTCTCCTTTGTGGATTGTGTTGAACCATCCTGTGTGGATTTACTATTTACTCCCCTTTGTGGATTGTGTTGTGCTATCCTGTGTGGGTTTACGTTTTGCTTTCCTATGTGGACTGGGTTGTGCTTGGGCTCGGATGTTGGAGCCGAACGGGAATTGATGACTTAGGTATATGTATGGTCATATACCTAAGCAGTGTCGGATGTTACTTCATGATTGTATCGTTCCTTTCTAGATTCTGGGAGAACTTCGGGGGTCTCGGGGTCCCTAATGAGTAGCTTATACTCACCCCTGCACAGGCTATGCCCGCACTACGTTGTGTTGGTTGCAGACGACGGACAGCGCTGATCGTGGTGGAGGTTTGCGGAGCAGGACGGTACTTGGAGGTGGACCACTGGGCAGAATGTACTTGGAGCAGCCAGGTGGACCCGAGGAGCAGTGGAGGATATCTGTACCCACCCTTCAGGTGGTACTTCCAGAGGACGGCTCGACGTAGCGGCTTTTCTTTTCAGTTTCTGTTTTTTCCCCCTTTCAGTTGTACTTTACAGTTGGGCTTGTATTTCTGGCCCCCTTTACCTTTCTGCACTTACTGTTGTATCGGCTTTTTCTTAGTGTTTACTTCTTCCGCTTTCTTACTCTGTGGTGCTTGTTTACTTTACAAAGGCAATGCCTTCCCTTTTTATCGGGATTTACGCCTTGGTGCCAGTCGCCAGCCCCTGGCCTATGGAAGGCGGGCTTGGGGTAGTCACAGCACGGGCCCCGAGGACGGGTCGTGACACATCCTTTTTCAAAATCAACTTTCTCTATTTTTTAATTTTGATGCCTAAAAATATGGAAAACATTAGAAAATAGTGCCACCATGTATCTGTTCTTTTTATACAACCTCTAGATCATCCATTCCTTTGTCATGGTTCTTTTTCAACATTGATTATCAACAATATCTCTATAACTTGATAATTCACCATGGAAACCCTCTTTGTCAACAAACACAATCAACCCAAAAATGCTTCAATGTTACCTTGAGGTATTTTCCCCCAAAAATATCCCCCTTTGGGTTGGTTTAAAACTCATTCATAAAATGATACCTCTTTATAGCTCCATCCAAATTCTACCATAATTCGATTCATGCAATTCATATAGCGATCAAATATTTACTCAACACATACTCTAAACCCACATGAGTAATGCTTGACGTGAGAAACAGGAGTAATATGAAAAGTTCATCAATGAATCACTTCATTCCATTCCATACACCAGTTTTTGAAACCAAACAACCACTTTCATCATAAGCATTAGCTGTCCTGATATATAATCTTTGATTGATCACTTCTAGCATCATCAGATTTAAAGACTATTTCCTTATAATACTAAGGAATTCCCATCATATTACACCTCCAATCAGCTTCTCCCCTAATCTTGTTGCTCCCCCTATCTTGTTGATCCACCTATTAACTTCTCCTCATGTCTTGACTAATACATTTTCTCCCTTTTCATATGCACAATTTTTACCCTTTTATCAATGAACCCAAAGGTTGTTCCTTTGTGGTCTGCAACAGAGTAAGGAACACAGATCAGTACATTATGGAAAAATACATTATACCTCAGGGAGAGGGGGTTTCACATCCACACTCTTTCAAGTGTGGAGAGTCAACTACACTCCCAGATCCAATCGATGTCTCTCAAATTCATTTTTGGGTAAGCCTTTGTTAGAATGTTTGCAACCTGTAATTATATAGTCACATACTCCAACTTCACAATTCCTTGCTCTACCTTCTGCTTGATAAAATGATAATTGATTTCATTTTTATTTGTCCTTGAGTGATGGACTAGATTTTTTCTTAGATTTATAGCACTTGAATTATCACAATGGATTTTGATCGAAGACTTCACTTCTACTCCCATGTCATTAAGTTTCTGATTTATCCACAATAATTGTGTGTATGATTGAGTAGCCTTAATATATCTATTTTCTATGATGCTCAATGAAATGTAGTATTATTTCTTTCTTATCCAGGAAATACACAATCTAACAAGATATAAAGAACATTAGGATGTTGATTTCCTATTATCTACTGAACCATCACAATACGCATTAGTATATCCCAATAAATCTAGCTAATAGTTTTCATTATTCCTCAAATTGAAATCCACAGTTCCCTTAATATACCAAAGTATTCTTTTCACTACAATCATGTGGTTTTATTTGGGATTATTTTGATATCTCACTACTTCGAATGTGGGAAATACAATATCAAGTTTTTTTGCTATCAAGTACATTAAACTTCTAATGATTTTTCCTATATTCGATGATATTAATTTCCTTACCATCATCATCTTTTAATAGTTTTTTCTGGGTAGAAACTAGAGTTTTCATTTCCTTGTAATTTCCAATTCCAAATATTCTCAAAACCTCCTAGGAATATTTGGATTGAGAAATTAAAGTTTCATTCCTTCCTTGTGTCACCTATAAATCAAGGAAAAATGTCAGGTTTCCAATCATTGAAATTTTGAACTCACTTTTCATGAATTTAGAAAATTGTATGCACTATGATTCATCTGATCAACTAAATATTATGTAATCATCATACACCATAACCATCATCATTTGATTAGTATAATAATTCAAATAGAGATTTTAATCAACTCCATTATGTTGGAAACCTATCTTCTTCAAATACTGATCTAGTCTTGAAAACTATGATCTTTGTTCTAGCTTCAACACATATAAATCCTTCTTCAACAGAAAAAATATATTCTCATATTCATGAATGAAAAAACCCATCTGGTTGTTTGATATACACTTCTTCTTCCAGAATCTCATTCAAAAAATTATAACTTTACATCTATCTGGAAAACCTTGAACTTTCTTTGCACTGTTATGGCCAAGAATAATCTAATTTTCTCCCTCCTTGCAAAGGGTGGAAATTTCTCATCAGCATCGATACCCTCTATCTGGGAGTACCATTTACACACTATTAATTATTTTTTTTCGAATCACAACACCATATTAATTCATTTTGTTCAGAAAGACACATTTTTTCATGATGAAATTCTTTTTTTTTGCCTCGAAACAATATATAATGTCTGATTCTTCTCAATCTGGTCAAGCTCTTCATCTGAATTAGCCTTTTTCACTTCTACTACCCTTGTGTCTCTTACCTCCTCATCAATTTCATCAAACAACTATTCACTTTTTTATTGAATATTTTGTTCATCTTTCACTATACTGATATCATTTTTTTCAACTAATTTTCTCAGCTTCTTGTTTAAACATTGTTGATCCTTTATTAAAGCATTTGGGTATCCTGAAAATAGTCAGTTGATACCATATTATTAGAATGAAATGGATCATTATGAAGTATATAAATTTTACTAATTCTATACCAATCAGTCTTCTTGAAAAAAAAATTTCATCCTTTTTATACCATTGATATCTTTCATCTGATTAGGAGATAGAATTATCCCCCTATGATACGAAACTCTTCCTGTTGTTAGGTCCATAGTTTAGACCCACAAACATTATTCTTCTCCTATATCTTTTCTTCACACATGACACTTAGCAATGATCCATCAATAAAACCTCTAATCATATTGATTTGGAACTCAATGTAGGAAACAAGAGATAAAGTTAATAACTCTATCACAATCTATTTCACTCAATTACTTCCTTTTGTCTTCAATTTTGATTACTGATTTGAGTTAGTTGGAATTCCTAATAACATTAAGTCGCCACATTTCATCTTCTAATGTGACTTCCACTTTAATTGTATCTCCCCAAAAACCTAAAAAACTTGAACATCAGCTAATATCATTTAATCACATAGCGAGAGTGGATACTCTAGAATCCTCAAGGAGAGGATTTTGGTCGATCCTGATTGACCAACACTTTGACACTTTCTTGCAAATCATTGTATTTTTTTGTGCTTGTTCTGACTACATTACCAACTTCAACTATTCTGGTCATATGACTAAGCATTCATTACCCATATGTTGAGTCTTTTTCTAATATGTATATTTTTTAGGCTTGGACATTCTCATAATTTGGGGTTTAAACCCACAAGTATGACCTCTTTCTTTGATGCTCCATGAAAATTAAATTTTTTGTGATTCTTTCTCTAAGTGTTAATCTCTCCACTGGTCATCTACTCTTGATTCTTCCTCCATTGGAGGGTTCTTTTTGTTGCCTTATCTTCTTGGCATGTGGCATGAAATTTGAATTTTCCAAGACATTATTTATTCATTTTTCTTTTATCAGTTTTCTCATTCATGCCACCCTTTCTTATTGGGGTTGATTGTGGCACTGAATTTACATTATTCATAATCATAATTGGATAATATCCTCCCTTTTTTTTATAGTATGTTTTATATTCATTTCAAATGATTTTTTTAGTATAATAGAATAGGTGATTGATTTTCCTTTCGTTGAGCTCCTTGTGATTATCCTGAATATGTAAACCTATTTTTTATCTTACCATGTTTTCTTCTAGTATAGGCATTTTCATTAAACCCTACCTATGCTGGGGATCTTCTTCTAGGTTTATTTTCCTTACCCATTTTCTTCTTGCGGAAATGTCTTTCCAAATTCTCATGATCTGAACATATAAAACATATTACATTAAAGGCATACCATATTTAATCATTTCTCAGCTGAGATGTTGATAAAGCCAGATTTCTTCTTCTAACATTCATCCCTAGGGCTTCTTGACACATACTCATGGTGTGTCCTTGTCCTCCATAGTAATATAATTTGAAAACTTCTCTCTTCTGGGAGACTTTCCTCTCAGACTTTTCAAGATGCTTCTTCTTATTCTTAGATTTAGTACTATTTATGCCTTATCAATTTGAAATGTAGTACAAGTAATCAGAATAATAACTTGAAGTATGACCATAAATCCAATAAAAATAGCACATGATGTCATTACTTCCTATAAATACCTTTTTAGGTCTGTATTTAGAAACTATAAGATTTTTCCTATTTTTGAAACTATTCACAGCTCTTTTACTCACATGAATGGAAGAGGGTTCATCATATATGATACATGTTTTACCCATACTAGATAGTCGTTTAGATGATAAAATTATTTCATGTTTCTCCTCTGAAGTAGCATATTTTCTTTTCATTTCATCATCACCTTCCAAAGGATAATCAAATTATAAGTGCAAGGAATCCTTCAAATTGAGATTTCCTTTGGTATAGATTGCTCTAGACATTTCTTGAATGATTCTATCTCTTATCCTAATTGTTGAATGTTATTATCCATTGATTCAAGTTGAGAATTAAGTTCTATCTTGAGATTCTTTCCCCTGCTTATCTCATCTTCCAATTCAAATGTGAGCTTATCCACCATGTCAATTTTCTCCTTTATTTTAAATTTTTATTTAGAAATAGAACCAGAAAAGAATACATTCTCTTGTTGTAGCCTTTGGTTCTTCTGAAATAGTTCAGACAACTATATATCAAGATCATCATTTATTTCATTCAGATTATGAATGTTATCTGAGTTTATATTCTTTCTTTTATTATCATATTTGTGTTTTTTTGTCTTTATAGACATATTTTTTAGTTCTTCATCTTGGGAATCATTCTTTTCCCTTAGGTCAGTATCCACATCAATAATCTTTTGATTTAAGCCTCTTATCTTGTTGACCTTAGTTTCTAGTACTTCGATCTGGATATATTTATATTTAGTTTCTTTATCCAATTTCTAATCCAAATCATTTATCATGTTGAAATTATCTAATGGTGGCCTTCTTGGGATTTCATCATCATCAGTAATTTCAACATCACTTTGAATGTCAAGTGCTTCACTCATTAATACATCATCATTGAGTGAGTTTATCTTTTCAATGTCTGATTCATCCAATCCTTTATTTTTTATACTATTAGTTTCCTTAAATTGAATCGCACTTTTTTAAAGACACTTCCACACTAAGGAATACCACATTACTTCTACTTCTTCTTTTAGGTTCTTCCATTTCCATGGTATAATAAGATGAGAATATATAGAATATTTAACTTCAAAAATCGACTTAACCATGTCAAAGAAAGAAAATATGATAAAAGAAATTGTAGATATGATACCAATTTTTAAGACCAAAAGGGTCCTAGATACCCTGAGAGGTGGTGTGAATCTGGGTAAGTATAATCTTTTCAAAAATTGTTCCTACCCCACTGGATCTTGACCTCTTTACTATAAGGGTCACTTTATTTTTACTTGTGTGTTAACAATGACCATTTCTTTTCTAATTCATCTGATGATGATGATATGAAAGTAATGTTGGAATGCAAGCACACAAACACAAATATTTTTACTTGGTTCACCCTCACTGGGATACATCAAAGGATCATATAATGTTGATATGATGATGTACCAAATCCACTAAATATCACTACTAATTACAAGGTTTGGGCTAGATCACTTCTATGACCTGTCTCACTACATTTACAAAGTTTAGGGTCTACTCACTACATTAACAAGGGTCACTCACTATATATATTCCTCTAGATCACTGCCTATGGGAAGGATCACCGTCTTCCTCTTCCTTCGCTCACTACTCTTCGAAGGGATCCACTCACTGTTTATAGACTTGTAGGTCCCTTCATTTTCATGAAAACCTGCATCCTCAACAATTAATAGATTCTCTATTGAAGTTTGACTTTCATCCATAGATGAATAATTATTTACCATAGTATTACTAGGTATCCTCAAATCTTTCTTGCAACCCTTACTTCACCTTGCGCGCAAGTTTTATGCCTTTTATGCAAAACCTCCTCTTACGCATAACATCAATATTACGCCCAACCTCAATATTATGTGAAAATTAAATTTCTTCATGCAAATCCCTTTGCACATAAATCTTATTCTATTTAGAGCTTGGATTCTCTCTAAGTATTGATCTTATCAAATGATATGGGGTCACCTCTTATTTATGGGCCTTTTTGACCCTTGTGTGAAATATTTAACATGACATGCAAGATCCTCTATGAGTATGAAAACCCCAACTTGACATCACATTGGGCACCAAAGTTTCTTTCATACAAACACATATTTCATGGACATTTCCAAATCATTCATACACTCTATGACTTTGGCATATTTATTCGTTCTAATCCTAACACATGCCTTGCATGAAACATTACAGAACTCCTTAAATCTTGCAAACAATTCATTCATTTTTCATATTTTGATGTGCTAATATTGAATCATTACTTTCACAAAACATTTCAAACTCCATTCTATATTGCACATAAAATCCTTTTCCAAAAATACCTTTCTCCATTTTCTGATTTTGAGGCCCAAAAATTTGGAAAATACTAAAAAACGGATCCACCATGTGTCTGTTCTTTTTGTACCACCTCTAGATCATCCATTCCTTTGTCATGGTTCATTGTTAACATTGATTGTCAACAATATCTCTAGAAATAGAAAATTCACCATGGAAACCATCTTGGTAAACAAATACAATCAACCCAAAATTGCTTCAATGTTATCTTGAGGTATTTTCTCTCAACAATATCATATAAACTCAATAACCTTAAAATGACCAAATTAATATGAAAATCTTATTATCTAAACCAATAAAACCATTTGATATAAGTGTATTATAAATATGTTGAATTTTATCAAAAAAATATTATAATAACTTAATACATTTTAAAATTAATTATTATTATATTTTTTTTATTTTATATTATCATTATTTTTTAATCTGGTTTCATGAGTTAGACTGGTCAAAAATGGTCATCATGAACCTGATCTGATTATTATTCATGTCAATTTACTTAACCTAATTACAATATAAACCCATTAATTCCTAATCTAAAACTGTTTAACTTATGTAGTATCATATTAGATTCAAAATTGATTGTTTGTCAATGTCTGGTTAGATTTCTATTCAATTATTCTATACTTACAGATGATCCTCATTTTTTTACACTTTTATGTACATTAAAATTATTAATCATGAGGGATTAGTATACAAAATTAAAATATGGGTATACTTATATGGGAACCATGTTTTGTGACCTATGGAACATTAACTAGAAAAAAATATTGTGTTCAATAAAAATTTATGTGCTAAATAATCAAACTGGAAATAATAGTGCATTATCAATTTTCCTTTAGTGGTTTTATTTCCATTGGTCTATATTAATGTTTTTTTGATATAATTTCTAAAATTAATGATTTTTTTGGAATTGGTCATTCGTGAAAATCAAGTCAGAATTTTCATTGAAGAAACTCACTCAGGGAAAATAATTCATCTAACATAGGTTTACATCAAATTTTTTATGTTAATATATGAATTTGAAACTTTTAATATTTAAATACTAATATTAAAGTTGAATCTACATGTAGTATCTACATAAATATGGCTACACCAACAATGGAATTGTGGGTTACACACATAAAAGGAAGGTGGATTCCATGAGTGTCACCAAAATGGTTAGTGAAGAGATGGAAACTTATCTAGGAAATAACATAGGTTAAGCCATCCATTTTGAGGATGTGACTAGAACTCTCACTATTATTAAGTTACTACATATAAAATGCTCAATTATTATTCATTTAATGTTTTCATCTTTTCCATGGTGTACCCTCTTTGTGCTACCCTTCAAAGTACATAACATATATCATGCTTCTCAGGGATACTCTAATGGATTTTGATCTTGATAAGTATCATTATTATTTTATTTATATATATATATATATATATATATTGGGTTAATGGTTTCTTATCTCAACCAAAATGATCATGTTTATAAAAAATCAGTATGTTTTTAATGTAATCATTATTTATAAATAACATGATATATCTCTAATATCATATGTAATGTTTTGGATTATTATGAAAGTGTTTTAGGGTAGATTTATTTCAAAATTATCATGAAATAATCAACTTTTAATGCTCAGAAATTTTCACAGTTCTTTGGAAGTTATACTTATTTTTTACATTTAATTGTTTTTTATGATTATCTCAAGTATTTACTAATAAATTTTTTTTATTTTTTCCAGTGTATTGATATTCCACATTCCAAGTAGAATATTACCAGTGAACAATATATACAAAATAAACTCCATGTGAAGACTATGTTGAAGCTGCAGTAGAGCAGGTGATGACTATTAATATCACTAGACCTCTTAGTGATATCCTCATCTTAATGATTATACAATACGAGTTCGAGGAAACTTTTCATGCAATTGACAAATGCATGGAGTAGCTCGTCTCCACAAACCAGAAGGTAGTAATGTAGTTCTTAATACACCTTATATTATATTTGTCGTTGGCCAACCTGCAAGTAAAAATATTTCATCCAGCCAAGGATAGAGCCCAAATGTACATTGTTGCAACTAAAATCATTGAGACAACCAGATTATAGATGGTATTTTTTAATAAATAAACATGATGAATAGGAATATGAGAGTGTATAACCTAATAATGGGTATGAATGCTCTTCAGGTCTTTCTAGTCAGTCATCAAGGCACTAATCAATGAGTCGGGAATATAGGGTGGACTGGTCTAGGTACATGTTGTCATCTTTACATAGAGAGTGCATATTTGAATGAGATTTTTATTATCCCAGTACCAGAAATCAAGATGAATAACCATGGGAATTTCATGTTATTGATGAAATATCTCGAAGTTGACAATCTATTGGATTTTAAGTTCATGGACTTACCAACCCAAGACAATATTCTTAACTTGACTACTAGATATGCGTCTTGGGTTCCAATGATAATTTCGGTTGGCTCATTGATATTCGGTGAAAAATAGTGGAGTTCACTATAGGCCCATCACTGGATAAGATGTTTTTGATGGGTGAATAACTAGAGTCACTATAAATATTCAAATTTTTCTAACATGGACATATCTTTTAGTAAAGGTTCATTTTTTATTGGTAAAACATTTTACAACCACATATGTCCCTCACACTAAATTTTTGGTAAAGAACTCTCTCTAAATGTTATTTCAATAGATAAAATAGTTATATTACAATTATAATAATAGAAACATATAATATATATGTTTGTAAAAATATTTTCAAAAAAAATTTATCTGTTTATAATACCAATATAAATAATTAATATTTATTTATAAATTTTTATTTTAATGAAAAAATATGTGATAGGATCAGAATACCTTCTAGTAATGCATTATATTATATATAATAAATTTATTATATAAAATAAATTTATTATAATAAATATAAAATTAATTTACAGAAAACCATTTCAAAGAGATGGTACACACAAACCAAAAAAAAAGAACATATATTTTTATAAATGAATAATGAAAAGGTTATCGTAATACAATATATACAAAACCAATCTAGTGAAAAATTTGATTCCATAATGACTAAAATAAAACTCATCATATAGAATCAAGTACCACAAGATTCAGGGTACACAATCAAGGTCCACTAAAAAAATATTATATAATCCCTACAAAAGAAACTATTTCCACCAGTATAGTATCTACATCAAGGACCAAAACCATAATTAAAATAATATTTCCATACTTAAACTGTGAAAAGAAACTCCTTGAATATGGTCTTATGCAAATAGCCCTCCATGAGTACCATAAATCAATCTTGGAAAATAGAACTCCGAAAATAGTGACCTCTATAAAGACTAACCAAAAACATCCATAATGAAAATGAAAAATAATTAAAACAAGTCATAGTGAATCAATGATATAAATAACTAGGGTTTATATTTTAAATGATACAAGGATTTGTAGAATAATCTCACAAAATAATAATGAAAAATTCAAAAGAATGATTGTGGAAACACAATGGTAGTACAAAAACATAATGTAGTAGCAGAAATACTATGGTTATAGTAATGATAAATATGGAAGATATTAAGAATTATTATTTCGACGTGAAAAAATAATGTAAAAAATAGTTTTTAGTTTTTAAGTGCTATATATTATATTTATAACAAAAAAAATTATGAGAGAACATTATTTGAATTTATTGATAATGGTGTTTACCCATATGGATTTATGATTTTGTTTAAAGTATATTCAAATAATGTTTTATTGAGAATAATTCATTAATAGTGACTTTGATTAAAATAAAATTGGCAATTATCAAAGAGAGGAGATATAATAGTAGATAATTGGAATGATAGTTAAGGAATAAATTTTGTGAGTGGTTAAATTTTTTTAATGGAAATTATTATAAGTAGGATAAAATGATAATAGTTTTATATCCTAACTGATCAAAAAAATAATGAACACTAATTCTTAAAATATCATTCTAATTAAAACCAACGATTCCCCTATTTTCAATTTTAATGGTTAACTATTATAGTTAAACCCCCCTTAAATATTTAACATAACCTAGAAATGATACGATTTATTGTTAAAATATATTTGTTAATGAAAAACATGATTATTAGGCTTTTGATAAGCATAATAGTTATAAAAAATATCTTTATACATAAGTGAGTGTTTAATAATATGAATATTTGAGACACTATATAATGAAATGAAAGTCTAAACTAAATTTTTTTAAACAATATATAAAGTAATGAATGTTTATTTTTGAATTTTTGTGGCTTTATAATGAGTTGTTTGAGGGGTGAAAGTGGAATTGATGAAGCATTCAAACTGTACTCCAACATCAAGGGTCACTATGGGTCTCCAATATAATAGAAGATATAGAAGACTCATTTTATAAATAAAAAATATAACTATATTGTGGAAAAAATCGATTCATTTATAGGTGGTCTATAAATAATTATAGTACAAGGGTGTTACAAAATCCTTGTGAAGGTGGTGATAGTACTATAATTTACGGATGATGATAGCCACCTGTGACATGAGTTTGGGTACTTATATTTTTTTAAACTATATTGAGTTAAATTATTCATGATAATTAATAGTTCTATAAGAAATTTCAACATGATTTCAAAAAAATCCATCTATAATGATATATGTTATATTATCACATTAGTGCTATAATTAATTTTAATGGGTGATAATTATTGATTCTAGTTTTAAATAGGCGCATAAATTTCATAATAAATCCATGGGTGTAATAACCAGTTAGAAAAATTAATTATTTATTGTTGATAGAAAAACATGATCAAAAAAATGTTATTAAACTAATATAGCTTAAAAATAAATTTGGTTATCCTTTCACTACATAGTTACTATCACTAAAGTTCCAGAAACAATTATATAATAGTGTAGTTATAAAAATAAAAAAGTGATTATCTTGTCTCATCCAATTACTATCATTGGATTTAGGTGGTATCCTTGTTTCTATTTCCCAATAAATTCCTTATTTCCATTTTTTATTAAATGATTTTTTATTTCATATTTTTTCTATAATCTGATATAGAGATAAAATCGATAATCTATTACCAAGATCACATAGATAATCTATTATAGATATTACACAGGGATTACACATGTTGATATATTAAACATGTACAGATTACACAGATATTCTCTTAATGAATTGTAAGGAATGATGCGCAGATAATGAATGAATTTAAATCAATTACAGATAATCAATGAATTGTAAAATGTTAAAAATAATGGATGAATAATGCATAGATAGTGAATGAATTGTAATATTCTAATGAATTGTAATGAATGATACATGTATAATGAATTCAAATCTATTACACATATTACACATATTTAATTGTAATGAATGTTACACAAATAATCTGTTATAAATATATGCAGATAATTAGTTGATGAATTGTAATGAATGATACAGATTATGATATATCGCACATGTATTAAATAATAGATAATATTACACATATAGATTATATATTGTAGATAAATATTACACAGTGAGTTTACTGAGACATAATTATATTACCCATATAGAGATTACAGATTTCGTAGTGTATAGTATAATACAAATTATGTCATGGAATTGAAAAACCAAATTCTTACAGAAATATTCTTATTTAGTTTTACGTATCAACAAATTTATTCCAGGTTATAAAATACAAATATGTTCATTATTATTCTGTAATGTGAATATGAATTATAAATATTAAACTATTGATAATGGTTGTCCCATTATAGTTGAATTCCTATAATAGAATCTAAAAATATCAGGCAATATTTAAAAAGTATATAGTGTAGATTTTTTGTTATGTTAATATTATTTTGTAATAATTCACATATTTTAGTATTCCATAGTTGTAAGAAATCACATTTTATGTCTTTTAATAATAATATTTCTTATTATTCTATTAAATAACCTAATATTTGTTTCTATATACTAAAACAACTTAATTTGAACCTATGAAATTTTACAGATCAATAAAATAACCATAATGGATTTAAAGTATAATAGTTCTTTCATTAGTGTGGGATTATGCATGGGATATTGTATTTTTATCAATATTAAAGGCTCTTGATTAATTTAAAAGTCCTTACAAGATGAAACATGAAGTTGAAAATTTAATATAATGTTATGATGCCAGGTTAGTTGTGAAAGGATATAGTCAATGGGAAGAATAAATTACATTAATTAGGATGAACACTAACCTTTAAGGAATGTGAATTGTGGAAAAAACTAAATAGAAATCATAATATACCTTCTATAATAGGAATTTCCACCACCCCTAACATGGTTCCATACCTAAGCATAAGACAATTATCTATGGCTAATGAAAAATGAAAAAATTAGACTAGAAAATTGCAATCCAACCAAGTCAAGGAAACATTGATACTATGAGATCCATAAAAATCATTTCCAAGTCTGGAAAAAATATTAATGATTATAATAAAATGTAAATAATCAAAAAAATATATGTAAATGGGTACTAGAAATATATATCATGGAAAATGCATAAATGAAATTTTTTAAGAGAACAAACCATGAAATGATCCAAACAAACAGTGAAGACAGTTCTCTTATACATGATTAAAAAAATGATTAGAAGAAGTGGATTTTAGAACACCAAGAAGTTTAAAATTTTATTTCAAACCCTAAAATATTTTTCAATCATATAGTAAAACCTCATAAGGGGAGGTTATAATAGTGTTTTAATAGAGAGTTTATTAATATCATGGGAAACAGCTTCATCAATCCTCGTTGAATTAGTTATAATTATATGTTTATGAAACTGCACTCAAAAAATGTATTATGTGCATGATATTTGTTTTCCCCAATATGCATAGTAACAAAATTTGAGGAAGGAAGAAAATTATAATATCATAAACATGACATAAAAAATTATACTTCTAAAAACACCAACCAAATGTGATAGAAATTCTGATTAGTGTCATCCTCCATATATCCAAATATTAATCAATGGAAATATAGAACACTTAATATATAATGATATGCATATTTAGTAT
The DNA here is from genome assembly GCA_963277665.1 of Viscum album. NCBI lineage: Eukaryota > Viridiplantae > Streptophyta > Magnoliopsida > Santalales > Viscaceae > Viscum > Viscum album. Next base: position 274,455,459 of record OY728126.1, on the reverse strand, counting down.
AAAATATAGTGATTTCTACCAAGATATTTTAATTAGTGAAAAAAATCCAGTAACTAAAAGAATAAGAATCTATATTAAATTAAATATAGAAATTGTGAGTATCTCCATGAGTAAAATAATATTCTCAAATGTTAAATTGTCGTTTATGTCATGGTAAAACTATGAATTATTTGTGATAAACTTCATTCTGATTATATTAATATAAAAAACATGAAATTACTATAAAGTATGAACTACCATCCTGTTTTTAAACCAAAAAATGTTATCTGATGTATTATAAGAACCTGGTTATTCCTTTGAGGTAGGAATCACATTAAGTTCATTTTAAATTCATAATTACAAGCTAATTTGAGTACCCATTTATGCTATAGTGGTAAAAGGGGTATTGGATACTTCTTCGAATACCAGAGCCCATGTTTTTGGGAAATCAAGGTAGGCCACATATTTATTAGAAACCATGCGGGATAGGTCATAGGGTTTGACTAACAATGTGAGGCCTCGACATAGGGAAATAGGAAATCGTAGAGTTTTTCAGACTATGTGAATGGATGTTCACACCTTTTTTGGAGAACAAATAATTTTTAGCTGAGGAGTTTTCATAGATTGTGCATAGTTAGGAAAACCTTGTGTAGTGACTGTGAGGGTGCCCCCTTATCACAGTAGAGGGTGCACATTGGGTTCACAGTTTGGCCAAATGTGAAGGAAAACCATGCATCCTAGGAAATTTAGGGGAAATTAATAATTTTCACTTAATAAATTATAAATTTAAATACTTATTTACCTTTTTGTTTCTAGAGGAAAAAAACCACATGATAGATCCTCTTTAATCCAAAATTCTAAGATTTGATACCATTTTGATGTCCAAACTCAGATTTGAGCAATGATCGTCTCATTGGATTATCATAGGGGAGTACTCAATTCATTTTGTGTGGTTATTCATTTAACTTCAGATCAATGGAGTTATTTTGGAGTAATATAATATGCCATATTTCTAGGTTCTTCATCTAATCATCATTTTTGTCTTGATATGGATTGAATCATGAGATGATAGTGGACAATCACTCTATTAAGGACCTACAGTAGGTGGTCTCATGATTTTCCCATAATGTTGAGGTGTTTGTATATATATGTCGTTGTATTGTGTGCCCAATTTTCTGAGTGATTCCCTTGAAATGGAATTTAATACTTGACTAAAATGTATAGTTATAACCTATATAATTAATGATAACTTTAATAAATGATTTATATTTAACCAATTCAAACTCAAACAACCCCTTGGATATGTTGCATAATTAACTGAACCTCCATGGGTGGTATATGATTTTGATCACCCTTGAGGTCTATTAGTTACCACTTTTTATGGGATGTTAAGTGATTAATTTTAAATTTTAATTTTAATTGACTAAGGTGAGGTAAATGAATAAACATATCCCTTGGATATGGACATGTTATTTCTTTATTAAGAATGAGTTTCTTCTCATATTGATTTTCCCTATGTGAGATAATTAAGAAGTTAAGTCCTCTATGCATAGACCATGTCGTATTCCACCTTCTAAGGTGAGGTTTAAATGAAATGATAATGGTAATTTCGTTGATATAGTTAAATGATTTTAATTAAATTTTTATTATATGGTTGGGGTGATACATGGGTTCATATATGAACACCATAGAGAGACTCATTTTGCTACTTCCTTACTTACACTCGAGTGACACTTGGGATCCCTAGTGAATTTCCAAGGATGGATATAGAAGGATGATTCTATATTCTCCTGAGTGATACTTGTACTCCTTATATAGATTTCCAAGGACATACTAAGAGGTTATTTTATTATATATGCCCTGGGTTACACATGGTCTCCCTTAGTGGGCTTCCAAGGATGGACTCAATGAGCGGTGATGTTATACTACGCATAGAGAAATACCTAGGTTCTGATGTGGATCTTCGTGGATGGGCTTATAAGATGTTTGGTTCATGAAATTCCTTGAGTGATCCATAGATTACAAATAAGGAATTCCAAGTATGGGCTCAAGTTCATAACTAATTATTTAATTAATGTTTCATATGACGTGTCTTCCATGAAAAAGCACAAGCTTGGATTCAGTTAGATCCTTAAGTGTCATTGATAGAATTGGTTAGAAAACTCTTGATCATATGGGGCTATGAGGGACACTAGGCTATATGCCAGGTCCCAAAAAATTTATTTAAATGATACAAGACTTACTATTTATTCAGAGACATTCCAGTTAAGGACAAAGTAGGTAGTAGAGGATGGGTTTCCAGGGGAACCCAGAACATTATGGGTTGTTTATATACATCACTTTTTTCATATTCTATTACTATCTACACACTATTATTATTATATATTAACTAACTATAATCCATTAAAAATCATTATTTATGGCCTATAGGGATTTTATCTCACACCCTAATTGGGATAACTTTGGTACCTAGGAAGATTATATGATTGTAGGTATGGATATGGGGAATCACCTTGAAAAAGGTTTTGGATTTTTGTTTAGGATCAGGTGAGAATAGGACTGAGTTGAGGCTCATGATGCTAGCTAGGATAGTTTTTTGCCTTTTTTGTATTTTGGTACACATATTAAATTATTTTATGTAAAAAAAAATTGGATGATCTGTAGATACATGACATAACCATCATTGTATATGAGATTCCATCTTGATTGTATGTGTGTGTGTGTGTGTCTTTGGATATCATTTGTTTTATGATTCATTTACTACATCCACTGTTTATTTTATGTTGTTACCACTAGGTTAAACTCTCATAAGGGGGAAGATTTTCCCCACTATCACACTCTTGGCCCTCTCTTCTAGTCGGTAACCTTTCGAATTTGGGGAGATGTGCTTGAGGCCATGTGGATAACCAGGCTCGGGGCACCGTTCTATTGCATCAAGGTCTAGGATGTTACAATGTGGTATCAAAGGCATTATTTTCTGGTTTTCTTTACTATTTTGAGATAATAAAAATGGATGGGAAGGAATAGGAATTTAGTAATTATCTATGATGGGAAAATATAACCCATTTACAAGTAAAATCCAAATTTCCTCAAATAAAAATTATTATTTTTTGGATTTTAGTAATTAGATTATATATTTTGGTGATGCAATTGAATTGAGATGTTAACAATGAAATGATTGTGGGTTTTATTTTTTTGCAACCTTATGACATGGGTATTCCATCCCATGCATCATTTTAGGCACTTATAGGATTCATATTCCATGCATTATTCCATGACATATATGATGAATTGATTGTTTGGCTGATATTTTGATAGCTTCAATGTTAGATATACTTATTGTTTGTTAAATTTTTTGTGCAGTGAATTGAGAAACAAGGTTGGTGCATAGAGTGCCTACCATAACCTAATTAGTTTTTTCCTGATTAGGATATAGCAGAAACCCTAAGAAGATAAATTTTTTACGTTGATTCATGGACCATAATTCACATGGACTGGAATATGTAATGGTGTGGATTAGGTAGATGTCATATTTCAATTCATGAGAAGTATGTTTCCTTATAAATCAGAATTTAGTGAACCATTTGGTTTAACCATTTAAAATGAATCATTATATAATGGAAATGAATAGGAAAATGAAATTTAAATTTAAATTAAGGAAGGGAGAGCTTGACCATGACTCATCTTTTGAGTGGGCAGTAGGTAGTGACTCTAATGATATTTTTGATTGTTTATTTTTACTAGTCCAGGATTTAAGAGAAGGTTCTATGGTACAACCTTATTATTTGATGGTTTTGACATGCCCTATTCTTTTATCTATGAACTTTGATATTTTTCTTTTCTAAGGAGTGCATTTATAATTGTAAAGACATGCCACCATGAATACCTCTAGTCGTACTCCAAAGAAGTGATGAGGACCATGATATAGATGTGGGGGTCAATGGGATACCGATGGATCCTAATATAGTTCTAGTTGAGGCATTGGTAGTTTTACTTGACACAAGTGTTGATTAATAGTTCCGCGATGGGTTTTTTCGCTTGATGCTAACTTTTTGGGGAACACTGCAGCCCGCCTCATCTATCATTACTACAAAAACAGGAAAGGGAATCCCCCCTTTATCAACGCTAATAAAAAAAGTTCTGATAAAGGGGTCCCTTTATCAGTGATTAATTAATAATTTTCTAATTATTATTGATTAAAAATCATTTAATAACAATTTGAAGACACAAAAAATCAAAAAAATCAATAAAAGATCTAAAATAAGTTAAAAATGTAACTCAAACTTCAAACAGCCATAACTTTTGATCTGAGTGTCCGTTTGAGCTCTATAACATATCAAATCGAAGCCTGCGACGAGCTCTACAAGTTTTGGCCTAATAAAAGCTTCATTCACAATTTTAGAAGCCAAACAATACCCAGAAGTCCTCCAAAACTGAGTTTTTTGTCGGGATACCTCGATTTGTTACCATTCAAACAAGTATAGCTTCTGATCCAGATTTCCGTTAGGCCTGTACCACATATCATATCGAAAATTGTTTCATTTTATTCGATTTGACTAGTTGTAAAGATGAAATGGTCTTATTAATTATAATTTATGGTCGTTTTAATATTCTATGGATTTTCAAATATACATATATATGTATTTATTTGTAAATATATATGTGTCTGTGTGTGTGTCTATGTGTGTGTGTGTGTTGTATATATGTATGTATGTATTTATTTATTTATTTATAAACACACATAAATAACATATTTCATAAATGTATTTAAAACTAATCTTATAAGTATATATTAATATAAAAAAAATACATGGATAAAAAATTATAACTAAAAATGTATTTAAATAAATATAAATATATATTAATATATTAATGAATATATATCTATATACTAGTATATGAATACATATAGTTATATAAATATGAATCTATATCAATATATGAATAAATATAACTGTATATATATAAATAAATAGATATATCATTAAATAGATAAAAAAACAAAATCGCTTAGTGGTAAAGGTGAAGCCGTGAAAGGGGGGAGGTCGCGGGTTCGAGTTCAGGTGGATGCTAAGGGGTACGCGCGTGTGATGATGCATGGGAAGGGAAGTGCATGGGAGATCTCCTAGCACTAATAAAGGGGGGTCATACGCTGTTAAAATCTCTCCCCGAATTATATAATTCTTTTTTTTTATTTTTTTATTTTTATTTTTTTGACTTTTATCTGTGATTTTTAAAAGCGCTAATAAAGGGTCATTTTATCAGCGCTAAAAAAATCACTGATAAAGGGGTCTTTTATGAGTGCTTTTTTAGAGCTAATAAAAGGGGCCTTTATCAGTGCTTTTTGGAGCACTCATAAAAGGGACCCCCTATATCCGCACTGAGCTTTACATCGCTTTTTTAGCGTTGTTCAAGCCCATTTTGAGTACTGATAAAGCCCATTTTTGTAGTAGTGTGTGGATGAGCTAATGCGTGTGTTCTATCAGCAAAATACTCCCACGTTTTAAGGGTATATAAAAACAAAATTTGTGGTGTCATGGATAGAGGTCATGTTATATATCTTCTAGCATCTAGATTCACCTCCTGATAGGAGGTTAATTCTCTCTATATATATACATCGTTATTCCACCAAAATATGATGGGATGTTATTAATCAAACGTATCATCATCAGAAGATGGAATAGAGGGATTTTCATATGGCCTTTTATGATTACTTCTATCCCAAAACATTGAGGTCCAATAGATCTTGTGATTTCATGCAGTTGGGGCATGGTGTGATATCAATTATGGATTATTCAGCTCATTTTAACAAACTACAGTGCTTCATACATATTCTAATGAGTGAAAATTTATCTAAATAAAGCATATTTGAGGATGGTCTCTGGTATTAAATCTGATCACAGTTGAATTTCATTCAACTGATTACTATTTTTGGAATAGTGAATCAAGTGATTATCATAGAGCGTGACTTGAGGGAGGCTGGGTGTGCGAGCCAGGGTGGTTTAGAACCAAGATCTGGTACTTCATCGACCAACAGTAGGAAGTGTAGTCTGGAGCTTCTGCATAGTGATATTATTATCCAAAGAACATTCTCAGGTAGCCAAGTGTGGCACCACCAATTTAGTATATTGGGATATAATATAACTCGATGCACGAGAGACACATTTGAGTGTTAATATTATGGAAAGATGGTCCATATAATGTGATTTTGAAGACATTTTCAACTAGATACTAATGAGAGATGGTATTCACTAACTCTATATGAAGGAGTTCAGTCAAAACCTTCTTATTAGATAGGGAGTTGGATTAAAATTGGAATATTGGTCTGAGGTGGTGGTAATGGTCATGGTAGCCAGGCCCTATATTTGTAGTGATAATTGTGTGGGCCTTCTCAAGGTATTTATGCTTTATCACAGGGTCATTGATCAAGCTAGATATACATAGTGAAACCAACACCTAAGGATCATAATCTCAGAGCTTCTACTATTATAGGTACTATTCTACTATCTTCTACTTTAGCATCAATGATTTTAAATACATTAAATTCTCATAGCATTATATATGTTCCCGTTATTGAGAGACTTGGGCTCAATGTTTAGTGTTATGATATAATTATGATTATTGATACTCTATTGAGGATTCAAAATAAGAATCTATGTCAGTACAAGGAGTTCCCCTTTGAGATAGGTGTTGTTCACTTCATATGGGACCCCTGTTTCCTCTAGATGATAGGATTTAAAATCTTTGTCAGGATGAAATGGTTGGTTCCCTTTCATGATTTTATTTATTTCTATCACTAAAGTGTGACCTTTACATCATCAATGGGTGGTGAGATTATTCAGAAGGGTGAATGGGATTTCTAAGAGAACTGAGTTGGACACAATAATTGTGGGTTGGGCGGGATAACAGTCTAGATTGTGAGTTTATATCTAAATGATCTGGGAACACAATAGATAGATTTCCCCTCTAGAGGTTGATCATTTCAAGGATGATTTCCTAGATGAATTTTCAGTACTACCTTTGGTGATAGAGGTAGATTTATCTATTAATATAAGTTCTGGATATGTATCAGTATCCATTCCTTATTACATGATAGATACTACTGAGATGCAGGATCTCAAGAGGAAACTATAGGATTTGGAGGCAACGTGATTTGTCTTAAAAAGTACTTCTCCATGGGGTTCACTGGTCATTTTTTTCCAAAAAAGATGGATCGTACCCTTCGTCTATTAGTGTATTATTATAAATTGAACTAGTTTATAGTTAGGAAATAGTATCCTCTACCACGAATAGATGATCTATTTGACCATCTCTGAGGAGCATGGGTATTCTAAAAAATTGACTTGATATCCTTTTATCATTGGTTTCATGTTATAACATCAAACATAACTCTGACAACCATTCCTAGAAGGTACAGTCTATATAAAAGTTTTGTTATGTCATTCAGTCTCACGAATGCACCAATAGTTTTCATGGATCTGATGAACTGAGTTTTCCATCCTTATCTGGATTTGTTTGGCATGGTTTTTATTGATGGTATTTTTTTTATTCTCAAACTTGACATGACCATTGTAAACATATTGATATCATATTGGATAAACTGAGATAGAACCAATTATATGTTAAGCTCATAAAGTGACACTTTTGAATAGATTAGATTCACTTCCTTGGTCACATTATCATAGAAATATGAGTAATAGTGTTCTCAAAAAAGGTGTGATTTTTAGTTTCCTAGGATCATCCGAATATCATATTTGAGATACCAAGTTTCTTGGAGCTGGCTGGATATTACATTTGTTTCATACAAGACTTCTCACACATAGAAATTCCACTCATTGTCTTGACTAAGAAGGGTGTGAAGTTTGTATGGTCAGATGCAAGTGATTAAGACTTTCAACATCTAAAATGGAGATTGAATTCATCACTAATACTTATTTTTTCAGAGCTATTTTCACTATTTACTATGATGAATCATGTATTATTATTTGTGTTGTTATGATGTAGGGGGTAGATTCATGAATACAAATCTTAGTATTTAAGGCCGCACAAGTGGAATTACTGGATGCATGATCTCGAGTTAGTAGTGGTTCTCCATGCTTTGTGATGTTATAGAAATTACTTACATGGATAAATTTTTATGGTGTAAACTAACCACAAAATCCTTTTGTACATATTTATATGGTATGATCTGAATTTGAGTCAACAAAAGTTGGTTTAGTACCTATATTCTTTTGACTTTTATCTTTCCTATACACTTGGTAATGAAAATGATGTTGTTGATGAACTAAGCATGAATACTTAGACGCATGTAGTTAAGGATGCCAATAGAAAGTGGAAACTTATGGATTTTTTCATTGGGATGCACATGGAGGAGCATGATAGTCAGGGGTATAATTTTCTTTCATACCTAGATAAGACCTCTACCCTGCTTGATAAAGTGAGGATGATACAACTACTATATTTGGATAGTATAGTATTATGGTAGAGTGTTTAAGGTGAGTACCCTCATCCTGGTTGGACCATAAGCGAGGATGAAATTCTGTGTATACATGGTCGAGTATGGGTTTTAGCATCCATGAGCAAGGATCTAATGTGATACATTCATGCTTTAGCTTTAGTAGTGTGCCCTGGCATCACTAAGATGTATTGGTATTTATATCTTTAATATTATTGGTATGGTATGAAAGATATGTAGGTGGATTTTTCATGAGGTGTTCCACCTCTCAGCAAGTGAATGTGGAACACCAGCGACTAGCCAGACGTTTACAATAGATTATCATTCTAAAGTATAAGTGGGATGACATTGTGATAGATTTCTTGACTAGGATACCAAGGTCACTACGAGGAAATGATTCTATTTGGGTTTTTTTATAGGATCACAATTTTTTCTCATTCCCCACTGATTAGGGATATCTTTTCAATATATGATCTTGTGAGGTAGTATATTTATGAGATAGTATGACTACAATGGGTCCCTCATACAATAATATCATATAGGGATTCTCATTACACTTCACAATTCTATACAGAGTTACTGAGGGTGTTGGGTACACAAGTTCTTATGAGAATATCATACCACCCTCATACTAATGGCCAATCACAATGCATGATATATGTGTGCTTCAGGACATATTGATGCATGCATCTCATACATTGGGGGTCTTGGGAAAAGAAATTATGCCCATATTAGATCGGATATAATAAAATTTATCATTTAACTATATAGATGGTTTCTTATGAGGCATTATACAATAGGCCATGCCGATCACCCTTGTATAGGTTAGAGGTAGGAGAGGAAACTATGCTTGGACCTCATCTCATACAGGAGACTATAGAGTAGGTTCAGTTGATTCAGAAGCAGATAGATACTATAATGTCTTGACATAAAGCCTATATCAACTGTTGTTAAAGAACTATAGAGTTCAAGGTCAAGGATCGCGTCTTTTTACATGTCTCACCAAGGCTGGGTCAATGGAGTATCAGAAGTTAGGGTAAATTGTCACTATGATATGTCGAGTCGTTCGAGATTCAAGAAAGAATCTGGCTGGTAGCCTATCGAATTTAGTTACCTAAGAGGTATTGGGCCATTCAAGATGTCTTTATTGTATCTCTATAATTCCGTTATCATTCATACCTATCCCATGATTTTCAACCAGATGTGGTTGAGCTATAATTAGATACATCCTTTGAGGATTTCCATATTCATATCATGGATAATAGAATGAAGTATTTAAGAATCTAGTCAGTTCTTATAGTATTGGTTCTATTTCAGCATGGTTGGGTACAGGATGAGACCTGGGAGTGTTAGGTTGATGTACAAGAATAGTGGAAAGATTTGTTCATAGATGAACCTTCACCACCATTAGAAGAGAAATATTATGTCAAATTTCTTTTAGTGGTAAGTTTTTAAGAAACTTGTTTTAAAATTGAGGTAAACATCAAAGAAAATTTGGTTTAAATTATTAATTATGGACTAATGTTAGTACAGTTTGAGTTCACTGTGGTATCAAGGGTGTTTAGGGATTATTTGGAGCCTGGAGCCCATGTTTTTGGGAAAATAAGGCTGTATTCATGGTTAGTAGAATCCATGTGGGATATACCACATGGTTTCAATAACTATGTGAGGCCTAGATAGAGGTAAATATAATCCCACATTTTTTTTCAAACCATGAAGATGGAGGTACACACCCATGTGGGAGCACCATTTGTTTTTAGAAAAGGATTTTTTTAGGGTTTTCACATGGCTAATCAAATAATGTGTCATGATCATTCAGGTTCCCCATTAGAATAGTATAGGGAACACAGTTGGTGAATGGTTTGGTCAATTGTGCAGCCTATGAAATTTTGGGGAAAAACTAATTATCCTTTAATAACTTATAATTTTAAACCATTCTTTCCCGTTTTTTTCTAGTGGACATCACACATAGAAGAGCTTGTCTGTAAGCTAAATTCTAGGTTTTATTAATATTTTGTCATCTGGAATCAGATTAGAGTACCGATCATCACATTGGATTCACACCTATTAGTACTCAAGTCATTTTGTGTTGTTATAGGTTTAACTGTGGATCAATAGGGTAATTTAGGTGAAATCTAATTTCCATGTTCGTTATTTGTTCTTCTTTTCTCACCTATATATATATATATTCTATTGTTCCATGAATAAAATTTTCTAAGAGACCCCCTTTAAATAGAATTCAATACTTGATTAAAATCAATAGGTATGACCTATATAATTAATGAGACTCATTGATAAATGATTAAAGGTTATGGACCTTAGAATTAAACAACCCCTTGGGTATGTTTCTTATATAATTGTAACATAATGTGTGGAATATGATTTTGATCAGCCCTGAGGTTTTTGGTTTATCCCTTTTTATGGGATGTCAAATGATAAATTGTAAATTTTAATTTGAATTGATTAAGGTGTGGTAATGAAGGACCATTCCCCTAGGTTATGTCCATGTAATTTCTTGATTAAGAATAATTTTCTTCTAATATTTATTATCCCACATTAGATAATTAAGAGGGTAAGACTTCAAAGCTTATCTCATGTCTGATTCCACCTTCCAAGGTGAGGTTTAAATGAAATGATCATGGTGATGACCTAGACAATGTTAAATGATTTTTATTGAATGTTTATTTAATGACATAGATGACAAATGGGTTCTTATTAAAACACCATGGACAAAATCATTTGTACTTATACTTACATACGCCCAAGTGACAGTTGGACTCCCAATAAGATTTTAATGGGAAGGCTTAGAGTGATGATTCTATATACACCTAAGTGATATTTTGGATCCTTATATGTACTTAAAAGTATATACATAGAGGTAAGTTGATTATATACACCATGGGGGATAGTTGGGACCTCTTAGTGGACTACCAAGATCAAAGTCATGGAGCGGTGATGTTATACCACACCTAGAGTGATAACTAGGTTCTGATGATGATAGTCATGGATGGTCATGTAAGGAGTTTGGTTCATGATATACCTACATAGATAGCTATATTCCCAATAAGTAATGCTAAGGATGATATTAGGTTCTTAATTAATTAATTAATTAATTAATTATATGACATGTCTTCCAAGACAAAGAAAAATAATGGATCTGGTCAGGGCCTTACACATCATTTATTGGCTCGTTTAGGAAAATCATTATCAAATTTGGTTACTAGGGACACTAGGCTACATGATAGGTCCCAATACTTTTATTTAAATGATACAATATTGACTGTTTATTCAGACACATTATAGCTAAGGCCAAAGTGGATAGCGGAGGAAGGGTGTCTATCAGACCACAAACCATTATAGGTTATTTATATACATCACTTCTTTTGTATATTCTCTTACTTCCAACACAATTATTATTATATATTCACTCACTGTAGGTCATTAGACACTGTTGGTGTTGGCCTATTTGGATTTCATCTCACGCCATATTCTGGACACCATTAGTACTTGAGAAGATTATATGACCATAGGTATGGATAAGGGAAAGAACCTAGCTATCAGTTTTTTATTTCTTCTTAAGAGTAGGGGAGCATATGACCAAAATGATGCTTGTGATGTTAGTTGGGATAGTTTTTGGCATTTTTGGTATTTTGTTACATGTATTGTATTATAGAATGCAAACCTATTTTGGATGCTTTGTAAACACATGACATGATTATAATTGTATATGAGATTCCTTATAGTATTTTTATATATATCTTTTATTGAATATGAAAACAAAAAAATAGACGGATTCTACAAGGTACAAGCTCTAGAGGAGGTTTTAGAGTAGGCACATTCACCATAGTAGAGCTATCGGATTTGAAAGAATGATAGGATAATAAATTTTCCATTGGTACCAATCTTGTGCATCCATGCACATGACATCTAGTTGAACATCCATGAAAAGTTGGAGAGTTGATCATAATACAGACGCTAGGGAGGGGTAGTTTCAAGTAGTCTTAGTCTAGGATGAATTCCTTAATGGCCTTCAGGTTTTGTTTTGTCACAAAGCCTACGGGCCATGTACGGGTTCCCCTTCAGACCTTAAAAGGTGGATTTAAAAAAATTAATAAAAAATGAAGGTCTTTGGGCCATTCATGCAATTTTATCTATTGTCTCATTGATTTACTACTTCTACTATTAATTGTATCTTACTACCATTGTGTTACACTCTGATAAGGGTGCATATTCTTCCCAAAAACACACCCTAGGACCTCGTTTCATGTCGAAAACCTCTAGTGTTTTGGGAGATGCACTTGAGGCGATGTTTCCAATCGATCTCAGGGCACCATTCAATGGAATCTGAGTCTAGGATGTTATAATTATAAACATTTAATGTGTCTGTCAAACAAAATAGACATTAGTAGGTCAACATTATTATACATAGGTACTATAGTGACTAAACCATGGTCCCCTAGGATTCCTTGTAAAGGTTTTCTAAGTATCTAAAATTATTATTTACTATGAACTATAAAACTACCTGTGTATATCCTTTTTTCATTGTAATACTTTGAAATATTTTTGTATATATTTCTAGATCTAAGTACTGAGACGACATGCGATTCTTAGTCTCGGTGTGCCCCGAATTAATTTTATAAAAAATATTAAGTATACTTTATTCTATATATATGAAGTAAATAATATAACTCTAAAAACGTATATTGGATCAGAAATTTTAGGGTATAGTTTAGTTCAAAATGTGGAATTTACCTTAAGAGGGACATAACTTTTGTCAGCACGGGTCTTCTATAGAAAAAGTCACCAAGGGAGTAACCGTAAATAAAATAATTAAATTAATATATTTTATCTCTGAAATTATATCAAATAAATCTTGAATAGGGACTCGGATTAGAAATCTGAAAATGCTGTTTAGTTTGTAATATGGTGTTTTACCTAAGCATGACCTAAAATGAGAGGGTGTAAGATGTTTTAATCCTACAACCATTGGCAGAGTGGTTAAGAGGATACCCTTAACCTAACTCCAAGGTTATAAATATGTGGTTATGGGTTTTGTATTAGGGTTTCCTCATAATCCTCCCACCACCACGGTAAAGCTCTCCCTCTTTGGAGAATCATCCAAGAACCTTTGGTGGATTACAACAGAGACGTCACGAACATGTTCAATGATGAACAGATCAAAACGAGGTAGGATTCATTTTGATTTCTGCACCATGATTTCAATTATCATTCTATATTTAATACATGGTTGATTTTAATACTTTTAATATCAATAGTGATAGCCAAATGAACATGGACAATGATTGATCTATGTTTTGAATCCCATATTTTCACGATCTTACTTCGTTCTTCATGGATAATCAACAATAACTTTTCGACATGAATAAACAAAAATGGATCATTGAGAAGGGCATAGATTTGTGTATATCTTGGCTTGAGGATCTTGGATCTATGTTTTCTTCATGTTCTAGGAATCAAAGTAGTCTTAGTGGTCTTTGGAAGGGAACACTGGCACATGGTGACCAGCGGCGATGAAGCTGCGGGTTTAGGTGGTCTCGGTGTGCGATGAGGCCAATGAGCAAGGTGGTAGAGCCATGGAACATAGTGGAGGTGCAAGATATGACTAGACTGTGGTAGAGATGTGGGGTTCTGGGTGGATGGAGAGACCTAGGAGGTGGAAATAGGACTCAGAACGTTGCAGATTTTTGCGTTGACCCACTGCGGAAGGTGACCGTGTTGAACAACATGGTGCGCGCAGAGTGGGTCAAGGAAGGCCAGGCTGAGTAGACCAAAGTAGGATAGGCTGAAGTAGCTCGTGCACGAGTAGGCCCAGCACAGGCATGAGTGGGCTATGCTTAGTGGGGTGGGTCTGGCCTTAGTGGGCTAGGTGGGTCATATGAGATGGACTGGATCAGACCAAGTTTGGTTGGAGCGAAGCGTGGCCATGGTCGACCACAAGTTCGCGGCAATACAAGATGTCGTGGGGCCACCGAATATGGATGGTCTCGGGTGGTCGACCGCAATGGTCAATCAGTGCATCCAGTATACCACCTGCGAAGTTTGGTCCATAGATGTCCCTTCAATGGATGGTCGACTACGTCAGTCAACCACGGCGGATGATCCACAGTAGGTTAGTCGCAAGCCCTGACTGGTTTTCTTTCATTGGATTCAAACAGCCATATCTTCTAAACGAAATGTCCTATTGAAATTTCATCTAGGAAAATGTGATCATATCTTATAGAAATACTTTTTTGTGAATTTAAATTTCGGTATGGATGTACATTCCTCATGAAGTTGGTTTGGGTGTGTTGCAGTGAAAGACAACTTCTTCACCGGGTGTCTAATTCAGGTGAATGAATAGTCAATCCTATGTGTTTTTCTACAAGGATCTCAATGGTGTGATCATTTTGGTTATCTGGGGCCATCAGGGAGGATTTTTGTAAAGTTTATATTTTTTCCCTTTGTACAAATAATGATCATCGTGCGCTCATCAATGTTTTGGGCAGATGTGCCATGTACTCTAGAAGTACACTAGTACGCCTAGGGGTACTTGTTCATAGTTTAGTAACCGAGTATGGATAGGTACACATTAAGGTAATGAGTAAGGGTCACACGTCATGTGATCCCCATACGCATCATTTACCTCTTCATGAATCTTCTATCTCTCATACCTCTTTCTTTTGGACTTAGATTTTGGCATGCGAGTATCATATCCTAAGTTTTTTTTCACATAGAACATGATGGTTAACTCTATAATGGATTTTAAGGAATTATGTGAGATTTTTAGGGTGTTATTATTTTCCTAGGTGATTCTTGATGACGTACATGATTAGGAAAAATCACCATAGGCTTCTTTCTAGGTGATTATCTCCCTGATGTACTAGGGCATGATCCCTGATGACTAGATTGTTGACCCCCCCTGTCATCATGGGTGTGGGTAATCTATATCTACTTCCTGGTGTTGATCCACATGATGTGCTAGGGTGCGAATCCTTGATGACGATAGTGTTGACCCCCCATCGGCATGGGTGCGGGTCCTCTTCATCTACTTGGCGGGTGGTACCCTCCCACGTATACCATTTAGTGGGGCTGGGCAGTGGCTCCTCATCAACTTTTGGGTGTTGATCCCCCTAACATACTAGGACATGAATCCCTGATGAATAGAGTGGAACCCTCCATCCAGGATGGGCATGGGTCCTCAACCTATTCTGAGTGGCACCCTTCAGTCGGGCTAGGTATGGGTCCTCAACGACACTAGTGTAGCACCATCCAGTTGGGCTGGGCATGGTTCCTTGATGACACTAGAGTGGCACCCTCCAGTTGGGTTAGTCATGTGTTTTCAACCTTGATACACGACCTCTAGTCTATGTGGATCAGTGATGAGACATGGTTTGATGTAACTTTGGACTCACAAAGAATAGGGACACTTTCTCCACTAAGATGTGTCCTTGTGATGCGGCCTAAAACTGTGAGGGAAATTCAATTCCACCCAAAGAGGATAGTATCAAGGTTTGGTGACTAATCCCCTTTTACTTGTGTGTTCACGGTAGATGTGTGGGATGTTGGGCATTATTGATGGATACTCTTGGAACTGTTAGAGATGCTTCTTCTTAGGATGAGCTGTGAGATGGAGATCCCCTTACTCTCTCGTTTGGGCTTCATTGACTAAGAATATATATATATATATATATATATATATATATATATATATATATATATATATATCCTATTTTACTATCCACTCCTTGGGTTTTGGTTACTCTCCTTCTAAGAGAGGTGAAGACACATGGGGTATGTCACGTGCTTCCCATTTCTAGCTTCTCATGGTTGGATGAGTCTACTCTCCTACAATAGGCAGAAAATAATAGATGAGGAGTTCATCTCCTCGCTATGTTGGGATCCTTATGTTTGGATGATCTTACTTTCACTCTCTTGGTTTGGGTTGAGTTGTACTCTCTTACCGTACCTTGTTCTATCAGCTTTTTTTCTCTTAAGTGTATCTCTTACTACTCCCCCTTCACCTTTTTAGGGGCTCCTAATGAGTATTTTTATACTCCCTATTGCATGGGATTTTCTTGGATGTCTCATTCCTTATGTAGAGTATGGAAATGTTGATCGTGATTTCAGAGGAGATTTGGGATATGGGTTCTTAGACCATGTATGGTGGTTGTGGATTTCGATTTTGGAGCGGGTATCTATTTTCTATTTTGATTTTCTAGATTTTTTAGGTTGGGACACTTTTCTATTTGGGCTTGTATTTTTCCCCTTCTTCCTTTCCGTTTGCATTACTTTAATTGTACTCTTTACAGGTCCATGCATGTGTGGTTTATTTACAATAGTGTATGATCTTTTACTTCTTTCCCTCTACACATTTTCATTAGGTTGGATATGTTCTTGTGTACATGTACTTAGGAAAAGGACTCCCCAAGTTTTTTGTGCCTTCAACACTTGTCGCCACCACCTAGCCTATGAAGGGGGGCTTGGGATAGTTCCAGCTCGAGCCCCAGGATGGGTCGGTTCATGAAAAATTGGTATCAGTGCATGTTCCTTTCTTGGTACATTTTTTAGATGTTCCCCCATAAGTGGATTTGTTGGGTTTTGGTAAATAGTGTCAAAATGTCATGCACTACTAGAAAATAGTTCTATACCAACGGTTTTGCAAAAAAACGTTGGTATATGGTACCCCTACGCCCACGGTTTTCCAAAACCGTGGGTATAGGGCTAGTGTGTGAACCTATACCCACGGTTTTGCAAAACTATGGGTATAGGTGACCTATACCCACGGTTGTTCCAAAAAAACCGTCGGTATTGTTTTCTTTTAAGACCTATACCCACGGTTTTGGAGAAAACCATGGGTATAGGCTAATTTCTGAAGACCTATACTGATGGTTCTTGAAAACCGTAGGTATTGCGGTTTTTTTTTTGAAGACCTATACCCACGTTTCTCTAGAACCGTGGGTATAGCTTTCCCGTGTTATGGTGAGGAAAAAACATTAGGCGGGACATGAGAAAAATTTGGCGGGAAGACATTTTTTCATAGATAATATTAATATATATAAGAAGATAAATGTTTATATATTAAATATCAATGTTAAGTCGGTTGGTACATTTCTGGAAAGCATCTTTGAGGGTTATTTTAATACGACGGTTCGAATCTTCATAGCCAAGTTTTTTTAATTTAAATACATTTTATATTAATATATATATGCAGATATATGAATATGTAACAGATCAAAATAACTGCTCGTTTGGTCCGTCGCGGGGCGCTGGCGCGACGCGTAGCCGGAGGAGCGGGTTCGATTCCCTGAGGCCGCGTTTTTTGAATACCTGATGGGAATTATATTAATATATATCTGCTGATATATGTATATATGATATATAAAAAATGCAGCACAGTTGGTCTAGCGGTTCGTTGTTAGGCGTACGGTGCAGGGCTCAAACCTTTCTAGATGCGAATTTTTTAAAATGAATTGAATATATTTCCCACAGTTTGAAAATCATGGTGTAAATGCCCTGCCACGCTATACAGCATGGTGTTGATGTGTCACACACCTATACCCACGGTTCTTGGTAGAACCATGGGTATAGGTCAAGACCCCTATACCGACATCGTTCCAGCCCACGGTTCCCAAAACCGTGGGTATAGCCTATACCCACGGTTTTGGGGGCTATACCCACAGTTTTGAACTGGGGGTATAGGACCTTTTTCCAGTAGTGATGGGTGCATCTCTCGGTCTAGGGAGTTCAATGATGGTGTGATGGCCGACGTAGCCATTCACCAAGACCCTGATTACCAACCTATCGACTCAGCATACTGAGAAATTTGTTGTAGGGATCAACAGTACATGCATCATATAGAATTGAGTCATTGAATGTCCTTATTTAGTTAGATTCCCATTTTGGTTATCAATATATGTATATGTTATTATCTAACTATGGTACTCCTTATAACAATGAGGATGTCTCTGTGATGAAAACAAGCCAGGTTACAAGATCTGGTTTGTGATGATGACCATGTGAGCAATGAGGCCTCAGTTCAAGGTCCATCATGCGATCCCCTTCCTCTTGATGGAAATGTAGTAGGACCTCCACCTTTTGAGGATCAAATAGTCCTAGCAGAGCCGGATGAGGAAATTCACAGGCTGTTCACACTCTTTGAGTTCCAACACCATAGACCGCTAAGGTTTTATGGTGATCCAGATCCTCAGGAAGCAGAGGATTGGCTAGAATCTGTGGTCTGCCTCTTCAGGCTTTTTTATACCCTGATAGATCATATGGTGGCTTTGGAATCTAGTATTTTACATAGAACAACTAGAAATTGGTGGATCTTGGTTACCCAGATGAATGATGATTCGACGCTCTCATGAGACAACTTACAACAGTTGTTCTGTGATAAGTACTTCCCCTTCTTCTTATGCTCCATTTAGATTCAGAAGCTTCTAGATATTCTGAAGGGAGGGAGTATAATGAAAGATAACTCCTCTAGGTTCACAGATCTATCTCGGTACTCTTTGGACTTGATCTACGATGGATACTTCTGATCATGGATGTTTGAGCAGGGACTCCGTAGAGAGATTTGTGCCAGCATAGTATCCTTATGCATCCCCACCTATACTGGGGTGCTGGAGCTGGCACTGGTGACGGAGAACTTTCTATCATAGGGATTCTAAAAATATAGTTTTGTTAGTGAGTAAAACAGAGATAAACACATTTCGTAGCTATAAGACATCTTTTTATAAGGTCTTGATGTCGGAGGCCTCCCCATGATCAGACTCAAGCACATGATCAGGTATAGAACAGTGCACTAAGAAATCCCGGGGAGGGCCAGTTCTATGCTTGTGATGGGCGAGGTCACATGGCATGTGACAGCCCAACCAGATGTGCTGAGGAGCACAGATATATAGTTGATGGACCTCCATGTTAGAGACCACATTGTGATCAGGGATCTCTTAGGCAGAGATAGGATGGTCCCCAAGAAGGTAGTGCTATAATTTCAGGAGGAGTTGTGGGTGGTGTATGATGCTATGATATCCTTCCACCATCACCACTAGGTGGCCCATGTCTGGCTCAGGGAGCTGGTGGCTGGGGCCACGGGCAGCTACATGCTATGGATATCTACGATCCTGCAGTGCCTAAGATGATAAGAGGTACACTTTGTGTCTCTTCTACTTTTGTGGTATTAATTTTTAGACACTATGTGAGGTACTCTTTTCTCCCTTATCCTTTCTTGGGGTGTTGTCAGGTGATGTGGGGCATCAGTGTAACCCTATGTTGGTATTGTTTGATATAGATTTTAATTCATGAGAAATATGAGTTCTTCCCCCACTAAGATGTGTTTTTTTGACATGATAAAAATCATGAGGGTGAGTCAGTGCCACCCAAAGTGGATAGTATCTATGTGTATTGGATGATTCCCTATGACTTTTGCATTCAAGGTGAGTTTGTGTGATGGAGTGTTGGAGAAAGTCCTAGCATTTCCAGTGGATTTTTTCTTATTGACCCCTTTTTTCATAGGATGCCACTAGTGAGTATAGTAGAATATCTGGTTTGGGGTCACTCTCTTTCAAAGAGAGTTAAAGACTAGTGGGGTATGCCACATGCTTTCTATGTCTAGCTTGATAAGTTTACCCACCTTCCTTGTTTTTTGGTACCTTTGTGTTCCCAACATCAACCTTGATACAGGGACAAACAATTATCAAATATAGGTCGAGACAGATGAGACCTCATGAAAAGAACTATGCAACTCACTACATGGTAATGGAATAGGTAGTCTTCACCTTGAGAATATGAATGCACTACCTTTTGAGAGATCACATTGTGGTTTACTCAGAACACCAGAGTTTCAAGTATGTATTCACTCAAAGAGACATGAACCTATGATAGTAGCACTGGTTAGAATTTCTATAAGACTATTACTTTTATATGGTCTATACTTTGGTAAAGGGTGATGTTTTAGCAGATTCCCTTATTAGAAAGTCCCAAGATCACCCAGTGTGGGAAGCTTTATAGTATTTATCTTCCCTACAGCTGCCCCTGGTGGATAAGGAGGGTAAATTTTTTCTTCAATTGATGGTGTTAACTCCTTCACTTTTAAAGCATGTGAGGGAGTATTAGTTGTGAAACATTGATCGTGATATCTTTTATGACCATATATACATAGAAAATTCACTCTATGGGTTTTCATAAGAGGGAATCATGAGATCTTATTCCCAGGACAAATAGTGGTTCCAATTGTGACATGGGATGCAGAGGTTCATCCAAGAAATCAAGTTATCCCTAAGATTAATTGGGCCTTTTGAGATCACTCAAATGGTTAGCAAGGTTGCATACCACCTTGCCCTACCCCCACAGTTGGAGTAGGTGAACAACGTCTTCCACGTGTCGCAACTAAGGAGATGCGTGCATGATCCTATGCACGTCATCAACTGGGATGAGCTGGACATTGAAGATGGATCCAACTTTGTAGAGAACCCAATGACAATTGTTGATCAATAGAAGCAGACCTTACGTGGACTAACCATCCCTTTTGTTCACATGTTGTGGCATCAAAAAAACATGCAGGAGAGTTCCCAAGAATGGGAGATCCAGATGTGGGCTCAGTATCCTAAGTTTTTTTCCTAGTTTTTCTTTTTATGGATGAAAAGATTGAGGGAGTGAATTATATAGAGACCCTAGTTTTTTTCTTTAAAACATTGGAATATTTATGTATATATTTCCAGATCTAGGTGCTAAGACAACATGAGATTTTGAGGCCCATTCTTACCAAAATTAATTTTATAAAAATATTAAGTATATTTTATACTATTCACATAAAGGAAATGAGATAACTCTTAAACGGTTACTCATATTAGAAATATGAGGGAACAGTTGAGTTTGGAATGTGGTGTTTACCCTAGGTGGGACATAACTTTTTTCGGCACAGGTCTTATGTAAAAAATTCATTGAGGTCATAACCATAAAAAAACTAAATTAAATTATTTTATCTTGGGAGTTTTATTGAATAACTCTTGAATGGGGACTCGGATTAGAAATCTGAGAACTCCTTTGAGATCATAATATGTTTTTTTACCTAATCATGACCTAAAATGAGAGGGCATGGGATGTTCGGATCCTGAGACCGATGATGAAACGGTTAATCAGTTACCCTTAACTAGACTCCAAGGTTACAAAATATGTGGTTATGGGTTTTTTGTTAGGGTTGCCTCCTAATATTCCTAACACCATGGTGGATCTCTCCCCCTTTGTTGAATCATCATTGAGACTTTGGTAGATCGTAGTGGAGGCTTGTAGAATGTGTTCAACAATGAATGGATCAAAATGAAGTAGGATTTATTTTGATTTCTGCACCCTAATTTTAATTCTATATCTATAATTAATTTAGGATTGATTTTGATGCTTTGAATATCAATGGAGATGATCAAATGAACATGACCATCAACGGATCTACGTTTTGAATCCCATATTTTCACTTTCTTCCTCTATTCTTCATGGATCATCAACGATAACTTTTAAACATAACAAAATAATAATGGATTATCGAGTAGGGCATAAATTTGTGTAGATCTTGTCTCGAGTATCCCAGATCTTCATATCCTTCATGTTTCAGGCATCGTAGGAGTCCTGGTGGTCTACGTAAGGGACCACTAGCACACGATAACCGACGGCGGCCGGTAGTGTTGGTACCATGGGTTTGGGAGGTGGTGACTCTGGTTTGTGAGGTAGCTGAGAATAAGGGTGGTGCAGTAGTAGAGCACGGTGAAGGTGTAGGCTCTGGCCGAACCGCAACAGAGCAGCTAGGTGTCAGGAGGACAGCGAGACCCAAGTGGTGGAAACTAGCCACAGAACATGGAAGATGGACATATTGATCCATAGTGGGCAAAGACTACGTCGACCAATGTGGTGTGGGTTGATCGGGCCGAAGTGGAAAAGGACAAGCGGGCCAAGTTGATCGTGCTGAAGCGAGTTGGGCCTAAGCGGCCTAGGCATGAGCAGGATGATCCCAGGCATGAGTGGGTCAGAACTAGTGGGGGATAGGTGGACTGAATGATACAGACTAGGTCAAACCTAGGTCATCCGAAGCGGAACATGGCTACGGTCGACCATGAGGCCACATTAGCATAAGTTGTCACAGTGCCAGTGATCTGTCCAAAATCAGGCGGTCGACCATGTCATTCGGTCAGTGCGGCTAGTAGACCGATCATGGTAGTCGCTCAAAAAACGGCCACATTGTGTATTATCGAATTTGGTGGTCGACCTCTATGGTATGTGGACCGATCGTGGTAGTCGGTCCACAGTCGGTCAGTTGCGGACCCTGACTGGTTTTCGTGCATTATCTTCAAATAGCCATATCTTATAAAAAATCCTTTTGATGATCCATCTATAGAAACATGATCCTCTCTTATAGATGAACCTTTTGATGTAATTTTGGTAATTTAAGGTTCGGGATTGAGGTGTGGGGCCCACAAAGCTGGTGCGAGCGTGTTGGGTTGAAATGCATCTTCTTCACTGGGTGTCTGATTTAGGTGAATGAATATTCATTCATGTGAATTTTTTCTCAAGGATTCCAATGGGGTTATTTGTTTGGTTATTTGGGGTCATTTAAGGTGCCCCTTTAGTAAGTTTAGGTTTTTGACCTTCGGAAAAATGATGAGCATCGTGTGCTCATCAGTCTACTGTCCAGATGTTCCATGTACTCCAAGAGTACACTAGCAAGACTAGGGGTACTCGTTCATAGTTTATTACCCGAATTTCACTAGGTACATGGACAGATAACGAGGTGGGGTCACACATCATGTGGGACCCATAAGTATCGTGTACCTCTTCATGAATCTTCTATATCTCTTGTATATTTCTTTTGGACTCATATTTTGGACTGCGATTAGCCTATCCTAAGTGTTTTTCCTCATAGAATGTGATGGTTCCCTCTATAGTGGATTTCAAGATATTATTTGAGATGTTCCAGGTGTGACACCTATTTGAGGGGATGCTTGTGATAGGTGTGATCAGGAAGAATCACCAGAGGCTTCTTTTTGGGTGATGATCCCCCTGATGTACTAGGATATGAATCTCTGATGACCAGAGTGTTAACCCCGCATTTTCAAGGGTGAGGGTCCTCTACAACTACTTATGGGTGTTGATCTGAATGATGTACTGGGGCACAGATCCCCAATGACCAGATTGTTGATCCCCCATTGTCAAGGGTGTGGTTCCTTTACAACTACTTGACAAGAATTACCGTCTATCTTATACCCTTTATCAAGGATGGGTAGTGGGTCCCCATCGACTTCCAATTGTTGATCCCCCTTATGTACTAGGGGTGAATCCCCGATGACTAGAGTGGCATCCTCTAGTTAGGCTAGGTATGGGTCCTTGATGACACTAGAGTGCCACCCTCCAGCCAGGCTAGGAATGGGTCCTCAACCTTGAGACATGAACTCTTGAATATACAGATCTGTGATGAGATATGGTTTGATGTAACATTAGACTCAAAAGGAAGATGGACGTTATAACCACTAAGATGATCCCTTGTTACATGACCTAAAATTTTGAGGGTGAATCAGTGCTGTCCAAAGTAGATAGTATCAAGGTGTGGTGATTGATGCCATTTAACTTGTGTGTTCAGGGCAGACGTGTGGGATGTTGGGTATCATTGATGGATAATCTTGTAACTTTTAGAGACTCCTCTTCCTGGGATGAGCTATGAGATGGAGATCCCCTTTCTCTTTTGGGGTTCTTTAACTAAGCATATATATATATATATATATCCTATTTTAGTACCACCTCCTTGGGCTTTGGTTACTCTCTTTCTAGAAGAGGTGAAGACGTGCGGGGTATGCCACATACTTTTTGTGTATAGCTTATCGTGATAGGATGAGACAACTATCCTATTATAGGTAGAGAAGACTCAATGAGGAGTTCATATTCTCACTGTGATAGGCTCCTTGTTTTTGGATGAGATTACATTCACTCTCTTGGTTTGGGTTGAGCTGTACTCTCTTATTATACTATGTACTATCTATTGTTTTTATCTTTATTGTGTCTCTTAATTCTCCACATTCCCCTTTTTAGGGTGTCCTTATGAGTATTTTTATACTCACCCCTACATGGTCTTTTCTCGTACGTGTTGTACCTTATAAATACGATGGATAGGTTGATCATTATTTTAGAGGACCTTAGGGATATGAGTGCTTAGAATACTTATAGTGGTCGTAGCTTGGGATTCTAGAGTGGGGCTCTCTCATCTATTTTAATTTTACAATTTTTTTTAGGTTGGGAAACTTTTCTGTTTAGGCATATATGTTTTCCATTTTTCCTTTTAGTTTACATTAATGTACTTTTACTATTTATAGGTTCATGCATGTGTGGTTTATTTATAGTAGTGTAGCATCATTTACTTCTTTTCCTCTGCACTTTTTCATTGAGTTGGTTGTTTTCATGTGTACAGGTACATAGTAAAAGCCTCCTCAAGTTTTTTGTTCCTCCATTACTTATTTCCACCCCCTAGCCTATATATGATGTCTTGGAGCAGCTAGGGATTGAGTCCCAGCAAGGGTGGATTCGTGATAATAACCAATATTCCAACACCGAGTATTGAAAAAACAATGGAAACTCTAGCATAGGAAATACAACAAACACATGAAGGGTAGATAATCAAAAATTGAGGCATCAAAATTAATACACCTAAGATACCATTCCCACCGCAGAGTGCCCAAATAGAGAAAAAAATATGGAATGGATGGAAAATACTTGATCAATATCCATGTAACTTTGAAAAATTCCAAATAGTTTCAAAAACAGACCTCACAACTAGATTAATCCAAGATAATCATTTACAGATGATGATAATAGTACCTCAAGTAAATTGAGAAGTCTAAATAGTAGTAAGAGAGGAAGCCATGGAGGTTAAGAATCATCTGGTATAAACTATTTGATAGAACCAAACACTAAATGAAAATTTCACTACAGTAAAAGGAATGGTGTAAGATAAGGGCTAACGATGGATTCGGTCAATAAAAATCTTACAGAAAACTAAATTTGATGATATAGGGATCCTCTATATTTATTATTTCTAGGAGGAGGAGTGGTTTAAGAGCTTCAAGGATAGGAATTTTTATCCTTACACACCAAGTTGAGATTTGTAGAGAGGAGCTAAAAAAACTGCAATGTATTAATGAGGAGATGTTAGGGAATTAAAGTCAACATGATGTCCTAGATCCCCTTACTAGAGTCAATTGAATGTGGTTCTCCTTCTAGTGGATTTAGAAGATAGAAACCCTAATTTTTTATTAAAAATATATTAATGATAAAATATATTGAACTTCATACATCAACAATAATTTAACTCTAAAAATTATATTCTACATATTTTATCATCCATAAAAACATGGTATTTCAAAATATACAGTAATCGATTACTCCAAATAAACTAAAAAATTAAATTAATTATATGATATGTAAAGTTTATTGTTATTAAGAAATATGTTTTCTAATTTTTATATGAGAATAAACTATTTTAGAGATATTTATTATTTTTTAAAGGATATACATGTTTTTATGATGTAATGTTATTGATTTTTTAATTAATATTTATTTTATTATATTTATGTTTTTTATACTTTGTTAAAATTATAATATTCTCATTAATGTTTTAAAACATATTTTGGTAATGGAAAAATAAATACTGCTAATAATTATTAATAATAATATATTTATTTGATGATAAATATTTTTTGGTATTAATATGATAAATAAGAAAATTTAAATACGAAAATTAAATTATCATGTAATGAGGGAGTATCAAACACATATTTCAATGTATCGAATAACAAAATGATATAACTTATTTATTGTAAAAATTATTTTAATGTTTATTAAATGAAAAAAACTTGAAAAATGTAAACACTAATAATATTTAGATAAAATTGAGAATTAAAATCTATTCATGGTATATTTTTAAGAAAATACCAAAAATAGATATTGAGTTTGGTTCTAAAAATAATAATATATATAAATATTGGTTTCTCATAATTTTTTATTGATAAATTTTTTTTTATTATTGAACTTTTTTTATAATATTTTTTATCTATTGAAAAATCATTGTTGGTAATAGTTATTATTAATAACATATTGATGTGTTAGTAAAAAATGTTTGTATTAGAATTATAAAGCAATAAATATTTTTTGGTATTGAATGATAAATATTAGTAGATATATTTTTTAGTGATAAAAAGTTTTGGTACTTAAAATTAATACTAATAAAACTTAATATCTCTAGGATTTCTCATTTTTACTAACATATATATTATCTCTTAACTAATTATTTTAGGTATAAAACATTTTTTTGTAGTGAGTTTTTAATAGAGGTTCTGACCATCATGCCCATTATTTCTGTATCATCAATGTTCTTCAGAACCAAGGACTGGGTATAGGAGAGTGATTCTTTAATGGGGGATTTTTTTGGGCTAGAGTCTGATTAATTGATACTTTGGAATGTTTTCAAGTAATGATAATTGAACAATTTTCATGGGGACTGGTGCAACAATCACTTTTTATAGGCTATGGTCTTCTATAAGGCACATGATGTGAGGTCCAAACTACTAGAAATTTTCAAAATATTGAAGATAACATTGATGTCATGTGAGACCAATTGGGAAATCATGAATAAATCCATACATTTTTACAGACTTCCATAACTCTGTGAGGTTGAATGGTGTTAGAGAATACATGAACTGGAGGGCTGGAATATCATTCCATTTTCACACAAGTAGAGTGTGGTATGGGATGGGGTACATACTCGACAATGTGGTGAATCATGGGATGGTCCTGACTAAAAAGAGTACATGCAGTGTGCGACTACTATGAAGTCATAATGGCTGGCTTAGCTGGGGGCCATGTTTTTCTTAGTTAAGGACTCAGATGCATCGACGATGGGGCATAATAAGTTTAACTATGAGAATAAATCGACCATGGAATTGGATATGGAGAGATTGATAAGGAATTGGCTGGAGTTTGAGAGTGAAGTTAAGAGAATGGAGAAGGAGAGGATAACTAAGCATCAACAACAGGTCGTTATGACTTGTGTGAAGGTTGTCTCTTCTACTTTATTGAGACTAAGAAATTGACCATGTAGATTATAATTACTAATGTAAAAAAGTGTACATATAGTTATTATTATCATTACTATAATACCATTAATTAAATTCATGTAAATAACACTTTTAATATTTATCTACCCTTCCATGATGGAATTTTTGGGTGGTGTTAGGCATTAGGGTTTTTTTGTGGCCTATTCCTTATTATCAATTTGAATATTATTTTCAATAGATGAAAAATATTTTTAAAAATTTATTTTAATAATAAATTATTTTAGTAATTAAATATTGAAAGTATATAAAGCTATAGTATAAGAAACTTGGATAGAATGATAGAAAATGGTACATAGATGAAGTGGGATTGAGTCAAGAAATCTGCTTACACCATCTTGATATGCTGGATCACATTCTTAAATACCTCTATAATGAATATTTAATTTAATAATATATTATTTTATAAACTTATTTATAATTTTATCTATTAATATAAACCAATTATATTCTTTTATTATCCAAATAATAGTATTTTAAATTTAATAAAAATTGTTTTTTGTTTTTTGTTTTATATTGTTTCTTAATTGTTTTGATATGGTGGACTCGGACCTTTATTCGTGATCATTTTATCATCATCTCCAAAAAATGTGAGGAAAATTATATAAAGTTGTTTTATGGAGTTATATTATCGCATTATTATTTCATGGATTTTAATATTATAATTTATATAGAATCTTTTGCGATTAATTCAGTTGTGATTATTCAATTTATAAAAGAAGTTATTGTAACAATGAATAAATTTTTAAAAGTTACCATTCCATAATTATAAATAATAGATAAATTAATCATTAATGAAACATATTATTAGTATTTATGTTTTTATTATCATATATGATGGAAATTTTCTTGCATCATTTAGTTAGGTGGTTAAACTGATCCAAACATGAACATGCTATAATTAATGGTTAAATATGAAATAAATTTATTATAATATAATTATTAGAGAAATATAATGATATTTTTTAGTGGTTATCAATGTTTTAAATAATATTCTCTAATAATTTAAATATTAATATAAAATAAAAATAAATAAATTGAATTATCACTTAAAAGAAAAACATCGTGTTTTCTCTTAGAAACATTCATTTTTTAGAGGACATAATGTTTTTAATTAAAACCGTGTTCTTAAAAATGTGGGTGGTACTTGAAGAGAAGATAATTTGGGTAGATTATTCTTAGATAACTTAATTATATATAATGGGTAGAGGGAGGTTCAATTTATAAATGA
Organism: Viscum album; assembly: GCA_963277665.1. Classification (NCBI taxonomy): domain Eukaryota; kingdom Viridiplantae; phylum Streptophyta; class Magnoliopsida; order Santalales; family Viscaceae; genus Viscum; species Viscum album. The sequence continues at coordinate 274,426,652 of OY728126.1, read as the reverse complement.
AAATGAGAGACAGTTCTTTGGAAACATGATGTAGGTGAATGGAAAACTCAGAATCGCAAGAGATTTTGGTGAGTTAGATGATATAATGTCTATTATAATAGTAAAAAAAACTTATAAACCTAAAAAAGGTCTTTTGAAATATGTTAGTATCAATTAAATTATTTAAAATTCATTTCATTTCATATTTTCCTTGTTTTACCCTATTTATCATATTTAATTATTTACCAAAATAAATATTTTTTACCAAAAATATAATATATTCCCTCATTACAATTTCCAATAACTTGATCCAAAATTTTCAAATAATTTTATCAAATTCATTCTATAAATATATGAAATTTAACATTTCAATAAAAACATATAATATATTGGAAAAAAATATATTAGAAAAAAAATGTTTCTTTTTCAACGAATGATCATATGTTTATTTCTTATCATTCCCTATTTTTTAGTGGATATTAATGAATCATTTGTAAATATTAAATATATCATTTATAATACATTAATAAATTATATTTTTTAATTAAATTCTTATTATAGTAAATTAATATACCCATTTGGTATTTATACACTCAAAGACCATATTTTCACAACTACCATAAAATGACTTAATTAACTTTTAAATATTATACATAGCTTTAAATAATTATTTAAAATCATTCATAGTATTACCGTTTTCAAAATATCTTTATCACATTTCTAGTTTTATTAATGTTTTATATAGTTATATTCGATGATATGATCTTCATGGGAGACCATAGGAATAATACTTCAATCATGAAGCCTTTTTATTTACATGTTTTTATACTCTATTAATAATATTTATAATTATATTTCATAAAATATTTCATTTAATAATTTTTATCTCATATTATATTATAATATTACACCTTAACAAAATATGGTATTATTCATTTAATCTCAGTATTATGTGTTAGAAAAATTATTTAACCTGTGGAAAATTTTGAGGGAAAATTCATACTGAATATTGTGTCATTTCTTATTAATACATAAAACAATAATTGTGTAGTACAATATTTAATAATATGAATAATATTTTGAGGATTAGTTAAATGGAAATTAAATTAAAATATAAAGTTCCTTATAATCTACATCAAATTCTTCTTCATAGATTCATCATTGTATACTTTTTATGTATCTCATATTCTGGGGACATACATAAAACGAAAGGAGTGAGTACAAATCTTAGTAAGGTAATAAACAGAGGAAATATTTGGAATGTTATCTATGGAATGATCATAAGAACATGAGGTATATCATAATAGAATGATCATGAAGCATAACATGTTAATATTTATATAACATAAAAATGAGATATCCATAAGAATATCACAAAGGTTTATCACAAAAGTGCCATAAAACATAATTAATAAGGATATTCACCAAGGAATCCCAAAACTTATAATCTATAGGGATTAATTATTTACCCCATATATTGAATCATTGTCACAGTTCACCCTTCATATATAAAAGTTCATTTGATCCATATATAACCTAAGAAAACAATTCATTAATAACCCATGAGAAATAATTAATGGTTTTCTTGTAAAATTCTTTAAATTCATAACTCCTTATAGACATGAGCATTATATCATTTTTAACATACTAGAATAGAATACATGTTTCATATCTGAAAAGTCCCAATCAATGAATCATGGTTACATCTTGAGTAATACACATGGATAAATAAATGGGTTTGGCATTCACAACATAATGATATTACATGGAAATGAAATAAAATTAAAGGAAATATTTCGATAACATAAAAAGTATACCAAAATGATTATTCAATAGGATTAATGAGATGGTAAATAATTAACCCAATAACATAACATAATTTGTATAGTACTTGATTCACCTAGATGTAATAAGAATAATAAGATGAAAATGTATTAGTAAAAAGGAAATATTTGAATGTAGTGTAGTAAAGAAGAAGATAATTCATTTACCATGAAGTGTTGCTTCCTAGAACTTAAGGATGAGACCTTAAGACCTTAAGGAAACATTGGATGGACTCTATGGGAGGTAAAATTTACAAAAAATCATATATAAATGATTTGTAATGGATATTAATGATGGTATTTGTTAGTATTTATAGTAAAAGAGAAGGAATTATTTAATGGTTTATAAATATAGATCTTGGAATTTAAGGTTGTGGAAAATGAAAATCCATTTTCTCACCCATGAATTTTCCACATCATTTTAAAAAGGTGGGTCATTTTTTATAAAATTTTAATGAATTAGAACTGAAATTCATTTTTCTATTACCTTTTACATGGACAAATAAGTTTTCCACAAAAATAGTTCTAAAAATCATAATTTCAATATTATACTTTGGAAAGTCATTTATTGTTGAGAAAAGTGATTTAAATCCATTAAAATACATAATATTAATACTATAATATAATTTTGGGTGAGAATGACTTTAAAATAATTATAACATCACTTTTCTATTTTTATGATGTCATAATACTTATTATATATTATACAATATTTTATATTTTACCAAAAAATCACTCATCAGAAAATTATAAAAAATTCACCATTTGATAATTTCAGAATTCTTTTTTCAAAAATGTCATAAATTTCATTATGAATGTTTTCTAAATATGATAAATTTAATATTTTACATATAAAATAATTATTTATTAAAAACCACATGTTTTTATTACATAATAAATTTTCCAACCCTTATAAAAACATATATAATTTCATAACAATATTTTATAAATAAATGTTATTGTTTTCAACAATTTGTAAAACATATTCTTATTCTTTGTTAATGTATTTAAATGGAAATTATATATATATATATATAATAAAATATATTCATGGTCGCATTGTATAAAAATCTATTTTATCTAATTCTCTGATAATATGAATTTTATATAAGGTTGTTTCCTTAAATAAGAATGTGAAGTAAATAAAACTGTTAATTCCTTTATAAAATAATTACACATTAATACTACTAGGGAATACATATGTATCCCCTTATTATAGTGGAATTGAATATAAGGATAAGGTGTGTGATGATGTTAATTTCGTGAGGTGGTTCATCCAACATTGATCTAATGGTGATCTCTACTATCTAAAACTTCTATCATAGGTGATTTTGTTCAAAAATCCCTTTTTGAAGCTCTAATTGGGATTATTCAAGAGAAAACCACAGTGATGCTACTACCATCCGAATATCTAAAAAATAAGCTTCATAAGGCATGAATCTACTGGTTGATGCCATCATTTCTTATATTTACATTCAATTAACTTTTATCACCATCCTTAATATAAACTAACTCTAACAGTCAAATTATAACAACTATATTACCAACTATCATAATTCTTAATGGTTTTATAGACCAATGGTCATATTGAGTATGTAGATAGAAGAACATGAGAATAAGGGTATAATAATATAAATATAAAATCTGAAACTCATACCCTATATATGAAATATCATAATCTTGATTCATGGAATAATGATTGGAAGTTTATAAGACATAAATCAAAAGAAATTAATGAACATGAACCTTATAAGTATAACATTGGAATAGTAATGTGGAAGAACACAAGACTATAAAATTTTTTACATGTTTAAATAGATACATTCTCACTCATTTAATTAAGGACATGAAATCAGGGCCTTTCATAAACATATGGACGTGAAATAAGGTCCATGCATAACATTGTGAACATGAAATTAGGTTCATTCATAACCTTATGGACATTTAAGAAGGTCCATGTGTAATATTATGTATATTAAAGTAGGTCTATTCATAACCTTATGGAATGAAAAATGGTTCATGAATAAAATTTTGAACAAGAAAATAGGTTCACACATACATAATTAACTCATGAGTTATCCATCCTTACCCAATGCATTGGAGGGAGATATTGGTCTCACCTGTCTATAGTTATTCCATAACAATAATACTTGTTTATAATGTAACCACCATCACATAATTAAAATAATATATATTTGTGACACAATATCATAAAACATTCATCTTATAAAAACCCATGAAAATAGTGGTTTCATAAACAATTCTTCATAATATAACTCATGGAAAAGGAATGTATTTCATATTCATTTCATAATGGCATAACCTGTGGAAGATAAATGGGATTAATAAACATATTTTCATCAAAAAACATTAAAAAAAATAATAGGAATGGTATCCTTGGATAATATCCTATGTAAATAATGTGTTATATAAAAAGATGGAAACTTAAATGGGTAACGATTTTGAAAGATCACTTGGATCATTTATTTATGAATACATCCTTTCATTGGAAATCACTTTTCTATAACTAGAAAATCAATAAATATTGAGAGAAAAAAATTCATTAAAAATAACTTTTGTAACGTATAATGGAATATTTTAAAATCATTGAAAACATTTCTTGAGGAAAATATCCTTTCCACTATAAAAATAATTGGTTATAACATAAAAAATTTTAAAAATCCTATTCTCTGATAAAATGATTTAAATATCTTTTAAAACATTTTTTAAAAAATAAAACCTTTTTAAAACACTATTTATTTAAATAATATTTAAATTTACTTTAAGAAAATTAAAATATAATAAATTTCCTTTAAATTAACTTTTAAAACATGTAAGGGAAGCTCAAAAATGTTCAGTGATCATGATAATGGAAATATTGTTCATGTTGTGCATATTAAAAATAAATATTATTTTCACATTTTTTGTAAAATATAAATGAAAATTGTTTTGAAAGAAACGTGAAGATTAATTTTTAAATAAATTTTTAAAAAATGGTTAAAAATTATTTTAAAATAATATAATAATATTAAAAAAATTGAAAAAAAAATTAGAAAAAAAAGTTTTTTGAATAAAATAGATTTTCAATGAAAGAGAGAAATAATTTTTGTTATATTTGAAAAACTTCCTTTGAAATAATGATTCAATAAATTGATGAAAATATAGGGAAACATTTATTCTCATGAAAAAACTAAAAAAGAGTAAAATTCATGACTTTCTTGAGATATAGATCATAATATTTCATCTTTGGAAGAATAATAATAAAAAATTTGGATAAATGATGAGATTTTAATATACAACTCTTACCACATTAGTAACTTTGAATTATAATAAAAAATAAATAATAACATTAAATGAAACATATAATATAATTAAATGAATTATATTCATGATATAAAATGATAAATGGGATGTATATATATCTCATATAAGAAGATAGGTGCATAACATAACATATGTCTCAAAGAAGACAAATTTAGACAGAAATCACTAATCGCTTTGGTAGATTTTGAAATGTAAACACCATGAAACATAGATACATAAATAGATACTTAAATCACTAAAATTTAAAGGATAAGTATCATAAAATACATTCATGTGTTGTGTATTCATCCCATGAAATAAATTCATGGTGAATAAGTCATATGTCTCACAAAAAATAAAAGTGAGATGAAAATCCATTACCACATGTCTTGAATTTTTCACACATGTTAGAACCTCCAGTATAATAAATATATAATTATTATACATCTATAAAAAAATCATAAACAAAAATATAATATCATATATGATCCTTTTATAACTTCTTATCACATTTTTGTTAATAATCATTTATTATTACTATTGTTTCCAGTGTAAATTGTCTGGTTTTCTTGGGCGTATTTTGTCATGAATGGTTTAGATCCTGAATATACGAAATAGTTAAATAATATATATAATGTAAATAATGTTATAAATATCATATATATTTATTATTTACATAATTATGGTCATAAAATATCTTTATTGATACAAAATTAACCACATCGTTTATAGAGATGGTAGACAATACATTAGCATGAACGATGTTTCCATTTTCTCGATGGATGAAACACAATAAAGGTAAATAATATATTAACAATAAAAAATCATTGTGATGTAATATATATCATATATATATGACATATATATATCATATATATTCATTTAATCTATACTAATTTCTATCCAAGTAAAATAGAAAATAAAAACACATGACATCGGTTCATGAGGTGGTAGTCTACCATACACACAAGTGACATTATTGTTTTCCATAGAGTTAGATGGTAAGAAGTTATATGTGATATTATATTTATAAAAGTATTTTTAGGTAATAAACATCATATATATCTATTTATGTTAACACTTTTACCATCCATGTAAAGATTTAGTGAAAAATGAATCACATTGCTTCACGAGGCAGTAGTCCACCGTACACACAAGGGATGTTATCATTCCACATTTTAGGGAAGTGGGGATTGATATATTTCATTAAATGAACATAAAAATATCCCAATATATTTTATATACTATGGTTATTATATAATAATGATATAATAATAATATAAATAAGGTATGGAAGAAATAAAAAAACACTTGTTAAAGAGTGTTACCTTCATTTGGACAACTTCTGCTGGTTTTCACCAAATGCATTAAATGAAATTTTTTTTAACCAAAACAAATATTTTAGGATGAGTTGATATAATTTAATATTTTATTCATTAGTAATTTCTAAACCAAATGGTTTTATGGTGTAAAGAGGCAATTATAGGGGTGTCCATTTACTACTACAAATATGGCGTTTATCAGTGCTAAAAATGGCCATTAACAGTGCTAGAAAAAGTGCTGATAATGCCGGCAAAGATAAAGGGGGGGTCCCCTTTATCAGCGCTCCAAAAAGCGCTGATAAAGACCCCTTTTATCAGCGCTTTTTTTAGCGCTGAAAAAAATAAAAATAAAAAATAAAAAAATACTACCAATCTCGTGGGGGGGGGGCTTTTTACAACGCTTGAGCCCCCATTTATCAATGATTTCCCGCACATCCAGCGCCCGCCCGCACCATCTAAACCCTTTATCAACGCTGACCCTTTAAATCACCCTTGCGCATGTGCCCTTTCCTCCATCCGGATTTGATCTCAAGACCTCCCCCATGCGCACCTAAAGCCTTTGCCACTACCCTATATTGATTTTTTCTCTCATTCATGATTTATATATTTATTTATATATATATTTCATTATATTTATTCGTACAATAATATATATTTATATTAATATATATAGTTATATTAATATATATATTTATTGTTATATTAATATATATATATATAGTTATATTAATATATATATATACAGTTATATTAATATATATATATAGTTATATTAATATATAGTAGTTATATAAATATTCATATATTGGTATTTTAAATAAAATAGATATGAGTTATTATTTAGATAAATCTAGTATATTTTATATGTAAATATGTTTAATTATTTATTTAAAAAAATTAATTTTTAGGTGTGAATATATAAAAAATATGTACATATAGTTATATGTTTAATTATAAATAGCAGTGAATTATAAAAAACGATAAAATTTCAAATAAATAATATCAATATGAATGTAATACCTTGAAATAAATTCACTCCCCACCAAAATAATCCAATAATACCCCCTTAAACGAGGCTGAAAATCCATAAAATGTTAAAAAATGTGGGTACACCGACTAAAAACTCAGTTTTGGAGGCCTTGTGGGCCTCTTTTGGCCTCGAAAAACGATTGAACGGGGTATACCCTAGTCATAGCAACGTATAACTCATCGTAGGCTTCGATTTGATAAGTGGTAGAGCTCAAACGGACACCCTGATCAAAAGTTATGGTCCTTTGAAGTTTGAGTTGCGTTTTCAGCATATTTTTGGATGTTTTTTTAATTTTTTTAATTTTTTTAGTCTTCAAATTGTTATTAAATGGATATTACTCCATAATAATTATAAAATTATTAATTAAAAAAAATTATAATTTTTTTATAATCCATTTTCTCTAAATATCTTATATATTAAGTATTTTATAAGTGTAAATGTACATTTATACTTATCTAAAATATATTTAAAAATTATATATTATATTTATATCAATATAACTATATAACTATATTTATATATTAATATATTTTTTTAAAAAAATTTGAAGTCGACCATTTATCAGTGCCTTTAAAAAAAGCGCTGATAAAGCCCCCCCCCCCCCCTATCAGTGCTACTAAACAAGCACTGATAAAGGGGGGGCTTTATCAGCGCTGAGAAAGGGGTACTTTTATCAGCGCTGATAAATACACCCTTTATCAGTGTTTTTTTAGAACTGATAAAGCCCCCCCCCCCTTATCAGCGCTTTTTCGTTAGCGCTGATAAAGGGGTGGCGCTGGCCTTGCCCAGTTTTGTGGTAATCATAAGTGAGGCGAGTGACACATTTTTTATTTTTGGAAAAGAGTGAATTCCACCCACATTAAATTCATGGAAAAAATCCAATAAGGAAAAAAATATCTATTATATAAGTTATAATATAAAAATATTTATGAAAAATCGGTATTGTACATGCGATGGGACATTTTTACACCTTAACTAATCTGTTTAACCACTTAATAAACTTGTTTTTACCTTAATCACGGTAATTAATTTTAATAGTTTGCACTAATAACTTTGGTAAAAAAATAATTTGATCTTATTATATAGTATAAAATATTATTATTACAAATATGGAATCTATTTTTAAAAATTTAATTCATATAATTGGAAAATTATTATTTAAAATTAATCTTGCAGACGCGATGAGAAAGTGGGTTTTCAAGAAGAAAATGTTCAAAATATTAAAAAACATTTCTTTAAAAATTTAACATGTAATTGATTATAATTAACTAAATTGGATTAATAAATATATTATTTATATACTTTTACTTTAAAAACAATTCATACTATAATTTAACCAAGTAAATTATTTAATCAAAAGGCAGTTTCTAATCAAAATCAGTACCTTTCACTATTCATAAAAAAAATTAAATTTATTAGAAAAATAATAAATTTTACCCTATGATAATTTATAAATTATGATTTAAAAATTTAGGTTTATTTTTTCCAATAAATTTTCTAAAATTGACAAAAAAAATTATTATAAGTTCGCAAGATCACAACAAAACCTCTTTTTAGGAATAATACAATTTTAAGCATAAAATTAGCTTTGTTTTTATATTGTGCCTATAAAACCTATTGAATTAATGTCATAAATTTTTATTGAATATATAATATACATATTCCATTAATATATATTATTAATAGTGATTAATTTAATTATTATGGTAAGATGCCTTTGTAAGCATAAAAATAGTTTTTCAAAAAAACAATTATTTTATATTTAAATGGTTTTATCTTCCTTTGTAATTATTTTGGAACCAAAAAATTTATTTTATAAATGTTTTAAACATAAATTTAAATAATATATTTAATAGTAATTTTAACCTCCATTCCAACGGCTAGGTGATAACTATCATATTAAATAATAATATTAATAGTATAATGTGGTTCAATAAAACTCGATCTTCCATGTAGCACATGTTATCAAAAAGAATTCTGTGTGTAATGGAAGATAAAGTCATTGTGGCATGTAACACATTAAAAATTTAGGGTTATTTCATGCACACTATCAAATAATATTGTTCTTTTTTGTAACATAATCTATCAAAAAAAATTATTAATTTAAAAGAAAATATTTCACAAAAATGATGGGATGTTACATCCCCCCACCCCATAAAATGAATTTCTCCATCGAAATTCATATCAGTCAACAATTTTTTAATATTTTTTAATTCCTTTTTTGAAATCCACATTGTAAAAAAGAATAATAAAACATCCCTTAAAAAGGAAATGTTGAAAACAAAAAGGTTACATAATGAAGAATAAAACCAGATTTCCACATAGGGAGAACATTGGTGGACAGTTAAAATATGGATATATAGGTAAAACATGAACAATTATGGAAACCGATTATCATAAGATTTTTAGTGATCCATATATGGTTGATTCTAAAAATAATTTAAACCGATTAGCTATAAAAAGGTCATTGATATCTTCAAAAATGATAATAATAGGATACTAAATTAATTAAAGGCATTTTTACTAAAGTTGATGGATTTATTCACCATATATACAAAGAAAATTTGGTAATATAATTGATAAGTATTGTTTCATTCATTAATCACATTCCACCATGATCACATCCTTTCCTCAAATCTATGAGTATTGTTGATTAATTTTTCATGCTTGGGGAACTAAAATAAACTTTTAACATATCACATAGTTCAAAAATATTACCCTTCCTATTATCCTTAAACATTATCCAAATCCAAATTTTTTAGTGCGTGATAAGATAATTCCAAATCCAATGTTCATCAAAAACCATTCCATTAATATTTATCCTTATGAAATCCAAAACATAGAATAAGGTCCAAATTTTCCAGAATTAACTTATCATGAATCTCCCAAAATACTTGAAGTAACTCTTAATTTCATATACCAATATGTGAATACCTTTATCATGTATTATATTTAAACATGTTAATAACCTAAATTTCCATAAAATCTTATTTAAAACATATATTCGTTCAAATTACATAAATAAAGAACTGATTATTTTAGATATTCCCTAAATCCAAAAATGATGTAAGTATGCCAATTATTGTAAAAATCACTTTGTCAACAAATCATTAATCAGTTCCAAGATAATCAATATTTTCTAGTTTACATTATCCATATCAATCATCCCTTTAACCTAACTTCATTATCTCAATATCTAGAACATATTAAGGGTTTTCATTCTTTTAATCATGTGTTTTCCAGGAATATCACATTTCCCTTTAAATCCCTTTTCTGTTTAATCCTCACCATTCAATATATTCACAAAACACCTTAACAAAAAACTTATACTAAAAAATCCTTATATGTTTCATAATTCTCAAATCCCAATACCTAAATACTTAACTCATTCTACTTAATTCTTAAACAATTAACAAGGTTTCGTCATTTTACCACTTAATACCTCTTTCTTTTCATTTTTCATATGTGTTGTTTTCATTTTCAATATAAAACCACTATTTTTTATTATAAAATCAAATTTTTATCCCTTATAAAAACAATATTTATATATATATACATAAAATATTTTATAAATAAATTTTATTGTGTTAAACCTTTTATAATCCTGGTAATTATTTTTTAAAATGAATTTAAAGTAGAATTATATATATATATATTCTAGAATATACAATCATGGTCTCTTTGTATAAAAAACTATTTTATCATATTCTCTAATAGTATGTATTTCATATATGGTAGTAACATTTAATAAGAATATATAATCAATAAAACAATTAATTCATTTATAAAATAATTTCTCCTTGATACTACTATGGAATAGATACTTAAACCCTTATCACAGAAGCATAATCTCTAATGGTAAGGTATGTAATGGTGCTATTTTTGTTAGGTGGTTCATCCAACATTGATCTAGTAGTGATATCAACTACTTGTAACTTCTCTCATATGAGATTTCATTCATGCATCACATGTTGAATCTATACTTGGGAATGATCAATAGAAAGACCCAACATTAATACCTCCCTCCCTAAATGTGAAAAATGGTTTTCATAATGTATGATTCTACTAGTTGAGTCCCCTATTTCATCCTTTTTCAATTAATTAACTTTTATCCTTACCCTTAATTTAATCTAACCCTAACTACCACTTTATAATGGATATATTAAAAATAGTTATAATTCTCAACATTTATATATACCAAAAGTTATATTGACCAATTTTTATGTAATAGTAATCAAACATCATACCCAATTAAACACATTTCCAATTACATCCTATATATAAATCACCAAACATCATCATTTACTACTTTATTCCAAAAGGTTTATAAAATTCCTTTTATAATTAATATCATATTCCAAATATTTATTTTTCTTTTAATAGTTTTGATCTCGTGTGTAATATTCCTGGTAGATTTCAATCCTATGGATTATACCATTTTAGGTTTTTTATTCTTTTGTTTTTATATCCATATGCTAGTCTTAGTTGTAATAATTTTCACTATTACATAACATGTAATATTATTTTTTTATAAATATCTTTTTTATGAACATCAATTATGAAATAAAATAAAATATTCATTATAAAAAATAAGTGTTCTTTTATTAATCAAAGAAGTAATTTTTAGGTTGTTGCACTAAAAATATAGTATGTTACGTTATCACCCCTTAAAAATTTTGCCCTTGAAATTTAATTACTCAATTAAAAACCATTGTGTGTGATTTTGTCTCGTTATATTTTAAAGTCCCCATATCACTTCCTTAAACTTATGATTTTGTAAAAAAATGTTGACAATACTAGTGGTCTTGTTTTTCATTAATTAATCTCTATGATCCAATATATCTATATAATTTTCCTAATAAGAGATATCATTCTCTATTTGTAACAAATCTAAGTTCAATGCATGTGATGGACCTAGAATGTACTTCCTTTTATGTGATATATAAAACAGATTATGCACTCATAAGAGGTTCAGTGGAAGTTACCATTAATATGATATTGACCCCACATGATCAAATAATTCATAGGGGGTGATATATATGAGGATCAACATTCCCTTCCTAAATTGCATAACCATATTCCATAGTGATATTTATAGGAATAATTTTTATCCAAAATAAAACTCTATATCTCATCAATGATTATCTACATATATCTTATATACAATTTGTGATTCTTTAATATATTGTTTAATAGTTGGATCTTATGATCTATTTCCTAAGAAAGAATTGGTCTGAATAGCTTTTGATCTCCAACTTCATTCTAACATGTTATAGTTCTACATATCTTCTCATATAGAGCCTTATATAGGGACTTTTTAATGATTGAGTGGAAAATATTATTATATAAGAACATGAAATTTTATATATGTTGATCCCAATCTCATTTTAATTCCACGGAGCATGATCTCAGTATACTACCCAATGTTTTAACATTACATTTATATTAATAAATAGTTTTAGGATAATAGGAAGTGAAAATTTTTAGTTCAGTATCTAACATCCTTTGAATAATTCTCTATAACTTTTATGTGAACCTTGGATATTAATATAATAAAATTAAAATTATTACTTCATATATCATGTATACTTCCTTGAAATATATATATATATAGTCTATAAAGTTTATTGAGTGAAAAATCCTCTTTAATGTTAATGAAATGAGCTAAAATTGAAAGATGATTATCCACAACCCATATGGAATTATTTATATTGGAGGTCTTTGGATTACCAATAACAAAATTCATGGTAACATTCTCACATTGTGATGTATACTCTATAATATCCATATCTATTTCTTTCCATCAGATGTGTTCTAGGAGATCTCTATACATCCTTCTGTTTCCTGGGTGAATATAAAATAATGAGATATACGCATCATACAAATGTTCCTTCTTTATTTTTAGTAAGTATAAGACTCATATTCATATTTCAAATCAAATAATTCTATATTTTTCAAGGAAAATATCTAGAATATTTTATACCCTCTTATTTACCTCAATATCTTCCCTTTATTCCTCCTTAATCCTCACATGGATATATGTATGAGCATTCATTTTGATAGTATATAATTTTATCCCTTTCATTATGATATAAATTTCTATACTTTTCATATCCATGAATATCAGGTTTGTTTTAATCCCCATTAAGGAGGTTATAACATGATCCTTCCCATCAGAAAAACAATAACCATGATTACATCCCCAAAATGATAATGCAGTAAGAAAAAATAATCCTTGATTAACTCCGACCGTATCTTTTGGCACATGTTCAAATCTTTTTTTACATATATATAATTTAATATATTTTGATTTTTATATATATCACATTTTTTACCATATAGATAATGCCACTAAATCTATAATGAAAATTTTACCATTTTCAATTCTAGATTATGCATTGAGTAATTTTCTCATGGGTTTTAATTGAAAAAAGGTATATGATAACACCTTTTTCCTTTTATATGAGAAGACAAACCAATAAATTTTTTAATATTTAATATATATCAAAAAAATATCTACAATAAGTTAATATGATTATAGGTGTAGTGACAAACCTCTTCTTAGGATATTTGGAGTAACCTTCACATTCTTCCATCAAAGGAGACGTCTCCCCCATCTGAGTAAACTTGGTTGGAGGATTTGACAATCTTGATAAATTTCAATCAATGTTTAAAGAGTTTCCAAATAATCTAAGGAAATTATATATCTCAATTGTATTTTCTAGTTTGGACCATTCTTCAATCACATCCATCATTTAAGGATCTATATATACACCCTCTCTTATGAATACATGACTCAAGAATGAAACTTTTTAATGCTAAAAGTCCCACTTTCTAAAATTGGAATATAATTTATCATTTCTTAATTCTTTTAATGAAATAATTAAATTATCTTCATTCTCTTCATTTTTCTTGAAATATATGATAATTTCATCAATAAATACTACCAAAAACTAATCTAGGTAATCTATAAATACTCTATTCATAAAATACATGAATATAGTTATAGATTTTGTGATTTCAAACAGAATCACTCTGAATGAATAGTGTCCTCATCTTTTATGGAAGGTAGTATTAGGCATATCCTCTATTTTCACCCTTAGTTTATGATATCCAAATCGAAGAACCACCTTTAACAATTATTGATCCCTATAAAGTTGATTGAACAAGTTATCAATATTAGGTGGTAGATATTGATTCTTAATCATGGTATTATTTTGATTATGGTAATCAATTCAAGGATTTATTGAATTTTACTTCTTCTTAACAATGAGGACCGATTCATCCAATTATGAATAACTTTAGAATTTAAAATTATGGTCATGATTATCCTGTAGTTGATTCCTTAATCTATTGAATTAAATATGATCCTTTTATAAGGGATCTCTGGTATGGAAATAAAACTAGATATAAATGTAATTGAAAATTCAACCTAATAATCATGTGTAATTACCTAGAAACTTTTTTCAATACATTATCATATTCCCATAAAATATAATATCTTCAATTATGAGTTGTTCTCCAACAATTTGAGCCAAATATCCCACATTTTTTGTATTAAGACTCATATTAAGGAATTAATTTTCATATAATATTTATAATAATCCTCTTATTGATATATGATCATGTGGTGATCTAGGATATGACTTTATATTTTCCTTTATCAATAATTGATATGATCTATATGTATAGAGATTCAATCTGTGCTAAATATAATATAAATTATACTAAAAAATGGATAACAATATTTTTATGAATTTTCATTCCAAAAACATAAATAGGATAATATTTAGATAACAAAGACATAATCAACACAACATTATGTTTTTTCATTAATAACTAAATATATATTATACGTGGGGTGATCAATAGTATTAATGAACATGCATGATATAAATAAATTCATAGAACTAGAATCATTTAAAACCTTCATAATTTTTGAATGGGTAACAAGTGCACCTTTCACTATTTAATTTTCAGGATCTTCTTTATCAATAGTGAATTCAAAAGCTCTTCCTTGATACCTTGGTTTTTGTGGGTGATTAAATCAATTTTATTTATTAATTCTTGGTTTTCTTCATTAGATAATATAATGACAGAAATTTTCATAAATGAAACATTAAGCTATTTATGGTCCACTAAGTGGAAAATTCTCCATCTCTATTGTGTTGATTTACCTCTAAATATCTCTTTGAGAATAATTTTATTGATGGAATCCTTTCCTAAACTTAAAAAATTTACCTTTTAATTTGAGGTGAATTTCTAGGTGTTTCTTCCCACATTTTGTAAAATAAGCGGTTGAATCTTCTTTCCTCTATGTGATTCTTCATTCAATCTTCCATGAAACTCCATTTTCTACTTCTTATCCCAAAACCCTTGAGAACAAAAATATTTTTACAATTTCAAGTTACTCACTAACAGAACATAAGTAATCACTTTATATCCAACAAATTTTCTTATTTCTAGTCTTTCTTATAGACTTGATTTTAAGTAATTAAAGATTTAATTAATAATAAAACAGGTGGAATAAATTGAATTCCTCATTAATTTTTATATATTGTATCCAATTTATTTTTCCTCCTTCTACATAAGCTCAATGAATTCCCATTCCATTTTTATGTGAAGAGTTTGAGAAACTTATTTATTGAAAATTATTTTATAAAAATCATACCGTCCCATGGGGTCAATTTATTCATTCTACCTTGTAATCTAGTTCAGTGTACACTATTTTTTTACTTCACCTTCCAAATTATAAATCACCAAAAACTACCTTTTCATTATACAAATATTAAATAATATAAAATATCTTTTATGTTGTGTTAATCGATTGAATAGTAATTCATGGATTGGGAGTTTCAATAGGGGATGTTGGTCGATGTTTTATGAATGAAGCAATATCATGTTATCATTTATTTGGTGAATGTGGGAGTTAAACATGGTTTTGGTTATTATTTATAACTTGTAATAGATTGTAAAAAATAACCAGGAATGTTTTCACAATTTCTCCCATCACATTCAATTGTTCATTGTGATAATCGTCAAATTGTCCATAAAATTCATTATTTACTCAGTTACTTATGTTTTGATCTATTGAGTAAAATTAAAAAGGATTTTGTGAGTAATAAATAATAATACCTAATCAAATAAATATAATAGTCATTTGAAAAAAAAATCCATTGTATATTTTCTTAACCTATAACACTTTCAGTTCGTCTAAGACTACTTTAAGTTTTATCTCATTATTCATATTTTTATTTAATAGGATAGTGATTTGTTGTATTTTTTTCAATACTAAAGGATGCATCATGAACTACCCCCACTGGTACCCCTCATGGGGTGATAATGAATATGGGTGTAACCATTGATGCCTAGCTCCAATAGGCCATTAGATGATGAATAACACTGAGTGTCTATAATAATCAAATGGGAGGAATTTCAATCAATGTTCCTAGAAAAGATAAAATAACTACCAATAAACTACATAATATAAATAAATCATCCAAATCACAATGCATGATGTTCAATACAATGATATATAATAATTGAAAATAAACCAAAAATCACTCATATGTCGGTGACCATAAACTCCAGAAACACATAAATAACCTCAATGAGCTAGTAATGCTCATCTTAACCAAAAACTTACTCCTAGGGTCCTGATATATATATATATGGGTGATCATTCAATTATACTCAGAAGGATACTCTTCACAGTATCTCGTGAAAATGTGGAAGAATCATAGTAATGAACTAGTGAAAAATAAGGGAACCAAATAGTTACCTAAATCGGATAAACTATATTTATACCTTAACCAAGGATTTCTCTCCAAGTAAAGAACAAAAGTAATATAAAAATTATGGACATATATAAGTAGGGTTCACCACAACCACTTTCCCACTAAACCAGTCACCCTAAAGCTAAATGACTTATATCTACTTTCTCCCTTCACCTCTATAAGACACAATGCATATTAGTGAATATGAATTACACCCACAATCACATAACCTCAAAAACATCATCATCATATCCCCATATGTATAAAACCAAGATCTATAAAAACTTTTTATAAATATATATTACACCATAATCCATTATATCTGATATATAGATATACATGTAATATAAGTATATGTTAAAACCTTAAGTTACCACAACCAATATATACATGTATGCAACAATATAGAGTCATTATAATCTATATTGGAATACATACTATAACTTTAGGCCATAATATCCTATACATGTCCACACACTATATCTATATGTAGAGGAGACTGCCAGGTTGTGGGAGTTTTTATCCATTTGTATCCTCAACAAACTAGATATTGGGAAAAACCTAGAATCCAAGGAAAAATATGGGCATCAACTACCCAAACTAACTCAGGTGGTAGAGCATAATAAATAATAGAATGTTTTAATTTATTTAACATGAAACTATATTATGGGAACTACCTAAACATAGACTCTTCTTATAACACCTTAATAATTTTCTATATATATTCCTTTTAAATAAATATAATGTGTTAGATAGTTTTTCTCACACAAAAAACCAAACCTAAATTAACCATGACATTCCATATAAAATAATGGAACATTATATGAAACATCAATAAGAAAATTACAATAACATTAAAGCCTCATGTAAATAAAAATATAATAAATTTATTTATTATAAAAATGTGTATTTATATTATTGGAGTTGGTTTCCTAGAACCAAATTCTAAGTACTTGATTATAAATATTCATTATTTTTTAATACAAATGATGTTTCCTATACCATTTTTATTGTTCATTTGAATGACATAGTTTTTGATAATGTCCTAAGAATATATGTCACCTTTAAAGGTCCAATAAGTTCTCCACTATCATAAAACTTGAATGTTTTGTGATAGTATTTTTGAATAAATTTTTAATGGATGAATGATATTGTGTGAGGGGTCATAGTTGATACAGGATATTAGGGGTAGGAGGCTCATGAGAAATTGAGACACCTACTCATAGTGTTTTCCCATGGTAATCTTCAAGAAGGGAGGTTAAGAGAATGGGCCCACCAATTGGAAATCTTATTTTTTATGTGTTATTAGATGTCCCTTTCTGAAAACATGTCTATTGATCCTTAGAATTTAATATTATCATTAATAAATATCATAAGTCATGTACTTTTATGTATTGATATAAACAACGACGATGTATGTTTGTGATGATGTAGGATACATTAGTTATGTCATGAGTGATATTGTATTAATGGATAATGTGGGTAAGGATTTATCACTTTTATCTATTAATGGATATTGATATATTAGGAACTTTGATGGAAATAGAACTTCCTGGATAAATTTATGAACATGGTGTTTTATAGGGATGTTTATTTCCAGAAATTGAATGAAAGAGACATCAAGCATATAGGTTGATGACACCAGTATATATATTGTTTAAAAAATAGGAACAAAGACTACATATGGAAGGAAGAAGATGAATGGAGAAGAATATAAGAAGTTACATGGGGGGAACTATTGTTCCCCACCCAAGACGAAGCCAAATCCCAATCCAGGAGGCTGAATGTTCTAAGAAATTCAGAATATTCTTTTCTTCTCTTCTCTTACTAGCCCATCCACAATTTAATATCCTGATATGGGATCCTCCCCTATAAAATTAATATTTCCCCTTCCGACAATGACACTTTTACCCTAATCTAAAGTATTCCCTCTAGGTGGATAGTAGGTGTCTATCAGAAATATACAATATTTCTCTCTATATATAGGATGATTTTTTTAAAAACAATACTACCATCAACTTTATTGTAAAAGTAATTATGGATTTTTTGGGTTTTATACTAAGATATAACAGTGCTATTAATAATCATGTTATGTTTTGTTGTGAAGTATAACATTATATTAGGGTAAATTGGATAATCTAAAATTAAAACCTCAAGAAACTAAATTCAAACATTTTTAAAATCAATTTTAATCCAGTGTAAGGGAAAAAATTATAATATTTTAGATACCATCCTACTCTATATCTTTACATTTTCCTTAGATTATACCTACTTAATGGGATTTAGTAATATTTTCAAATTAATTTTTTTAGTTTAATATGTTTACAAAAAGTTAAATACAAATAATATCTTTCTTTTATACCCATTTTATGAAATTTCCCAATCCTAATATTGATCCCTAAGGCTCTTCTCACTTATTGAATCTAATTAATGAGTAGTAAAATTATTTTAGCATGCACCGTGTCTCTAAATCAAGTAATAAACATGGATATTATTCATGTGATTATAATGAAAAGCTAAAATTCCAAGTGCAGGAAATCATAGAATTAACAATTAATCAAAATTAAATTCCAACATATTATTAGAAGTTTTAAATCATCTTTAGCTTGAGGTGATGTTAGATGGGGGTAGGTTGTGAGATTAATAAATTTAAAATGAAATAAGTTGAAATTAAGGAAATTAAGGTATCTATACTAATAGAATAGTAAACTTATATATGGGAGTATAAATAAAACTTATGTATCTTAAATGTGAAAATATAATATATTTATATCATGGATTAAGTAAATAAATGTTTGAAAATGATAAATCAGGCGTTGGTATTTTTTTGACATATTAATTTTTATTTACAATTTTATTATTAATAAAATAATTTAAAGGACACTATTTCTTAATAAAATAAATTCATAAATTATTATTTTATTTTATTATGTTTATAAGATAATTTTATCAAACCTTAATTACTTTTTTAAAGTTTTATAAAATCACTTATAATTTTAAAATTGATATTTTTTTAATAAATGTTTATTTTAATTAAAAATTAAATTTATCATATTTAAAAAATTATTTCTATAAAATGGAGTAATTTTTTTAATTATGCACATTAAGAAATGGTTGTGGTGAATTTTTGGGATTTTTCTGAAATAATTGAATTTTTATGAATATTGAAATAAGATGATTTACAATATAAGCTAAATACATTAATCATTGAGTCATAAATGATGTTTGGATGATGTAAAAACATAACATAAAACACTAATTCATTATATTAATATATTTATTGATATTTTTAAAACTATTCATATTCTTGAGACTAAATAATAAACTAATGAATAAAATAATCCAAAAACACCTCTATCCTCCACTATAAATGCCACCCCTCACCACCTCTTCACCTAACACATAAAAACCTTTCAAACTATTTAATTTATTCATTATTCTCTTAAAAATCCTATTACCCACATCTAAGACTTCATAGTCTCTCCAAAAGGCCAAAACTAAGTGTCATAAATATTGTCTCAAGGAGAAGAATGAAGAGGTAAAATCCTCTTTCATTTTCATTTATTTTCTTTTCAATTCCTTTTATTTTCTTATTTTATAATCACCTCCCCTCATATAAGTGTCATGGTAACTCAATAATCTTATATATACTATAATTTTATTATTTTAATGTAATTTACATCATCAAATCATTCATATTCTCTTCTTATTCTAAAAAATTAAACATTATATGTGATGTGTTGATTTACCGACATCGTGGATGATATGTTTTCATTTTCCTTTATCACCTTCAAGGCTGGTCATATAAGAATTATTATGGTTAAATCATATTTTATTATAAATATTATATGTTATATAATGTTTTGGAACAAATATGTAAACTTAATATTAATAAAAATGATATAAGTTTGTGATGGTCGTAAAAACTACCAAAATAAATTAAATCATTATCATTAATGTTTTATCTAATGAATCATTTTCATATCAGAAAAAAAATGATATATGGTTTTATATAAAAATATAGAAACATATTAATACCATTTATTTCCACTTCTTGAATTTTTCTTCCATTGCACATTAAAATATATAATGAACCAACCATGGAAACCATGAAATAAATGCACCTGAAATAATGAAAATAGAAAAATATTATTAATAAATGAGTGAAAATATGTTAAAATAAGATCATATAAGGAATTAAAAATATGAATATATTTATATAATAAATCAATAAAACTAATTAAACCATTATACATGATTTTTTAACATCTTTTATGGAAGTTGAATTAGAGTTAGTGGACTTTTCATTAAAAATCCACTTTTATATTTCTATTTTTACAAATTTCAAAAAGAATGTTTTTATAATAAAAGTATTATTATTTTAGTATTATATTCTAGTTCTTGGGAATTTTATATAATTAAGGGGGGGATGTATATCTACCACTAATTCATTGGGTATGTTTATGTTGGATATTGACTGTAATGGTTATTCCAATTGTAACTATGATGTTTACACCATAAGGTAGTCATGGGGATTATATTGTAAGGTTTCCATGAGTCATACAAATCATATAGTATATGTGAGGGTTAAAATCTTTTTAAGTAATTCCCCAAGTTACCTATATGGTTTTATTTATGTTTTCTATGTGTTATAGAAATCTCATGTTTTCACAATGTAAGTATATGATACTTTAAGGGTAAAAAGTATATATTGTAAAAAAATATTTCATATGATTATAATTATTCATGGACTAATAATTTCTTTCTCTTTAATATCCCATACTGAAGATTTTTTGTGTTCATCTCATGTTTTTAAATGTTTTTCACAGGGTTTAAGGATTGGTAAGAGAAAATAATAAGCCAAGCTAACTTTTGTGAAAAATATTCCTGATAAGAACTCATGTTTTATTAAACACTTTTTTATTATGGAAGAAATGGATGTTGTTTTATTAAAATACACTTTTTATGCTTGGGGGTTTATATGTTTTAATTTTATCTTAGTTATCTAAAACTATAAATTGAAAAGATATTTGGGAATGTAATAAATTGAATTATATTTTAATTTACTAGATTATGTAGTATTTAAGGTCAGGTCCTTATAGTTTGTATTAGCCCATGGTTTAGATACAATTAGGGGTTAATATGATGTTCCTAGAAACCCCTAAATTACTTTTACATTATATATTGAAATTATATAGCATTTAAATATTACCGTGTTGCTTTATCTAAGATATATTTGTTCAAAATGTATTTCTATAGATGAAATAGGGAGGCTGAAGTAGGAAGGAACCTAGAGGATGATATCTTTCTAAATCCACAACATGGAATGGTGGTAATTGGAACTGAGTAGTTTGTGATAGTAATTTCTCAGTTGAAGTAGGCCATAAATGGTGGTGTAATACATGAAAGAGAACAACCAGAAATACCAAAATGAACATGATGAAAATGGAATATTTTATAAGGCAACCCCCTCCTTCATTTAATGGATCTTATGACTCAATGGTGGTAAAATGTTGAATTAAAGGCCTTGAAAATATATTTTATGTCATGGGTATTTTATATAATCAAAATTCTAGTATTTCTATATATTATATTGAAGTTGAAGCACTCCAGTGCTGGTAAATGGTTAATAATATTAGGTATAATGAGGAGATTGATGTCTTGGATAGGGATTAATTTAAGAATATTTTCATTGAAAATATTCTATGATAGTGGTTAAACTTAGTATGGAAAATAAATTCCTTGAGTTGAAATAAAATGAGGAATATTCAGTGGTTGTGTATGAAGTAAACTTCACCTGATAGGCAAGTTATGCTCAAAATCTTCTTCGAGATCTTGATAGTAAAATCAATTGTTTTTACTCTAGATTGAAGAAAATATATCTAAGGGGATTGGATTCCCATGAATTAAAAATTTATGAGAAACTTGTTCGATTTGTTGAGAGGGTATGAATTGAGTTTTTTGATGGTCAAATGTACATTGAAAAAAATCAAAAGAAAATGTATAGATGGAAAGAAATGGGTAAGAATCAATAAAATTAATCAGAAGGTAAAAAATTACAATTTTTAGTCTATGAGAAGTGTGGGAAAAAAACCATAAAGAATTCCTTAAAAAATATGATAGGTATTTTCGATGAGTTGTGTTTGGATATATGGTCAGATATTTAAATGAAAAAAGATTGTAGTGTTGGTTTTTTTAATTCTGATAAGAAAATTGTAAAAAATTTCAAATGTGGTGAGATAGGGAATTATGTAAATACCTTTCCAAAGAAATATATGAATGGTGGAATGCAGCCAGACTATAACTAGAAAGGTGTTGTGAAATTATTTGTGAAAAGTTCAGCAGATGTTGGGAAATCCAATGATGTTGTATTTGGTACATTATTTGTTTACTCATATTTTTCAAATGTCTTTTTTGATATGAGGTCTATGAATTCCTTTATTTCTAATAAATTTTTTGGTAAATTGGAAATTTCACCTCAAAAAATGAAATCATAAATTATGGTAAAAAAGGGGAAATATTAATGTAAAAAACATTATAAGAATATTCAGATTGTTTTCTATGGAAATACATTTCCTAGAGACCTTATTTTTCTTTAGTTAGTAGAGTTTGATGTTAATCTAGGTATGTAATGGCTTTCTTCTTATCATGATAAGACTGATTTTTGAGAAAAAGATTTTGTTTTTTTGAAATAGTTTTAGTTTGTATACAAGAATGAATCCATACCATTGATAACGTATTAGAAAGATGATAAATTGTTAAAAGTTGGAAATGAATTTTATCTTGCCCATATTGTTGAAAATAAGGGGACGATTAAGATTAATGATGTCCCAATGGTAAATAAATACCTGAATGTTTTTTCTAATGAGTTCCCTAGTGTTATACCTATTCAAGATGCTAAATTTACTATTTAATTCATTCCTGATTCTAATCCAATTTCAAAACCCCCTATCAAATTACACAAGTGGGAATTATGTAATTAAAAAAGAAATTAAAGGGGTTTCTTGATAATGGCCTATTTCTTCCAAGAACATCACTTTGGGATTTCCCTATTTTGTTTGTTAAAAATAAATATGGTTTCATGAGAGTTTTTATTAATTATAGATCATTTAATAACATTACTATTAAGAATAAGTATCTATTTTCCTCATAACTATGACTTGTTTGATCAGCTCTAGGGAGATTAGTATATTTCCAAGATGTACTTGAGATCCAGGTTCCATCAACTGAAGTTGAAGGATGATGAAATTATAAAAATAGTGTTCTGAACTAGATAAGGTCATTATGAGTTTGTTTTCATTCTCTTTGGTTTAACAAATTCCCCTACTTTATTAATGGATATTATAAATAGAATATTTTTTGAATATTTGGATAAGTTTTTTGTTCTTATTGATGATAATTTGGTTGTTTCAAGAAGTTATGAAGATCATGAAAAAAAATTAAGGATTTTCTTAAAAACTCTAAAATAAATGAAGTTATATGAGATATTTAAAAAATGTGAATTTTAGTTGCAACAGATTCATTTTCTTTGGAAAATTGTAAATAATGATGGTATAATAGTTGATATCACCCAGAAAAAGTGGTTGATGAATGGAAAAGGACTACAAATGTTACTAAGACTCATATTTTTCATATATTAACATGATATTATAGACGGTTTATTAAAAACATTTCATAGTTATCTATCCTTATAACTAAGTCAACTCTAAAAGAGGATAAATTTATTTGGATAGAAGACCCTGATGTTTGTTTTAATAAACTAAAAAGTATATTTCTGAATGATTTATTTTTAACCCTTCCTTCTAAAAATGGGGATTTCGACATCTATAGTGATGCTTCATTAAAGTCACTTGGTTGTGTTCTAATGCATAATGATCAGTTAATTGTTTGTGCTTTAATACAACTGAAATATCATGAGTTAAATTATCCAACACATGATTTGGAAATTTCAGTTGTGGTTTTTTACTTTAGAAATGTGGAGGTATCATTTATATGGTTAAAAATGTGAAATATATACTAAACATACAAGTTTTAAGTATATATTTACTCATACGGAATTGAACATGAGAGAGATAATATGGATGGAACTGATAAAGGATTATGATTGAATGATCAGTTACCATATTGTAAATGAAAACAAAATGGTGGATGACTTGAGTTGAAAACATTATGCTAAATTAACCATGTTATATTTGTACTATAACCCCTTGATTAATGATTTGAGGGATTTTGTCTTGGAATATGTTTATATAGAAAATTTCTCAATTTTATTCTGGTGTCAGTGCAGTTGTCTCTCTCGAACAGAATTAATAAAGCACAAAAGAAATGTTGTGGGTTACAAATAAAGGTGAAATTTGTTAAGAAAGTAATATTTCATGGATTTAATGTCGATAAAATTTTGTCTTGAGACTTGTAAAGATATTATTCATGCCTTGTGATTCACAGGTGAAGAAATAATTGTTAAGTGAATCTCACAGTTCTCCATTTTCTGTTAATCCTGTTATTGCTAAGATATACAGAGACCATTAGGAGTATTACTAGTGGTTTGGAATAAAAATAGGTATTATTGATTTTACCGTGAAATTTTTGACATGTAAATATGTTAAAGAAGTGGAAAAATCACCAAAGTGGATGCTTATTCCTTTTCTAGTATCAGAGTAGAAAGTATAAAATATATCTATGGACTTCGTGGTGGGGGTACCAAATACTTCTCTAGGTAATAATGTGATTTTTTTTTATTTTTGATTGACTGACTAAATCTGCACATTTTATCCCTATTCAAGATAATATGTATTAATATCATCTTTCATGACTATAACTCAAATATATATCTAAGTCACATGGATTTACTCTCTCCATTATATCTGATCGTGATCCTAAGTTCACTTCTAGCTTTTAGAACAACCTTCTGAAGCCTTGGGAATTAAATTAAATTTCTACATAGCCTTCCATCCCCAATCAGATGGACAATTAGAGTGAACAATTCAGAAATTGGGGGATAATATTCAATCTTGTTCAATTGATTTCTAAAGATATTGGGATTAACATCATTCCTTAGTTATGTTCTCTTATAATAAAAATTTTCATTACAATATACAGATGGTTCCTTTTGAGGAATTATATAGAAATCAATGTTGGACTCCATCATTTTGGGATGAAGTTGGGGTAAGTAATTTGACGGGACCATAAATAGTCAAGGAAGTAGCTTAGAAATTGAAGATGATTTAGCAACACATGATCTTTCATTGAGTAGGCAGAAAATAAATGTAGATAACAAGAGGAAAAACTTTTATTTTGAGGTATTTGATCATGTTTTTATTAAAATATCACCATGGAAAAGTGTTATGTGTTTCAGAAAAAATAAAATAATAATTCTATGGTTCATTGGACCTTTTGAAATCCTATAGAAAGCTGGACTAGTTGCATACTAAGTTGCCCTGCCTATGAATTTATCTCAGGTGCATAATGTTTTTCATGTTTTGATGTTAAGAATGTGTGTGTCAGATTCATCTCATGTTTTGATCCCAAAAGTAGTTTAGCATTAAGAGAAAATTTATTATTAAAATAAAACTATTAAAATTATTATTTATATATATTAAGTATTGCAGAATATGGAAATTTACCAGGTTAAGGTTTTGTAGGGAAACCACGTGGTTGAAGAAGCAACATGGGTGTCTAAAAATTCTATGATGGAAGGGTGTCCTCACTTGTTTAATAATTGAATTAAAATTGTGAGGACTAAATATCTATAAGGGGTAATGTAACAACCCATTGTACTTATAAAATAATTTTTTTTGGAATTAAAATGTTCAATTAATTATAAATGTATAATGAAATAAGTGAAATTTATAAAAAATAAGGAATCTATAATAACATGATAGAAAACTTAACTATGAGAGTATAAATTAAATTTATGTATCTTATATGTGAATGTAAAATATATTTATACCATAAATTAAGTAAATACATGTTTTGAAAATGATAAATTAAGTGTTTTTATTTTCTTGACACGAAAATTATTATTTAAAATTTTATAATTAATATAATGATTTAAAATAAAAATAATTTATCATAAAATTGATTCATAAATTATTATTTATTTCTCTTATGTTTATAGGATAATTTTATGAGACCTTGATTAAATTTTCAAAGTGTTATAAAATCGATTATAATTTTAAAATTGGTATTTTTTAATAAATGTTTATTTTAATTAAAAACAAAATTTCTAATATTTAAAAAATCATTTTCATACAATTCAGTTAATTTTTTAATTATACAAATCAAAAAAATGGTTAGGGTTAATTTTTGGGATTTTTCTGAAATAGTTGAATTTTGTGAATAGTAAAATATGATAATTTACAATATAAGCTAAATACATTAATTATTAAGTCGTAGATGATGTATATCTAATGTAAGACCATAATATTTAACTATTCTTTATTATTTTAATATATTTAGTGATAATTATCAAACTATTCATAGTCTTGAGCTAAAATAATAAACTAATGAATAATATAATAAAAAACACCTTTATCCTCTACTATAAATACCACTCCTCACCACCTCTTCTCCTCACACCTCAAAGCCTTGAATATTGTTTAATTTATACACAATTCCCATACCAAGCCTCTTCCAAATGTCTAATACCTTATGGTATCACCAAAAAGAAAAAACCAAGTGGATTAAGGAGGTACTCAATGTGAAGAATTCAAGAGGTAAAATCATCTTTCAATTTCTTTTATTTTCTTTTAAATTTCTTTTCTTTTCCTAGTCTCTCCTCACATATCATAATAAAAGTGACATTATAACACCATCATCATAAATATACTATAATTTTATTATTTTAATATAATATCCATCATCAAAACTCTCTTATTCTCCTCTTATTCTAATAAATTAAAACATCATATGTGATGTGTTGATTTACAGACATCATGGAGGATATGTTTTCAATTTAATTTTCCACCTTAAATGATTTCCATAGAACATTTATTATGGTTAAATATGATTTTATTATACATATTATATGTTATATAATTTTTTGGAATAAATATATAAACATGATATTAAATAAAATGATATCAGTTCATGATGGTTGTAAAAACTGCCAAAATAAATTAAATCATTTTCAGTAATGTTTTTTCTAATGAATCTCCCTCATATTATAAAACAAAATTATATATTGTATCATTTATAATTATAGAAATGAATTAATATCATTTCTTTCCACATGTGTATTTCTTCGTCCAATCGAAAATAAAATCCATAATGAACCATCCAAAGAAACCATGAAATAAATGCACCTGAAACAATAAAAATAACAAAATATTATTAATAAATGGGTAGAAAGGTATTAAAATAAGATCAAATGAAGAACTATAAATATGAATATAGTTCATTAATAAATTATTAATACAATTTATACCATTATACATGAGGTTTTAACACATTTTTGGAAGTAGAACCTGAGGTAAAAGGATTTTCTTCAAAAATCATTATTCAAATTTGTATTTTTACAAAATTCAAAATGAATGTTTTTATAATGAAAGTATTGTTGTTTTAATATTATGTTCTAGTTATTAGAAATTTTTTATGATGATGTGTGGGACATATATCTTCATCTAATTCATTTGGTATATTCTTGTTGGATGTTGACAGTGATGGTTATTCCAACTATAACTGTGATGGTTACACCATAAGGTGGTCGTGAGGGTTTCATTGATTGTAGTTGTGAGGTTTGCAAATCATATGGTATTTATGATGGTTACAATCTTAAGTAATTAATTTCAAAATTTAACTATATGATTTTATTTATGTTTTATATATTTTATGGAAATGTCATGTATTTACAAAGTAAGTTTGAGATACTTTAAGGGTGAGAATCATATCTTATGAAAATGATTTCATATGTTTATAAGTATTCATAAAATAGTGGTTCCATTCAATTTTTTTCCTTACTGATTATTCTTTGTTGGCATCTGATTTTTTAATTTATTTTAATAGGTTTTAAAGATTGGTAAGTGAAAATAAGAATCCAAGATGAACTTCGTAAAGAATTTTCTAAAAAGAACTCTTGTTTTATTAAAAACGTTTGTATTATGGAAGAAATTGATACTTTTCTAGTAGTATCCACTTTTTATTATTGTAAGTTTATATGTATGAATTATGTCTTAATTCTCAAAAAAAATATAAACTAAAATATCTTTGGGAATGTATGAAAGTGTATTCAAGTTAAATTAATTAGACTATGTAATGTTTAATGATGGATCCGTATATACATCCTTTTATTTGACCACTGGATACTTCAATTATAATACACTAGTCATTTTAGATAGACTACTGGTTCATAAATTAAAAGGATCTCTAGTCCTTTAATTTTTATTATGATGATTGATTGGTTGTCATTACTAGTCAATTGATTGTTTGATTTCACCCCCAATTCAAACATTTTTGTGATAATAAATTGATAGTTGGTTAAGGTTGATCTTTCTTATTGGAATAGTTAATTGTTTATATTCTGAATCTCAATTATAATTCTTCCATAATAAATTATTGGATTCAACTAATCTTTACTAATTCTTATGTTATTTTCCTATAATTTATTAGTTTTACTAAGATAAACCACCAGTACTCATGATTTTTAGATCAGGAATTTCAAATGGTATTCAGTTATTTTCATCAAAAAATTGATTCCTCAATTCAACAAAATATAAAAAATATAAAGAGAAATATTTCTATACTAACTGGTTTTTTTACTAAATGATTTTTTTTCTCCAATTCTCAACATCTTTTTTAATTGTTAAATCATAATCTTTTATTTCTTACCTGAAATAAAATTTATTTTGTGAATTATTAAAAAATTATTTTAGAATAAAATATATTATTTATTTTTTATAATAAATCAAACCATATTTTCCATCCAATTAAATTTTCAAGTTTTAAAAATAAATTCAAAGTAACTTTTCAAAATATTAGGGATGTGATTTTTTTTCTGTATTTTGTTTTTCTCTAAAGTTTTAAACAAAAAGCTTAAATTTTAGAAAAGTAGTTTTTTACATCCTATTATCTTTATGATTGTTTTAGTGGGATCTATTTTCTGATCATAAAAATTGAAATTCTTTAGCACGGATCCCAATATTTTTTGGCTTCCAAAAATCTGTTATTTTTATAAATTGTTCTGGTAGTCATATTTTTCTTCAAAAATTATTTTTTCTCAGATCCTATTTTTTGAAAAAAAAATATTAGACATATAATCTAAATTTATAGAAATGTTTTTTAAGAGGAATTTCATTATCATTAAAAAACTTTTAATAGACTCTATTTTATGATCATCAAAATTCAAGTAATCAGGCATGGGTCCCAATAATATGTGGTTAGATAAAATCCATTATTCTATGATTACTGAACAAAATTTTAAAATTATTAGGTTTTAACTATATTGTTCTTTAAAAACTATTAACAAATATATTATATATAGTGATTATACAAATTGAAATGGAATGAACCCCAAAAAAAATTGGTTGGCCAAAATCTATAACCATTATTGGTTAGATTTTTATGGAATGATAATTTTTAAGCCTGATTATATTTAGTGTATCCCAATCAAAATCACTAACATTATCTAGAACATTATGGTGATATATTTATCCTATATGTAATTAAATATTTATGTTTCCAAAAAATTTAATTGTTAGTATGAAGGGATGGTACCAAAATTACATTTTATCAGAGAAAATGTATCACAACTACATGCTTATAATATTCATTGGGAAAATTGGAAAATGTTAGGATATGGAGTTGATAGAGGAACTATGGTGAAAAATGAATCTGATGATGAAGATGGACAAAAAGTTTCTTTTTTTATTCATGTTAATTTATGAAACCTTTTCCTCAAATTGATAGTATTATTCTTTTTACACCCGTTCACCCTTCATCATCTTGTTCTTTATTTTTTTCATATAAAAAAACCCCTTTATTGGATGAGATAGTTGTTTTTTCAAAGAAAGGTGATCCAATATTTTCTTTGAAGGTTTCAAAATCATGTATGGCAATAATTTCATACAAATAATCAACTCTAATTAGAGAGATTCATGAGAATAAGATTTTGAACAAATCAGACCATGTTTTTGGGAGATCATTAGTTCCAATCTTGGTAATATTCATGGTGTTGAGAAAACAATGGAACAAGTACAATGTTTAAAATCCCAAAAATAATGATTTATATTTTTCCATGATCCTGGCTATATGGTTTCAAGTTTTCTCATTTAATTTTTAAATTATATATTGATGCAGATACTTCCATAGTTGGTGAATATGGATAAGTATATTTTAAAGAATATTTCATATTCACACTGCATTTGAGAAAGGATGATGTGGTAATAGAATTTGAAAAATAAAAAATATCATCTCAAAAATAATAGTATTTTTCCATATATTGCATATAGGATGACCTATTTTAAGTTTTATTACATATCATATAATGTTCTGTTTGATTTGTTTTTATTTTAATTAACAATTGTTTGATTTTTATTATTTCTCACATTTTTTTAGATTAGGTTTTCAATAGTGTCTTTTATTTGGGTTCGTGGCTTGGTACTTGTCAGGTTGGTTATCCCATGCATCCATTTAAGATCAACCCTATCTAGATCAATTTAATTAAACAAATTGTCATGAACCAATGCATTTATGAAGGGGTTATCCCTAAATTAACATGTCAACCCTGAACTAACCCACCAACTTATTTAACATTAAATATATATCATAGCTCTCACACTGACATGTCCATATATTTAATATCATATAAACCTAATAACCTAAAACCCTAATTAATATGAAACATTTGTTATTTGACCCCTCTCAACCCATTTTATGTAAGTATATTATAAACATGTTAAATTATTTCAAAGAAATTTTATTATAATAATGGAATATATTTTAAAAATAATTATTATTATATTTTCTGTATTTTATATTATCATTAACTTTTTAATCTTGTTTCATGAGTTAGACTGGTTAGAAATGTTCTGACTATGCTCAAACCTAGTATTAAAAAATTGGGTACAACCATGAAAGTGGCACATAACGCAAGGAAGAAAATTAATGTAAATTGCAAGCCCAGGGACTTGACCCCGCGACCTTCCCCTCACCCCCCCTAAACCCTTACCACCCCACCACCAACGATGGGGCATGCTCAAACCTAGTATTATTCATGTTACTTTACTTAACCCAATTACAATATAAACCAATTTATCCTTGACCCAAATATGTTTAGCTTGTTTCGTGTCGTGTCAAATTCAAAATTTTATATTTTTCAATGCGAGGAAAGTATGAAATTCATATCTTATAGCCTTGTAGATGTTCTTACTTTTTTATCACTTCAATATACATAGAAACTATTTTTTATGAGAGAGTAGTATAAAAAATCAAAATGGTGGAATTATTCTAGGGGAACCATGTTTTGTGACCTAAGAAACTTTGATCAAAAAAACATATTGGGTACTATAAAAAACATGTTCTAAAGAATAAAACTTGAAATAATAGTGCATCATTTTTTTCCTTTAGTTTTTTTATTTACATTGTTCTATCTTGAATTTTTTATAGATATAAATTATCAAATTTATTGATTTTATTTGGAATATTTAATTCATTAAAATAAAGACATAGCTGTCATTGGGGAAACTTTCTCAAGGAAAGAAAATCACCTAATATAGGATTCCCTCCAATTTTTTATGTTAATAGATGAATTTGGAACTTCTAATCTTTTAATAATAACCTTAAAGTTTAATCTACATGAAATATCTTCATGAATATGGCTATATAAGCAAGTCAGGCATGTGGGCCAGACCAGGCTAGGAATTTGTTGTCATCTTTACATGGAGAGTTCGTATTTGAATGATATACATTTGAGTCCAATTCCCAAAATCCTAAGGGCTATCCTTGGCAATGTCATGATATAATTTAAATCTCTTAATGTTGACGACCTATTGGATTCTTATTTCATGGATCTTCCTACCTGAGAAAATTTACTTAATTCGATGTACTAAATGTAGATCCTAGGTTCACTTAACAACATTAGGTGGCTCACTGATATCTTGTGGAAAATGGTGAAGTTCCATATGGACCATCTACTGGCTAAGATGATGTTGATGGGAGAATAGTTGGAGTGTTTAATTGAGGCTCTAGCCATCATATTAATTCATTTAGTGTCCTTAGAGTTCTTCAGACCCTGGAACTGAGTAGTGTAGATTCATTCTACAAGGGAGAAGTTTTTTGTGCCAGAGTATAATCACTTAACACTTATGAATAATTACTAGTAATGATAATTTAATGACTATCAGGGGTAATGGTAAAATGATCACTTTTTATAGGTGAAGGGATTTATTATGTCCCCACTATTGAGGTCCCAACTTTTGGACATTTTCAAGATATTGAATATAACATTGACGTTGTGTGGGATCGACTAGGATTTTATAAGGAAAGACATGGGTTCTATGTAATTCAATAACTCAATTAGATTGAAGGGAATCAGGGAATATATGAACTGTAGGAATGGAATTTCATGGAATTTTGACCCATAAAATGAACTGTATGGGTGGGGGTACACACCAGACTATGGTGTATCATAAGATGGTTCTGACTACAAATTAGTACATGCAGTGTGTGACTGTTTTGGAGCCACAATTATTGGATGAACTGGGGTCCATGTTTTTCTTATTAAAGGGCATGGACACGCTGATATTGGGGATTAATAAGTGGAGTAGTGAGAATAAATAATCTATGGAAGAGGATATGGTGAACTTGAGAAGGAAATGAGTGGAGGCCAAGATGGAAGGTAAGAGGAATGAGAAGTAGAGGAGGGTTAAGCATCAGTAACAAATTATTATACCAGGCATAAAGCTTGTCTCTTCTACTTACCTGAGTCTTAGGAAATTAGGCTTGTATATTGTAAGTGAAAATGTAAATAGCATTCTTCCTGTTTTTATTATCATTCCCTAATTATCATTGAATAAGTTTGTGAATATAACTTTTTAAATATTTATCTATGATTTATTTTTTTTTTGGTGTTAGGCGTTAGTGTTTTTGAGTGGTCTATTTATTGTTATCTATTTGAATATTATTTTTAAAAGATGAAAAAATAATTTTAAATATTTATCTTAATAGTAAATTTTTTTAGTAATGAAACCATGAATGTGTATAAATATATAGTAGAATAAAATAGAAGATAATGATATAAATTGGTATATAGATGAAAGTAGGTTGAGTCAAGAAATCCTCTTACCCTATCTCGATATGCCAGATCACACTCTTAAATCCCTCTATAATGATGTATGTAATTTATTACTTTATTATTTTATTATATTATTTATACTTTTTTCTTTTAATGTTAACCAATTATATTAATTCAGTATCTAATTAATAGTATTTTATTTTTTTTACAAACCATTACTTTTTTATAGTTTTATATTGTATCTTGTATGATTTAGTATGGAAGTCTTAGTCCTTTCTATATACCCATGTTCGCATCATCTCCAAAAATTTCATGAAAATAATATGTAGGTGTCTGATGGAGTTGTAGAGCCCCATGATTATTTCATGGATGTTATGATTATAATTTATAATGAATCTTCTGCAGTTTATTTATTTGTGATTATTTAATATATAAAAGGATTTATTATAACAATGAATAAATTTTTATAAGTTACCATTCTCTAATTATAAACACAAATTAAAGTCATAATTAATAAAAAAATATTATTGGTATTTAATTTTATATAATCATACATGATTAAAATTTTATAGCATCATTTATATAGTGGTTAAACTGATCCGAACAAGAACATGTTATCATTAATGTTTAAATATTAAATAGATTTATTATAATATAATTATTCCATAAATATAATGATATTATTTAGATGGTTTACATTTTTGGTATTATATTCTTCATGGATGGAAAGATGATAATAAAATAAAAAACAAAGAAATTGAATCGTCACTTATAGGAATAACTTTGAGTTTTCTCTTGGATACCTTCCCTGTTTGGAGGACTTGGATATTTTTGTTGAAACCAAGTGCTTACAATCTTGAAAGAGAGATTAAGATAATAGAATTTTGGTATAATATTAATAGATAATTTAATAATTTATAATGGGTAGAGTGAGTTTCCATTTATAAATGAAAATGATAGACATTTCTTTGGAAACTTGAGGTGATGCGAGTGAAAACTCATAATCATATGAGAGTTTGGTGAGTTGAGTGAGAGAATGGGTTTTTTAATGGTAAAATAGACTTATATACATAAAACTTTATTTAAAAATATGTAAATATCAATTTTATTATTTAAAATCCATTCCATTTAAAATTTTACTTATTTTACCTTATTTATCATATTTAATTATTCACCAAATTAAATATTTTTTACCAAAAAAACTAATACATTCCCTCTTGAATATTTTCAATATTGGGTTTAAAAGTTGATCATTCATTTTATCAAGTTCATTCTCAAAATATCAAAAAATATTCTTTTAATTAAAAACATATAATACATTGGAAAATAATTTTTTGGAAAAACAACTATTTCTTTTTCAATTAATGATCATATTTTCATTTCTTATCATTCCATATTTTTTCAGTATATATTAATGATTTATTTTTAAATGTAAAATATATCATTTTTAATATAATAATCAATTTTATGTATGGATTTCATTCTTGTTATAGTAACATAATATACCAATCTGGTATTTTTATACCCATATACCATATATTCTCAACAACTATATAATGACTGAATTACCTTTTAATCCTATATATATCTTTAAATAATTATATAACATAATTAATAGTATTGTCTTATTCAAAATATATATAATATTTCTAATGTTATTCTTTAATTATATAGTTATACTTTATGATATAATCTTTATAGGAGACTATAAGGAAGAATACTTCAATCTTGAGGCCTTTTAATTTACTGTTGGTTATACTCCTTTATTAATTTGTATAATTATATTTTTTATAACAGACATTAATT
This sequence comes from Viscum album, assembly GCA_963277665.1. Taxonomy (NCBI): domain Eukaryota; kingdom Viridiplantae; phylum Streptophyta; class Magnoliopsida; order Santalales; family Viscaceae; genus Viscum; species Viscum album. Next base: position 274,390,386 of record OY728126.1, on the reverse strand, counting down.
AATTTTTATTTCATTTTATATTATAATATTATACATTAAATAAATAAGGTATTATTAATTTTAACTTAATAATATATTTTAGAAAAATTATTCATCACATAGAAACTATTGTGGAAAAATTCATACTGAATATGGTTTCCCACCATTTTTGACACATAAAACATTCATTATGTAGTAAAAAAATTAAAAATATAGAGAATATTTTGAGTTTGAGTTTCTTGTAAAATAGTAATTTAATAAATGAAAACATAAGCATCCTTTTAATCTAATTGTAATATTTCTTCATAGATTAATCATCGGTTACTTTTACTATAGCTCAAATCCTATGGACATACATCTAAAGAATTAGGTGAGCATAAATCCTAGTAAGAGAATATACAAAGAAAATATTTAGAATGTGATCTATGGCATGATCATAAGAACATGAGGCATATCATAATATAATGATCACGAGGGATATCATGGAAATATGACTATAACATAAAAATGAGATGTTCATAATCATATCCCTAATGTTTATCACCATGGTGTCATAAAATAGAATTACCAAATTTATTCACAAAGGTATCAAAAAACATGTAATATCTATAGATTAATTCCTTAACCAATACATTTGATAACAATAATGATGCACCATCCATATATCTAAATTCATGTTTGAAACATAGATCATAATAAAATACTTCATTAATAACCCGTAAGAAATAATCAATTAGTTTTATGTAAAAGTCATTAAATTCATAAATTCATCAATACATGATAATTACATAATATTTAGTCCATGGGGATGGAATAAGGGTTTTATATCTCTAAGTCCCAAATCGATGAATCATGGTTACATCTAGGTGAATACCCATGAATAAATAAATTGGTTGGGTATTCAAAACATATGGATATTGCATGAAAATTAAATAAAATTAAAGTAAATCCTACAAAAAATATAATTGGTATAAAAATTATTATTTAGTAGGATTAATGAGATGGTAGATAATTATCTCATTAATAGAACATAATTGAGATAATACTATATTTATATAAATGCAGGATGCATAATAAGATGAAAATGCATTACTAAAAAGGAAGTATTTGAATTAAATGAAGGTAAGAGGAATATAATTCCTTTACCTAAAAGAGTTTCTTCATAGAACATAAGGGTGACACCTTAAGACCTTAAGGGGTATTAGAGGGACTATTTGGGAGGTAAAATGACCAGGAAATCATGGATAATGGATTTCTTAGTGTAGATGAATGGTGGGATTGGTGGGTATTTATAATAAAAGAGTAGGAATTGTTTAATAATTTATAAATATATATATTAGAATTCTAGTTTGTGGGAAATGAAAATTTTTTGGCTTACTAATGGTTTTTTATCATGGTTTTAGACATTTAGGTCATGTTTTATAGTATTTTAATGAATTAGAACCAAAATAGATTTTTTAATATTACTTTTTGTACAGAGAAATAAATTTTTCATAAAATATATCTTTATAAATCATAATTTCCATTTTAGAATTTGGAATGTCATTTATAGTTTTGGAAATTGATTAAATTTAATTAAAATATATAAATTTAGAAAAATAATCTATTATTTCCTAATTAATACTTTTAAATAATTATCACTTTTATGTATTAATTATGTCATAACACATATAATATATTATAAAATATTTTATAATATTCCCAAAAATTTTACTCTTAAAAAATTAAGAAAAAATAATCATTGGATAATTTCAACGTTCTTGTTTCAAAAATTTCATCCATTTTGTTAGGAAAATTTTCTAAATATAATAAATTTTATTTTAAAATATAAAATTATTATTTATTAAAAACCAATGATTTTTATGATACCATCACATTTATATATATGATAGAAACAATAAATAATTTCATAAAAAATATTTTTTATATAAATGTTTTTTTTTCAAACTTTTAATAACATTTTTATTCTTATTTTTAAATAAATTTCAATGAAATGTATATATATTTTTTATAGAAAATATAGTCACTATAAATTTATATAAAAATATATTTTATCATATTCTCTGATAATATACATTTTATATAATGGCGTAACATTATAAAAGAATGAAAAATCAAAAAAAAAAATTCATTAATTTCTAAAATAATTACACTTTAATATTAATTTGTCCTAGATACATAACCCCTCATTCTATCATCATTAACTCTAAGTATAATGTGTTTGATGATTGTAATTTTGGGAGGTGGTGCAACTAACATTGATCTAGTGGTGATCTCAACTTGCTGTAACTTCTCTCATAGGTGATTATATTCAAGCAGACCCTCTCTTTTTGAAATAAAATTCCCAACTTTGGATGTATGGATTATGTTCGAGCCTCAATAGTTGAATCTCTTCTTGGAAATAATCAAGATCAAACCCCAAATATTCTACCTATATCCCTAAATCTAAAAAATGATCTTCATAATGCATGATTCTCCATTGGATCCAAGATACACGAGATCAAATCCGGGCAGAGGCATATTTTTGAGGTGTTGTAATAGTACTATAACTGGTACTGAAGTAAATATTGTAGAAGGTATTATAGCAGGTATTATTCGGTATTGTATTAGCCAGAACTATTCATCTGTTTGGGCATGTAGACCCCTGGTTTAGTCCATTAGTCCTTCAAGGCCTTTATCCCACCCAAGGTCTTCAGGCCAGTAAGGATTTTAGGATACCTTAAGGTCTTAGGTCCAACTGAAAAATATAGATACAACTAGACAGATTACAAGGAAAAATCCACCATATGGGGATTTACAGCAGGTGCATTCACTAAATAAGAGCTAACTAGACTTGGAAGATTGATAGGGTATGAAATTTTCATCAGTACCAGGCATGTGCAGCTCTGCACAAGACAACTATCCAACCAGCCATGCAAAGATGGAGAGATGACATCATTATATTTTTTGGGGAGGGGAAGTTCCAAGTTGTCCTGTGTGTAATGATTTCCTAAGACCTATGAGTCATGTAATGTAACTAAATCCTTAATTCCATGTAATGGTTCCCCCTTAACCCTTGAAAGGGGGATTATCAAAAATAAATAAAAAATCATAGGCCTTTTGGACATTTAGATCAATTGAGTTTATGGGTATGAGAACATGAGAATAAGGTTATAAAATTATGAACATAACATTTGAAACTCATACCCTTAATATAAAATATCATAATCTTGAGTCATAGAAAAATCATTGGAAGTTCATAAAAAATAAATCAAAATAAATTAATGAACATGAACCAATAGAGTATAATATTGGCATAGGAATGTGGAAAAACACATACTTGTAACATGTTAAATATATTTAAATAAATACATGTTCACTCATTAAATCAAGGATATGACAAAAATTCCTTACATAAACTTATGGACATCAAATAAGGTCGATTTAGAACATTGTGAACATGAAATAAGGTTCAAGAATAACTTTATGGACATTTAAGCATGTCCACATGTAACATTATGGATTTTAAACAATGTTCATGCATAACCTTATGGGGATAAATGAAGGTCAATGAATATCATTTTTAACATGAAATCGGGTTCACGCATAACATAATAAACTCATGAGTTATCCATATTTACTCAATGCATTGGAGGGAGATATGGACCCCACATTTTGTAGTTATAACGTAACCACTATCCTTGGTTATAATTGTAAGGACCCAACCTTAAACCTTACATAATCTTTAATTAAATGAATAATTCGCATTGGGGATCTTTTCAGGTTTAGAGTTTTAGAGAATTAGGCCATAATTATTACATAACAACTTGAATATTACAAGTATACACTTCTACTCAGTATCCATTTTTTTCATAAAATAAAAAACTCTTAAAAATACTCATGTCTAGTTCCATGTTTTAGACAGCATGACTTTTCATTTATCTCATCATTGAACTTATTCATCTTTAAGTCCTATGGAAAACATTTCAAAAACTTTGGATGAGCATAAATAGCTCATTAAGGGTTATAAAATAATGAAGGAAAATATTAGCCCAACAATAAATACAAATCCATGAAACCATACTTTTCTATCATAACATACCTTACGAAATCATAAGATTTATGAATAACACACACAAATCATAAATAATTAAGGTTACTTATAGCATCCATATCAAACTTACATTGTATCTATCACAGCTAAATAGGGAGTTACACTTGGAATACCCATCACAGTATATTCCCTAAATCTCTTAAGAGAAACATCACGTTTACCTCCGTTACGTTACCCAATGCATTGGAGAGCTATCTCGGACTCACCCGCCCAAGGTTTATCACGGAACCACCCATATATGTAAACAATTCCCAATAAACATAACATAATAATAACATATAACACATGTATAAAGAAAAGATAACATTTCCACATTCCAATATTTCAAATCAAGATATTAAAATAAACAATGTTTTATCAAATCATTTTCAAAACCTTTTTAAAAAGATATTTTTGAATCAAAGTGTCCCATACCACTTTGAAGTTTTTAAAATGAATTATAATTTTAAAACATTAATGTCCATATAAATAAATCCTAAAACCCATTTTGAAATCATTTACATTAATGATAAATACTTAGAATAATAAATCTTTAAAACATTTAAAATGATATTTTACTTAAAGAGTTTCTTAACAAAAAAGGAGAAACTTGAATACAAATAATTGAGGAATAAAATTTAATCAGAACTTTATAATATCATGATAATAAAGGGATTCATGATATAATATGTCAAATGAGATTATATACAGCATATAAGAGTGAATTTGTGCATAAAAATAATGAAGTCTCAATGGAAATGTAAATTGAGATGAAATCCCTTATAAAGATGGTATCGTTAAATTAAGGATTAATCAATCACATAATTATGTGTGACAAATATTAATACACCCAATATAAGTGGATATTAAGTCTAAAAAAATCATAGGTCATTCACACATATTCATTGGATTACATATTCAATAAGTACAAGTTGAACCCAAAGAATTGAAATTGGGTTAAGTGGTTCCCTAGTAAAAATTCAACAGCCTAATGGCGTCACATTAAAATTCAGAAAATGATTTGATGAGATAAAAAAGGGAATATCATCACTTGGATATAAATTTTACATCAATAAGGATATATAATAACAAATCCCAACGTAATAAGATGTAAATTAAAAGACATAACAAAAAGAAGTCTTTTATAAACAGGAGGGTGAATAGTTCCCTTACCGATTTGGTAACTAACAAAACATACGCCACATGAAATAAGGATCATAAAATGAAGATTTAAATACTCATAAATGAAATTATATTACATAAAGAGTACAATAATGGTAAGTACATACACCACACAAAAGTAAATAGTGGAAAATATAGAATGAATCTCACAGGAATAAAAAGTGAGACGAAACCCTTTACCACGTTGTAATCAACTGAGTCGTATGAAAAAAAGTTAATAACTACCAAATTAATCACAAAATACCATGAAAATAATTAGAATCATGATAATATGTATCAAATTTCAGTACACAATACACCACATGCAATGAATAAATGGCGAACAATGGAAATCTCACGGAATTAAAATTGAGATAAGAAAATCCCTTACAAAAATTCGGCAGCCTAACAGCGCCACATAAAAATTCTTAAAATAAATTGATGAGAGTAATAGAGGGTCTCTCATAATATAAAAATACAAATTATAGTATGGTGAATATAAAATAACATCCTCCAACATAATAACATGGAGCATAAATGAAATGACATAAAAGAGGGTACTTGAAAAGAAAGAGAGAGGTCGGATCTGTTACCTCATGTCTGACTTGACTCGATCATTCTTTAATCTCCTGAATAATAAACTAAAGTTAATTTATACTTGATTAAGAAACTTTTTCAAGTTTATTATTCCTTTTATATCACTTATTACCATGTTATAAATATTATGTAATCATTTAAGTTAATAATGTTCGTTTTGTCGATATTTGGAACTTGAGTCAAAAATGGACTTCTTATAATTACATGTTGTTCATGTGGTAAAAGTTTCATTATATACAAAATGATATTCATGATTTATATATCATATATATCATATATATCCAGTATATACATGTATTTATAATAATACATAACATTTAGAGGTAAGAAATAAAATGCACCGTTCATGGAGACGGTAAGCCGTACGTACGCATAAACGCTACTTTCATTTATATTTCTTATTTTAATGGAATTAAAACATAATTATAAATAGGTATATTATAATTCCAGTATAATATCATACATAATATCATTAAATATATCCTTTATACATCCCACATAATGCATTAACAAGTCACATCACTTTGAGGGGGCGGTAGTCCGTGCTTCCTCAAATGAGATTATCGTATTTACCCACTATGGAAACCATAAAGGCATGATATAAATGGAAAATACAGAAGGATAAAAAAAATAAGCATAATATATATCATATATAAATACATTTCCATCATAATGGTCGCCATTAGATGTGGTTGGAGATATTCGAACAATCATCGATCCGTGAGGTGTTAGTTTTCCATCCACAGAAACATTATGTTCTCCATCCATTAGATGGAGGTGTGTGTAAGTGTAGTTCGAATAATTCTCATAAAAACATCCTAGTATATTAAGGATACTGGTTTTGTTACAAAATAAAGTAATAAAAAGAGTTTAGGGGATGGATAAGTAAATTAAAAGAAAACAATTTAAGATAAACCGTTACCATTAATTTGGGTAACTCCCTTTGGTTTGAACCAAAGGACTTCTTGAAGTGCCTTTTTCCTAAGATAAGGATTCTAGGAGGAGGGTAGGGATGTAGGGAGCTTAACTGGGTAGATTTTGGATGATCCAAATGGCTTTAGAGGTGTGAGGAATTGGTTAGAAGTGGTCTCTTTTTATAAGGGAGAGGAGGGGCTCGTTAGGAAAGTGTGAAAACATTATTTTATTATATAATTATATTCAATTTATAATAATCCAAAAATAATTATAGTATAAGATAAAATGAGTCATGGTCTAAATATAATCAACCAATAGTAATTTTACTGGTTTTGGAAAATATTTTAATCATTATAATCTTATTTATTTAAATGATTTATTAATGGGGTAAACTCTGCATCATTATTGTGTCACAAATAATTTAATTCATTTGATGTCTAAAAATTATAAAAAAAATACCATGATGTATGAAATCTTTTTATATTTATAATAAATATTTATAGTTGAAAATATGACTCATATAAGATCATATAAAAATTAATTACTAAAATATTTTTGTTAATGTCAATTTTTCCTTTACTTTAAGTTAATTAATCTAAATTGTCATTATCACTCCCAAGTGGCTCAATGGGGTCCCAAAATCAACTCAAAGATGCCCATGATCGTAAATGACTCAACCAATAAGGTTTTTACAAGTGTTAAGGTGATTTTGAATTATTATAATATTATTTTAACCTTAAATTTCCCTATTTACCTTTAACCGCGGTAAATAAAAGTCAAAAGTTACTTTTCACCAAAAAAATATTTTCATCTTAATGAACCACATTTTACTTCTTGATAACAACCATGTATGTCGTATTTTTGAAATTAAATTCATAGAAGTGGTAAAATTTCATTTAAATGAAAAATTTAGTTTTTTTAACTACCACTAAGTGGTTTCACTATTCATCAAAAATTGAAGTTTTCCAGAAAAATACCAAAAATTCAGCCTAATCTATATTTGATATTTTTAATTCAAAAATGATGTAAATTTTTCAAAATTCAAAACATATAAGTTTCATTAATTAATTTTAAAATTAATTCTCGTTATCAAAACAAATAGCGTGTTTTTAAGAAACAATAAATATCAAAAGATTGATACTTGTTTATGTCCAATTTCAAAGTGAAATTAATTCCAAAGACCAACATTGGATTAAATGGTAAAAATATATTTCAATTTCACTTTAAAACCAATTAAAAAGATAATATAACCATATAAATAAATTATATTAAAAGGTAATTTTGAATTAAAATACAATATTTTTCACTATTCATTAAAAAATGAACTTTATCAGAAAAATACCAAAAAATTACCCAAAGTAAATTTTGATGTCTCTATTCTAAAGAAGGATTTTATTTGGACAATTAGAATGTATTAAATTGACCAAAACTATATTTAAAGAGGGTTCTCCATTAAAAGGCGGTAAATAGACCTTTTAATGTAAATTATGCTTAAAATTAGATTTATTCACATTTTAAGCCTCTAACATTTATTGGATAAATGTAAATACATTTAACAAACATGTATAATAATATTGTAGTTTGTTTTTTTCATTACCACCAATAAAATGGCTAGGAGTTAACTAACATATAAAATAATAATATTATATTATTAGTGTGCAATGTAAGATTTCAAAGGAACTCGTTGTTGCATATCAGGTATGCTATCGAACATAGAAACCCCTTTAAAGTAAAATTAATATTTAATTCACAAATATTAATAAATATGAAATATGTCTTATTCTTTATTTACCTGGGATGTTACATCCTTCCCCCCTTTTGGTAATTGCGTCCTCGCAAATTAAAAAAAAGGGCTCAAAAACTTCATTGAAAGTCCCACATTGGAAAAAGAGTCAGTAAAACTATCACTTTAAAAGAAAGAAAGAGAAGCACAAAGGTCACCCGAGTTAACCCATATTAAGATTCCATGAAAACATGGATATAGAGGAGAAAACAAAGGGTCATGTTCTAATGGAGAGTGTTAGGAAACATGTTTAGGAGAAAGTTAACAACCAGAAAATCACAAACTTGTGATGGGTTAAACAGTCTTTGTTTCCCCAATAGGAAAAGTTAACGGACAGGGTTTTTTGTTTAAAGTTACTTTTTGTTGAGGAATTTATTTATGAGCTTAACCAAAAACATAAGGAAATATACTTATTGTCATGTAGACATTTATCTTTTACTAGATTTCTAACACAAACTCATATTTTCTCCAAATGATGAATATTCAGGATGACATTTTTTACATTAAGAGCGCTATAATCAACTTTGAGAGAATCACATAATCCACAAAAGATGAACTATATATTTCCCATGTCTTAAGATATTAACTGAAACCAAAATGTTTAGTATAAGATCAGATAATCACCAAAAGTATAATCCTTTATAAAATGAAATACTACCCTTAATCTCCAGAATTCAACAAAAAGAACCCAAGGTTCAAGAAAGACCATTAAATAAACATTTATCCTTAAAATTATTTAAAGTAATACAAACTAAGATTGAAACCAAAATCTATGAAGGATTTAATCACATAGTCTTCCAAGGTAAATCATAACATTTATCTCCAAATAACATCAGTTACTCTTAAAGTCTCATACTGAAAAGTAATTAACCTAATCACATATCCTATATGATAGGATAATCATTTCCATAGATAACCCAAAATAAACTTATTCCTAATTAATAAGATCATATAACAAAAAATAATTAGTCATACTAACCAGGTACTTCATGTAGTCCAGTGGTAGGCAATAAATACCAGTCGCACTTTGGTTGTGGGTTCGATTCCCACAACTTCGTCCGATGTAACGGGTTGTCACATGATTTGCGAGTTGTCCATTTTAAAAAACTACATAATTTTATATCATTCCCAAAAGAGATAAATTCATCAAAAATAACCATAACATATTTTAACCACAAAGGTTATCTAATAACTTTTGTTTTGCATCCCAAAATGTATTAACCGGTAATTGCCTCAAATTCAAGGATCATATAAACCCAAATGGTTCTTTATAACTATATCCACAAAAGAGAAGACAATTATTCCTTGAATAAAATTTTCATATATCAAACATCAGGGTTACACATACTATAAAAAGTCTTCTAATGTAATCCCATCATCAAAATAACCTTAATACTTTTAAACATTTCACCATCCTGAAATCTACCATAACTCTTGAATCCCTTATATGTTGACCTCTTACTAATTCAAAATTCTTCATGATAAATTAACCATTGTTTACCAACTTATTCTGAAATACTCCTTTCCTACAAAAAAATCATGAATCATATCCTAATATTTCAATAATAGGAAAACATATGTTAAGAAATAATCCATACCTTTCATTGGTTATTGTCAGTTTCTTCATCCTCAATCAGAATGGCATTAGGTATTGGTAAATGAATATTTGTACGATCCTGGTGATCCCATTTCTGAAACTTCTTCATAGGACATGTTTTTGCATAATGATTATGCTCACCACATTTAAAACATTCAATTGATCCTTCAGAAAGAACTTATTTCCCTTTCCTATAGTCAACTAGATGATTCCTTTTTCCATGGAAGGTTCTTGCTTTATGACCTCCATTTCCACATCTAAAGCATCTTTCTATCCCTTTGAAACATTTTTCTATGTGTTTCTTTCCACATCTCTGACATATAGGTTTTTGAACATACTTACCTTTATGATTATTACATGAACAACCGTAGGGATTTGTTTCTTGCATATATGATGTATTATAAAAAATCACTAAGGTTCAGGTGGTCAATCATGACTCTAGATAGGTGGTTGAGAATAATCACAAGATTTATCATTGCAGCTCCCATATCATTCAACTTCTCATTCAGAAAACTGTCATAGTTTTCTTCACATCCACTGTTACTTTGGTGCCTGCTAGATCCATCCATTTACTATAACCAAAAAGGTCAATGTGAGTATATCAGTAAAATCATCATTTAATATCTTATGAGGGGGGTAAACACTAATATATACTTATTCATGTTATCTTAAACTCATCCACTTTATAAAAAATAAATATAACTCTTTCTAAAATCCTAATCATTATTGTAATGTTAGTTATGCTTAAATTGTATCCTAACCTCTAAAGTTATCTAAACCGACCTCTGATACCAACTCTAAGGACCCGGCCTTAAACCTTACATAATCTTGAATTAAATTAATAATTCACATTGGGGATCTTTTCAGTTTTGGATTTTTAGAGAATTAGGCCATAACTATTACATAACGACTTGAACATTACAAGTAGACACTTCTACTCATTATCCATTTTTTCATAAAATAAAAAACTCTTAAAAAGACACATGTCTAGTTCCATGTTTTAGACAGCATGACTTTTTATTGATCCCATCCTTGAACCTATTCATCTTTAAGTCCTGTGAAAAACATTTCAAAAACTTTGGATGAGCATAAAAATCTCATTAAGGGTTATAAAATAAAGAATGAAAACATTAGTCCAATAATAAATAAAAATCCATGAAACCATACTTTTTTATCATAACATACCTTATGAAATCATAAGATTTATGAATAACACACACAAATCATAAATCATTAAGGTTACTTATATAATCCATATCAAACATACATTGTAGCTATCACAGCTACATAGGGAGTTATACTTGGAATACCCATCATAGTATATTCCCTAAATTGCTTAGTAGAAACATCACGTTTACCTCTTTCACGTTACCCAATGCATTGAAGAGCTATCTCGGGCTCACACGCCCTAGGTTTATCAAGGAACCACTCGTATACGTCAACAATTCCCAATAACCACAACATAATCATAACATATAACACATGTATAAAGTAAAGATAACATTTCCACATTCTAATATTTCAATTCAAAATATTGAAATAACCAATGTTTTATCAAATCATTTTCAAAACCTTTTTAAAAAGAGATTTTTGAATCAAAGTGTCCCATACCACTTTGAAGTTTTTAAATGAATTATCATTTGAAAACATTAATGTTCATATAAATAAATCCTAAAACCCATTTTAAAAACATGGAAATTAATGAGAAATATTTATAAGAATAAATCTTTAAAACATTTAAAACAATATTTTAGTTAAAGAGTTTTTTAACAAAAAGGGAGACACTTGAATACAAATAATAGAGGAATAACATTTAATCAGAACTTTATAATATCGTGAGAATAAAGGTATTAATGATATGATATGTTAAAGGAAAGTATATACATAATATAAGAGTGAATATTTTCATAACAATAATGAAGTCTCAATGGAAATGTAAATTGAGATGAAATCCCTTATAAAGATGGTATCCTTAAATTAAGGAGAAATCAATCACATAATTATGTGTGACAAATATAAATACACCCAATATAAGTTGATATTAAGTGTAAAAAAATCAGAGGTCATTCACACATATTCATTGGATGACATATTCAATAAGTACAAGTTGAACCCAAAGAATTGAAATTGGGTTAAGTGGTTCCCTTGTAAAAATTTGACAGCCTAACGGTGTCACGTTAAAATTTAAAAAATGAGTTGATGAGATAAAAAAAGGGAATCTCATAACTTGTATATAAATTTTACATCAATAAGGATATATAAGAATATATCCCAACTTAATAAGATGTAAATTAAAATACATAACAAAAATAAGTCTTTTATAAAGAGGAGGGTGAATAGTTCCCTTACCGATTTGGTAACTTACAAAACATACGCCACATGAAATAAGTATCATACAATTAAGATGTAAATACTCATAAATGAAATTATATTACATAAATAGGACAATCATGGGCATCACATACACAACACAAAATAAAATAGTGGCAAATATAGCATGAATCTCATGGGAATAAATAGTGAGACGAAACCCTTTACCATGTTGTAATCAACTGAGTCATATGACCAAAAGTTAATAACCACAAAATGAATCACAGAATACCATGAATATAATGATAATAATGATAATATATATCAAATTTCAGTACACAATACACCACATGCAATGAATAAGTGGCGTACAATGGAAATCTCGCAGAATTAAAAGTGAGATAAGAAAATCCCTTACAAAAATTCGGCAGCCTAACAGCGCCACTTAAAAATTATTAAAATGAATTGATGAGAGTAAGATAGGGTCTCTAATCATATTAAAATACAAATTAAAGTATGGTGAATATAAAAGAACATCCTCCAACATAATAACATGGAGCATAAATGAAATGACATAAAAGAGAGTACTTGAAAAGAAAGAGAGAGGTCGGATCCCTTACCTCGTGTCTGACTTGACTCGATCGTTCTTTAATCTCCTGAATAATAATATAAAGTTAATTTATACTTTATTTAGAACCTTTTTAAATTTTATTATTCCTTTTATATCACTTATTACCATGTAATAAACATTATGTAATCATTTAAGTTAATAATGTTCATTTTGTTGATATTTGGTACTTGAGTCAAAAATTGACTTCTTATAATTACATGTTGTTCATGTGGTCAAAGGTTCATTATATCCAGAATGATATTCATGATTTAGATATCATATATATCATATATATCCAGTATATATATGTATTTATAATAGTACATAACATTTAGAGGTAAGAAATGAAATGCACTGTTCATGGAGACGGTAAGTCGTATGTACGCATGAACGCTACTTTCATTTCTATTTCTTCTTTTAATGGAATTAAAACATAATGATACATAGTTATACTATAATTACAGTATAATATCATAAATAATATAATTAAATCTATCCTTTATACATCCCACATAAGGCATTAACAAGTCACATCACTTTGAGGGGGTGGTAGTCCGCACTTCCTCAAATGAGATTATCGTATTTACCCACTATGTAAACCATAAAGGAGTGATATAAATGGAAAATACAGAATCATAAAGAAAACATAAACATAATATATATCATATATAAATACAGGTCCATCATAATGGCCACCATGAGAGGCGGTTGGAGATATTTGAACAATCATCGTTTCGTGAGACGTTAGTTTTCCATTCACAGAAACATTATGTTCTTCATCCATTAGATGGAGGTCTGTGTAAGTGTAGTTAGAATACTTATCATAACAACATCCTATTATATTTAGTATTCTGGTGTTGTTACAAAATAAAGGAATAAAAGATTTTAGGGGAAGGGGAATTAAAATAAAAGAAAACAATTTAAGATAAACTGTTACCTTTAATTTGGGTAACTTCCTTTGGTTTGAACCAAAGGACTTCTTGAAGTGCCTTCTGCCTAAGTTAAGGCTTCTAGGAGGAGGGTAGGGATGTATTGAGATTAATTGGGCAGATTTTGGAGGATAAAAATGGCTTTATAGGTGTGAGTAATTGGTTAGAAGTGGTCTCTTTTTATAAGAGGGAGGAGGGGCTCTTTAGGAAAGTGTGAAAACATTATTTTATTATATAATTATATTCAGTTTATAATAGTCCAAAAATAATTATAGTAGAAGATCAGATGAGTCAGGGTCGAAATATAATCAACAAATAAGAATTGGACTGGTTTTGGATAATATTTTAATCATTATAATCTTATTTATTTAAATGATTTATTAATGAGGTAAACACTTCGTCATTATTGTGTCATAAATAATTTAATTCATTTGATGTATAAAAATTATAAAAAAATCATGATGTAGGAAATATTCTTAGATTTATAATTAATATTTATAGTTTAAAATATGTCTTATATAACACCATATAAAAATTAATTACTAAAATATTTTTGTTAATGTCAATTTTGCCTTTACTTTAAGTTAATAAATCTAAATTGTCATTATCACTCCCAAGTGGCTCAGTGGGGTCCCAAAATCGACCTAAATATGCCCATGGTCATAATTTAATCAACCAATATGGTTTTTACAAGTGTTAAGGTAATTTTGAATTATTATAATATTCTTTTAACCTTGAATTACCCTATTTACCTTTAACCGCGGTAAATAAAAGTCAAAAGTTACTATTCACCAAAAATTATTTTCATCTTAATAGCCACATTTTACTTCTTGATAACAACCATGTATGTTGTATTTTTGAAATTAAATTCACAGAAGTGGTAAAATTTCATTTAAATGAAAAAGTCAGTTTTTTTAACTACCACTAAGTGGTTTCACTATTCATCAAAAATTGATGTTTTTCAGAAAAATACCAAAAATTCAGCCTAAATTATATCTGTTATTCCGAATTCAAAAATTATTTCCATTTTTTCAAATTTAAAACATAGAAGTGGCATTAATTAATTTTAAAATTAATTCCCGTTATCAAAACAAATAGCGTGTTTTTAAGAAACAATAATTATCAAAATATTGATACTTGTTTATGTCCAATTTCAAAGTGAAATTAATTAGAAAGACCAACATTGGATTAAATGGTAAAAATATATTTAAATTTCACTTTAAAACCAATTTAAAAGATAATATAACCATATAAAAAAATTAGATTAAACGGCACTTTTGAATTAAAATACAATATTTTTCACTATTCATTAAAAAATGAACTTTATCTAAAAAATACCAAAAAATTACCCAAAATAAATTTTGATATCCCCGTTATAAAGAAGTATTTTATATGGACAATTATAATGTATTAAAGTGACCAGAACTATATTTAAAGATGCTTCTCCATTAAAAGGAGGTAAATCGACCTTTTAATGTAAATTATGCTTAAAATTATATTTATTCACATTTTAAGCCTCTAACATTTATTGGATAAATGTAAATACATTTAACAAACATTAATAATCATATTGTAGTTAGTTTTTTCATTACCACCAATACAATGGTTAAGAGTTAACTAACATATAAAATAATAATATTATATTATTATTGTGTAATGTAAGATTTAAAAGGAACTCGTTGTTACGTATCGGGTACGCTCTCGAATATAGAAACTCATTTAAAGTAAAATTAATATTTAATTCACAAATATTAATAAATATGAAATATGTCTTATTCTTTATTTACTTGGGATGTTACAATACTGTAACCACCATCACATAATGAAAATAATACATTTTTTTCTACAATATTATAACACATTCATAATACCATAACCTATGTAATGAAATGGGTTTCAAAACAATTCATCAAAACATAATTTTTGGAAAAGTAATGGATTTCATAATAATGTCATCATGGTATAACCTGTGGGAGAGAAATGGGTTTCTTAAACATCTTTTCATCATAAAACATTCAAAGATAGAATATGAATGGTATCCTTGGATAATATCCCTACAAAATCATGAGTAACATCAAAGTTTTTCATCATATATGAAAAATGATTTTGAAAGATCCATTGGATCATTTATTGAGAAATATATTATTTCATTGAAAAAAATATTTCTTGAACATGAAATTCATAAATAATTGAGGAACATATTCTCATTGAAAATAACATTTAAGATATATAAAGGAATATTTATAAATAATTTAAAACATTTCTTGATGAAAATATCCTTTACACTTTGAAAAAAATGGTAGAAAAAAAACATTTTCAAAATCCTCTTCTTTGATAAAATGGTTTACAGTTCTATTAAAACACATTTTATAAACATAAAACTTTTTAAAAATCCTTTTCATTTAAATTTATTTAATGATTATCTAACACTATTTTCAAAAAAAATTAAATTAATTTGAAATCCTATAACGGAATATTGAAATTTTTGAGTGGTTATGTGAGCTAAAATAATGCTCATGTCATGCATATAAAAAACAAAAATTCTTTTTACATTTTTAGTAAAAGAAAAATGGGAACTATTTTGAAAGAAACATGAAGATTAATTTTTAAAAATATTTTTAAGGAATTTTTAAAATTTTATTTTAAAAATAATATAATAATTTTAAAATATTTTTGAAAACATTTTTAGAAAACATGGTTTTTTAAGAAAATAGTGTTTCAACCAAAAAGATAAATAAGGTTTTTTTTCTCTAAAATCACTATTTTTAAATATTTAGTGTATATAGAAAGGAAAAATAAAGTAAAACATTTATTCTCAGGAAATAACCAAAATAGAATAAATTTCATGAGTTTATTGGGTGATAGATCATAATATTTCATCATTTGAAGCATAATCTTATATAATCCCAATAAATGATGAGATTATAACATAAAACTATTACCACATTGGTTATATTAAAATATGATTCAAAAGAAAGAATAACACAAAATGAAACTTATAATATCATGAAACGAATTATATTAATTATATTAATTATATTTCATGTCAATTTAGTTATATATAAACCTCATAGAAGAAGATAGATGCATAACATAACATATGTCTCAAAGAAGACAAATTGAGAAAAAAAATTCCTTACTGATGCGGTAAATTTTGAACCGTAAACCCCATGAAAGAAAAATAAAAAAATATATATTTAAATCACCATAATTTGCAATATAATTATTAAAAAATAAATTCATGGATATTATATACATCATGTTAAATAAATACATGGTGAATAAATCATTTGTCTTAAATAAAATAAAAGTGAGACATAAATCCTTTACTTTATGTCTTGACATTATTCACACATGTTCAAAACTCCTATTTGATAAATATATGAATATTATAAATCTATACCAGAATATTAAACCTAATTATAATATCATATATTATCCTATTATAACTTTTTATCACTTTTTTGTTAATAATCATTTATTATTACTATTTGGGTGTTAACTGCCTGGTTTTCCTAGGAATGTTCTATCATGAAGGTTTTAGATCCTGAATATATGACATATTTAAATCATATCCATAATTTAAATCATGTAATAAATATAATATTTATTCATTATATACATAATTATAGTTATACCAAAATTTAGAGATTTAAAATTAACTAAACTGTTTTTGGATATGGTAGTTCGTACGTAGGAATGAACACTGTTTCTATTTTCTCGATAGATGAAACATAAGAAAGGTAAATAATATATCAACCTTAAAGAATAATTAGGATTAATTATAATATATATATATATATATATCATCTATACTTGTTTCTATCTAAGTAAAATAGAAATGAAAAACACTTCACATCACTTATTAAGGCGGTAATTCGTCGTACAGACAAGCAATGTTATTGTTTTCTATCAGGTTTGAGGGTAAGAAGTTAGATGTAATATTATATTTCAAAAATAATTTTTAGTTAATAAATATCACATATATCCATTAAATTTAACCCTTTTACCTTCCATGTAAATCATTAGTGAAAATGAATCACATTGCTTCATGAGGTGCTAGTTCATCGTACACATGAGCGACATTAACGTTATGCATTTGAGGGAAGTGGATATGGAACTAAGTAATTCCTTAAAAATAAAAAAATATATATAATTATATTTAATATAATTGGTTTATTATATAATAATTATTTAGTAAAAAAGGAGGTGGAGGAAAAAATAAAAAAATGATCATTGATGAATGTTACCTTCCGTTAGACACATTTTTTAGTTTTCACCAAAATACTTCATTGTTAAGATTCTAATACAAACCAAATATTTTAGGATGAGTTGAGTAAATCTCATATTTTTATTGGGTAGTGATTTTTCAAACCAAAAAAATTATATTTTGAAGAGGGGAGGAGAGGTTGGCCTTTTATAAGTGAGGTGAACAACACATTTGTGATTTTTTTTAAAATAATGAATTCCACCCACGTTTTTTTCATGAAATAAAGATCAAATAATATAAAAATCTATATAATAAAAGATATAATATTGATATATGGACATATAATGGTTTTTTAAAAAGTTATAGGTAATTTTTAAACCATAACTATTAATTTTAATCACTCAATAAACTATTTTCTATCTTAATCACGGAAATTAATTATAATTATTTTCAGTAATCACATCTGTAAAAATTTGAGTTAAACTTATTATATGATATAAATTATTATTATTAAAAATATTTAATATATTATTAAAAGTTACATTAACATAAGTGGAAAATTTTAATTTAAAATTAATCCCACAAAAGAGATGAGAAAGAAGGTTTTCAAATGGAAAATGTTCAAAAGATTAAAAGGTTTGTAATTAAAAATTTAACATGGAATTGATTACAATTAAAAAAATAGATTAATAAATATATAATTTCATTAATTTTAATTTAAAACCAATTTAAATTATAATATAACAATTTAAATTATTTAAACAAAATGATAGTTTTCAATTAAAATCAGTGTTTTTTATTATTCATCAAAAAATTAATGTTCTCAGAAAAATAATAAAAATTAACCCTAATATAATTTTGGCATGAATATGTAAAAATGATGTTTATTTTTTAAAATATATATACCAAAATTGAAAAAAAAAATATAATACATGTGCAATAATGTGACAAAACTGCATTTTAGGAAAAATACAATTTTCAAGCGTAAAATTAGATTTTTTTTCTTATCTTATTCCTATAAAACCTATTGGATTAATTAAAAAAATCTTTTAATATTAAATATGTAAATTTCATTAATATAATTCATTTATAAATATAATTTAAATTATTATGATAATACATATTTGTGAGAATAAAAATAGTTTTTCATAAAAACATTTCCATTATATTCAATTTGTTTTTATCTTCCATTATAATAAATTTATAACTAATTAATTCATTTTATAAATGATTAAACCTTTAATTTTCATAATTTAGTTAATATTATTCATACCCGTAATTCTATTATCTAAGTGATAAATTTAATATTAAATAATACTATTAATATTATATTATTGTTTGGTAAAACTCGCTCTTACATGTAGTGAAAGCTATAGAAGAAACTCCTCATTACATGTAATAGAAGATAAAGCTAGATTTTCATGTGGAACAAGATATATATAGGTTTTTTTATCATGTATGTTATTAAATAAAATTGTTCTTTCATGTAAAAAATGCTATAAAAATAAATTAATTCATTTAAAAAAAATATTTTAAAAAATCTAGTGATATTACATTCTACCCCACTTAAAATGAATTACCCTCAAAATTCATCTCATTCATCATTGTTTTAACATATTAAAATTTCTTTTTTGAAACCCACATTTTATAAAGGAATAATAAAACATCCCATAAAAATGAAAAATTGAAAACATAAAGGTTGCATAAAGTAACACATAACCAGGTTTCATTATAGGGAGAACATTAGTGGGAAATAGAAATATGGATATAAAGGGAAAATTAAATAATTATGGATAGTGATGGATATATTCGATCATAATAATGGGGTTTATCCATATAATAGTAAATACCAAAAAACAAAAAAGTGATTTGGTGTAAAAGGGACATTGATATCATCAAAAATGATGATAATAGGATAACAATTTTATTTCAAGTCCCTTTTCCTAAATTTGAAGGATTCCTTCTCCATCTAGACAAATAACATCATAAAATATACTTAAAAAGTATCCTTTCATTCATTAATAACATTCTATAATGATCTCTAATCAAAAATTATTCATGATGAAAATTTCATGCTTAGATTATTAAAATAAACTTTTAACGCATCACATTGTCCAAAAAGATAACATCCACTTCCTCCTATCCAAATACATTAAACAAATAAAAAATGGTTAGTGCGTGATAGGATAATTCAAATGAAAAAGGTTAACATAATCCATTCTATAATTAGTTATCATTAAGAAATATAAAATATAGAATATGGTCAAAAAAATTCAAAATCAATCTATCATTAATCCCCCAAAAAATATGATGTAGCTCTTAATGTCACATAAAAATATGTAAATACCTTTATCATGTATTCTCTTAGACCATGGTAATAACCTAAATTTTTATAAATCCTTATTTAAAACAGAAATTCCTTCAAATTCATTAAATTAAACACTGATTATTGGAGATATTATTTAAATCCAAAAATTCTATAACTATATCAAGGATAGAATAAAACACTTTGTAAAAAAATCATTAATTAGTTCCATAATAATCATTTATATCAAATTTACATTATCCATATCAATCACCTCTTTAAGATAACTTCATTATCTTAACATTTGAATCATATTAAGTGTTATCTTTCTCTTAATCTTGTGTTTCCCAATAATATCAACTTTCCCTTTAAATCAGATTTATGGGTCATCGGCACCATTCAATGTATTCATGAAAATACTTAACAAAAACCATATAATGAACAATACTTATATTTTTCATAATTATATAATTCCAATACATAAATTCTTCAATAATTATAGATTATTCATAAACCATTAAATTTATTTATTTATCTTATCTCTTAATACCACCTTCCTTTTATATGTAATTTATATTCTCCTCATCATCAAAAGAAAAAACATTACTCATGTAACCATTCTGATTATCTTTATGAGTATTCCCCTTAGGACATATATTTGAAAATTCTCATAATTTTCAGATTTAAAACATTAATCATTAAATGATACATTACATAAACCATTATTCTCATCCATGGTGTTAACTGATCTTTTCATTATTCCTTAAAAATTACTTACTTCATTCCCTTATTTTTCCCACATAAATAATCTTGTCATTCCTTCGATACATTCCCTTGATTACCTCTTCCCAAATTCTCAGTATATAGAAAATTGACTCTTTTTACATCCACGGTCTCTACCATCTATGATCTCAACGAACTCTAACCTTCTCTTATGTGGTGAGTCTGAGATTTGGATATGGTAATAATTTTTTATCATGTTTCATGGTAACTTATTAGGAATAACCAATATATGCATCGATATAATCATCACCCCATTTGTAATATCATCATAATATTTTCCATTTCATTCAATTCTAACTTAGTTTCTTCAGGTTTTAACTATTTACTAAAACCAAAATGAATGGTGTGAGAAACACTAATCATAATAGGAAAACACGTATTCATGAAAAAAACATTTATAGGATATCTTAATCATGAAACTGTCTTCTCATTTAATGAAAAATTATGTTTAACCTATGTCATCCATAATCATCATCTATTTAAATCCTTTATGATGGTTCATAAAGAAAATGTGGATTAACCAAAGAATATCCCCTAGGAGATTCAAACAAGTTTCATAGTAAGTCTCATTATTATGAATAATAGTTCTTAGTTGAGTCTATCTCAATAAGGTGTTTTTAGGGTTGTTACCCCTAGGTACATATGTTCCATAACCACATCTACATTTAGTATTCAGATATGTATGTATTTCTATATAAAACACATAATATATTCTATACCAATACATTAGGATGTTCATATGATATTATCCTCCAAGTCAATATTAGTTTTATGTTCTATAATATATATTTTCCAAAATCTTGTCCAATGGTTTCTAATAAAATTCCTCTAATACCAACTATAATGTATCTAACTTAGGTAACTTGGATCCTATGATTACATTATTACATTGATTCTAAATATAGGTTATCACATCCCAATTTACTCAATAGTTTACTAGTCTTGGTAAACTAGATACATAATTCAATCTATTTTAAATATGAAAAAGTAAAATAAATAATATAATATTCTTTGATAAAACCATAATTTCCTTTATCATATCCCATTATATAAATCATAAATCACTTCTTATCATCCTAGGGAATAGAAACATAAGAATGTGTGAGCTCATATACTCATTAAGGGTAAGCGTACAACGAATGATATTAGTGATCACATAAGCATAACATGAGTAACTAGGTATGAGAACATGAGAATAATTGTATGATAACATGAGAGTATGGGTATGAGAATATGAATACAACATTTGAAACTCATTCCCTACAAATCAAATATCATAATCATGAGCCATGGAATAAGGATTGGTGTTTCATAAAACATAAATAAAAATAAATTAATGAACATGAAACATGAGAGTATAACATTGGCATTGCAATGTGTAAAGACATAAGCTTGTTATATTGTGAACATGGTTAAATTGATTAATGTTCACTCATTAAATTAAGTACATGAATTCATGACCTTGCATAAACTTATGGACATGAAATAAGTTCCATGCATAACATTGTGATCATAAAATCAAGTTCACGTATAACCTTATGAACATGTAATAAGGTCCACGTGTAATATTATTGACATGAAAATAGGTCCATGCATAACCTTATGGGCATGAAAGAAGGTCTATTCATAATATTTTGAACATGAAATTAGGTTCATGCGTAACATATTAACTCATGGGTTATCCATCTTTACCCAATGCATTGATGGGAGATATATGTCCCACATGTTTGTGGTTATCATGTCACCATTTTCCTTAGTTATAATTTTACCACCATCACATAACTAAAATCATACATCTATGTGAAAAAAGATCATAAAACATTCCTCATGTAATAACCCATGAAAAAATGGGTTTCACATATAGTTCATCATAACTTAACTCATGGAAAAGGAACAGGTATCCTAAGAATTTAATCACGGTATAACCTCTAAAAGAGAAATGGGTTTCATAAACATATTATCATCATAAACCAATCAAATAATAAATAGTAATTTTATCCTTTGATCCTATCCCTATTAAATCATGATTGAAATCAAAGTATTTCATCTTATATGGAAAATTATTTTGAAAGATCACTTGGATCATTTTTTAGGAATATAACCTTTCTTTGAAAATAAAATATCTTTAGTAATTTTAATTACTACTTAATATGTAATATTATTTTTTTATAATTGAAATTATATTTACTTAAATTTTTAAATAAAATAAAATAATAATTATGAAAAACAAGTGTTCTTTTATTAATTCAAGAATGAATTTTCATATTGTTACACTAAAAATATAGGGTATTGTATTCTTCCCCCTTAAAAAAATTTACCCTAGAAATTTAATTACTCAAATTAACATAAATGAGGGTAATTTTTCATTATTACATTTTCAAGTACCCACATATCATACTTAAACTTATGATTTCATAACAAAACTTTGAATAGATTAGTGTTCTTGTTTTGTAGTAATTTATTACTATGATCCAAGATATCCACCTATTTTTCCTCGTAATAGAGATATTTCTCTAGTTGAAAAAACTATATGTTTAGTTAATTTGATATACTTGGTATGTACTTCCTTTTAAGTGACACATAAATCAAATTTTGCACACATGAGAGGTTCAGTGGAAGTTCTAGATGATAATATATAGTTCCCACATGAACAAAAAATTCATAGGGTATGATATATCTAAGGATCAAATTTCCCATCCTAAATATCATAACTATATTTCATATTGATATTTAAAGGAATAATTTTTCTCCAACATCAAACTCTATATCTCTTGAATGACTATCTATATATCTCTTCTATAAAATTTGTTTTTCTTTAATGTATTATTTAATAAAATCAATCTTCTCAATTATTTACTGAGAAAGAACTGGTCCTAATATATTTTTATCTCCAACTTCATTATAACATGTTAGAGTTATACATCTCTTCCTATATAGAGCATTATATAGAAAAAATTTCAATTATATAGTGTAAATTATAGTTATATGAGAACTAGAGTAGTGAAATATGTTGATCATGACCTCCTTTAAAGCCCTTCAAGCACTATCTCAGTATTTGATCCAATTTTTTAATAGTACCTTCATATTAATAATTTTTTAGGATAATAATATGTAAAAAAGTTCATTTCTGCATCTAAATACCATTAAATACTTCTCTAGAAAATTGATGTGAACCTTGGGTCTTGATGTAATAAAATTAAAATTGGTGATCTATATATCATTACTACTTCCTTAATATATCTATATATATATATATATATTCTAGAAATTTGATCAAGTGAAAAATCCTATTAAATACTAAATAAATGAGATGAATTTATAAGCTGATTAAGCACAACCCAAATGGGATAGTTTCTGTTAGAGGTCTTGGGAAGACCAATAAGGAAATACATTGTAACAATATCCCATTTACATATAGATATGGGGAATGGTTGCATCATTATCCTAGATTTTTGATGTTTGACCATAACTAGCTGGATGAAAAATCATTAGGAAATATACGCAATAATATCCTTCATTTTTTTCCATCATAATTATTATTGGATATCTCTATGCATATTACTTTTCCATGGGTGAATAGATAATGTTGATCTATGTGCATAATACTAAATTTCCTTCTTCAGTTATATTATAGATAAGACTTGTATTAATGTTTCAAATCTTATAAATCTATATTTTTCAAGGTTAAATTCTAGAATACTTCCTACATTCCTTTTTATCTCAACATATTATTTTTATTACTCCTTTATCCATGCATGAATAAATGGTTGATAATTAATTTTTGATAAGTTGTGATTTTATCCTATTCCTTTTGATTTCCATGTCTATCCTTTGTATATCCATGAATATTAGGTATGTTTTAATCACCACTACAGATAATATAACTTGATCCTTCCTATTGAGTGAAACAATAACCATGATTAAATTCCCAAAATAATAATTCAATAATAAAAATTAATCCATGATTAACTCCAACCATCTCTTTTGGCACATATTCAAATCCTGTTGAGTATATATATAATTTTATATCTTGTGATTTGTTTATATATCACACTTGTCACTATATAGATAATTTATCTAAATAAATAATTAAAATATTACTATTTTTAAATACCATATCATGCATCAAGTAATTTTATCATGGGTCTTCAATTGATGCATGTTATATGTTATCACCTTTTTCCATTTTTCATTAGAAAAAACCCAATACCCTTTTTAAAGAATCACTATATATAAAAAACATTCAATATAATACAGTAATGTGATTACATGTGTAGTGACCAACCTCTTATTAATATCTATAGTTTTATCTTCACATTCTTTAATCTATTGAGACTTCACCCCCTATTGAGTTATCCCAGTTGGTAGATTGACAATCTTGTGAAATTTCACAAAATGTGTGAATAGTTTCCGACTAATCCAAGAAAATTACATATCTCAATTATAGTTTATAGTTTTTACCATTCATCAATTGCATAAATCTTTAAAGGATCCACATATACACCACCTCTTATGATTATATGGCTCATGAGTGAATCTTTTTAAAGCCAAAAATCACACTTTATAAATTAGTAATATAATTTATCATTTCTTAATTTCTTCAACATAATAATTAAATAATCTTAATTATCTAATTTGTCTTTAAATTTATGAGAATAACATTAATAAATACCACCAAAAATTTATCTTGGTAATATCTAAATACTCTATTCATAAAAAACATTAATGTAATTAGAGAATTTGGGAGTCCAAATGGAATCACTATGAATGAATAGTGTCCATATCTTGAATGGAAGGTTGTATTAGACATATATTTCCATTTCACCCTTAGTTGATGATATCCAAATTTAGGATCCACCACTAAGAAGTATGGATCCACATAATTTTGATTGAACAAGTCACTAATATGCGGTGTCATATACTTATTCTTGATCGTGATCTTATTATGGTTATAATAATCCATTCAAGGATTTGTTGAATTATCTTTCTTCTTAACAAAAAGGATTGGTACATCCCATTGTGAAAAGCTTGAGCATATAAAATTATGTTCAATATTCTCTTGTAGTTTCCACCTTGTCCCTTACAATTCAATATTATAGATTCTATAAGGGAACTCTGATATGTGAAAAACACTAAGTAAGAATGTAATTCAAAACTCAACCGCATGATCAATTAAAATTTCATGTAAATATTTGGGAAATGCATTAACATATTCACATAAAATGGAATATCTTCAATGTTGAGTTATTCCCTAACAATTTCAGCCAATTATCCCTCATTATTGGGTGTTGAGACCCATATTATGAAATTATTTTTCATAGAATTTTCATAATCAACCTTTAATTTATATATGATCATGGGTTAATTTAGGATATGAAATGATATTCCCCATTCTTGAAAATTGATATGAGTTATATGTATAGAGAGTAAATCCATGCTAAATATCACATTAAATTATACTAAAAGAAGGATGATAGGATTTTAGGAAGAAGATTTCAACAAATTTAAATCTCATAATAATTATATACCTTAGACACAATCAACAAAACAATATATTTTTCAACAATAACTCAATATACTATTTATGTGTGGGCGATCGATAATCTTAGTGAACATACATGATGTGAAGGAATGAATAGTTTTAGAATCAAATAAAACATTCACATTTTTTAATGGATAACAAGTGAACCTTTCACTAATTAATTTTCATGGTGCACTATAGAAATATTTATTACATAATATCTTCCTTGATCCCTTGGTTTTGGTGGTTGTTGATGTCATTTTTCTTCATTAATTCTTGGTTTTGTTAATTGGTTTGTGTAAATCCTAAACACTTTATATCTAAAACATAAAACTATCTACAGTGCATTAAGTGGAACTTTCTTCTTCTATATTGTGTTACTTTCCATAAAAATATATATTTGAGAATCATTTGATTGGTGTAATCATTTTATATACTTAAAAAACTTTCATATTCCGTTGAGGTGAATTCCTAGGTGTTTTTCCCATATTTTAGAATATTTGATGTTTAATCTTCTTACCTCTATGTGATTTATCATTACAGATTCCATGAAACTCCATTTTCCTCTTATTATACCAAAAACCATGAGTATAATAATATTTTAAAATTTTCATTTCCACATTAAGAGAACATGAGAAATCAATTTTTAGTTACCAAAGTCTCTTATTTCTAATGTTTCATAGATACTTTTTTTATAAAACTAATGATTCAATGAATTTTACATTCTGAATTAATAATAAAATAGGTGGAATGACTTGAAGGATACATTTTGTTTTCTTGTTAGTAACCAATATATTTTTCTTCCTTCAACTTAAGCTCAAGGAATTTATATTCCATATTCATGTGAATTGTTTGAGGAAAATATTTTTTGAAAATTCTTTTATTAAAATCCACCCATACTATGGAGTCCATTTATTCTATATACCTTGTAATATTGTTAAAAGTATACAATTTTTTTACTTAACATTCCAAATGATAGATAACCAAAACCACATTTTCATGCTACAAACATTAAATAACAGAAAATATCATTTATATTATGTTAATCCATTTTATTTTTATTAATGGATTGGGAGTTCCACTAGGGGATAGTAGTCATTGTTATATTAATGAATCAATAGTGAGTTATTACTTATTTTTAAATTTTATAGTTAAACATTGTTTAGGTTATTATTTATAACTTGTGATAGATGGGAACAAAGAACCATGAACATTTTCAAAATAGATCCCATCACATTCAGTTGTTTATTGGGATAATCATGAAATTTTACAATAAATTCATTATTTACTTGATTACATAAGGTTATATCTAGTGAATAAAATTAAAATGTTTCTTGTGAGAAATAAACTAAAATAACTAATAAAATCAAATTAAACTTCCATTTAAAAATAAAATTCATCCTAAGTTTTCTTAACTCATGATACCTTTAGTTCAACCAAGTCGACATTATGGTCTGTCTCATTGTTCTTATTTTTAGTCTATTAGATGATGATGTGTTGAATTTGTTGTCAATAATATTTTATACAACATGAATTTACCTTATTGTTACCTCTTCTGGACTAACATTGAAGATGTTTGTGACTCCCAAATCCTTCCTCTAATAGACTATTGGTTGGAAACTAGCATCAAGGGTATATAATAATAAAATTGGAGGAATTTCCCTCAATATTCCAAAGAAATATAAAATAAACACCAATAAAATCCATAATATAAATGAATCATTGGAATAATAATTCAGGATGTGTTATATAATGAAAAAAATTGACAATAAACCATAAACCACTCGTATGGCAGCAACCACAAACTCTAGAAACTCACGAATGAACTCCATGAGCTTGTAATTCTCATCTCGAGCAAAAAACAACTCTTGGGGTCCTAAAATAAATATGTATATATCGGTGAGAATAACATTATTATAAGTATGATACTCTTTGAAACATCACATTAAAATGTGGAAGAAGTATATTAAATCCCTATTGAATGAATAGAGGAACCAACTAGTTATCTAAATTCAATAAAGTATATTTCTAACCTCACCAAGGATTACTCACCAAGTATCTCACAAAAGTAACATAAAAAGAATAACATATATAATAAGTGTTTCCCAAAATGAATTTCCTAGATAACTAGTCACCCTAAACCCCAATGACTTATATCTTGTTTCTCCCATCACCTCTATAAGACACACTATGCATCAGTTAATATGCATCACACCCAAAACCGCATAATCACAACCACATCACCATCACATCACCATATGTATAAACCCATTATCCATAAAAACCCTTTTTAAATATATACTACACCATAATAAATTACATATAGTACATAGATATACATGTAATACAAGTATATGTTAAAACCACAAGCCGAAACAATATATATATATATACATGTATGAAACAATTGAGATTCATCAAAACCCATATCGGTATACATCCTATAATTATAAGCCATCATAGCCCAAATATGTCATTGTACTAAGTCTATGTCTAGAGGAGAGAGCAGGGTAGGGGGTGTAGTCATCCATCTGTATCTTCCACAGACAAGATAATGATAAACACCCAAAATCCAAGGGTAAATACAGGGTATCAAATTCCTCAATTGACTCGAGTGGTAGAGGAAAAAAAATAAAAAAAATGTTAAGATATATTTAACACAAAACCATACTTGGGCCATTACCTCACCCTAGACACTTCTTGTAACAACCTATGATTTTACTATATATAATCCTTTTAAATAAATCTAATATGTTATATAACTTGTTTCACACATAACACAAAACTAAAACAGACCATGAAATGCCTCAAAAAAATAATTCAATATGATTTGAAACATCAATAATAAAATTAAAATAACATTAAAGACTCATGTAAATAAAAATATAATAAATTAATTTATTATAAAAATATATATTGATATTATTGGAGTTATCATCCTAGAACCAGATTCTATGTACTTGATTACATGTATTCATTGTTTTAAATATTAATAAATTTTATTATCAAATTTTTATGTTTCATTTGCATGACATAGTACGTGATAGTGTCTTAAAAATATATGTCACACTAAAAGGGCATTGTCATTCGCCGCTATGATGAAAACATGAAGGTTCCATGATAGTATTCTTGAATAAGTGTTTAATGGCCATTTGATATTATATGAGTGGTCTTCAATGATACAAGAAATCATGGTTAGAAGGCCCATAAGATATTGATACACCTTATCAATGTGTTTTCCCTTGATAATCTTTAAGAAGTGAGGTTATGATAATGGAACCACTAGTAGGAAATCTACATTTTTATGTGCCATTATATGTTCATATATGGGTACATGTTCATTAATCCGTATAATTTAATATTATCATTAATAAATACCATATGTCATGTACTTTTATGTATTTATGAAAACCATGATTACATATGTTCATGTTGATGTAGGATTCATTTGGTGAATTATGAGAGATATTAGAATAATGGATAATGTGAGAAAAGATTTACCACTTCTATCTATTAATGGAAGTTGATATCTTATGACATTTAACAAAAAAGTAACTGTGTGGATAAATTTATAGACATGGTGTTCTGTGGAAAAGTTCATTTCTAGAAATTAAAATAATGAGACATCAGGAACATAGTTTGATGACACTAGTATGAAACATGTTTTTAAAATAGGAACAAATAATACATGTAGAGGAAGAATATGAATGGACTATAAGAGAATATATTGAATGGGAGTTATTATATCTCCCTCGAAAATATAAATTTGAATCCCATGCTATAATCTTGAATCTTCCAAGAAACCCATAATATTCTTTTCCTCCATCATCTTACTAGCCCATCAACTATTTAATAGACTGAGATGGGATCCTTCCCTAGAAAACTAACATTTAACCCTATTTCAATGACACTTTCACTCTTTTCTAGAATATTACCTCTAGTTTTAAGGCTGATCTCAATCATAAACATGTGATATTTCTCTCTACATATGTAATGTATTGGATTTTATATAAGGTATAGTCTTTTTGTTTTCAAAATAAATACACTTGTTTGGACCTACTAATGATTCCTAATAGATTAAAGGATTTATCATAGTTTTCCATGTCTTTTTTGGAGCCCAAATCTCAAAAAATTAAAGAGGCGGACCAGTATGCAGAGTTAGTAGAAATTGTGCTGCTCAGCCTTCACTATTTCACTAAACAATACGGATGTAAATAGTGGGATTTTGGAGACCACATAGTTTTCTATAACCATATAACCGTAGGTTCACTGTCATGCAGCCAACTATAGGTTTTTAGTGTGTGTTTTTTCATAGTTTTTGCATGGTTGGAAAAACTGTGTGCCTAACCTTGTGGGGTTTCCCTTAGAAGCAATTTCTTGGAAAATGTTTGGCACGTAGTTTGGCCAACCGTGTGGAAAAACCATGAGCCCCTTTGTTTGAGGGTGAAATTTTGATTTTCCCTAAATTAAATCTTTTAATTCTTTTATTTTCCCCCTTTATTACTCCAGCAGGTGATTCCTCCTCTCCCACATACGAAACCTCTTCCTCCCCCCTCTTAGGTTCCTTTTTATATCCTTGATACAACAACCAAATTTCTCACCATTAGATCCATTGATAAGCTATAGGTGATCTATTAAATCCCCCCCCCCCTTTCTATTACTAGTTTCACTTCTTATATGTTGCTCTATCTTGGTGAAATATCATTTTACACATTTTCATGGAATATTATAGTTTCTTCTATTTCTTAAATCCTAGATTGAATCAAAGGTTTTCACTTGACGAGGGAAGCTCTACGAGGTTAAGGTATGTGGTATAGGTTCTTTTCCCTTCTTTCACCTTTAAGTATTAATTTTCCTTTTTTTCATTGACATTTTAAACATATCTTAAAGGGTGTTTCTTATAATTGATAGAATGTATTGTTTATGTTGTATTGAATTGGGTGATGAACCATGTCTTAGGAACCTATACCCCATTAAATAAATGATGTGGTTGAATTGAATGAATTGGACATGTGTGTAATGCCTTATAACTCTTTCCATAAATTGAACATTAAATGAGAAACCCTTGACCCAGATGACCTTCATGATATAAATGTTTTCTTTTTTTAAAATGGGATGGATTTGTTAACTAATTCATGTGCTCCTTTAGTTCCATGGGTGATATAATGGCTCCCAGATTAAGAACCCATTGTATGGGATAAATTTTCCTTATATTTACAATTTATTAATTCTTGTAAACATTCCATGGGAAAAAATATCTATTCTTAGGACTGTATTTCCATGCCTTTTCTTCTTTTCCTCTAGATGAGTGGATCTAGTTCCTTATGGGAGACCTCATGGATGGTCTCGATGGAACCAATGGTGTACCATGTTATGAGTGAGACTTGGTCCCTTACATGTGATACCACATATGGCCTTAGAGAATAGATTTTTTTTTCTCACATAATTTCTAGAGTGACACTTGATACATTATTATTGTGTCACCTCAGACGGTCTCCCTAGGAATTGGACATATAATAAACCTCTCAAGTGATACATGGAAATCCTCTTGAATTTCCATGGAAAAGCTTAAGGTGACTCTCGGTATTTTATAAAGAGGTTTTATACCTAATTAAAAAATAAATGAATGATTTTAAAATGATAAATGGTCCTTTGGTTTTGGAACCATAGGGACATATCCTTCAAGAACATTCATAATATATGGCATCGTCCACCTCCTCCCATACTTTCCCACTAACTTTATCTTTATAAGATCACATGGTTCTATCTCACAATATTATGCCAAAGCATGTAAAATATATGGATGTCCATGTGGAACCCAGTACAATGTATTTATTTATTTATTTCTTCTTTTAATTTTTTAATTATGGGACACTATTCATTTTATTTTGAATCAATGGATTGAGCTAGACGTCGTTGGTGGTGACCTATTGATATTGCATATCAGAACTTGCTTGGGCCAACTCTGGAACCCAAGAATACCTCATGACATTTGGTGTTGATAAAGGTATGAGTAAATCTTCTGATGCATGGTTTCCAATTCTATGATAGATTATGGGGGGAGAGTATTGAGCTAATTCTTGAGATTCTAGGGCATCAGTTTTTTTCTTTTTGGTATTTTTTATAGCTTGTGGTATATGATTGTATCCCCTGATAACTATTAATGAATTTTTATAGATAAATCACCATGATAATCATCATATTTCATCTATTTATTATCCATCTTCCACTTAGAGTTTATTTTTACTGCGTGTTTTATTATTATTGTTTTGTTGCTATCTTCTTGTTGTTATTATTTAGGTCAAATAGCTTCTTATTCTATTATAATTCTTATTTCCTCTATATATTTATATTATTGTGCTCCAATTGGATCAATGAGGGAATAATATCCCTAATAGACACACTCTAGGAACTTGCTTCTAGTCGGTATCCTCTGGCATTCGGGGAAGCTCACTTCAGGTCTTATGGTCGCTGTTTGAGAGAACCACTATGTGGCATCCAGGATGAGATGCTACAAACTTGTATTAGAGATTTATTTTAATTTTTCATATAGTTTGGGTTTATATAGGATTCTAGGATATTTTTATTTGGTTATGAGAATGTGTCTGGGAGTTGATAACCCATATGTAGGGGAAATCCAAATTGTCTGGGATGGGTAAATGTTGTTATTGCTTGTGTTGTTACTATTTCACAGATTTCACCAATGGGTGACTAAATTTCTTGTGTTGTTATTGATATTAATATTACTATAATGGGTTTTCTAGCCTTGGATCAATGATATAAGGGCATACTAATAACATGAATCGTACTATGAACCATAGGATTAAAATTCCATGCATTATTCCATGCCATATTTAATTTTCTTCATGAATTTTTTGTTATGAATGTTATTATTGTACGTGACTTTTTTGTTATTCCTTGCAGTGATTTGATTTTTATATATATAAATGTGCAATAATTCCTTAGTAGAATGATAATACCTCACTGAAACTTAAATTTACTACCTTGACTAATAGTGTTTTCCTAAATAGGTTAAAGTTGAAACCTCAAGTATTTAGTTATGGAACATTGAACCATAGACCATTGGTTTTCTGGGATTGAACATGTTATTGTTAGGATTAAGTGGATGCCATATTTAAATTTATAAGGTGTATCACCCTATATAAATTATAAGTGGTGATCCATATAATTCAACCATTTAAAGGGAATTTAAATTCATAAATAACATAAAATGAAAACACTCTTTAAATGAAATGGTTGCTTTACATGGGAAATGTGGGACCTTGAACCTGGCCTGATCTAGTAGTGTGTAGTAGGCCATGTTTTCTATGATACTTTTTTGACTCATACTTATCACCTAGATTTAACTCCAAGAGCAAGATGAGGGATGTGATTCTTTAGTGGGATGGTATTGTACATATTTTTTCTCTACCGATTTCCCTATCTATTATAAATAATATGTGAGGAAAGAGTATGGAAATTTTATATTTATGCCACCACGACAACTTCATGTTGTATGAAAATACAATGGTGATGAGCATACCCCAATGGTGGTGGGAACAAAGATACCCATGAAACCACTTGTGGTGCCACCTAAGGAACCTCCTTCAGATCCTCCACTAAGTGTTGATGCCCTGTTCTAGGAAAACTTTATCTACTTTATGAAATCAATACAGGGCACTCCAAAGCCTACCCATTCTATGGTAGATCTAATCTGTGTGTTCCAGCAGCAGAAGAATCCCACATTCTCAGGGAATAGAAGTCCTCATGCTACTAAATCATGGTTGGAGGTTGTTCTTTCAATCTTTAAGCATAGAGAGATGCCTCCAGAGTGTAGCGTCAAGCTCATGACCTATATTCTACTTGACTCCACTAAGAATTGGTGGAATATTCTGAATCAGGCTATTGAATATCATATTATGGTCTAGGTGTACTTTTAGAGAGATTCCATTGACTACATATTTCCACAGACTATGAGAATAGAAGGTTCTCTAGAATTCATGCACCTTCTTCATGGTGACATAATAGTGATGCAATAATCATCTCTCTTAACTAAATTGTAGCATTTTTCACTGAACTTTTCTAGAAAATATGACTACTAAAAGGAAATTTGAGGAAGTTATTTGATATTCCATCCACTTTTAGGTGAATATCTTTAGGCTGACCACCATTCTACAGATTGTAAACTCGGACCTAATCATTGAGCAGATCCTAAGGGAATTAGGCAATGTGAAACAGGAAAAAGTAGCTTATGGGAAGATTAGTGGTTTTTACACTGGTAGGAAGTGACATTTTGAGGTTACACACTGGGGTAGTACCATCCATATAGCATCCCGCCTTTTTATCACATAAACTTTCATTACATTTTATAAAACCGATGATCTTTAAGGTTTAGTGTCTTGGAAACCAGGAACTTTAAACATGAAAACATAAAACATTCTTCTAAAACACTTGAAAGGCTTCTCCTCATGTTCATCCTAGGTTCATTACTGCATCACATAACCTGGGGACATACATCAAAAGAAAGGGTGAGCAAAAATCCCAGTAAGGGAAATAAGAGAAACATTTTACATGTGAACTTGAGATACTTCAATAAGGTCATGAAAAGAACTTTAAGGAATGAAAATGAAATCATGAGGCATATAATAATAAAATAACATTTTCATAACTTGAAGATGTGGCTACATCATTTAACATAGACAATCATGAACATATCACCAAGGTCCATCCCCAAGGTGTCATTTGAAAATTACCAAGGTTATTCACCAAGGTATCGTGAAAATTGTAATCTCTAGTGGTTACATCATTACCCAATGCAATGGAGCGCTATCAGGGTGCACCCTTAAATTTTCCTTTATTATCATGTGATCCACATATATCATCATCAAACATTTCATAAATAACCCATATAGCATAAAATAAATGGGTTTCATTTCATAATCATAACGTTTTAAAAACTGCTTTAAGGACATGATCTTTACGTCACTTTAAACCCACGGAAGGGGAGAGTGGGTCTCATGTATGTAAATACCAGAATTTAAAATAGGAAATTTTGGTATATATGTGAATAAACTTTTAGAAATAAGAGTTTTGAGTATTCAATTTATAACATAAAATAATTTTGAGAAAAGAGAGAGGCATTCTGAAACGAAAATTCTACAGTATAACGGCTATGTTTCGTGGTTTTAGAAAACATTGAAAGGAGAGGGGACATGGGTCACCCACTCATAAATGATCCATAAAACAGTATAGGGACATAATATGAATCATATATGAACATGGTAATTAAATTTGAAAGATTTACCATATGAAATGAAGAACATTAAAGGAAGACAAAAATAAGATTTCTCTTATGAAAATTCGGCAGCCTAACGGCGTCACTTAAACTTGAATAAAAAAATGATTTGACAAGATCAAATAGGGTCTCTCATTATATGATCATAAGAGATCAGTATGATAGATATATAGATCATACCCCAACATAATAAAAAGGAACTTGAAAGACTTGACATAAAAATCGAACTTGAAAAATGAGAAGGGTGAAAGAATCCCTTAAAAATTCGGCAGCCTAACGGCGTCACTTAAACGTCAACAAAAATGAATTGACGAGATAAAAAAGATTCTCTCATAATATGAACATAAATGATCAGTATGATAGATATAGATATCATACCCTAACATAACAAAAAGGAACTTGAAAGAATTGACATGAAAGTAGAACTTCAAATCGAGAAGGGTGAAGAGCCACGTAAAAATTCGGCAGCCTAACGGCGCCACTTAAAACTTCAAAATACTGAGTTGAAGAGATCAAATGGGGTATCTCATCATATGATCAT
Source organism: Viscum album (assembly GCA_963277665.1). NCBI lineage: Eukaryota > Viridiplantae > Streptophyta > Magnoliopsida > Santalales > Viscaceae > Viscum > Viscum album. The sequence goes on along the minus strand of OY728126.1, from coordinate 274,353,778 downwards.
AAAAGATCAGTATGATAAATTTATAGATAATACCCCAACATAATAAAAAGGAACTTTAAATACTTTACATGAAAATAGATCTTGAAAAATGAGATGGGAGAAAGAATCCATTACAAAAATTTCGGCAGCCTAACGGCACCACTTAAAACTTCATAAAACGAAATAATGAGAGTAAGAGGGGATATCTCATTATGTGAACATGAAAAGGGAAGTAAGAGTAGTATAAAAGAACACCCTTTAACATAAGAACATGGAGCATAAAATAAATTACATAAAAGATATTTCTTGAAAAGAAAGAGAGAGATCGAATCCCTTACCTTAAAACGTAACTCTTAAAACTCAATGGTTGGGACCTTGAGGGATTGGGGGCACCTTGGGAGGACTCCATGGGAAGTAATGAGACCAGAACGTCGTTGGGGGAGAGTGGGGAGTCGAATGGATGAGAGGATGGCTTGTTATTTATAGGGAAAGTGAGGGGACAAGGCATTAATGGCCAAGGGACACCTCATTAGTGGTTTTGGCAAAACCATGGGCTTTCCCATGGTATTTGCCCATGGTATTGGCCACTTGGGACACCTCATACCTTATATTACTATTCATAAGTCTAACATATTGATTACAAACTTAATACATCATTAATGATGTCATAAAACACCCGTAACTTAAAAACTGTATTTTCACTATTCATCGAAAATTCAACTTTCTCAGAATAATCCCAAAATTTCACCTCAACCAAATATCAATGCTCTGATTTCAAAAATGAACTCCATTTTATAAAAATAATTTTCTAAATATTTTTAATTTATTTTTTAAATAAATACACTATTCATCGAAAATTCATTTTTTCAGAAAAAACCCCAAAAATTACCATAACATAATATCGGTGCTCTGACTTCAAAAATGAAATCCATTTTATAAAAATAATTTTTTTAAAGATTTTTAATTTAATTTTTAATTAAAAAATACTATTCAATCGAAAAAACTAATACTTGAATAATATTTTATGAAACCGTTATTTAACCATTTTATTGAATCACATTACTTAATCAAGGTGCCTAGATTATATTAATACTTTCTTTAAGTGAGATTACTAATCCATTTGGACACATTACTAATCCAAATCATAAAATCACTATTCATAATTTACTATTCATCAAAAATAAAGTTGATCTTATTAGACTCTAAATTTCGTACTAAACATAATTGTAGAAGACCATTTTTTGAAAATCATTACACATTTTTAATTATTTAAGGTTTACATAAACTTTTTTAAAATATCCTTTTTCTAAAATTCATCAAAAATATGCATACTATATTTATCCGGTCATTTAAAAATTCATAAACTTCATCATAAGAATAAATCTCAATTTTTATTTAAAACAAAGGATTACACAAGGCAGTCACGGTCTCCTTACATAACCCCTTATCACACCAGCATAGGACCTAAGTGTAAGGTGTGCTAAGGTGAGAGAATCTGAGGGAGGCTCGGCTAACATCGCACGAGTAGTAATTTCTATCAGTTTGAACTTCTCACAAAGGCGATTTCATTCTAGCTTCACACGATGAAGTTTGGCTTGGGTTTGGTCCAGAGCAAAGCCCAGTGGTGCTACCTCCTTCCCAAGTTCTGTTAGATGGGCTTCGATCGGTCCAAGACTACTGGGTGAGGCCATCGAATATTCTTTCTATAATAATTTACCAATATTACTTGAATTTAGAGACAATAATCAAAATGTTTAGTTTCCAGTGGTCATATTGACCAATGGTCATATAACCGTTTAAACCCAACGGTCTCATTTTAATTATAATCATGTTATCAAATGAAACATTTTTGTTGAGTATAAAAATAAAATAACACATAAAATTAGGAAACAAGATTTATTCAAAATTTTGGGTCGTTACATTCTTCCCCCTTTAAGAAATTGTGTCCCCGCAATTTTTAAAATTTGGTTTTGAAATTTCATTGAAAGCCCCACATCGGAAAAGGAGTTAGTAAAATTATTACTTTAAAATAAAGAAAGGGAAGTACAAAGGTCACCTGAGTTAACCCAAACTAGGATTCCATGTAGGAAAACATGGACATGGAAGAAAAACAAAGGGTCAAGTTCTAGGGGAGAGTGATAGAGTACATGATTAGGAGAAAGTTAACCATAAGAAAATCCCAAACTTATGACGTGTGTAAACCGTCTTTGATTACCTAGTAGGAAACGTAAACCAACAACATTTTTGTTTTACGTTACTTTTCATAATTTTTAGGAATTCATTTACAACATAAAACAAAAACATAAGAAAATATACCTATCTTCATGTATAGTTTCATCCTTTAATAATTTTCTACCCAAAACTAATCTTTCCTCCAAACTATGAGCATTCAAAACTACTTGGTCTCATCAAAACACAAGAATAATCTTCTAGAGAATCACATAATCCACAAAAGATTAACTATCTATTTCTTCTATGTTTAAACATTATCCCAAAAAAAGAATGGGTAAGGTAAAACAACTCTTCAAAAAGAAAGAATCCCATAGGAATGGAAACTACTTTTAAATCTTCAAAGTTCCATGGTACTACCCATAGTTCATCATTGACCATTCCATAAATAACAGTCATTTAGATTCCTCAAAATAAACCAAGCTAATATAGAAACCCAAATACAAGAAGGATTTGATAACATAGTCTTCCAAAATAAACTTCATTGTTCATCTCCAAACAACATAAACCACTCCTAACATATTATAACGAAAGTAGCTAACCTAAACATATTTTACTCAAGATAGGTTAATAATTTCCATAAGTAACCTAAATTACTATAAGTCCACCTTAAATTCATCGATTCTTCAAAATATAAGTCAACCTTACCCCTCAATGAAAATATAGTAGTAATCTATTTACCTCGATTATATAGGGTCCCCAAAATAGTGAACGTCTTCCAAAATAATAATCATATTTTAATCCCCTAATCATCCCTGTCATATTAATACGACAATCGTCGCATTTCCTATCACACTGGTTTTTGGGACATGTTCTTCCATTTCCCGCCATTAACTAAGAAAAGAAACCATAATTAGGGGCTTAAATACTTAGATAATAATCATGAAAAGGAACCGAAAGCATATAAGGATAACTTGTAGAAGAAAAGTATACCCTAACTTGTGATCCCCTAGGTTCCCATCTAGGTTATCCATGATCATATATTCTTATGTGAATCTTTATTTTATTTTATCTTTTTTCCTTTAACAATGGTTCATACTAAGCTTATGAATTTACCAAAGCATATCCCCTGGGAGTATCGTAACCAAGAGTGCAGCAAGGCCCATTGTCGTGTACCAGTTCCTGTTCGAGTCTAGCTCAAAGTGGTGTTTTCGGGTTTTACCCCTATGTACATCTGTGCCAGAGCCACCTCTACCTGCTCATATCCAGACAGGGATGTATTTGCTTGGCAACCCCTTACTCAATACTCACCAAAATACCAGAAAGATTTCCTATATTTTAACTTTTCTATAGGATTCTTCCTAAAGTTTTAATATCCTAATTTCCAGAAATAACTAAACCATCATTTGATACCAACTATATCATCCCACATTTTTATCACATAAACTTTCATTACATTTTACAAAACCGAGGATCTTTAAGGTTTAGTGTCTTGGAAACCAGGAACTTTAAACATGAAAACATAAAACATTCTTCTAAAACACTTGAAAGGCTTCTCCTCATATTCATCCTAGGTTCATTACTGCATCACATAACCTGGGGACATACTTCAAAAGAAAGGGTGAGCAAAAAGCCCAGTAAGGGAAATAAGAGAAACATTTTACATGTGAACTTGAGATACTTCAATAAGGTCATGAAAAGAACTTTAAGTCATGAGAATGAAATCATGAGGCATATCATAATAAAAATAACATTTTCATAACTTGAAGATGTGGCTACATCATTTAACGTAGACAATCATGAACATATCACCAAGTTCCATCCCCAAGGTGTCATTTGAAAATTACCAAGGTTATTCACCAAGGTATCGTGAAAATTGTAATCTCTAGTGGTTACATCATTACCCAATGCATTGGAGCGCTATCAGGGCGCACCCTAAAATTTTCCTTTATTATAATGTGAGTCACATATATAATCATAAAAAATTTCATAAATAACCCATATATCATAAAATAAATGGTTTTCATTTCATAATCATAATGTTTTAAAAACTGCTTTAAGGACATGATCTTTACGTCACTTTAAACCCACGGAAGGGGAGAGTGGGTCTCATATATGTAAATAACAGAATTTAAAATAGGACATTTTGGTATATATTTGAATAACCTTTTAAAAATAATAGTTTTGAGTATTCAATTTATAACATAAAATAATTTTGAGAAAAGAGAGAGGCATTCTGAGATGAAAATTCTGCAGCATAACGGCTATGTTTCGGGGTTTTAGAAAACATTGAAAGGAGAGGGGACATGGGTCACCCACTCATAAATGATCCATAAAACAGTATAGGGACAGAATATGAAGCATATATGAACATGGTAATGAAATTTGAAAGATGTACCATATGAAATGAAGAACATGAAAGGAAGACAAAAATAAGATTTCTCTTATGAAAATTCGGCAGCCTAACGGCGTCACTTAAACTTCAATAAAAAAATGATTTGACAAGATCAAATAGGGTATCTCATAATCTGATCATAAGAGATCAGTATGATAGATATATAGATCATACCCCAACATAATAAAAAGGAACTTGAAAGACTTGACATAAAAATCGAACTTGAAAAATGAGAAGGGTGAAAGAATCCCTTAAAAATTCGGCAGCCTAACGGTGTCACTTAAACGTCAACAAAAATGAATTGACGAGATCAAAAAGGGTCTCTCATAATATGAAAATAAATGATCAGTATGATAGATATAGATATCATACCCCAACATAACAAAAATGAACTTGAAAGAATTGACATGAAAGTAGAACTTCATATCGAGAAGGGTGAAGAACCACGTAAAAATTCGGCAGCCTAACGGCGCCACTTAAAACATCAAAATAATGAATTGAAGAGATCAAATGGGGTCTCTCATCATATGATCATAAAATATCAGTATGATAAATTTATAGATCATACCCCAACATAATAAAAAGGAACTTGAAATACTTTACATGAAAATAGATCTTGAAAAATGAGATGGGAGAAAGAATCCGTTACAAAAATTTCGGCAGCCTAACGGTGCCACTTAAAACTTCATAAAACGAAATAATGAGAGTAAGAGGGGATATCTCATTATGTGAAAATGAAAAGGGCAGTAATAGTAGTATAAAATAACACCCTTTAACATAATAACATGGAGCATAAAAGAAATTACATAAAAGAGATTTCTTGAAAAGAAAGAGAGAGATCGGATCCCTTACCTTAAAACGTAACTCTTAAAACTCAATGGTTGGGACCTTGAGGGTTTGGGGGCACCTTTTGAGGACTCCTTGGGAGGTAATGAGACCAGAACTTCGTTGGGGGAGAGTGGTGAGTCGAATGGATGAGAGGATGGCTTGGTATTTATAGGGAAAGTGAGGGGACAAGGCATTAATTGCCAAGGGACACCTCATTAGTGGTTTTGGAAAAACCATAGGCTTTCCCATGGTATTTGCCCATGGTATTGGCCACTTGGGACACATCATACCTTATCTTACTATTCATAAGTCGAACATATTGATTACAAACTTAATACATCATTAATTATGTCATTAAACACCTGTAACTTAAAAACTGTATTTTCACTATTCATCGAAAATTCAACTTTCTCAGAATAATCCCAAAATTTCACCTCAACCAAATATCAATGCTCTGATTTCAAAAATGAACTCCATTTTATAAAAAAAATTCTCTAAATATTTTTAATTTATTTTTTAAATAAATACACTATTCATTGAAAATTCATTTTTTCAGAAAAAACCCCAAAAATCACCATAACATAATATTGGTGCTCTGAGTTCAAAAATGAAATCCATTTTATAAAAATAATTTTTTTAAATATTTTTAATTTAATTTTTAATTAAAAAATGATATTCACTCGAAAAAACTAAAACTTGAATAATATTTTATGAAACCGTTATTTAACCATTTTATTGAATCACATTACTTAATCAAGGTGCCTAGATTATATTAATACTTTCTTTAAGTGAGATTACTAATCCATTTGGACACATTACTAATCCTAATCATAAAATCACTATTCATAATTTACTATTCATCAAAAATCAAGTTGATCTTATTAGACTCTAAATTTCATAATGAACATAATTGTAGAAGACCATTTTTTGAAAATCATTACACATTTTTAATTATTTAAGGTTTACATAAATTTTTTAAAATATCCTTTTTCTAAAATTCATCAAAAATATGCATACTATATTTATCCGGTCATTTAAAAATTCGTAAACTTCATCATAAGAAGAAATCTCAATTTTTATTTAAAACAAAGGATTACACAAGGCAGTTACGGTCTCCTTACATAGCCCCTTATCACACCAGCATAGGACCTAAGTGTAAGGTGTGCTAAGGTGAGAGAATCTGAGGGAGGCTCGGCTAACATCGCACGAGGAGTAATTTCTATCAGTTTGAACTTCTCACAAAGGTGATTCCATTATAGCTTTACACGATGAAGTTCGGCTTGGGTTTGGTCCAGAGCAAAGCCCAGTGGTGCTACCTCCTTCCCAAGTTCTGTTAGATGGGCTTCAATCGGTCCAAGACTACTGGGTGAGGCCATCGAATCTTCTTTCTATAATAATTTACCAATATTACTTGTATTTAGAGACAATAATCAAAACATTTAGTTTCCAGTGGTCATATTGACCAATGGTCATATAACCGTCTAAACCCAACGGTCTCATTTTAATTATAATCATGTTATCAAATGAAACATTTTTGTTGAGTATAAAAATAAAATAAAATAACACATAAAATTAGGAAACAAGATTTATTCAAAATTTCGGGTCGTTACAATCCAGGTGTCATGAACTGATAGAAATGTGGTGTGCCACTAGTGTAGAAGGCCATTCCATAAAAAACCCTAGTATACGAGGAACCTGATTGAGTTCTAATCTTGTGGTAGAATGGGTCACATCCAGTGTTTCTATAGATCTTTTCCTCTAGTGCCCAACGATTTGGGTTCTCTGTCACCACTTCTTTTTGGTACAAGATTTTTGGATCTGTGGAAGGCAAAAAGATGGTCTTCTATAGGCCATTCAGGCTGAGTAGGTGGTCGTGGATGAGGCGTCATGCCCCAGGGTTTCAGTGTCAATAGATTGGACTTACTCAGGCTACTCTGGTAGAATCTTAGAGTCGTAGTTTAAGACACATCTATATCATAAATCCTATGCCAGAGGAGTAGATTCCAAGTCCATCTACAGTTATAGGTACTTTTCTCATAGCCTCCACATTAGTATCTTCCTTATTTTATATAGGTGCATCACAATATTTTCTATATTCTACCACTACAAGATTTTTGGCCCTGGTGATTGAATACTATAGTGTAATTATTACTCTTGACACACCATTAGGATTATGAGCATAGGGTGTATTATAAGGCAAGGAGTTCTCCTTGAAATAGGTACGTACTTTTTTCTATGGAGTTTCTCCATCCTCGAAATAATAATCTTTGATGCCATTCTTGGTATGGATTGGATTGTGCCTTATCGAGCCCAGGTGGATTTCTATCACCTCGATTGTTGTTCAAATCACCCAAGGGAACACGTATATCCATAAGGTCTAATGAAATCTCTAGTCCAGTCGATCTAGACTCAATCAAATTAGTCTAGGTGTAGTAACATCCTAGATGGCTAGTCTCTTTATGAGAAACTAGGGAATTCCACTTGTGGGATTTACTATTTTCATGGATTATTTCAAGGAATTTTTCCTTGATGATATCTTTGGCTTACATCCTAAGAGATAAGTTGAGTTCGCCATTGATTTTGTGTCAGTTGAGGAACCTATGTCCATTCCTATATATAGGGTGGCACCTACAATGATTTAGAGACTCAAAAAGAAGTTGGATGATCTAGAATCTAAGGGTTTTATCTGAACTAGGACATCGACATGGGGTTCACATTTCCTTTTTGTTTCAAAGGAGGATGGTAACCTTAGATTTTGTGTGAATTACCACTGACCGAACCAACTTACGATAAAGAATAGATATCTATTTCCTTGTTTAGACGACCTATATGACCATCTCTGAGGAGAAATGATTTTATCTAAGATCAATTGTTAGTCTGGATACCATCATGTTCTTATGAGGAAATCAGAAATACCATTTACAAAATTGTAGAGAAGTTATGACCTATATGAGTATTGTTTCATGCTATTCAGCTGGATGAATGGTTCGATAGTTTTCATGGATCTGATGAATCAGGTTTTCCACCCATATCATGGTTTTTTTTGTGGGTATCATAGATGTCATATTTGTGTATTCATTCACCAGACACGACCCTGAAAAACATCTTGAGATCATTCTGAATACACTAATAGAGAACCATCTATATGATAATCTCATCAAATGACACATTTTTATTAGTAAGGTTAAATTCATGGGTCATATCATATCTGAGGTAGGCATATCATTTGACCTAGATAAGGTGACTAATGTTTTTTTCTAGGTTCAACCCAAAAATGTGTTTGATATATGTAGCTTCCTAGGGATGGCTAGCTATTAAAGGTGATTCATCTAGGACATCCCATGCCCGGCAGCATCACTTACAGGCTTGACCAAGATGGTTTTAAAATTCAAATGGAATAAAGTGAAAGAGATAGATTTACAGGAGTAAAGGGGAAGACTAACTTCAGTGTTGATCTTTATTCTACCTAAGATAGGAAGAAGTTATACTATTTACTATGATGCTTCATAAATTCAGTTGGGGGAAGTGCTAATGTAGGTTGATCGGTTTGTAGTGTACAGTCCTGGCTTGTTGAGGCCCCATGAAAGGAATTACCCTATGCACAACCTTGAGCTATCAGTCTTGGTTCATTCTCTATGTATCAAGAAGATCTATCTTTTGGTTGAGAGATTCATTATTTACAAGGATCATACAAGTCTTAAATATATCTACATAGAGCAATATTTGAACATAAGGTAGTGCAGGTGGTTTGAATACCTACAATCCTTTGACTTTGATCTTTCTTTCACACCTATAAAGTTAAATTTCTTAGCAGATTCCTTAATACGGAATAATTAGATGCAAGTCATCAAATAGGCTATAAGTGAGTGGTAATTGATGGATCTGTTCTTTGAGATGTATCTTGAGGTTCATGAACATCATGGGAAGCCAATCTTATCATATCATTGTAGTGACATCCTCCCCTTTATAGTGGGTTAAGATTAGGTATTTATCTAATTCTGAGGGCCTCATATTTAGGTAGAGTGTCACAGGTGAGAACTCGCCACTTGGTTGGTTTTTTGATAGAAATGAGTCCTTAAACATCAATGGTTGTGTTTTGGTGCCTTATTATAGACATGAAGAGTTGATGAGGGAATATAATTCCTCTATATGGGTGGTTTCCCATGTTCTTACCTATATGTTTCAAGATATACATTGACAATACTATTTTCCAGGTATGATGAGGAAAATTGCAGGCTTCATCACTTGGTGCTCCACTAGTCAGTAGGTGAAGGCAGAGCACCAATAACCTGATAAACTTATAAATCCTCTCTCCATTCCTAAGTTAAAATGGAACAACATAACCAAGGATTTTGTGATAGTATTTCCAATATCACCTCATGACAACAATGTTATATTTTTGATTATCGATAGGTTTAACAAGGTTTCAAACATCCTTCTAATTTTAGAGAACTTCTCTATTAATGATCTAGGATGGATTTACATTCAGGATATAGTGTGACTTCATGGAGTTCCCTATTTCGACAATTCATACCATCCTAATTGTGAACCAATCTTGTGGAAAATCAACCCATGTGGTTGATAGCCTTGACTTATGCCGCCCAAATAGGCATGCATCACTTTTATAGAATAATTTTTATTTTTTCTATTGATAGTTTAAACATACCATGAGTGGTGTTTCTTATAATTGATAACTTGGATTTCTTATGTTGGATTGATATAGGTGATGATCCATGTATTAGGCCCCTACACACCAATCCATAAATGTTTTGCTTGAATTAAATGAATTTTCCAAGTGCTTAATGCCTTATACCTCTTTCCATAAATGGACCATTAAATGAGAATTCCTTGACCTAAATAATATTCATGTTAAAAATGATTTCTTTTTTAAATGGGATATCTTTTTTAAACAATTCATTTCCTTCTCTAGGTCTATGGGCGATACAATGGGTCCCATATTAAGACCCCATTGGATGGGATTAATATTCCTTGTTGTTAAAATTTATTAATTCTTGTAAACATGTGTGGGGAGACTATAGTTATTCCTAGGATTGGCTCTCTATGAATTTTAAGTTTTTCCTCCAGATGAGTGACACTAGTTCCCTAGGGGATACCCCTTGGATGGTCTTGATGGAATGATGGTTGTACTATGCCACAATAGATACTCAGGCCCCTATGTGCGATATCATAATAGACTTAGTGGTTAGATAGTGTTATTCTCACACCATACCTAGAGTGACACTTGGGAATTCATTATTGGGTATCCTTAGATGGAATCCCTAGGCATTGGACATATACTAATCCCCTCAAGTGATACATGGAAATACACTTTAATTTCCAGGGACGGGCTCATTGTGACTCCCCATGTTTTATAAAGTGGTTTCCAATTTAATTATAAAGTAAATGAATTATTTTCAAATGAAAATTGATCCTTCAGTTTTGGAACCATAGGGATGTGTCCTTCAAACCCAATAATAATTTTGAAGACATTCCAAATCCTCCCATATTATCCCACTCACTTTCCCTTTGTAGTATCTCTTGATTCAGACTCACCGACATAGTCCGAAGCAGGTAATTAGACGGGTGTTCAAGTGAAACCCAGTCTAATGTATTTATTTATTTATATCTTTTTTTCATTTAATATTTATGTCACACTATTAATTTTATTTTTCATGAATATATTGAGCTAGAAACTATTACTGGTGGCCTATTGAGATTGTATCTGACACCCTACTTGGGCCACATTTAGAACCCAAGAAGAAATCATGATTGCAAGTTTTGATAAATGGAAGTAGTCATATTTTAATTCTTGATTTCTAGTTCTACGATGGAATATGGGGTATATTTCTGATCCTATGCTTGAGATGCAAGTGTAACAGCTTTTGGTATTTTTTTTATTTTGTATAGAATTTGGTATATTATTGTATCCTCTAACCACCATGCATGATTTTTTATAGCTACATCACCATGATCATCATCATACCGTATCTGTTTATTATTCAGCTTATGCTTATTGTTTATTTATCTTGTATGTTTTAATATTATTATTCTGCTGCTATCTAGTCATTGTTATTGTTTTGGTCAAATATCTCATGCTTATTCTATGTTTATTGTTCTCTATAAATATATATATTACGATGATTTACATTCATCAATGAGGGAATAGTCTCCCCAAATACACACCCTAGGACCTTGGTACTAGTTGGTAGCATCTGGCGTTCGAGGTGGGGCACTTTAGGTCTTGTGTCCACCGTCTCGGGGCACCGCTATGTGGCATCCAAGATAGGATGCTAAAAAAAATAAGATACTTTTTTAAAACTATACTACCTTGTTATTTATTCTCATAGGATTTATTGTTTTTTTACTATGATATAACAATGAAATTAATTATATTGTTATGTTTTTTTATGAATTGTAACCTTAAGTTTGGGGGAATTTATGTAATTTAAAATTTAAACTTCAAGATAATGATTGAACTAAAATAAAATAGTTTTAAATCAATTTCATGATAGAGTAATGGAAAAATTTTAATAATGGTTTGGATACCATCCCAGCCTTTATTTTTAAATTATTCTTAGATTATAACATCCTAAAGGGATTCACTAATATTTCTAGCTTAATTGTGTTAGATAAACATTTTTATAAAAAAATAAATTCAAATAATATCTTTCTTTTATACCCATGGTATGAAATTTCCCAATCCTAAATTTTATCCCCAAGGTTGAGCACACTTATTGAATCTAATTAATGAGAAATAAATCATTACAGCAAGCATAATGTCACTGTACTGGTAAAACAACATGGATATGATTCAAGTGATTATAGTGTAATTGTCAAAATATAGGTTTAGGGCACGATAGTATTAGAAATGAATCATAATTAAAATTCAAAATATTTTTTGATGTTTTAAATTAGCATCAGCATGAGATGATGTTAGATAAAGCGTATTTTGTGAGATTAAAATTTTGGGCACACACTTTTGTAAGGAATATATTCCTAATAATATTATTCTTTCTAGGGTTCCTGATTTTTAAATCTCCTCATTCAAATTCTACTTGCTGGTGCTTTATTTTTTCTCCATCTGCCACTATTAGAAAAAAAATGGGATACCCCCAATTGATCTTGATTGTTGAATTTATTATACATAGGGTTGTCCTAGAACCTTTTATTTGACCATTGTATCCTTAAATGATAATCCACTAGTTGTTCAAGTTAGTCTACTAATTCTTCACTTGAGGGGATCTCTAGTATTAAAATTTTTATAATGATGATTTATTGGTTTTCATTAATAGTCGATTGACAATTTGATTTCACCCTCAGTTCAAACATTCTATGATTATAAATTTACAATTTGTTAAGGTTGAACTTTTTTATTAAAATAATTGATTGTTTATAGCCTTAATGTTAATTTTATTTATTCTAGAATATATCAATGAAGTCAACTGGTCTTTGTTAATTCTTTTGTTCTTCACTTATAATTGACTAATTATACTCATATATCCCACCAACCATAATTTTTTTAGTTATGGAATTTTAAATTGTAGTCAATTATTTTCAATCTCATTGTTCTTATTTTTAGTCTATTAGATGATGATGTGTTGCATATTTTTCAATAATATTTTATGAATCATGACTTTACCTTATTGGTACCCCTCATGGACTAACATTGAAGATGTGTGTGACTCCTGAATCCTTCCTCTAATAGACTATTGGTTGGAAACTAGCACCAAGGGTATATAATACTAAAATTGGAGGAATTTCCCACAATATTCCCAAGAAAAATAAAATAACCACCAATAAAATCCATAATATAAATGAATAATTGGAATCATAATGTAGGATGTGCTATATAATGAAAAAAAATTGAAAATAAACCATAAACCACTCGTATGGCAGCAACCACAAACTCCAGCAACTCACGAATGAACTCTATGAGCTAGTAATGCTCATCTCGACCAAAAAAACTCTTGGGGTCCTAAAATAAATATGTATATATGGGTGAGAATAATAGTATTATAAGTAGGATACTCTTTCAAACATCACATAAAAATGTGGAAGAAGTATATTAAATCCCTAGTGAATGAATAGAGGAACCAACTAGTTACCTAAATTCAATAAAGTATATTTCTAACCTCACCAAGGATCGCTCACCAAGTATCTAACAAAAGTAACATAAAAAAGAATAACATATATAATAAGGGTTTACCACAACCAATTTCCTAGAGAACTAGTCACCCTAAACCCCAACGACTTATATCTTGTTTCTCCCATCACCTCTATAAGAAACATTATGCATCAGTTAATATTAATCACACCCAAAACCACATAATCACAACCACATCACTATCACATCCCCATATGTATAAAACCATGATCCATAAAAACCCTTTGTAAATATATACTACAACATAATAAATTACATATAGTACATAGATATACATGTAATACAAGTATATGTTAAAACCACAACCGAAACAATATATATATATATATGTGTGTGTATGAAACAATTTAGAGTCATAAAACCCCATATGGGTATACATCCTATAATTATAAGCCATCATATCCCAAATATGTCCATGTACTAAGTCTATGTCTAGAGGAGAGAGTAGGGTAGGAGGTGTAGCCATCCATATGTATCTTCCACAAACTAGATAATGAAAAACACTCAGAATCCAAGGCTAGATATAGGGTATCAAATTCCTCAATTGAATCAAGTGGTAGAGTAAAAAAATAAAATAATGTTAAGATATATTTAACACAAAACCATACTTGGGTCATTACCTCACCCTAGACACTTCTTGTAACAACCTATGATTTTACTATATATCATCCTTTTAAATAAATCTAATATGTTATATAACTTGTTTCACACACAACATAAAACTAAAATGGACCATGAAATACCTTATTAAAATAATTCAATATGATTTGAAACATCTATAATAAAATTAAAATAACATTAAAGACTCATGCACATAAAAATATAATAAATTAATTTATTATAAAAACATTTATTGATATTATTGGAGTTAGCATCCTAGAACCAGATTCTATGTACTTGATTACATGTAATCATTATTTTAAATATTAATAAATTTTATTATCAAATTTTTATGGTTCATTTGCATGACATAGTATGTGATAGTGTCTTAACAATACATGTCACACTGAAAGGGCACTTTCGTTCTATGCTATGATGAAAACATTAAGGTTCCATTATAGTATTCTTGAATAAGTGTTTTATATCCATTTTATATTATATGATGGGTCTTCAATGATACAAGAAATCATGGGTATAAGGTTAATAAAATATTGATACACCTTATCAATGTGTTTTCCCTTGATAATCTTTAAGAATGGAGGTTATGATAATGGACCCACTAGTAGAAAATCTATATTTTCGTGTGCCATTTGATGTTTATATATGTGGACATGTGCATTAATCTATATAATTTAATATTATCATTAATAAATACCATATTTCATGTACTTTTATGTATTTATGAAAAACATGATTACATATGTTCATGATGATGTAGGATACATTTTGTGGATTATGAGCGATATTAGAATAATGGATAATATGAGAAAATAATTACCACTTCTATATATTAATGGAAGTTGATATATTATGACATTTAATAGAAAATTTTCTATATGGATAAATCCATAGATATGGTGTTCTATGGAAAAGTTCATTTCCATAAATTAAAATAATAAGACATCAGGCACATAGTTTGATGACACCAGTATGAAACATGTTTGTAAAATAGGAACAAATACTACATGTAGAGGAAAAATATGAATGGACTAGAAGAGAATATGTTGCATGGGAGTTATTATATATACCTAGAAAATATGAAGTTGAATCCCATGCTAGAATCCAGAATCTTCCAAGAAACCCATAATACTATTTTCCTCCATCCTCTTACCATCCCATCAACTATTTAATAGACCGAGATGGATTCCTTCCCTAGAAAACTAATATTTAACCCTATTTTAATGAAACTTTCTCTATTTTATAGCGTATTACCTCTAGTTGTAAAGCTGGTCTCAATCAGAAACATGTGATATTTCTCTCTACATATGTCTTCTATTGGATTTTATAAAAGGTATAGTCTTTTTGTTTTAAAAATAAATCCACTTGTTTGGACCTACTAATGATTCCTAATATAGTAAAGGAGGTATCATGGGTTTCCAGGTCTTTTTTGGAGCCCATAGATTAGAAAATTAAAGAGGCGGATTGGGATACACAGTTAGTAGAAATTATGTTGCTCAGCCTGCACTATTTCACTAAACCATGTGGATGTAAATAGTGGGGTGTTGGGGACCCCATAGTTTTCTATAACCATATAACTATAGGTTCACTCTCATGTATCCAAATATAGGTTATTAATGTGGGTTTTTTCATACTTTTTTCATGGTTGGAAAAACTATGTGCCTAACCTTGTGGGGTTTCCCTTAGAAGCAATTGCTTGGAAAATGTTTGGCACGCAGTTTGGCCAACCATGTAGAAAAACCAGGCACCCCTTTGTTTGAGGGTGAAATTTTGGTTTTCCCTAAATTAAATCTTTTAACCCTTTTATTTTCCCCCTTTCATACTCTAGTAGTTGATTCTTCCTATCCCACATACAAAACCTCTTCCTACCCCCTCTTAGGTTCCTTGTTATCTCCTTCATACGACAACCAAATTTCTCACCATTAGATCCATCAATAAGCTAGAGGTGATCTATTAAATATTCCCAAATCTATTACTAGTTTTAGCTCTTATCTGTTGATCTGTCTTGGTGAAATATCATTTTACACATTTTCAGGGAATATTATAGTTTCTTCGATTTCTTAAATCCTAGCTTGAATCAAAGGCTAACACTAGAAGAGGGAAGCTCTGCGAGGCTAACGTATGTGGTATAGGTTCTCTTCCCTTGTTTCACCTTTAAGTATTAATTTTCCTTTTTTTCATTGAAATTTTAAACATCTATTAAAGGGTGTTGCTTATAATTGATAGTATGTATTGTTTATGTTGTATTGAATTGGGTGATGAACCATGTCTTAGGCCCCTATACCCCATTCAATAAATGATGTGGTTGAATTGAATGAATTGGACATGTGTGTAATGCCTTATAACTCTTTCCATAAATTGAACATTATATGAGAATTCCTTGACCCATATGACCTTCATGTTATAATTTTTTTTTTAAATGGGATGGATTTGTTAACTAAGTCATATCCTCCTTTAGTGCCATGGGTGATACAATGGGTCCCAGATTAAGAACCCATTGTATGGGATAAATGTTCCTTTTATTTACAATTTATTAGGTCTTATAAACATTCCATGGGAGAAAATATCTATTATTAGGATTGGATTGTCATGCCTTTTCTTCTTTTCCACTAGATAAGTGGCTCTAGTTCCTTAGGGGAGACTCCATGGATGGTCTTGATGGAACCAGTGATGTACCATGTTATGAGTGAGACTTGGGCCCTTACATGCGATACCACATATGGCCTCAGATAATAGATTGTTTTTTTCTCACATCATTTCTAGAGTGACACTTGATACATCATTATTGGATCACCTCAGATGGTCTCCCTAGGCATTGGACATATATTAAACCTCTCGAGTGATACATGGAAATCCTCTTTAATTTCCATGGACAATATCAAGGTGACTCTCAGTATTTTATAAATAGTTTTTCTACTTAATTAAAAAATAAATTAATGATTATAAAATGATAAATGGTCCTTTGGTTCTGGAACCTTAGGGAAATATCCTTCAAGAACAATCATAATTTAGGGCATGGTACACCTCCTCCCATACTATCCCACTAACTTTATCTTTATAGGATCACTTGGTTATATCTCACAATCTTAGGCTAAAGCATGTAAATTATATGGATGTCTATGTGGAACCCAGTACAATGTATTTATTTATTTATTTATTCATTTAATTTTTTAATTATGGGACACTATTCATTTTATTTTGAATGAATGGATTGAGCTAGACGTCATTTGTGGTGACCTATTGATATTGCATCTCAGACCTTTCTTGGGCCAACTCTAAAACCCAAGAATACCTCATGGAATTTGGTGTTGATAAAGGTTTGTGTAATTATTCTGATGCATGATTTCCAATTCTATGATGGATTATGGGGGGAGAGTATTGAGCTAATGATTGAGATTCTAGGGCATCAGTTTTTTTCTTTTTGGTATTTTTTATAGCTTGTGGTATATGATTTTATCCCTTTACAACTATTCATGAATTTTTATAGATAAATCACCATGATCATCATCATATTGCATCTATTAATTATTCATCTTCCACTTAGAGTTTATTTGTGTTGCATGTTTTATTATTATTGTTTTTTTGTTATCTTCTTGTTGTTGTTATTTAGGACAAATAGATTATTATTTTGTTCTGCTTCTTATCACCTCTATATATTTATATTATTTTTCTCCACTTAGATCAATGAGGTAATAATATCCCTAATAGACACACTTTAGGAACTTTCTTCTAGTCGGTATCCTCTGGCGTTCGGGGAAGTACGCTTCAGGTCTTATGGCCGCCATTTGAGGGAACCACTATGTGGCATCCAGGATGAGATGATACAAACTTGTATTAGAGATTTATATTCATTTTTCATACAGTTTGGGATTAGATAGGATTATAGGATATTTGGATTTGGTTATGAGCATGTGTCAGGGAGTTGATAACCCATATATAGGGGAAATTCAAATTTCCTGGGATGGGTAAATGTTCTTATTTCCTGTGTTGTTACTATTTCACAGATTTCACCAATGGGTGACTAAATTTATAGTGTTGTTATTGATATTTATACTAATATAAAGGGTTTTATAGTCTTATATCAATGATATAAGGGCATATTAATAACATTTATCATACTATGAACCATAGGATTAAAATGTCATGCATTATTCAATGCCATATTTACTTTTCTTCGTGAATTTTTGTTTACGCATGTTATTATTGTACGTGACTTGTTTGTTATTCCTTGTAGTGATTTGATTTTTATATATAGAAATGTGCAATAATTCCTTACTAGACTAAGAATACCTCACTGAAACTTAAATTTCCTGCCTTGACTAATAGTGTTTTCCTAAATAGGTTAAAGAAGAACCCTAAAGTATTTAGTTATGGAACATTGAACCTTAGACCATTGGTTTCATGGGATTGAACATGTTATGGTTAGGATTAAGTGGATGCCATATTTAAATTTATAAGGTGTACTAACCTGTATAAATTATAAATGGTGATCCATCTAATTCAACCATTTAAAGTGAATTTAAATTCATAAATAACATAAAATGAACACACTCATTAAATGAAATGGTTGCTTTATATGGGAAATGTGGAACCTTGAACTTGGCCTGATCTAGTAGTGTGTAGTAGGCCATGTTTTCTATGATACTTTTGTGACTCGTTCTTATCACCTAGATCTAACTCCAAGATCAAGATGAGGGATGTGATTCTTTAGTGGGATGGTATTGTACATGTATCTATTATAAATCATACATGAGGAAAGAGAATGGAAATTTTAGAGTTATACTACCACGAAAACTCCATGTTGTATGAAAATATAGTGGTGATGAGCATACCCCAGTGGTGGTGGGAATAGAGCCACCCATGACACCACTAGTGGTTCCACCTAAGGCACCTCCTTTAGATCCTCCACTACTAAGTGTTGATGCCCTATTCTAGGAAAACTTTATATACTTTATGAAATAAATAAAGGTCTCTCCAAAGCCTACCCATTCTATGAAAGATATGATCTGTGAGTTCCAGCAGCAGCAGCATCCCACTTTCTCAAGGGATGGATGTCCTCAAGCTACTAAATCATGGTTGGAGGTTTTTCTTTCGATCTTAGAGCATAGAGAGACGCCTCCAGAGTGGAGGGTCAAGCTCATGACCTATATGCTACTTGACTCCACTAAGAATTGGTGGAATGTTCTGACTCAGGCTATTGAACATCATATTATGGTCTAGCTGTACTTCCAAAATGATTTCACTGACTATATATTTCTACAAACTCTGAGAACAGACAGTTCTCAAGAATTCATGCACCTTCAGCAAGGTGACATAATAGTGATGCAATACTCATCTCTCTAAACTAAATTGCAGCATTTTTCACTGACCTTTTCTAAAAAATATGACTATTACAAGGCAATTTAATGAAGGTATTTGATATTATATCCACTTGTAGGTGAATATAATTCAGATAACCACCATTACAGAGATTATAAACCCGGACCTAATCATTGAGTAGATCCTAAGGGAATTAGGCAATGTGAAACAGGTAAAATTAACTTATGGGATGATTAGTGGTTTTTTTAGTGGTATGAAGTGACATTCTGAGGTTACACACTGGGGTAGTACCATCCAGGTGGCATACACTAATAGAAATGTGGTGTGCCACTATTGTAGAAGGCTATTTCATAAAAAACCCTAGTATACAAGGAACCTGATTGAGTTCTAATCTTGCAGAAGAATGGGTAACATCTAGTGTTTCTATTGATCTTTTCCTCCAGTGCCCAGTGATTTGGGTTCTCTGTCACCAGTTATTTTATGTATAGGATTTTTGGATCTTTGGAAGGCAAAAATATGGTCTTCTATAGGCCGTTCAAGCTGAGTAGGTGGTCGTGGATGAGGCAGTCAGGCCTCAGGGTTTTAGTGTCAACAAAGTAGACCTACTCATGCTACTCTGGTAGCGTCATATAGTCATAGTTTAAGACACATCTATGTCATAAATCCTATTCCAGAGGAGTATATTCTAAGTCCATCTACAGTTACAGGTACTTTTCTAATAGCCTCCACATTAGTATCTTCCTTATTTTATACAGGTGCATCACAATATTTTCTATATTCTACCAGTACAAGATGTTTGGCCCTGGTGATTGAATACTATAGTGTAATTATTACTCTTGACACACCATTAGGATTATGATCATAGGGTGTATTCTAAGGAAAGGAGTGCTCCTTGAAATAGGTACGTACTTTTTTATATGGAGTTTCTTCGTCCCTGAAATGATGAGCTTTGATTTCATTCTTGGTATAGACTAGATTGTGCCTTATCGAGCCCAGGTGGATTTCTATCACCTTGAGTGTTTTTCAAATCACACAAGGGAAAACGTATATCCATAAGGTCTAATAAAATATCTAGTTCGGTCCATCTAGACTCGATCAAATTAGTCTGGGTGTATTAATATCCTAGATGGCTAGTCTCTTTATGAGAAACCAGGGAATTCCACTTGTGGGATTTACTATTGTCATGGATTATTTCAAGGACTTATTCCTTTACGATATCTATGGCTTACATCCTAATAGAAAAGTTGTGTTCACCATCGATTTTTTGCCATTTGAGGCATCTCTGTCCATTCCTATATATAGGGTGGAACCTAAAAAGATTCAGAGACTCAAAAAGAAGTTGGATGATCTAGAATCTAAGGGTTTTATCTGAAACAGGACATCGACATGGGGTTCACATGTCCTTTTTGTTTTAAATTCGGATGGAACCCTTAGATTTTTCGTGCATTACCACTGACTGAACCAACTTACGATGAAGATTCGATACCTATTTCCTTGTATAGACGACTTATACGACCATCTCTAAGGAGAAATGATTTTCTCTAAGATCAATTATTGGTCTGGATACCATCATGTTCCTATGAGGAAATCATAAATACCATATAAAAAATGGTAGAGAAGGTATGACCTATATGAGTATTTTTTCATGCTATTCAGTTGGATGAATGGGCCGATAGTTTTCATGGATCTGATGAATTATGTTTTCCACCCATATCATGATTTTTTTGTTGGGCATCATAGATGTCATATTTGTGTATTCATTCACCAGACATGACCATGATGACCATCTTGAGATCATTCTGAATACACTGAGAGAGAACCATCTATATGAGAATCTCATCAAATGAAACATTTGTATTAGTAAGGTTCAATTCATGGGTCATATCATATCTGAGGCAGGCATACCATTTGACCTAGATTAGTTGACTAATGTGGTTTTCTATGTTCAACCCAAAAATGTGTTTTATATATGTAGCTTCTTAGGTATGTCTAGCTATTAAAGGTGATTCATCTAGGACATCCCATGCCCGGCAGAATAACTTACAGGATTGACCAAGATAGTTTTAAAATTCAAATAGACTGAAGTGAAAGAGATAGATTTATAGGTGTAAAGGGGGAGACTAACTTCAGTGTTGATCTTGATTCTACCTAATATGGGAAGAAGTTATACTATTTATTGTGATGCTTCAGAAATTCGGTTGGGGGAAGTGCTGATGTACGGTGATCGGTTTGTAGTGTATAGTTCTGGCTAGTTGAGGCCTCATGAAAGGAATTACCCTATGCACGACCTCGAGCTATCAGTCATGGTTCATTATCTATGTATTTAGAAGAATAATCTTCTAGGTGTGAGATTCATTATTTACAAGGATCATATAAGTCTTAAATATATCTACACAGAACAAGATTTGAACATAAGGTAGTGCAGGTGGTTTGAATACCTACAATCCTTTGACTTTGAGCTTTCTTACACACCTATAAAGTGAAATTTCTTAGCAGATTCCTTAATATGGAAGAATTAGATGCAAGTCATCAAATAGTCTAGAAGTGAGTGTTAATTGATGGATCTCTTCTTTGAGATGTATCTTGAGGTTCATGAACATCATGGGAAGCCAATCTTATCATATCATAGTAGTGGAATCCTCCCCTTTAGAGTGGGTTAAGTTTAGGTTGTTATTTGATTCTGAGGGCCTCATATTGAGGTAGAGTGTCACAGGTGATAACACGCCTCTTGGTTGGGTTTTTGAAAGAAATGAGTCCTTAAACATCAATGTATGTGTTTGGGTGCCTTATTATAGACATCAAGAGTTGATGAGGGGATATCATGCCTCTATATGGGTGCTTTCCCATGTTCTTACCAAGATGTATCAAGATATACATCGACAATACTAGTTTCCAGGTATGATGAGGAAAATTGCAGGCTTCATCACTCAGTGCTCCACCAGTAATTAGGTGAATGCAGAGCACCAATGACCTAATAAACTTATAAATCCTCTCTCCATTCCTAAGTTGAAATAGAACAACATCGCCTAGGATTTTGTGATGGTATTTCCAATATCACCTCAAAATAATAATGTTATATGTGTGATTATCGATAGGTTTGACAAGGTTTCAAACATCCTTCCAATTTTAGAGAACTTCTCTATTGATGATCTAGGATGGATTTACATTCAGGATATAGTATGACTTCATGGCGTTCCTTATTTTTACATTTCATACCATCCAAATTGTGACCCAAGCTAGTGGCGAATCAACCCATGTGGTTGATAGCCTTGACTTATGCCGCCCAAATAGGCATGCATCACTTTTATGGAATAATTTCCATTTTTTCATTGATAGTTTAAACATACCATGAGTTGTGTTTATTATAATTGATACCTTGGATTTCTTATGTTGGATTGATCTAGGTGATGATCCGTGTATTAGGCCCCATACACCAATCCATAAATGTTTTGGTTGAATTAAATGAATTGGCCAAGTGCTTAATGCCTTATACCTCTTTCCATAAATGTACCATTAAATGAGAATTCCTTGACCTAAATATCCTTCATCTTAAAAATGATTTATTTTTTAAATGGGATATCTTTTTTAACCAATTCATTTCCTCCTCTAGTTCCATGAGAGATACAATGGGTCCCATATTAAGGACCCATTGGATGGGATCAATATTCCTTGTTGTTAAAATTTATTAATTCTTACAAACATGTATGGGGAGACTATAGTTATTCCTGGTATTGGCACGCTATGAATTTTTATTTTTTCCTCCAGATGAGTGACACTATTTCCCTAGGGGATACCCCTTGAATGGTCTCGATGGAATGATGGTTGTACTATGCCACAAGAGATACTCATGCCCCTATTTGCGATATTAGGACGGACTTAGTGGTTAAAAAGTGATATTCTCACACCATACCTAGAGTGACACTTGGGAATTCATTCTTGGGTCTCCTTAGATGGACTCCCTAGGTATTGGACATATATTGATCCCCTTAAGTGATACTTATAAATACTCCTTGATATCCGTGGATGGGCTCATTGTGACTCCCCGTGTTTTATAAAGTGGTTTCAAATTTAATTATAAAGTAAATGAATTATTTTCAAATGAAAATTTATCCTTCAGTTTTGGAACCATAGGGATGTGTCCTTCAAACCCAGTCATAAGTGTGAAGAAATTTTAACTCCTCCTATATTATCCCACTCACTTTCCATTTTCAGTATCTCTTGATTCAGACTCATCGACATAGTCCGATGCAGGTAATTAGATGGGTGTTCAAGTGAAACCCAGTCTAATGTATTTATTTATTTATATATTTTTTTCATTTAATATTTATAGCACACTGTTCATTTTATTTTTCATGAATAGATTGAGTTATAAACTGTTACTAGTGGCCTATTGATATTGGATCTGACACCTTACTTGGGCTACCTTTAGAACCCAAGAAGAACTCTTGATTGAAAGTTTTGATAAATGGAAGTGGACATATTTTAATTCTTGATTTATAGTTCTATGATGGAGTACGGGTTATATGTCTGAGCCAATGCTTGAGATGTAAGTATAACAATTTTTTGTATTTTTATTATTTTTTATAGAATTTGGTATATTATTGTATCCTCTAACCACCATGCATGATTTTTTATAGCTACATCACCATGATCATCATCATACCATATCTGTTTATTACTCAGTTTATGCTTATTTTTTATTTATCTTGTATGTTTTAATATTATTATTCTGCTGCTATCTAGTCATTGTTATTAGTTTGGTCAAATATCTCATGCTTATTCTATGTTTATTTTCCTATATAAATATATATATTACTATGATTCACATTCATCAATGAGGGAATAGTCTCCCCAAATACACACCCTAGGCCCTTGGTACTAGTTGGAAGCATCTGTCATTTGAGGTGGGGCACTTTAGGTCATGTGTCCACCGTCTCAGGGCACCGCTATTTGGCATCCAAGATAGGATGCTACAAAAAACAATATTCTTTTTTAAAACTATACTACCCTGTTATTTATTCTCATAGGATTTATTGTTTTTTTACTATGATATAACAATGTAATTAATTATATTGTTTTGTTTTGTTTTTAATTGTAACCTTAAGTTTGGGTGAATTTATGTAATTTAAAATTTAAACTTCAAGATAATGATTGAACTAAAATAAAATAGTTTTAAATCAATTTCATGATAGAGTAATGGAAAAATTTTAATAATAGTTTGGATACCATCCCAGTCTTTATTTTTACTTTATGCTTAGATTATAACATCCTAAAGGGATTCACTAATATTTCTAGCTTAATTGTGTTAGCTAAACATGTTTACAAAAAATTAAATTCAAATAATATATTTCTTTTATACCCATGGTATGAAATTTCCCAAACTTAAATTTTATCCCCAAGGATCAGCACACTTATTGAATCTAATTAATGATAAATAAATCATTACAGTGTGCAAAGTGTCATTGTATTGGTAAATCAACAGGGATATGATTCAAGTTATTACATTGTAATTGTCAAATTATAGGCTCAGGGAATGATATTATTAAAAATGAATCATAATTAAAGTTCAAAATATTTTTTAATGTTTTGAATTTGCTTCAGCATGAGATGATGTTAGATGAAGCATAGTTTGTGAGATTAAAATGTTGGGCACACACATTTGTAAGGAATATATTCATACTAATATTATTTTTTCTAGGGTTCCCGATTTTTAAATCTCCTCATTGAAATTCTACTTGTTGGTGCCTTAATTTTTGGGCATCTTCCATTGTTAGAAAAAATGGGATACCCCCAGTTGATCTTGATTTTTGAATTTCTTATACAAAGGGTTGTCCTACCAACTTTTATTTGACCATTGTATCCTTCAATGATCATCCACTAGTTTTTCAAGATAGTCTACTGATTCTTCACTTGAGGGGATATCTAGTATTAAAATTTTTATTATGAAGATTGATTGGTTTTTATTAATAGTCAATTGACTATTTGATTTCACCCTCAGTTCAAATAGTCTATGCTTATAAATTTACAATTTTTTAAGGTTTAAATTTTTTATTAGAATATTTGATTGTTTATACCCTTAATTTTAATTGTCTTTCTTCTAGAATATATCAATAAAGTCAACTGGTCTTTGTTAATTCTTATGTTATTCACTTATAATTGACTGATTATACTCATATATCCCACCAACCATAATTTTTTTAGTTATGTAATTTTAAATTGTAGTCAATTATTTTCTTTAAATAGTTGATCCTTTAATTCAAAAACATTTAAAAATATAAATAAAAAATGGATTGATTGAATTTTTTACTGAATGATTTTTTTCTTTGAGCCTCAATATATTTTTAAAATATAAAACCATAAACCTCTATGTCTTACCTTAAATAAATGTTATTTTGGGGGGTTTTAAAAATGATTTTAGAATAATGGAGGTTCTATTTTATTATAATAAATCAAACAATATTTTACTTCTAATTTATGATTCAGGTTTTGAAAATCTATTTAGAGTAACTTTTTAAAATAATTGAGAAGTTATTTTATTCATGGATTCTTTTTTTGTTTGAAAAACCCATAATAAATTTTAGAAAATTGGTTTTTTAAAGTGATTTTAGCCCTATTTTTTAATGGACTATATTTTCTAATCAAAAAAATTGAAATTACTAGGAATGGATCCCAAAAATATATGGTTGGACAAAATTTATTGTTTTTTGTCCAGTTCTAGTAATCATAATTTTCTTTAAAATATATTGTTTCTTAGATCTAGTTTTTTAAAGAAAAAAATATCTTAGAAAAACGATCTAAAATTTATATTAAGATTTATTTTATTTAAGTAGAAGTGTTTTTATCAAAAAAAATTAATAGCATATGTTCTGTGATCATTAAAATTCAAGTAATCGAGAATAGATCCCAAAAAAATGTGGTATGATAAAATCCTAAATTCCAAGATAACCATCCTAAATTTTATAGTTATTTTTTTTAATTTCATTGAGCCTTAAAAGACTTTAACAAATTTATTTGTTATTTTAATTACCAAAATTGAAATTGAATGAACCACAAAAAAATGTGGTTGGACAAAATCTATAACCTTTTTTGGTTGTATTCTTCTATAAATTTATTCTATAACCTTGATTATATTTGATGTATCCCTATTTTAATATATAAAATTCTATACTAGAACATTTTGGTGATAGTTTTCTCATGTAAATAACTAAATTAATAAAATATTGGAAAATTTATTTGTAGGTTTGAAGGGATGGTACCAAAATGAATCTTTCTTGGGGAAAAAAGTTATCTAGATGCATGTTAACAATGCTCAGTAGGAAGACTGACAACTTTTAAGATCTGTATATATTGAAGGAATTGATGTTAAAACTGAATATGATTATGAGGGTGAACAAAAATATATTATTCTTCATCATGGTAACTTATTAAAACTTTTCCTAAATTTATGGGATTATTATTTTTACATATTCCCACCCTCTACCATATTATCTTTTCATTTTTCAGATACACATCCCCCTTTCTTGGATGTGAGAGTTTTTATTACTAAGAAAGATGAGCCAATAATTCTTTTAAAGGATCTAACATTGGATATGACTATAATATCATGAAAAATATCAACTCTAGTTAAAGATATTCTTGAGGAGTAGAGTATTAAAATATCATACTAATAATTTTTGGAGATTATCGGTTCCAAACATGGTAATATTATGGGTGCTGAGAAAACAGAAGAATAGGTAAAGATTTTAAAATACCAAAAATCATGGTTTATTATTTTCCATGATCCTAGAAATATGGTATCAATTTTTCTCATTTAATTTTTAAATTATATATTTATGTTTATAATGTTTTGGTTGGTGAATATGAAGATGTAGATTTCAAAAAATATGTGAAATACGCATAGCACATATAAAAGGATGATGTAGTATGAGACTTCAAAAAATCAAAATAATTATCTAAAAAATAACATTATTTTCAAATATATTTCATATGAGATGACCTATTTATGGTTTGAATGCATCTCATCTCATGATCTGTTTGAGATGTTTTGATATTTATTATCATTTGTGTGATTTTTTTCTATTTCTCAAATTTTTTTAGATTGTGTTTTCAATAGTGGGTATAATTTGGTTTTAGGGTTGGGTTCATGTTAGGATGGTTGTCCCATGCATCTATTTAATCATAAACCTATATAGATCCATTTAATTGAATATATTGACTGACATAATCCATTTATGAAGGGGCCAACCCTAAAATGACCTCTCAGCCATGTACTGACCTACCAACTCATTTGACATTAAATATATATCATCAATATCACCCTAAAATGTGAAACTTATTAATATCATATAAACTAAATGAACTAAAAGAATCATAATTAATATTAATCTTTTGTAATCTGACCCTCTCAGACCATTTTAAATTAATTTATTATAAACATGTTAAATTATTTCCGAAATTTTTATTATAGGAATGTAATATATTTTAAAATTATGTATTATTATATTTTTAGTATTTTATATTATTATTATATTTTTAAAATAGTTTAATGAGTTGTACTGATCATAAATGGTCATCTTGAACCCTCTCTATGTATTATTTATGTCATATTACTTACCCCAATTACAATATGAACCCATTTATGCCTTACTAAAATCCGTTTAACTTGTGTTGTGTCACACTAGATTCAAAATTTATAGTTTTTCAATGTGAGGTTAGTTTTTAATTAAGATCTTCTTTACTTGTAGATTTTATTTCTTTTTTATCACTTTTATGTATATATAAATTAAAAGAGTATAATAAAAAAGTAAATCAGGGAATCATTCTAGGGGAACCATGTTTTTTTACCTATGAAACTTTGATCCAAAAAACATATTGGGTACTATAAAAAACAATTTCTAAAGAATCCAACTGGAAAAAATAGTACATATATTTTTTTCCTTTAGTGGTTTTATTTCTATTGGTCTGTCTTGATGTTGTTATGTAAATAATTTCCCAAATTAATAGATTTTATTTGGAATAGTTCATTTATGAAAATAAAATCATAGTTATTTTTTAAAAAACTAGCTTGGGGAAAACAAATCAGCTGATAGAGGTTTGCCTCCAATTTTTTATGATAATATATGTTGTTGAAACGTTTATTCTTTGAAGACTAATATTCATGTTGAATATACTTGAACTATCTATATGAAGATGGATAAAACAGTAGTGGAATTATGGGATTCACTTAACCAAGGTGGGTGGCTGCAATGGGTGTTGTCAAAATGGTTAGTGAAGATATAAAAACTAAGCTAGGTTATAAATTATATGATTCCATCTGTTTCATGGATGTGACTGGATCACACACTATTATTAAGGTCACACACAAAAAATACTATATTATTATAAATTTAATGATTTTCTCTTACTCATGGTATTCTATCTTTGGGTTACACATCATATTACATGATGGATGGCATGCTTCTTAGGGAGAATCTAAAATATTTTTATCTTTAAAAGTATCAGTATGATCTTAAATATATATTTTTTGGTTTAAAGGTTTCTTATCCCAACCAAAATGATTTTGTTTGTAAAAATAAATATGTTTTTAGTGTAATCATGGTGATTGATGTGCATGAGTGATCTCGAAGAATATATGTGTTGTTTGGGATTTGTAAGAAAGTGGTCATATAGAGGTTTGATTTCAAACATATCATGACATCAATAACATTGAATTCTCATAAATATTCACAGTTATTTGGAAGGTGTACATATATGTTATATATCATGAGTTTCATAATCATCTACACAATTTACTAATAGAAATTCTTCATGTTTTTTAGTTTATTGATACTCTACATTCCTTTTAGAACATTCCCAGTCAAAAATTTTTACAAAAAAACTCCATGTGATGATTATGTGGAACCTATAGTGAAGTAGGAAATGACTATTCACATCACCAGCCCTCACGATGATATCCTCATCTTCATGATAGGACCATAAAAGATCAAGGTTTTTTGTCATGATCTGACCTAAAGATTGAAACAGTTTGTCTTCACCACCTATAATCCAGTTTTGATGTTCATAATACTTATTATATACTCACAGTTATCAATCGACCTGCAAGATAAATTATTTCATCAGGATGAGTTTGGAGCATGAAGGTGTATTATTAGAACTAATATCGCTAAAAAAACATTGACTATAGATGTTATATTTTATTTCATTGACATGAGGTATTTTAATATGAAACTATACAACCCAAAAATGGGTACAGATACTCTTTGGATATTTCTAGTGAACCATGTTGTGGTTGATCAATGATTTTGGTGTGTGGGCTGGATTAGGATAGGAATTTTCTATTTTCTTTACAAAGTTAATGACTAATTTAATGGTATTCTACTAATCTTGGTTATCAAAATACATAATAAAAACCTCAGAAATGTCATGATATTGTTCAAAAATATCCAAGTCGAAAATCTGTTGGATTTTGAGTTCATGGACCTGCCTACCTGAGGCAATATTCTAAACTCGATATACCAACTGTGGGTACTAGGTACCCTTAACAATGTAAGGAAACTCACTGATATCAGGTGGAAAATTGTGGAGTTCCCTCTAGAACTACCACTGGCTAATATGTTGTTGATGTAAAAATAACTTTTGTGTTTACATGAGGTTCTAAACATCGTGAAAATGATTTCAGTGTTGTTGGTGCTCTTAATACCCAATGACTGAGAAGAGGAGTGTGATGTGGTAAGGGAGATTTTTTTTTGTTCTAGAGTCTGGTCACTTAAAGTTTTTGAATATTTACCACCAATGGGAATTGAATTAAGGTCATAGAGCCTTGTGCAATAATTACTTTTTATAGCTCAAGGTTTTTTAAAAAGGTTTGAGAGGTGAGGTCTTAACTTTTGGAAATTATCAATATGTTGAAGATAACACTAACATTGTTTGGTCCTGACTTGTACATCATGAGGAAAGCCACAGGTTCTGTGTATTTTCTTAACTCGGTGATGTTGAAGGGCGCGGAGAATACATGAACATCAAGACTAGAAGTTCGTTCCATTTTCACTTGATCAATGAATTGTATGGGATATGGTATGAACCAAACAATATAGTGTATCATGATCTGGTTCTAACTACTAAATAGTACATGTACTGTGTGAATGTTATGGAGCCACAGTGGCTGAGTTAGCTAGGACCCATGTTTTTGTCAGTTAGGTACTCTGATAGTTGATGTTGGAACATAAGAAGTTGAATAGGGAGAATAAATCATCCATGGATGATGATATGGAGATCTTGAGAAGAGAGTATGTAGAGGACAAGAGGTAAGGATAGAGGAAGGATAAGGATAGGAGGGATATGCATCAACAACATATTATTATTCATGGAATTAATGATAGAACTTCTACTTACCTGAGACCCAAGAAATTGGGATTGTATACTATAATTGGAAATGAAATAGTATACATTTCATACTATTATCATTCCTCAATTCACCTTGAATAAGCACATGTAAATAACCTTTTTAATATTTATCTACCCTTCTATGATGGAATTTTTTTGTGGTGTCTTTCATTAGGGATTTTGTGTGTCCTAATTATTATTATCAATTTGAATATTATTTTCAAAATATGAAAAATATTTATAAATATTTATTTTAATAATGTATTATTTTATTAATGAAATATTGAACGTATATAATAATATCATATAAGAAACATTTATAGAATTATAGAAAATTTTATATATATGAAAGGATATTGATTCAAGAAATACTCGTACCCCGTCTCGATGTGCATGATCACACTCTTAAATCCTTCAATAATGAAGTATAAAATTTAATAATCAATTATTTTATAATATTATTTATATTTTTTTCTTTTAAATTTAACCAATTATATTTATTCATTTTCCAATTAATAGTCTTTTAAATTTTTTACAAACCATTAATTTGTTATAGTTTTATATTATTTCTTATTTTTTTGGTATGGATGTATTATTCTTGGATGTATACTCATGTGGTCATCATTTTTAGAAACATAATTCAAATTATATATAGTTTTTTGATGGATTTATAGAGTCCCATGATTATGTCATGGATGTGAATATTATAATCTCTAAATAATATATTATGATTCATTCATTTATGAATATTAAATTTATAAAAAATATATATTTTAACAATGAATAAATGTATACATTTTACCATAAAATAATTATAAACACCACTTAAATTCATCATCAATACAATATATTCTCAGTATTTAAGTTATTATAATCATCAATGATGAAAATTTTATAGCATTATTTATGTAGGTGGTTAAACCGATCCAAACTTGAACATGCTATAATTAATGGTTAAATATGAAATAGATGTATTATAATATCATTATTATAAAAGTATAATTATAATATTTATATGTTTTAAAAGTTTAATATAAAATTATATATGAATGGAAATGTGAATATAAAATAAAAACAATGAAAATTAATTATCACATAAAGGAAGAACTTCGATTTTTCTATTGGAAACCTTCCTTGTTTAGAGGGAATGGATATTTTTCTTGAATCAATGTGCTTAAAAAGGTGTTATATTCATGAATAAAAGATAATTTTGGTAGATTATTCCTAGATAATAGAATTATTTAGAATGGAAAGAGGGATTTTCCATTTATAAATGAAAATGAGTGACATTTCTTTGGAAACATGAGGTAGGTGAAGGGAAAACTCAGAATCACATGAGAGTTTGGTGAGTTAGGGGAGAAATTGTTCTTTGTAATAATAAAATATACTTATAAACCTATAAATGGTATTTTATAGTATTTATATATCAATTTACATATTCAAAATTCATTCTATTTCATATTTTATTTGTTTTACCATATTTTTTATATTTATTTATTTACAAAAATTAATATTTTTTACAAAAAATATAATATATTCCCTCTTTAATATTTTTAATATCATGATTCTAAATTGATCATTCATTTTATCAAATTAAATCTCTATATATTTTAATTTTGGCTTTTAAATAAAAAACATATAATACATTGAAAAATCATTTTTTGGAAAAAAAATATTTTTCAATGAATGGTCATATTTCTATTTCTTATCATTCCCTAATTTTTCAATTTATTTTAATGATTCATTAATAAAAGTAAAAAATACCATTTATTATACCTTAATAAAATCTATGTATGGATTACATTATTGTTACAGTAACTTAATATATTGATCTGGAATTTGTATACCCAATGACCATATATACCCTATGACTATATAATGACTGAATTACCTTTTCAATCCTATATATAGTTTTAAATAATTCTTTAAAATAATTCATAGTATTCCCTTATTCATAATATCTATCACATTTCTAATATTCTACATGCTTTCAATAGTTATACTCGATGATATAATCTTTACAGGAGACCACAAAGAAGAATCCTTTAATCTTGAATCCTTTTTATTTACTTGTGATTGTAGTCCTTCAATAATTTTCATAATTCTATTTCATATAGATTTCATTTAATAACATTAATTTAATTTTATATTATAATATTTTACCTTAATAAAATAAGTTATTATTCATTTTAACTCATTATTATGTCTTAGAAAAAAAATTAACACATGAAAATTATTAAGTGAAAATTCATACTAAATATAGAATCCCACCTTTTTAGTACATAAAACTATAATTACATAGTACAACATTTAATAATATAAATAATTTTTGAGGTTATGCTTCTAGGAAAATAGTAATAAAATACATGAAAAAATAAATATTCAACTAATATACTCAAAATAAGTATTTATAGATCCATAATAGGTTACTTTTACTACATCTCATATCTAATGGACATATATCAAATGATGGGATATGATAAAAGCCAAGTAAGGGAATAAAAAAAGGAAATATTTAATAGGTGATATGTGGCATGATCATAAGAACCTAAGTTTTATCATAATATAATTATCATGAAGTATATAATTAAATATGTTTATAACATAAAAATGAGACATTCATAATCATATCACCAAGTTTTATCACTAAGGTCTCGTAAAATGTAATTATGAATCTTATTCACTAAGGTATCGCAAAACATTTAATATTTAGAGATTATTTATTTATCCAATACATTTGAGTGATACCTTGGGGAACCATTCATATTTTTAAATTATTATGTTTCACATAGATCATAATATAATATTTCACTAATAAACCATGAGAAAAAGTGAATGGGTTTCATGTAAAAGTCATTAAATTCATAAATGATTAATGATATTATAATTACATAATTTTTAACCCATGATAAAGGAATGTGTGTTTCATATCTGGAAGTCCCCAATAAATGAATAATGGTTACATCTAGGTGAATACTATTGAATAGATAAATGTATCCAACATTCATAACATAAGTAAATTTCATGGATATGAAATAAAAATAAAGTAAATATTTCGGCAATATAAAAGGTATACAAAAAATGATTATTTAATAATATTAGTGAGAGTTTATTTAAGTATCTCATTATTATAACATAATTTTTATAGTAATAGATTCATTTAAATTCATTAATTATAATAAGATGAAAAGATGTTACTAATAGTAATGTACTTGAAAGTAATGGAGGAAAGAGGAAGAGAATTCAATTAAATTAAATAGTTTCTTTCTAGAACATAAGGATAACAACTTATGACCTTAAGAGCTTAAGGGAACATTTAAAGGAATCTTTGGGAGGTAAAATGATAATAACTTCAATTATAATGGATTTTAATTGCATAGGAATAGAGGTTTGGTATATAAATACAATAAAAGTGGAGAAATTGTTTAATAATTTATAAATATAGGTTTAGGAATTCTAGGATATGGAAAATAAAATAACAGTAGCTTACTCATGTTTTTTTCTCATGGTTTTATATATTTAAGTCTTTTTTATAATATTTTAATAAATTAGAACCGAAATATATTTTTCAATATTACTTTATTCATAGAGAAATAAATTTTCAACAATATATAGTTCTAAAAATTTTAATTTCCATTTTATACTTTGGAAAGTAATTTATAGTTTTGGAAATTGATTTAAATCCATTAAAATATATAATACTAATAAAATAGAATTTTTTATGAGAAGAATATTAACATAATTATAAAATCACTTTTATGTATTTATTATGTCCAAATATTTAACGTATATTATATAGTATTTTATATTTTACCAAAAAATTGACTGTTTTAGAAAATTAGAAAAAATCCACCATTGGATAATTTCAATGTTCATGTTTCAAAAATGAAATCCATTTTCTTCAAAAAAAATAAAAAAAATGATAAATTCAATTTTTAAATATACAATAATTATTTATTTAAAACCACCGGTTTTTATTAAAAAATAAAAAATTTATCCCATAGAAAAAATATATACAGTTGAATAAAAAAAATTTCTAAATATAATTTGTTGTTTTAAACTTTGTATATACCTTTATAGTATTCTTTTTAAATATATTTCAATGAAAATTATATATATTTTTTCCATATAATAAAATCATGGGCTCTTTGTATAAAAATCTATTTTATCATATTCTCTGATAATATGATTTTTTATATAGTTTTTTAACATTAAATATGAATGTGGAATCAATAATACTATTAAATAATTGAACATTAATAATAATAGGTCCTAGATACATAACCCCTTATTATAGTGGTATAGACTCTTAGGATAAGTTGTTGAATAATGGTAATTTTGTGAGGTGGTTTGTCTAGAATTGATCTAATGGTGATCTCAACTTGATGGAACTTCACTCATAGGTGATTTTTTGAGCCTCACTTGTTGAAGTTATTCTTGTGATTGATCAAGAGAAAAATACAATGATGCTACCTCCAAACCTAGATCTTAAAATGAGTATCATAAGGCATGATTATACTGGTTGAGACTATCGTTTCTTCATTCTATAATTAATTAAATTTTATCATTATCCTTAATATATATTAACCCTAAAAACTAGTTTATAACAGCTATATTACCAACTATAGTAATTCCTAATGGTTATATAGATCAATGGTCATATTGACCAATAATCATGTAATTGTAATCTAACGATCATACCCTAACAATAATATTTCCAATTACATCCTATATATAAACCATAAAGAATCAACATTTCATACTTTATTCCTAAAGGTTTTTAAAATTCCTTTGATAATTTCTATCATATTCCAAATTTTTATTTTTATTTTAGTAGTTTTCATGGCAGCTTTAATCTTCATGTAAGAGCTTAATCCTATGGAGTATAACATTGTGTGGTCATTGTTATTTGGTTTTTATGTCCCTTTATTTGTCTTATTTATAGTATTTGTTATTATTACATGACATGTAACTTTTCTTATTTGTAAAATTATTTCTATGTACTTCCATTGTAAAATGAAATAAATAGTTATTATGAAAAATAAGAGTTCATTTATTAATCAACTAATTAATTTTTAGGTCGTTTCATTTTCCTTGAAATTTGTGTCATGCATAAAAATAAATGGGGTTGTTTTTACTTTATTTGTTCTCATAGTTCCCACATAGATTCATCAAATGTGTGATTTATCAATAGTAATTTCACAAGCCATTTTTTCTTACTCATCGGAACTTATTCACTTCTATCAAAAATCTATAGCAATTCCTCTTCATATGAAAATTTAGGTTCCAATTTCTCACCAAAAATATTTAGTACATGTGTTGGGATTGGAATAAATTTTCTTAGTAGAGATATGTGGAATACACAATAAACATTGGAAAGATTTGGTAGTGATTCCAATTGATAAGAAGATGATCCAACATACTCAATAATATAAAATGGTCTATTGTAACTTATACTTAGTTACACCTTCTTTACAAATATCATAATGCCTTTTCATGGTGATATGATTATAAATACATGATCCCCAAAATAAAATAATAGGTATTTCCTTCGATTATCCGCATAACTTTTCTTCTAACTCTAAACAACCTTGATGTTTTTATAAATCACTTATATACTTTCTATAGTATCCTTAACCATGTATGATACCAACAGTTTCCCTTCTCTAACTTCATATAAACATGTTTGTGTTCTAAACCTTTTTTTAATGAGATCATCAAAAGGTACCTTTTGAATACTGAAGTAGAAATTGTTTTTATAGTATAAATCAATAAGTGGAATATTTTTTCCCAACTCCCTTGAAAATCAAGTTAGATATCCCTTATCATGTCTTCCAATGTTTGAATGTTCCTCTCAGAATTCCCATTAGTTTGAAGATGATAGGTTGTTCTTAGGTTGATTTATATATTCAAAACCTTTTTAAGGATCCTCTAGATTATAGAAATATATCTTGAATCTCATTCATAAACACTCAATAATGGTACTCCATGGTTTCTCATTACTTATTGAATATGTAGGTTATCCAAGCACTCTAGAGAGAAATAATCTCTTATTGAAATGAAATGGGAATAATTTTTTAACAAATTAATGATTACCCATATAGCATTATTTCTATTAGTTATATTAGGTTAGACAGTGAAAAATTATATAGTGATGTTATCCCACTTCCAAAAAGGTATGGGTAGTGGTTACAATACCACTTTGGGAAGTTTTCACTACACCTTCACATATCGACATGCCAAGAACCCTAAAATTTAATTGATAAATTCCCTATTCATATTATCCCACTAATAATTATCACAAAGGTCCCTCTATATTTTAGTGATTTCAGGATATATAGTGAATGTGTATCTATAATATTAACCCACAAACACCTTCTTTATCTCTATAATAGATGATAATATAGCCTTGTACCAAATTTAAATACACTTTTTTGAATAATATTTAATTCCATAAACTTCCACTTTTTCACAAACTAAATCTAATTTTTCATCAAAGGATCATCTCATTGAGATTTCATGATCATTTATAGTAATGAATATTGAGAAATAATTTGGGATAGTATTGATAATGACCCTTCCCTTATTATTCCCACATATAACCTTACTAGGCCCTTGATCAATGGATATACTTCAATCATCGTCATTATAAGAACACCAAGATCTTTCTTTCTCAATACATCTATGACTTTTTCTACTCTTACAAGGGTGATAATGAATCGAACAATCATAGTATTTAAGGCACTCCAACAATATCCTTTGTCTCATGTTCAATTAATTTTGTTTGAATATATAGATAAAACTTTGGTGGTCTATGTATATATCACATTTTTTAACATAAAGATAGGGTCTTTGTATCTTCAATGAAATAATGAATGAAACTAACTCCAAATCATGAGTAGGATAATTTATATCATGAGGGTTTAACTATCGAGATTCATAAGCGATCACCATTCAATTTTACATGATGACACATCCAATATGTTTTTGAGATATATCACTATTGATAAAAAATCCTTCCCTGAATGAGGGTAGAGATATCATAGGTCCACTAACCAACCTCTTATTCAGTTCTTGGAAATATTTTTCACACTTTTTTATAGATAAACCTACTCCTTTTTCATGTTATATTGGTTAGTTTATTATAAATCTATGACTTTTTTTCATAAACCTTCTATAATATCCCACAAATTCTTGGAAACTATGAATATTAGTAATTTTTGTAGGACATGGACAGTCTTCTACAGTCATTTTCATTACTGGATCTTCTAATATTCCTTCACTAATCACGATGTGTCATAATAATGTGACTTTTCATAAATATAAATCACATTTAATGAATTTACAAAACAAAATATCTTTCATTAGAGTTTTTATTATGACCCTTTGATGATCCTCATGCTCATCATGAATTTTAGAATATATCAAAATATAATAAATCAATTCCACCACAAATTTATCAAGGTAATCCTTAAATACTCTATCCATCATATCCATAAATATGGTAGGATAATTATTCAATACAAAGGGTATAACAACTAACTCATAATGACCATATCATGTTTTGAAGGTAGTCTTTGGGATATCTTCTTTCTTCATCTACAAATGATGATATTCTAATTGAAGGATAATCTTATAAAATAATTGAGCCCCTCGATGTTAATTAAATAATATTCAATCCTAATAAGGGGGTATTTTGTACTTACTATGATCCCATAAAGATCCATATATTCAATTCCTAGCTACATCAATTCATATTACTTTTTCACAAAGTAAAAAATTTATTCCCAAGGAGACACACTTGTTTAAATAAATCATTTTACCAAGATGTCTTTTAGTTGTTTCTTTATGTCCTCTAACTCCACACATGCCATTCAAAATGGAGTCTTTGATATTGGTTGGGTTCCATGTATGAGTTCAATGGAGAACTCTACCTCTATTTTTGAGGGAGGTCCTTGCAACTCTTCAGGATATAAATCAATGTATTCTTGAACAAATAGTAACCTTTATATCATTATAATTTCATTTTATTTTCCCTCTTCATTTGACATCTTGATAAATAATACTATATGAGGTGATTCTAGAAAAATATCAGGATCATATATCTCTCTATTGAAAATAACTCCGGTTTGTCTATTCAATACCACTAAAATTTCATTTCTTCTATAGTTGATCTTATAATTAAACATTGAGAGTCAATTCATACCTAGTATAGTATCAAATTCCACCATGGTAATAACTACTATATATGTGATAACATTTTACATGAAAAAGTTGATAATAGAGTTTCTATATAAATTTGATGTTTGGATAATCACTCTGGGAGTCTTAACTAATAACTATACTTCTAGGCTTGTTTATATATTACTTGTAAACATGGATGAAATAATTGAATGCATAGAACTAGAGTCAAATAATGTACATGATATCTTTGAGAACAAAATAAGTATATCTGCCACCACATCATTTGAATAATCTACTTTACCCTTATTAATTGTGAAATTATGAACATTATCCCATGTCCTATACTAAGGTTGATGGTGAATACCCTCCCTTATCTTCTAATTTGGACATTGATTTCTAGTGTTCCCAAGCTATCTATACTTGAAGAATTAAAATCAATGATTTACTTCCTCTATATTACCTTTGATGTTTTCATTGAAATGTTGAGGATTCACCTAACCATGATAGTTCTGAGATTTATGGCTATCTCTTATTACATGTAGAACTTTCTACTTACATGTATATAGTTAACCAATTTTTTTGTCCCACATTCATTTATAATGGGTTGTTTCAGTTTCTTTCCTTCTCTTCCATGATCAAAATTCTTCATTGAGTTTGGATATATTTCTCTCTTCTTTTCATTAGGCCTATAAGACTAATGTGTATCTCTAAACTCTATTTCAACCTTGATAGAAATATTTACTATCTCCTCATAACTTTTATAGTCTCTATTTTTAATATTCCTGATTTGTTGGGGCCTTAGTTTTCCAAATAACATTCCATATTTTCCCTTAGGATCCATTAGAATGCAAGAGGTTCATCGAGACATTCATGTAAAGACCATTTCATGGAATCCCATAGACTCATTGACCTTCTTAATTATATCTATGAATTTTTTATATATTTTTTTTACATTGAATGAGAAAAATACTTGTTGAAAAATATTCTCCTAAATTCTTCCCATTCCATAGATGTAATCTCCCCTCTTAGCTTTGGGTTCTAAATTACTGTCCACCAATGGTCAGCTTCTCCTTCTATGTGGTAAACTACCAGGGACACATTCTATATAATTGAACAATATAGTATAAAAAATATATCATCTATTAAGGTAATACATTGTTTTAAAATTAATAGATCAATATATCCACTAAAAGAAAGTGGAAATTAATGAATAAAGGACTCAACTACAAGTTGTTCCCTTCGAGGGGAATCTAAGTGCTCAATATGATTCTAGTTATTACTCATTACCTAAAATAGTTCATTTTTCATCCTCATGAAGTTTCAATTCCATATTCGATAATTTTATGAATTTCATTAGTGGATCCTATGTTGACCTCATCATTTATGTGGTCCCTAATATTTCATTCTATTTTTAAAAATGAGAATACCATAGTGTGAACCATGTAAATTTTAGGAATATTTTAATTCTAAAGCTATCTTAGGTCCCAAAACAAAATTATTCAAATATGTTATTATTTAATCCCCTCTAATGACTATTACATTTTCTATATATCCTTTATAATGGTTCAAAAAATCATGTTATTAACCAAAAAACAGCCTCCAGAAGTGTCAAACCATATTTCCAACAAGTTATATTTTTTATGAACAAGGAGATGGCCATGTTAATACCCAATACGTCTTTTTTATGGTTATTATCCCTAAGTAAAACTATTCCATATCTACATCCACATGTTTAATCTAGACTGGGATATCATTTCTTGGAAACCACTCTATTTATA
Source organism: Viscum album (assembly GCA_963277665.1). Lineage (NCBI taxonomy): Eukaryota > Viridiplantae > Streptophyta > Magnoliopsida > Santalales > Viscaceae > Viscum > Viscum album. The sequence goes on along the minus strand of OY728126.1, from coordinate 274,312,962 downwards.
ATTAACTGAAATCTTAGGATTTTTCCTATATTTAGAATTATCCTTAAGGTTCATACTAACGTTTTATAGTCCTAATTTAGACAAATAACTAAAACATCCTTTAATACCAACTATAGAATCCCACCTTTTTAATATAAAAAAATATTTATATAGTACAAAATCTAATAATACAAAGGATCTTTTGAGGTTTAGTTTCATTGAAATTAGGAACATATTACATGAAAATATAAACATGCTTCAAATAAACTTGAAAGGATTATTTATAGATTTATACTGGGTTATATTTTCTACATCTCATATCATGTAGACAAAAATCAAAAGGAATGGGTGATCATAAATCCAAATAAGGGAATAAACAAAGGAAATATTTAGTGTGTAGTCATGAGGCATAACAACATGTCATGATCAAAAGAACATGTGGCATATCAAAATTGAATGATCATGGATCATAACATGGAAATGTTCAACATAAAAATGATACATTCATAAGTATACTACCAAGGTTATTTACCAATGATTCAAAAAACATAATTACCAAATTTATTAACTAAAGTTTCATAAAACATGTGATCTCTATAATTTATTATTTAACAAATTAATTGGAGAGCTATCATGACACACCCTTCATATATTTAAATCCATGTGTGCTACATATATCATAAGAAAAAATTTTATTTATAACCTATGGGAAATAATGAATAGGTTTCATGAAAAATTCATTAAATTTGTAAATGCGAAAAGGCATGAGCATTATAACATTTTTAAGCCATGAGAAAGAAATGTGGGTTTCATATTTGGAATTCCCCATTAAATGAATCATGGTCATGTCTAGGTGAATACCCATGAATATACACTATGGAAAAGTTGGGTTTATCAAATGCTATCCTTTATCAATTCTAGCTAAAAGTGTTGATAAACTCCCCCTTTATCAGTGATACCAAAACCGCTGATAAAGGGGGGTCTTTATCAATTCTAAAAAAAAGTGCAGATATAAGTGGTCTATATCGATGATAAAAAAAGTGTTGATAAAGTCTCCTTTATCACCATTTTTTTATAAGACTAATAAATGGGTCCCTTTATCAATACTGATAAGGTGGGGGTTATTAGCACTAAAAATGTGTCAATAAGGGCCCCACAGTATAAGCGCTTTTTTCTAGCACTGATAATGTTTATATTTCATAATAAAAAATATATTTCATTAAAAATAATATATTAATATTTATATATTTATATATTTATATATTTATATATTTATATATTTATATATTTATATATTTATATATTTATATATTTATATATTTATATATTTATATATTTATATATTTATATATTTATATATTTATATATTTATATATTTATATATTTATATATTTATATATTTATATATTTATATATTTATATATTTATATATTTATATATTTATATATTTATATATTAATATATTTATAAATTTATATATTTATATATTTATATATTTATATATTTATATATTTATATATTTATATATTTATATATTTATATATTTATATATTTATATATTTATATATTTATATATTTATATATTTATATATTATATTTTTTAAAATATGATTTAGATAAAGATAAATATGCATTAATACAAATTATATATGATATTTAGTAAAAAATGATTATAAAATAATTATAAAAATATTATTAATTAATAATTCTCTAATTATTATCAACTAAATTTCATTTAATAATAATTGGATGATATAAAAATTCAATAAACTAATGAATGATCTTAGATAAGTTGAAAATGTGACTTGAACATCAAACAACCATAAATTTTGATCTGGGTGTCAATTTGAGCTCTACCATGTATGAAATCAATTCCTACAAAGATATCTACATTGTTTTGACCTGGGTAACATGAGTTGCTATTTTTTGAGGTTAAAAAGGCCTAAAAGACCTCTAAAACAAAGTTTTTAGATGGTATCCTCTATTTTTTTAATATTCGATAATATCATAGCATCATTTAAGAGTCTTATTTTCCTTTTTTTAGTGAAGGATTAATTTATTATGAGATCTTACAATCATATAGATATTACGATTTTGAAATTTTATCATTTTTCATATTTTAGTTTTATTTATAAGTAAATTGATGCTTATTTTCTTATATTTACAAATAATAAATCAATTTTATAAATACATATTTAAAAAAAATACATAAAATGATTTTTAACATATATAAACCTAATGTAAATAAATAATATTCATTTTATTTAAACTAAAAAATTGTCAATTGTATTTAGCTTATAAAAATGTATTAATATGTGTGTATATACCTATACAGGTAATTTTTATTTATAAACATGTGTGTGTCAATATAAAAATATATATTTATATGAATATTCTAATATATGATAATAAATACATATATATATAAATATTTCTACATGTATGTGAGAAATATAAATGTTTATTTATGTGCTTAAATATTTCAAAATGTGGGTTTGTGTGTGTGTGTCAATATTGTGAAAATACATCATATATATATGTGTGTGTATGTAATTTTATAAATAAATTATCACAATTATCATTAAATGTTGTATATAAACATATTTACAATAAATATTTATAAATAAATTATAAAACATTTAAATGAAAATATAAAAATACATGTGAATATGTATAAATATATATTTGTAAATATATAGTAATATAAATATATATTTAATGTATTAAATTTATATCTAGCCTTGTTTTAAAAATGTATTTTATATCTAGCCATATTTTAAAAATGTATATTATATTTAGCCACATTATAAAAATGAATTTATATCTAAATATACAATATATAGACATATTTTAGAAATGTATTAAAAATAATGTCTAACTATTTTTTTACAATATAAAAATATACGAATATATATACTTATACCAATGTAGATATAATTTTTATATATACATACATGTGTGTACCAATAAACAGATATTTTTCTATATTTATATTCTAAAATATGTAAATGAATATTAATGTATAATATATTTAAATAAATATAAGTATAAATTAATCACACACACACAAAAATATTTTTTATAAATATATTTAAAAATAATTATATAAATATATGAATAAAAAAGATATGTGTATATATATAAATAAATATAAATATCATAAAATATACAATAAAACATGTAGGTTTTAGTGGTAAAGCCATTCATATCACAAAATGATGTTCAACAATTGAATCTAGGTTCGCACAGTGGTGAACAGGAGGATGTGAAGTGTGAAAGAGTTGATGAAGTAGTTTTTTGAGTTTTGAAAAAGGGGAGTGGTGGATGAACATGCATAGGCTACAGTGGGTGGGGTGGAAGGGTTGGGGAAAATAACTTACAGGGGGATTTGACAAATGGGTGGGTAAATAACTATTTTTTTAAAATTTTATCATCTTTTTTAAGCACTGATATAGGGGTCCTTTATCTATGATTTTTTTAGCACTGATAAAAGGGATATTTTTACATTTCATAGATTAATAGTGCTTTTTTAGCACTGTTAATTCCAATTTCTAGCATTGTTAATAGCTCAACTTTTAGAAGTGATAGAAATGGACTAGGTATTCAAAATATAAGGATATTGCATTGAAATTAAAGAAAATCAAAGGAAATATTTTTGTAGTATAACATGTATACAAAAAGGATTATATAATTATATTATTGAGAGGGTAGGGAATTATCAAATTAATATTACAAAATTTTTAGAGTAATGTATTCATTTAAATACATGAGGCATAATAAGATGAAAATAATTTTCTAAAATGGAAGTACTTGAAAGTAATGAAGGAAAGAGAAAGAAAATTATATTAATTTTATGATTTATTTCATATAACATTAGGATGACACCATAAGGGAACTTTAAGGGGACTCTTTGGGAGGTAAAATGACCAAAACTTCATGGATAATGGATTTGGAGTGGAGAAAAGTGGTTAGATTGGTGGGTATTTATAGTAAAGGAGGAATTGTTTAATAATTTATAAATATAGGTCTTGGAATTATAGGTTGTGGAAAATGAAAGGAAATTTGTATACCCATGGTATTTCCTCATGATTTTAGACATTTAAGTTATGTTCTATAATATTTTAATGAATTATAACTGAAATCAATTTTATAATATTACTTTGTCCATGGAAAAGTAAATTTTTACAGAAAATATAGTTTCAAAAATACTAATTTCCATTTTATACTATGTAAAGTCATTTGTATGTTTGGAAAATGATTTAAATACATGAAAATAAATAATATTGAAAATAATAATATATTTTCATCGTATTTTATGTTTTATAAAAAAATTGACTTTCTCATAAAATTATAAAAAAAAATTATCATTTCCTAATTTCAACATGATTGATTTAAAAATATAATAAATTATACTAGAAAAAATTTCTAAATATGGGGAAAATATTTTTATTTATAAATTATTTATTTATTGGAAACCAAAATTTTTTATTATACAATGAAATTTATATCCATTATAAAAACTATGTATAATTGCATAAAAATATTTTAAAAATAAATTTTATTGTTTTCAACCAGTTATAAACCTTGTTATTCTTTTTTAAATTAATTTCAATGAAAATAATATATATATATATAAGAAAATACAATCATGTTCTCTTTGTATAAAAATATATTTTACCATATTCTCAAATAATATTCATTTTATATAAGGGTGTAACATTTAATAAGAAAATAGATTCAATAAAACTATTAATTCATTTCTAAAATAATTACACCTTGATACTATTATGGCATAGATATATAACCCCTTATTATAGCAACATAGGCTCTAAGGGTAAGGTGTTTGTTGGTGGTAGCTTTGTGAGGTGGTTCAGTCAAGAATGAACTAGTAGTGATCTCCACTAGTTAGAACTTCTCTCGTAGGAGATTTCTTTCAAGCTTCACCTGTTGAATCTCTACTTGTTCTTAATCAAGATAAAACCCCAACAATGCTATATCCATCCCAATCTATGAAAAATGGGTTTCATAAGGTATGATTCTACTGGTTGAGACTGTCATTTATTCCTTTTTCATTCAATTAACTATTATCATTACCCTTAATATAAACTAACCCTAACGATCACTTTATAATATATATATTAAAAAAATTATAAATCCCAATATTTATATAGGCCAACAGTCATATTGACCAATGTTTATGTAATAATAATCTAATATACATACCCTAACAATCACATTTCCAATTACAACCTATTTATAATCCATTAAACATCAACATTTACTAATTTATTACCAATGTTTTTTACAATTCCTTTGATAATGACTATCATATTCCTAAATTTTCTTTTTTATTTAATATATTTCTTATAAATTTTAATATTCCTATTATAGTTGGATCCTATGGAGTATTCCATTTAATGGTTTTTATGATTTGGTTTTTATATCCCTGTACTAGTCTTAGATGTAGTAATATTTATTACTACTTAACATGTAATGTTCATTTTTTTATAAATTTATTTCTATGTAATTAAATTTTGCAATAAAAAATTACTCCTTATGAAAATAAGAGTTATTTTATTAATAAAAGAAGGAATTTTAATTTTGTTACACTAAAAATATAGGGTTTTACATTCTCCCCCTTAAAAATTACCCTTGAAATTTCTTTACATAAATGAACAAAAATGAGGGTGTTCTTGTCTCATTACATTTTCATGTCCCCATATCACATCCATACTCTTATGATTTCATTACAAAACTTTTACTAGATGAATGTTCATGTTTTATATTACATTATCTCTATGATCCAACATATCCAGCAATTTTTTATCATAAGATAGATCATTACCTAGTTATACAAAATATACATTTAGTGCATGTGATGGACCTAGTATGTACTTCATTTGAAGTGATCCATAAAACACATTTTACACTTATGAGAGGTCCATTAGAAGTTCTAACAGATAATATATAGTCCCCAAATGATAAAAAATTTCAGAGGGGCTGATATATCATTTGATCAAAATTCCCTTCCAAAATTGCATAACCATATTTCATATTGATATTTAAAGGAATTATTTTTCTCAAACATCAAACTCTATATATCTTCAATGATTATTTTCATTGCTCTTATAACTAATTTTTGATACTTTAATATATTTTTGAATAACTTGAATCTTCACAGTTATTTCCTGAGAAATAACTAATCCCAATATCTTTTGATCTCCAATATCATTATAACATGTTAGAGTTATATATCTCTTCCCATATAGAACATTATATAGAAAACTTTTAATGATTTAGTGGAAAATGTTGTTATATTGTACAAGAGCAGTGAAATATGTTGATCCCAACCTCCTTTGAAATATAATGAGCATTATCTCCCTATACTATAAAATGTTTTAATATTACTTTAAAATTAATAATTAATTTTAGGATGATAATAATTGAAAAAAATAGTTTTGTATCCAACTACCATTGAATACATGTCTAGAAAGATGACGTGAACCTTGGATTATATAATAAAATTAAAACAGGTACTCTATATAGCCTTTCCACTTTCTTGATATATATATATAAATATATTCTATAAAGTTTATTGAGTGAAAATCCTCATGAATATCAATGAAATGAGATAACTATGTAAGCTAATTAACCATAACCCATATAGGATTGTTTCCTTATAGGTCTTGGGAAAACCAATATTAAAATCTATGGAAAAATTCTCCCATTTTCATATAGATATGGATAATGGTTTCATCATTATCTTAGAATTTTTATGTTTGACATTAACTTTTTGGGAGACAAATCATTGTGATTAATACTTTTTAATATCCATATTTATGTTGTTCTATCGAAATTTTTCTTGGAGATCTTTATACATCATTCTATTGACTAGGTAAATATAAAACGATGAGATATATGCATCATACAAAAGTTCCATCTTTATTTTTAGTATGTATAAGACTCATAATCATATTTCAAATCATATATATCCATATCTTTAAAGTTTATACTCTTGAATATTTACTACATTCTTTGGTAACTCAATATCTTCCATTTATGTCTCTTTGATCCTCACAAGGACAAATGTTTGAGCATTCATTTTTATAAGGTGGGATTTTATCCCTTATGACTTCCATGTCTATAATTTATATATCTATGAATATTAGGTCTGTTTTAATCCTCATTATCAATAATATAACATTATCCTTCCTGTATAAATAAACAATAACCCTAATTTTATCCCCGAAAATATAATGCAGTAAGAATTCATAATCCTTGATTAACTCTAACTATCTCTTATAGAACATATTAAAATCCTTTTGCGTAGATATATAATTTAATATCTTGTGATTTATTTATATACGACACATGTAACCATAAAGATAATTCCTCTAAATCTTTTATTCAAATAATATCATTGTTAATTCCAAACCTTGTATCAAGAAATTTTCTCATGGGACATGAATGGTTGCATGGTATATACTATCACATTTTATCCTTTTCATGAGAACAAAACCCAATAAGTTTTCTTAATTCATCACTATATATCACAAAAACCTTATCTATAATAAGTTAATGTGGTTATAGGTGAAATGACCATCCTCTTATTAAGCTCTTTGGAGTTATCATCACATTATTCCATACAAAGAGACTTCACCCCCTCTGAGTTAACATGGTTGGTGGATTTTAAAATCATAATAAATTTCACACAATGTGTCAATAGTTTTCAACTAATCCAAGGAAGTTTCATATGTAAATTATATCTGTTAATTGGCACCATTATTCAATCATTTCCATCATTTAAGGATCCACATATACACCCTCTAATGTTATTACATGAATCACGAATGAATCTTTTTAAATCCATAAATCACACATTCTAAATTTGGTATATAGTTTTTAATTTATTAATGTATTTAACATAATCACTAAATTCTATTTATTCTCTTCTTTTTTGTTGAAATGTATGAGAATAACATCAATAAATACTACCATGAATTTATCTAGGTAATATCTAAAGACTCTATTCATAAAATACATGAATATAGGTAGGTAATTTTTGAGTTTTAATGGAATCACTATAAATTAATAGTGTCTATATATTGTATAGAATGTAGTATTTGAAATATCCCCCCTTTTCACCCTTTGTTGATAAAATCCAAATCAAAGATCCATCTTTAATAAGTATTGATCCCCATAAATTTGATTGAATAATTCATTAATACGAGGTGGGGGATACTTATTCTTGATTTCATTATTATTATGCTTATGATAATCAATACAAGGAGGCATTAACTTATCCTTATTCTTAACAAAGAGGACTCATGCATCCCATTGTGAATAAATTAATAATATAAAATTATTATCAAGATTCTCTTGTAGTTTCTTCATTAATCCTTTCATTTCAACATGATCGATTATCAAAGGGATCCTTGATATGGGAATAACAATAGGTATAAATGTAATTTAACACTCAAACTCATGATTGATGGGAATTAAAATGAAATATTTAGGAAATAAATTAACATACTCCCAGGAAATGGAATATCTTCAATGTTGAGTTCTTCCCCAACCATTTGAGCTAGGTATCCCTCATTATTGGAAGTTAAAGACCATATATAGGAATTAATTTTCATATAATTTTCATAATTATCCTTTCATTGATATATGATCATGGGGTGATCTAGGATATGAAATGATATTTCCCTTTCTTGACCATTGATATAAGCTATATGTAGAGATATTCAATCCATGCTAAATATCAAATCAAATTCTACTAAAATATGGGAAATAGTATTTGTAAGAAGTATCTTTCTGTGAACATGAATCAGATAATATTTATATTATTGAGGCACAATCAACAAAAAATTAGGTTTTCTCACCAAAAACTCAATATATAATCTATGTGGGGTGATAAATAGTATTAGTGAACTTTCATGAGAGGAAGGAATATATAAAATAAGAATCAAGTAAAACATTCATAGTTTTTGAATGGATAACAAGTTCACATTTCACCAAATCATTTTCATGATCAAATTTAGAAATATTTATTGAATAATATCTTCCTAGATCCCTTGGTTTTCATAGTAGTTAACGTCAGTTTTCTTAATAAATTCTTGGTTTTTTGCATTTATTTTTATAATTACTAATCACTTTATATTTGAATTATCAAACTATTTATGGTTGACTAAGTGGAATATTATTTTTCTATAATGTGTTGATTTCACTATAAATATCTATTTGATAATCATTTGATTGATGGCCTCCTTTTCTATACATAAAACATTTTCCTATTCCTTTGAGGTGATCTCCCGAGCATTGTTTCCCATATTTTGGCATATAGGCAGTTGAATATTATTTCCTCTTTTTGATTTATCATTCAATATTTCAATAAACACCATTTTCCTCTTCTTATCCTAAAAACAATGAGTATAATATGATTTTCCAATTTACATTTCCATATTAAGAGAACATGAGTAATCACTTTTTAACTACCAAAGTCTATTTTTATTAGTGTTTCTTATAGACTTGGTTTTAAGAAACTAATGATTCAATCGATTTAACATTAATAATTAATCATAAAATAGTTGGGGTGACATGAAAATATCATTAAGTTTTATTTATTGGAAATAATAGATCTTTCCTCCTTCTACTTAAGCTCAAGTAATTCTCATTCCATTTTTATGTGAAGGGTTCAAGGAAAATATTTCTCGAAAAATATTTTATTAAACTCCCCTCGTACCATGGAGTTAATTTCTTCCTTCTACCTTTTCATCTTGTTCAAAGTAATATATATGTTTAATTAACCTTCCAAATGATAAATATTGAAAACCATCTTTTCATTCTACAAACATATATGGATAGAAAATATCTTCTATGTTGTTTTAATCCATTTCATGGTAATTAATGGATTGGGAGTTCCATTAGGGGGAGTTGTTCATTGTTGTATGAATTAATAATTATTGAGTAATTCATTATTTGGTGAATTTTGGAGTTCAACATGGTTTAGGTTATTATTTATAACTTGTGATATCTTGTAAAAAAGCAACCATGAAATTTTTAACAATAACTCCCATCCCATTCTATTGTTCATCAATATAATAATTAAATTGTCCATCACATTCATTATTTAATTGATTACTTATATTTATATCTATTTTGATAAAACTAAAAAAATTGAGTAGTAATAAACTATAATACATAATAAAATAAAAGTAAACAATCATTTGAAAAAAAATCCATTCTATGTTGTCTTAACCCGTGACACATTCTCTTCAACTAAGACTACATTATGTTTTATCTCATGATTATTAATTTTAATCCATTTGATTATGATGTGTTGTATTTTTTTCAATAATAAATTATGCATCACGACACTCCCCCACTGACACCCCTCATGGGACAATAGTGAATATGGGTGTGACCCCTGAATCCTACCTTCAATAGGTCATTAGTTGGTGACTACCACTGAGGGTATATAATACTCAAATGGTTGGAATTACCTTGAATATTCTCAAGAAAGGTTAAAGAACCACTAATCAACTACATAATATATATAAATCATCCAAATCACAATTCATGATGTTTTATACAATTAAAAATAAAAATTGAAAATAAACCACAAACCAATCATATGGAAGAGACCACATACTCCATCAACTCATGAATAACCTCCATGATCTAGTAATGGTCATCTCAACCAAAAACACACACTTGGTTCCTAATATATATATATATATATGGGTGAGAATACAAGTATACTCAGTAGGATACTCTTCGAATCTTCATGTTCATCTTTAGAAGAAGCATACTAAATCCCAAGTGAATAAATAGAGGATCCAACTCATTATCGAAATCCAATAAACTATATTTCTAACCTCAACAAGGATCACTCACCAAGTATCTCACAAAAGTAATATAAAAATGAAGAATAGATATAATAAGGGTTCCCCACAACCACTTTCCCACTAAACTAGTAACCCTAAACACCAATGAATTAAATATTATTTCTCTCATCCCCTTTATAAGACACACTACCCATTAGTGAATATGAATCACACCCACAAAAACAAAATTTAATCCCCATTATCATCACATCCCCATTTTTATAAATCCAAGATCTATCAAAACACTATGTAAATATATATACATCTTAATCCATTACATCTGGTACCTAGATATATAAATAATACAAGTATATTTTAAAACCTTAAGCTGTAAAAACATATATATACATGTATACATTAATTTAGAATCATTAAAAATAGTAAAGGTATATATAATATAATTTTAATCCATCAAATACCTTACATGTCCACATACAAAGTCTATTTATCAAGGATATAGTGGGGTAGGGGGACTAGTCATCCATCTATATCCTTTTAAAACAAGATATTGGGAAACACCAAGAATCCAAGGAAAAATATGGGAATCAATCAACCCAATTGACTTGGGTGGTATAGAATAAGAAATAACAATTTTTTTGATATATTTGCACACAACCATACTATGGGAATTACCTAACCCCGTACACTTCTTATAACACCATAATATTTTACTATATATCTTCTATTTAAATAAATATAATATGTTAAATATCTTATTACACATGCAAAACCAAAATAAAATAGACCAAAGAATACATTATTAAAATAATTAAATATGAAGTGAAACATCAATAAGAAAATTATAATAACAATAAAGCCTCAAGTAAATAAAAATATAGTAAATTTCATTATTATAAGAATATATATTTATATTCTTAGAGTTGGTGTCCTAGAAAAATCTTCTAAGTACTTGATTACATGTATTCATTATTTTGAATATTAATAAATCTTCTTATCCCATTATGATTGTTCCTTTGCATGACATAGTATGTGATAATGTTCTAAGAATATATGTCACACTGAAAGGCTATAACAGTTATCTACTATATTGAAAACATGTTGGTTCCACAATATTATTCTTGAATAAATGATCAATGGTTAGATGATATTGTATGTGGGGTCATAGAAGATATGGGATATCAAGGTTAGGAGGCTCAGAAGACATCAAGACACCATCTCATAGTGTTTTCCAATGGTAATCTTCAAGAATTGTGGTTATGATAATGGAACCTCAAATTAGAAATAAACATTTTTATGTATAATTGGATGTTAGTATCTGTGGACATGTGTATTAAACCTTAGAATTTAATATTTTTATAACCCTTTGATTAAAATGGAACTACCTGGATAAATCCATGGCTATGGTTTTCTATAAGAAAGTTTATTTCTAGAAAATCAAAGAGTCATCAAGAACATAGGTTGATAAAACTAGTATGAAACAAGTTTTTAAAATAGTAACAAATACTAAATGTGTGAGGAAGTAGATGAATGGACATAAAGAGAGGAATTCCCATGGGAGGAACTACTGATCCCCACCAAATACAAATCCAAATCCTAATCTTAAAGGCTAAATCATCCAACCAACAAAGAATATACTTGTCCACTCTTCTCTTACCATACTATCATCTATTTAGCAGTCCAAGAAGGGATCCTCCATTAGAAAACAAATATTTCCCTTTTGACAATGAATATTTTAACCTTTTCTATAGTATTACCACTAGCTGTATGGCTGGTCTCTATCAGAAACACAAGATATTTTCCACTACATATAGAATTATTTTTTTAAAACTACACTACCATACTATTTATTATCATAGAATTTATGGATTTTGTTTTTTTATTATACAATATAACAATGTTATTTTTTATCATTATATGTGTCATTGGAAATTATATAGTTTCTTTAGGGTGAATTGAGATAATTTAAAATTTAAAAATCCAAATCATGATTGAAATAAATTCAAATAGTTTTAAAAGTAATTTTATGGAAGAGTAAGGGAACAATTTTTATAATTTTTTGGGTACCATCCCGGTCTATATTTTTACTTTTTCCATGGATTATACCTACTTAGAGGTCTTCACTAATATTTTCAACCTAATTTTTTGGTTATATATGTTTACAACAAATTAAACACAATCTCTTTCTTTTATAACCATGCTATGAAATTTCCCAATCCAAACATTAATCCCCAAGGCTCATAACTCGTATTTAATCCAATTAATGAGTTATAAAATTATTTAAACATGCACTATATTTTTTTATTGGGTAATCAAATTTTATATAATTCAAGTGATTATAGTGTAATTCTCAAATTATAGGTGCAGTTCATAGTAGAATAAAAAATTAATCAAAATTAAATTATATAAGATTGCTGGAAGTTTTGAATCAGCTTTAACATGAAAGGATGTCAGATGGAGTATAGGTTATGAGATTTAAATTTAAGGACCAAATTTTTATAAGTAATTTTGACCTACTAAGAATATTTCTTCTATATTTCCCAACTTTTTAACATCCTCGTTGATATTATACTTGTTGGTGCTTTAATTTTTTTGAATATTCCACTTTTAGGGGGAAATTAGATTCCCCCAATTGATCATTAATGTTCTATTTCTAGTACAAAGGTTTTTTCTACCCCCTTTTATTTGACCACTGGATCCTTCAATTATAATCTACCAGTTGTTCTGGATAGTCTACTAGTTCTTCACTTGTGGGGATCTGGAGTCTTCAAATTTGTATTATGATGATTGAGTGGTTATCATTACTAGACAATTGATTGTTTTATTTCACCATAAGTGTTTTCTAATTAATTGACATTTGGATAAGGTCTATCTTTCTTATTATAATAGTTGATTGTTCATAGTCAGACTGTCAATTGGCCTTCTAACAAAATAAAGAACAATAGTAAACTAGTCTTTATTAATTATTAAGTTATTAAACTCTAATCATCTTATTTCACTTTGATAACCCACCATTCATCATGCTTTTTATCTTAGAAAATTCAAATGGTAGTTATTTTTTTCTACAAACAGTTGATCATTTAATTAAAAACCCATTAAAATATAAAGAAGCATCTTTTTTGACTAACTTAATTTTAGACTAAATGGTTTTTTTATTTGTGAATCAACATTTTTTTTAATCATAAAATCATGATCATGTATATCTTACCTTAAAAGAAATTTATTTTGAGAATTTTTAAAAAAGTATTAAAGAAGAATGGGGTTTCTATTTTTTTAAATAAAACCATAATTTACTTCTAATTACTGGTTTAGGTTTTAAAAATATATTCAAATTAACTTTTAGAAAAAATTGAGAAGTTATTTTTATTATTGGATTTTGTTTTCTTAATATATAAACAACTTTTTTAAAAGTATAAAATTAGTTTATATAAGTGATTTTAGCCTTAATTTTTTGTAGAATACTTTGTTCTGTGATCATCAAAATTGAAATTATTAGCCATGGATCACAAAAATATGTGGTTTCTCAAAATCTGATGTTTTTTCCTACTTTGGTATTTATATTTTCATTAAAATTAATTTTTCTTAGATCCTATTTTTAAAAAAAATCTTATCCAAATAATCTAAATTTTAGAGTAGGGTTTTTTTTAAAAGGAAGTGATTTTATCCTTTAAAAACATTTAAATGGATTTTTTTGTTATTATTAAAATTGAAATAAACAATCATCAATCCCAACAATATGTGGTTATCTAAATTCCAAAATTATGAGATAAATGACCTAAATGTTGGAGCTATTGTTTTTTTAAAGTGCTTTGAGCCTTAAAAAACCTTTAAGAATCAAATTACGTATTATGATTATCAAAATTTAAATGGAACGAATCCCTATAAGATGTGGTTAGAAAAAATATATATCTTTCATTGGTTTGATTTTTCTAGAATGATAATCTGTAACCATGATTTTATTTGGTTTATCCCTGTAAGAATTAGTAATATTATTCACATGAACATTTGGGTGATATTTTTCCCATTTTAATAACTATATAAATAAATTGCTGGAAAATTTCCATGTGGGTTCAAAGGGATGGTAAAAAAATTAAAATTGCTTAGAGAAAAAATTAATCATAGCTACATGCTGAAAATGATTAGTGGGAAGAATGAAAACTGTTAAGATCATGAGTTATTAGAGGAATTAAGGTGGAAAATAAATTTGATGATGATGATGAATAGAAATTCATTCTTTATGTTCATGGTAACTTATGAAATATTTTCCTCAAATTTATGGGATTATTATGTTTATATCATCCGACTATCCATCATCTTATCCTCTCTCTTTTTAGATACAAAACCCCCATTCATGGATGCGAGTGTTTTTTTACCAAGAAAGGTGAGCTAATAATTCCTTGGAAGGACCCAACATCAAATATTGATATAATTTCACAAAAAGGATTGACTATGGTTAGAGAGATTCTTAACAAGTAGAGTATGACCAAATTGTGCCAATTTTTTTGGGTGTTTGTCAGTTCCAAACATGTTAATATTCATGGTGTTGAGAAAATAGATGTACAGGTACAATGTTGAGAAGCCCAAAAATCTTGGTTTATATTTTTCCTTGATCCTGGTAATATGGTTTCAAATTTTCTCATTTAATTTGTAAATTATAGATTGATTTAGATATTGTCGTTGTTGGTGAATATGTAGAATTATATTTAAAATCAGATTCAAAATTTAGAAAACATTTCAGAAAGGATGAGGTAGTAAGTGGCTTTAAAAAAAATCAAAAAACTTATCTCAAAAGTGATATTATTTTCCCATATATTCCATAAAATATGATGTGTTTCATATTTGAATGAATCTCATATCATGTTCTCTTTAGGATGTTTTTATTTTTATTATCTTTTGTATGTTTTTTTACTATTTCTCACTTTTTAGATTTGGTTTTGAATAGAAGCTGCAATTTGGGTTCATGGCTGGGTTATTTTTAAGATGGTTGTCCCATGCATCCATTAATGCTCAACCCTAGCTACATCCATTTAATTAAATAGATTGACCTAACCCAACCATCTTATTAAGGGGTCAACCATAAACTGACCTATTAGCCTTGGACTGACCAAATAACCTATTTAATATAAAATATATATCATAGTGTTCACCCTCACATGTCAAACTAGTTAATGTTATGTAAACTCAATGTCCAAAAAATGACCTAATTAAAATTAAATATTTGTTATCTAAACCTCTCAGACCATTTGAAATTAGATTATTATAAACATTTTAAATTATTTAAAAAAATTTATTATAAGAATGTAATATATTTTAAAATTAATTATTATTATATTTTAAGTATTTTATATTATCATTATATTTTTAATCATGTTGTATGAGTTAGTCTAGTCAAAAATAGTTAGCCTAAACTAGATATGTGTATTATTCATGTCTCTTTACGTAACTCAATTACAATCTGAACCAATTTTCTACTAACTCAAATCTATTTTACTCGTATGGTGTCATATTAGATTCAATTTTGATAGTTTTTTAATGTGAGGTTAGTTTTCTATTCAGCTCTTTTAGCCTTGAAGATGTTCTTCCTTTTTTATGTCATTAATGTACATGGAAATTATTAATCATGGGGTAGTAGACAAAATTAAACTGCAGGAATGCTTCTAGGGGAACCATGTTTTATGATCAATGAAACATTGACCATCAAAACATATTGGGTATAGTAAAAAAGTTCTAAAGAATCCAATTGGAAATCATAATTAAATATCTTATTTTCCTTTAGTGGTTTTATTTCCATTGGTCTATCTTAATGTTTTTATGGATATAATTTCTCAAATTAATGTAGTTTCCTTGGAATAGGTCATTAGTGAAAATCAAGTCATAATTGTCGTCGAAGAACCTGGCTCAGGGAAAAAAACTCAGTTGAAACATGCTTGCCTCCAATTTTTGTATGTTAATAGATAAAGTTAAATCTTTTAATATTTAAATAATAACCTTCATGTTGAATCTAATTGTAGTATCTACATGAATATAGATACACCCACAATGGCGTTGTGGGTTGCACTCTACCAATACGGGTGACTTCCATGAGTGTTTCCAAAATGGTCAGTGAAGAGATGGAAACTGATGTTAGTGATAAAGTAGGTTATGCCATCCATTTCAAGGGTGTAATTGGACCTCACACTATTATTAAGTTAATACACACAAAATGCTAAATTAATATTCATTTAATTTTTTTCTCTTGCTCATGGTTTACCCTCTTTACATCACACTTCATAGTACATGACCGATAGCGTGATTATTATGGAGACTCTAAAGGATTATAATATTTATAATTATAGATATGATCTCATATATATATATATATAGGTTTAAAGGTTTCTTCTCTCAACCAAACTACTCTTCTTTTTGAAAAAACGTCATGTTTTCAGTGTAATCATGATAGAGGAAGCACATGAGAGATCTCTAAGCCCATATGTGCTTTTTCATATTCATAAGAATGTTGTTTTAGGGCGGTTTGATTTAAAACTTATAATGAAATCAACAACTTTGAATGCTCATAAATTTTCATAGTTCTTCGGATGTTAAACTTATCTCTTACATTTAGTTGTTTTCCGTGATCATCTCTAGTATTTATTAAAGATTTTTTTTAATTTTTTTCATTTTACTGATATTCCACATTCCTTGTAAAACATACCCAGTGAAATCTATATACAAAAAACACCATGTAAAGATTATGTTGAAGATGCAGTGAAGCTGGAGATGACTATTCACATCACTGACACTTGGTGAAATCCTCATCATCCTGATAGGCCAAGATGAGATCAAGGATAATTTTAATAGACTATCAAATTGTATAGAAAAACTCATATCCACCACCCTGAAGGAAGTAACTAAGTTCTTTATACTTATAATATGCTCGCAGTTGCTGAATATTTCAACCAGCCAAGGATGGAGCCTCAAAGTGAATTTTTTTGACTAACATCATGGAAACAATCTGACCATAGATGGGATTTTTTATGAAATCAACACGAGGAATGGTAAGATATAATTTTATAACACATTCATGGGTATGGATGCTATTTAGGTTTTTCCAGTGAGTCATGTTGCGAAAGTTCAACGAGTTGGGCACACAGGCTGGACCGGGCATAGCACTTGTTGTATTCATTACACTAAGAGTGCGTATTTGAATGAGATGTTTTCAAGACTAGTTCCTAAAATCTAGAGGACCATATTTGGGAATGTCGTTCTATTAAGGAATCATTCAATGTTGACAATCTTTTGGATGTTGACTTCATGGACCTGAATCCTCGGGACAATATTATTTACACGATGTACCAGTTGTGAGTCTTGGGTGCCCTCAACAATGTCAAAATGCTCACTAATATCAGGTGTAAAATGATGGAGTTCCCTTTGGAACCAGTACTAGATAAGATATTGTTGGAACATTTTATGTTGGTAAAATGTTTTACCAGCACATATGTCTATGTTATTAAATTGTTTATAAAAACTCTAACACTAAATGTTATTACAACATATAAAATGGTTCTGTTACAATTATAATAATACCAGCAAATAATATATCTATTGGTAAAAAAAAATTATAATAAATTTAACTATATATAATAGAAATATCAACAATTAATATATATTTATAATTTTTTAAAGAAAAATAACGTGATTGGATCACAATAAATTATGATCAAGACAATTAATAACACACTAATTCCAGATAATAATTATTAACTAGAATTTCTCCAAGAACCCAAAAACAGATAGTGACATTTTCAAGGCATCACACATCCAAGACATAAATTTGATGTACAAACTGAATTTTAAATAATGAAAATTACTTACTAGTTCCCCTTTCATTAATCAGTTCTAAATATAGAATTTTTAAATCATTGGTCATCCAATTCAATAATATGATATATAGTATAAAGTTCAAATTAATAAATATTCTTACAAATGCTCTTGAATGCATTTGACAGATAAACCCCTTTAAAAAACCCATTATAATGTATACCCTAGAATTAAAATATTGTAGGAAAAGAATGGAAAATGTTAGAAATAATAGAATGTTGGTGGATGGATTCCTTGAACCAATTATATTCATATAAAATAAATAGAAGAATCCTTAAATCCATTAAATTAATATAAAATGAATCCTCATCTTAGCACTTCATGTATAAAACTTTAACAAAAAATGAAAAAATGCATCAAAATATGAAAATTATACACAATAATAGAAACATACTTGAAAAAAATACACTTGAAAGTCATCTAGGTGTCAAAGATACCAAAAACCATTCAAATAATACATTTTGCACACTCTAAAATCATATTTTATTTAGTACAAATAGAAAAATAAACCATGATACATGATAAAATAATATTTCTACTCTAAATGAAACTCTATCCCATACTATTAAAGGTTAACAAAGTGGTATTGCTTTGCCTAATCAGTTATAATCATAGATAAGTGAGCTATTTTATAGGAGTGACTATCACTAATTTTCACATTATAAAATAAATATATTACATATTATAATGAATGATTCTTTATCATGATAATATGCAGTAGGTGATCTACTTACGGTTTTTGAGAGGTGACTTTTTTGAATTCCAATACCACACAGTGGTGATGAACAAACAAATGTAGTAGCATAAATACTATAGCGGTAGTAATTACACATATAGAATACATAAAGAATCATTATTTCCACATGAAAAAATAATGTACATAATAGTATTCAGTTTGTAAGTGTTATATATTATATTTATAAAAACTAAGTTTTTATGGGAGAACATTATTTGAATTTATTAATAATGGTGTTAACCCATATGGATTTAGGAAATTGTTTAAAGAATGTTTCAATTATATAATATTAAGTATAATTTATTAATAATGAATTTAATTCAAATAGAATTGGAATTTATCAAAGAGAGAAGATACAATAATAGATAATTAGACTGATATTTAATGAATAAAATGATAATAATAAAAATTGTGAGTTGCCAAATTTTTTTAATGGAAATTACTGTAAATAGAATGAAATGATAAGTTTTTTATTTCCCAACTAATCAAGAAAAAATTATGAACCCCATATCTTAAAATATCATTCCAATTAAAACAAATGATTCCCCTATTTGTAATGTTAAAGGTAAACTATTGATGTTAAACTCTATTGGACCCTGTTTTATTATAAAGGGCATTTTTGAGTCCCACATCGGAATACTCCACTGTGTATTCCTTTTTACCCACATATAAAATAATGTCTTTGCCTCACCTTATGAGAAGCATCAAGTTTATTAAAATGTTATAAAACTAACATTATATTGAAATGAATGTTTAATAATAATAATATTTGAGACACTATATAATGAAATGAATATCTAAAATTTTAATATTTTAGACACCTTATAAAGAAATGAATGTTCGATTTTGAATGTTCATGGCTCCATATAGAGTTTTTTGATGCATAAAAGATGAAGTGATGAATCATTCTAACCGTACTCCAACTTGAAGGGTCGCTATGGATCCCCAATATTTCAAAATATTTGGAATACTTATTTTATAATTAAGTAATCAAACTACATTGTGTCCATAAAATCAACATATAAAATTGGTTTACAACCCATTACTAGATCAAGGTGATATGAGATCCTTATGATGGTGCTGATAATACTACAATTTTAGGAAAGATGATATCCACATGTGACATGAGTTGAGGTACTGAAGTTTATGTGAACTATATTAAGATAAAGTATTCCTGAGAGTCACTAGGGCTATAAAAAATTTCATTGTGTTTTCAAACACATCCATCAGTTAAAATATCATATCAGTGTGAAAATTAATTTCAATTAGGGATAACTATTGAAACTAGTTTTAAACATGTGCATAAATTTCATAATAAACCCATGGTTGTAATAAGATGTTGGAAAAATTAAGTACACCTTGTTGATAGAAAAACATGTTCAAACTAATGTTACTAAACTAATATTATTTACAAATAAATTTGGTTATCCATCTCTATCCAATTAATATCATTTATGTTCAAGAAATAATAATATAACAGTGTAATTATAAAAAAAACAAAGTGATTATCTAATCTCTATACAATTACAATTGTGGAATTTAGGTGGCAGCCATGTTTTTATTTCCCCATTAAATTCCTTGATTCTATTTCTTGTTAAATACTCTTTTATTTTAGATATTCCTACAATATATTGTAAAGATCATATAGATAATCTTTTATAGATATTACACAGGGGTTACACATATTTATATATAAAATATATACAGATTACATAGATTTTCTCTTCATTGAAATGAATAATAGATAATGAATGAATTAAAATCTGCTACAGATAATTAATGAAATGTAATCTTTCAAAAATAATGATTGAATGATGCACGTATAATGACTAAATTGTAATCCATTAATGAATTGTAATGAATTATACAAAAATTGTTAATTTTAATCTTGTATAATGATTACACATATTGAATTGTAATGAATAAAACACAAATAATTTCTTATCGAGATTACACATATGATCTATTGATGAATTTTATTTAATGATACACATAATGATATATTACACACATATTACATAGTAGATAATATTACACATATTTTATTCTATATTTCACAGACAGATTACACAGTGAATTTATAGACACGTAATTATATTACACATATAGATATTCTATATTTCACGGTGTAGAGTATAATACAAATTATGTCATGTCATTGATAATCCATATACATATAGAATGTATCTTATTAAATTACACATGTTATGAAAGTTATTATAGGTTATAAAATACCAATATAGTCATTATTATTCTAGATTATGAATATACATTATAAATATTAAACTATTGATAGTGGTTGCCCAAATATAGTTGAATACCTATAACAGAATCCAAACATATCATGCAATATTTAAAAAGTAAATATCTCCAAGATTTTTTATGTTAATATTATTAATTAATCATTTTTCATGACCCCCTCCCTCTAAAGATACCCCTTCTGGGCCAGTAATGAAAAAAGGGAGATAATGACCCCTGAGACCCACCTCCAATAGGCCCCAGGGTGGTGACTACCACCAAGGGTATACAAATCTCACAAAAATGGGAGGCATTACTGACCACATAGTCATGACATGTCAAATTGATTATGATTTTTAAGGTTTATTTATAGTATATGGAAGACCCTATGTCGTCTCCCAAGGAGCGTTGGTGGTTTATATTGTGAATTTTTAATAAAGATTACTAAAAGAGGGGGTGATTTTGAAAACAGATTAAAGGAAGTAACTTAATGAAAATAGTTTAAAAGTTGAAAGGCCAAGTGTATTTTGAAAAATATAAGATAAATGGGCCTTTGTGATTTCACTACATGCATTTCAAGTTCATTTTTCTTAGAGATTCATTCAAGTTTGGAGTAATTCTTTTGTTGAAATTAATTGGAATCTCGATTAATTCCTAAGCTTTTATTTCAATGCTTAAAGAACCAAACCTTGATGTAACAATCGTATGGTCAAGGTCTATAACTTATGCATGGAATAATAGATTTCAAAGAATATTTAAATCTCAAGAAGGTTGGTATTAAAAGGATTATTTTTCTATCCAATTGAAACAACAAAAATCGTGCACTCAAAACCACACACTAGTCAGTTAGAAATTAAGATCATAATGATCACATGTATCAAAACAAGAATTCAAATATGAAATCATGTAAAATACATGGAATGAAATGTTTAAACACCCAAATTACTCCAAACTAGTAGCTAATATATGAATCAAAACTCCCTTGACATATGTGTAGCTCCCTCGTAATGAACGCCCACCGTTTAGCATGACATCGAGAGGAGGAAGAAGCTCAGGTGCACCTCCTTATTCATTTCAACTCTCCCTATGAGGATAGGGAGCTCCAGTACCTTCAAGGGGGTGAAAGGAAACATCTAGAACTTCAATTTGGCATCACTTCTCTCTTTGGTCGAACTTACAAATGGGGATCCCAAGGTTCTATTTTATAGGAAAATTAGAATGTGGTTTTGAGCACCCTAATTTTGAGAAACCATTTGGCCCGTGGTTTTCAATGGCTAGATAGTCTTATCTCCTTTTTGAAAAAAATAAAAAATTATATCCCCACTTCTTGGATATATCCACTAAATGTTTGGAAGCATTTGTAAAATCACAGTCGGAGATATGTACAGATCACAGCACACCACTTTTGACTTTGTGCAGATTTGGTGTGATGGACAGATCAATATAGATGGGCTGATAGATATCCAAATTAGGCTTCATTTCCTTGAGATGAATTGACTAAAATGAACTATTGGATCAGCTCAAAAAAATTCAGACCATTTAAGACACTGATTTCTTGTAATGTTCAAAACAGTGGACAGATGTTCATGGGTTGCCATACAGTTTAGCCCATTTTCCTTCTAGATCATCTCTGGGGCCTCCAAATCACCTTCTCCTACAACACAATCATCAAAACAAGTAAAATTTTCCTTTTTAACAGTTATAAACACAAAATAATTTAATCTAACATGAAGTGAAATTTGTTATTATATTTGGAATTTATAATAAAAATTCAGTTTAAAACAGTGGTGTAAGGGTGAAAATGAAACAGTGAATCGCGGTGCGATCACACCCCCACACTTAAACATTTTCACTCATGGGAGAAGTATTATATCCTAACCAAGTCTCATTACTAAATAAAAGGTGATAAAATATCCAAGATTCTTCTAAAAAAATTCATCATGTCTCGTTTATGAAATCAATTTTCCTATCATTTTTCTTCTCTCACATTCGAATTTGTTTAACTTCATTTGTTCACCCATGAAACATGTCGCAGCCTACCTCACTTATAAATTTTCCCTCTTCACTAAAGGAACATATGAAAGTAGATTTATTCTCTTTTCCTAGAGTTTATGTGATCTTATCATATGATTTCCAAGATTCTATGTTATCTACTGGCAAAAACTAGTGTGTTACTCAAGAGGACTTCCAACAGGTTGTTATGAGGTTCAAGGGTTGGTAGGATTTAATGTATAAAATTCTGAGGTAGAAGAGGAGTGTTAAATATATTAAGTACAAAACATGTCAAGATTCATCAGGTGATCATAATGAATGTACACACTCATTCCCTCACAAAGTGTATCACTTCTAACTCACTATCCACATTGTCCAATTGTGTGGGTCATAGATAATCAGTGAATAATAATAAATAAACTTCTTCTTTTCTCCATTAGTTTTTTTTTCTTTTTTTCTTTTTTTTTCAATGTACATAACTATTTTATTTTTTACAATTTTCATTAGATATAAAAAGGGAAAAAATTGTAAAACAATGATACAATATAGCTTTTAAACCCACTACCTAAGGAAAATGTAGGCACCCTTTCTATCAATCTATAACAATGATTCATTCATAATAATTCCCATGGAAACACCCTCTCCCCCACACTTACTAAAAGTAAAACATGAATGTACACAAGATATTGGTAGGTAGGGATAAATAAGCTTGTAATGTTCCTACCTAATAGGAATTTCATTATCTCTAAGTCTTAAGAAGGGTAAAAGGTCAAGGTGGCCAAAAATAGAGGTTAATTGTACAAAGAGATTTTCAATGAATGGTGACCTCTATCATGAATGTAGCACACTTGAATCTTATGGCTTCAAACAGAATCACAGAAAGTTCTAGTTTCTCTACATGACCCAAGACTCTCAAGAAAGTGATTAAAAGGAATAATATTCAATAAAGGTCTTATAATGTCTCTTAGGTAAGGGATTAAAATATTGGTAAGTGCTAATGAGGCATGGGTTTCAAAAATCCACTAAACACATAAGAATTATTTGAAAATATAAATTCTATAAAAATATTCCATATCAACATTCATTTGGAAAACATTTTTCCCAAAACAATGGAATTTTCCACACAATCAACTCAATAATGAAAAATGATTTGGAATTCATTTAAAGCGAGTATCTTTTTTCATAATAAAATTAACATTTTGGCACAAAAGAGAGGGATAAAATAGGGGGAAGTAATAATAATATTCAACAAGGGAGAAGAGAAAAAAAAAGATGAAAATTCCTAACTAACCCAGGAATGTACCCATCCCCCCACACCTAGAACATACAGTGTCCTCATTGTAAAAAAAAGAGAGTGTGGGAAGGAAGGATAAAACATGGTGGGTTTCATTAATATGTCGCTTTTTGAACATGGAGTTCCTCCATCAGGGACTCCAGAATGGCTTCATGAAAGTGTTTCATCCGCTTCTCATTAACAGTGAAGGTATGTTTGGTTTCTTTATTTTAAACATGAACAACACTAAACAAAGATACATTAGTAATAGTGTATGGTCCAAACTAGTGAGAACAAAGCTTACTGGGATGCAATTTCAACCTTGCATTGTAGAGGAGGACCTTATACCCAATTTTGAACTAACAATGAAGGATAAGGTGGTCGTGGTCAGCCTTGGTTCGCTCCTTATAAATATTAGAGTTCTCATATGCATCTCTACAGATTTCCTCCAACTCCTGAATCTATAACTTCCTTTCAGAACCTGCACCATAGAGACTATAATTGCATTTTTTAATAGCCAAGTAGGCCCGATACTCAATCTCAATAGGGAGGTGACAACTCTTTTCAAACACTAGTCGATATGGTGACATTCCAATGGAAGTTCTAAAGGCAGTACGGTAAGCCCATAATGAATCATCAAGTCTAAGACTCCAATCTTTTCTATTGGGTTGAACTATTTTTTCAATAATTTGTTTTACCTCTCTATTTGACACCTCAGCTTGACCATTGGTTTATGGTTGATATGTAGTAGACACTCTATGACCGACCCCATACCAACACAAAATAGATTGCATTGTTCGGTTGCAGAAATGAGAACCCTGGTTACTTATGATGAACCTATGTAATCCAAACTTGTAGGAGATTTGGCTTCTAAGAAATTACATAACTACCTTAGAATCATCATTCCTTGTAGCTCGTGCCTCTACCCATTTTGAAACATAATCCACTGCTAGAAGAATGTAAAGGTTCCCAAATGAATTGGGGAATTGTCTCATAAAGTCAATGCCCTAAACATCAAAAATGTCATGGAAGAGAAAGTTTTATTGTATTATTTCATTTATTTTAAATACATTACCCATTCTTTGACAATGAGGACAATATTTAAATAAATCATGGGAATCCCAAAAAATTATTGGCCAAAAGAGTCCAGAATCAAGGACCTTGTAAGTAGTCTGTTGGGGACCAAAGTGGACCATAAAAGCAATAGTGTGGAAGAATCTAAAGACATGATGAAACTCGCTATCAGGAAAAAAATGTCTGAGGACTTGATCACTACACATGTGCCAAAGGTAGGGGTCATCCCAAATGTACCAATGAGACTCATGTTTTAGACAGTCGTCCTGGTTTTTTGTTGAAATCAATAGGAAAGAAATATACTACCAAATAATTTACAATTTCAGCATACCATGGAATAACATATTGCACTCAATACAGTTTCTCATCAAGAAACATGTCATTTTTAGGAATACAAGGGGATGATTCAATGTATGAGGATGGGTGAATCCTACTGATATGATCAGCCACCACATTCCCTACTCCTTTTTTTATCTCTAATTTCTAAATTGAATTTCTGAAGGAGGAGCATCCATCAAATGAGACATGGTTTGGCTTCTGGTTTCTTAAGAAGATACTAGAGGGATGCATGGTCTGAGAACACAATGACTATGGATCCTAAAATATACAACCTAAATTTATCCAAGGAAAACACAATGGTAAGAAATTATATTTGTTAGGTACACTAGGATGAATACCCTGAGAGGGGGGTGAATCAGGGTATGACTAATTAAAAATTAAAGCCCGTTCTGATCTTGTTGTGCTGTTAAGAAAAACACTCTTATCTCTCTTTCCTGCTGCACAATATAAACAGAAAGTAAAGCAAGCATAGGACATAGCAATTTTACTTGGTTCACCGCTAAGGGCTACGTCCAAGGAGTATACGCCAACAGGTTTCCGGTCGTACCAAGTCCACTAAACTTCACTAGCTGTGGATTACAATGTTCGGGCTAGATCACTTCTATGCCCAGGCTCGCTGCCTATACAATGTTTAGGGTCATCTCACTGCTTTCCCAAGGGTCACTCCCTGTTTCTCTCTCTCTGGATCACTGCCAGTGGAGAGGATCACCTTCTTCCTCTTCCTAAGCTCACTGCTCTTGGAAGGGAATCCAATCACAGTTTATAGACCTGTAGGTCTCTTCATTTCCATTAAGGAATGCATATTTCTCTTTATTTAGATGCTCTGTTGAAGTTCAACTTTAATCCATAGATGAATACCTCTTTGCCTCTGAACACTGGGCAAACTACCTTTGGAAAGACTTTCGCAAAGCACTCAACTTCGCTAGGCTCCCAATTTCGCGAAGCTCAACAATCCTTCGCGAAGATCCTGCCTTTTCGCGAAACTCTCTCGTGAAGCTCTCTCGCGAAGAACTCCCACGAAGCTCAACTCGTTGCAAAGCAACTTCTCTCGCGAAGCTCACTGAGCCAACGCGGAGCACACAACTTTCGCGGAGCTACAATAGCCGCCACGAAGCTCCTCTTTCGCGAAGCACACTGCCTTCACGAACCACCTCCGCGAACCGAGAGCAATGGATTTTCTCTGAAAATTCTCTCTACTTTGCTCGAAGGGGTCGGCCTCTATTTATAGGAGATTCCACTGACCCTCGTCCCTTCCATGCGAATTCAACGCCACGTCATCTCAAATCACGAAGCTCCAAAGTTTCTGCTGGAATTCTGTCTAAATCGCGAAGCACCACGGCACTTTTCCGTTCGCGAAGCTTGACGTAGTCGCGAAGAATCACCATCAACATACCTTCGCAACTTCACCACGAATCTCCCTCATGAAGCCCAACATTCCTTCGCGCCTTCTCCGCGAAGCTCCCTCACAAATCCCTTCACCGCCGCGATGCGCTTCAGCCTCTGTCGTTCGCGAAGCTTGACGTAATCGCGAAGCATCACCACCTCCATTCTTCTGGTCTTCGCGATTTCCAAACCATGCATCCTATCTTCACGAAATTCATGCCTTTTCCATATTAAGTTAGGCTCTTCATGGAAATACTCTTTTCGTGATGCTCACCAAACTCCAAATTTTGGACCCCAAAAATTTGGCAAACACTGGGAATCGGCGCCACCTTGTACTGCTCTTTTGTAACGCCTCCATATTGTCCTTTCCTTTGTCATCGTTCTTTGCCAACAAGGATTGTCAACAACTTCTTGGGAACTCGACAAATATCCATGAAAACCTACTTTGTCAACCAACACAATCAACCCAAAAATACTGCAATGTTACCTTGAGGGATTTTTTCCCAACAATCTCCCCCTTTGGGTTTGTTGACAACTCTTCACAACTCTGATCAGGATGATTTTCTGCACTTTGATACCTCACTGAGTCTTCTTCCAGCCGCTACCACCATTCACCTCTTGCGATTCTGATAGTGTTCAAGGATTCACTTAACACGTACTCTAAGCCCACATCAGCAATGCTCGGCGTGAGAAACAAGAGTAGTATGAAAAGTTCATCAATGAATCACTTCATGTCAAACACCAATTGTCGATTCCAACCAGATACCAATTCATAAATTGATACCAATTGTTGAACCACACTGATACCAATTGGTGATAGCTGGACACCGTCTCACACCATTCTGACATCACTGTTCTTCTTTTATCAAGATCCTTAGCTGTCGTGATATCTATGCTTTGAGCGATCACTTCTAGCATCGTCAAATTTAATACTCTCCCCCTTTCTCATTTCTCCCCCTATCTGGCTGCTCCACTGGTCAGCTTCTCCCCGTATCATTCATGATTTGTCAAATCTCCACACTGTCTCCCCCTTTAACAATCACTATTTTCTCCCCCTTTGTCAACGAACCCAAAGGTCACTCCTTTGTAGTTTGTAACATAGTAGAGAACACATATCATCATATTAAGGAAAAACACATCATACCTCGGGGAGAGGGGGGGGAAGGGTCCCACATCCACACTATGTCAAGTGCGGGGAATCGACTGAACTCCCAGAGCCAATCGATGTCTCTCAAAAGCTTCCTTGGGTAAGGCCTTTTTCAGAATGTCTGCAACCTATAGCTCTGTAGGCACGTATTCCAACTTCACGATTCCCTGCTCAACCTTCTCCTTGATAAAATGATACTTAATCTCAATGTTCTTTGTCCTTGAATGATGGACGGGATTTTTTTCTAAGATTTATAGCACTTGAGTTGTCGCACTGGATTCCGATTGGAGACTTCACTTCAACTCCCATATCTTCAAGTTGCTGCTTCATCCACAATAACTGTGTGCATGCTTGAGTGGCCGCAATATACTCAGCTTCTGTGGTGCTCAATGAAAGGAAATCTTGCTTCTTTCTTAGCCAAGAAATACACAATCCACCAAGATAGAAATCACCACCTGACTTTGATTTTCTATCATCTGCTGAACCGGCCCAGTCTGCATCAGTATAACCCAATAACTCTGTCTGGGATTTATCAGTATATGTTAAGCTGAAATCCATTGTGCCCTGGATATACCAAAGTATTATTTTCACTGCAATCATGTGGCTTTCCTTGGGATTACTCTGATATCTAGCTTCTTGGCATGTGGCAAAAACAATATCAGGCCTTGTTGCAGTCAAGTACAACAAACTTTCGATAATTTGCCTGTATTCTGTGATATTAACTGCCTTCCCATCTACATCTTTCGATAATTTCATCCAGGTGGCAACCAGAGTCTTCATCTCCTTGGAATTATCCATTCCAAACCTTCTTAAAACCTCCTTGGCATATTTGGATTGAGAAATAAAAGTTCCATTCCTTCCTTGTGTCACCTGTAGACCAAGGAAAAACGTTAGCTCTCCAATCATTGACATTTCAAACTCATTTTTCATGAATTCGGAAAATTGTCTGCACTGAGCTTCATCTGATCCACCAAAGATTATGTCATCGACATACACTAGCACCATCATCCTTTGATTACTGTCATTGCTGAAATAAATATTGTAATCAACTCCTCCACGCTGGAAACCAAGCTTCTTCAAGTACTGATCAAGCCTTGAGTACCATGCCCTTGGTGCTTGTTTCAGCTCATACAACGCCTTCTTCAGCCTGAAAACTTTGTTCTCATCCTCATGAATGATAAAACCATCAGGCTGCTCAATATACACCTCCTATTCCAGAAAACCATTCAAGAATGCAGATTTTACATCCATCTGGAACACTTTGAACTTCCTTTGCACTACGATGGCTAGGAATAATCTTATTGTCTTCAGCCTTGCAACTGGTGCAAATGTCTCATCAACATCTATTCCCTCAATCTGGGAGTACCCCTTGCACACTAGACGTGCTTTGTTCCGAATCACTGTGCCATATTCATTCATCTTGTTGCGATAGACCCATTTAGTCCCGATGACATTCTTGTCTGCTGGCCTCGAAACAATCTCCCATGTCTGGTTCTTCTCAATCTGATCAAGTTCTTCGTTCATAGCCTGAACCCAGTTTTCATCTTCAGCTGCATCGGAAAAACATTTCGGCTCCACCTGAGATAAAAACGATGTCTGCTGTAATGACTTCATTCTTCGAGTCTGAACTGGAGTTGTCCGATCACCAATGATATTTTGCCTATCAATTTCAGCTCGACTCTTTGGCTTCCTTGCAGATACAGACTTGAAACTTTCTTGTTCATCATCAGTATCTTCTTCTGAGTCAGCCTCTGCCACTTCTACTCCCCCTGTGTTGTTTACCTCATCATCACTTTCATCCAGAAACTGTTCACTGGGTCATTGAGCGGTCTGTTTATTTTCGACTATAGTGACATCATTGCTCTCAACAATTTTTCCCAGCCTCTTGTTGAAGCATTTATATGCTTTTCTTTTCCCTGAATAGCCAAGTAATATCCCTTCATCTCCTTGTGCCTCAAACTTCCTATGATGTTCTTTTTTTAGAATGAAACACTTACTTCCAAAGATTTGAAAGTATTTCAATGTTGGATTCTTTCCGTACCACAGTTCATATGGAGTCTTCCCATTCTTCGGACATAACAGGGACCTGTTTAAAACATAGACCGATGTCAAAACTGCTTCCTTCCAAAATTTCTCTGGTAGGTCCTTATCGATAAGCATTGTTCTGTCCATGTTGTTGATGATCCGATTTCTCCTTTCAACCACTCCATTCTGTTGGGGAGTTCTTACTGATGAAACTTGATGCCTTATCCCATGTTTCTCGAGATAGTTTTCAACCTGACTGTTTGTAAATTCCGTACCGTTATCAGTACGAAACTTCAAAATTTTATGCCCAAGCATCTTTTCTGATTCCCTCCTGTACTGCTTTATGCAACTGAACACCTCTGTCTTATGGGTAATGATGAATACCCAGGCCATTATGCTATAGTCATCAATGAAAAGAACATAGTACCTTTGTCCATCTATAGCTCGTGGTGAGATAGGTCCACATACATCAGCATGCACCAATTCGAGCACTCGAGTTGCTTTTTGTTCCTTTGGCCTGTATGTCTTCCTAATGATCTTCCCTTGTTGACAAACATCACACGTATGAGTGCGATCATGTGATAGTTTGGGAAGGTCTCTAGCAGCATCACACTTTACTAGATCTTCCATAGATGGTTGACATAGATGACCAAGTCGCTTATGCCACAGCTGATTTTCTTCTTCTCTGGATAAAAGGCATGAATCTTCTTCCCCACCTACCAGGTAAAGATTCCCCTTTGTTCGTTTTCCCTGAAGAATGACTATTCCATCTTTTCCTTTAACAATACCCATCTTCTTGGTAAATAGGATAGAGTGCCCAGAGTCACATAGTTGACTGACGCTAAGCAAATTATGACTGAGACCCTCTACCACCAAGACATCAGCATGTCTCATTTCTTTGCCCCCAAACTTGGATTTTCCTGAGCCAACAATCTTCAGGCCTTTATCATTTCCAAATTTGACAAATCCTTCTTTGTCATATTTTATGCCTGTAACCAGATCTTTATTACCCGTCATGTGGGATGTACAACCACTGTCAAGGATCCAAACACCAGAACGATCTGATGCTTTAAGGGAAATTTCAGCAACTACGGCCTTCTCAGTTTTCTTCTTCTTGGTCCATACTTTTTCTTTCATACTCGGCATGGATTGAGGCTTCTGTTCTTTCTCAGAGTATGATGGACCAGCTTCATCTTGAAAAACTGCAAATCTGTTATGAACTTTTAACTCACTTGTCAGTTTACTGATCTGCTGCTTGCGAACATTTTGATTCTGCTTTGGCACATTTTTCTGAATGGTTGGAGTGCAGTACCTAGCCATGTGTCCAAATCCTCCGCACCAAAAATAGTGTCCTTCAAAAAATGTTTTGGAAAACCGTTCTCTGTTTGGCTGCCATCTCTGTTCTTGTTCCCTTCGATATCTTTTGGTTATGGAACACACATACTGTGAATGTCCCATCTTTCCAAAACAATAACACATGATATAAGGTGCATTCCTTCGTGTTACTTCAGCACTACGAGTTTCCCCTTTGGATCTCTGAGTATTCTGATTCTGCTTTGTGCTCAAATCCACTTTCAATCTCGGGACAGGTGCTTGCGGTCTAACTTCAACTGCAATAGATTTTTGTTTCTGATTAAGCCATGAATCAGCCTTAACTTCTGAGTTCAATTACTGCTTCTTTCCTACTGAACTACTAGGATCTTCTTTCTTCATTTCAGTCTTCGTAACGACCTGATTTCCCAAGAATGTGTTGGGATTCAAAGGTTTTTCCTGGTCTTTAACTTTTCTCCGCAGACCGACAACTTCCTCTTGAAGCTCTTCAATACGCTTGACGTGATCTTTCACTTTTCGACTCAAGCAATCGATCTCCCTTTTCTACTCTTCAATATTGAGCTTATGCTCATCAACCTTTTCTGTGCGCTCTGGCCTGGAAGACTTAAGATTTTCAATTTCTTTCTCAAGCTCAGACTTCTCTTCTTCTTGTTGTTGCATGTAGATTTTGTCATCACGTACTATCTTGTTGGCATTCTTTGTTTTTGCTCGCCAAACATCTATATCTTCAAGAGATGCTTCTAATTCAGCTTCCATGTCAACTCTCCCTTCAATTTCTTCTTCTTCTTCATCAGTTTCGGTTTCTTTCTTTTCTAGAGCACTACTGGAAACAGCCACCATCGCATTTTGTCCACGATCTTTGCAGTTTTCTATCTCTTCAACTTCTTCACCCTCAGACTCAGCTGAACTGTCTATTTCTTGGGAAATAAGATTATTCTTCTTAAAGAAATTTCTCTTGAACTGCTTCTTCCCTTTCACATAGGCTGAAGATTTTTTCATGGGAATCTCAACTTCATCTTCATCGCTTTCTTCTTGAAACTTTTTGGGGCATCTTGCAGCAAGATGACCAACCTTTCCGCATCGGAAGCATGCTAGTGGAAGTTTCCCTTTAAACTTTCCTTTTCCTCTTTGCAGATTTGAAGAAAGGAACGGCATCACCTCATCTGACTCTTCTTCCTCCTGAGAATCTTCAATAGTGAGCCTCTTCATGGACTTAAATGCCACCTCTTTGGATTTCCCCTTTTCCACAGCATTGTTGTCATCATTTCTCATTTCATATGCAACAAGAGTGTTGTGTAGGTTATCCAATGTTAGCTCTTTCGGATCTTTATCTTCCAAAACAGAAACTTTCGGATTGAACAGAGGTGGAAGCTTTCTCAAGATGCGCTTTACGATTTTAATGTCTTCGATAATTTCTCCAATACCTCGCATGTCTTCTACCACAGCATTTACCCTGTCAAAGAATGCATCAAAAGACTCATTCGGGTTCATTCTGAGATCTTCATACTTGTTCCACAACACTTGCAGCTTTGCCTCTCTGACTTTTGTATCCCCTTCATAAATATTCAAAAGCTTTTCCCACATGGCATGTGACGTTTTGCATGACATCACCTTTGTATATATGGGATTATAGAGGGCTCCCCCTAAGGCGTTGATTGCTTTGGAATCAGCATCCAACTCTTTGTGCTCAGCTTCTGATAATGCACCACTAGTAATATCAGCTGTGATACCATGCATAGCTACTGAAAACACATCTATTCCCAAAGATCGGAAATAGTGTTGCATTCGATTCTTCCATATCTGAAAATTGCATTCGTCGAAGATCGGAATCCCTCTATGATTAGTGACCTCCATTGAGAGAAGACCAACTGTCAACCTTTCCCTTTGATACCACTTGTTAGGTCCACTAGGCTGAATACCCAGAGAGGGGGGGTGAATCAGGGTATGACTAATTAAAAATTAAAGCCCGTTATGATCTTGTTTTGCTGTTAAGCAAAACACTCTTCTCTCTCTTTCTTGCTGCACAATATAAACAGAAAGTAAAGCAAGCACAGGACACAGCAATTTTACTTGGTTCACCGCTAAGGGATACATCCAAGGAGCATACGCCGACAGGTTGTCGGTTGTACCAAGTCCACTAAACTTCACTAGCTGTGGATTAAAATGTTCGGGCTAGATCACTTCTATGCCTAGGCTCACTGCCTATACAATGTTTAGGGTCAGCTCACTGCTTTCCCAAGGGTCACTCCCTATTTCTCTCTCTCTGGCTCACTACCGGTGGAGAGGATCACCTTCTTCCTCTTCCTAAGCTCACTGCTCTTGGAAGGGAATCCAATCACAGTTTATAGACATGTAGGTCTCTTCATTTCCATTAAGGAATGCATATTTCTCTTTATGTAGATGCTCTGTTGAAGTTCAAATTTCATCCATAGATGAATACCTCTTTTCCTCTGAACACTGGGAAAACTACATTTGGAAAGACCTCCGCAAAGCACTCAACTTCGCTAGGATCCCAATTTCGTGAAGCTCAACAAGCCTTTGCGAAGATCCTACCTTTTCGCGAAGCTCTCTCGCGAAGCTCTCTTGCGAAGAACTCCCGCAAAGATCAACTCGTTGCAAAGAAACTTCTCTCGTGAAGCTCACTGAGCCAACGCGGAGCACACAACTTTCGCGGAGCTACAATAGCCGCCGCGAAGCTCCTCTTTCGCGAAGCACACTGCCTTCGCGAACCACCTCCACGAACCGAGAGCAATGGATTTTCTCTGAAAATTATCTCTACTTCGCTCAAAGGGGTCGGCCTCTATTTATAGGCAATTCCACCGACCCTCGTCCCTTCCACGCGAAGTCAACGCCACGTCATCTCAAATCGCAGAGCTCCAAAGTTTCTGCCGGAATTCTGTCCAAATCGCGAAGCACCATGGCACTTTGTCGTTTGCGAATCTTGACATAGTCGCGAAGAATCACTGTCAACATACCTTCGCGACTTTGCTGCGAAGCTCCCTCGCGAAGCCCAACATTCCTTCGCGCCATCGCCGTGAAGCTCCCTTGTAAAGCCCTTCACCGCCGCGATGCGCTTCAGCCTCTGCCATTCGCGAAGCTTGACGTAATCGCGAAGCATCACCACCTCCATTATTCTGGTCATCGCGATTTCCAAACCATGCATCCTATCTTCGTGAAATTCATGCCTTTGCCATATTAAATTATGCTCTTCATGGAAATCCTCTTTTCGCGATGCTCACCAAACTCCAAATTTTGGACCCCAAAAATTTGGCAAACACTGGGAAACGGTGCCACCTTGTACTTCTCTTTTATACCGCCTCTAGATTCTCCTTTCCTTTGTCATCATTCTTTGACAACAAGGATTGTCAACAACTTCTTGGGAACTCGACAAATATCCATGAAAACCTGCTTTTTCAACAAACACAATCAACCCAAAAATACTGCAATGTTACCTTGAGGGATTTTTTCCCAACAATGTTTTATTTGTGGTGTAGTTTTCATTGGAAAGGTTCAAAGTACGTGATGCATAGGAAATGAAAAGTGGAGCGCAGTCGACCATTTGTGATAAGACTTCCCCAACTGCATAGTTAGATGTGTCACACATCAGCTCAAATGGTAAATCCCATTGAGGTGGTTGGATTATTAGGGGTGATGTGAGACTCCATTTTAATTTATTAAAATCACCCTCACATTCTTTATAAAAAAAATCCTTCTCTTTTTGGAGAAATCAGAAGAGAGGGAGTGCAATTTTATTAAATTCATGAATGAAACAATGGTAAAATCCAACATGACCTAAGAAAGACCGCACATCCCATACATTTTTGGGGAATGTTTGGGAAGAAATGACATCCACTTTTGATTTATCTACTTGGATACCATCCTAGAAATTATATGTCCCAAAAATATACCTCACTGCACTATCAAATGACATTTCTCATAATTTAGTATGAGATTCTTTTCAATACAATGATGTAGGACTGGAGCAAGACTACTCAAACTTTCATCAAAAGAGGATCCATACATAGTGAAATAATCCATGAAAACTTCCATGCAATTCTCTAAGTAATCCGAAAAAATACTAACAATGCATCACTGGAAAGTACCCAGAGCATTGAATAGACCAAATGAAATCCTTCTATAGGCAAATGTGACAAAGGGGCAAGTTAAGGTTGTATTTTACTAATCCTAGGGGGAAATATGGATCTAAAAATATACAGAATACCCATTATGAAAATAGTAATGGGACTTCCCCACTAGCCTTTCTAGAATTTGGTTAATGAATGGAAATGGGAAATGGTCCTTCTTAATGTGTTGATTAAGTTAGTGATAGTCTATACAGATATGCTAACTATTCTTCACATGAGTTGGAACTAATTCATTTTTTTCATTTTTAATTACTGTAAGACTGGTTTTTTAGGAACCACTTGAACTGGACTGACTCATTGGCTATCAGAGATGGGGTAAATGATTCCATTAGCCAATAATTTTGTTACCTCATTTTTAAAAACATTTAGGAGGTTTGGGTTCAGTCGACGTTGTGACTGCCTCACTAGTTTAGCCTCATCATTTAACAATATATGATGTGTACAAATTGATGGGATAATTCCCAAAATTTCAGTAACTTTCCATCCCAAATCTTGTTTATACTCCCTCAAAAGTTCAAGCAGTCGCAATTCATGATCAGAAGGGAGTGAACTAGCAATGGTTTTTTTTCCATAATCATTTTTTTTATAAAATAAATCACTTTGAGGAAAAGTGGGAACCACCAGAAGGAGTCATCGGTGGGCTGGGCAATGAACTATGTCTAGGAACAAACCCATACAAAATAAAACCCCACAAAACAACCCCCAAAACAGGAGCCAAAACCAAAAAAAATGGGTCGTCCAAGGAATGCTGCCCAGGACCGACCCTCCCAAACCATCACCCTGCAACACAATCTCCTTGAAGCCACCCACCTCGAGCAGCAAGCCTATCACATCCAATGCCATCACTGATTCCACATGGTACACTAGAAATGATGACAGACAACTTGTTTCCATTCTCAAGATATAAATATTTTAAATCTTGAGGTAGTTGTTTTAGTTCCAATTCAGATGAATTTTGGATTGATGGGAGTGTGTGTGAAAGTGAGATGTCAGTAATCTCATATAACTGTTCAATGGTATCTTCCTCAGATGAGGAATGAGCTTTTCAAATTTTAGTAGTATCATCGATGGTCATGTGACCCTCAGTGTTCAAGAAATCATCAATTAATAAACATGCATGACATTTTTCTAAACCACTACAAAAATTAAAGCATGATTCATTTTCTAGTATTTCAATCAATGGTGAAAACTCAGAAAGGGGATATGTGGAATGAAAAGAAGTGTTTTTAGGATAAGGGGGTACATATATAGAGTTAATATAGAGAGAGAGAGGGATGTTCTTATGAGGGGTGCCTCATGGCATTAAGGATGTTGAATTGGACAATGTCACCACCAAATTCCATAGATAATCTACCAATATGGACATTAATTATGGTTTTGGAAGTTTTCAAAAAGGTTCTCCCCAATATAATTGGGGTGTGTCCATTCATCTTATCATATTAAAATTTTAGAACATAAAAATCAGTAGGAAAAAATTAAATTTTTCACCCTCATAAGAACGTCCTCTAACACACCAGAAGAGTGTGCTATACTATGATTTTCTAATTGAAAAATAATTCTGGTGGGCTTCAGTTCCCCGACCTATAATTAAGAGTAAATAGAGTGAGGCATCACATTTATAGAAGCATCCAATCTCACCTTCTCATCACCTTGAAGTTTACTTCAGTGTGTACACGTCTCCTTCAAAAACTTGGCGTATTGTGGAATTTTCTTCCCAGCATCAATTGAGGGGATGTCGACCTACACTTTTTTGAAAGTTTCCAAGATTTACTTATCAAGATCAATTTCCTTTTTTTTTGTTTGAGTTTCCCTTTGGGGAAATGGAAGAGGAATGGTTAGACTAGGTTACTTGTTAATAGACACACTCTTTCCTTTGGAAGGGATTCTCTCAGGACAATGATTTTCTTCTCTTGGACCATTTTTAGCAGTGGTTGGGATGGTGGTTTCCTCAGGAGGGGATGACTCTATTAGAGGGTTCATTTGACTTTTAAGTTGATTTAAACTCCTAAGGGTGATGGAACTAACGTTTCCTTTATCCCTAGAGTTAACTATTGTTTGAGAGGGTATTTTACCCGACCCATGACTTTGAATTTCCCCCACTGAGTTAGCTAGTTGGCCTAATTGGGTTTTTAGATCTTGTATGGAATCTTGGGTGGTTTTTTGGAATTGCAGATTGTTGGTAGCCATTTGTTTCATCATATCTTCTAGGCTAGGCTCGAGTTTTGGAGGGGATGGTTGGAAAGGCCTTTATAGTGGTTGGGTATTTTTGGGTGGTGGTGGTGGATGACTACTCTGCCCTAGTCGGTTCAATTGTTGTTGAGGTTGGTTTTAATACCCCCCCCCCCTTCCAATAAGCTTGGTTTTCTTTTCACCCAGGTTTGGATGGATAGTATGGTTCTTGTCTAAAGGGTTGGTTATAGGGGCAACCTGTAAATATTTCCTCACAACTCTCAGAAGATTCTCTCAATTGGGGGCATTGGTCATATTAGTGGATGTTAGAATAAAAAATACCACAATGAATGGGAGGAGAAGATTGGGATTTCCATTAGGAAAGAGCAATTTGTCGAAGAAGGGTACTTACCTCTTCAAACTTCATGTCCACCATCTTCTCGAATTCAGCACTATACAAATCATGGACCCCTCGAATGGGTACACTAGACCTTAAACTAAATTGTTGAGTTTTCTGCTCCATGTTCTCAAATAGGGTCCTTGTAGTGATTGAGGTTTTATCCACTAGTGCACCACTTGCAGTAGCATCAATCATGTTACAATCAATTAGAATTAAACCTTCATAAAAATATTGTATTAAAAGTTGATCACTTATTTGGTGGTGTAGAAAAATTGAACATAATCTTTTAAATCTTTCTTAATATTCATGAAGTGTTTCCCCTTGAGATTGTATTATATCACATATTTCTTTCCTTATTGTTTCGGTTCAAGAGGCTAGGAAATATTTTTCAAGAAAAAGGTGTTTCATATCCGCCCAGCCTCTTATTGGTGAATTAACATAGTAAAGCCAATCTTTTGTTGTATCTTCTAAAGAAAAGGGAAATGATCTAAGATTTACTTGTTCCAAGTCCACATTAGTAGGTTTTAATGTCGAACAGACAGTGTGAAATTCTTTTAAATTATTCTGTGGATCCTCTCCAGGATGTCCATGGAATCTCGGTAATAAGTGAATTAGACTGGAATTTAGTTCAAAATTAGGTGCCTCACCTTGTATTTGAATGTATGCAGGTTGGATATCAAAATCTAGTGAGGTTATTTATCTTAGTGTTCTATTGTTTTTAGGAATGTTATACAAGTTTATTTCAGTTTTAACGAGGGTTCGAGAAGAAGAAGAAGGGTGAAGAAGAGTTTCAATGTGTGGTGTGACCTCCTTCAAAGTGTTGTCTTGTGTGTCTCGATGTTGTTGAAATATGATCCTCTCTGATTAAGGTTATAAAGGTGATAAATCTCTTGGAGTAAAATGAATCATGAACCAAACCTACACAAGAAATATATCATAACACAAAATTATTGAAAAGGTAGAAGAGAAAACAAATAAATATTCAGAAAAAATAACTTATAAAAAACACACACTAAAAATAAAAGCGCTTACCGGCAACGACGCCAAAATTTGATTGAGTTATCATGAAACTTAAAATTGATTATGATTTTATGTTTGATTTATACTATATGGAAGACCCTAGGTCATCTATTAAGTATCATTTCTGGTTTATAGTGTGAATTTTTAATAAATATTACTAAAAGATGGGGTGATTTTGAAAACAATTTAAAGAAAATAACTTAATGAAAATAGTTTAAAAGTTGAAAGGCCAAGTGGATTTTGAAAAATATGAGATAAATGGGTCATTGTGATCTCACTACACATGTTTCAAGTTCATTGTTCTTAGATATTCATTCATGTTTGGAGTAATTCATTGGTTTAAATTAATTAGAATCCTGATTAATTCCTATGCTATTATTTCAATGCTTAAAGAACCAAAACTTAACGTAACAATAATATTGTCAAGGTCTAGAACTTATGCATGGAATAAGAGCTTAAAAATAATATTTAAATCTCAATAAGGTGGGTATGAAAATGATTCATGTTCTGTACAATCGGGACAACACAAATCAAGCACTCAAAACCTCACATCGATCGGTTAGAAATTAAGAGCATAACGATCACAAGTATCAAAAAGAACATTCAAATATGAAATCATGTAAGATACATGGAATTAAATGTTTAAACACCCAAATTAATCCAAACCAATAGCTAATATATTCATTGTAACTCCCTTGACATGCATGTAGCTCCCTCATAATGAACGTTCACCGTTTAGCCTGACATCAAGAGGAGGAAGCTCGGGTGCATCTCCTTCTTCATTTTAGTTCTCCCTATAAGGATAGGGATCTACAGTACCCTCCAAGGGGATGAAAGGAATCCTATGGAACTTAAATTTTTCAGCACTTCACTCTCTTGGTCTAACTTACAAATGGGGATCCCAAGGTACCATTTTATAGGAAAATTGGAAGGTGGTTTTGAGCACCCAGATTTAGAGAAACCATTTGGCCCATGGTTTTTGATGCCCAGAAAATATTATCTTCTTTTAAAAAAACTAAAAAAATTTATCCCCACCTCCTTTATATCTCCATTGAATTTTTGGAAGCATTTTCACAATCACAGCTAGAGATATATACAGATCATAGCACACCATTTTTGATTTCGTGCAGATTCAGCGTGCTAAAAAGATCAGTATGAATGGGACACCATATAGCCGAATTAGGATTGAGTTTATTGAGATTAATTGTAGAAAATGAAGTGATTGATAGGTACACAAAATTACATCCCATTTTAATACATTTATTTCAAGTAATGTTCAAAATAGTGGATAGATGTACATGGGCTGCCATGCAGTTTGGCCCATTTTTCTTCTAGATCATCTTCAGGGCCTCCAAATCACTTCCTCCTACAATGAAATCATAAAAACAAGTAACATTTACATTTTTAAATGTTATAAACACAAAATAATTTAATAGAGCATGAATTTTAATTTTTTATTATATTTTTAATTTACAGTACTAATTTAGTTTAAAATAGTGGTGTAAGGGTAAAAATGAAACAGTGAATTGCGGTGCGATCAATTGCCATTTTTATAGGAAAAAAGATTGAGAGATAAGATGTATCAACCTCAAAACAAATCAAAGACATATATAAAAGAATTCCAATATCCATCTCACATGAATTTTTAAAATAAAAGTATTATAAATGCAATAAAACTCCAAACTACCTAAAGTAAGGCTAGCAACACAACAATTGTCCCAAAGTCCAAGCTAGTAACACCCAACATGGTCCACGTAGTCCTCCTAGAAACCCAGAAGCAATTTTATATATGTAGGGTGAGAATAAAAGTATACTCAGTATAAAACACCTAATTCTCCCGTAAACACATGAAAGGAAGCATACTAATGTCCCTGTGAGAAAACAACAAAACCAAACAGCACCTAACAAGGTATACTAGCCATCTCATCTTCACCAAGGCATGCTCACCAAGTAATGAAAGTCAAGTAAATTAATATAGTAATCACATCGATTATTTTGTACCCCACACCACTTCCCACCAGTTTATCTGCTCTTTCCTAATGGAAAACGTCCTCACACACCCACCTCTTCCAAAAGAACCATGTCACTACCCGCCCGCACACACCTGGGCCCCACAAACCACATATCTTCCCATCATCTGGGCCCTAATTCCCATCACATCCTGCCTGTACACACCTGTAACACAACCATATTACATTCCTCCCGCAGACACCTAGTCCACAAACCACATCACTTACCGTCCGTAAACACCTAGGCCACAAACCACATCACATCCCACCCACAGGCACCTGGGCCAGAAACCACACCTCATCCTAAAGACACCTAGAAAAGCACAAGACATGTCATCCAGAAGATATCTAGGAAAACACAACTCACCCGCACACACCTAGGCCCCACAAACCACAACCTTCCTGAAGAATCTTGGGCTATCACCACCTAGAAGAGGGAGCAGGGAAGAACGGTTGGTCATATATTCATGATGTTTGGGAAAGACTCTCTCCCCGTGATGATGGGGGTGTTTGGTACATAGCACTCAACTAGGGTGGGTTCGCATAGAAATCACAAGGAAAATACAAGTGTTATACCTAAGATCCTCCAAATTCTAGGATGCACGCCCGCAACATATCCTCCAACGTCTGGATAGTCCGCTCTGCCTGCCCATCTATCTGAGGGTGGAAAGTAATTTTGAGGCATAACTGGGTTCCAGAAGTATGATGCAATCCCCTCCAGACTAGTGAGGTAAATCGTGCATCTCGATCTGAGATAATGGACCTCAGAACCCCATGCAGCCACACCACTTCATCCACGTACCTCTTTGTCAAGGTATCCAATGCACCTGACTCCTTAATCAACAAAAATTGGGCTGATTTCATCAACTGATCCACTATCACCCAGATGGAATCATAGCCTCCTTGATCCCTAGGTAAACCTACAATGAAATCCATCGAGGTTTCATCCTACTTCCACTCGGGAACATCCAAAGGTTGCAACAAACCACCGGAAACACTGTTTGGAGACCAATAATCTT
Organism: Viscum album; assembly: GCA_963277665.1. NCBI lineage: Eukaryota > Viridiplantae > Streptophyta > Magnoliopsida > Santalales > Viscaceae > Viscum > Viscum album. Next base: position 274,269,978 of record OY728126.1, on the reverse strand, counting down.
GTTGCGAACTCTGTTACTACCCACTTCATCCCAGGCCACCAAAACCATATCTCCAAGCAATTATACATCATAGAAATTCCTAGGTGTACCGCTAAAGGCAAGTTATAAAACTCACAAAAGACTCTCCCATGCATCACCACCAGAATAACCTTCCATGGAACAACATCTGATTCTGACCATCCTCTGACCATCCCTTGGGAGCATCACTATGGTCAACACGGTCATGAAACACCTCTAATTTTGAGTCTCCCCATTGATACTTCTTCACCTATTGCATCAGAGAATACTACACTATCATCTGAAGCAAATAGCCTCTACCACTATCTATTCATGCATCTAAGTTCAAGGCATATAAGTCCTCTATCACTTTCCAAGCATCCGCATATTCCCAAAAAAACTTCTTTTTTGACTTCCTACTCAAAGCATCGACCACGAAAATCCTATTTCTTGAGGTGTAAGAGATTTCAAAATCATAGTCCTAAAGAAACTTCATCCACCTTCACTGTTGAAAGTTCATATCTCGCTAAGAAAATATATACCTCGAGCTCTTGTGATATGTAAAGACCATAAAGCGCTCCCCAATGAGGTAATGTCACCATAGATTCAGTGCGAACACAAATAATTCCAACTCCAAATCAGGGGTGTCATAGTTACATTCATGGGGACGTAACTACCTAGAACCATAAGAGATCATTGCCCATTGTTTCATTAAGATGCATCACAAGTCCAGATGGGAAGCATCAAAAAAACACCTCAAACATTCCCTCTTCCTCTGGAAAATGGAACACTGGAGCACTGACCAAATTCCCATTCAGATATTTGAACATTATCTAGCACTGCCGACTCCACACAAAAGCTTGGTCCTTTCTAGTCAAAGTTGTCAACAGAGTTTCAACTTGAGAGAAATCAGATACAAAACTCCTATAATAGCCTACGAGACCAATAAAACTACTAACTTCTACCACATTCTTGGGTGCCACCCAAGAAACAACTGCTTCTACCTTCTATGGGTCCACTACTACGCTCTAATGAAACACCACATGACCAAGGAAATACACCTCTCATGTCCAAAACTTTCACTAGGACATCTTCCCGTAGAGATGGTGGTGTCGAAGAACCTACAAGTTGGTCTTGAGATGATCGACATGTTCCTCCTATGACCTTGAGTAGAACAATATGTCTTCGATAAACATGATGAAGAATCAATCCAAGAACTCATGGAACATAGAATTCACAAGTCTCGTGAACACAGATGGTGTGTTCGTAACACCGAAGGGAATGATCACAAACACAAAGTGCCCATACTTGCATCTAAAAGCATTCTTCGGGATATCACTCACCTTCACCCTCAACTGGTGATATCCTGACTACAATTTTATCTTATAAAACCAACATTCCCATATCTTCTGGTTGAAAATATTGTTTATACTTGAGAGAGAGTAATGGTTCTTGACTGTCACATGATTCAACCTTCGACAGTCTATGCACAACCTTATACCACCATCCTCCTCCTTTGAAAACAAGACTGAAGCACCCCATGGTGACACACTGGGTTAGATAAAACCCTTATTCATTATATCATCCACCAGGATACGCAACTCCATCAACTCAGAAGGTGTCATCTAATAAGGATCCATCGAAATTGAAGATGCATCAGGCAGTAGGTCTATCCTGAACTAAACATCACGTTGAGGGGGTAGTGTCACAAACTCCTCCAGGAAAACATCCAGGAACTCCCCAAAAACTTTGGGAACCCCCACCATCCTAACATCTACAGATTCTACTGACAGCTCAGTCAATAAGGAAAGAAGAGGTTCAATACGCCAACTGCACACCTGATAGTTCCACTCAACAACGAAAACCACGTATCGATCATCCATATCTGAAAACAAGACTCTCCTCCAGAAGCAGCCAATAATATCATGCATGGAATACAACCAGTTTATGTCTAGAATAACATCATATGGTTGCATCTATAACAAGAAAATATCCTCATGATACAAATACAGTCTCATAATCAGTCTACATCCTCAGCATACATCAAACAAGCTAGTCTGACCTCTGACTGACGTACTCAACACCAGGGGCATGAGAAGCCTCTCTATGTCTATTCCCAGATCATGGGATATATAGGGTTCAAAAAATTAGTGAGAATCTCCTAAATCAAACAAAACACAAGAAAGGTTACTAAAAAACTGATCATATCTCTAATGATCTCTATCCCAACTAAAACTGCTACCTCTACTGCATGTAATTGTCCACGCCCAGATCCTCTACCCCTCTACTGACGACCGCCTCCATAACCACGCCTGGGTCTAGGTCCCTGAAAAACATCCTGAGGTCGGCCTCTACCTACTCCATATCCCCTCAGTGGAGCATGAGTCTGTTGTCCATGCTGCTGAAATAGCTTGGCGGAAAACTGCTGCTAAGGCTAGCGTTGAACCTTCCCACCTCTACTATACTGAGATCAAATGGCCATTGGGAACTGATTCTGAAGATGGCCATGGAATCCACAAATGAAACACCCTAGTCCCAAATTCATGGGAAAGGCACGAGAACTGCTAGCACCATAAGTTTAGGAGGTAAATTGATGAGTTTGACTCCCTTATGGTCGAAACCTCAAATTTCCTAGAGCTTGAGACCTATCATTGACAACCCTGACCCTAGAAGAACTCTGTTGGAGCCTCTCTCATGGTATATCTCCTCAGGAGTGAATCTGCTCTACCACCTCTACCTTCTTCTGAACCTCCAAATACACTGGAAATGTAAAAGGAGTAACTTCATACTGGATGGAAGGGTGAATTGCTTCCTTAAGGTGCCTCGCACAAGACTCCTCATCTAAAAAAATATCAGGGGAAAAGAGAAAAAGATCCTTGAACTTGATCAAAAGCTCCCATACTAACAAATTCTCTATTAAAGGGAGAGTAGCTCTCTCCTCTTCTCATCCTTCATAGTCGATGAAAAAACTATGCCCATAACTCCTTCTGAAAGTCATCCCACAAAACATTTTCCTCCTTTCGCTCTCTCAGAAACAACATCCACCACTGAAACGTAGCTCCCCGCAATTGACTAATTGCCAAAAGGACCCTGTACTCTATCGGTACCTGGATTAGGATGAAGAAAATCTCTAGATCCTCTAGCCATCCTTCTGTCTCTACTTTAGAAACGCTTCCCTTTACTTTCCCAAAGCATGCCACTGGAAAGAACGCAACTCCCTCTGCCACTGACCATCCTCCTCCACTGTATCAACCCTGTGGCAATCAACTAGTTTATCCTACAGGACCTCCGCCACATGATCCACACGCAAACTACATTCAGGATCCATAATTTAAGAGTAAACAAAGAGTTCATAATCTCGAGTAGTATGGAATTTTATTAAAATTCATTTTAATTAATTTTATCCATTATAACCTTCACAAAACAACCCAATTAAAGAAATAACACACGTCATTACAATTCGTGTGCCTCTCCTAGGTCTCTAATCTGAAAATGGTGACTCACTTGGTCATTCCATAGGCTCAGGGTCCCTGTATTGGATCATGGGGGGCCCTAAAACCCCATTTCCTAGTCAGTCTTCCCTGACCTATGTCACGGACCAAGGTCACCTGACACAGTTTCCCCACCAACCCATACAATCCTCACTATTTCTAACCCCAATCTTCATCCTATCTCTCAACCATCAGCTCTGATACCATTCTTTCACGATACCCTCCCTCTAAGATACCCCTTTTTTGTTGGTAATGAAAAAAGAGAGATGATGACCATTGAGTCCCGAATCCAGTAGGTCCTGGGGTGGCGACCAACACCAAGGGTATACAAATCTTGCAAAAATAGGAGGAATTACCATTTTCATATAAAATGAGATCAGGAGATAATATGTATCAAGCTCAAAACAACTCCAATACATATATAAAAGAATGTCAAAATCTATCCCACATGCGTGTTTAAAATAATTTTTTTAAAAATACAATAAAACTCCAAAGTACCAAAAGTAAGGCTAAGCAGTGACACAATAACTATCTCAAATTCTGAGCTAGTAACGCCTAGCATGGTCCACGTGGTCCTCCTAGAAACCTGAAAGTAGTTTTATATATGTAGGGTGAACATACAAGTATAATTAATAGGAAAAACCTAAGTCTCTCATGCACGCGTGAAAGAAATCATACTAATGCCCCTGTGAGAAAACAACAGAACCAAACAGCACCTAACAAGGTATACTAGTCATCCCATCCTCACCAAGACACGCTCACCAAGGAATGCAAGTCAAGTAAAGTAATATAGTAAGCACATCAATGATTTGGGTACCCCGCACCACTTCCCACTGGTTTAGCTGCTCTTTCATAACTGTAGAAGTCCTCGCGCTCCCACATATTCCAAAAGAACCATGTCATAACCCACCCACACACACTTGGGCCCTACAAACAACATCTCATCCTGTAACCTAGGCCCCAAGCTTCATCACATCCCACCCGTATACACCTTGTCCACAACCACATCACATCCTATCCACAGACGCCTGAGTCACAAACCACATCACATCTCACCCACAGACACCTAGGCCACAAACCACACCACATCCTACCCGCAGACACCTGGGCCACAAAAAACACCTCATCCCGAAGACACCTGGGAAAGCACAACACATATCATCCTAAAGACACCTTGGAAAACACAACTCGCCCGCACACACCTGGTCCTCACAAACCACAACCTGCCTGAAGAATCTTGGGTTATCACCACCTGGAAGAGGGAATCGGGAAGAGCGGATGGCCAACCATCCATCCTCCCACCAGGATGTTTGGGAAAGACACCCTCCCCTGTGACGATGGTGGTGTTTGGCACATAGTTATCAACTAGGGTGGAGTGCATATAGAAATCAATCAAGCCCAAACAATCCAATCAATCAAGCCCAAACAATCAATGAAAATAAAAGTGTGTGTGTGTGTGTGTGTGTGTGTGTGTGATACCAAGAACTCAGCCCAACCTATGGGTTTTCAAACAAGCGACCAAGTCACCGCACGTGACCTTTGCTGCTACCTTTAAATGCACAACACCACATAACAAGCTATAAACCCAATCCATATTCCCAACAAATTTAATTAACCATAACCATTCTTTGTTCACAATTAATTTAATCATTCTGTTAACTAAACTAACCCAATCCAATTCCAAACTTTATTAATCAATCATTTATTCATTTATTCCATTACTATCCGGGAAACTATGATACACAACACACAATGAACCACACAGCAAAAACAACACATGGAGAAACTTTGGGCAGATTACACATACCAACCATCACCATCCTTCTTTAAGGTCATCCCTCCAAAAACTATCCACACATAACCACATCCAGCAACACATCACTGCACAACTTGGTCATATCCCTAATACTCAATGATTCTCATTCATTCCACAAATAATAAATCTCTCGACCTAAGATTCCATTACATGGTCAGGTTGATGTATTGTTTATAAGTTCATCCACAAAACCACTCAAACCAACCCACAGAACATACATGTGTTTCACAACCATACCACAACACCAACCAAAGCAAACCCTCATGTCACAACATAGCCACTTCACCTCCTATATGTCCCACACACACAACCACAACTATCCTACACAACACATCGCCCCACATACCAAAGCATAACATAAATTAGGGTTTAACAATTCATCCCCTTATTTAATTCCAATCACCAATTCAGAGGTTTTCACATAAGTTATATAATCCTGGGGCATCTGTTTATTAACCAAGTGTACATGAATTATCAATTCCCATATACAAGTATTCAATATGAACTAACCAACATGTATTCCATTTAGTGCACAACCAAGGACCACCAATGACCATGATTTTCAACGAGGCATTTAGCCCATACAATTCACAATATCATAATAAAACCAAGCCATAAAACATGTGATTTGAAACCCCATACCCCTTTTAATTTCATTTATTGGATTCGTATCTTTGATTAGTGTGGAACAACCATGATCTAAAAGCAAGAAAAAGTAAACCCTCCCACATAATTCACAAAGAGAAATGAAGGAAAATCCCTACCTCGAAGGGGTGTCAACGTTTTTTGTGTGGAAACAGATCATGCAATGGTCCTCCAATTTCCTCTCCCGCAAGATCTGCATCCACCTGGGGATGCAACAGCACCACCACATCGATCAATGACCGAAAAAGAACATTTTAGAATCAAGGAAGAATGTTCACCAACACATGTTAAGAAGATCATGAGGAAAAGAGAGATCAACCCAAGGAAATCGTAAAAATGAAGGAAGAACGTACGTCGGATCGAAGACGGATCGCTACAGATCAACGGCGGAAGCTCGGTGATCGATTCTTGTCGAAGGGATCTCAAAAATGCCATGGAAGGGACTTTCAGGTCACCTCGGATGAGAGAGAGCATTGAAACCATATGGTTTGTGAAAACCCGAGTGAATGGAATGTTTTAAAACATTACAGCATTGGGGTATTACATGGCGTGAAACCCCCATTCACGTCGTATAATACCTCGAGATCCAATTCCACCAAAAAAACTATTGCCTCCCAATTTATTTTATTTTTCTAACCCCAAAACATTACACACCGTGAAACTCTTAGGACAACCCATGAAACTGAAGTTAACATCATGTAATCCCATTACACAATGTGTAATCCCCCTTATTCCACCCTTTACCAACTGAAACTCTTCGAGCTCTCTCTGAGCCTCCTCTAAACACTCCCAACAACCTAAAATACAAATTAACAGATCAAAAAGTCACAGACTATTACATTATTCACGTATTTGAGCATTTCATTGGTGTAAAACATCAAATTTTATATCTTTTTTACATAAATAGTTCTTATATGTTGGTTAATTCTTCTTATCTTTGTTTCCATCTACTGAAACATAAGAAATCAAACCCATGACATTGTATTGAATAATAAAACAACCATAATGGATTTAAAGTATCATAGTTGATTCATTTGTGTGAAATTATACATGTGATGTTGTGTTTATATCAGTATGAGATGGTCTTTCTTTATAGAGAAGGCCTTATAGGATTAAACATGAAGTTGAAAATTCAATAGAAAGGTACAAGGATAGGTTAGTTGTAAATGGATATGGTCAAAGAGAAGATTCAATTAATTTAAATAGGTTGAACAATAACCACAAATACATGGGAAATGTGGACACAAAACTTAATAGAAATCCTAATAAACATTGTATATGAGGAATTTCCTCCACCCTCAGATATTTACATACCAAACCACAATAAAATTATCCATGGCTAGAAATTGTAGAAAAATTGATACCATGAGATTCACAACAATCATTTCCAAATCCAGACAAAAGATTTTTGATGCCCATAAAATGTTAAATAATCCAAAAAACCCCAAAAAGGTTTAAATGGGTTTTGGAAATATATACCATGATAAGGGAATAAATGGAATTTTTTAAGAAAAAAAACAATGATGTGAGCCAAAAAAATAATGAATACAATGTCAGTCCATGGGCCTCCTTCAGATCAGCTATATTGTCCTCCTGGTAGTGGTTTGTATTCCCCCGATGCTATTCTTTTGTCCCCAGACCCAACTAATGTTCGCGGTGGTCCCCTAAAGGATATTTTTCTTCAGCCAACGCCTCTTCCGTCTAGTGGCTTGCCTTTGTTCCCAGAGATACATCTAGATCTGGTTAGGCCAAATATGGTGGATGGCTTTACGATGCTCTTGTTCCCCAGGGAAGCTTTTGTTGGCAGGATGGTACCCCCCCCCCAATTATTAAAGGGGGAAGCGTGGTGTTAGGTGGTGGGTGGCCAAACCCCCACCAAACCTCCAATGGGAGAAGGAAAGGGGAAGGGGTGAGGAGGCCTATAAAATGAGGATCTCCCCTCTTCCAAAGGGCATATCATTCGATCATCACCATCCCATCATCACTTGTATCCAGTTTCTCATCACTGGCAGATCCTATTTGAGCGGTTTTAGTGAGGAAGTTTTCCCCATTATTTCAGAGAGATATTATGAGGGTTTTCTCCTTGTAATAGTGAGGTAGTGTGTACCCACTTTTACCCCATAGTGATCCTTCTATTTGCCTGTGGTTTTTTTACCCCTTCCATTTGGGGGGTTTTTCCATGTTACATCTGGTGCCCCTTTTATTTATGGATTTTTGCACTTTATTTTTATCTTGTAATTATTGCTGCATCGTGGGACAATCATTTACGGTCCCAACAAGTGGTATCAGAGGCAAGGTTCTAGTCCGGTGTTGTTCATGTTTTCAGGTATTAATAATTCTCGTAAATTTGAGTATGCTCTGTGATTGCAACTCCGGTTGATCTGTCACATCAGAAAAAATTTATTGAGATTATTAAATACACCGTTGTGAAATGAAGGAGGTTATGGACTAACGGTGTGTCCATATGGTGGAAAAATTAAAGATTGAAAAATTCAATGAGAATAATTTTTCATTGTGAAAAATGAAGATGCAGGCAGTGCTGCGGAAGGATAATTGCCTACTGGCAATTGGTGAAAAGTCGGCGGGTGTGACAGAGGAGAAATGGAACGATATGGACGGGAATTCTATTGCCAACATCCATTTGGATTTGGAAGATGGGTTCCTATCGAGCATTGCGGATAAAAATACGGAAAAGGAAATATGGGATACTCTGACGAAGCTATATGAGACCAAGTCACTGCACAACAAAATTTTCCTGAAGAGAAAATTGTACACTCTTCGGATTGCGGAGTCATCTTTGATGACTGACCACATCAACAACCTCAATACCCTGTTCGATCAGCTCACGGCATTGGGCTATAAAATTGTGGATACTGAACGTGTGTAGATTCTACTCCAGAGTTTTCCAGATTTGTATGACCAACTCATCATCAAACTCAACAATAATATCCTGACGGATATGCTGCTCTTTAATGATGTTTCAGCCACAATTATAGAAGAATAAAGTCAGTGCAAGAACAAGGAGGAAAGACAGACAACTTTGAACCAAGCAGAAGCTCTGTCAATGGAGAGGGGAAGGATGATGGAGCGTGGTTCCAGTGGGAGCCAAAATCATGGTAGGTCAAAATCAAGGAGTAAGAAGAAGAATGTCACATGTTTCAATTGTGGAAAGAAGGGGAATGTCAAGAAGGATTGTTGGAATAAGAAGAGTGGTGAAAAGAACTCTCAGGGGAATGTGGTGAATACTTCTAGAAAAGTAGATATACTAGTCAGTGAAGTGTCAACGACTACTAAAAGCAGGCAGCATCTCGACGATGCATGGATTATCGACTCAGGAGCAACATGGCACATGACGTCTCGACGGGAATGGTTTGACCAATATGAAACCATCCCGGAAGGACTTGTGTACATGGAGAATGATCACACTCTAAATATTGTTGGAATTGGTACCATCAAACTGGAGATGCATGATGGCATGGTATGGACCATCCAAGGAGTACGTCATGTGAAGGGTCTGAAGAAGAACATATTTTCTTTGGGACAATTTTATGCATCGGATGCAAGACTCGCACAGAGAATGGAGTGATGAGAATCGTGAAGGGCGCGCTTGTGGTAATGAAGGTGGAGAAGATCTCAAAGAACCTGTACGTATTTATGGGTGAAACATACAAGGAGGTGGAGATATTTTTTGCATCAACTAACTCGATGGAAGCACTGACAACGTTATGGCATCAGAAGCTTGGCCATATGTCAGAACGAGGCCTGAAGATTCTTGCAGATCAGAAGTTGTTGCCTGGGCTGACAAAGGTATCCTTACCATTTTGTGAGAATTATGTTTTGAGCAAGAAATATAGTTTAAAGTTCGGGACATCAACAACAAGAAGTCAGGAGATCTTGGAGTTGATCCATTCCGATGTTTGGAAAGAACCGGTTATATCCCTGGAAGGAGAAAGGTACTTTGTATCATTCATTGATGATTAATTCAGGAGATGTTGGGTGTACCCAATCAGGAGGATGGTGGATGTTTTTAAATTCTTCAAAACATTCAAAGCACAGAAGGAGCTTGACTCTGGAAAGAAGATCAAGTTTCTGAGGACAGACAATGGTGGAGAATATATAAGCGAGGAGTTTGATACTTTTTTTCAACAAGAAGGGATCAAGAGACAGTTCATGGTGGCGTATACTCCTCAGCAGAATGGAGTGGCAGAGTGGATGAACAGAACCCTGTTGGATAGAATAAGGGTGATGTTGAAGACTGCAGATATTGCCAAAACTTTTTGGTCAGAAGCAGTGAATACCTCCTGTTATGTGATCAACTGATCTCCTTCAATGGAGATTGATCTGAAGACACCAATGGAGATGTGGACTGGTAAACCCGCTGACTATTCTCGGTTACATACTTTTAAAAGTCATGTATATGCAATGTTTAATGACCAGGAAAGATTGAAGTTGGATTTGAGATCCAGGAAATGTATCTTCTTGGGGTACGCTAATGGTGTGAAGCGGTATCGTTTGTGGGATCCCACTACCCACAAATTTATCATTAGCAGAGATGTCATTTTTGCAGAAGACAAGGTACAAATGACAACTAATCAAGACATGGAGAAGGAGAATATATAAACTAAAACAGTTGAAGTAGAGGACAAATCCAAGGAAGAATCAGTTTCCTCTGAAGAATTACCAGAGCATGATGATCAAGTACCGGTTGAGTCTGGACCACGATGGTCAACTCGAGAGAAAAGATCACTAACATGGCACTCAGCCTATGTCACTGAGAGAAATATTTCATATTGCTTATTGACAGAATATGGGGAGCCATATTCTTTTCTGGAGGTGACCCAGAATCTAGATGTATCCTCATGGATGGTGGCGATGTAGGAGGAACTTGAAGCCCTGCACAGGAACAAGACTTGGGATCTTGTTCCATTACCTCGTGGAAGGAAGGATATCAGAAACAAATGGGTCTTTAAGATCAAGCGGGATGGAAAGGACCAGGTGGAAAGATATCGTACAAGATTGGTGGTCAAATGATTTTCTCAGAAGGAAGGTATTGATTTCAATGAAATATTTTCTCCTATTTTTATACTGACGACTGTTCGGTTAGTTCTAGCGATGTGTGCTACATACTGCTTACATCTAGAGTAGTTAGATGTGAAAACTATTTTTCTCCATGGTGATCTTGATGAAGAGATCTATATGCTCCAACCGAAAGGTTTTTCAGAAGAAGGCAAATAGAACTTGGTTTACAGGTTGAAAAAATCTATGTACGGTCTCAAACAGGCACTGAGGTGTTGGTACAAGAGATTTGACTCCTATATCCTAAGTCTTGGATATGAAAGACTTCATTCAGATCCTTTTTCATATTTCAAGGGTTCAAATGGTAATGATTTCATCATTATTCTATTGTATGTGGATGACATGTTGGTTGCAGGCCCCAAAAATGGTCAGATCCAGGAGATGAAGGCACAGTTGGCTAGGGAGTTTGATATGAAGGACTTGGGACCAGCAAACAAGATTCTTGGGATTCAGATTTACCGAGATAGAAATAATGGGAAGATTTGGTTATCATAGAAGAGTTACTTACAGAGAGTATTGAAACACTTCAACATGTAAGACTGTAATCCAATCTCTACCCCTCTTCCCGTTAATTTCAAGTTATCCTTCATGATGAGTCCTAGAAGTGAAGTAGAGATGATGGAAATGTCTCGAGTACCATATGCATCGACAGTGGGTAGTCTAATATTCTCTATGGTTTTTACTAAACCAGACATTTCACATGCAGTGGGAGAAGTTAGTCGGTACTTGGAGAATCCAGGATGGGAGCATTGGAGAATAGTAAAGAGGATCCTAAGATATATCAAAGAGACCTCAAATGCTACATTATGTTATGAAGGATCAGATTTTACTGTCAGATGATATGTTGATTCAGATTTTTCAGGTGATTCTGATCGGAGGAAATCCACTACTAGTTATGTGTTTACTCTTGCAGGAGGATCTGTGAGCTAGATTTCGAAGTTACAGTCAGTTGTGGCTTTATCCACGACAGAGGTAGAGTACATGGCCGCTACACAGGATTTCAAAGAGGTAATTTGGATAAGAAGGTTGTTGGAGGATCTCAGGAACAAACAGGAGAAAATTTCATTATTGTGTGATAGTCAGAGCGCCATGCACATTGCAAGTAATCCATCTTTTCATTCCAGGACAAATCACATTGGGGTACAATATCACTTTGTTCGAGATGTGGTGGAGGAAGGAAGTGTGGACATGCAGAAAATTCACACTAAAGAAAATCTGGCAGATTTTCTGACGAAGGAAATTAACTCTGATAAGTTCAGATGGTGCAGATCCTCGAGGGGCCTCGCAGATACGTGAGTAGCATGGTTGGGAAGATATAAAGGATGTGGAGATGTGATTGGTTCTCAATCAAATATCCAAGTTGGAGATGTGTTGGTAGGATGGTGCCACCCCCCCAATTGTCAAAGGGGGCAGCGTGGTGTTAGGTGGTGGGTGGCCAAACCCCCACCAAACCTCCAGTGGGAGAAGGAAAGGGGAAGGGGTGAGGAGGCCTATAAAATTAGGCTCTCCCCTCTTCCAAAGGGCATCTCATCCGATCATCACCATCCCATCATCACTTGTATCCAGTTTCTCATCACTGGAAGATCCTATTTGAGTGGTTTTAGTGAGGAAATTTTCTCCATTATTTCAGAGAGATATTATGAGGGTTTTCTCCTTGTAATAGTGAGGGAGTGTGTACCCACTTTTACCCCATAGTGATCCTTCTATTTGCCCGTTGTTTTTTTACCCCTTTTATTTCCGCATTTTTTGCACTTTATTTTTATCTTGTAATTATTGTTGCACCGTGGGCCAATCATTTACGGTCCCAACAGCTTTTTATTCGGCATCAAAGCTTCACCAATGGACGTTATTAGCCCCTTTAGTCAGGATCGGCCTCCGCTCTCTTATTTCCAAAATGTGGTCACTTCATGGAGGTTGGGTGTCCCGGAAAGGTTTTTGGTTCTTAATAGGAAATCTTTGTGTGTGGTGCTTTCTTCCAGGGTGGGATATGTTGTTGTGAGGGCTTCTTCCTCAAGATCATGTGACGACTGGTGTTTCAACCTGTTCTGATGGTCATTAGGGGTGCACTCTGACCATGACTCCCCACAGGACACGATGTGTTTCATGCTCTAGGGGATCCCCTTTTGATTTTAGAATGGTGTTTTTCCACACTAAATCGGTGACACTGTGGGCTCCTTCCAGTGTGCGGATGAGCGAACTTCATGGTTTCTTGATTTTTTCTGCTCGGACCATATCTTTCCCAAAGAGGGGCCCTTCTCTTAGTGACAGTGACTTATTCTTCATTCCCCAGTGAGTTTTTGTTTGAACTGTCAGATGCAAGATCACTCGACCTCAGCATACAAGAGACTTGGATCTGATCTGCATGCCTCTCGTGGTGCTATAACCCCCTGAAAACATTATTCATCCTCCAATCAACCTGGTGGATACTCAGTTCTCTCATGTGCCCCCCTCATCGCCCTTGTTACCCAAACCTTCCCCTTCTATGACAGCACCCATGGTTTCGATTGCTACTCCTTTCGGTCAATTTTATCCATCTTAGTTCCCTCTTCCACCAATCCCTTCACCTTGCAATGCTTTGGTGGTTTTCGGCCTTCCAGGTAGGAGGATTTCTCCCAGTCCCCTACCAAGTGCAGGATGTTGTTACGCAATGAAAAAGAGGTTTTCTTCTTTCCCCCACCCTCACTGAAGATGTTGGATCCTTTGCCTTCAGGTTCCTCCATCCTCCTATTATCTAATGTTTCCCAGCGTTATCAATGATTTCCTTTCTCATTTAGAATGATCGAGGCCTCGGAGCCCTAGTAAATACTAACTTCTTTTTTCATGAGATTCATCATCAAAACATTTCAATTGTATAATTTCTAGAATCGAAGTAATCTTCCTTAAAAATCATGGATATTGCACAGAGGATTAATGTCCACAGTTACATGCATGTAGACCCTCAAAACCATCATATTTGGGTTTTCTGGAGTTCAAATTTTTTTCTTCATTTCGTGATTTCATTTGATCAGTTTATCACTAATGAAGTTAGCATGGGGAGTCAGCGCTTTTGTGACTTTTTACTATTCCAAGTGTGATATGCTTTCCAGAGAGGTTCTTTGGTGTGATCTTCAGTCCTTTGATCCTGGGGAATTTCCATGGTTCGTGAGAGGAGATTTTAAAATTGTGTTGGATCCCTCCAAAAATATAGGAGTAAGAGCATTTATAAGGATTAGGAGTGATGAATTCTCCATGTTTCTATCTCACAAAGATTTTTTGGATTTGGGTTTTATAGGATATCATTATACTTTTTGCAATAATCAGATGGGAGGATCCTATACATGGTAAAGTCTTGACCCACTTCCTAGCTAATCTTAATGAAATTTATTCATTCCCAGTTACTAAAGTGACCCATCTTCCTTGAGCTCTTTCAGACCACTCCCCAATCTATGTGGATTTGTCTCTGTTTCATAATGAATAAAGGCAATTCTTATTCTCGCAAAGATTGATTTTTGATCATGGTTTTCATCAGACATTGGCTGAGTCATGGACCAGACCAGTTCAGGGAAACCATTGGATATGCCTTTATAATAGGTTGTGGTGCCTTCTTTGTGACCTTCATCATTAGATAATAATCCTCCCTTCGTGTTTTCTTGATTTTGAAGTCCTTAGTTCATAAGTAGAGAAGATTTAAATGATTCTTGAGATTGAATGGGATGAAGGATTGATTAACCTCTTGATCTCTAAAAATAAGGACATAGAAGAACATCTACTGGAAGAGGAGCGACTTTCTCATGAAAATTCCAGGATAAAATGGATACAAGTGGGGGGAAATAACACATCATATTTCCATGAATTCCTTAAAGAGAGACATCGGATTATCAATCCTAACTTATCTTATATGATGGATCCTATTCTAATGACCAGGATGAGGTGGGAGGCCTCATAGAAACACATTTTAAATATCTTCAGGGTGATCCAAATACTTGTATGCCTAAGGGATACCTGAGGGGACACATAGGACTATTTGAGGTTATCCACAATATGGAATTGGATCAGGATAATATGGGGATGGATGTGGTTCCAGATGAACATGAGATTCATGAAGCTCTTCTGGCCCTCAGCCCAAATAGGATGCTCGTCCTTGATGATTATCCAGGTTTGTTCTTCGTTTCCACTTGGGACTTGGAGAAGAATTCCATTGTGGATGTTGTGCGGGATTTCTTTTTTGGTGGAAGAATACCTTGAGTAGTGAGTGTGACTTCCATGGTTCTCATTTTCAAACGAAAGGATCCCTCCTCACTAAATCATTATAGACTCCTTAGCTTATGTAACAATGTGTATAAAATCTTGACAACCATTGTTAACAAGATCCTTTATTCTCCCCTGCATTTTTTGGATTTTAGAGCAGCAACATGCCTTTATTAAAGGAAGAACAATACAAGGAGCTATCGGGATAGCACGGTAAATGGTAAGTGATCTTAATCAGAAGGTACATGGTTTGTGGTAAAGATAGACATGTACAAAATGTACGATCAAATTGAATGGTCCTTTATCCTCAAGTTACTTACATGAATGAGTTTTTTTGTTCTCAACATTGATATCCTCTTTCACTGTTTTAGCTCCTGTGGTTATCAATTTTCTATATGGGTAAGAATTGTGGGTTTTTCAAGTTGGTTTAGGGTCTACACTAAGGTGATCCTTTGTCTCCAACTATTTTCATTTTGATGCAGAACATCTTTAGTATGTACATCAATGGGAATATTCATAAAGGAAGGGTTTTTCGGTTTCTATGCTCGTACCAATTTGAAGATATATCTCATCTCATGTATGCATATGACATTATTATTCTTATTAATGGAGGAAATCATGTGATTCAGGGTATAAATACAATTATTAATACACTTTTATTAGAGTTGGGAATGAGTAAACTGTGAGAAGAGAAACATGTTGGTCTCAAAATAGTTCAATGAAAAAAGAGTAAGGTATATTGAGGCTCTTCTAGTTATTAATATGAGAAGTATACCCATGGAGTATTTATGTGTCCCCATTTCATCCGGCTGGCTACGGGTGTGTCATTTTGAAAAAGGTTTTAATAATCTGATCAGCTGAATCACCAACTGGAAGAGTCCTTACTTGTCTTTTGTAGGTAGGATAACGCCGATAAATATTGTATTATATTATTCTCTCATGCACTTTATTTTTATTAGAAGTGTCCCAAAAAATGTTATATCAAATCTAGAGAGGATCATAGGCGTGTTCTTATGGTATACTCACCTTGAGGGGAAATGTCATTCGGCCTCCAAGGGAAGATTGGAAAGACCAACGATGGAGGGAGGCGTTGGTGTCAGAATTATTTTTGAGACAATTCATGGGATGTATGCTAAGCTGGCTTGGGAGTGCATGGAGTGTCGGACTCTCTGGTGATGGTTTACTGTGAAGAAATATGAGAATACCTCATACTTTTTTAAGGGAAAAGTTTCTTCTCTCTGGAATTTGGTGGGACCGTTCATTAGGGAGATTGAGAAGAAGGATTTCATGACCCCCTCCCCACAGTGGACCCCTCCTGGGCCGACAATGGGAGAAGAGAGATAGTGACACTTGAGTCCCGCCTCTAGTAGGCCCCGGGTTGGTAACTTGCACCAAGGGTATAGTAAACACAAAAATGGGAGGCATTGCCCTCTGAAAGAACACATGAGAAAGGGAGAGATAAGATAGAAACTGGCCAACTCATGCTCAGACCATAGTATAAAAGAAAACCCAAAGTGAAGATATATAATATCATGCAATAACTACTACAACTGAAAGGGAAAACTGAAAGTACCAAAAGAAAGTAAAGATGATAGCGACCTTGAAACTCAAACAGGTTCTAACACCCCAATCTAGTAGTAACCATCCAGATTTCCATCCTTCTTCAACTAACCTGAAAAATATTTTATATAACATAGGGTGAGTATAATAGTATATTCAGTAGGATCCTCCTAGAGCCTCTCGTGCAAAAGTAAAAGAATCATGCTAAAACACAATGAACAACAAGTAAAACTAACTTGTCACAGAAAACAAATATACTCAGTTATCAGCCTCACTATGACTACCCTCAACAAGTATCACATAAAAGAGCATATAATATAATGAATAATATCAAGGATACCCCTCTACCACTTCCCCACTGGTTTTTCACTTTTCCCCAATGTTGCACGTCTTGAGAATCTGTCTCTAAAAAGGCTAGCTTGAAGACACCTAGGTGAAACACAACAACATGCACCTCATGCAACACACCACCACATCCACATAACCGAAAGTAACCGAGTAGTTTTTGGCAGCCACCACAGCCCGCATAATGTGTATCATACATCGGGTATTATATCTCAAGTCATTACAGCTCATACACCGAGTAAGGATCCTCAAGCCATCACAACCTATACACATTATACCTATAGCAGTCCATAGGAAACTATATCCAGAATATATGTGTGTGAAATAACCACAAGTCATTGCATCCCTCAACACACATATATGGGGGAAAACTAACCATCGTGTATACCAGCTCAAGTAACTACCAAGAGAAGAGAGCGGAGTCAAAGGGGGTGTCAGTCATCCATCCTCCCACTGAAATCTTGGGGAAAACATCCCACCCCCCATGGATCAGAATCTCCAGAGTGTTAGTTTCCCTAACCGACAAGGTGGAGTAATGTATAGAAACACAAAAATTACATGATATAATATAGCTCACAACCACACTATGGGAAACACCTAGTCTCAGAATCAACTGAAACTAACGTCTCTCGGACTCCCAGCTACCACTACTAAGACTAGATATCCTATATGCACACAACCATTTAAAGAGCTACATTAAATTACTTTATACCTTTGTATCAGTTTCACTTTAAGTTAATTAATTATTCAACCATTAATTAACCATCATCATTTCCCACATTCATTACATTAGCATCAAAATAAGGATTCATAACCAAACTGATTCCACGGCTTCTCAGAAATACAACCTCAATATTGCATCCCAGAAAGCTTCAACCCCATGGTTTAAACATTTATTTATTTATTAACAACATTATCACTTTCCATAATTCCAAGTCTTTTATGAAAAAGATTCTAAGCTACCAAACACAAGGGGCTCAACACAGTGTGTAGATGAACTACCCATGGAGTCTTTTTCACCTATAGCAGGAGCGTAGACTCATCCAACCACAAAAATCTAAACATGGAAATCATGTGGAATACTCTGCGCATCTTCGTCTCCTTTGGAAGGAGAGTAAGCAAAATCATATGCCTCAAACAGTGGGGAAAGTAAAATAGTTAAACAAACAACAAATTCAACAAGCATCCAACTTTCATACCAATGGGTAAGCTTGGATTCAACCTGTTCCATCATCTTTGGTGTCCTACCCAACATCTGCATGCCTAAACTGATGCATCTCACCACTCTTGGAGTCAACTATAGCCACAACAACCAGGCCTCTCTTCCCCACATACCATAATATCCCTCCAGGCTCAACTATCCCAAGATCACATCACATTTGGGCCTCCCCATCCCACAAACTGCAACAGCCCTTCAGGCTCATCCATCCTAGGCTCACATCACATCACAAACAGCATGAAACAAGCATAACAACCAAGCTCTTAGCCCTAAATAATGAAATCGTCCTTCTTACACAACGAGCACTCATGGATCCAAAGCATAAGGCACTTGGACTTTACAAGCAAGCGGGCACACGAGACCCTACAAGACATTATCTTTGATTCATACAACCGGAGCTTATCCTATCCTGAATTAACTGATTCATTATCACAAGTTCCAATTATCGGAAACCTAAGAAACATGATATCTCAAACTATCACCAATTAATTAAACAATTAATTTAACATGTTTTTTAATTACTTTTATTAACAAGAATCAACTTGCTTCGGGTTCATCGACCAATTAATTAAACATTCATACTTGCATCCATTTGATTCACATGCAATTACAAAAAATGGATTCATTTAAACATGTATCTTTAAATCTTTAGCCAGTTAATTATCAATTAATTATGGATTTACGTTCTTTACCAATTTCCATCAAGGAAAACATGCTAAACCAAGAAAGTCATAGATATTACACTATCTAGAAAATCAAGAGGCAACCTGTTATCATAGTACAAGCAACAACATTGTCATGCGATCAATACCAATTCCTTTAATTCGGTTCAAATAATTATTAGGTCATTTCAATTGTTATCCCAGAGGATAAATCATGCTAAATCTATGATTGCACATAAATAAATAGAAAAATAACGAATCCCCTACATTAAAAGGTTGTCAATGTTTTTTGCACGAGAACAGACCATGCAAAAAATCACGATCATCTCTTCCACAACAACTGCATCCACCTGAGGACATCGTGGAAAAACTACACCGACCAAAAATCAAGAAAACTCTTTTATAAACATGGAGATAAAGAGTCATCACATCTAAAGGATAAACGGGAGGAAACGGATCGAAGAAACCACAAGAACGGAGGTAAGTCATACCTCAAATCGAAGAAGGGAACCCGAGATCAATTCCTGTAGAAGGGATATCAAAAACGCCAAGGAGGGGATTGATGAGTCACCTAGGACGAGAGAGAGGGAAGCTGCAACTGTAGGATTTGAAAAACCTGAGCAGCTAAAATATTTTAAACATACATCAGTGATAAATTACACGATGTGCAATCCCCTTTCATGTCGTGTAATGCCTCAGGGTTGGTTTTCGTCGAAAAACTCATCGCCTCTTCATTTTGTTTTATTTTTTAAACCTCAAAATCTTACACATTGTGAAACCCTATTTCATGTCATGTAACCTCTCTGCTTCCATCTTCTAGTGACTGAACTCCTCCAGAATTCTTCAAATCCTCCTTCAAGCACCTTGGATTTTGAAAACACACAAAGGGTCGATCCACATAGATCTGGGCCCTTACATCAGATACCTCTCAAAACATTCTCATCCTCAAGAATCCAAAAAACAACCCAGAGAGGAAACAGAAAAAGGGGTCATCTGAACAGCCACCCCGCAAGATACCTCCCAATGATCTAACCACTACAGGAGCTCAACCGCCTCATCAAAGGAACTACGCAAAACCACATGATAACCACAACTAGCTCCTAAACACTCTCTCGGGGGAGATACCTCTCAAAAGAGGGAAAGCCACAAAAATCAACAAGAGAAAGTTATCTCATAAATAGAAAGGGTTTACAACCACCAAACGAACAATGTTACAAGATAAGAGTCAAACATTAAACAGATCATGGTGTGACTCATGTTCCCAGGTACTCTTCTCCACGCCACCGTGCCACCAAAAGACATGAACTAAGGGGAAAACATGCCTGCACAACACCTTCTCCTTGCAGTCCTGAATCCCTACAGGCCGCTCCTTGAATGTCACATCATCGTCAACATTGATCTCGCCCCAATAAATGATGTGATAGTTGTCATAAAGATAATGATGGAGCTTCGACACATGAAAAACATCATGTATTTGGCTCATCTTTGGGGAAAGTGCTATCTGATACGCCACAACTCCAACACCAACCAACAACTTGAAAGGACCAATAAACTGGGGAGAAATCTCACTCCCATGACCAAACCTTCGCTGCCCTTGATGGGGAGCCACATTCAAAAACGCATGATCCCCAACGTCAAACTCCAGAGGTCTCCTCCTATGATCGACATAGGATTTATAACGATCCCATGCTACCTTCATCCTCTCACGAATCACCTGAACCATTTATGTCATGTTATATACTAGTTCCGGTCCAAGAATTGCTAACTCTCCAACCTCGGTCTAGCATAATGGAGAAAGTAAAGGTCATCCATACGAGGCTTGAAACGACACCATATCGATGGTGGAGTGAAAACTATTTTTGTAAGTGAACTCTACCAAGGGAAGATGCCTCATCCACAAACCTCCAAAATCCAGGAAACAAGAGCGCAATATGTCATCAAGAGTCTGGATGGTCTGCTATGTCTGATTGTTTTTCTGTGGATGAAAAGTAGTGTTAAGTCATAACTGAGAACCAAAATCATGTTGGATACCTCTCCACACCCTAGAGGTAAAACAAGGATCTCGGTCGAAAATGATCGTCCTCGGGATCTCGTCAAGTCTCGCCACCTCCTCCAGATACTACCTCAACAAAACATCTATTGAGCTCGACTCCTTGATCATTATAAAGTGGTATAATTTCGTCAAACAATCCATTGCCACCCATATAGCCTCATAACCTCTCTGATCTCGATGTAAACTGGTAAAAAAGTTCATTGAGATGTTCTGCCACTTCCACTAAGGAACATCTAATGACTGGAGCAAACCACCAGGAACACGGTGCTTAACCTTCACCTTCTGGCATACCAAACATCGAGACACAAACTCCGCAATTTCACACTTTAACCCAGGCCACCAAAACCGACTCCTCAAATCTCAATACATCTTTGTCATGCTAGGATGTACCTCTAAGGGAGAACTATGGAACTCTGTGAAACATCTCAAGCATTTCCAAAATAATGAAAAGTCTTCCCTGAAACAACACCTGATGTTATTCATCCTCAGACCAACCATAAGGGGCCTCACCACAAACAACTCGGTTACTCCAGACCTCCAACTCAAGATCCCCCAACTAAGACTCCTTCACCTACTACACCAGAGATTACTGCACCTTCATCTAAAAAAGGCAACTTCTTCCCCCAACTTCTCCAATATCCAGATATAATGTCGATAGTTCTTCTATCACTTTCCAAGAATCATCTGATTCATGCATTGCATCACTATGCAACTTCCTGCTCAGCGTATCAGCTACAACATTCCCATTTATAGGAATTTACGACATTTTGAAGTAGTAATCATGTAAGAACTCCATCAACCAACATTGTTGCAAGTTCAAGTCACGCTGGGAGAAAAAAGACCTCAGGATTTTATGCTCGGTGAGGACCAAAAAACGCTCTCCCATGAGGTAATATCTCCACAATTTCAAAGAAAACACCATTGAACCCAACTCGAGATCTTGGGTGGCATAGTTACATTCATGGGGACATAACTATCGAGACCCATAAGAAATAATCGATATCTACTACATCAAAACACAACCCAACCCCAAATGCAAAGCACCACAGAAAACCTCAAACTGAACTCCTTTTGTTGGAAGATAAAGAACCATAGAATTGATCAACTTCTTCTTCAGATACTCCAAAGTTTTCTGACACTGATCAGTTTATAAGAACGCCTGATCTTTTTTGGTCAACACTGTTAGAGGAGTCACAACCCATGAGAAATCAGCTACGAACCGCCTGTAATAGCCTATAAGACCAAGAAAAATTCGCACATCTGCTACTATCTTGGGGTTCCCAAGACTTAACTACTTCTACCTTCGATGGATCCACAACCACTCTCTGCTGAGATAAAACATTACCCAAGAAATGGACTTCTCAAGCCTAAAACTCACACTTAAAAAACTTCCCAAACAGCTTCTCACGATGAAGAATTACCAAAATAGAATGCAAATGTTTTGCATGCTTCTTCTCAGATGGAAAGTACACAAGGATGTCGTTGATAAAAACTTATCTAGGAACTCACATAACATAGCATTAATTAATTCGATGAACATGGTTGGAGCATTCATCACACCGGAAGACATCAAAATGAACTCGTAATGCCCATGAAGACAATGGAAAGAATTCTTCAGGATATCCTCATCCTTCACACATATTTTATAATATTATGACTACAAATTGATCTTCGAGAACCAACTTGCACCCTTCAGTTGATCGAATAAATTATCAATCCATGGAAGATGATAGTGGTTCTTTACTATCACTCGGTTTAAGCGATGATAATTGATACACAACTACAAACTGCCATAAACCTTCTTCACGAACAACACTGGTGTACCCAACAGTGACACACTCAGCCGAACAAAACCACACTATAACAGACCATAAATCTGTATACGTAGCTCTCGCAACACCGAAGATGTCATCCTATATGGAGACATTGAGATAGGATACACGCCTGGCTGTAGCTCGATCCATAACTTGATCTCTCATTGAGGGGGTAATGCTACAACCTCCTTTAGAAAGACATCAGGGTACTCCTCCATGACCCTAGGAAACGTCAACTACTTAGCCTCCGACGAACTCAACATCAGCTCAGCCATCAAGGATGACAAGGATGGAGAATGTCTCTGACCCATCTGAGGGTCTCTCTCACCAAAAAACACTACTGGCTCTTCATCAGCATCGAAGAACACAACCTACCACCTTAACCAATCCATGATTTCCTACACCGAATACAACCAATCCATGCCAAGGATGAAATCATATGGTTTTATCTGTAAACATAGGAAATCTATCCAAGAGAGGTGCTTCCTCAACACTAGCTCACATTCTCTACATAATTATGACTGCTCAACCTCCAACTAGCGTAGTCAACACCAGGGGTGTTGGAAGTCACTCTACCTCAAGGACTAGGACTGGGGTTCCATATATCAAAATGAACTAAATGAAAAGGTCTAGATGCACGAGTAATAACCCAAGGGACATAGGTTCCCCAATGATTCTTGGTGTAATGATGAGATTCACAGTCAAAAGGAGAAACATTGCCCAAATCTGGACAAAGTGACTAAAGAACGGGTGCAGGTGGATGGAGAGGCGATAATGAAGGCGCGTGAGATGGTCAGAAGTGGTAGGACGGGTGAGAGTTGGGGCCGAGTCAAGCACGTACAC
Source organism: Viscum album (assembly GCA_963277665.1). Lineage (NCBI taxonomy): Eukaryota > Viridiplantae > Streptophyta > Magnoliopsida > Santalales > Viscaceae > Viscum > Viscum album. The sequence goes on along the minus strand of OY728126.1, from coordinate 274,246,230 downwards.
ACCACCCTAAAGTCATCCACTACCAAACATTTGAATCATAAAAGGCTACTGAAATATAACCGAAGTAGATGAGAAGATGGATCTTTACTGTAAGTCAGCTGTAAGTTTACTAATATAGAGTAAATTAAAAGGACAGTGTGGAACAAGAGAAACCGCAGATAGCGTCAAGATAGTTGTAATCAAGCAACTCCCATAACCAACAATTCATATTGTCTTACTTTCAGCCACAATAATATTACCTCATGTTGAAGTTAAGCTATAGGATAGAAGAATACCTTCATGCTCAGTGATATGCTCTGAGGCGCTTGATTCAAGAACTCAGGAGGTCGATCGCTGAGATAAATAAGTAGCAGGTGCATCACCATCAGCAATGTGGCACTGGACGAGGTACCAACACATTGAGACTGAAGAGACCGATAATCATCATCATAGAGATCATCAGTGTGATGAGTGTCATCAGGAGGCACTGGGGCAGGTATGGTAGCCTGTGCAGATTGAGAATGGCTAGGAACTAGAGAACCATCCGGTCGTCCATGAAAATGTCAACACGTATCAATTGTGTGATAGTCTCCACCATAATGTGTGCAGGGTTTGTAGATAGCAGGTCGACCACAGCCTCTGAAACAGCCACCACCTTCATTGGGGCTGTGAGAAACTATGGCACCACGATCAAAGTGCATAGTTCTAAGTGATGATAGAGAACGACTCACAAGAATAAGGCGGTTATAAACCAAAGAGGGATTTAATGCGGTGGGGTTGTCTAACATGTCGGTAACAGTGGAAGAGAACACGACATTGAGCCCATGTAGGAGGGAGAACAAGAAAAACCGATCTCTCTAAGTGCGGGCATCATCAGGAGTCTGTGGAATGGTCCACAAGTCACTGAACTCATCGACAATAGACTTTCACTCATTTTAATAAGAGATAATTAAGTTATTTTTCTATTGAAGGGCGAGGAGTTGTTGAAAAAGAGAAGATAAGTGATATTTTTTGTCTCAGAAAACATAAGAAATAAATAATTTCATAAGTCCTTGCAAGTATTATCAGTCTTGTCAATGAGATTAACCGATCGATCCATAGAGTTGAGCAACATAGAAAATATCTTGTTGTCCCTATGTTCTCATTGTTCGAATGTGACATTATTTGGAATCAAGAGGGGAGGGGATGCAACAAGATGAGAATAATAACTCATTTCCTTAAAGGCGACAATAACAGTCTTCTTCCACATGATGAAATTGGAGGAATCGAGATGTTCATCCACAAAAAATGTGGAAGTGATGATAGTATGTGTCAAGGGTGAGGATGTTACCATAGATAGATCCAAAGAACATAAGAGTGCTGAAAGTGCATGATTTTCAATGACAAGGTGCTGAAATTTCACAGTGGGTAGAAAATTAGGTGTTGAAAGTGTACAACTAGAACATCAGGTATTTATTAGGTCATAGAAGAAATATTATTATGGATGGCACTAAGAAGAGGCTCTGAAGGGTGGGGCATTGCATAGGGTGAAATGATAGGTCGTAGGGATGGCGCACAGAGAGGAACGAGCGGCGTGAGGGGTTGCACAGGGAGGAGCAAGTGGATGGAGGGTCGCAAAGGGGGCTGGGGAGGGGCAATGTGCAGGGATGCATTGCGTAGGTAAGGGTTGCGCATGTAAGGTTCATGCAGGGAGGGGTCATGCATGGAGGGGTCTCACAGGCAAGCGGTGTGCAAGGGGCGATTAACAAAAGTATAATTGATGTGGAAGGGGTGACAGGAAGAGGGTCGTCACAGGGATGTGTCGTGAAGGTAGGCGGTGCAGAGGGAGGTGCAACGGGAGGGGCGACATGAATGAGAAATAGGGGAGATAGGGGTGACAAGAATTGGGGTGACGAGAGGGAATGAGTGACTAGTTAAAATCCCTTTTATACCATGTTGAAATGGAAATGTTACCTCACAATGAGGTAGAATGCTTTATTTATAGATAAAAAAAGAGTAAAATAGAGGTGTGAAACTGATGTGAGGCATGAATATTAAAAATATCTAAAAAACATATAATACACTTAACGGGGTTAACCCAGGCCAGTTCAAGCGCTTACTCAGGTCCAGTGTTACTAGTTAAAAAGAATGATGGAACCTAGAATATGTGTGTTGATTATCGATCACTCAATAAGGTGACCGTTCTGGATAAGATTTTGATTATCGTGGTAGAGGAACTCTTAGACAAACCACATGACCCAACTTATTACACAAAGCTTGTCATTAAATTTGATTAGCATCAAATTCTAATAAAAGATGAAGATGTGGAAAATATTGCTTTCCAAACTCACGGTGGCCACCGTGAGCAATAAGAATGATGAGAGAAGTATGTTCATTGACTACTCCCAACCTCCTATACATTTTAATTACTAGAGGAGAGGTAGCAATACAAGTGGGAAACAAGGGCCTAAATGAATCCAGGGGTAATATTGTTAATAATAGTTAATTTGGTTGGGGGAAATAGCATTAGAAAAGATTTCATCCAGCTGGGAGTGTCATTCAGTTAGAAGTTCAAAGGAGGCATGTGATCCTAAGGCCTGGAAAAGAGATAATTCTTCCTAGAAGGAGTCAACAAAACTTGTAAGCATCGATTATACTTGTTTTCTACTTCGCAGATTCTTAAACACAATAAGAAACTATGTATACTTCTTGAATATATATCAAATTGGTGCTTTTATTGAGAGTTGATTGAGAGAGGAATCAAAAATGGTCGAGACAAAGGTCTGGAATGAGGAGGACCAAACGCAACAGCCTATGTCCATACAGATGAAGACAAGGATGGAAATAGTGTAAACTTTAGTTATTAAGCTAAAAATGGTATACATATGTAACAACGACTATAGATAATCTCACAAAGGGATAAGAGGATAATACATATCTGAATTCAAGGATAAACAAGTCGGAAATAAAAGGACAAGAAGAAAGTCGGATGAACCTGTATAGAAAATACAATATTCTTCAAACTTATCTTTAGGAAGACGGACAGAGGATGCATGATTATGAATGGAAATAAATTCTTTCTCTCTATCATCATGTAATAATGTTGAAATTTTCATGAGATGATCCGGTATCATGGATTACACAGGTGGAGACATATTTCTCGATTCATCAAAATGGAGCTTACTTGGACAAAACCTAAAGAGGCGATGCTCGAATAGTATAGTTTTACCGCAGAAGAAGATCCGGTAATTTTTCTTAAGGGATTACATCAACAATGGACTGTGGAAAGGTGGTTGATGAGTATGTTTATTATAGGGATGAGACTAGATATTGGTAGTGAATTCATGACTCATGAGCTGCGGAATAAGGCACAATTGCTGATTCTATCCAGGAGGGTGGAGTGGGAGTTCTTGGTGACAAGAGTTCTTAAATATTCAGAGACACGAGGTAAAAATATTGTGATTTGCGACCAGGGACAACAATGGAACACAAATAATGAAGTGAAGATAGTTCCTCAAATTGGAGAAGTTTACTGAGAACGTAGGGGAAATATGTTACCAAGGTGGAAGGGGGTTCAAAACCAGTCTTGAAAAAAAATTGAGGAAAGAAAGGCCATTTACCCAGAGTCTGTGATTTATTACATAACATTGGCATGATACAAGGAATCAAGTCCCAAAGGACCGATCCGTTTAGCATTCTTGGAAAGAAGATACATACATAAGTTCGACATTACTACTTGAAGAGAAATACAGCATTAATTTATTCCATTAGAAACATCTGAGCCTCCTAGATTATGCTTGCAAGTCACTCATAACTAACTTCTTCATATCCTAGGAAAATGAAACATAAGAAAGGGGTGAGCTCAAATGCTCAGTAAGGGTAAGCAATACAGTGGAAGATAATATAAACATTATACATGATGAATAATTCAAAACACATGCCTTTACAAATAATAAATATGAACACTTTATGGAAGGAATATGATCTGAGTAAATAATGTCATAATAAAACATACTCATGGGTATTCTACTAGTCGAATAACCACATGAACCATCATTATTATTTTCATAATGAGAGAATGTATAATGTCATAAATTTTGAAACATTTTTTCAAGGCCTCGACCAAGATGTCTAAAAATGATTAAGGCCTCAGCCAAAACCATATATCAAAAATTGGGAAAGGCCTCAGCCAATTCCATATCTAATTGTCTCATGAGACCTAACGATGAATTGAGGATCTATAGCGAGCTCCACCTGTCACTTACTAAGTCCAATACATTCATCATATGAAAGGGTAAAAAATAATCTAAACATTCGTATTAAAACTGGCATACAAAATGTCAATATTTTAACCACAAACCATGAATGGCATAAAAATAACACATCCACAGTCAAACATAACTCATTTAATACAATATGGATGATTTTATTATGATAAATCAACCTAAATCAAGAATAAAATACACGGAAGGATATTGACATAGATGAAAATAGTCATTAAAACTATTTTTAGAGAAATATCCCCTTTTTGTTGAAAACATTTAAATGACGCACTATTTATCCAAGAAATCATTTAAAAGTTATTTTTGAATCAAAGTGCCTCATACTAATTTGAAACTTTTAAAAAGAATTTTAATTTTAAAACATTAATTTCCATATAAATAAATCCTTAAAACCATTTATAAAACATGAAAATTAATGAGAAACATTTAAAAGAATAAATATTTAAAACATTTAAAATGATATATTAGTTAGAGTTTCTAACCAAATGAGAGAAGTTTGAATACAAATAATTGAGGTAATAAAAATATTATAATATCATGAGAATAAAGGGATTCATGATATATTATGTCAAAGTACAGTATATACACCAAATAAAAGTGAATTGGCGCATAACAACAAAGAAGTCTCAATGGAATGTAAGTTGAGATGAATTCCTTTATAAAGACTGTATCCTTAGGTGAAGGATAAATCAATGAAATAGTTGTGTGTGATAAATATAAATACACTCAATATTATTGGATATTCAGTGTAAATCAATCATAGGACATTCACACATATTCCTGTAAAAACAACACCAATGACTTGGATGTTTAACTCAATGAATGGAAATTGAGTTAAAATTACTCTTATCAAGTTTATATCGATGACTTGAGAATTTATCAATGGAGTGATTATGTGTATCAAAAGTATATCCACACAAAGGGGAGTGGAAATTACTACATAAGTAAATAAATAGTGATTTCACACATAATCATGGAGTGAAGTAATCAATGAAGTTTGCGTAAAACTGAATGAGTGGAAATTGAAATTTGAAATTCCCTTACCGATTTGGTAACTTACGAAACATACACCCCATGAAAGAAGTATCATAAAATAAAGATGTAAATACCCATAAATTAAAGTATATTACAAAAATAATACAATAATGGGTAGTACATACACCACACAAAAGGAAATATTGACAATATAGCATGAATCTCACGGGAATAAAAAGTGAGATGAAAACCCCTTACCTTATACTTTTCCTTAGTCGATGGTATGTTAACCTCCTCTTATTCGGGTTCTTCCTTTTGATTTGATCAAAACGGCTCCTTAGGTTGGCTTTATGACCAAAGAAAGGCCTTTAGGATGAAGGTAGGAATGTTGGGAGGATATTTGGGTAGGGGTTGGCTGAGTCAAATGGCTTTGGAGGTGTAAAATTAAGAGAAGGGGAAGTGCCCTTTTATAAGAGAGGTGAGTGTCACTTTAGGAAAAGCTTGAAATATTATTTTATAATAAAATAATTTTCGGTTTCTAATGGCTCCAAAATGAATTATTTAAAGGCTAAAGTGGTTATGGGTTGAATTCCTCTCAACCAATAGATTTTATAAATTTTATTCGAAGTGATAATGTTTTTATGTCTTTCAAAAAAATCAAATACTAAATAGTTTCAAAATTGATATAATTGAGTTTTTAAAACAAATATTATATTATTCATTGATATAATATTCCTAAAAATATAAGGTACTTAATGCATCATTATTGTGTCATAAATAAATTAAATTATTTAATGTCTAAAAATTATAAATAAAATACCATTATTTAAGAAATTGTTTTAGCTTTCTAATGAATATTTATAGTATAAGAGATAACTTATATAACCCCTCGTAAAAAAAATTACTAAAAGATATATGTTTTTGTCATTTTTGTCTTTACTTTAAATTAATTAATATAAAGTGTCATTATCACTCTCATGTGGCTCCATAGAATCCCAAAATAGACCCAAGGATACCCATGGTTGGATATATATCAACCAATAGGAATAGGACACATGTTAGGATAATTTAATATTATTATAATATTATTTTTTTACCTTTATTTACCGAATTTTCCCCTTTAACCACGGTAAATAAAATATTTACTGAAGTAAATATTCATAATGTCTAGAAATAAAAGTTACCTATTTACACAAATTGGACATTCTGATTCAAAATATGGAATCCATTTTTTTAAATTCAAAACACATAAGTGGCAGAAATTAATTTAAAATTGATTCTCGTAGTCAAAACAATGAACGTGTTTTTAAGATATAATAACTATCAAAATATTGACACTTGTTTGTATCCAATTTCAAAGTGAAATTACTTCCAATGACCAAAATTAGATTAAATAGTAAAAATATAATCTAATTAAACTTCAAAACCATTCAAATGTATAACTTAACACTGTAAATTTTTTTAATTAAAAAAAGTTTTTTTCAATTAAAATTTAGTATTTTTCACTATTCATCAAAATATGAAAGTTATCAGAAAAACTCCATAATTTTATCCAAACTAAATTTTTATGTCCTGATTATAAAGAATAAGTTTATTTTGTCAAATTGAATATATAAAAAAGTGTCAAATATTGTATTTGAAAAGGGTTCTCCATTAAAAGGCGGTAAAATGCATTTTTTGAAAAATACTTCTTTTGTCTGAAAAAATGAATTTTTCTTATATTATGTCTAAAAAACACATAATATGGATTCTAAAATTATATGTAGTATATAAAATTTAAAATTCATTTAATACTATTTATAACCACTTTTTGAACGGCTTGTTTGGTAAGTCATGGTAGGCTCTAACTCGGTGTTGCTTGTAGCGCAAGCTATTAAATTACTTTAAAGAAGATAACTTACTATGTGTGATGTCCCGGAACTGGATGCCCCTCAACCCGAGCCCTGAGCCTGGTTGGCCACATGACCCCTGGCTCGTCTCCCCATAGGTCAGGGGCTGCCGACTAGCAGCGGGGGTGTAATGGTAAGTCAGTGGGGAGACTTTACCCCCATGTCAGAGTACACAGCAGATTAGCAGCAAAGTAATACAAATAGTGGAAGCACAACCAAATGATAAATAGGAGAAAAAGGGAAACATACAACCAAACAACAGAAGTACGGAAAATCCTGATAAATATACAAAATCCACACAGGCAGTGTCTGATACAAAATGGATGCATGACACGCTAGTACAATGGAAATAGAAGACAAGCATGTTATACAATAATAAAAAAAGGACAAAAGTAGTCCACGAGCATATCTAGTCAAGCTTGATCCTCTTCTCTAGATCTCCAGCTAGAACATAAATGTATCAACAACTTGAAGCTGGGCCTTTTCCCCTACTAGTACCTGTAGTAGTAAAGTCTACACAGGTGCCCAAGAGGCCGCCCGGGTAGGGTGTGAGACAAGTCTCAGTAGGCCACCACCAATGATGTTTACGTGTAATCCAAATAGATGTTCATAGACAAAGTGAGTAATAGACTGCAAGTAAGTGAAGAAAAGTAAATAAACAATCATCCCGCTCAGGTTTCGGGAGGACACCTGGCGGGTCTACCTGCTTCAGCCCATGGCTGGTAAACTAAACGATCACCAAAGGTATAAGTACATAGATATAGGTTATCACTGGCACAAGGTAAACATTCCTATTGTCCATGCTTCTCACACACATACAAGTATCACTAGCCCGAGGTATGAATGCCTCTCATCCACAAGCACTATAACTGGTGTGGGGTAGAAATGACTCCCACCCGTAAAGGTTATATAGGCATGAGGTATAAATGTCTCTCATCCTCAATCACTTTAGCTGGCATGCGGTAGAAATTCCTCCCACCCGTAAAGGTTATATAGGCACGAGGTATAAATTCCTCTCATCCTCAATCACTGAGATTTACCTGGCACGGGGTAAGAATACCTCCCACCCAATACATGTGTTATCACACGCATGTCAACAGAGCAAAGCATAACCATTCACATCACATTATATAAGGAAAACCACCTTATATCATATCACATTAGCAAAGCAAGGCATATCCATCTTATAATATCACATAAGCAAAGCATGGAATACATGAATTTCATTTCATTAAAGGGGTTCAGGCTCTCTCATCCTAGCCAACCTCTAACCATGTCATCTCATTTTCCTAACATGGAAAATGCCCTTTCAAGACATATCGTTAAGGTACAAGGTGAAAAGGGGTCAATTCTCAAGGCATAACACCTAAGGTTGACCACTCCCGAACCATACCAAACCCAAACACCCTAACAAGGTTAGACTCACCATTCTTATACCACACAGGTCATTTAGATATGAAGCAGTCATTATAAATATGGGGTTTGGCGAAAGAAAACCCATGGAATGACAACAATAACTCAATAAGGCGAAAACCCAAAATGGAAACCACGTGACCACCTACCTTAGAGTTGTAGGTGTAGGATCGCTTGATATCAACCTCAGATTCACAGTAGATTGGAAGATATCTGAGTTCCAGTCCAATGCCCTGGAAATAGGGCATATGAGCCTGCATCAAAATAACAAGACGGAAGGCAAGATTTGCCGATGAAGGAAGGGTGCGTGAGGTTAGCCTTACCTTGTCCCTTCCAACGCTTCCGACGGATCAAGAAACAAAATTCGGATGAAGACTCCACAAAGAGAAGAGTGAGAGAGGGGTTTGGGAGCTCAAGGAGGGATCCTCTTGGTTCTGTCCAGTGGAGGAAGAAAAAGAAAAGGCTTAAGGCCTTAAATAGAATTAAGGGAAAAACTATAAATTCACCCAGATCATGGTCGCACGGTTTAGGCGCACGGTTTACCAAACCGTGTGCAAACCGTGCACATCTCACTGCCTTTAGAAAAAGGGTCGCACGGTTTAGGTGCACGGTTTACCCAAACCGCACGCAAACCGTGCGCACCTCCCTACCTCTAGACCAAAGGCCGCATGTCCGTGCGGCCTGGTCCGCAGGGTCGTGCGACCCTATCTACAAGCCCTATTTCTCAAACTCCCAGGCTCCGAACCAACCCCAGACCTTCCTTAGAACATTACACACACTAAACAAGCTTAATGGAAAGCTTTAAAAGAAAAACTAATGATTCGTACCTTTTCCAAAGAGTTGGGTCGTTACAACCTCCCCTCCTTAAAGCAACTCATCCTCTAGTTGGCCTTTCGAGGGTACTGAGGTGTCATCAATGAAAAGCTCAGGACATTGAGAACGTATATCAGCCTCCCGCTCCCAGGTCTCATCCTGTACCCGGCCATGCTGCCATAGCACCCGTACAAGAGGAACAAACCTACCACGGAGTGTCTTCATGCTCCGGTCAACAATCCTCATCGGATACTCCTCAAAGGAAGCATCCATATCTAGCTCAACCTCATCAAGCTGAAAAACATGAGTCGGATTTGAAAAGTACTGGCGTAGCTGAGATACATGAAAAACATTGTGCATGACCTAATATCTCTGCGGAAGTGCAAGCTGGTAAGCTACTAGCCCGATCTACTTCATCGCCTCAAATGGTCCTACGAACCTCGGTGAGAGCTTACCCTGCTTCTGTATACGTCTCTACCCCAACCTGGGTGAGACCTTCAAGAAAACCCGGTCCCCAACCTCAAACTCAAGAGGTCGCCGGTGCTTGTTAGCATAGGACCGCTGTCTAGACTGATCTGTCTGCATACGCTTCCTAATAAGTTGTATCTGCTTTGTAGTCTCCTGCACAAGACGTGATCCTAGAACAGCTACCTCCCCTGCTTCAAGCCAACACAAAGGCCAGCAACAAGGCCTACCATATAAGGCTTCATAGGGAGCCATCTCAATGGTAGCCTGGAAGCTATTGTTATAACTGAACTTGAAAAGAGGAATGTATTTCTCCCATGATCCTCCAAAATTGAGAATGCAGGCACGTAACATATCCTCTAGTACCTGTATAGTCCGCTTGGTCTGTCCGTCAGTCTGCGGGTGATAGGTCGTGCTCAAAAGTACCTGCGTACCCAAGACCTTCTGTAAACCCTTCCAGAACCAATATGTAAAATGAGGATCTCTGTCCGAGACAACAGAACGAGGTGCTCCATGAAGGCGCACTATCCCCCTGACGTACAGTCTCCCCAAGTCATCAACCATGAAGGTCTTCCGCACAGGTAAGAAATGCACAACCTTCGTCAGACGGTCGACGACAACCCATACTGCATCATTGCCATGAGGTGACCTGGGTAAACTGGTTACAAAGTCCATTGACACATCGTCCCATTTCCACTTCGGAATAGACAAAGGCTGCAGAAGCCCTGCCAGACGCTGATGTTCTGCCTTCACCTGCTGACAGGTGGAACAACACGTGATAAAACTGGCTATCTCCCGCTTCATGCTAGGCCACCAGTACTGTCGTCACAAATCACGGTACATTTTGGTGATTCCTGGATGAACTATCCATGCTGAGGCATGGAAATCCCTCATCAGCTCCTCTCTGATGTCTTCTGGGACCCATACACGCCCACAGAACAATAAAGTATCACCCTTATCCATGGTCCAATCTGTAGAGGCATCATCAGCGACGCTCTCCCGTAGAACAAGGCCTTCCGGATCTGATAACTATCTTTCCCTAACCTGTTCCAAAAGAGTAGATGTCACCGCTAAGGCTGAGAGAACAGTCTGACCCTGACCCTCCTGAACCTCAACGTGCATCTCCAAAAATAGGGCCATCAGCTTCCATTCCTCATCAGATTCCCGAACTACCTGTGACTGGGTTTTCCGACACTACGCATCAGCTACTAAATTCCCTTTCCCAGAAGTGTAGGCCATTTCGAAATCAAAGGATTGTAGGTACTCAGCCCACCTACGTTTCCTGAGATTTAGATCCTGCTGAGTGAAGATATATTTGAGGATTTTGTGGTCGGTGAATACCACAAAACACTCTCCCAGAAAATAGTGTCTCCAAAAGCGTAAGGCATGTACAACCGCTGCGAACTCAAGGTTGTGCGTCAGATAATTCCATTCATGCGGATTTAACTGACGAGAACCATACGCAACGACTCGCTCGTCCTACATCAAGACAGATCCAAGACCGATACCTGATGCGTCGCAAAAGACCGTATAAGCTCTTCCTGGCTCCGGCAAGATCAATATCAGTGCTAAAGTTAGTCTGCCCTTCAGTTCCTAAAAAGCTACTTCACAAGGTTCTGACCAATCAAATCTCACCCCCTTTTTGGTCAAAGCTGTAAGCGGTGCTGTTAGGCATGAAAAGTCCTGAATGAACCACCTATAATATCCGTAAATCCCCAAGAAACTCCTAATATTAAAGACGTTATTGGGATGCTCCCAAGAAACTACATCACTCACCTTATCACAGTCAACTGAAACTCTAGACTCAGAAATAATGTGACCCAGGAAGTGAACCTTATTTATCCAGAAGTGGCATTTATTGAGCTTGGCATAAAGCTGATGCTCTCTTAGTGTATTCAGCACGATCTCAAGATGGGTTGCATGGTCGTGTCTCGAGTGTAAATATACTAAGATATCATCCACAAATACAACCATAAAAGAATCAAGTTAAGGGTAAAAAATCTGATTCATAAGAGCCATAAACACTGCAAGTGAATTCGTAAGCCCAAACGGTATGACTAGGTACTCATAGAGACCATACCTGCTCTTGAACGTCGTTCGAGGTATGTCTGAAGTCCTAACACGCACCTGGTGATACCCCAACCTCAAATCTATCTTTGAAAACCCCTTGGCTCCTTGGATCTGATCGAAAAGGTCGTCAATTTGGGGTAAAGGATACTGATTCTTAATAGTCAGCTTATTTAACTTATGATAATCCACGTAAAGACGAAGGGTACCATCTGCCTTCTTGGAAAAGAGAACCGGTGATCCCCAAGGAGAAGTACTGGGACGTATAAAGTCTTTTGCTTCCAGGTCCTCCAGCTGACTCTTAAGCTCCAGAAGTTCCTTAGGTGTCATCCTATAAGGAGGAATGGTCACTGGTGTTGCTCCTAGTATAAGCTCAATTGTAAACTCCACCTCTCACACTGTAGGTAGACCAGAGAAATCATCAGGAAAGACATCTATGAAAAGCTCCACCACGGGAGGATAAACAAAGGGTTGTAACCCTTGGTCATCGAGATAAAGACTGGAAACCATTGTCATGACACCACCTAAACTCTAGTGTTCTGGTCCTGCTCGTGTCGCACTAAGATCCCAGTCTCCCTTATGCATATGTCTGTCACCCTCTGGTGACGTAAACGCCACCCTCCGACGATAGCAGTCAATCCGGGATCTATAGGGAACTAACCAGTTCATCCCGATTATTACATCAAAACCTGTCATATCCAGAACATACAGGTTCCACATGAAAATGTAACCTCCCACCTCGAGGGGAAAATTCTGACAACGACGAACGCCCTCTGAACGGATACCTAACGGGGTGTCTAACGTGATCACACCATGATATGACTCAACGTCGAGGCCCAAACTTCCGATAATCGCTTTCGATATAAAAGAGTGAGAAGTGTCTGTATCAAACAAAGCAGATACTAACGTAGAGGAAACTAGAATCGTACCTTCTACAGTAGATGGTCTGGCGTACTGCTCCTGCGGCATAGGCTCGACTGCATACAACTGGCCGGCACCACGGCCCTGAGTCACAGCCTGGCTACCTTGAGCAGACCTGCCCTGCTGGTGCTGAGAGTCATATGCTTGATTACCTCTACCTCAACTGCCGCCACGGCCTGATCGACCGGCGGTATTCCAGCCTCCTGACTAACGTGATCCTGCCGATCCAGCGCTAGATCGTGGAGTAGGTAAAGATCCCTTCTCACTATACCCTAGGGGAAAAGTCCTGCAGAAGCGGTGGAGATGACCCAACCTACCGCAACCTCTACACTCCAATGGGTTTCGTGTACATTGCCTCTTCATATGTCCTGGAACCCCACATTGGTAATAGATAGGAGTACCACCTGAAAAAAGGGTATGACCACCACTAACACCGTGAGATTCCTCAAAACGCTGCTTCTTCCCAGAAGTAGATCCACTGGAACCCTTCAGTGCCAAACCGACCTGGTTCAAACTGTACGATTCTCTCAAGTTCCTCTCTGAGATCAAAGTCTGATTGACAATTTCTGAAACGGTTGTCAACCTGAACACGTTAACCTACGACTGGATGGCGTAACCCAGCCCATCCTCAAAACTCCTAGCAGTTGTGAGATCATCAAAAGCTAGTGTAGGATCAAAACGTTGTAACTCGGTGAAACGAGACGAATATTCCATGACCATCATGGTCCCTTGCTGCAGATTCATAAACTCCCTAGCTCTGTCAGATCTCAAAGTTTGGGGGAAGAAATAATCGTAGAAGACAGTCTGGAAATCGGTCCAGATCAAATATCTCTGTTGTCCCGACTGGGTGATGACATTCCACCACATTCTGGCTGAACCATGTAGCATATAAGCTACGAGATTAACCCTCCGCTCTAGAGGCATCTCAAGGTGCTCAAAGATGGTCAGAATAGCTTCCAACTGGGACTCTGCAGCAAGTGGTCTGCCATCTCCCGTAAAAGTAGGAGGATGTTGTGACTGAAACTTGTGGGTCAACTCTGCCATACTCGGGGCAGGTCTCACTCCACCTTGCACACACTGCATCATATGCAAGAAGCTCTCACGAAACTGGGCATCAGCGCCCATCTCAGGAAAAGAGAGAGGAGCCACAGGTGGCTCGATAGGAGGATCAACTGGCGGCTCCGGGCCCGCCACTTCAGGAACGTGATCATCACCGCCTTCAGCATGCGCAACTCGAGGATGTCTCGGAGGCATAGTGCTACAATGCCAAACGAACATCTCAAAAGAAGGAACCAATAAGTTAAAGGTTGAACTCTAGAATCTAGGATAGGTACTAAGCCTTCCTACACCTAAGATCACCTATCCACACCCATAGGAATTCTTAGTAAGGCCTGCAACTTTTCCAATTTAACTCAATCCGGTGATATGGCATTTCCCAGCCCATAAGGGTCCATACTCCTCATGAACTGAAAGATGACACACACTTGGATGTCATTCTCTATTTTCTTGTGTCAATCAAGTATTTGAATTTCCTTTAAAGAAAATGATTGGTTTAGTTGGAATGTCATTTTCTGATCCATAAGGGTCCATACACCTTATGAACCAAAGAGTGACACCCACTAAAATCACATCATTCCCCAATTCACAATATGCATGAAAGGTTAGCATAGTTGCACACATATTATCAAGGCGTGGAAATAAATAACCGACAATGCTCGCTGAAAATTTTAAACATGGCATGGCAAGATGCATGGAATAATCATATTGTTCCTATCATGATGCATGTTCTATTTCATAACCATCATTTCATCGGGTCGAACCATGAAATCCATATTCCAACTTTGCAAATCTCAATAACATCACAAGACATGTGAAGCATCAAATGGTGAAGCAATATCAACAGTAAATAGCAGAATCATTAATAACATAAAATAGGCAACTTGGTCTTTCCACCGTACATGGGTTCGCGACGCCCAAGAACGACTTATAACGAAGTCCCTATGCATTCCTGGTCTCCAATTATGTCGTTTCCAAATAGTAAAGCAAGAAAGAAAGAAAAACCCTCTGATACCACTTTGTGACGTCCTGAACCCGGCTGCCCCTCAACCTGAGCCCCGAGCCCAGTTGGTCACATGACCCCTGGCTCATCTCCCCATAGGTCAGGAGCTGCCAACTAGCAGCGATGGTGTAATGGTAAGTCAGTGGGGGGACTTTACCCCCATGTCATATTACACAGCGGATTAGCAGCAAAGTAATAAAAATAGCGGAAGCACAACCAAATGATAAATAGGAGAAAAAGGGAAACATACAACCAAACAACAGAAGTAAGGAAAATCCTGATAAATATACAAAAGCCACACAGGCAGTGTCTGATACAAAATGGATGCATGACATGCTAGTATAATGGAAATAGAAGACAAGCATGTTATACAATAATAAAAAAAGGACAAAAGTATTCCATGAGCATCTCTAGCCAATCTCGATCCTCTGCTCTGTATCTCCAGCTAGAACATACATGTATCAACAACCTGAAGCTGGGCCTTTTCCCCTACTAGTACCTGCAGCAGTAAAGTCTACACGGGTGCCCAAGAGGCCGCCCGGGTAGGGTGTGAGACAAGTATCAGTAGGCCACCACCAACGATGTCTACATGTAATCCAAATAGGTGTTCACAAGCAAAGTGAGTAATAGACTACAAGTAAGTGAAGCAAAATAAATAAACAACCCTCACGCTTAGGTTCTGGGAGGACACCTGGCGGGTCTACCTGCTTCAGCCCATGGCTGGTAAACGGAACGATCACCAAAGGTATAAATACATAGATATAGGTTATCACTGGCATGAGGTAAACATGCCTCTCATCCATGCTTCTCACACACATACAAGTATCACTGTCCAGAGGTACGAATGCCTCTCGTCCACAAGCACTGTAACTAGTGTGGGGTAGAAATTCCTCCCACCTGTAAAGGTTATATAGGCATGAGGTATAAATGCCTCTCATCCTCAATCACTGTAGCTGGCATGGGGTAGAAATTCCTCACACCTGTAAAGGTTATATAGGCATGAGGTATAAATGTCTCTTGTCCTCAATCACTGAGATTTACCTGGCACGGGGTAAGAATGTCTCCCGCCCAACACACGGGTTATCACACACATGTCAACACAGCAAAGCATAACCATTCACGTCACATTATATAAGGAAAACCACCTTATATCATATCAAATTAGCAAAGCAAGGCATATCCATCTTATAATATCACATAAGCAAAGCATGTCATACATGCATTTCAATTCATTAAAGGGGTTCAGGCTCTCTCATCCTAGCTAACCTCTAACCAAGTCATCTCATTTACCTAACATGGAAAATTCCCTTTCAATACATATCGTTAAGGTTCAAGGTGAAAAAGGGTCAATTCTCAAGGCATAACACCTAAGGTTGACCACTCCCGAACCATACCAAACCCAAACACCCTAACAAGGTTAGACTCACCATTCTTATACCACACGGGTCATTTAGATATGAAGTAGTCATTATAAATACGGGGTTTGGTAAAAGACAACCCACGGCACGACAACAATAACTCAATAAGGCGAAAACCCAAAATGGAAACCACGTGACCACCTACCTTAGAGTTTTAGGCGTAGGCTCGCTTGATATCAACCTCAAATTCATAGTAGATTAGAAGAGATCTGAGTTCCAATCCAATTCCCTAGAAATAGGGCATATGAGCCTGCATCAAAATAACAAGACGGAAGGCAAAATTTGCCGATGAAGGAAGGGTGTGTGAGGTTAGCCTTACCTTGGCCCTTCCAATGCTTCCGACAGATCAAGAAACAGACTCCAGATGAAGACTCCACCAAGAGAAGAGTGAGAGAGGGGTTTGGGAGCTCAAGGAGGGCTCCTCCTGGTTCTGTGCGGTGGAGGAAGAAAAAGAAAAGGCTTAAGGCCTTAAATAGAATTAAGGGAAAAACTGTAAATTCATCCAGATCAGGGTTGCACGGTTTAGGCACACGGTTTACCAAACCGTGCGCTAACCGTGCGCATCTCACAGCCTTTAAAAAAATGGTCGCATGGTTTAGGCGCACGGTTTACCCAAACCGTGCGCAAACCGTGCGCACCTCCCTGCCTCCAGACCAAAGGCCGCATGGCCGTGTGGCCTGGTCAGCATGGTCGTGCACCCCTATCTGCAAGCCCTATTTCTCAAACTCCCGGGCTCCGAACCAACCCCGAACACTCCCCGGACCTTCCTTAGAACATTACACACACTAAAAAAGCTTAAAGGAAAGCTTTAAAAGAAAAACTAACGATCCGTACCTTTTCCAAAGAGTCGGGTCGTTAGACTATGAAATCTTGGGGTGTTACATTCTTCCCCCCTTTTGGAAATTGTGTCCTCTAAATTTTTAAAATTGGTCTTGGGAACTTCTTTGAAAGTCTCATATCGGAAAAAGAGTCAATAAAACTATCACTTTAGAAGAAAGAAAGATAAGTACAAAGCTCACCCGAGATAACTCATACTAGGATTCCGTGTAGGAAAACCTGGATATGGAAGATAAAATAAGTGTCAAGTTCTGATGGAGAGGGATAGAAAACATGATCAGGATAAAGTTAACAACAATAAAACCACAAACTTGTGATGGGATAAACGATCATTAGTTTCCCAGTAGGAAAAGTAAACGAACAACATTTTTTTTGTTTTAAGTTCCATTTCATAAAGTTGAGGAATTTATTTATGAGATTGACTAAGAACATAAATTGACATACTTAATTTTTAAGTAGAGTTTCATTCTTTAATAAATTTCTACCACTCACTCATCTTTTTTTTTTCAAACAATGAGTATTCAAGATGACTTGGTTACACCTTAAGAGCTAGAATCAACTTCTAGAGAATCACATGATCCACAAAGGATAAACTATATATTTACCTTGTCTTTAGAGATTAACCAAAAGCAAAATGTTTAGTACAAGATCAGATGATCCCCAAAAAGGATAATCTTTTAGAGAAAGAAATACTAATCTTAATTTCTAAAATTAAACCAACAATACCCAAAGTTAAATAAATATCATTTAATAAACAATTGTCCTTAAAATCTTTAAATATAATCCAAACTAATATTGAAACCCAAAACTTAGAAGAATTTGATTATGTAGTCTTCCATATTAAATTGTATCTCCAAATGACATCAAATACTCTTAAAGTCACATACTTAGAAATAATTAACCTAATCACATATTCTCTATGATAGGTTAATCATTTCCATAAATAACCCAAATCACTATAAATACACAATAAAGTCATAGATAAAAATCCACCATTACTCCTCAAATAAAATCCCATAGTATTCTATTTTCTTTAGGCATATAGTGTTCCCAATAGAGTGAACGTCTTCCAAAATAACATTTATCACTTAATCACCAAATCATTTTCCTATACTAAGGGTATCCATTTGATAAGACATAAGATCCCAAATCAACTTATTATTGATCAATAAAATCATTTAACTAAAAAGAATTAGTCATACTAATCAAGGACTTCACGTAGTCTAGTGGTAGGTGATAAATCTCAATCACACTCTGGTTGTGGGTTCGATTCCCACAGCTTTGTCTGACGCGATGGGTTATCACACGGTCTGCGTGTTGTTCTTTTTAAAAAACTATATTTTATAACATCCCCAAAATGAGATAAATTTCTCAAAATAATCATAACATAATTTCACTACAAACGTTATCTCATACCTCACATTTTCATCCCAAAATTTAATAACTTGTAATTGCCTCAAATTTAAGGATCATATAAACTCAAATGGTTATTTATAACTATATCAACAATATAAAAGATAATTATTCCTAAAATATAATTTTCACATAACAAACTGCAGGGTTACACATATAATAAAAAAGTCTTCCAAAGTAATCTCATCAACAAAGATCACTAATACTTTTAAACATTTCATCATCCATTTATTTTCACATAGGTTCCTCCTTGAATAAGATGTTATCCTATGGAATAGGGAATTCACTCGGGTAATGCCTAGGTCCTCTACATTTACAGCATATTACTATAAATGGGTTTTTGGGATCATTTTTATTTTCTTCCATAGTACTCTTCATTTTTCCTCAGTAATTCTTTACTTTATTTCATTCTTTCCCACACATAAAGCATTTCTTTGTTCCATTGAAACACTTTCCTAGGTGTCTCCTTTCACATTTCCTGCATGATGGAAGTTGAGCTTTCTTTCCTCTATGGTCTCCACTACTGGAGCAATTATCATTCACCACCTTTATCTTCTTTGTTGAGTTCGGGAGTTGGTTAATATATATGTTGTTGATCATATTTTTAGAAAACTGATTTGGCATGAACATGATATCTTTTACACCTATCAATATTCTGTTTCGTTGCTCATTTCCACCATCGTGCCCACCTTGTACATCATGTTCAATGTTACTATGACTTCCTTGGAATCCAGCCATTGACTAACACAAGAAAGCATAGTGTGAGTCATAAAATTATTTAGAGAATATCATAACACCTTATTTTCAATCTAAAACACCTTGGGATTAACCAAGGTTATTTATTCTCATCTTATATTAAAATCCTTCAAATCAGTTTGTAAAGAAAATGTGAATTATCCTAAGCATATCCCTCGGGAGTGTCATAACCAAGAGTGCAGCAAGACCCATTATCGTGCACCAGTTCCCGTTCGAGTCTAGCTCAAAGCGGTGTTTTTGGGTTTTACCCTTAGGTGCATCTATGTCAGAGCCGCCTATACCTGCTCATATCCAGACAGAGATGTATTGCTTGGAAAACTCACAAAATATCTACAGTACCAAAATTCTAGGAAGTTCTTCTATACTAATCCTCAAATTCTATCTTAGTTTAATGTTCTCTAATCAGAGTTTTTCTAAATCTAGCTTCCAAGGTTTGTACTAAACTTCCTCTGATACCAACTATAACACCCCGACCCCAGTTACTCAGATTCGATACTTTATTACATAACATTGGCATGATACAAGGAATCACGTCTCGAAGGACCGATCAGTTTAACAGTCTTGGAAACAAGATACATACATAAGTTCAACATTACAACTTGAAAAGAAATGAAACACTAATTTATTCCATTAGAAACATCCAAGCCTCCTAGATTATACCTACAAGTCACTCATAACTAACTTCTTCATATCCTGGGAAAATGAAACATAAGTAATGGGTGAGCTCAAACGCTCAGTAAGGGTAAGCAATATAACAGAAGATAACATAAACATTAGGCATGATGAATAATTCAAAACACATGCCTTTACAAATAATAAACATGAACACTTTATAATAGGAATATGAGCTAAGTAAATAATACCATAATAAAACATAGTCATGGGTATTTTACTAGTCGAATAACCACATGAACCATCATTATTATTTTGATAATGAGGGAATGTATATTGGCGAACATTCTGAAACATTTTTTCAAGGTATCAGCCAATACATCTAGAAATGATTAAGGCCTCATCCAAAACCATATATCAAAAATTGGGAAAGGTCTCGGCCAATTCCACATCTAATTGTCTCATGAGACCTACCGATGAATCAAGGAGCTATAGTGGGCTCTACCCATCACTTATCAAGTCCAATACATTCCTCATATGAAAGGGTGAAACATAATCTAAACATTCGTATTAAAACTAGCATACAAAATGTCAATATTTTAGCCACAAACCATGAATGGCATAAAAATAACACATCCACAGTCAAACATAACTCATTTAATACAATATGGATGATTGTATTATGATAAATCAACCTCAATCAAGAATAAAATACACTGAAGTATATTTACATAGATGAAAATAGTCACTAAAACTATTTTTAGAGAAATATCCCCCTTTTCTTGAAAACATTTAAATGACGCACTATTTATCCAAGAATTCATTTAAAATATATTTTTGAATCAAAGTGTCTCATACTACTTTGAAACTTTTAAAAAGAATTTTAATTTTAAAACATTAATTTCTATATAAATAAATCCTTAAAACCATTTTTAAAACATGGACATTAATGAGAAATATTTAGAAGAATAAATCTTTAAAACATTTAAAATTATATTTTAGTTAGAGTTCCTAACCAAATGAGAGACGTTTGAATACAAATAATTGAGGTAATAAAAACATTATAATATCATGAGAATAAAGGGATTCATGATATACTATGTCAAAGTACAGTATATACACCAAATAAAAGTGAATTGGCAAATAACAATAAAGAAGTATCAATGGAATGTAAGTTGAGATGAATTCCTTTATAAAGACTATATCCTTAGGTTAAGGATAAATCAATGACATAATTATGTGTGACAAATATAAATACACTCAATATGATTGGACATTCAGTGTAAATCAATCAAAGGACATTCGCATATATTCTTGTAAAAACAACAACAATGACTTGGATGTTTAACTCAATGAATATAAATTGAGTTAAAATTACTTTTATCAAGTTTATATCGATGACTTGAGAATTTATCAATGGAGTGATTATGTGTATCAAAAGTATATCCACACAAAGGGGAGTGGAAATTACTACATAAGTAAATAAATAGTGATTTCACACATAATCATGGAGTAAATTAATCAATGAAGTTTGCGTAAAACCGAATGAGTGGAAATTGAAATTTGAAATTTCCTTAATGATTTGGTAACTTACGAAACATACACCCCATGAAAGAAGTATCATACAATGAAGATGTAAATACCCATAAATTAAAGTATATTACACAAAGAATACAATCATGGGCAGTACATACACCACAAAAAAGGAAATAGGGGCAATAAAGCATGAATCTCATGGGAATAAGAAGTGAGATGAAAACCCCTTACCTTGTACTTTTCTTTAATCGATGGTATGCTAACATCTTCTTCTTCAGGTTCTTCATTTTGATTTGATCAAAATGGCTCCTTAGGTTGGATTTATGACCAAAGGAAGACCTCTAGGATTAAGGGAGGAATGTTGAGAGGATACTTGGGCAGGGGTTGGCCAAGCCAAATGGATTTGGAGGTGTGAAATTAAGAGAAGGGGAAGTGCCCTTTTATAAGAGAGGTGAGAGTCACTTTAGAAAAGCTTGAAATATTATTTTATAATAAAATCATTTTCGGTTTCGAATGGCTCCAAAATGAATTATTTAAAGGCTAAGGTGGGTATGGGTTGAAAACCTCTCAAACAATATGTTTTAGACAGGTTTAGTTCATCATATTAACCTTATCTTTTAGATTTAACTCTTAGTTAAATAGTTTGACATTTACCATATCTCTTTCTATTTTTATATTATATGGTTAATAAACTTACTATAAAAAGCCAAGTGAACCTCATGTGGTTCATTATTAATATATATATAACCTTATCTAAGTCCTTTGTCCGAACATTAGATTTTTAAGAATATTATATCAATTAATAATATAATATTTGTTTTAAAAACTCAATTATGTCAATTTTGACACTATTTAGTATTTGATTTTTTTGAAAGCCATAAGAACTTTATTACTTCGAATAAAATTTATTTAACCAACCCTAACATGTCATATTAACCTAGAAAATTAGTGGAATTCATCAGAAGTCTCAATTTACATTTATTTGGATATTTGTAATATTAATTATTTTAATATTTCATTAATAAGGTAATTACTGCATTATCATTGTGTCATAAATAAATTAAATTATTTAATGTCTAAAAATTATAAATAAAATACCATTATGTAGGAAATAGTTTTATCTTTCTAATTAATATTTATAGTCAAAGAGATAACTTATATAACCCCTTGTAAAAATTGTTTTATTAAAAGATATATGTTTTTGTCATTTTTGTTTTTACTTTAAATTAATTAATATAAAGTGTCATTATCACTCTCAAGTGGCTCCATGGGGTCCCAAAATAGACCCAAGGATGCCCATGGTCGGATATGTATCAATCAATAGGAATAGGACACATGTTAGGGTAATTTAATATTATTATAATATTATTTGTTTACCCTTATTTACCGAATTTACCCCTTTAACCACGGTAAATAAACTATTTACTGAGTAAATATTCATATTGTCTAAAAATAAAAGTTAACTATTTACACAAATGGGACCTCCTGATTCCAAATATGGAATCCATTTTTCAAAATTCAAAACACAAAGGTGGAAAAAATTAATTTAAAATTAATTCTCATTGTCAAAACAAAGAGCGTGTTTTTAAGAAATAATAACTATCAAAATATTGGCACTTGTTTGTGTCCAATTTCAAAGTGAAATTACTTCCAAT
The DNA here is from genome assembly GCA_963277665.1 of Viscum album. Classification (NCBI taxonomy): domain Eukaryota; kingdom Viridiplantae; phylum Streptophyta; class Magnoliopsida; order Santalales; family Viscaceae; genus Viscum; species Viscum album. The sequence goes on along the minus strand of OY728126.1, from coordinate 274,223,160 downwards.
GACCAAAATTAGATTAAATGTCAAAAATATAATCTAATTATACTTCAAAACCATTCAAATGTATAATTTAACATTGTAAATTATTTTAATTAAAAAAGTTGTTTTCAATTAAAATTTGGTATTTTTCACTATTAATCAAAATATGAAAGCTATCATAAAAACACCAGAATTTTATCTAAACTAAATTTTTATGTCCTAATTCTAAAGAATAATTTTATTTTTTCAAATTAAATAAAAAAAAAAGTTTCAAATATTGTATTTAAAAAAGGTTTGCCAATAAAAGGCGGTAAAATTTCATTTTTTGAAAAATACTTCTTTTATTTGAAAAATTGAATTTGTTCTTATATTATGTCTAAAAAACACATAATATGGATTCTAAAATTATATGTAGTATATAAAATATAAAATTCAGTTAATACTATTCATAACCACTTTTTGAACGGCTAGTTTGGTAAGTCATGGTGCGCTCAAATTCGGTGTTGTGTGTAGCGTAAGCTATTGAATTACTTTAAAGAAGATAACTTACTATGAAATCTTGGGGTGTTACAACAACCAATAGTGTTGTTTTATAGGGACTTAGTGTTTCATGCATTCAATATTTATTTTCAAAACCTTAGGGTGTTACATTCTCCCCTCCTTACAAAAATTTTGTCCTCGAAATTTACAGAATGTTACCTCACAAAAAGGTTTGGGTCTTCCCCATAAACTCCTAGGGCTCCCATGTTGCCTCTTTGATTTTATGATTACTCCAAAGTATCTTTACCAGACGAGTTGTATGATTCTTCAACACTTGTTCTTTAGTGTCTAGAATCTGAATAGGCTCTTCACAGTAAGATAGGTCAGGTTCCAACTCTATACCTTCAGAAGTGAGAACATGCGTTGTGTCTGGCATGTACTTTCTCAGCAATGAGACATGGAACACATTGTGTACTTTGGATAGGCTAGACGGCATAGCCAAACGATATGCAACAACTCTAATTCTCTCCAGAATTTCAAAAGTCTCAATGTACATAGGGTTCAGTTTCCCTTTCTTTCCAAATCTTATAACACCCTTTCATGGAGATAGTTTCAAGAAAACATGGTCTCCCACTTGAAATTTCAGATTTTTCCTTCAATTATCAGCATAGATCTTTTGTCTGCTTTGAGCTGTTTTTGTCACAACCCGTCCTCGGGGCTCGTGTCGTGACTACCCCAAGCCCGCCTTCCATAGGTCAGGGGCTGGCGACTAGCACCAAGGCGTAAATCCCGGTAAAAAGGAAAGGCATTGCCTTTGTAAAGTAAACAAGCACTACAGAGTAAGCAAGAGGAAAAGTAAACACTAAGTAAAAGATGGTACAACAGTAAGTGCGGAAAAGTAAAGGGGGCCGGAAATACAAGCCCAACTGTAAAGTACAACTGAAAGGGGAAAAACAGCAACTGAGAAGTAAAGTCGCAACGTCGAGCCATCCACTGGAAGTCCCACCTGAAGGGTGGGTACAGAAAGCCTCCACTGCTCCTCGGGTCCAGCCGACCGCTCCGAGTACGTCCCGCCCAGTGGTCCACCTCCAGGTACCGTCCTGCTCCGCAAGCCTCCACCACGATCAGCGCTGTCCGTCGTCTGCAACCAACACAACGTAGTGCGGGCATAGCCCGTGCAGGGGTGAGTATAAGCTACTCAGTAGGGACCCCGAGACCCCCGAAGGTCTCCCAGAATCCACAAAGGATAATCCACAAAGGAAAGATACAATCACGAAGTAACATCTGACACTGCTTAGATATATGCCCATACATATACCTAAGTCATCAATTCTCACTTGGCTCCAACATCCGAGCTCAGGTACAACCCAATCCACACAGGAAAGCAAAACGTAAATCCACACAGGATAGAACAACACAATCCACAAAGGAAAGTAAACAGGATTCAGCTCACACAGGTATACTTCTTCATATGACGATAAAGATGACCAGATATTGTCACTGATTCATCTAAGCCGTCGGACCCACAAAGGATCGATAGGTACTAACCCCCGCAATGACCCACAAAGGATCAATAGGTACTAACCCCCGCAATGACCCACAAAGGATCTGACCCACAAAGGATCGATAGGTAACTAACCCCCGCAAAGACCCACACAGGATCGGGCCCACACAGGACCTGTAGGCGCTGGCTCACACAGAACCGCTGAGCGCTGACCCACACAGGATCGGACCCACACAGGATCGGTAGAACTGACCCACAAAGGATCGCTGAGTGTTGTAGTCGTCGCCGTCGAATCCACTGAGGATCTCTGTACAGTCGTCGTCGTCACAGTAGCAGTCGCAGCCAGCTCTAGGGTTCCCGCACACAGCAAGCTCGTTCGGGAGGGTCCGCTCCACGAGCCGAGAGGCTGATACATCAACTGACACATAGTCCAGAGTTGATGTATCCAAAAGTTCTATATCGTCAACAGGAACTCAACATCGCAAACGGCGCGTCAATCGGACGCTCGGTCTGAGAGTTATTGGCTTTTTCGTCCCAGGGGACCGGTTGGTTTTTAAGGCAAAACCAACCCGACCATACTCCACCTGCATCCAAACCTCAGGCGGAGTATGCCAAAAGATCTGTCTCACCTAGAAGAATTCAACAAAGTCGACGGCACGTCAATCGTACGTCCGAAGCTCAAGATATGAGCGTTTCCGCTCCGAGGGCCCGGTTGGTTTCGTGTACGAACCAACCCGACCGAACCCAAAGTATTCTGAAACCTTGAGTGTGATATACTGAAACGACCATCTCAATCCAAGGATCGCATCTCCGCTGACGGCGCGTCGTTCGGAGGCCCGTAGCTCAAGTTATGAGCAAAATACCGAAAAGGTCTGAAAAGGTCCGAAAACGGGGGGTCTGGGCCCGGACCGACCCGGCCCAACCCCCCCTGGGTCGGCCCGAACCGGGTCGACCCGACCCGGGTCCGGGTCCGACCCGGCAGGCACGGCCCGGCCCGGCCTGGGCGCGACCCGGCGCGGGCGCGGCCCAACCGCCGGGGTCAGCTCGGCCGGTTACGGCCGAGCGGCGTTGGGGGCGTGTTGCCCCCGCGTGAGAACACTGCGGCCCCGCGTGGGGCTGCCCTTGGTCAGCGGACGCGGCAGGGCCGCGTCCCATGTCTCTCCGGACCCGCGCGGTCGCGGGTCTGTCGACCGCCGCCGCCGCCACGGCTCCGTCTGGCGGCACGCCGGGGCGCCGCCGGTGGAGTCCGCGGGCCACCGGAGTTGCTCCGGTGGTTTGATTTCATTTCCGTCTACGCCGTAGCTCATCCCGGGTCCCGTTCTTCACTGCGGAATCAACAAATCGTCTCTGCGGCCCGTTTTGTCGTCATTCGCCATTCCGCACACCAAGAACAAAAGGGCGGTGGGTTCGGACTTGTTCGTTGGTCCGCACCCACCGCGTTAGCGGTTTGAAACAACACCATAATTCCCAGCAATTGATAAACCTTGACCCGCAATAATAATCCGCGGACCAACTTGTTAATTGGTTGATCTGCGTTCTTGCCTTGGAGGAAAACAAACATAGGTAAAATCATTTTCAAAACGACCCCTACCTCAACGTCGTCGTCGGACGCGAGTTCGTCGCAGAATTGACCGTCGCGGAAGAAAAGGATCGTCGCGTCGCGGAAGGGCGTCGCTGTCGCGCGGTACTCGGCGTCGCGTAGACAAACTCCAAGGATCATGAACATACAGATTTAATTATAACAGTTAAATCCATGTTGATGTTATAAACCACAAAGAATTAAAAGGACCGCAATCCCCTAACTCAAGATGCAGATCGAAGATTGTCGCGGGGATGGATCGTCGTGGAAGAAGCGCCGCGAAGGGAGAATTGTCGGCGTCACGTCGTCGATCTTCGGGGGTCGGGCGTTCTTCATCGCCCTTCGTCGGAGGCCGGCGTTCTTCGCGTTCTTCGCGTTCTTCGCGTTCTTCGTGTTCTTCACAGAGGGGAAAGAAGGTACGGATTTTCCAAATCTTCTCAACAAACAACCCGTCAGCAAAAAGAAAAGGGGTTGGTCTTATTTTATTATTATGCCAACAGTTTGAAAAACGGGTTAAGAAACGAACCATTAATTTGGTGAATTAATGGTAATGACTTAACAGTCCATTTAATAGGAGCGTTAAGAGATTTAGAAAACGCCCCAGTTGACTTTCTTTTAATAGGGGTTTTTGCGGGTGCGTTACTTAGCGGAAAAGAAACGGTGGGGCTCGTGCGGGCCCCACCTCACAAATATTCTACCAAGAGGGTAGGATATTTTGGATTTCACCCTATCCGCTTCAACTTAGCTCAAGTGGCTTTAAGTGGCTTTTAAGTGGCTTTAAGTGAAATAAAATAAAGTTGTCGCACTACTTTATTTTATTTTCTTCACTTAATCCCAAAAATTAAAAACCACACCCAAGCAAACGCAACTCCGGAAGAGGCGTTTCTAAGCAAATATCGGCGCTGCAATTCCATCGGTACCCTCGGAATTCGATTCCCAGCACCGGTTCAAAAGTTAGAAAAATAGCTTGTTCGTTCAGTGAACGTACCCGAGCCAAACTTCGAAAAATGGTTCCGAGCACACCGGGCCTCGGAATCAGGTGCCGTCAGAAACTGCGTTCTTGTAAAATTCCAAAGAAAATTAAGAAAAAAAAATTCCTTGAAATTTACGGGTCTTTACAGTTTTGATATGACCTTGAATAGTCTTTACCTTCGCTATTGTTTCCTCCACAAGCTCTGGACCCATAAGCCTCCTTTCACCAACTTTATCCCAACATGTTGGTGTACGACATATCTTCTCATACAATGCTTCATATGGTGTCGTTTGAATACTTGAATAGAAGCTATTATTATAAGAAAACTCCACTAAAGGAAAATATTGATCCCACATACCTTGAAAGTCAAGTGAACATGATCTCAACATGTCCTCTAAGGTTTGGATCGTCCTCTCTGATTGCTCGTCAGTTTGTGGGTGATAAGTAGTACTCAATCGAAGTTCGGTATCCCAAGATTTATGAAGACTCTTTCAGAATTTCGACGTAAATCGTGGGTCACGATCAGACACAATTGAGAGAGGTGCTCCATAAAGTATTTCAACATCATTGATATAGTCTTGTTAGGCGCTCCGGTGGCAAATCCTCCCTTATAGTGAGGAAATGTACAGATTTCGTAAGTCGATCCACAATTACCCATATCGCATCATTCTTCCTTGAAGTTTTAGGTAATCCAGTGACAAAATTCATGGTTACGTAATCCCATTTCCACATAAAAATCAGTACAGGTTTCATGACTCCTTTGGATGTTGCCTTTTGACATTCACTTGTTGACAGAATAAACATCTTGATACGTAATCCGCAATTTCCCTCTTCATGTTATCCCATCAGAAATGTTGCTTCAAATCTCTATACATCTCAGTGCTACCAGGATGTATGGAGAGATTTGAACTATGGGTATCATCCAATAACTCCTTTTTAGCTCAGGTATAGCTGGAACACAAAGCATCTTCCCAAATTTCAGAACACCATCTTCACACACAAAGTCATCCAGCTTCCCATCTTTCACAGCATTAATTTTCTTTTGCTGGTTCTCATCATCAGGTTGAGAACTTTTAATCCTTTCTAATAAAGATGGTTAGATAACTAAATGAAAACGTAGTAATGTTTCACCTTCTTTGATAATTCTCATATCCATCCTCACTAGATACTGTTGGATTGGTATTGCCCGATCCGGTTGGGCCGAATGCTTGTGGCCCGCAACTGTCGCGGGTCGAGCAATGCTGACCAACAATTCGGCACTGTAGCAATGCTGACACTGTAGCGGAGCTGACCGACCGACACCGACAGGAACTATAGCGGTGCGGACTTCGGGGTCAACTTCACTGTAGCGCTTTTTGACTTCCAGTCGGCAGACACTGTAGCACTTTTGACAAAGTGAGTCGCCGATCACTGTTGCAATGCGGACTACTATTCGGAACAGTGGACCATCTTCTTCATATGTAGCCCATTTCGGGCTAGGGTTTTACTACTGGAAAAAAAACCCTCTATAATTTGTGCTCCTAAATAGTGAAATATTCTGCCTCTCTCATGGACGTAGAGATTATTCCCGAACCACGTAAATCGTTGTGTCTTTTGCTTTCTTTCTTTCATTTTTTATCGTTTCAGTCATTGTGTCTCCCGGCGATTCCGCATCAACTGGTGTCAAAGGGTGAGTTTCAGAATTCTCCAACGATGGCTCTGGATGAAGGCAAAGTGAAGATCGGTCGCTTCGATGGAACTGATTTTAGTTTCTGGAGGATGCAGATCGAGGATTATCTTTATCAGAAAAAGATGCACTTGCCACTTCTGGGTGTGAAGCCAGCGGACATAGAGAAGTCGGAGTGGGAGCTACTGGATCGACAGGTTCTGGGTGTTGTGCGCCTGACGTTGGAAAAAAACGTGGCGTTCAACATCAGAGAGGAGAAGACGACGGTGGACCTGATGAAATCCCTCACAAACATGTACGAGAAGCCTTCTGCGGCAAACAAGGTGCATTTGATACGACAATTGTTCAACCTAAAAATGGTTGAAGGGAGACCTGTGGCAGATCATATCAACGAATTCAATACCATCATAAGTCAGTTGTCATCAGTGGACATTGACCTTGGTGATGAGGTATGTGCTCTGGTTTTACTATCTTCGTTACCAAAGAGTTGGGAAGCAACTGTAACAGCTGTGAGCAGCACTTCGGGGAATACGAAGATGGTTCTGAAAGATATACGGGATCTAATCCTTAGTTTGGATGTTCGAAGAAGAGAATCAGGCAGATTCTATGGTTCTGCTTTGAACGTTGAAGGAAGAGGAAGGTACCCACAGCGGGACAATCGCAGAGGATGATCAAAGTCAAGAGGAAAGAGCAGAAACAAGGCAAAGGGGCCTGGTCCTACCTGCTGGACATGCGGGAAGAAAGGAAATGTCAAGAAGGAGTGCAGAGATAACCGGAAGGGGCCTGAAACTAGTGGAGCAAACACTGTAGCTGAAGGAACTGATGACGTGTTGCTGCTGAGAGTGGACAGCCCGATGGAGTCTTGGATTTTAGACTCTGGGGCGTCTTTCCATTCTACATCAGAGAAGGGTTTCCTGAACAATTTTGTTTCTAGAAATTTTGGCAAGGTGAATCTTGCTGATGATGAGCCCTTGCAGATTGTGGGTAAAGGAGATGCATGAATCAAGACCAACAGTGGGAGCTTGCTGGTTCTGGAAAACGTGAGGTATATCCCTGGCTTGAGAAGAAACCTTATTTCTGTTGGACAACTTGATGATGCAGGGTTGAGTACCACATTCACTGGTGGTGCATGGAAGATCACCCGAGGAGCTATGGTCATAGCTTGAGGAGCAAAGAATGGCACCCTGTACAACATGACAGAAACTTGCATGGACATGCTGCATCACTGGAAGCTGTCGGAGGTTCTCAACTGTGGCACTACAGACTCGGCCACATGAGTGAAAAGGGGATGAAGGTGCTGGAAACAAAAGGGTTTCTACCAGAGTTGTAGTCGGTGGAAGTAGGCTTTTTTGAAGATTGCATCTTTGGAAAGCAGAAGAAGGTGTCCTTTGCAAAAGGAGGCAGAACATCAAAGGCTGGAAAGATGGACCTGGTGCATACATATGTTTGAGGGCCTGCACCAGTACCATCCCTCAGAGGGTCACAATATTATGTGACATTCATCGATGACTCAACAAGGAAGGTATGGGTTTACTTTCTGAAGAACAAATATGATGTGTTTAAGATATTTCAGAAGTGGAAAGTCATGGTGGAGAACGAGTCAGGAGAAAAACTGAAATGTTTGAGGTCTGACAACGGTGGAGAGTATGGCAGTCAGGAGTTCAGAGAATTTTGTTCTAAAAATGGAATTCGGTGGGAGAAGACAATCCCAGGAACACCACAACAGAATGGTGTGGCAGAGAGGATGAATAGGACACTGAATGAACATGCCAGGAGCATGAGGCTGCATTGGGGGTTACCCAAGACCTTTTGGACTGATGTAGTAAATATGGAAGCATATCTCATAAACAGGAGTCCCTCTGTGCTAATGGGGGAATGTCTACCCGAGGAACTCTGGTCTGGTAAGGTGGTAAGACTCTCACATGTACGAGTCTTTGGCAGTTTAGCATATGTTCATGTTGATGCTAATGCAAGGGACAAGCTTGATGCCAAGTCCAAAAAAAAATTCTTTATTGGATATGGTGGTGAGGAGTTTGAGTATCGCTTTTGGGATGATCTCAACAGGATGGTCATCAGGAGCCAAAACGTGGTATTCTATGAAGGTGTCATGTACAAATATCGACATGCAGTTGAAGATGAAAATGGGGACATTGAATCAGAATGCAAAAAGCAAGTGGAGCTTGAAGGTGTGTCTGAGCTTGAGATATCCGAACCGGTGGAACCTTCTACTCCAGTGGAGTTGAGGAGATCATCAAGGGTGAGAAGGCTCGTGCAGAGTTATTCACCATCATTGCATTATCTGTTATTGACTGACGGTGGAGAACCAGAATGCTTTGAAGAAGCAATGCAGCTGAAGGAGTCGAGCAAGTGGGAGCTGGCTATGAAGGAGGAGATTTCCTCATTGCATGAGAACAACACTTGGGAGCTGACACCTCTACCAAGAGGAAAGAAAGAATTACAGAATAAGTGGGTCTACCGGGTCAAGGAAGAACATGATGGCAAGAGGAGGTTCAAGGAAAGGCTGGTGGTGAAAGGCTTTCAACAGAAGGAGGGAGTAGATTTCACTGAAATCTTCTCACCTGTAGTGAAGCTTACCACCATACTGGTGGTTCTCAGCATTGTGGCGTCAGAAGACTTGCATCTTGAGCAGCTTGATGTCAAGATTGCTTTCCTTCATGGAGATCTGGAGGAGGACATCTACATGCAGCAGCCAGAGGGATATGTAGTGTCTGGAAAGGAAGACATGGTGTGCAAACTCCAGAATATCTTATATGGATTGAAGCAGGCACCCAGGCAGTGGAACAAAAAGTTTGATTCATTTATGTCTAAAAATGAATATAAACGATGTGGCATGGATCAATGTTGCTACATCAAGTCTTTCGATGATGAATACATTATATTGCTTCTGTATGTGGATGAAATGTTCATTGCAGGATCATGTATGTAGAGGATTAATGAGTTGAAAGGGCAGTTGGATGAGGAGTTTGAAATGAAGGATCTTGGAGAAGCTGGAAAGATTTTGGGAATGAAGATCAAGAGAGACCGCACAGCTGGAACATTAATGTTGTCACAGGCTGATTACATTGGGAAGGTTCTGAGAATATTCAGCATACTGGAAGCAAAGACAGTCTCTATTCCCCTGGCGAGCCACTTCAAACTATCAAAGGAGCAATCACCGAAGACGGCAGAAGAGGTGGAGTACATGGCAAAAGTTCCATACGCATCAGCTGTTGGAAGCCTGATGTATGTCATGGTCTGTACTCGACCTGACATTTCTCATGCAGTGGGAGTTGTGAGCAGATTTATGGTGAACCCTGGAAAGCAACATTGGGAAGCTGTGAAGTGGATACTGAGGTATTTGAAGGGCAGTAAGGAGGTATCTTTGTGCTTTAGGAAAGGAACTTCATTGTAGGGGTATGTGGATGCTGACCTTGGAGGTGATGTCGACAGCAGGAGGAGTATCACGGGTTATGTTTTTACCTATGGAGGAACTGCGGTAAGTTGGATATCACAATTGCAGAAGGTGGTGGCTTTATCCACCACAGAGGCAGAATACATTGTTGTAACAGAAGCTGGGAAAGAGATGGTTTGGCTGAATAACTTCTTGGATGAATTGGGAAGAAAGTGAGAGGAGAATATATTGCACTGTGACAGTCAGAGTGTTATACATCTTGCCAAGAACCCAGTGTTTCATGCCCGTACGAAGCACATTCAGTTGAAGTACCATTTCATCAGAGGTTTGATACAGGATGAGTTGCTGACCTTGCAGAAGATCTGTGGAACCAACAATCTGGCAAACATGTTGACAAAGTCTATGGTGATACAGAAGTTGAGGCATTGTTGTTCCTCTGTTGGTCTCCACTATTGTGCCTCTGTTGGTCTCCACAAGTCCGATGTGGGATGCAAACTCCAACAAGTCTCATTGAATGATGGAGAATGTTGTTGCATAAAGCGATCTAACAAAGCTCCTCCATGTGGTGGATCCGGATGCTTCATACGAGTAAGATTATTGTTCATAACCTGAGTAAGTTGTCCCAGTATAGTTATAAGTTGTTCTGCATCAATCGCAGAACCAGAGCCAACATCATTATCTTGCATCGGAGGGCAATCCCTACATGGGATATGCGTGTTTATGTGGTTTCCATTTCTTCTACTATACTCTATTTCTAAATAATGGAATACACTAGATTAGGGCATTAATCATAATGTATAATCTCAATGTAGAAAAATACTTAGCATATATTGAAATTCTATACATAGATAATTTCTTAATCATAAAAATGGTTTCTTTGAGAAAAAATTTACATTTAAATCCTTCATAATGGCTTGTAAAGAAAATGTGAATTATTCTAAGCATATCCCTTGGGAGTGTCAAACCAGGTGCGCAATAAGGCTCGTTGTCGTGTACCAGGATACCCCAAGTCAAGCCTGAAACTCCTTGTCGGAGTTTTCACTCCTAGGTACATATGTTCCAGAACCATGTCCACTTTTAGTATCTAGATAGGGATGTGTTTTCTAGAAATATCCACATAATCTATTCCTTACCAAAATACCAGGATATCCTTGTATGCTTATCCTCAAAGACTATCTTAGGGATTTATTTCCTAATCTACATTTTCTAAATCTAATTTCCAATTTCTCTACTAAACTTCTTTTGATACCAACTATAAGAACCCGACCTCAGTTGCCCAGAGTCGGTGTCTTATTTGATTACATTGATATATAAATAAGGAATATGCATCCTGAAGGACTGAGTAGTTTAGTAGCATTGGAAACAAGATACATACATAAGTTCAATATTACAACTTGAAACGAAAAACAACATAGAAATTTCTTCGACCACATTCATAACTCCTAGGTTATTTCAGCATGTCATTCATAATAAAATTCTTTATGTCCTCAAAAATGAAACATAAGAAAGGGGTGAGCTCAAATGCTCAGTAAGAGTAAGCAATACAATGAAAGATAACATAAACATTAGGCATGGTGAATAATTGAAAACGCGTGCCTTTACAAATAATAAACTTGAACACTTTATGGTAGGAATATGAGGTGAGTAAATAATGTCATAATAAAACATAATCATGGGTATTCTACTAGTCAAATAATCACATGAATCATTAATATTATTTTCATAATGAGAGAAATGCATAATGTGAGATATCATAACCAAACCATCAAATCTTCCTGCCAAGACCATAAATAATCATTTTGTCAAGACTTTGTGTGAAGACCATAGTTTGTCTCATGAGACCTATCGATGCACCGAGGAGCTATAATGGGTCTCACTTGACACTTACTATGTACAATGCATTCCTCATATGAATGAGGATAAATATAAACATATACATTCATATTGAAACTAATATATGAAATGTAAATAACTTTCCCTGAACATTAAGCATAAACACTAACCATTTGGAGTAAATTGGTGAATGATTTTAAGATAGCACATCCACAGCCAAAATAATTGAAAACCATTAAATTAAATATGGTATATAATACCATGAAATATTAATCCCAAAAATAAATAATAATCAACAAGAGTGTTGAAATAAATAGAGATATTCTTATAAAATCTTTGAGTAATTCTTGAGATAAATACATTTTTACTTTGAAAAAAAAGAGTTCTTTTGGAAAAATATTTATATAAAATCATAAGTGAAGTAAGATAATATTTTTATAATAAAATGAGTGATTTTATAAAGATAATGGTTTCCAAAAACAGATTATAGAGTGCCCTTGAAAATAGGTAAGAATTTGAGAAATTCCTTTGAATCGGGTTTGTATTTCAAAAACAATTTTGAAAGTTCCTTTTAAAACGTGTAACTATCCATAAAATAAGGAAGGATTCTAATTGGTGAACATATATACAACACACACACAAAATTTATGAGGAGTACAAACTAATACATAAGAATTTCATTGAGATAATTAGACAATGAAAGTAACCCGAATGAAAATGGAGGTTCATGTGGAAAACCATTACCTTAAGTCTGAATGTGTTCCCCTCTTGAACTTAAGGTCTTGGAATATGAAATTAGACTTATTAATAAATTATTTCAGAACCTATTATACATGTATTTAGTTTATTATAATTTTATTATGTTCATTATGTCCTTATTGATTAGTTATAAGATTGAATTTTGTCATCTCAGAGTGTTTGTTTCCTTGATTTTCATAATCGGTTCACTTGTTTTTATGTAATGGAGTTCATGAGGTTTGGATGTAAATATCCAGAATTGAAATTACATATTATTTATGAACATTCAAAAGTGTTAAGGGTCATTTTTATCATTTGGTTACATGGAATGAGGATGAATCATTAGATGAAATATTAATGACAACCACTTCAATTATTTTAGCGGTATTTGATTATTAGGAACTAGTTTGGTCTTATGATTTTATATTACGTACATATACTAGTTCCTAAATATTAAATAGGTTATAATACATATATTATAGTCTGTTTCAACCATAAAAATGGTTTCATGACCAGTAATGAAGGAGAAATTGAAGAACGAAACTTCATCGTCCACGAAGGTTGTAAATTGGAACCTCACGGACGATGATTTCATTTATAAAATAAAAGAGAGAGATTAAGAATATTGATGATGGTTCTTCCATTCACATGATATAATTCCAGTATATATATGATACTTGAGTAATCATGGTCATTTGGATATAAGAGGTTAGGAGAGAATAAGAAAAGAAGAGAAATTGAAATGAAACTAATTAAAAAAGAAAGATGATTCACCTTTTATAATAACCTCCTTGAGAAGCTCCTTAAGGGAAGAGGTTTTGGTCTTTTGGAAAGACCAAGAGCTTCTTGGACGTGGGGAGTGACTAGGGAAGGGTAATTGAGCAAAATTTTGAGGAGCTTCAAGGTTTAGAGGAGTGAAGAGAAGAGGAAGTGAGAGAGAGTTTTTATAGTGGATGAGAGGAGTGGATTTTGAATATTTTATTCATTATTTTATTATTTTCCTCAAGAAAACCAATAATGTTGTTTTATAGGGACTCAATATTTCATGCATTCAATATTTATTTTCAAAACTTTGGGATGTTACAAAGCCACCACATGTTTTACGCCCAAACAAGCCACAGAGTGTCTCTAAAATCAAGGAAAGGTTAGCAGCACATTACTATGGACCATTTGTCGTCAAAGTAAAGATTGGTATGGAGGCTTACCGACTTCAGCTTCCTACAAATAGTAAAATCCATTAGGTATTCCAAGTATCCCAGTTAAAGGTGGCTATTGGACAACATGTTATCGAATACTCTTTTCTAGATAGGATTGTTGAGGGAAGAATGTTCACTGGCTGCTCCCCAACTCCTATACATTTTACTTACTAGATGAGGGGTAGTAATATGAGTGGGAAACAAGGGTTTAAATGATTCCAAGGGTAATATTGTAATTAGCAGTTAAGTTTGTTGTGGAAATAGTATTAGAAGGGATTTTGTCCGGCTAGTAGGGTCATTCTGTTAGAAGTTCAAGGGAGGTATGCGAGCCTAGGGCCTGAAAGAGATAAGATTTCCAAGAAGGAATCAGCAGAACATGTAAATGCCAATTTTACTTGTTTTCTATTTAGAAGATTCTTAATCTCAATAAGAAACTATGTATACTTCTTGAATTCTTATAAATGAGTATTTGGTTATGTCATTTGGATTGACAAATGTTCCCACTTTTTAAGCTATATTATGAATGATTTGTTTCGACCTCTGCTTCATAAATTTGCTTTAATATTTTTTATGACATCTTGATGTATAGTATAGATTGGTCGAATCGTTTGACCCGTCTTCAGGCCATTTTGCAAGTGCTCTAGTTTAACCAATTTTTCGTGAACTGAAAGAAATACCACCTTAATCAATGTGAGGTGGAATATTTGTGTTATGTAATTTTAGGCTTAGGGACCTCCATGGAACCTACAAAGATTCAATAAGTCCTCGATTGGGCCATGGGCCAAGGACTCTCTTTGCTTCTGAGATTGCGACGTTGGTCGAAGCAGGTGACACTCCCTGGTGGCCACTGAGCACCAGTAGAAGTTGTGTTCATTATTTCATTGTATTGTTTACTTTACTTAGATGCATGTCTTATTAAACACTCATACTAGGTACACACCATTAGGTGGTATCGTACTGAGATTCATCTCACACTCTGCACGGGCCTTTCGGAACGCGTGTAGACTTTATGGATTTAAGTACAGGTAAATGATCAGTTTCAGGAGCTGGACTGTAGTGCTGTTTGGCATGGGGATTGGCATGGACCTTGAGGTCATGCCTAGTTGGAGTTTTGTTTAGATTTTATCCATGTATCAGCATGCTTATCTAACATTGTAGCTATTGTTGGTTAGCCATGGGCGCTCTTTGTATAATGACATGTATGACCATTCTATGAATGGATGCTTGTTCTGTTTTGTTGTTACAAGTGTTTTGTTGGCATGTTGTTATGTTTACCTTCCGCTATAGTTGTTTCTATATTGTTTCCATTGTTTATTGATATTGGATGTGGTTCCGCTTTGCGGGTCTGGTTCGAGTCTGCTGAGTCATTTATTTCCACTGCATGTTATATTACTATACTCGGATCAGTACCTCATTTATTCCCAGAGGGTATAGTCTCCCCAACTTGTTAAATTACACCATCACTGCTAGTTGGCAGCCTTTCGCGTTCAGGGAGGTGCGCCTAAGGCCAGTGGCACTTGGCCCGATAACACTGTTCGGGTGGTTGTTCGGGTTGGGGATGCTACAAGGAGGACCAGACACAACACCCAATGTCTATGCTGATGGAGACAAGGACGGAAGAAGTGGAAACTTAGGGTATTTGGCTAAAAACAGGCATGCACATGTAACGGTGGCTATAGATCGTCTCGTGAAGGGATAAGAGGATAATACAGCTCGGAATTCAATGTGAAACAAGTCAGAAATAGAAGGAAAAGAAGAAAGCAGGGTGAACTTGGATGGAGAAGGCATTAATCATCAGACTTATATTCAAGCAAAGGGGAAGAGGATATGCGATTCCGAAATGAAGGAAATGTGTGCTCTCACTCAGCATGTAATGATGCCGACATTTTTATAAGATGATCCAGTATCATGGATTACACGTGCAGAGACATATTTCTCAATTCATCAAAATGGAGCTTACTTGGACAGAACTTAAAGAGGAGATGCTCGGACAGGATGGTTCTGTCGCAGAAGATCCAATAATTTTTCTTAAGGGATTACGTCAAGTAGGGACTGTGGGAAGGTGGTTCATGAGTATGTTTATTAGAGTGCTGAGACTAGAGATTGGCAGTGTGTTGGATCAGTGTAGCCCGATCCAGTTGGGGCGAATGCTTGTGGCCTGTACTGCTCACAAGCCCACAACTTTCAAAGGTCGAGGTCTACGGTGAGCTCGTTCAGGATTGCAAGGGGCAACGCGCCCCTCCTCCGGGGGTTCAGGGGCTGAAGGTCCCTAACAAAAATTTGGCAGGAACTGCATCATCTATGACACTGTAGCATAGCTGACTGACTAACACCGACAGAGCACTGTAGCATCACTATAGTAGTGCGGACTTTGGAATCAACTTTACTGTAGATTTTTGGACTTCCAGTCGGCAGCCCCTGTAACTCTTTTGACTTGGGTGGCCGCCTTTAATTGTAGTGACGCAGACTTCATGTGCAGTTGGTGGAACAGTGGGTCGTCTTCTCCATTTGTAGCTCATTTCGAACTAGGGTTACTGAAAAACTCTGTAATTGTGCTCCCAAATTATAGTGAATATTCTGTCTCTCCGTGGACGTAGGGATTATTGCCCGAACCACGTAAATACTTGTGTTCTTGTTCTTCTTTTTTCCCTTTCACTCTTCTATGTTTCACCGTTTATGTCACTGCAACTATCGACGTTTTTGCATCACAGTGCAGTCATGACTCATGAGCCGCGGAATAAGGCACAACTGCGGATTCTATCCAGGAGGGTGGAGCGGAAGTACTTGGTGACAAGAGTTCTTAAATATTCTGAGACACGAGGTAAAAATATTGCGATTTGCGACCAAGGACGACAATGGAACACAACTAATGCAGTGAAGATAGTTCCTCCAACTGGAGCAATTGATTGAGAACATAGTGGAAATATGTTACCAAGGTGGAAGGGGGTTCATAACTTGTCTTAAAAATAATTTGAGGAACAAAAGGCAAGGAATTCTGTTATACCTATAGCTAGAGATTCACCCCTTGTCATAAGTGTTGAGATAAGGGATTTAAACTAATGGTGTAGGAGTGCATGGATAATAATCAGGAGGAACCAGAAGAATTGCCAATGGAAGGAGAGACGCCTCAAGAAGAAGGTGGTGAGCTTTGGAGATGGAGATGCAAGGAGCAATATTAACTACAACATAAAAGTGACAGTTGAGGAGTCCCATGTCAATGCTCATGGAAGGGAGTATAGAATAACTATTGATGTTAATTATGGTAGATAGCGAGTGAGCCATAATTTTTTATCTAAACTAACAACGCATTTCATAGAAAATATTGCTGAAACACAATAATTTTGTACGAGATTGGGGGATGGACAACGGGTTGCTTACAAGGGCATTTGCAATCCATTGAAGGTACAAATCAGTGAGGTTGAATTCAAAGTTGATGCATATATTTTTGATACTACAAGACCAAATTTGGTACTTGGGATATCATGGATTAAAACCATAGAGTCTATTATTATACATTGAAAAAATATGACAATGAGTTTTGAATAAGGAGGAAAATGTGTCACTCTGCAAGGGACACAACAACATCAGCACAACACGAGGGAATTGCAGGAATATTCGGGTTGAGGATGATGTCGGGTGCAGGATTTTTTAAGGGCAGCAGAAATAGAGGCGGATGAGGAGCTTCAAGAACCGACTCTGAAACAACAAAACCAACTTAATGCTCTGCTAAGGCATTACAACACAGTTTTTGGGACACCAAGAACTTTACCTCCAAAACATGAGACAGAACAAGCAATCAAATTAAATGTAGGGGTGGATCTGGTGAATGTGAGGTCATACAAGCATGCATATCAGATGAAAAAAGAAATTGAGAAGCTGGTCATGGAAATTCTGGAACATGGATTTATTAAGAACCGTACCATTCCATATTCAATCCTGATTATCATTGTTACAAATAAGGATGGTGGCTGGAGGATGTGCATTGACTATCGGGATTTAAATAAGCTCACTATTCCCGATAGGTACCCTATTCTGGTAATAGAGGAGCTCATGGATGAATTATGTGGCGCGACATATTTTGCCAAGGTTGATTTGAAATCTGATTTTCATCAAGGATGAAAGAACATGATATAGAGAAGAAAACTTTTAATACTCATGAAGCACATTACAAGTATCTCGTAATGTCATTCGGTTTAATGAATGCCCTTACTACTTTTCAAGCTACCATGAATGCTGTTTTTCAACCCTTGTTGCGTAAGATGGTGCTGGTTTTCTTTGACAACATACTGATTTACAGCAAAGATTGGGCAGGACATATTGAAGCTCTTCACCGGGTATTAAAAATAATGAGAGACAATGTATTGTTTTCAAACCAAAAGAAGTGCTCCTTTAGAGGAATAGTGGATATTTGTCTCGAGTGTCCCACTCTGTTGATCACCGGTTTGGCATTGTCTACTCTTATCGCCCATCGAATGTGTCCCCCGTCCAGGCCAAGGACACTATCTCCCCAGCTTTGTCTGATGCTCCTGCTCCTGCAACAGATGACTTGCCTATTACATTGTGAAAAGGTACTCGTTCTTCTCAGAATACTCCTCTTTACACATCCTCATACAGAGATCTTTCTTATTTGGAGACTATATTTATTCCTTGCACGGTTGGCAATGCCAAATCTCACCCTGGGTGGCTTCAAGCAATGCAAGATGAATTGCAGCCTCTGGATGACAATTATAATTGGGATCAGGTCCCCCTTCTAACGGGTAAATAGGTGGTCGACAGCAAATGGATTTATGCGGTACAGTTAAATGTGGATGGAACTCTTCATCACCTTAAATCCAGACTTGTGGCAAAAGGTTTCGCTCAAACATATAATGATGATTATATTGATACTTTCTCTCCGATTGCGAAGATGGTATTTGTCCGATTATTCATATCTCTTGTCGCTCATCATCATTGACCTCTTCATCAACTTGATGTCAAAAATTCATTTCTACATAATTTTCTTGACGAAGAGATATATCTGTAACAGCCTCCTGACTTTCGTTTCTCAGGATCTGATTCTCATGTATGTCAATTTCGTCACTCCCTTTATGGATTCAAGTAGTCTCCTCGTGCATGGTTTGAATAATTCTTCTTAGTCTTCATTACATTTGGCCTCTCTCAGAGTATGAAGGACCACATTGTCTTCCACCGCACGATGTCCTCTGGTTGTATCATACTGGTTGTCTAAGTTGATGATATCATTATTACTGGGAGTGACTCAAATGGAATCGCCCATCTAAAGGGGCATCTTCAACACCACTTTCAACCCAAAGATCTAGGTCCTCTGACATACTTCCTTGGCATTGAGCTCTCTCGTTCTTCGGACACCATCTTTCTGTGTCATCAGAAATATGCTTTGAATATCTTACAGGATGCTAGTTTGACTCAGCCAACTGTCGTTGACACTCCTCTTAAGCCTGAGAAACGGTCTCTTTATGACAACACAGAACCATATTCTCACTCAGAAAGGTATCATCGTCTTGTGGGAAAACTCAATTATCTCGTCATGACTTGTCCAGACATTGCATGTGTTGTCAGCAAGATTTGCCAATTCATGGAACATCCAAGAAAACATCAGTGGGATGTTGTCCTTTGCATTGCCAAATACATTAAGAAAGTCTTTGTCTGTGATCTTAGGTATTCACATCATGATCATCTGAATATCAAGGATTTTTGTGATGCTGACTATGCTGGTTAGCTACCCGGAAATCTACTTATGGATTTGTCGTTTTCCTGGTAGGTAACCTCATCTCATGGCGAAGCAAGAAACAAACTGTCATCTCTATATCCAGTGTTGAGTCTGAATACCGTGTGATGGTCTCGATCACTACTGAAATCCTTTGGCTTCATCATCTCCTCCATTAGATTGGTTTCCCACCACAGGTGTCTACTCATATTAGGTGTGATCATCAGGCAATCACAAATATTGCTTCTAATCTCATCTTCCATGAATGCACAAAACATATCGACCTGGACTATCACATTCTTCGTCATCACCTCAAGTAACACCATGTCAATTTTAACCACATACCGACGGAAGATCAGCTTGGCGACATCATCACCAAAGGCCTCCTGGGAGCTCGACTGGACTCTCTTTGTACCAAGTTGTCTACAGCATCAGTGACCCAGCTTGAGTGGGGGTGTGTATAATCTTGTTTGGTGTCTTCTTTCTTTTTTGTGGGATGCTTTTTTCAAGCTAAAATGTACTAGCTTGAGGGGAAAGGGTATTTCTGAGTCCCACATCAGATTATTGCAACTTGTAATTCTTTTTATCCATCTATAAATGTCTTCATCTCTCCTTGAGGTAAGGGGAATTCACCATTCTACAATATCCATTATGTCAAAGCACTTTTCGGCCTCCTGAATCCAATCTAAAAATTATTCCATGTCGAGGTTTTTGTAGAATAGTGGAGGATCTGCTTTAATTCAAGGAGTATGTCGGGACCCTAACAGTTCGACATAATCATCCCCAAAGTCTGAATCATCCTCTCATCGAGCTGGTAGAACACGAATAGTCACGACAATTGCGTCATAACCCACATCTATAACAACCCCAACTCCAGAAGCCCAAAATCAATAGTTATTTTATTACATTTTCATAAGATACAAGAGATCACGTTGCCAAGAATTGATCAGTTTAGTAGTATTGAAGAACTAGATACATACATGATTCTCTTAATACATTGGTAATAAAACATAGAACATAATAAAGACAAGTAATCTGCATCCTCGAATTCATTCAAAAATTTATCTTCATATCCTAGGGAAAGACAACAAAATAAGTGTGAGCTCAAACTTCAATATGACAAGATAGATAATTGAAAAAGCATGTCATTTTATCAATAACTGGAGAATGAACTGCATTCATAGATAATATCAATGTGAAAATGTCATGGATAATAATAATAACCAAATTCTCAATGTTTGGGCATTAATCGTATTCACGATACAAAGAATATGGATATTTAAGAGAAATATAATATCCAATGATCACAAGTGAATGTGTCAAAGGGTGGTACCATTACAACATACCCCAAATGGTGAATAAATAAAATAAAGGGTTGTTTTCATTGATGAATAGAAGTGTCATTAAAAGATCATTAAATCATTCTTAAGGAAAAGTCACAAAGTACCTTGTTTGGAAAATGAAAAAAATATTTCTTTCAAAATGTTTTTTAAAAAGTAAAACATCAGTAAAAATGTCTTTTGTTAAATCATTGTAGAAGTGTAAAATCATTTTTCAAAACATTTTAAAGAAAATATGGATATTGAAGAAAAATATGCCCGATCAAAGGAGAAATAAGATCAATTTTTCTTTTAAACATTTTTTTGCTCGATTCAAGCTCCAAAGAGAGGAAAATTGGAATAATACATGGAAACTCTTTAGGAGTAAACTTGAAATGAACTTTAATCATCATGAATAAATAGATATTCATGTTAATTAATACAAAGGGACGGTATATACACTAAATAAAAGTAAACAGGTTGTTGGACCCACAGGGGAATTTAGTAAGAGATGCCTTGAGAGGGGGGTGAATCAAGGTATGAAACTCGTTAGTGTTTCCTCACGTACTTGTGAAACTCTCACTTTCCTAACTGATCTTCACCTCACTTATTAGTAGGGTCACTCTTGTGTTCACTTGTTACAAAATGATCCGATTAACTGGTGCACTTATGATGACCTTATTCAGATAATATCGATGATTGCTCAATCCACATTAACAGATTATCGTCCGGCAAAATATAAGACAAGTAAGCACAAACTAGTTGTGAATATCCCAAGTCAATACACCTCTTCACTGTCTGAGAGTTGATGCACCAATTAGTGCCCATTGATCTTCACTTTGCTCTTTCACAAACCGGTTGTGAATATCACCATTGCAGTAGCTTCACTTTCCATGTTGAACTAGTCTTCAAGGAATACCAACTTCCATTGGCAAAGTCTTCAAGAAGTGCCAATAACTTTCTATGCCACGAAACTTAACACTTTCACGGAACCTTTGCACCACTTTGGCGAAACATTCCTCTTATTCGTGAAACTTCATACTTTAGTGAAAACTTTCACGAAACTCAAAACCTTTCGTGAAGCCTTTTAATCCTTCGTGAAAACCCTTGGTCAAATTGACACAAGTTCTTTCTTCAAGAAAAATATGTTCATATGAATCCTTCGTGCAAGAAAAACCTTCACGAAACTCCGAATTCATACCCTTTTGGCCATCAACAAGTATGGCTACTTCAAATGAGAGGGGTAGTCGCCTATTTATAGACGTTGTCTCCCCTTCGTGGAACTTCCAAGTTCATCATCACCTTTTCGCAAAACTCTTCATATTCGCAAAACATCGTGTTTTCGTGAAACTTCAGAGAAATTTTTCATTTGCAAAATTCCTCGTAATCGCGTGACTTATCACCTTTTTTCCATTCACAAAATTTCTCGTAATCGCGTAACTTACGCCCTTTTTATTTTGCGGCTCAGCTGTCTTTTGCGAAACATTCTTTCATGAATTTCTGAACTTTCGCAACACCAAACTTTCGTGAATTCCATGCCTTTTCCATATTTTCATAAGGCGATCCTGTAAATCCATCTTTGATGAAATTTGACCCTTCCTCCAAATTTTGGAACCCAAAAATTTTACAAACATTGGGAAACGACGCCACCTTTTACGCACAATTTTATGTGTCACTTCCAGAGCTTCCATACCACTGTCTTGAAGCTTTGTTAACATACCTGGTCAACAATCGCGTTGGAGCTTCCACAACTGACTTTTGCATGATGCAGCCCTTTCTGGGTGATCCTCTTTCTATGATATCTTCAACCTGTCTCTCAGTATTATCATGATCGATATTCGGGGCTCACACATTGCTTCATGCACTCTACCACTTTCCCTCTATCGAGAACATCACTGTCTCATGTAGTTGTTGACATGGTGAACAACAAATTCAACATGTTTCACCACACTATCAGTGGCAACAACGCTAACACACCAACTCATCAGGGTTGACGGTGATAGGGATGACAACGAATCCAACACAAAACATATGGAAACACCAATTCTCATTAGTGTCCAACATAGGTGCATAATACCAGATATATCTCAATGGAGTGGAAATTGAAATGAAATCTCTTACCTCATGCTTCCCTTTAATTGAACATGTTTTAACCTCCTGCAAAATGGTTTTAAACATGTTATTAATTGATATCAGAACCATATTTATATTTTTAATATCATATATGATTCTATTATATCGTCTTATTACCAGTTTGTTAATAATATTTCATTATTACTTTTTTTCGGGTGTTAATTACTTCATTTTCCATGCATGTTTTATAGTGTAAGTTTCGATTCTTGTGAAAGGGATAAAGTTTCATCATATCCAGAATGATATTTAGTTATAGATATCATATTTATTCATTAAATACATTTTTAGAATCATTTTTGAAAGATGGATATAAAAAATTAATTGCATCGCTTCATAGGAATGATAAGTCGTACGTACGTATGAGCAACAATATCATTTCTAAATGGTAGAAGGGGTGAGGAAGTGGATGATATATTAATTCTCCAGAATCAATATCATGTCATAAGTATCATATTTATCCATTATTTTCATCATTATTACTATCCAAGTAACAAGTAATGTGGCGATGAAAAACAAATTACATCGTTGTGTGGAGACGGTAAGTTGTACATACGCACGTGCAATGCTTTAGTTTTTTGTAGTATGGATAAAAGGTGGAATATGATTGTCTCATAATCATAATAACATTTGGTATATATGATTAAATCTCCTTCTATGGATTTCCTTTAAATCTCTTCTTAAGGGATATGAGGTTGGTCTTTTGAAAGGACCAAAACCTCTAGAACTTGGCTAAGGATGTTGGGAAGAGAAATTGGTAGGGGTTGGTCGAGCTAATGGCTCACAATAATGTAAAAAATGAGAAAGGAGGTTCCCTTTTATAATTGAGGTGAGGGACATCTTTGGAATTTTTTTAAAATATTAAATTAATATAAATTAAATTTGGTGTCCAAATGGCTTCAAATTGATTTATTTTGAAGATAGGATTGGGATGGGTCAAAATACACTTATCCAATAAAATTTAGACAAGTTTTGGTGATGGTTTTACCCATATTTGTTTGTTTTAAACTCTCGTAAACTCTTGAAAATTATCGTGCTATTAAAATTTTCTACTCTCTAAGGTTCAATAATGTTACCATAAAATGTGAAAAGTCTCATAAATGGACCGTTGTAGATGTCATCAACCATGTCTCATTCATTTGGCCGAATTTAAGATTTTTAGGATTTTTTATCCATTTAATAAAATAATATTTATTATAAAATATCAATGATGTCAATTTTTAAAACTATTCATTACATTGACTTTAAAATTATCAAGACAACACTTAAAATTTGAACCAAATATTTTATTATATCTCTAACATGTCATAGTCATCTAGAAAATTCATGGATCTCATTATTCATCTCAAATTATATTACTTTTAATATTTTAAATATTATTTATTTGATTTTTACATTAATTAAATAATTATTGCGTTAGCATTGTGTAAGCATTTAAAGTAATTATTCCTTCACTAAACATTACAAATAAATTAACATAATGAAGATAAATCTGTTAGCTTTCAAAAGACTTTATAATTGAATATATCCTCTGGATAACTCCATATTAAAAATAAAATAGCTATTAAAAACAATTGTGTGACACGTTTGACTTTTTTTGAAATGAAATACTATAAAGGTCATAATCTCATCCAAATGGTCCTAAAATGTCATATAACCAAGTCTAAGATGAGTATGGGCAAAATGGAATCATCCAATAAGATTGGGGCAAGTGTTATGGTCATTTCTAGTCATTCTCATTTTATTTGTAACTTTAATTACCAGATTTACCCTTTACAGTGGTAACAATTTTTTTTAAAGTTACTATTATATTGACAAAAAATAAAAGTGACTTATTTACTAAATTTGGACCTTTTGAATCCAAATATTGAATCCATTCTTCAGAATTTAAAACACAGAAGTGACAAAATTTAATTTAAAATTAAACCGACAAAACGCAATGAAAAACAATTTTTCAAAAAAAAATGTCTTTTTAAGATTAAAAATGTTTTTATACCAAAGTCAACCATAAAATTGATTCTTGTTGGAGTCTGCATCTCACATCGAACTTATGGTCCAATGTGGTATTTATTATTCATTATAAAAGAACCTCAAGACCTCCTTTATAGAGGACCTTGGGGATTCAGGTCTACCTCTTTTATTATTCTACACAGTATTAGAGGAGGTTGTTTAAACCCTACATCTCCCTCCGCATCTCTTCTTTTTTTCCCCATCAGCCTCTAGGTTTTCCCCCATTAGGGGGCGGTGGCCCCAAACCCTTTGGCCACCATCAGCGCAGCCCCCTGGCCGACCTCTGCGGATTCTCGGCTCAGCCCGGCCCTACCTCCCTCCATTTCTCCCGCGACACCCAGGTGCCTCCTTCCCCGGCGCCCCCTCCCTGTTGCGCGTGACGACCCTGCCCTCCTCGTGCGGCTCCCACCTCCTTGCGCGGCTCCCTGCACTCGACTCTCGCTCGCCAACACTCTTCCTGACAGTTTCCTGACACCCTTCAGCTCCTAGCCCTCCCGCCTAAGTCGCACCTCTAGTCGAAACAAAAATACAGTTTTCAATAAAAACATTATTTTTCAACATATTTTTAAAGAATAAAATGATTACTAAAAATTTGGTGTTTATTTTCTAAGAAAAAATTTGTATTGAATATGACCACATATATATATCATAATATGGTTATTTCTATTGATTCTATTGTTGGTGGAGTTCCTGAAATTGTTATTGCGACGGAAGTTACTCCAAAATTATTTGCATGATCGAATTCGAGAGAGAGAGATCCCTTAATTTCACTATCTGCCATGACAATCAAAAGACAACAATAGAGAGAGAGGGAGAGAGAGAGATTCTTTAATTTCACTTGTAGTATGATAAAAGAGAGGTGAGACCCAACACCCAAAGTTAAACCTCATATGATACCATACTCACCTTCTACATCACTATTGGTCATGACAACCAAAAGACAACAGTACTGGAATTAGATGATGGGGCCAAGTGTGGCTGGCTAAGGTGCCGAAAGGCGCTCAAACAACGCGTGTGGGTGGGTTCTGGCACACATGGGGCTGGATGCACACTCATGGTGATCGGGCACGCTTTGAAGGGTCGTGCTCAAAGGAAGTAGAGCACGCAGGGAGGGGGCGCCGCGCGAACAGGGGGTCGCGCGCGGAGGAACCCGAACCTGAGGCGCTTGGGTTCTGGGTGCACACTGAAGGGTCGCGCTCAAGGGAAGTTGATCATGCTGGGTGGTTGGGAACGTGCTGGAGGATCATGCTCAAGGAGTCGCGCGCAAAGGGTTGTGCAGCTAAGTCTGCGTGCTCGATTGTCACAAGGGAGGAGATTCAACACGGGTCATGTCCTCAAGCACAGATCGAGGCATAAATCAAGATGTGATTCATGAGTTGTTGCTCGCAAATACCGAAGCTTTCTGCCCCCCCCCCCTGTTACGGTGGTAATCGGGGCTCCGATCGGCCGAGTGGAGGGCGGATTTAGGGACGCCAAATCCCTGTGAGGTTGGGATCGTAGGGGTTGATAGTCGCAATCGGATGGCGAGTCCTTCCGCGAAGAACTCGGGAGGAACACACAAACCAGAGAACTCTCTGAACAATTTTATTAATTTGGCATAAAGGTGATTACGATGGACTAATCCACCGTTACAATACCCTTAAACTGAGGACAAGATTGACAATTAAACAAACGAATTTAAGAGTCCCATGTGGGGCACCAGATTATCGGTCGAGAAACCCGAGCGGACAAAGCTAGAAGAATTCTTTTTTTACAATTACAAAAAGTGTACAGGAGAGTTTGTATAAAAGAAATATAAAGATCGGACAAAACAGAACTGGACACCTGTAAAAGAAACAAAAAATATTCAAAAAATAATAAACTAACACCCCCCCTCAAGCTGGATGTGGAAACAGACCAAGCTTGGGAAGAAGATGATGATGTTGAGAATAGAAGAGAGACTTTGTGAAAACATCTGCAAACTGTGTAGAAGTTAAGTATGAGAGAGAGAAATGAGGCCCCGTTGAAGTTGTTCCCGTACAAAATGACAATCAATCTCTATGTGTTTAGTCCTCTCATGAAAAATCGAATTCTTAGCAATATAAATGGCTGCTTGATTATCACACTTAGAGAAATTGGAATAATTTTATAAACAGAAAGTTCATGTAAAAGGCGAGAAAGCCAAGAAAATTATGATGTGACCCTGCGCATGGATCGATATTCAGCTTCCGCAGATGATAAAGAAACAGTGACTTGCTTCTTTGACTTCCAAGATATAGGACTGCCACCCAGTAATATAAAAAACCCGCTAACAAAACGTCGCGAAATGGGACAAGCTGCCCAATCAGAATCACAATAAGCCGTGAGTGTGAAATCTGGAGAATCATTCATTAAAATACCTTGAATAGGATGACTATGAAGATATTGCAAAACATGTATAGCAGCAGCCATATGCGAAGAACAAGAACACTGATTAAACTGGCTAAGATATTGAACTGTATAAGCAATATCAGGCCTCATATGTAGCAGAAAATTAAGTTTTCCAATAAGCCTTCTGTAATCAGTAGGGTTTGAAAGAGGTTCTTCATCAGTACACTTGATCTTGAGAAAGGAAGCAAATGGAGCAGCAACCTGAGGTAGTGAAGAAATTGCATATTCTTCACATAAATCTAGGATGTACTTCCGCTAACAAATAAGAAGACCTTGGGGCAAATGAAGAAACTCAAGCCCTAGGAAAAAATGAAGGGTACCCAAATCCTTTATCCGAAACATATCATGAAGAAAACACTTCAATGAAGTAATTTCATTGAGATCATCTCCGGTAATCAATAAATCACCAACATAGACATCAACCACCACCATGGAAGTCTCATATTTTTTAATGAAAAGAGAATGATCATGTGGTGAATGAATATAACCTTTAGAGCGTAATTTTTCAGAAAGTTTAGCATACCACTGACGTGAAGCTTGTTTAAGGTCATAAATGAATTTCCGAAGACGACAAACTAGAGACTTATCAGGAATTGATAGTCCAGGAGGAGGTTTCATATATATTTCTTCATGAAGATCACCATGTAAAAAAGCATTATTAACATCCAATTGAAATAATAGCCAATTTTTCTTAGTTGCAATGGCAATAAGAGCTCTTATTGTGGTGAATTTAACTACAGGAGAAAAAGTGTACTCAAAATCAATTTCCTCTTTTTGAGTAAAACCTCGAACAACTAAACAAGCTTTGAACCATTCAATACTTCCATCAGCATGTCTCTTAACTTTATAAACTCATTTACAACTTATAGGTCTCTTTCCCTTGGGCAATTTAACAATCTCCCAAGTCTGATTTGCTTCTAGAGCAGAAAATTTTGCATCCATGGCCTCTTGCCATCTAGGATCAGCAGAAGCTTCTGAATATGACTGAGGTTCGGCATCATGAATCATGTATTGAAACAGGTTCTGATCACTTTGAGAGAGAGAACTGAAACAAACAGATTGAAGGGCAGAACAATCATTGGTGAAGGTATGAGGGCAAGAAGTTGAAACCACTTCACTGCTTTCATTAGCCACAGTGCTGCAAATATAATCTTGTAGATGCGCATGAGGTTTGGATGTTCTGTTAGACCTTCGAAGTGGTGGCAAAGAGTGCAAAGTAGTGGGCAATGTGGACGGTGAGGATGAAATAGAAGGAGACAAGGATGAAGTTGGAAGAGGCGAAGAAGAAGAAAAAGAAGGAAGTTGAATGTCATCACGAATAGGTAAAGGAAGAGAGACATGAGAAAGATTAGAAGCAATAGTCTGGAAAGGAAATATTGTCTCATAAAAGATAACATTTTGAGAAAAGATTATTTGATTAGTGAGCAGGTTTAGAATTTTGTAAGCCTTTTTTCCAAAAGGAAAACCAAGGAACAAACCTGGATGAGCACGAGAATTGAATTTATCTGTGGCTGGAAAAGAATTGGAAAAGGTACAAAAACATCCAAAGGACCTCAAGTGGTGAAAGGAAGGTGGTTTGTTAAAGAGAAGTTCATAGGGTGTTTTAAAACCCAAAACCTTGGATGACATTCAATTAATGAGATAAATGGCATGTAAAACCGATTCACTCCAATATGTTTTTGGAAGACCAGATTGAAAAAGAAGGGCACGAGCAACTTCTAAAATATGTCTATGCTTACGTTCAGCAACTCCGTTTTGTTGCGGGGTATAAGGAATAGACGTTTGATGAATAATGCCCAAAGAAGAGAAAAAATTGTTTACCATCATTAGATGAACCCAATTCAGGTGCATTGTCAGATCTAATGATTTTTATGGTAGCGTCAAACTGAGTACGAACCATAAGAATGATGGATTTTAAAGCATGAAAGACTGAAGATTTATTAGAAAGCAGATGCACCCAGGTAGTCCTGCTAAAATCATCAACTAAAGTTAAGAAGTAACGATGACCTGAAATAGAATGGGTTTTGCATGGTCCCCATACATCAACATGGATGATCTTAAAAGGAGTAGTAGTACTAGAAGTACTGATTGGGAAAGGAAGCTTGGGTTGTCAAGACTGGGAACAAATGAGGCAAGGAACAAGATCAACAGCTTTATTGATGTGTGGAACATTTACAGGTAAATGGTTCAGCTTGTAAAAAGGCATATGACCCATTCTAAAATGCCACAAATTTACATTTTCAGAACGAGCAGAAGAAAACAAAACAGGATTGCATGGAAAATCTGTACTAGAAGTAGATAAAGTATGAAAAAATATAGAAGGGCGCAAGATGAATAGCCCTCTATTGCCAAGGATCAATGGTGTCCTCAATGAAGGGGCCCAGAGGAAACAAAGAGAATGAGTGAAAGTAATAGTCCCATGGAATTGATAAATCAATTTGGAAATAGACAACAAATTGAAAGTAAATGAAGGGACATATAAAACATTGGACAAAATGAGAGAATCTGACAATCTCACAGACCCCACATGTGTGACACTAACTGACAAACCATTAGGAAGTGAAACAGAGACAATAGTCAAGTCACTAAAAGCATGCTTGTCAAAACACATATGGTCAGAAGCTCCAGTATCCACAATCCTTATGGCATTAGGTACTTGAACAGATTCAGTAGTGAGATTACCAGCAAAATTGGCATGGGCTGCTACAGAAAAAGGTTGATCCACCGACTTTAAATTTGAGAGTAAATGCATGAGTTGAGAATATTGATCTGGCGATATCTAAGAACCAGGACTTGGTGCACCAACATTAGAAGCATCATTCTGAACCATAACATCATTCTGAACCAGAGCAGAAACTCGTTTGAACTTCGTAAATTTAAAATCAGTGGGAAAACCATGAAGACGAAAACATTTATCCTTTATATGACCAGGCTTCTTGCAGTAATTGCAAATAGTATTAGATTTTTTAAAAGGAAGAACAGTCCTGGGTAAAGCCAAAGTAAGAGAGTTAGCATCACCAGAAAATGGAATAACAATAGAAGAAATTTTCTTTTGGCTCTCCTCTTGGATAATCATTGAATAAGCCTGGTTCAGTGAAGGCAGTGGATAAATCATGAGAATATGACCTCGAACAGCAACGAATGAATCATTCAAACCCATAAGAAATTGAAGAAGTCGTTGATCTTCAAGAAGTTTTGCAATAGCTTGAGAAATCGAGTATAGTTGCTTCTGGATCTGAAAAATTTGTGTTCCATTTGCCTGCTCAAACCTTTCTACAAGCTCGATCCAGGTTAAATGCGCGGTGGTAAGATAAAGAACACTTTCCGCGATTTCCTTGGATAGAGAGTGAATCAGCCAACTTATAACCATATTATTGCAACGATTCCAAACAGAGAAGAAAGAAGAAGAAGATTAAGGCTTCGAAACATCACCAGTAACAAATCTGAGCTTGTTCTTTGCTGAAAGGGCGATTATCATAGCACGTTTCCAAGAAGAAAACCCACTGTCGTCGAAAACCTTCGAAACAAGCACTGCGCCGGGATTATCAGAAGATCCAAGGAAGAAATGATGAGAATGATTAAAGACTCCATCGTGAATGGGAGAAGCCGGGGAAACCGAAGTCGAAGTTGAATCCGCCATGAGGAAACCCTAAAAATCCTCTGACACCATGTTGGTCGAGAAACCCGAGCGGACAAAGCTAGAAGAATTCTTTTTTTACAATTGCAAAAAGTGTACAGGAGAGTTTGTATAAAAGAAATATAAAGACCGGACAAAACAGAACTGGACAGCTGTAAAAGAAACAAAAAATATTCAAAAAATAATAAACTAACACGGACCAACACGTACAGGCCAGCCAAGGCACTGCATAATGATGAGAAAAAATGAAGCTTGTAAAGATTAATCAATGTTAAAAATGAGAAACACGGGTTATTAATAACAATGCTTTTGTTAAGAACTAAGACCAGGAAAGGACAATCCTGGCATGGGACCAATGGCCCGGACTGAAACAACTTAACTTCAAGCTCAAGACTTGAGCAATTAGGCAGCACGCCTGCATGACTTTAAGGCTACATTTGACACGGAGGAATAGATGTCTGGAAAAGGAATGGGTGAGGGCACAGTTAAAAATCATGTTTCGTACAGGACGAAGAGATTGTAGGTTTCATCATTTAAGGGAAGCATGATTCTTTACAATTTGAGTGAAAATTTTCTTCTCAGAAAATAAATTTCATGAGAATAAATCTCCTTAATTTAATGTATTATTAAAAAAATAGCATTTAAATAATGAAGAAAAAATATATTATATAATCTAATTATCATGTATGCATATTATTTAACATATTTTATCACACCTTTACCATGCATACCAAACAAATTGTTGACTCATCAATCCCTTTCTCATTCCCACTTTCATGTCATTACCATTTCAATTTGATAGGCTTCCCATGTATCAGATAGTCTAAAAGTAACAACCCCGCAAAGGATCCTAAGTCAACACGGTGCCTTGTTTTTATTATGCAAAACAAACAAGATTTTAAGTTAAAAGAAAATTAGCAAACATCACATAATCAACAAGACAGAAACCATTTCTAAGAAAGCAGAAAATTTGTCCACAGTAAATGGTGAAAGGGGAAAGGGAAGGGAAAAAACCTCATCCAATTTTCTTGCCACGGTTGCAATGATCCTTTCTGAATCCAATGACAAGACAATGGACCACAAGTCTCTTGTGTCAAAGCAGAATCAATCAGCCCTTTCAACAGAGAAGCTGATTTTTAAGACATGCCTTCTGATTACACCATGGTCAGCCTCGTCTGGATACCAGTATATGTTTGGGTACTCATGATTCAAAATATCTAAAGCTTTAGAAGTTCTAGGATATAAATGTTCGCTCTTATCAGCATCAATGAGCAAGTGGAGCCGTTGCTCTGTAGGATCTGTGTATAGCAAAGGAATGAGGAAGACCCAAAAAATCAAACTCCTTCCCTGTATAAGTGTCTACAAATGAAAGAATAGTAAGAGAATCCGAACTGTGAGCACATCTTCCAACAATAAGCACAGATGGATTCTCATCCAATGCATGATGATGAGGCACCTGCCACTGATATACACTAAGCCTAGTAGGATGATCACATGAATTTGATTTACAAAGCGATTTCAGTAACAGAGACCAAACAACTCGCCCATCCCCTGTTTGTAGGGCATAAAGCTTCCCTTGTGTAGGGCGTAAAGCTTCCCTGGTCTGGTAAGTACTATCAATAGTTTTCTAAAACCGTTGTGATCTCAAGTCATTTTCATTTTACCAGAGCTTTGTAATCTAATTTTTTGTATGGAAGATACATCCTTGGGGTTTGCAGGAATTAGGATTCCTTCAAGTTTCAGGATGTGACCCTTACAATAATGAAGAATGATATCAAGCGCCAATGTCAGAAAAAAGAATAAATAAATAAATCCTATCGCTGTGAGACTCTGTTTGACATCACTTTTTCAGATTGCTTATTGAAAATTTGATTTTTTGCCACTTATTTAATTGGGTTTCTTCTGGAATTTATGTGAAAGTGTTCGTTCAGAAACAGAAAAAACACCGGTTAATTGTTTAGACTGTTCATCATCAGTGATAAGCATTATAAGCAGTTAAGTGAAGTCAAACAGAACAGAAAGAACCAGAAAATAGATTAAATCAATGGGAATCAGTAGTTCATGGTAAACGTCCAGATCAGGTTCAGATGCACAAGAAAATGAAGGTTTAATAGGAACGTAGGTCTTGGTGGGGATGGTTTGCCTCAGCAACAGCCCGAGACTATTGTAACTTACCAAAGGAGGAGGCTAAAGAGCAACGAATAAATGATAGGGGGAAAAATGTATTTTTCCAGTAGCTAGTTAGCCTGGGAAAACTTTTGGATAAATTCTATTTTTCTCAAGTAGGGAGGGGGTATCCAGTTAGAATAGTTGGCACATGTGTCAGGGCCTGAAAAAGAGAATTCTCTCTTACCAATTTTCATCTTCTTTTTCCAATACTGTTCTACTGTAATTCTGTAATCAGTGTAAGGAAAAATCCTACCTCACAGCTCCATTGTCTATCAAGATCAATGGAGATACAGGGTTTCAGACATTGATTTATTTATTCAGTGGAACCTAGCTGTGGATTACATGGGTGGTTTTCTCTTGAAGCAAATGTTATGGCTGGTTTTTTCATTTAGCGACACAAAAGCTGGCATTGTTTTGTAAAATTGTGACCAATTTCAATTTATTGGTGCGAACATGATTATCACTGAAAACTTTATGCAGTGGTCCCCTTTGATGGTCCATCTCAATGCTCTCCTTAAGAAATTCATTACTCCAGTCATGACCATGTTTCACTAGAAGATTAATTCTGTTACCAGTATGCTGGACTAATGCAAAAGCTTATTGACCATCAGCAAAGGCAAGTTCATTACTAAAAGTCATTGCATGGTTTGTTTTTTCAATAATCTTCATCTCCCCATCATCTGTCACTTTGATGAATAATGTAAGCATGTTATTTTTTAAAGAAAACACCCCTATGAGCTTTGAAGGCAATATCTTTGCCATCCCAGAAAAACCTTCCACCAGACTTGAAATTAGCGTATGCTGGAAACTAATTTCTCCGTCATGGAAGCTTATTAAAAATATGATTGATCGAGTGGAATCCAAAGCCACAAACATGCCATCTGAGACAAGTGACATTTCCCCCAAATAAACTATCTGAAAAGGACGAGTAGTGCTGCTTCAACAATTCCCCAGTTTTAGAATGAACCTGGCATGCAACAATCTGGGATGACCCAGCAAAGCCTACAGTGTATATTTTTTCACCATCAAGATGCTGAATCACCTAATGTACCTCCATGCTGAAAGTATAACACAAGCTTAAACATATCAATGACAACATTGAAAGACAAAACAGCATTTGAGATACCATGATTAAAATTTCTCAAACCTCCCATCTGCCAGCTTTGTCTTCCAAAGTATTTCACCATCTATGCTCGACACATCATAAAAATATTCACCACCATAAACAAGAATTGAGTTGTTTTTATTGATTTTTAAATTCATCTGCACAATTAAAGAATACTTGGAAGTACCATGGTCGTGATTGCAGCATGGAACACCTTAGTAGGGGACTAAAATGATAGAATTTTCAGTAAAAAGTAAAGCTTAAATTGGAAAGGGGGGAAGCAGATGGAGAGCACCCAAGTAAAACATTTTTTTCAATAAAAATATAAAATTAAAAAAAAAAGGTAATGATAAGTTTCACACAAATGAAAAAATGCACAGAAGTACTTAGTTTAGGGTTTTGAAAGATAAAGATGGCAATTCACTGAACAATTATGATTTTGAAGGCCTTGAACCCCCAAGGAAAGACTCCCACACCATATGCCCATCGGGAAGGTTCCAAGCTTTCAAAATACTGCCTCCAAAAGAAAGAGTGATGACATTTGAAATTGGAACTCAACTGCTTAAGTTTAACTCGTGCCTTAACTCAATTATTAATGACAATTTGTACCCCCATTAACTATAAAAAGAGAAAAACAAGTCACATGTGATATTGAAGGCAGTTGATAGAAGGAGAGAACCAACGCTTAGATTTATACAGATAACGAACCATAGAATTACAGCAGGGGATGCGGAAGAGGTTTAAAGAAGAAGAGGGAAAGTAAGATGAGAGAATACTCGGGATTTCCCCCGGGAACTTCCGCCCAAGCCTCACGGTCGGATTCCAGCCAACTGCACTGCAGAACCTTTTCCGCTCCCTTCTATTCACTTAATCCCTCCTATTTAATAGCCTCCTCTCTCCTGGATTTTGTAATAGCACCGGGTTTCACCCCCATAATATTCTCCTAGGTGGTTAGGACCCTCTATAACAACCTTCCCTAACTGTTGTGGGTCTCAAGAATATTCTTCCAAAATCTCAACATATTGTTGGATAGAATCCCGATTCCGGGTCGAAAATTGATTTCCAAAAAAATATCGTGAAAAACCCGTCGAAATATGGAAGCGGTATAAGCAGAATAAATAAATCAAGGATTTTTTTTAACGTGGAAAAACCCTCTCATGCAGAGGATTAAAAAACCACGGGGCAATTCCCAATAATATCCACTGTGAATCAGAGAATACAATAATCCAAGTAATGCCCGAACTTGAATTACAAATAAGAGAGAGCGTAGAAAACCTGGGTGAAAACCACACCCCGATACGTCTCTGTCTTCTCTTTGATAAACATCCTACTGACGTCATGTATCGGAAGATCAATCTGTGACAAAATGTCACCCTTCTGTCGACGAAACGTCACTACCTCGGAGATCTTCACCCGAACATGCATCAACCTCGCACCAGCTTGCGACACCCGTTGTCAGGAGGACATTCGATACGTGGCCCCAATCATCAATTTCGTCGTCGCTGCACCACATCTGTCAAACGCCGACGCACCGCACATGCTACCGCCGACGCGGCAGCCCCCTTCTTGCTTCCGGTGGACTGCATCTTGAACACTCTGCCAAGAACATCACCATACATACAAGATAATTGCGCCGTCATCGTCGTATCACACGGGCCACCGCAAACTCGGCAACCCCTTCCTGGGTCTCCCTTGCCGGCTACATCTTGCTGGCACACCCCTTCTTCTTGCAAAATATGTTTCTGCATCCTCCTTATATAGACACCAAGTCCATAATCATCAATTAATGCAGTCAACATCCATTATTCCATCCATTAATATTGAGAATTAAATATTCATTAATGTTGGGAGAAAATCCTCAATTAATGGTGATATAAATCTCATCATTAATAATTTTCATCTCTCATCAATAAATGTGATGAATCCCTCCATTAATAATTTTCCTCTCACCAATAATTGTGATGAATCTCAACACATATTCCCCATGGCCCCATGTTGTAACTGCATGTACCCCTGGATCCCCCATGCAAATACAGCTTTTCCCTGCTGCAGATTCCCACACATCCATATCAGTAGCTTTAGTTAGACACAGTAAGTTGATTAATCATTAAATGGATTGTAATCTAGAATACTAAATATATCTGCCTCTGAGCCACACATAGAACCATTTTAGTTTCCTAGTGCATTTAAGACAGGGTGTAAGTCATGCATGAAGACTGGATTGCTTATAAATGAATTTTCCATTGCAATGTCATGAGTATCAAAAAACATACAAAAACAAACTTATTTTAAAAAAAGACAGATAAAACAAGATAATTACATTTTTCAAGTGCAATGTGAATCCCATCATCAACATCCTTAGTTCCAAGAACGCGTCTCCAAACTACACACAAAAATACGAACAGGAGTCATCGATATTTTCAAAAAAAAATTACATAATGCTCGATACAAAATTCACTTTTTATAATTAGTAATATTTGTCACTTGCTTCCCCTCAAATAATATTTTAAGTTCAAGCAAGATGAGTTTTAGGACTGTTAAAAGGGTGTGAACTCATGGGGATGGGATGGATTTAAATTTGAACCGGGAGAGAAGTATGGCACCCTAAATAATAGGGGAGTTTTTTTTAAAATTCCAACGTGGGATAGGTAATTATGCGGCAGTTTTTCAAAAAATAAAAGAAGGATATATATTTTTGTTTTATAAGAAGCTGGAAAGGAAACCGTGTTTTCTTCTCACACCAGAGTAAGATATAGAGGGAAGGGTCCTTGGAGATGTGCAGGACGGTTGCTGAGCAGAGGAGAAAAAGAAGGGAAAGCCCTATGAAGTCCTGCTGTTGTCAGTTGTTGCCATTGTGAAACTGAAGATCTGCCACTACACCATTGTTGAGAAGAGTCAAGTGAGCGTGCGGGGGAGATAGCGTTCGGTGAGAACTTTGTAATTTTTTATTTTGATAATAAAATTGCAAATTCTCTAGTGAAGTAGGCTTCAGCTAAACCACGTTAATTCTCGTGTTCTCGATTTATTTTTGCTGGGACGACGCACTTTCTTTCCCGGCATCTGGTATTAGAATGAGGTAATCCATTCTCATTGCTAATTGAATATAAGTGATGATGACAAAAGATTTATAACCACAATAATATGTTTAATGGGAAAAATTGATTTCTCTATGTGGCAATACCGGGTAAAGAACATTTTGACACATGAAAGGATAGTGAAAGCATTGAAGAAAAAGTCAGAGGAGCCCGAAAATATTAACAATGATGAGTGGCAGGTTATGAGAGATTTGGTGATAAACACCATTTAATTATATTTGGTGGATAATACATCGCGAGAGGTGATGAACCTAACAGATCCATAAGAGATTTGGATGAAGTTGGAAAGCAAGTGTAAATCTAAATATCTGACAAATCATTTATATTTGAAAAAAAATGTATCGTTTGTGAATGTTAGAGAATGTAGATTTAGAAAATCATTTAGATGAGTTCATTAAACTTCTGATGAGGTTGTCTTTAGTGGCGATCAAGATTGATGATAAAGGTAACGAAGTGCCCATAAAATGGAATAAGGAGAAGTTTTGCTTCTATTGTGTTCTTTGCCATGTTCATATGAAAATCTCATCATCACACTATTGTTAAAAAACACTTTGAAATTGGATGATGTTATTTCATCATTGCTAATGAATGAGACTTGGTGAAAGACTATCGATGACGAATCTTCAAGTGATAATGGTCTTCTGGCTATGACAGATGGATGTAAGGAAGGTCAATGAAATGAAGGAATGGATCGAGGATCAGGAGAGACATAAGCCAATCGAGACCGAGAGGTGACTTTGTATGCTAGGAGCATGGAAAACATGGTCACATACGAAGAAATTGTCTCAAGGTCATTGAATGAATGAAGAAGGAAAAAAAGAAGAAACAGATGAAGGATTGGTTGAGGCGAATACCGTTACGCAAGATGGGAGGCATGAATGTGATTTATTGCTTACAACTATTGATAATATGGATGATTCATGTCTATAATTGGTCATTTGAAGAATAATGTGATATTTTCTTCAGTTGTTCACAACACAATGGAGCCAAAATGTTTTGAAGACTATGATGGGTCATGTCAACCTTAGACATGACATATAATATCTACATTGTTGAAGACTGTTCAAATTTTAAATCAAGGTGGAGATTGTTGGGATGGATTTAAATTTGAATAGGAGAAAACTTGGGCACCCTAAATTATAGTGGAAGTTTTTAAAAATTTCTAATGTGGGATAGGTGGTTATGCATCAGTTTTTCAGAAAATTTAAAAAAGGATAATTTTGTTTTATAAGAAGTAGGCATCGGTGTTTTCTTCACACGATGGGGTAAGATATAGAGGGAAGGGTCCTGCGAGACGTACAGTGTAGGAGAGTTGCAGCGCAGGGAAGAAAAAGGAACAAGGGAGAGCAGTGTGATGTCTGGCTGCTGTGAGTTGTTGCCACTGTCAAACTGAAGATATTCCACTACACCATTCTGTTGGATACATAAAAAATGTTTGGCCCATGATGTAGTAATAATCACAAGATAAAATGAAGTGAAAAAATGCAGAAATAAATGACACTAGATGTGACATGGAAAACCCTCCCAAATGGAAGGGGTAAAAAACCACGGGTAAATTGAAGGATCACTATGGGTAAAAGTGGGTATACACTCTCTCACTTATTATAAAGAGAAAACCCTCAGAAATATCTCTCTTGAATAAAGGGGAAAACACCTCACAAATACCACACAAAAAAGGGATCTGCTGGTGGTGATGAGAACAGATGAAGGTGATGAGAAAAACCATTGGGAGAGAGCCTCATTTATAAGCTACCTCTCCCCCTGCCTCCTCTTCCTTCATGGGTGAGTTTGGTGGGGTTTGGCCCCCCACCACCAATAACCACCAACCCCCCTTTGACAAAGGAGGGGGTGGCCACCATCCTACAAATGGACATCCGCTAACACATCTCCAACTTGGAGATTTGATTCAGAACCAATCAAATCTTCACAAAACCTTTCTATCTTCCAAACCTTGCTTCTAAAGTCTCAACAAGGTTGCTCGAGGATCTGCACCATCTGAACTTATCAGAGTTAATCACCTTCATCAGGAAATCTGTCATATTTTCTTTAGTGTGAATCTTATGCATGGCCACACTTCCTTCCTCCACCACATCTTTTACGAAGTGATATTGTACCCCAATGTGTTTTGTATTGGAATGAAAATATGGATTTCTTACAATGTACAAGGCACTCTGACTATCACAAAATAATGGAATCTTCTCCAGTCTGTGACTGAGCTCCTCAAATAACTTTCTCATCCAAATCACCTCTTTCAAAGCCTATGTAGCTTCCATGTACTCTGCCTCCATCGTGGATAAATCCATATCTGAATGTAACTTTGAAATATAGCTCACAACTCCTCCTACAAGAGTAAACACATAACCAGTAGTGGATTTTATCTAGCCAGAATCACCTACAAAATCTGAATCAACATAGTCTCTGATAGTAAAATATGATCATCCATAACATAATGCAGTATCTGAGGTCTCCTTGATGTATATCAGGATCCTCTTCACTGTTCTCCAATGCTCCCATCCTGGATTCTCCATGTACCGACTAACTACTCCCACTGCATGTGAAATGTTTGGTATAGTACAGACCATAACGAACATCAGACTTCCCACTGCCGATGCATACGGTACTCAAGACATCTCTTTCCTCTCTACTTCACTGCTAGGAATCATCGTTGAGGATAACTTGAAATTAATAGGAAGTGGGGTAGATATTGGCTTATAGTCTTTCATGTTGAACCATTTTAAGACTCTATGTAAGTAATTCTTCTATGATAGACAAATCTTCCAATTATTTCTATTTCAATAAATCTTCATCCCAAGAATCTTGTTTTATGGTCCCAAGTCCTTCATATCAAACTCCCTAGCCAATGGTACCTTCGTCTCCTAGATCTGATCATTTTTTGGGCTTACAACCAACATGTCATCCACATAAAACAGAAAAATGATGAAATCATTACCATATAAACCCCTGAAATATGCCCAAGGATCTGAATGAAGTCTACTGTATCCAAGGATCATGATATAGAAATCAAATCTCTTGTACCAACACCTCGATGCATGTTTGAGACCATACAGAGATTTTTTCAACTTGAAAACCAAGTTATCTTTTCCTTCTTCTAAAAATCATTCCAGTTGGAGTATATAGATCTCTTCATCAAGATCACCATGGAGAAAATATGTCTTCACATCCAGCTACTCTAGATGTAAACTATATGTTGCACACATCACCAGAACTAACCGAACAGTCGTTAGTCTAACAAAATGAGAAAATATTTCATTGAAATCAATACATTCCTTCTAAGCATATCCTTTGACCACCAGTCATGCACAATATCTTTCCACCTGGTCCTTTCCACCCTGCTTGATATTATAGACCCATTTGTTTTTGATAGCCTTCCTTCCATGAGGTAATGGAACAAGATCCCAAGTCTTGTTCTTTTATAGGGATTTAAGTTACTCCTACATCACCTCCATCTATGAGGATACATCTGGACTCTGGGTCTCCTTTACAAAATAAGATGGCTCTCCATCCTCTGTCAATAAGCATTATGCAATATTGCTCTCAGTGACATAGTTTGAGTTCCATACTAGTGCTCTTTTCTCCCAAGTTGACCATCATGTTCTAGACTCAACTGGTACTTGATTATCATGCTCTGTTAATGCCTCAGAGGAAATTGGTTCTTCCTTGGATTTTTCCTCTACTTCAAATATTGTAATTTATGTATTCTCCTTCTCCATATATTGATCAGTTGTCATTTTCACATTTTCTTCTGCAAAAATGAAATTTCTGCTGATGATAAATTTATGGGTAGTGGGGTCCCACAAATGATACACCTTCACACCATCAACGTACCTCAATAAGATACATTTCCTGGATATCGAATCCAACTTCGATCTTTCCTGGTCATTAAACAATGCATATACAAGACTTCCAAAAGTATGTGACCAAGAATAGTCAGCGGGTTTACCAGTCCACATTTCCATTGGTATCTTCAGATTAATCACCATTAAAAGAGATTTTTTGGTCACATAATAGGTTGTATTCACTACTTCTGCAAAAAATGTTTTGGTAATTCCTGCAATCTTCAACATCGCCCTTGTTATATCCAACAGGGTTCTGTTCAACCACTCTACCACTCCATTTTTCTGATGAGTGTACACCATCGTGAACTATCTCTTGATTTCTTCCCGTTGAAAAAAATTATCAAACTCCTCTCTTGTATATTCTCCACCATTTTCAGTCCTCAGACACTTGATCATCTTTCCAGATTCAAGCTCCTTCTTCTCTTTGAATGTTTTGAATACTTCAAAAACACATGCCTTCCTCTTGATTGGGTACACCCAACATCTCTTGGAACAATTATCAATGAATGATACAAACTAACTTGATCCTCCCAAGGATATAACTAGTGCTTGAAAAACATCAGAATGGATCAACTCTAAAATCTCCTTGTTTCTTGATGTTAACACCTGAAACTTTAACCTGTGTTACTTGCTCAAAACAAAATTCTCACAAAATGGTAAGGATACATTTGCTATCCCAGACAGCAAATTATGATCCAAAATAATCTTCAAGCATCATTCTAACATATGGCCAAGCTTCCGATGCCATAACATCATCAACTCTTCCATCATGGTAGTTGATGCGACAACTATCTCCTCCTCCTTGTACGTTTCACCCATAAGCATGTACAGCTTCTTCGAGATCTTATCTGCCTTCATTACCACAAGCACATCCTTCACAATTCCTATCAATCCATTCTTGGTGCGAGTCTTACATATGATGTCATAAAATTGTCCCAAATAAAAGATATTCTTCTTTAGGCCCTTCACACGATGTACTCCTTGGATGATCCATACTATGCTATCATGCATCTTCAATTTGATGGTACTGACTCTAACGATCTTTAAGGTGTGATCATTCCCCATGTACACAAGTCCTTCCAGTATGGTTTCATACTAGTCAAATTCCCATCAAGATGTCATGTTCCATGTTACTCTTGAGTCGATAATCCATGCATCGTTGATATGTTGTCTGCTTCCAGCAGTCATCGCTGCTTCAATGACTAGTATATCTCCATTTCCAGAAGTACTCACCACATTCCTATCCATGTCATGATTTTGGATCCCACTGGAACCATGCTCCATCGTTACGTCTGTCGGTCTTTCACCAATTGTCATTTGACAATTATACTTCCGTAGCACTGCCCGCATCTACATTTTCCAAAACAAAAAATTATTCCCATTGAATTTCTTGATCTCAAATTTCACCACCATCTAGACACATCGTCAGTCTAGAACCTCATATATTTCACAATGGTGTATTTAATAATTTCAATAATTTTTTTTGGTGTGACAGATCAACCGAAGTTTCAATCATAGAGTATACTCAAATCTAGGAGAATTATTAATACCTGAAAAACGTGAACAAAACCGGGCCAGAACCTGCCCTCTAATACCACTTGTTTGGACTGTAAAAAATGTTTGGTCCATGATGCATCAATAATCACGATATAAAATTAAGTGTAAAATGTGGAAATAAATGACACCGAATCTAACGTGAAAAAACCCCCAAATGGAAGGGGTAAAAAAGCACAGACACATAAAAGGATCACTATGGGTAAAA
Organism: Viscum album; assembly: GCA_963277665.1. Taxonomy (NCBI): domain Eukaryota; kingdom Viridiplantae; phylum Streptophyta; class Magnoliopsida; order Santalales; family Viscaceae; genus Viscum; species Viscum album. The sequence continues at coordinate 274,180,585 of OY728126.1, read as the reverse complement.
GTTAGTACACACTCCCTCACTTATTACAAGGAGAAAACCCTTGGAAATATATCTCTTGAATAAAGGGTAAAACACATCATAAATACCACATAAATAGGGATCTGCTGGTGGTGATGAGAATAGATGAAGGTGATGAGAAAAATCATTGGGAGAGAGCCCCATTTATAGGCAGCCTCTCCCCCCAACTCCTCTTCCTCCATGGTTGAGTTTAGTGGGATTTGGACACCCACCACCACTAGCCCCCTTTAAAAAAGGAGGGGGGTGGCCACCATCCCACAAATGGACATCCTCCAACACATTCAAGTGAGCGTACAGAGGAGAAAGTTTTGTGAGAACTTTGTAATTTTTTATTGTATAATAAAATTGAAAATTATCTGGTGGAGTAGACTTCCACAGAACCACATTAATTATTATGTTCTACTATGATGCGCTTTCTTCCACAACACATGACTTGGATTCCCAACCAAAAATGAAAATGATAAATCCAAGATATTTAAAAATGTTCTGTGATTGAGTGGAATAATAGAGAATACAGGTCATCAAACCTGAAAGTACCCCGATTAACCATTCTTCCCAACATTAAAAATTATGAAACAAATCATTTTAAAGTGAGAGGATATAAAGTTTAATGGTGATTAAACACTTAGCGAAACAAAAGGATTATAGATTTATCCATGGTAGAGATCGAGAGAGGCGATGAAATTTTCTTCGGTGGACACAACAACACGCTTCCTTTCGGCCCTTCATGAATGGAAGACAATGTGATTTACTTTTCCAATGTATTTCTGATGCATGATAAAGTAGAGAATAGAGTTTGAATTGAATAAAAATAGAACAGTAACCGAACCGCAAGAAATTAACAACGAATCACCAGTCAACAAGATTGACTTGATCTTTGTACAGGTAGAAGTTGAGGTTCGAACGTGATATGAATATCAGGAAAATGACAAGAAAAGCCCTAATATGTATGCAATGATTATCATTTTATTTTGTGGTTATGGGTGATTAACTGATTAGGTTTTCTAAACATCATATTTAAACAAATTGACCTTAATATATGCGATCAACTCCATCGTTGTAAATGTTTTATTTTTGAGAAAATTATTTTTAATCTTGACTACAAATGCTATTAAGCCCACAAATCAGTCCATTAAAAATGTAGATCGAACTAAACTCAATTTTTTGTGCTCTCATTAAATTTGGACCTAAAAAAACTGAACATTTTTTGGCCTAATCTGTGTGGGCTTGGCCCACTCAACCTAGAAACTCACACTTTTAATACATAAGTATCATATCTTATTAGATGAATATTAAATACATAAGATCAATGTCAGAATCATATAAGATTAGTGATTTTGGAAACTTGGATACATAAACACGTATTCATAAAAGTTCTACATCATATCTCACTTAGTCCTTCACTACTATGGTCAAGGATCGTCTCCGGTTAACATTTTAACTTGAATATTCAGTACACCCATCGGATGAGAACACATATCCAAATGTATTTCCTTCCATTAGATCATCTGTTCACAGTATTCCTTTGATTTTATTAGGGAGATAGTTTTTTCCATCACGTTTTTTGAGATGGTTCAACTTTGACTCGGCTGCGGTGACTGCGGCGAAACCCTAAATTCTAGAACTACAATGATGACAATGAATCGAGCTACTCCGGGAACATCTGTGTGGAATCCAACGAGTATGGCGGTGGGGATGAATCCATGGAAAGACAATATCTCATTTTCTGTATGTTTTATCCATTGAAATGGCATGAGTTTTTTTATCCGAGAACTGCTTAACTCCAGTGGGGTTTTGTCTCAGTCCGCGATAGACGTTTTTGTCCAAAATAGCAGCAATTTCTATCGAAGGTGGTGTAGCTTTGTTATTTTTTCTAAAATATGTACTTGAAAATCTGTATTCCATTTATGTTGTTACGATTTCTTATTTAGAATTTTTTTTATGAGAGGTTTTCTGTAAATTTCGTTTCTCTATAAATTTTGAATTCCATTTCTGTTGGTGTATTGTTCCTCACTGGAGGTTTGAATGGAACTTCCCTTGGAGGTTTCCACTTTAGGTTCCACTGGAACATGCATCGACACCTCCACTTTCCAATGGAGGTTCGTGGAAGATAAATTGGAACTATAATTACAACTTCCACTGGAACTCCCAGTGGAACTCCTAGTGGAAGTCCCAAGGGAAGTCCCAATGGAACTTCTATTGGGGTTTGGAAAATCAATTCAATATAAAAGTTCTTAAACCTTTTCAAATGATAAATTAAATCATTTATATAATATTTATGTGCAAGAATTGCAATGATTATTTATTTTAATTATATTTTAAAATAATATTAGTTTTAGAAATATACATTTTTGTTGTAGTGTGGAAGTTCCAGTGGCAATTCCATTGGAACTCCCACTATAAATCCCAATGGAACTTCCATTGGGTTTTGGAAAATTTATTCAATATAAAAGTTCTTATACCTTTTCAAATTATAAATTAAATAATTTTTATTATGTGTAGCAATTTCAATGATTATTTCTTTTAATTATATTTAATAATAATATTAGATTTAGAAATATACATTTTTATTGTAGTGTGGAAGTTCTAGTGGCAGTTCTAGTGGAACTTCTACTGAAACTTCCAGTGGAACTCCCACTGGAAGTCCCAGTTGAAGTCCCAGTGGAACTTCCATTGGGTTTTTGAAAATTAATTCAATATAAAAGTGTTTATACTTTTTTAAATTCTAAATTAAATCATTTTTATAATAATTATGTGTAACAATTGCAATAATTATTTATTTTAATTATATTTAACAATAATATAAGTTTTAAAAATATACATTTTTGTTGTAGTGTGGAAGTTACAGTGGAAATTCCAGTAGAACTTCCATTGAAACTCCCATTGGAACTCCCACTAGAAGTCCCAATGGTACTCCCAATGGAACTTCCATTGGGTTTTGGAAAATTAATTCAATATAAAATTGATTATACTTTTTCAAATATTAAATTAATTCATTTTTATAATAATTTTGTGTAACAATTGGTGTGAGTATTTCTTTTAATTATATTTTACAATAATATTAGTTTTAGAAATATACATTTTTGTTGTAGTGTGGAAGTTACAGTGACAGTTCCAATGGATCTTCCATTGGAACTCCTAGTGGAACTCCCACGAGAAGTCCCAATGGAACTCCCATTCGAACTTCTATTGGATTTTTGAAAATTAATTCAATATAAAAGTTCTTATACTTTTTCAAATGCTAAATTAAATTATTTTTATAATATTTATGTGTAAAAATTGCAATTAGTATTTATTTTAATTATATATAACAATAATATTAGTTTTATAAATATAAAATTTCTTTGTAGTGTGGAACTTCCACTGGGAATGCCAAACTTCCACTGGGACTGCCATTGAAACTTCCACTAGGACTTTCACTAGAACTTTCAATGAGACTTCCACTGAAACTTCCAGTGGAACTACCACTTGGACTTCCATTGAAAGTCCCACCTGAACTTCCACTGGAAGTCCCACTATAACTTCAAATGGGTAGTGAAAAATTAATTCAATTTAAAATTGTTTATTCAATTTCATATGGTAAATTAAATCAATTTTATAATAATTATATGTAACAATTACAATCTATATTTCTTTGAAATATATTTGACAATAATATTATTTTTTAAAATATACATTTTTTTATTGTATGGAACTTCCACTGGAACATCCACTGGAACCTCCATTAGAACCTCCACTGGAAGTCCCACTAGAACTTAGACTTATTCTATATTCTATGCGATAATATTCTGGATGACCCCAATAATTCCTTAATTTATACAGTGTAGTGAAATTTTTACAGGATTCAATGTGGAATTATTCTATTCTTTGTAGTCTTACTGTAAGTTTTTTGATTCCATATAAAGGTGTTACTTTCAATTTTTAGGTGTGCATTTTAGGTCCAATTTGACCTCTTTACAAATACTTTTACAAGAAATCAAAGGCCAACTAAAGAAGGTTATAGATTTTCTTTGCACAATACTTATTTTTGAAATATGTTTGAAGCATTCATATCCAATATAACATTAACATCAGATTATAAAAAATATAATAGTTCTATTATGTATTTATTGGATAACTAAAATCCATCAACAAGTGCTTTCCGATTCAGTGGAGGAGAAAGACATTTCTCTAAAGCTGATATCCAAAGGATCTTTGCAATAACAGAAGTTCAAACAGAAATGGAGGACTCCTACTCGTTCAAACCTACCAAGACATCATTGTATGTAAGGAGATTTCAAATTGGTGTGATGTTTTTGACACATAAGGCAATAAAATCATATCTTTTGGAAGCAGTAAAGGGAGATGAAGAACTCGATCATCTTGACACAACAACACTACTATATTTATACACATGTGAGACTATTTTATTCCCTACTACAGGTTCTTTCCTGATCTGGGGTTTTATTAATTATATGAATACTATAAGAGACATGAGAACACTAAGGCGGTCTCGTGCAATCCACCAACAATTGATGAGATCAATTAAAGAATTTCACACGTTCCATGCAGGGATTACTGGGGAAATTATCTCTTTATTAGTAAGGATTAATATTTATTTTAAATTCAATGTATAATATAATCTTAATACGATTCTTGTTATTGTAGTATTAGTACTATGAACAAAGTGGAATAGTGAAAGGGAATGAATAAGTGGCCAATCCACCATTTCACAAAGTGGAGCCTCTCAAATTTTGATGATACTTTAATGAAACTATAGATTCATAAAGTTCCAACTAGAGAGTTTACTGTACCAATTATAGTATCAATTTAATGGTTTTCTAAACCATGAATATGTCAAAAACAAAAATATTACAGATAACAAAAAAGAAGAAATTAAGGAGGATCCACCAACGATTAAGGAAGCTGTAGAAATTGATAAGCCACCAATGATTAAGGAAGTTGCTGTTAGACAACAGAAAAAGGGGGAACTAGAGGATGACAGAATAGCAATTCTTACAAAAGAAAATTCGGCCCTGAAAATAAAATTACATAAAATTGAAGCAATTGTTAGAAAACAAGGAAAAAAAATTAAAATACTCAAAGCTAATAGTAAGTGATAATTCCAACACGGAAGGAAGCACAAGAGACACTACCACAAAATAGGGCAAGGGAAGCACTGTCCTTTATCAGTGCTAAACAGAAAGCACCGATAAAGGGGTGTGCCTTTATCAGTGCTAGATAAAAGCACTGATAAAGGTTACATTTATCAGCACTATTATTAGCACTGATAAAAGTTTTTATTATTAATTTATATAAAATTATTATATTTATATACAAAAATAATTTTTATTTGTATACATTAAATAAAAAAATTGTTTATGTTTAATTTTTTTTTTAATAATTCAAATATATATATAATGTTTTAATTGAAAAAGTATTTCTAAGATTATAATTAAATATATATATATATATAATTAAATAATTATAAGATTATAATAAATTACATTAAATAATAAATATATTTATTAGATTTATTAGATTTATTAGATTTATTAGAGATTTATTAGATTAATTCATTGTATTTATTATATTTGTTATATTTAATATATTTAATATATTTATAAATATATAATAATTTTTAATATATATATTTATAATTAAAATTATTTAATATATATGTGTTTTCCAATGAATTTGGTCAAATAATATATATGTGTAATTATAATTTTATTAATATATATTAACAATTATATACTAATATTTATAAATATATACTATTTATAGTTATAATTATTAATAAATAAATAAATATTTGTCCTATATATCATTTTAAATAAATATATAAGAATATAAATAAATTATTAAAATTATACCTTTATAAAATAAGTATTTATCACCGCTATACTTTTAGCGTAGATAAATAGGTGTTTTATCAGCGCTTTTTTAGCGCTGATAAAGGTTTATCTTTATCAGTGCTAAAAAAGAGCTGATAAAACACCTATTTATGAGTGCTAAAATTATATCATTGATAAATAGGTGCTTTATCATCACTTTTTTAGCGCTGATAAAGTTATGTTTTATCAGCGCTTTTATTTTAGCGCTGATAAAACATACCTTTATCAGTGATTTTAACTAGCACTGATAAAGGTTTCAATGGTTTTTATAAAATAACCCTAATAGGCTCCTCCTCCCTCACACCTATTCAAGCCTTCTTAGAAGTTGAACCCCGCGCTTGAGACCCCTCCTCTGCCATGACCCCTCCTCCTCCTCCTCCTCCTCCTCCTCCATCGCTGCTGCCTTTTCCTCCTCCTCCGCCGTGACCATCCTCCTCCTCCTCCACCACCACCGCTACCTCTGCCGCCATTTCCTCCGACACGATCCCTCCTTCGCTGCGATCCCTCCTACTGGTAACCATTATAAATATATATTTTTAGTTTATTCTGATCTATATAAGGTCGTTCATCACTGGTAGCACACGATTCTATGCAAAATATTGGAAACCTAGGTAAAACAATTTGGAACCATTGGTGTGTATGGTTCATGGATCAATTCTTGTGTATTTTTACAGAAACCATGTAATAATCATATGAGTTCACACTATAATTTTATAGTTCCATCTTCCAGGACTGGATGATGGAATTTCCAAGTGTGGAATGTCCACTTGAGTTCACATATTGTGGCTTGGTTTACTAGTTTTCATTGAAGGAAGAATCACCCATCTTATTTATATGTATGTGTCATATGATAGAATAATGTTGATTTATAGGAGGTTTTTAAGCCTTATTATGGAATAGGTTAAGTACCAATTCTATAGGAAAATTTCCAAGTGGCCTCCAAAGCATGAAAATATTATAAAAATTCAAATTTAGTACTATATAAAGATTTTTAAATGGGAGTTTTACACCTATTGATTTCTAAATAATGTTTTTGGGGTGTGTAATGTTCTTGAAGTGTATTAAAGGGGTTTTTATATTTTACAAGGGTGTGTTAACCCATATGAGTTATATTGTAAACACTGTGATAGAATTTCACTATTAAAAATGTTATTATTTTGGATTTTTGGATCCCAAGTGGTTTTATAAAATTATATTCATAATATTGGACTTATTATTTGATTGGGAAGATATTTTAAATCATTTTATTTGGATTCACACCCTAAAAATGTTTTAATGTTCATTTGGGACATTATGAGAAATGGTTTTTTATAAAATCTTTATGATCAAATTATTCCCATTTTGTTTTTGTTCTAACTAATGGGTGGTTCTATATACATGTGGTGTTCTTGTGATAGAGAAAGGTGATTTTTCTTTAAAGGTAATTTGAGATTGGGTGATCATTTATTTATAAATGTATTCAATTTGGATGATTATTGATGCATTAAATTTATTGATTTCTAACCACATTGTTTGATGTCTCGGGACTCTTAGGAGACTAGGTATTGATCTGGATATGTGTAAAACATTGTATAGGATGTCTATAATATTTGGGGGGTGTCCCACTAGACTGAATGTGATAATAAATTAGAGATTAATCATTATATCATGGAAGGTAAGAAGATATAATCTTATGTCCCATGGTATTTGTGTTCTCCTAAGATATTTATCCCTCGACCATTCGATTGGGGGGAAGCCTTGGTGGGTACTAGTGATGGAATAACCAGTGGGTAGGTTGTTGTGTGAGATATATCAATGATTATTTTAAATCTTATATCATTTTGAGTACATGGTTTGCATTGATTATCCCACAAAAATATTTATCATGGCTATATGAAATTGTGACACCTCCCTTAGAACCCTTATAGGTATAATAAATGGAAAGGGGTTGATTATGATGTTAGTAGAAATGATAATGTGGATTCCTTATGAAATTAAGTGTCAAAAAATCTACACATGGGGTTCCATAATGTACACTTAGGGTGCACTATACAATAGACCCTTAGGCTACACCATAATGTACTCTATTATTGAAACAAAAAGAGATTTTTTTAGTCTTTTTAACGATGTTCCCCTATTCCTTTTAGCCACTCAACCCCATCACCCAAAACCATCTTCCCCATAATTTCCCCTCTCATAATTAACTCTTTAAGATACCTAATGGTCATTTTATAGTGGACAACCCACCCCCCTGGACAACCGACCCCCTCCCCCACACCCCTGTAGCCCCCCACCCCACCTTACCTGGGCAGCCCATCCCCCCTCCCTAGACAACCCATAACCCACACCCCTACCCCACACCCCTACAACCCCTACCCCCCAGATAGCCCACCCCCTTCCACTTTGAACCTTTTATGTTTTACTATATTTTCCCCTTTTCTCGTCTAGAACCCCTCTACACCACGCCACCCTCTCCTTCCTCTCCTATTGGGTGGTTCTCCCTCACCCAATGTATGTTTCATCTTTCATCACTTGTATTGAAGAGCCTATGATAATTTTTACCTCTCTTAATCCTTCTATATATTAGTTCCTAACCCCCCCAAATCCTATATTTAAATGGACATGGGTCAATTACAATTAGAAATGTAAAGATACGACCCAGGCATGTATCATAACCAACAACTGACCTGACTTTCCACTAACCTAAGAGGTGTTCATGATCCCTACAAGATAACAATGATCCCCAAGAAAAAAGATAAAATTAATGTGGAATATTTTACCCCTAAATTATAGTAAATTTAAAATTATATTTCTCCTGAAAATAAGACATGTCCTATTCATAAGTTGAACATCTAGGAAAATAGTAGATACACAAAAAATAAATATACAAGAAGCAGATATCATAGATGGAAAATAAAATCCAACTATTGACCAATAAAATTATTTAACCAATCATATCCCATTCCTAAATATCATTGGACCTATTTTGGATAGGTATAACATATGAGTTCTCATTTTATGTTTTCTTTTCAGTTGGAAATCTCATATGCCATGTGCCTCTCCTCTGCCACGAACGCACCTCTACCACATGCTAAACGATACCTTTATGGTGAGTTTTCTCCTCTTACTCATTGGTTTCCTCTTTTTCACATGTTATTATTGTTTTATATTGATGGCTATAATGTAAAATGTATGGGCTAAATGCCCCACTGAAAATAGTGGTCGTTGGAGGTCCTTGTTTGCGTACTAAATGAATTGCATGTTGGTTGGTTCCTGTTGAAAATTTGAATATAAAAATTGGTAATTTACATATACTTGACTAATGAATGAATGAAACAGGATGATAAAACTTCTGTGATAATCCCTGAATTAACAAACTTAATTGAATAAGGGATGATTTGTAAAATCTCAAATTATGATTGTTTGGTTTGTATGGTGTTGTGATTGTGAGCACGATTGTGTGTTTTCATGGTGTTGCGGTTGTTGGAATGATTTTTATTCCATTTGTTTTCCATGTTTTATTTCTTACACCATTGAATATCAATCCAAACTTTACCCATTTCAATGAAACCACCACTTTGTTACTAGTACAATTCCACTGAATCTTAGAAAACCACTTCACTATAGGACTCTATGATACACTTTATGGACACCCTAGTCAAATAACCATGAAAACACATGTAATTAATCCTTTCACCCACAAGTAATCTATTGAAAATCATACCATCTATTAGTTTAGTACCATATTTCTTGACTAGAGACATTATGTTTCTAGAGAAACACTAAAAAACCGGTTTACAATAATGCATATAGATCACATGTGGGATACTAAAACATTATAGTGTAAGGGATTATCATAGATTGTTGAGCATATTTTGTGTAATTATTTTGTTAAATATTAATATTACTGTATCAAATAGGATGAATATGAATTAAGAATGGATGAATTCCAATAAGTTGACAAAAGAGTATGAAGATGGCGTGAAAGAGTTTATCAAGTTTGCAAAAGATCATGCATGTGACCCTTCTCAAATCCTTTGTCAGTGTTTACGATGTGGTTATTGAAGACAAATTATTCCAGATAAGTTAAAAGAACACCTTATCTGTCACGGAATAGATCAAAGTTATACATGTTACAATAAACACAGGGAATAAACGAATTTAGGTAGTGGATGGGATAACACTGCATTTTATGGATCATCTAATATGATTACAAGCATAAAAAATGAAGACGATCGTATAGAGGATGTGATTACTGATGTGAATGATGATGAAGATCGTATTGAGGAAATGACAAGGATAGTTGAAGATGAACTTCATGATTGAAAAAAATTGTTTGAGAAGTTAAAGAGTCGTGCAAAAATGCTAATGTATGCTGGTTGCACTAAATGTACAACATTGTTAGTCATAATAAAGCTATAAAATTTGAAAGCAGGAAACAGGTGGAGTGACGCCAGTTTTATGAAACTACTTGATCTCATGAATGAAATTCTCCCAAAATATAATGAGCTCCTGAGCCTAACATATGATTCCAAATGAATGCTACGCTTTATGGGTATGATCTCTGAAAGAATATATGTTTTCCTGAATGAATGTATATTGTTTCAAAAGGATCAAAAATCAATCAAATAATTCCCAAAGTCTGGTGCTTCTCAATACAAGAAAGATGAAACTAGTCCTACAAAAGTTGTATGGTACTTTCCAATCATTACAAGGTTTAGGTGCCTATATGGAAGTGAGGAGATTGCAGGACAATTGACATGGCATGCAGATGAAATAATTAAATATGGGAGACTACATCACCTGGTAGACTCTCCTAATTGGAATATAATTGATCATGAGTATCCTGAATTTGGACATGAGCTCAGAAAACTTTGTCTTGCATTATCTACAGATGGGGTGAATCCTTTTGGTTTGGTTATGTTAGTAAATTATAACTTACCACCGTGGTTATGCATGAAATGAGAATAAATCATGTTATCTATGCTTATATTAGGACCAAAACAACCGGGTAATGATATTGATGTTTATTTGATTCCATTGATCAAGGATTTGAAATTATTGTGGGATTCAGGTGTTACATTGTATGATGCTTACAAAAATGAAGATTTCACTTTGAGATCCATATTGTACGGGATGATAAATGATTTTCGTACTTATGGAAATTTTTTAGGATATATAATTAAATGAACTCAAGGGTGTCCCATTTGTGAACAAGGTACACAGTCAATTAGGTTGAAACATTCATAAAAAATCGTGTTTCTAGGACATCTCAGATTTCTACCCCGACAACATAAGTACCTATCTTGGACGAAATCATTTGAAAGATGTTCAGAAGAACATACATCACCATCTACACCAAAATATGATCAATTATTTGAGAAAGTAAAATATGTGGAAACTACTTTTGGTAAACTATTTTTGAAAAACCTTATGAAAACTGGTTGAAAAAAGAGATCAGTTTTTTTTGAATTACTATACTGGAATTGTCTATATGTTAGAAAATTTATTGATGTTATTCATGTTGAAAAAAATGTATGTGATAGTGTCATCGACACATTTCTAAATGCACCTGAAAAAATAAAGGATGGAATTAAGGATATATTGGACATGGTTGATATGGGAATACGAGAAGAGTTGGCACCATTAAATGGTAAAAAATGAACATCTCTTCCTCATACTGCTTATACTCTTTCCATGCAAGAGAAATATTAGTTTTGAAATTTTTTGAATGACGTAAAGGTTCTAGAGGGGTATTCATCAAATATCAAGAACATTGTGTCAATAAGCAATTTAAAATTAAAGGGTCTGAAATCACATGACTGCCATATTTTGATGCAATATTTAATTGTTATAGCTTTACGTTGAATTTTTCTCAAGAATGTATGCCATACTTTAATGAATCTATGTCTCTTCTTCAAAGCTATATGCAACAAAGTTATAGACCTGAAAAAATTTCCAACTATGGAAAGAGAAATTTATGTTATATTATGTGAATTGGGAATGTTCTTCCTGCTAAAATTCTTGGATATGATGGTTCATTTGATGGTTCATTTGGTGAGAGATATTTGACTATGTGGTCCTGTACATTATAGATGGATGTAACCCATTGAACGGTATATGAATATTTTGAAAGGGTATGTCAAAAATTGAAGTCGACCAGAGGATTGTATTGCAGATCAATATATTGTTGAGGAAACCGTTGAATTCTGTACCGAATAATAGTCTAGTGTGGAAAACATTGGCCTACTAAAATCTCATCACACTGAGAGGCTTGAGGGTGAAGGAATTTCTAGAAGAGAGGCTATCACAATCAATATTACAGATTGGTAGTAGGCCCACCTTTATGTTTTTCATAACAGTTTCGATGTTAAACCATATGTTCAAACCCACAAATAAATTCTTAGGCATTTGAATTCATTTAGGGCTGAAAAATGGATATCAGATACACATAATCAATAGTTTATATAGGATGGTTTCAGGAACATATTTTTAAGAAGTTAGATGAAAATCCAGGCTCAATTTTACAATGAATTCGATGGGTAGCTGGAGGAGCAAGTGTGTATGTATTATCTTACAATGCTTATGTAGTTAATGGTTATACATTCTATACTAATGAACATGATGAAGATAGTACCATGAAAAATAGCGGGGTTACACTTGTGGCTGAAGTGATGCATGTTTCCAGTGCTAATGACATAAATCTAATTTATGCAAATATGTTATACTTTGGCATCATCAAAAAATATGGGAGTTGGATTATACGAAATTCCAAGTGCCAATTTTTCAATGCAAGTGGGTTGATAACAGGAGTGGTGTTAAAATAGATGAATTAGGATTCATGAAAGTTTATTTTAGTAAGGAATGGGAGAAAGATGAAACATTTATAATGGAATCACAGGTAGTAAAAGTATTTTATGTTCTAGATCCTGAAAACCGAAATTGGTCAATTGTTATGTTATCGACCAAAACAACTGAAAGGTCATATGGAAGTTCAACGGAGGACGACCCTTTCATTGGCTCTTCACAATAATTTCGTAGCAGTCCCATTATAGATTGGGTTTTGTATGTAAGAGGAGACCATAATGAAGGGATTTACATAGTCGATATAGGGGTCAAATCTCTTCATCCAATAAAAAAAAGAGAGTTCAATAATCAGGTTATTTTTTTATTGTAATATACATTGTGTTACGTTATGTTATTATCTATTCGATGCTGCTTTTATATAATCTAAATTAAATGTTAAACAACTTCTGCAGATAATGACTTCAGCACTTGCTGATGTGCCCAATCCCAAGGCACAACAGGCCTCTCAACCTGCTGCTGCTGGTCCCAGTGCAGAGAAACAATAGGTTTCTCAACCTGTTACTGCTATTCCCAGTTCTGAGGTACAACAGGTTTCTCAACCTGTTATTGCTGGTCCAAATGCTGATGATAGCGCTCCGGAGGAACATAATGATGATGCTTCTAAGGAAATGATAGGAAATAAAACCCTGACAGTGCAAAAAAAAAACAAGAGCGCCATAGTTTGATAGTGTTAGCAAAAATCCTTAAGGAAAAAAACAAAAGGCATCAAATTTGAGGTAGGATAGAATAAGAGAGGCCAATATGTTAACCCCAACAAATCCATATTTAATAGCTACATTGAAATCGTAACTCAAAAACGCATTCTTATTGATGTACAATCGTGGAACCATGTTGTCACCATGCTTAAGACACTAATGTGGGAAGAGATTATGGTAAAATTATGATATCATTTCTTTAATTTATTAAAATAAAATAAAATACTAAAACATTGACTTACTCTTCCTCATACATTGCAGAGTGTATTTATAGTAGATGCATCACACAAGGAATATGTATTAAGAGTTATATGAAGGTTTCATAGAGGCTTCCACAAAATTTTAATGAAATATAATCTTAATGATTCTGAAGGGAAAATTAAGCTGCACCCACCTCCTCTTTATGCACACTTGATATCCCAAGGAGCATGAGATATGTTTAGCAACTGTCGTGTGAAGACGACTTTTTAGGTACATTGTGTCTGATAATACATTGTTTTGAAATTTCTTGTATTCATCACTTTGATTGATAATTTTTCATTTATGAAACAACAAATGAGTTCTAAAAATAAAGAACAGGAAACAAAACCAACGTACCCCTACTGTAAAGTAAGGATGGGGTACGCTTCACTTGAGAAAAAATTGGTACGTTTTTTAAATATACTGTAATACTTTTATGTGACATAAAACAACACCATAACCATGTTTCTATGTTTATATATAGATTTATGAATCAAAATAAAAAGACATATCCATCCCACACCATATGCTATAGAAGGAGGCTCATGTAAATAATTAGGGGATGCTGATAGATGAAAACACACAAAACGTTTGGGAAACATGTATAAGTATGACATAATATAAATTTGATTTGATTTAAATCGCTATTACATAACAATGACTACTTATTTTTCTATATTTTATATATAACATAGTCACATGAATCAAAGACACCCAAACCAGATGTAGACATACTTTCAGTGGACTTGAAGTAGCCAGAATAGTATGGCCGCATCATAGGTGCAGGTTTTTGGGTGACACCCCGAACATATTTTCAGAAAAAAAAAACAAGCGGAGGATAAAACTGAGGAAATGAAAAAGATGCAAGAAAAATTAGATATTTCTCAAGAATAATTACAATACTAGATAGAGATGATAGAAAGTTTTAATGGGGGGAGGCAAAGAGAAGAAACAACTCAACAACAACTCGTGCGTGAAGATCCCACCCCACCCCCACCAACTTTGAGGTGAGCCATTCCCCTCAAAAACCTAACTTAGATGAGGTAATCATTATTATAATAATTGTTTCTATGAATTTTAAATCACATAGACACTGATACCTTTCCTGTACTAATATTCTACAAGGTGAAAATGACTACGATTTATATCTATCAACTCCCACCTATCACCTTGTAGCGAGGGATACGGTGTTCAATATGTAGAACAAAATGATACACAACAGAAAAATTATAACATATCATATCAGAGTGTCAATTAACGTAGCTAATGAGCCAAGTTCCGAGCTACCTATTCCAAATGATTATGACAACATTCATACGATTGAACAAGCTGTTGGAACATTCATCGCATAGCCTTCAATTCTTGTAAAAAAACATGTCGACAAGGAGGTATCCATTTTCAATTTATTTTTCAATATGAACCATTAAAATTTAATGAAAAAAGGTCTGAACCGATGAATGTTATTACAGAACAACAAAGAGAAGGAGGTGAAATGAAAGATCGACTCAAAACCATCTCAAGGATCAACCAACCAATTGAAACAATCTACCGAGAGCACATTCACCCCACCCATTCTATATCCACATTTAATATCATTGTAGGCTCATGTGGATACAAAGTTGATAGATGGAAATACTCACACAGTTGATTTTAAAAAAAATATGTATAGAGTGGAAAAATCAGATTACATTAGTGCTGAAAATGTAAATGAAATCCTCAAGTATAAATGGCTAGGCACCTCAGTTGTAAATGTATACATGAGGTATGTTTTCATGATTTTATTTTACAAAAGCTGATATAATATGATAATTATGAATAAATACATTTCATATTTTTCATAGGCGTATATATGAAAAACAATTGAAGGGATTTTCCCATGAACAAAAATTTGGACTCATTAGTCCTCTCATGACCTCTTCAAAAGAAGAATTAAATTCTTCTAAACAGGATGAAATAATGTCATCCCTGCTCAAATTGTTTGAAAACAAAATTATGGACGACAAACTATTTTTAATACCAAATATGCAGGGGTAAAAATATACAATTTAATCTTATCTTCTATATTTTCATTTCTTTAATTACTTATTCCTTTTTGTGTTTTTAGGCAGCATTGGATGCTGATTGCAATTAATTTGGATACTCCAAATATTTATTTTCTGGATTCAATGCATGAATATGCAACAAACTGACCACACATGATGGTGTTTGTCAATTTGTAATACATTGGATCCAACATTTTAGAACTAAACATCTAGTTATATAATTTATATTATCTTTTAATGAGGATTCTGTTATGATAGGGTAGTGCATCAATATCATCTACTTCAGGGAATGAATCTAGGGCCTAAGGACAAGAACACCCATAAGCTCTACAACTGGACAAGTATCCTGGTATATATAATAATATTTCACTATCCAAACACATATCAAAACAAATTACATATTTTTCTCAATGTTTCTGCAGTGTCCAAAACAAACAAACAGAAAGGACTGTGGTTATTATGTTTTTAAATTTATGAAAGAGGTTGTATTTTATCAACAAACTAGCATCCCTGAAGAGGTATTTTTGAAAATAATTATGAGTTCATTTAAAATATTTATTAATCCTTTGTGTATTTATATTTTTTTAGTACTACCATTATTATCACAAAAACTCATATTCACAAGATGATATAGATGTGTTTATAAACAAATGGGTAGCATACCCGATAGAAGATTGTACAAAAATAGGATGAAGGTGAATATTGTGGCATGGATCACTAGACCTAAACTATTATGGCATGGATCATTTATATTCTGTATTTTGGTCATTTATGCAGCTGTTTCTACTAATGTAGTGTGTTGGAAGAATATTGGTGGTGCAACACTCACAAATTTAATAACAAAACTAAGGATTATTCACTATTGTTGGTTAACAACCGCTTAACATAACATATGATATGAACTTCTGATCCAGCTTCCCCATGATTCTCTAATACTACACCATCTTTATGATATCATCATTCAACTTACACTTTTCCTTCTCTTCATGCACACATTTACTAGGTAAATGGGTACAGGAAGAGAAGGAAAAGTGAACGATGAATGATGATATCATAGAGATGGTGTCGGATGAGAGCATCAAGGGGACACTAGATAGGAAGTTCAGATCAGATTCTATGGTAAGCAGTAGTTAACTAATAGTAGTAAAGTGCACAAAGACTTATTAGTTTTGTTATTAGCTTATATCTTGACTAAAGAAACCATTTGGAAAGATGTAAAGGTAATGTTACGATATAATATGACTATTTTAATGAAAAATTATATAATGAAATGTTGATTTGATTATCATTATCCTTTGTAGGGTTTTTTTTATTTTAGAAGATTTCTGCCCATGTGACATGCCTCTGTAGGAAGAGAAATGATGTTGTGTCTGCTCAATCACAGAGGTAATCTTGATGTTTGCATAGTAAAATAATTTTCTATAGATCTTGCATCTCAACAATTACTCAAATAAACCCTCATCATATATACATATGCATGCCCATCAAAATCTGGGTGCCTACACACCTCATATAGAACCTGCATCTCATCAATACCCAGATGCATACACACCTCACATACAAATTCAAGAAGAAGACTTTGTTATAAAGAAGTGAATACCTGACCGATTCCCTTGGGATTCTATTTTTCTTTTAGTATTCTAAGATACACTTGGTATTCTGTGAAATTTTATATAGATAAGAGAGTAATGGGAAATCTATTTCACTAATGACTCAATATTTCATAGCTCTATGAGAAATATTAGGTTTTTTCTCTACTTCACATAAGCCTATTCATGTGATCGTGTCACATAAGCTCCTTTGTATGAATTCTTCATGTGAACTGATCGTGTGATCTCATCACATGATCAAATCACATAAACAAATCACATAATCAATTAAGGTAATTCACTTGAACCACGATTCATGTATTCTTGTATTATTTACATGATCACATAATGATTCAAGGGTAGTGTAATCATATAAATATACCAGGTTCATTTGATCACGTGATCCTATTATGGCCATGTGATCACATGACTTTGAACAAGTCATGTACTTAATATGATATTTCTAATTATTCATGCACCCCTTTCTTACTCAAGTCCATTTTAACCCAAAATCCTCCATTTTCATAATCAATCAAAATTTTGTCTTTCTTATGATAAAAATGAATTCAAGAATTGAAGTTGAGGAGTCTATAGTTCATTGTAGTAAAATGGTCTATTGTGTGGAAGTTGACCAATGCATAGTCATTCAGTCCACTCACGAGCATCTTAAAAGCTTCATGGGAACCAATATCTTGGATTCTCAAATTTTTAATTAGTTTCCCTTATATGTGGGTGGGGTGTCCAGGAGGGAGGCAGTGTCTAGGAGTGGGGTGGGGGGGTGGGGGGGGTGTCCAAGAGGGGAGGGAGGTGTTTAGGAGGGAGGGGGTGTCCAGGTGGGAGGGTGGGTGGAGGGTGTCCAGGAAGGAGGGGGTGTCTAGGAGGGAGGGGGGTGTCCAAGGGTTGTCTAGGAGTGGGGGGGGGGTGTCCAAAAGGGAGGGGTGTCCATGAGGGGGGGGGGGGGTGTCTAAGAGGAGAGGGAGGGGGTGTGTATAGAAGGAGAGGGTGTTCAGGAGGGAGGGGGTGTTCAGGTGTGAGGGTGGGTGGGGGGTGTCTAGGAGGGAGGGGGTGTCCAGAAGTGTGTGTGTGGGGGGGGTGTCCATGAGTGGAGGGGGGGGGGGGGGGGTCCATAAGGGGCGGGGCATTGTCCATGGGGTGGGAAGGGGGCTTTCCAGGGGGGATATGGGGGGGGGGGGGTTGTCCAGGGGGTGGGATGGGGAGGGGGTTGTCCAAGGAAAGGGAGGTGGTATAGGGGGAGTGGTGGTGGTGGGGTGTCCAGGGAAAGGGAGGGGGATGCAGGGGGTGGGGGGGTGGGGGGGGGGGTTGTCCAGGGGGAGGGTGGGGGGATGCAGGTGGAGTGGTGGGGGGGAGGGGGTTGTACAGGGGTAGGGAGGGGGCTATCTAGGGGGTTGTCTGTGGGAGGGGAAGGGGGGGGGGGTCTAGCTAATCACACTAAATAACTAGGAGGGAGGGTGTGTCCAAGAGGGAGGGTGTGTCTAGGTGGGAGGGTGGGTGGGGGTGTTTAGAAAGGAGGGGGTGTCTAGGAGGGAGGGGGGGTGTCCAGGAGGGGGTTGTCCAGGAGTGGGTGGGTATCTAGGAGGGGGGTGTATAGGAGTGGGGGGGGGGTGTATAGAAGGGGAGGGGGGATGTACAGGGGGGCTATGTAGGGTGGGTGGGGGGGGGGGGGTTGTCCAGGGGGTTGGAGGGGGAGGGGGGATGTCCAGGAAAAGGGAGGGGGGCTATAGGGGGAGTGGTGGTAGTGGTGGTTGGGGCTGTCTAGGGAAAGGGAGGGGGGCTGCAGGGGGGGGAGGGGGTTGTCCAGGAGGAGGGAGGGGGGTTGCAAGTGGAGTGGTGGGGGGTGTCCAAGGGTAGGGAGGGGGCTATCCAGGGGGCTGTCTCAGGGAGGGGGGGGGGTGGATAATAACACTAAAGAACTATGAGATCAATAGAAAAGTGAACCGGTATGATCATGGACTATCTAATTGTGTAGTTTATCATCAGGACCTCTATAAAACTGAGAAATAAATTCTTTCCATACCTTCAACGGGACCTTAGATATTGTATGGGGTCTTTGGAGAGGCATAAGTGGTCAGGGTCCAAGTAGGGTTGGACCCGATTTCTGATTCAGACATGGTAGAACTCATTCCGTTGGACCTGGCATGGGATATTACACTCTTAGAGGCTCTTGATATATGTAACTATTAGGTTTATAACCTATCTAGGATGGTGGTATCACTAGGAAAATGTTTGATTTTTTTTCTAAAATTGAATACTCCTATGAAATTGAATACACTATCATGTGTGTGTCATATTGTATAACCTCTATTTACACTTGTAGCACTTCAAAGTGAAGAACAATTAGTATTGATAGAAGGGACTTTATATGTGACTTGAGGTCATTTTTTATAGGAATATTTCATTATCACCAATAAATTCAACGTTGAGGTGATGGAAGTGGCTAATAATGTGGCCGATAAAGGTATGTTCTCAATTATTATCATGAATGTTGATTTTATGGTAGCATTATTTTTCTATTGAATAATAATATTTATACGCTTTATCAGAGTAACTCCACCTTAGATCTCAGAAGTCCCAGACCATTCCACTTTTTATCTCTCCCCACTATAATAACTAGGGCACAAGTATTTCCTTTTTCAAGCACATAAAGGGATGTGAGTATGAGTCCCTCACTTAGAAACTCAGTCCTAGAGTATATTCCTATTTTTGGACTAGTCCTGAGTTGAGTTTCAGAATAAAAAACATTTCATCAATAGTTTCAGTGACAAGTGTGGGGGATATTTGGAATATAATCATAGAGGGAACCTTCAAAGAGCTAAAATACTAGTTTGGACACCTCTATTACATGTTCACAACCCTTGGTTATAATGAGTTATATTATTAAGAACTCCATTATAGTGTAAAGGATGTGGTCACCATGAGGTAGAAAAAGAGGTTCATTGAGTTGAGAGTATTGATGGTGGAGGCATAAAATTTGGACATTCAACATCACAATGAGGACATGAATGAAGCATCCATGTGTACAATAAAAGTAGAAGCTCATAAAAATTTAGTCATTGATGGGAGGTATGAGATAGAAAATTCTAACATGAATTGTATCACCTATAATAAATGCTCAGTGTTATATAGAAAACAGTGATAGAGCAACATAATCTTATCAATGTGGTAGAAAAGTCCAGATTTGATGTTGCTAGTAGGGAAGAGGCACTAAAACAGGGTGTAGATGTGGAAACTAAATTAGTTGATCATTTGTGCTAATCTATAGCCTACTATAGAGCATTGTTTAGCAGAGATTGAGGGGGTATTCTGATCACATACTATTTTGAGTATTCTAACATTATCCTACCCCCCATATTTGGGGAGTTATGGGAGAGACTCTAGACTGTAGAGATTCCTCCCATTTTTTATTGTCAAAAAATGAAACCTTTTGGATTCTATGTTATTATTGAAATTTCTTCCTCTTCTATTCTCATCCATATAATCATAAAAAAAACAATATTTATAATTCAATGAATCATTTTGATCCTCTTTTAAAATATTAATTCAATCCAAGGAAATATGGACATGTAAAGGTTGTCATAGGTAACAATTGACATTTTATTAATGTATTCTTTCATATTAATGTTTAATTTATTTCATTATTATATTACTAAAATATTATTTGCTTTCTTATATTGGTGTAATTTTTTTCTTGAGTTCAGATGCTTTGTTCGGAAACTAATACCCTGGATGACAATTATTGAGAGGGGATTACGGATGCAAAAAGGATGAAACATTAATGTTTTTAACTATTTGTTGGATAATTGTAATTGTAAACATATAAAAAATTGTTTGAAATGTATATAGAAGTGTGTTTTTTTGTATTTAGGATTTCAAGTAAATGTATATATCATTTTTTGGGAAACTCTTGTGTGTTCTATTTTGTTCTTCTATGCTTTATTTGTGTGTAGGTGTTGTTTTTTGTAGTAGTTTTCTACTATGTGTGTAGGTGCTGTATCAGGTGTGCAGGTGCTGGGTTTTCTTAGGAAAATCGGCCTTTATCAGCACTAATTAAGCACTGATAAATGTTTCATATATCAGTTCTCAAAATAGCATTGATAAAGTCCCCCTTTATCAGTGTTATTTTGAGCACTGATATATGACACATTTATCAGTGCTCAAAATAGCACCGATAAAGGTGGCCCTTTATCCGTGCTAAAAAAGCACTGATAAAGGGGGAAATTTATTAGAAATTTTTTAACACGGTTAAAGGAGACCCCTTATCAGTGCCATTTTGAGCACTGATAAAGGGGACCCCCCTTATATTCGTCGCGATTAACAGTGCTTTTCTAGCGCTGTTAAAAGTGATTTTTAGCGCTTTTAAAAGCCCTATTTGTAGTAGTGAGAAGGTAGTGATAAAAAGAGTCATTCTATCAAAGAGGAAACCTAGAAATAGGGTACAATTGAAGCTAGGATGTAACATGATCCTCCTAAAAAATCTGCATCTCCCCCTGAAGCAGAACAACAGAAGGAAAACCAGAAATAGGGAGCCAATGAAATTGGGATTGTGGAGCCTGTAGATCAACTGAAAGAAGGTGCTGAACAAACCACAACATTACATAAAAGAATCCAAACTAGATAGACAGAAACAAAAATTCTCCAAATGAGATCAATGATTAGAAATGTGAAGTCCAGAGATAGAAAAAAATAAATTCAATTCTTCTTTTCAGTATCAAACCCGATACATAAGAAGAACAACAACAGTATGAAAAAAATAGTAGACCAACCAAGTTAGCTGGAAAAACCCATTGAGGTAGGTAGTTTTTCAATGAAAATAGAACAAAGAAAGCTATCAGAGGGCTTCTAGGAATACCTAAATGGGTCAGGAAAAGTAGACGCCTTCAGAAAAAAGACTATAAGCGGTTGTAAAATATTCTCTAGATGGAACTAGGCTGGTATGTCCACCCTTTATTTAAAGGATTTCAATTCAATTACCCTCAAATTTATATGTTTTTTTTATAATTTACTGTTATTACAATGTAGTCAATATGCATGGGAAGCTGAGAACAACTTGTATTCAGTTGGATTAGATGACATTTTCTAACTTTTCATCAAAATCATAATAAGTACCAGGGTGAGTATTTAATTTAACCAAGCTTACTATAAACTAATATTCAATTATTCTCATATTATCCATTACTTTTTTATTGATATCAAGTTATATATTTCTATGCTTAGCTTATCAAAAACAAGTGTGAAATAGAAAAAACAACCAGAAGTTTCGATAATAAATAAACAATGATTACAAGTGTTTCCTTGGTGAGTGTAATATTATCTGTGTTCTTGAAGTTTTAAATATATTAATTAGTATTTTTTATAACTATATTCATTTTTACAGATAATTATATCTGGGAGAAATAGCAATTTTATAGAGTTTTATTAGAGAAACCCATAAAAGAAGAAATGCTGTTGAATGGTAAAGTCTTCATTCCCATCAACATAGACAATATTCATTAGACTTTTCTTGTGTTTGATATTGATAAATTTTTTTAGCTACTATAACACCATGAATCCTCAGATGGGTGCTACTACAATTGATAGTTACCTTCAAGATGCTTTATAATTGGTAAATTCTATCCTCTTCATCATCAAATGCATTTTCATATACACCATCTCACTGAATAAAATTTCCACAACACTTGCAAAAAACATTTATTGAAGAAATCATCAAACAAAAGAACCTAGAATACTTAGAGAAGAATGCTTAAGTGCCGCCATTTATAGTGGAAGACATTCCTCAATAGGGGGATGCAACATTAGACTCTGGGATAATTGTTTTCTATCTCATTGAGAAGCTGGAAATGGATCAAGGGTATAACAATCAACTATCACAAGATGAAGTTGATGAAATGAACCTATATATGGAACATTGTTTCCTTACAGACCCTGTATATAGTTGGAGTGAAACCTCATATATAAGTAAGAGTTGTCTTGTGGAAACAATGCTGCTAGAATGAAGATAAAAAGTTAAATAGATGAGTTCAATGGATCTAACATCAAATTAGAATTGGAATGGGTTATAAGTTTTTGAACATTTATACAACCCACTTTAATGGCTATTATTGGAAACTACATTTGACCATTGTTAGGTTTTTAAACAGCTATACCGTCCACTTTAATGATGGTTTTTTTATTCGTATGAATATTTCTTTATTTGGTTTTGCTGTTATAATTTCTATTGGTAATTGCAGTGGAAAAAAAGTGGTGTCAGCAATTGAAATGGTTTTATATTTGGTGTTAATTATTTTAATGGTTTATATTTGGTGTTTGTAATTGTGGTTTTTATATTATAATTATTGTTGGTAATTTCAGTGGTTTAAAAGTGGTGTTGGAAATTGCAATAATTTTATATTTGGTGTTAGTTATTTCAATGGTTTATATTTGGTGTTGGTAATTGTTGTTTTTCTATTATAATTTCTATTGGTAATTATAGTGGTTTAAAGTGGTTTCAGTAATTGCAATAGTTTATATTTCTTGTTGGAAATTTCAATGGTTTATATTTGGTGTTAGTCATTGGTTTATATTTTCTGCTGGTAATTGCAATTGGTGTTAGTAATTTTAATGGTTTATATTTTCTAATATTAATTACAATGGTATTTATTTGGATTCGGTAAGTGGATGAATAGTTATGTTCACATTTTTAGGACAACAAACATGATCTATAGTGGCAATATTCTATCCTTATGAGGGGAAATATTTTCTTATGAGGGAATTTATTTGGTTTTTCTATTATAATTGATTTTGGTAATTTCAATGGTTTATAATTGGTGTTGGTGATTGTAATTGATGTAGGTAATTGCAATGGTTTATATTTTGTGTTGGTAATTACAATGTTTTATATTTGGTGTTGGTCATTACAATTGGTGTTGTTAATTGAAATGCTTTATATTTTCTTTTGGTAATTGCAATGGTTTTTATTTGGATTTGGTAATTTCAATGGTTCGTATTTGGTTTTGGAAAATGATACAGGTTAAACTTGGTTTTGGTAATAGAAATTGGTAATTGCAATGTGGTCTTATTTGGTTTTGGAAAATGCAGTGGGAATATTATGTCCTTATGAGGGGAAACATTTTCTTATGAGGGGATTTATTTAGTTTTGTTGTTAGAGTTGGGGATGATAATTGAAATTGGTAAGTGGATAAATAGTTATGTTTACATTTTCAGGACAACAAACATGATCTTCACTACTATCACTTTAAAGATATTATCTTTAGTGTTTATAAGACTATTATGTTTAGACAACATCTGGATTTCATTAGAATATGGAGAGTCTCCATATGGAAATACCTAGCCTGAAGATCCAATAACTCTTACTCATTCTTCTAGATTTATTCATCAAAATTCAAGAACCTAGATTTATCCCATCCTCAAAGAAAAAATGCATACAGTATTCTAGAACCTGGATTTATCCCATTTTCACAGTTGCATACAGAACAAAATATACATCACATTTAAAATTTATTGAATTATACCAATCCAAATCCATTACAACCAAAATTGGACTATCAAATACTACCACATCCTCAAAGAAAAAATGCATACAGAATTCTAGAACCTAAATTTATCCCATCTTTACAGTTGCATAAAGAAAAAATGCATACAACACATTTACAATTTCTTGAAATATCCCAATCCCAATCCCAATATATTATAACTGAAACTATACTATTAAATACTACATCCTATACATTCATCAATTCAGTCATTAAAATTTAAAAAAAAACTACCATCTAATGTTGTCTACACTACTCAACTTCTTCCAATGTTATTCCAGTAATCTACCTCCAAAAGTGAGGTTCCAAATTGGTCACTAATAAAAAATAAGTCTATATCTATGGTTTGGAAATGTGGATATAGGTTATAGACACAATTCATTAAACTGTGGCTGGTATTGGTGTGATTATACTGTAAAACCTATAGCCACAGTTTCACCTGAGGCAACAACCCTATAGCCACGGTTTTCCAACCATGGCAGTAGCTAAAGTCACACAAGACCTATAGACATGGTTCCAAACCATGGCTATAGGTCTATAACCATAGTTTGGAACTGTGGCTATATGTCTATAACCACAGTTTGGAACTGTGGCTCTAGGTGTTCTCATTCCATAAAAAAATAGCACTGTTTAGATGGTGATTCCCCCTTGCACCCCACCCTGCACCCTCCCCCTTGCACCCCACCCGCACCCTCCCCCTTGCACCCCACCCGCACCCTCCCCCTTGCACCCCAACCACACCCTCCCCCTTGAACCCTCCCCCCTATACCCTCCCCCTTGCACCCCACCTTTCACCCTCCCCCTTGCACCCCACCTTGCACCCTCCCCCTTGCACCCCACCTTGCACCCTCCCCCTTGCACCGTTCTCCTTGCACCCCACCTGCACTCTCCCCCTTTCACCCCACCTACACCCTCCCCCTACACCTGCACCCTCCCCCTGAACCCTACCCCTTGCACCCCACCTGCACCCTCCCCCTATACCCTCCCCCTTGCACCTTGCCCCTTTCACCCCACCTGTAACCTCCCCCTTGCACCCTCCCCCTTACACACCACTTTCACCCCTCCCCCTTGCACCCCACCAGCACCCCCTACACCCTCCCACCAGCACCCTTCCCCTTTCACCCCACCTTCATACCCATGCACCCTCCCCTTTGCACCCCACAGGCACCCTCCCCCTTGCACCCCTTATCCCCTCACCCTTCCCTTGCTACAAATTCCTTTTGAAGAGTAACTAAGGAATTAGAGTTACAAATATAAGTTTCCTAGATAAGTTGAGTAGAACTCAAATTAGTGTATTATGAGATACAAATTAATGAAGTATTAATGGAAATAAAGGAAACTTTGCAACAACATTGTATCATAATTTTAGGATATACAACCTTAAATGGGATTCTATTTTCTAAAAACCTGCATGTTTTTCTTAAGAAATTGGTTTTAATACCTAAGATACACTGAAACATCAATTATTCCCCTAATTGTGGGATGAATGAGGTACTTTAAGACAAAAAATATACAAAAAATGGTTGTTAAAGTGTTTATAAAGTATGATGTGAAGTTAAATGGCATACCCTATGCTATTGTTAGTATCAAAGATGAATCATTACTACAACACTGAGTGAATATAAAGAGTGATCAATAGATAATTGAGAATTTTTTAAATAAAAACCAAAGGGATATGAACTAATAGGATGGATATATGGTTAGGGTCAAGTTGATACATAATCAACCTAGTGTTACATCTAAGATCAACTAGAAGTTGGATTCCCGAAACTATGGTTATTTTTGTGATTTCTGGGAAAATTGGGACTGTTTCTTATAATTTCTTACTCCATGAAAATAGTAGGATACATACTAAGTTTCATGTGTCCCAATTGAGGGAAAATATTTAGAAATATTTCATGGAAGAAGTTTTACATGAAAAATTGTTGAATACAAAGTCTATCCAACAAATGTATTAATGAAGATTATCCATGGAATAACTCAAATGAAGTTAGTCATGTGGAACAGATGAACACCAGGGGGCAAACTTGTGATGATGCAGAGGTAAAAATAAACTCCCTAATTTTCACCTTGAGTTAAATGTAGATTTTCAAGATAGGATGATGATGGTAATATCTATGCAAGGGATGATGACTAGGAGGCCAGTGAGGGAGAATCCCTTAGCAGTCCACTCAGTAGTCAATCGAGGCCTCCCATATACTTCACATACACATGGAGTGGGATATGTAAGGGTAATAATATTGATATGTAAGTGTCTTATTGTTCATATGTATGGGTGAAAATGATATCTAAGGGTTTTTTGTTGATACATAAGTGTGTTTTTGATTACACCCTAGGGGGATATGTAAGGGTGCTGTTAGACATGATGTATAAGTATGAATTTTCTTGAGAGGGAGGGAATTAGAATATTTCTATTTTGGAAGGTCATTATTTCCTTGGTCTTGAGGCTAGGAGTATTCCTTTTAGTGGTGACAATCAATCTCTATAACTTTCATTCTGAACTAAATATCTAAATATTGAATATAAACTTCTCCCACACTCTTTGAATCTCTATCAAATTGTGGCCAATGAGTGGACTTAGAAAAGCTAAGATAAATTGAACTAAACGTGTGAATCGAAAAGGAAAGGGTGGTTTAATAATAGTATTTTGGCATGAATCATCAGTATGTCAGACATCCATGCCAAATTAAAAGAAAATATAAGCAACATAGTATAAAAAAAGACAAAAATAAAACACATAAATTAATCTCTCCACTACCTCGATCTCCCTCCCATTCAAAGAAAACCACATAGCCACCTCCAGTACCCTTCTGGCCCCCTTCATAGAAAATAACTACCCTCCATCTGTAGAAAGCGGTAAAAGGCCAAAGTAGCTGATGCGATAAAGAAAATAAAATAAAAACTAAACTAAAACATACCTTTTTCTTGTGAAGAATTATATCTCTAGCCTATCACATTTTTCTGTAGAAACTTAATGCTCTTATGGAATCCCAGTTTGATTGCTACAAGTCAGGAAAAATATTGACAATAATTCATAACTTTTATAGTAAAAAAGAATAAAGATAGGAGAATTAGAACTTTATCAATGATTGTTATATTCAGGATGATGTTATGAGAAGTCTATCCTCTTGAATTTTGAAAACACAAAGACCATCTATTGCAATTGTAATCAATGTGGTCAAAGGAGTTATAAATGATTTTCTAATTCAATTATGATTGTTTAAAATCCAAATAAAAAATGAACCCCGTAATAGTAGAAGAAGGAAACAAGTCTACTTTGAGAATATATTAAATGTATAAATATGAAAGCACTAGACATACGCATAAGCATATGCTAAGATGTAAGAAAATCATAACAAAATGCATATGGGAGAAAATGTATACACAAAACATAGTTGGAAGGGGATCTTGAAAAAAATCTAAATCACAAATATCTACTATATAATAATTCATGTGGATATTGAATAAATACTAATCATAAATAACTTCTATGTAATAATGGAATACAAGTTTATAAATCATTAGTATATCATAAATAAAGATACATTGAAGTGACATCCTCTATAAGACCTAGAAACCCAATACCCCATCCCCCTACACCAGCCCCCCTGCACCATCCCCCATGAACCATCCCCCCACTGCACAACCCCCCTAACCCCCTGAAGCACCCCTATAACACCCCCCCCACATCCCCCTGTACTTCCCCCTACCTTCACATATCCCCCCAACTTCACAACCCCCTCCCCCACTGCAACCCTCTCCCACACTACAAATCCCCCCTCACCCCTTGCAGGACCAATTGAATCTGGTTCAACTTATGGTGATTCAAGAAGTGGAGAAATGTCCAATTGAAGTTCCATGACCCACCATCAAGTATGAACTTCTAACTATATAATGTCACTCTCCACTAGTGATTAGAACCTCATCCATTGTATAAATCTTACAATTACCTAGATTTTTAATCATAGAGTTTGATGATATCTATGATGTCTAGGTCTATTATTGAGGACACCCTACTTTACCCTAACATATTCTCCTGGAAGATGTACGTGTCTTCTTAAAAAAAGTGATGAAGATGTTGAAACATGTCACACTGGTAAAATTTCATAGGCGGCCTTTTGCATGATGTAATAAAATATCCCTTCCATAAATAATTATAGAAACTAGTAAAATTCCATCCCATAGATAAAGTTATAGAATACCTACTCTACTCTTCCTTCTTTTATGATTTTGATGCCCCCTCAACCTTATTATTTTTACTACAAGAATAGGTTCATACTACCACACTAGGAAATCTGGTCATTAGCACACTATAAGATCTAAGAAAACCATAAATCATATCCTCCTCAAGAAGATTCTCAAATGTATGGTTTCTATAAAGAATCTATAGATATGTTGTAGGTCATAACACCAAACATGATACCATATCTCTAGATGAATTCAAATCTTTAACATCTTAATTTAATGTTAATTATACCAGAATATGTTTGAGGAAAGATATATAATCCATGTGAAAAGAGAAATTTAGGTAAGAACCACAATCTTCCCTTACTAAATCTCTATAAACAATTGAACTAGATATAGATTTGGTGTTTTAGGAAATAAATCATTAAAGATCATCACATTGAAGGCCTACTAAGTAAGATGTTCATGTGTGCTTACCATAATTGTTCAATCCCACCACCCCTAGTGGGTCCCTAAAGCATAAAGGATTCAATATTCAATATTATATCCCCATTATTATCTAGTATATCAAAAATATTCCTTACACTTGATCTAGCCAAGCACATGGGAATTCCACTAACAAGTTCCAAACAACCAATCTATTTTTAACCATAACCCAGAACAATTTAATAAAAAAGGCACCTCAAGCCATTAACACCATATTATAATGACTCAACCCAAACCTATAGGTCAGAGAAAAATGGCCACATAACCTCATGTGAGTATCCTCATACACAAGATTTTCCCTAATAGTGGTGAGGATCTAATTTAATTTCAGGAGAGTATACCCTTGGAAATCATTTTAATTAATGGATACTAAAAAATAACTATAATCCAAATAATTATCACAATAGTATAATTACAATAATAAATAATATCACATATTTCATTCCATGTCAAACATAATAAATTCTTTATAAACCATTTGAAAATGAAAATTTCCCAAGAAAATTCCCTATAACATTGAAAATAGCTGCAAAGACTATGGAAGTATTAAAATAACTAAAAATGAGAGACAAAAAACTTATTTATATAAATAAATAATTTAAAATTCAAAAATAATCACCTTTGAAAACTAAATAGGTGTAAAACATCATTTTAAAAAACTTATATTCCTTTTAAATATCCACTCGGGAATTTTCACAAACACTTGGCATGCAATAACTCCATGCCAAGTATAAAAACCATTGGAAAACAATTTAAATCCCTCATGGGTATCACCTATAGGTATATTTTGTAAATAATAACATTTTAAAACTTTAAAGCTACCCATGGAATGAAATATAAAGAAACTGAATAGAAACAACTTCCTCAATCCAAGAGGAAACAAGTCCCAACATGTCACCTTCAAGAGAGGAAGAAAAACCAAGCAAGGAGATGACCTATACTGAACCATGAAAACCAAAACCCCTTGATTAGAACATACTTGAACCCTAAATTCATCCAAAATAGGCATTGGAAAATAAAATAAATAAACTCTTATAAAAAAGAACACGACCCTTAACATTATTCCTCAAAATCCATGGAATGAATCATTAAGCATCATCAAACCACCCCAAACATGAACCAAATAACAACCATACAATATGAATCACTTAAGAAGATGAATACCTAACATAGGTATTTCCACCATTTAGAATTCATCTAAAATAGTGAAACAAAGGATAGACACACCCATGAGAGAAAACATCACCAAAAAAACCATATTTCTACTAATCATCAAAGGAAATGATAAGATTACACCAACCATGGGAAACCATGAAAGACCATATCAAATACATAAAGGAATAAATTTCTCAAAAAACATCTGAGAGGTTACTGGACTTGGTCACTAATGCAAGATATCCCCTATGAATAGGAGGAACACACCAATCGTGAGCATGACTAATCATGGAATAAAATGGCTCTATCCTTGATTAAAAAAACTATATGGAGGGTAAATTTCTTACAAAGTCATAGAAAAATTACTCATGGTGATCCTAATAGAAAATTATAACATGGTAGAACTCACAGTCTAATCGAAAACCAACTACTCATCCCTATTACCCTAGAACGTTCCTTATGTATCCCCATATTATCCATCAAACAAACTGCATCCCATGGTCCAAACCATGAATGAAAAATAATGATCATCATAAACCAATGAGGCATGAGAATACCAAAATAACAACTGCTCACATAAGAAAAATACACAAGGTAACCAAAAGGATACACCAAACAATGGTCACCTCAAAATCTTAACCACTTTAAGATCCTTAAACAAGAATCCCAATATAATTCATCACCCAAATCACAACCATGTCCAAAATTCACCCCACATCATATCCTAATGAAACTATTATTGGTGAACTCAGTAGATACCTATAATAAATGATAATATATAAAATCACAGAGGCTTAAAATGCTTGGGGTTATATACTAAATCACATAAAAGATACAAGTTTTAACTAAATACCTCCTCTAAAGAACTAAGAAACAAGAACCATAGAACTTCACTACTCTCCTTCCATAAAATAGTAATCAAGAACACAATGTATTCTTCACATGTATAGTATGAGGATAATTCTACTAAAAACACCATCTTTAATAATTCTCCAAGATGCACTAGTATATTATGTGATGGAACAATAAAATCTTCTAAAAGGACCTCACTTAAGAAATAACGGGAATCACCATAAGGTTAAACCCAAGAACCTTTCTAGGAAGCATACTAAAACAAAAAAGAAACATTAATCCAATACATTCATGTTTCCCAAACCAAATGAATGATTCCCAATACACCAGGGGGAAAATTTCAAAAGCATCCATTCATCAAAGAAAAACACATGCTAAAACTAAAACTTTCCAAAAGCACACTTTCTTGTTAAAAAAATATTACATAAGTAATAAAAACTCTTTTTTAGAAACAATTTTTTGAAATACACTCGACCATTAAAAAAACATGATTCATTTAAAAATCCTCATTTTCTTTTGGAAATTTCAAAACTTTTAACTCATCTTAAAAACCCAATAACACATTTTTAAAATAAGAAATACTCTCAGGATTCATAAAGATATTATTTATTTATAACCACTTATATAATAATACACTTTATATTTCAATGAGTTTTAACCTTTAAAAAATTTCAAAAAACATCCAAATTATTATTTTAAAATTGAAAAATCTTGATAAATATTATTATGATTGAAATAAATTAGAAAATACAACCTCTGAATTTATGGAAAAAATATTAAAATATCATAATTAAAGAATCAATAGGAGACATATGATTATACAAAAATATAGTAGAAAATTCAAACAACTCAAAAGTTTGGTAATTAAATACACTAAACATAAATGAATTATAGATTTCTAACATCACTGTAACAACATGATTATTGGGTTGCCGAAGCATGGAGATTAGAGAACTAGATCTTGGTCGTTTTTAATCATCAATGAAGATAATATTTAATTTAGGTGATTAGGGATTGAAAATAACAAAAATATAGAAGTTGGAAATCTATATTAAATTAGGGGATACTGAAATACATAACATTCATCAGTTTTTAAGACAAGATCTCAAAAGAGGAAGGCAGCTATGGTTTATGGGATCCATGAGGGAGGTGATGTGAAATCCATGAGGGAGGGGATCTATAAGGGAGATCAATAGGGATGATCTGTGAGGTGGATCCAAAAATTGAGTCGAGAACTGCAAGGAGAACTGATGGAGGTAGAGAGGAAAGGAGGCGGTATGGTAGAGATAGATATGCGGGAAATAGGAGGTAGGGATTCACAGATGAGGATGCCAGAAGGGGGAGGCAGGGAGACCGGGAGGCGTAGGAAGATGCGGTGAAACGGTGAGGTGAGGAGGAGGTGGGGATACAGATGTGGGAAGGGGAGGCTCAGAGGAGGACGTAAGGTGGATGAGGTAGAGAGGAGGAGTGGGAGACTAATGGGAAGAATTTCATGGGAGGGAAGAGGAATAGGGTTTGTAGGGAGGGAAGAATCACAAGGGAGGGAGGGGGATGGGGAGGAGTAAGCACAAGCGGGTTGGGTACAACCGCATACATCGTGGATTTCGGTTGGATATAGCCATGATTTTTATAAACCATGGCTATAACCTGAAATTCTAGTAGAGGGTGGACAAGTTTTCCTACAATAGAAAAACTACACAATTACAATGGTTATAGAAAAGAATGCTCATAAAAAATTACATGAGAAACTATTTTTCTAGCTCCAACACAAAAATATGATCTCTCTTACTTTGCGACTCTCTGCATGAAAAGAATAATGATATCAGATAAAATATTAACAATAAAAATCTGGTCTTATAAATGAAATATATCATAAAATTAAATCATACCGTCATCATAGCAGTAGGGTTATTTTTTTATTCAAATGTTTCCCCTTTAAGCAGCCATTATCTATAAAGCTTTTCAATATATCTCCACTTTCCTATTTGGTTTATTTTTAAAATAATATTTTCTTAATTTTTTTTCTAATATATAATTACCATTAACTTTATTTGCTAATGTATTTTGATAGACAACTCTTTTGAAAAATTACTGAAGTTCGAGAAGGCAATTTCATAACCCACATATGTCTCACAAGCTACTGTAATTAACTTCATTCTCATTCGTGATATATCTTGATAATGTTTTTATGCAATTTATTTTCTATCAGAAAGTACCACAAAAAAAGATCCTTTTAACATCATAATATTTCTATCCAATTAGGTCCATCTCCCCAAAATATATTTTTAGGTATTTCTCTCACATTAAGCCAATCAATTTTTTTTTAAAACATAACAACAAAGATACCAACAGACTCAAAATTTTGACAAGAACATTCAACAAATTAATTTAAAGCTGCATATGATATACAAAATTGATCTTCATAATGAACCATTCCAATAACATAACTAAATTGAACTATAATTTCAAAACAAGATATAAAAAAACAAGCATTAATCAATTTATATTCATGTTGAAATAAATCAAATAACTTCAGTGTATATCTAGTAGAAACCTAGAACATCAATGCATTGTAAGGGCAAAGATTACAAGGAAACTTCTCCTGCATCTCAAATTTTGCCTTTGTTTCACGATACCAATTATTTTCCAACAAGCATTAAAACTTCTTAATGAAATAAACAACACTTAACTTCTGATGAACATAATATTTAATCAATCCATTATAACTTTCACTCAACTGAGTACTGTGAATACCCAATGTTAAATCATCTTTTAAAAAGAAATGCACCCACTTTTCTCATAATATAAATACAATATCTAACCAATTTGATTTCCCATCCATATATTCTTCTCTAAGGGAATACCACTCTTGATAAAACATATTTTCATCATGGTATCCAAACATATAATTTTTAAATCTAGTTAGAAAAATAGATCCATCTTTCATCCAATTACCTAAATGATTAATTCCGTTTTGCATCAAATGACATGAAAAAAAGGGAATGTCGAGTTCCCACTAAAACTTTAGAAATATATTTTCCCATTACCACTTCATGATTAGTAAAAATAGATTGATGTATCTTCATGTAATGCCCCTATTTTTTTTTTGAAATAACCAAGAAAACAAAGTTGCGATTTCATCATATAAAAAAGATCACCCAAAAAAAAATCTCCAAATGATGATTGAACCCCACAGAACACCTAATGGCCTATACTCTTTATTAGTGCTAAAATTGGTGTAAAAAACAACAAAATATTCAAACAACTCATAATATATTCTCATTTTTTCATCAACCTAGAAAATATTACTAATTTTCCCATTCATGTCAAACTTTATAGTATAGAAAAATGATGGATTGTATTGAAATTGTATTTTTAGGTACTCTAACATGAAACATAAATCACCATAAAGAAAATATCTTTCCCATTTAGACCTTAAAAAAATCAACTAATCAACACACATGTACCCAATAACACCTCACCCCCCTGTAATAGCTGTCGCCAACGAGAAAGAATCATTTGGTTTAATAAATGCAGAGGCATTCACATCTTACTCAGCTGCTTGTGCTTCTGTTATTTTTCTTTGGGATCTCATTATATGAATTGATTCAAGCCTGTTAAAGGGATTATTATTCTCTTCAACAAATATAGTACATGCATATTGTCCAGAAGACAATAAAATAACCCCTATTCTATCAAGGCAACCAATATGTGTCTTAGCTCAGGGAAATTTCACCATGCTATCATGTTTTTCAACCTTCCTATGACCTTCTTTGCTACATGAATAAAGGATTCATATGATAATTGATTTATAATTTCTCCTTTTATTAGAGTATTATTGATGTACATTGAATCTATTTACTCCCCCATATATGACATAAAAACATTATGCTTCATCAAGTGACTTGAACATCATCCCCATAATTGGTTTAATCGAAGCTGCTACAACATCAACATCAACATCACCATCAATAACATTTCAATATCCCATAATAAAAAAAGTCTAGTTCAAGAAAAGTACATTAAATTTATAATAAGATTTAATCCGTTTCAAAATGTATAAACTATATGAATATAAATTAAACTAAATAATATTTAATTACAAAATATATATATATATATATATAATATAAAATTATTTTTCTAAAATTATAAATAAAACAATTTATAAGACATATTATATATATTTTCCAGTGGAATTTCTAGTGAAAATTCCAGTGGAAGTTCTAGTTCACGTTCTAGTGAAATCCAGTGGAAGTTCCACTGGAACTTCCAGTGGACTTCAAGCAAAACTTGGACATAAAGTGGAAGTTTCACTAGAAGTTTCACTACAAAAACCAGTGTAACTTCCACTACAAAAACCAACTAAATTTCTGAAATGAAACAAAACTATATATTACTTTTAGTAAAATAACCACTTCAAACTTCAATAAACAATGTTGGAAAGATTTACAACAAAACTAAGAAAAAAAACTTCAAAAACCAGTGGAACTTCCACTGCAAAAACCAGTGGAATTTCCACTTCAAAAACCAGTGGAACTTCCACTACAAAAACCAGTGGAACTTCCACTACAAAAACCAGTGGAAGTTCCTCAATGCGACAAAACTATATATTACTTTGAGTAAAGAACCCCTGAAAACTTCAGAAAAAAATATTAGACAAATTTACAAAAAAACTATTAAAAAACTAACTTCAAATATAATCTCCAATATCTTTACATGATTTATCATATAGTCATGGATGGAAACTTATTCCAGATTTACCAAAAAAACTATAAAAATAATTCAAATAAAATTTGAAATACCTTCACCACTATCCATTATAAGGAAAATTAAAACACAAACATCAAACTGTGCTGTGACTCTGACAATTCTACCTACTTTAAAACTCACTGATCCCTCAGACCTTGACCAACAAAAACCAATGAATGAAAATTCTATATCCACTATAATGAAATCGATGACGATGCAACCCACTGAAAATACCAAAATATAGAGAACCTTGCCCGTACTCCTTCACCACAGGTCCGATCACTCTAAATGAAAATACACATCCACAAAATACCTACCATGCTCTAGTCATTTTGCACGTGCCTGATTTTTCACGAGACGAAGATGCCCTTCATCATATCAAAGCAAGAGGATGGTTCCACCTGTAAAAAATAACATGTGTTAAGATCCATGCATATGACCATATCATCCTATAAAATGGGGTACTGGAGATGATAAAAACTGCACAACTTATACCCTTTTTAGACACATCATGCTTCTTCATATCCTAAAAAAATAAAACATAATAAAGGGTAAGTTGAAATGATCAATAAGGGTAAACAAGAGAGATAAAAATTATCATTTAAACATAACACGAGCATAAAGGGTATGAGAACTTGATATTAACCTTTTAATAACACAACAATCAATTATTATATCATAAACATCAATCATGCCATAGATCTTGGCAATTCATAAGACATGAACCATAAAGGGATCAAATAACATGAACCATGAGAACATAACATTGGCATAATATCATGTCATAAAAGAATGATATAAAGTGTGTCATAATCATAATCATAAAAATATTATGTCAATACAACCCACCAAAACATTCATAACATGTAAATCTTGGGCTAACAATCAGTTTACCTATTTCAAGCTTGGAATAACCTCTAGTGTTCCCTCTTTCGGGCTTGGGACAACCTCTCGCGCACCCACATTTCTTAATCTCAGGATAAACTCATGTGTACCCTTTTTGGATCATAAAACATTAATATTCATCCAATTCATTGAAGGGATATATGATTTTTGTCTCGCCCATAACATAATAAAAATTACATTCATATGTATGTAAAAATATCATAAAAACATTCTTCAAAACTTAACTCATTAAAAAATGAGTTTCATTGATATTTCATCCTCATAATCATACACCATATCGAAAATAATAAATATGGTATCATTGGATCATATCCCCTGTAAATCTTAGGTAACATCAAGGATGTTATCATAAATGAAAAATTCATTTAAAATATCATTGAAATATTTCTTAATGAAAGTACCATTTTCATTTTTTAAATCACATATTAAAATTTAAAAATTTCTCAAATACGAAGGAAAAAATTTTATTTGAAAATAAAATTAGAAACTTTAACACCCCAAGATTTCATATTACATTATCTTTTTAAAAAAATCCATAGCTTATATTGCATGCAATACTGACTTGGCTTATGTTACACGCAAGATTGGGTTTCTGTGAAACAACACTTTAGTATTATAATTATTTAAATGATATATGTATAAATTATCCATTAAATATAATAATATGAATAGTAATAAATAATTTTTAAATGTTATTCATATTTTTATCACATAAATAAAACATATTTATTATGAAATATACAAGTTTCGGTAAAATAGTTTTATGTTTAGAAATACTATTTTCTTAAAGGAATTACTTTTTATGACCTTTTGTGAATAATAAAAAAATTAATTTTAGTCACTCATAGAAATTTAATTTGATAAAATAAACATCATTTTTGAATTCAAAATATCAAAATTACCTTAGGATTATTTTTTGGTATTTTTTCTGAAAACACTCAATTTTTCATGAATAGTGAAAAACACTACATTGCTGTTAAAAACCAACCTTTTCATTTAAATAATTATTTTACTATAAATTGATCTTAAAATCACAATAGTTAAATAATAAATATATTAATCCAATTTAGGTCATTTAAATCATTTTTATAATAAAATTATATTTAAAAAATTATTGAACTTTTAAACGTCTCTTTTACCCGCCTTCTAACCACATCTACGAGATTAACATTAAACGCAATTTTACCGCTTCTGTAAATTTATTTTTGAAAAATGGAAATAAATGGTTGTAATCATTATGAATTTTTTTTTATAATGGGATCAAAATATTTTTTTTTTCGTGGATGGTAACTTTTGAATTTTATTTACCACAATTAACGGTAAATAGGGTAATTAAAGGTAAAAATAATATTAAAATAATATAAAATTACCTCAAAACTTTTAATAATTTCATTGGATAAGTCTTGTTTGACCAAAAAAAACCTTAGGTAAAAAATATTATCTTTTTTAAGCCACCTGTATTAGATTAGGACATTTTTATATTTTATTTAATGAAGAGTTAAAAATGCAATATTCGAATTTAAATAACTATATCATTTTTAATATGAGGTCATATAAGTGGTATGGTAAAATATAAATAGTATTTAGAAATATAAAAAAGTTTATATACATAATTTTAATTTATTTATAATTTTAGTAAATAAATAATTATATTAAATGATGACACAATGATGATGCAGTAATTGATTTATTAAAGGAAGAATCAATTTAATGTTATTAATAATATTTAAATAAATATAATTTGAAATATTTGATGCCATAAAATAATTTTATGGAGGAAATTGACATTTTAGGGATGATTTAATTTATTTTTTTGAAGGAATCAAGTTGTTACGACTTTAACAAAAATCATGTATTAAATAGTGTCAAAATTGACATAAATTATATTTTAAAATAAATATTATTTTATTAAATGATATAAAAGTCATAAAAATATAAGGCTCATAAAAATAACTTGGATAGTGTTAAATATTTCATAAATGAACCAATTGAGTTTCTTTTGGCATTTTATAGTAACTATATTAACCATATTTTGTAAAAAGACAAATTGTTACAGTAAATGTTAAATTGTTTAACTAACAGTTAAAGCCAGAAGATAAGGTTAATTTTGTAACCTAAACATGTATATAATTAATTGGTTGAGGGGATTTAGACCTATCCTCGTATTAGGCTTGAATAAAATCACTTTGGATCCATTTGGAGTTGAAAATTATTTTTTATTAATTTAATATTTTAAGAGTTTTCTAAAGTGCCCCTCCCCTCTATTATAAAAGGACACATCTCCTTCTCTTTTATTCACACCTCTAAAGCACGTTGGTTTTAAAAAACCCATAAAATTTATCCTAAAAAATCTATAAATTAATCCTATATTCCATACTTTGTGTAGAAATCCAACCTAATTAGTCCTTTTGTGAAAATAAAAAAGGAGATACACGGAGAAGAGGTAATTGTTTTAAAAATTCAATTCAATTTCTTTTCTTATTCTACTTACTCTTCCAATTTTTCTTCCATAGTAAGGAAATAAATCTAGAATATAATATATTCTGAGATTTTTTTTATGATTATGTAAAACTATATTCCATATTTTACCCATCCTATGAAAAGAAATATCACCATGCATGCGTACGTACGACTTACCATCTCCATGCCATGATATAAACTATTTTTCATAACTACTTTGTTTAAATGAGTATAATGATGAATATAATGAAAATAAATAATAAATATGAAATGATATTTATTTTTTATAATTAACATTCAATCCATTTCCTTACCCCTTTACCATTAAGGAAATGATATCGTCGCTCATGCGTACGTATGACTTACTGTCTCCATTACGCGATGAGATTCATCTTTCATGTTAACCATTAAAGAATGATTATAAAAATATATACAATGAATAAGTATTAAATATACGACATAATAATTCTAATGGAAAAATATATACACTTATATATAGATATAAGTTATTTACTTGCTTTCATTCAATACGATAAGAAAATGGAAACAACGTTTATGCGTACGTATGACCTATTGTCTCCACAAATGGTGTGTTCCATTTAATTTATCTATATATTAAATATATTTATATACTGAATATATATAATATATAAATCATTTTTTACATTCTAGAGGTAATTAAATTATGATCTAAGTAATAAGATTAAGAATAACAAGTTAAAACACATACGATAAACAAAGGGATTATTACCCGAAATG
This sequence comes from Viscum album, assembly GCA_963277665.1. Classification (NCBI taxonomy): domain Eukaryota; kingdom Viridiplantae; phylum Streptophyta; class Magnoliopsida; order Santalales; family Viscaceae; genus Viscum; species Viscum album. Next base: position 274,140,177 of record OY728126.1, on the reverse strand, counting down.
TTGCTTTAACATGAAATTTATTAATAAATGGGTAATATAAAGTCATAAATGAATCATATATGATATCATAAATATTATTATTATTACTTTATAAGTTAATAATATGTTTAAAAATATTATACAAGATTTTCTAACACGTACAGAGAGTATCAGGCCTAAGGTAAGGGAAATTCTGTCTCACTTTTATTTTTGGTGAGATACTAGCCATGTTCACCACCTATTTCTTATGTTTGGTGTATTTAATTACCCTATTATATTTCATATCATGAATATATTTATCTTCATGGTATTTAAATATTCATTTGAAGATATCAGGCTTATGATTAAAATGTTCAAAGTGGTATGGGATGTTTTGAATGTTTAAAGAATTAATCCTTTCTCTATTTCAATATTATTGATATTAACATACATATTTATTTTTATGTATATAACAATTATAAAGAAAATTTTATGTATATTTTTAATTTCATTCAATTTTTTTCAAAATGAATATTTTTAAGGTTCTATGTAAGAGAGACTTTGACTAAAACATCATATTAAATGTTTTAAAGATGTATTCTTCTAAATATTTCTCATTAATGTCCATGTTTTAAAAATATTTTTAAGGATTTATTTATATGGATAAGAATGTTTTAAAATGTTTATTACTTTCAAAATTTTTAAAGTGGTACGAGACACTTTGATTCAAAAATCTCTTTTTAAACGTCTTCTTTTATAAGTGCATGACTTTTGAATAAATGATTTCAAAGAAAAAGGGGTATTTGTCTCAAGATATTTTTAATGATTTTAATAGAGTATTTTAATCTATGTCAAACTACTATGTTGGATATTATGCTTAATTTATTTTGATATCTTATGATATCATGTAACATATTTTATTGAATGATTTATGATTAGTTTGATTGTGGATGTGCCATTTAGATACCATTCTTGGTTTATGGTTAAAGTGTTCATATTTTATATACTAGTTTTTAATATGAATGACTATGTTGTTTGTGTTTCACAATTTTCATATGAGGAATGTGTTGGACTTATTAAGTGAAGGGAGGGGCCCAATATATCCCCTAGATGCATCAGTAGGTTTTATAAAAAAATAGATATGGTTTTGGCTGAGGCCTTACTCATTTATTAGATTCTTAGCATGAATCCTTGAAATTATTATATTCTTGTCATGAAACATTGACAATATTAGATTCTTGGAATGCAGGATCAACGGTAAGTTTCAAATGTCCATCATTATGCATTCCCTCATTATGAGATTAGTTATTGATATTACATGTGATTATTTGACTATTAAAATATCCATGTGAATGTTTAAATAACATTATTTGATCTATTCTTTCCATATTATGTTGAAAATTATTTTTAGAAGGCTTGTGTTTCATTTTCATACATTGAATTAAAATTTTACGCTTATTTATGAAAGATTCTGCTGTATTGTATACCATTACTGAGCATTTGATCTCACCCCTTTCTTATGTTTTATTTTCCCAGGATGCCAAGAAGTGTATCATAATTTACATACAGGGTTAAACTAGGAGAATAACAACATTCTCAAAGGGTAATCTATGTTTCATTTTATGTTTTTAATTATAATGTAATGTTCATGTATGTAATCTATTTTCTATGACTGATAAACTGATTGGTCCTTTAGGATTTTATTCCTTTTAATCATGCCAATATATTAAAATTATGAACTAGATATGGTAATCTAGGGTCATGGTGTTACAGTTAGTATCAAAGGAAGTTTAACAACAACCTTGAAAATTATATTTAGAAAACATAACCATATGAATTACTTTGAGGATGAGTCTAAGTATAAGATATCATCTTTTAGATTTTGTAAAGGATAACCTTGATTAATCCTAAGGACTTATGGATTGAGAAGAAGATGGAATTAATTAGAGATCTTATAAATGATTCTTCATAACTATATCACCATGAATAGTGTTTCTCACTTTTATCTTTGAGTTTTGGTCAATGGTTAGAATCAGAAAGTTTATACAAGTAATGGTTATACTTCTGATAATAAAGAAGCTACAAAAGAAAAATGAGATGAATAAGGTATAAAGGAATAAGATTTTAAAGAATAGTTAATGGTTTAAGAGTGAAGTGGACTGATTTAGGTTATTTTTTATTTGGATTTAAGAATTATTACATCAATGGTTCTATGGTTATAAGATTCATGAGATATATAAGGATTTTAATGCATTACTTATTCTTTAAGGATCTGGAAGAATAATTTTTTTCATTATGTTAAAGGTGATCAAATATTTGAAATGTGACAATAAGAGCTACATTACATTGTTTGGGGAATTTGATTTTAAGATTTATTTTGGAAATTTAGAGACCTTTTTGTATAGTGAATTTGGATATAAGTTTTTAGGAAAAGTCTTAAGGTTTGAATGGGATAAGTTGAACATTGGATATTATTTTTTGAGGTTTAAGTATGATTTATTGGATATTATGAACCAACCTTTTTTGTTTTAGTAAACATTTAAAAGATGAATGAAATAAATATGGACAATATGATTCTTTAAAAGTGCTTCATGCATAAAGAATTATCTTGAATATCCATCTTCAGGTGAACAAAATGAAGCGAAAATAGATTAAAGCATAACCAAAGGATAACATTGATACATGGAATAAAATAAAGTAAGTTTTCTCGAGTTCTTATCTGGATAGTAAAATAATCCCCCAACTTTAGGAAAAGGTATCTAAACAAATGTGTTATCCTAATACCTTAAGTTTTCTTGAACCAATGATATTTTAAATCATCATAGATTTATGGATTTTAGGGCCTCAATTTTCCATTGATTGTTCACTTGTTTGTGATTGTTGACCTCAATCACTCCTTATAAATATTTAAGTTTTACCTCTATATATGTATCTATAATTTCCAATAATGTTCTCCAATTCAAAATCCTAATTTGGTGGTGAATTTTTCATTTCCTTTTCCCTCACATTAATATTATATTTTATTAACCCTTTTTTCGATGTGGGTTTTCAACAAAGATATTTTCTAGTATCAACCTTTTATTTTCGAATTAAAAATTAAAATTTTGAGAAAAAAATTTATTAAAGGAGAGGAGAATATAACACCCCAATATTTCACAATATGTTATCTTTTTAAAGAAATTCAATATCTTGTATTTCACACAAAACCGACCTGACTTGCGTTACATGCAAGATTGAGTTTCTGTGAAACAACCCTTTAATATTATAATTATTTAAATAATATATTTATAACTTTTCCATTAAATATAGTAATATGATTAGTAATAAATAATTTTTAAATGTTATTCATAATTTTTTCACATAAATAAAACATATTTATAATGAAATATATAAGTTTTTGTAAAATAGTTATATGTTTAGAAATACTATTTTCTTAAAAGAACTACTTTTTATGTCCTTTTGTGAACAATAATAAAATTAATTTTAGACACTATTAGAAATTTAATTTTTTTTTTAAAATAGACATAATTTTTTAATTCGTAATATCAAAATTATCTTAGGGTGAATTTTTCGTAATTTTCTCAAAACATTCAATTTTTGAGGAATAGTGAAAAACACTACATTGATGTTAAAACCGAACTTTTCATTTAAATAATTATTTTACTTTAAATTGATTTTAATGTCAAAATAGATAAATAATACATATATTAATACAATATAGGTTATTTGAATCATTTTTATAGTATAATTAGATATAAAAATTTATTGAACTTTTGAATGTCTCTTTTACCCGCCTTCTAGCTACATCTACGAGATTAACATTAAACATAATTTTAATGATTATGTGAATTAAATTTATAAAAACAGACATTAATTGTTGTAATAAATATCAAAAATATTGTCTAATAGGATCAAAATATTTTTTTTATGAATAGTTACTTTTGAATTTTATTTACCTTGGTTAAAGGTAAATAGGGTAATTAAAGGTAAAAATAATATTATAATAATATAAAATTATCCTAACACTTGTCATAATTTCATTGGATAAATATTTTTCAACTAAAATTCAGCTTAGGTAAAAAATAAGATCCTTTTTAAGCCACTTGTGTTATATTAAGATATTTATTATATTCTATTTAAAGAAGAGTTAAAAATGCGATATTTAAATTTAAATAACTATATCATTTTTAATATGAAGTTATATAAGAGGTATGGTTGAATATAAATATTATTTAGAAAGTTAAAATTTTTATATACATAATGGTAATTTATTTATAATTTTAGTAAATAAATAATTAAATTAAATGGTGACACAATGATGATGTAGTAATTGATTTATTAAAGGAAGAATCAATTAAATGATATTAATAATATTAAATTAAATATAATTTGAAATATTTGATGACATAAAAGAATTTTTTGGACGAAATTTACATGTTAGGGATAGTTTTATTTATTTTTTATTATGAATAAAGTTGTTATGACTTGAACAAAAAACATGTATTAAATAGTGTCAAAACTGACATAAATGAGATTTTAAAATAAATACTATTTTACTAAATGATATAAAAGTAAAAAAAATATAATATTCAGACAAATAACTTGTATAGTGTTAAAGATGTCATAAATGATACAATTGAGATTTTTTTTGACATTTTATAGTAACTATATTAACCCTATAGTGTAAAATGACATGTTGTCATGGTAAAAGTTAAATTGTTTAACTAAGGGTTAAAACCAGAAGATAAGGTTAATTTTGTGACCTAAAAATGTATAATATTCATTGGTTGAATATATTTATACCTATACTAATATTTTATTCGAATCAATTCACTTTGGATCATTTTTTAATTGAAAATTAATTTTTATTAATTTAATATTTTAAGAGTTTCCTAAATCACCCCTCCCCTCCCTTATAAAAGGGCACATCTCCTTCTCTTTTATTCACACCTCCAAAGACCTTTGGATCAACAAAACCCTGACCATTTATCCTCAAAAATGTCCTCAATTCATCATAGATACCATAATTTGGGAATAAATCCAACCTAATGAGTCCTTTTGTGCAAATCAAAAAGGAGATACTTGAAGAAGAGGTAATTGTTTTAGGAATCCAATTCAATTTATTTTCTTCCTCTACTTTCTCTTCCAATGTTTTTTCCATAATAAATTAATAAATCTAGAATCTAAAATATTTTGAGATGTTTTTATTATTATGTTAAACCATTAACTTCCTTTTACCCATCCTATGAAAAACAATATCACCATGTGTGCGTACATACAACTCACCATCTCCATGCTGTGGTGTAAAATATTTTTTATCACTACATTATTTCAATGCCTATAATGTTGAATATAATGGATATAAATAATAAATATGACTTGATATTGATTATTTATAATTAACATACCATCCATTTCCTTACCCCTTTACCATTAAGTAAATGATATAATTGCTTGTGCGTACATACGACTTATTGTCTCCATGACGCGATGAGATTCATCTTCCACATCAACCATTCAAGAATGATTAAAAAAAATATAATGAATAATTATGAAATATATGACATAATAATTCTAATTGAATAATATATATATATATATGTATATATATACATAAAAGTTATTTACTTTCTTCTATTCAATACGACAATAAAACAAAAACAACGTTCATGCGAACGTACAACCTACCATCTCCACGAATAGTGTGTTTCATTTTATTTATCTATCTATTATATATATTTATATAATTAATATATATGATATATAAATCAAGTTTTAAATTATTTATGTAAGTAAATTATTATCTAAGTAATAATATCAAGAATAACAAGTTAAAATACGTACGATAAAAAAAGCGATTATTACCCAAAATATTACTTTAACTTGGAAATTATTAATAAATGAGTAATATAAATTAATAAATGAATAATATATGATATCATAAATATTATTATGATTCTGGTAGAAGTTAATAATATGTTTAAAAAAATTATACAGGTGTTTTGGACATGTATAGAGAGTATCAGATATAAGGTAATGAAAATTTCATCTCACTTTTAATTTTCATGAGGTACTAGCCATGTCCACCCCTATTTCTTGTGTGTGGTGTATGTATTTCCCCTATTATATTTCATATCATCAATATTTTTTTTCATGGTATTTAAAGATTCATTTTAAGATATTGGGCTTATTATTTAAATGTTCAAAGTTGTGTGGGACGCTTTGAATGTTTAAATAATTAATACTTTCTCCATTTCAATATTCTTAATATTATCATACATATTTATTTATATGTATATAAAGGATTATAAAGAAAATTTTATGTATATTTTTAATTTCATTCAAATCTTTTCAAAAGGAATATTTTTAATTTTTTATGTAAGGGAATATTTAGCTAAAACATAATTTTAAATTTTTTAAAGATTTATTCTTCTAAATATTTCTCATTAATGTCAACGTTTTCAAAATAGTTTTAAGGATTTATTTATATGGACATGAATTTTTTAAATTTTTTATTCCTTTAAAAAGTATCAAAGTGGTAGGATACACTTTGATTCAAGAATATTTTTTTAAATATCTTCTTTTATAAGTGAGCTACTTTTAAATAAATGATTTCAAAGAAAAAGGGGTATTTATATCAATATATTTTTAATGATTTTAAAATATTATTTTAATACATGTCAAAATACTTTGTTGGATCTTATTCTTAGTTGAGGTTGATCTATTATGATATCATTTACCATATTTTATTCAATGGTTTATGAACAATTTGATTATATATGTGCTATTTAGATACCATTCTTGGTTTATGGTTAGAGTATTCATATTTCATATACTAGTTTTTAATATTATTGATTATGTTGTTTATGTTTCAAAATTTTCATATTAGGAATGTATTGGACTTATTAAGTGATGGGAGAGGCCTACTATATCCCCTAAATACATCTATATGTTTCATGAAACAAAATAGATATTGTTTTGGCCGATGCCTTACCCATTTATTAGATTCTTGGAATGAAGCCTTTAAAGTATTAGATTATTAACATAAAGCCTTGAAAATATTATATTCTTGGCATGATTCCTCGATGGTAAGTTTCAAATGACCATTATTATGCATTTTCTAATTATGAGATTAGTTATTGATAATACATGTGATTATTTGTCACACCCCGACATGCGCGTTTATTTTATTTTATGATTTCTTTGGATTTAAATTATTTTTGTTGTGGTTCACGTTCAGTCTCGGATGAAATTTTTGAGTTTTGATAAAAAGTATGCATCTTGGGTTCGACGTCGTCGGGAGCGCGGATAGAGCGCGACACCGCGCGGCTTCGCCCATGCATTTGCGTGGACTTTCATTAATTTCAATATTATTAAAGATGATATAAAATTCATTTATTATTTTTATTTTATTATTAGTGGTTACTTTTGTTATTATTATTAAAGTTTGGCACAAATTTCTATTACATATGTTTTATTAGTTTGGTATAATAACTTTTACAATATGTTTTACTTTCAACTTCATTATTATTATTATGATTTTGTTTTATTTTATTTTATTTTATTTAATTTTATTTTGTTTTTATTTTATCTTATCTTTTCTTCTCCCCTAACCCTAGCGCCTCTCCCTCTTTTATTTTTCTCTTCCTCCACTTCTCCCGCTGGAGCCGCCGCCACCCCCTCCTCTATTCTTTCTTCTCTCCCTCCCGCGGGTTCCCTTCTTCACCCTCTCCCCGTGTTCTCCTTCCTCTTCTCCACCCTGCAGCGTGCGACCCAGCCACCCCGGTCTCCTCCGTCGCACCACCCGCCGACCACCCCGTCGCAGCACTGCCGGCCACCGCATCGCAGCCATCCCGCCGGCCTCTCGCCTCCCTTGTTTTCTTTGTTTTTTTTTCTTCTTCTTTTCTTCCTTCATCTTCCCGCAGCTTGTGCGCCGCCCCTTGTTCCTCTCCCAACAGCAGCGACCCCGGACGTCGCCTCCTCCCTCCCTGCAACACGGACTCCTCCCTCCTTCTCAGTGCAGCAGCCGTCCCCTGGTTCCCTCCTCCCCTTGCAGTAACTCCGGCTAGAAACCCCTTCTCCAGCCGGATCTCCACCGACGCCGTCACCCTCGGTTAGCCCTTCTCCGACCGACAACACCCTTGGCAGACCCTCCCCCGGCCAGCAATGCCCCCTCCCTGCTACGGCAACCCTCACTCGTAGCCCCGCACAACGTCGACCCCTGCTGGCCCTCCGACCAAGCTTCGGCGAGCCCCGCCGCTGGCCAGCAACCTCCCTCCGCCTGCTGTTTTCTTTTTTTCATTGCACTCCGCCTGTGAAGCCTCCCCGCTCCACCTCCTCTCCCTTTCTCCCTTGCAGCGCTCAGCCACAGCAGCAAACCACCGGCGTTTTTCCTCAGCCTCCTCCACAGCAGCCCCCTGCTCCCTTCAGCGCCCGCCGCCCGCACCTGTCTCCTGTCCCGGCCGCCTCCAGCCACCGTCGTCCGGCGACCCAGCCTGCCGCCTCCTCCCTCACCCCGCTACTCCACAACCCCCTGTAAGTTTATTTTTATTTTTATTTTTTTTTATTTTTAATTTTTTTTAAGTTATTCTCATTTTTATATGACATTTATTATTTTTATCATATTAATAATATCATAATTATTTTATTATTATTATGTTATTTATTCTTATTATTATTATTATTATTGTTAATTTTATTATTATTATTATTAATATTTATTTTATTATTATTATTATTATTAATTTTATTATTATTATTGTTAATATTAATTTTGTTATTATTATTAGTATTATTATTATTATTATTTTTATTACTATTATTATTATTATCATCTTTATTTTTATTGTTATTAATATTATTAATTTTATCATTATTATTATTATTATCATTATATTTATTATTATCGCTTTGGCCTTTTATTTGTTGGGGGTTATCTTTTTATATTTATTTTGGTAGGATTATTATTTGAGGGCCCGCGTAGGGTGTTTCCGAGTGAGCGCCATCGTTGCGCTTTGTTTCCGAGGTTCCATCGTCGCCGCGCTTTAGTTTCAAGGTGAGCGTTTATTCCCGCCGCTTGGTTTCAAATGCTCTAGTGAGTTTTGGATGTGTCTAAGTCCTTTATATTGTTTATGCAGAGTGTTAGACTTTGTCACGTGGTTTCGGACACACGTCGTGTCGTCGCGACTTGGATCCGAGGTTGTTGTGTCGACGCGCTTGGTTTTGAGGTAGGTCCCCTTTGCACTACTTTTAAAATTTAAGTTATATTATTTCATGCTGTTTGCGCACCCTAATTGTTCAAAAATCAACATTTTATTAATTGTAATAAATATGAGATAATATTCGATAATTAATTTTTAAGATAAGAGGGTTGATTTTTAAATGGTTATTTAATGTCAAAAGGAGACGTTTATTTTATACACGACACATGAAACATCCTTTTGACGAGCGGACACCCAATAATGAAAGAATGCCCGTTTGGATTTTAAACATAATTCACGAAATATAAAATAGAGTTCTGGTTTAATGAGAAATGATTTCTTTTGAAGTGTGAACAAATACTTTGGTTCGTTTAAGAAATTGCCCGGTTGGCTCTTAAAGTTTATTTGGGAAAAGAAAATGGTTTGGTTTGGTTTATAAAAATATTGGCAACCTGTGAAGTAGTGTTTTGTGGGTTCTTTAAATGGTTTTAAACTGGTTTTGGTAGTGATTGTGAATTGTATTAAATGTCCGTTTGGCACTTTATGGAAAGAGATAAAAATGTTTCGATAAAAACCCTCTTAGGGCGACTCTCATGCCTTGGTTGAAATTGATTGTTTGGGAGGCCGCGCTTAGAGGCTCCCGGGTATTTGAGTAGTTAAAGGCAAGAGGTTGTCCAATGGAGTGGCTCGGGGAATGCCTGTTGTTCTTTATATATAGATATATCTGATTGGATGCTCGGTTGGCATCGGTTGGCTCACCCCTTTTTTTTCTTAAACACTTGAGACATGGGAATCTGGCATATTGAGAGAATATTCTAAGAACGATTGCTGCACTGGTAGGTTATGGTACTGACCAGTGGCCCATAGTAGGTGGATATATTGGGTTTATTGCTATGGGATTTGCCCTCGACCTGCCTGTGAGTGGATGGTCGAGCGTGTTGTGCATTTTGATTTCATCGTGACATGTCGATAAGGATGATTTCTCATGTATTGGTGTCTTCTGGTTTATTCTCGATCTCCTAGGTTCACCCATGTCTATTCAGCTTTTGTAGCTTGCAGTAATGATTATGATGCTCACGTGTATACTTACATTGCCCTTGCTGTATGTTTTACTTTGTGCATTCTGGCATATTGTTTTCCTTGGAAACTGATAAATTGTTTTAAATGGGTTTCTAAAAATTGTTTTCAAATGGAAGTGTTTAATCCCCTTCGTACAAATTTGAAAATTTAAACATCACTTTCCCCTTTTCCTGAAATGTCATTGGCACTAATGAAATGAACACGAATTTGGAAAATGGCTAAGGGCAATGGTTCGTACTTTGTTTTTAAGTAGAATATTATTAAAAACATACTTTTATAGATTGTAGTTCAAACTTGAAATGATGTTTCTTTTATTTTAAAGGCAGTGCATTGGGAATAGATATCGGGCTACCCTACTGAGTTTTAATACTCACGCCTATAGTTCTTTTCTGTTTTTAGTGTTTGTGCAGGCTATAGCTTGAGTGCGCTCGCCTAGGGCGACGCTTGATCGTTGAGTCGGAGAGCGACCCTCGAGGTCGCACGGAGTTGTTCGGACGTCGTGTTTGGTTAGTTTGATTCCTGTTTGTTCATGTTTAGTCACTTTGTTTAGTTTACCTTTTTTCTGCGCTGCTCTGTTTTATCTTTGCATTCTTATTTATTTATATTGGGTGAAATCGTTCCCACAGTCTCTAATGATGCCCTGGCGCTTGTCGCCAGCCCGGGAGGATCGGGAACGCCTCTCGGGCCATGTCGCGGACCGGCTCGGGTGACCGGTTCAGGGTCGACCCGGGTTGGTTCGTGACAAAATGGTATCAGAGGAGGTTTGCTCTTAGCAGACCTCACTTTTCAGAGCGCCCTTTGTTATTTGGGATGTCAAGGTAGATGGAGTAGGATTGTCGGGACTTGAGGGGTAGGTGCGAGAAGAGCGTCGCGAACTCTTGCTTGTACCGATCCTCAGGTTCCCATGGGAAGTCCAGTTTAATTTGTTTGTTTGGGTTTTTATGGAAATGTTTTGCGATTGGGATACGACAAAGGGAGTTGGGCCATTAGTTCTCCTAACCCGCGCGGCCTGGCAAGCCATGCGGATCTAGGGGCATGGTCCAAGAAGGCTCTCTGTGTCAGTGGCGTGTTTGGCATATGGCCGCCAACCATATGGTCAAGTCACCCACTGACACTAGTCCCCTGTTTGATTTGTTTTGGGTTTCCGTTGATTTCTGAAAGTGGTTTGAATCAGAAAAGTTGGTTTTGAAAAAAAAAAGTGTTGTTTGAAATGACAAGTTTAATTTGTGGATTGTTTCAAAAGGAGTGGTATAAATGAATTTTTTTTGGAAAATGAAGTTGCTTTGTTTTGGCCTTGGTGTTCCGATGAGTACTCACATGCATTTTGGTATGTTGGAAATGTGGATGGATCTCTGGTATGGTGGATGGATGCCCTGGGTGGCACGGATACATGCATGTGAGTGAGGCTCTAAAGAATACCAATGGCGAAGGTTTAACCCACTAAGCTTGTTTTAAATTAAAGATGTTTTCAAAGAGAAAAGTTTTGATGTTATGATAACTTGTTTTCTCGGATTTCGAGCTTATCACCTATGCAGTGTTTGATTTTGAGGTTGTTATTCATTCGCTGAGTTGGCGTTGATTGGGTTTTTGACCTTTCCTTGTCCAGCGGTTATCCCTTTGAAGCTTCGATGAGTGATTGTAGTGCGGTTGATCAACCTAAGGATTTTATGTTTGAGTTTCGGAAGTTGGATCCACCTCTCTTCTATGGTCAAGTAGAAACTTCCGTGGCAGAGGAGTGGATGCGGAAGATTGAAAGGGACGTTAGCCTCATTGAGTTGCCCGATTCGTTGAAGGTGAAGTTTGCGACCTTCATGCTTGAAGGTTCACCGTGGATGTGGTGGAAGTCAGTGTCTCGGAACAAGCCTCGTCAAGAGATTACTTGGGAGTTTTTCAAGGCCTCGTTCATTCGTCAGTATTTCTCTGAGGAAGAAAGGGTGAGAAAGGGGATGGAAATGTGTTGTTTGCAGCAGGGCGACGGATCCGTGTTAGAATATTTCCAGCGCTTTATGGAACTAGTACCTTATGATTCATAGTATGCCACAAATGACCCCGTGAAGGCTCGACGCTTCGAGGCGGGTCTCCGCCCTGATCTACAGTCGAAAGTTTCAGAGTCCAACCTGACTTCTTTTGTTGATGTGGCGAGACAAGCTTTTCGTGTCGAAGCTGCGATGGCAGGAGTGCTCGAAGTAGTTCTCCCTCCTTCGATCCCTATGAGCACTGGTGAAGGTTCTGGAAAGGATATGAGTAAGCAAATGGAAGTGGATGGATCAGGTCGTGGAATCAAGAGGCCTCGAGATCTTTCATCAACCTCTTCGGAGTGAGATATTATTGTGTGTTATCAGTGTGGCAAGCGGGGTCACAAGAAGTCATCGTGCCCAAGCGCTCCGAAGCCCTTCCAGGCGTGTGGACGTCTGGGTCACTTGCGACGATTTTGTCGGGGCGTTGCAAGAAAGCGTCGCAGAGGGTGTTCTCAGAAGTAATGTGCTATTGGGTCTTTGTTCAGAGTTCTTGGTGTAAGTTTCCTTTCAGTTTAAGGGATCTTTTATCGTTGTAGTTATACTGGTGGTGTTTTGGGTTTGAAATGTATGGGAACTTCATGGGTCTTCTGGCGAACCTTGGCTTTCAATGCTGGTGTGTTTTTAATTTTAAAATCTTGTCCTTCAATCTGTCAGATCAAAAGATGTATGTATCTCATTGGGATTATCAGAACCTGACTGCGAGGCAGGAGATGCTTCATCCATCAGAGCTCCAACCAAAAGGTCTCGGAGTGAAGCCAGCGCGTAGTCAGGAACCCCGGGGGGGGGGGGGGAGTTTTAAAGAGTCTGGTGAAAGTCGCGCCTCTATCGTCTTGGTGAGATAGTTTTGGTGTTGTTGCTCTGGTTTCTTTGTCGTTGTAGTTTTCCTCTTGTCGCAAAGTGCGCGACGGACTTATCCCCCGCGTAGCGTCGGGAATTGTGCCTATTGGATGTAAGTTGATGATCAGTGACCTTGCGTGGGCCACTGATGTAAATCAGTTGCGGCCCTGGTTTGTGTCCATCCCGAAGTGATGGGTCGTGAGTAGTCATACGTCATAGTTTTAGTGATTTGATCCTTGGGGCCACCCTCCCCGCCCATGGGGTTAGGGTTTTAGTTGCGCAAAGTATCCATTTAAGCTTCTATCCCTTTCGGACGGGAGTAAGTGGTTTAAATGTTTTTGTTGCGCTTTTATATCTTGAGTAAGGCCCGGTTCTGGCCTAAGTTGGATTTCTGGTTGGTCGCTAAGAGGTCAGTCCTTTTATGGTGGGGAGACCCACCATGAGTCTCGTTGGGTTTTCTCCTAAATAGTTGTCGAATTCTAGTGGAGTTCTTATGGTGGGGAGCCGTTCGGACCTCCCTCTGTTGATGAGTTATTTCGGGCTATGAGGTTCAGTCCCGTTGGTAGTCGTTGTGACATCCTTGAGATAAGAGGTTGGATCGTGTTCTGTGAAATCCTTTGGTGTTGATCGATCGACTGGTTGGTGTTGTGGCTTTCCGGGGGCGGAAAGCGTTATGGTGGGGAGAATTGTCACACCCCGACATGCGCGTTTATTTTATTTTATGATTTCTTTGGATTTAAATTATTTTTGTTGTGGTTCACGTTCAGTCTCGGATGAAATTTTTGAGTTTTGATAAAAAGTATGCATCTTGGGTTCGACGTCGTCGGGAGCGCGGATAGAGCGCGACACCGCGCGGCTTCGCCCATGAATTTGCGTGGACTTTCATTAATTTCAATATTATTAAAGATGATATAAAATTCATTTATTATTTTTATTTTATTATTAGTGGTTACTTTTGTTATTATTATTAAAGTTTGGCACAAATTTCTATTACATATGTTTTATTAGTTTGGTATAATAACTTTTACAATATGTTTTACTTTCAACTTCATTATTATTATTATGATTTTGTTTTATTTTATTTTATTTAATTTAATTTTATTTTGTTTTTATTTTATCTTATCTTTTCTTCTCCCCTAACCCTAGCGCCTCTCCCTCTTTTATTTTTCTCTTCCTCCACTTCTCCCGCTGGAGCCGCCGCCACCCCCTCCTCTATTCTTTCTTCTCTCCCTCCCGCGGGTTCCCTTCTTCACCCTCTCCCCGCGTTCTCCTTCCTCTTCTCCACCCTGCAGCGTGCGACCCAGCCACCCCGGTCTCCTCCGTCGCACCACCCGCCGACCACCCCGTCGCAGCACTGCCGGCCACCGCATCGCAGCCATCCCGCCGGCCTCTCGCCTCCCTTGTTTTCTTTGTTTTTTTTTCTTCTTCTTTTCTTCCTTCATCTTCCCGCAGCTTGTGCGCCGCCCCTTGTTCCTCTCCCAACAGCAGCGACCCCGGACGTCGCCTCCTCCCTCCCTGCAACACGGACTCCTCCCTCCTTCTCAGTGCAGCAGCCGTCCCCTGGTTCCCTCCTCCCCTTGCAGTAACTCCGGCCAGAAACCCCTTCTCCAGCCGGATCTCCACCGACGCCGTCACCCTCGGTTAGCCCTTCTCCGACCGACAACACCCTTGGCAGACCCTCCCCCGGCCAGCAATGCCCCCTCCCTGCTATGGCAACCCTCACTCGTAGCCCCGCACAGCGTCGACCCCTGCTGGCCCTCCGACCAAGCTTCGGCGAGCCCCGCCGCTGGCCAGCAACCTCCCTCCGCCTGCTGTTTTCTTTTTTTCATTGCACTCCGCCTGTGAAGCCTCCCCGCTCCACCTCCTCTCCCTTTCTCCCTTGCAGCGCTCAGCCACAGCAGCAAACCACCGGCGTTTTTCCTCAGCCTCCTCCACAGCAGCCCCCTGCTCCCTTCAGCGCCCGCCGCCCGCACCTGTCTCCTGTCCCGGCCGCCTCCAGCCACCGCCGTCCGGCGACCCAGCCTGCCGCCTCCTCCCTCACCCCGCTACTCCGCAACCCCCTGTAAGTTTATTTTTATTTTTATTTTTTTTATTTTTAATTTTTTTTAAGTTATTCTCATTTTTATATGACATTTATTATTTTTATCATATTAATAATATCATAATTATTTTATTATTATTATGTTATTTATTCTTATTATTATTATTATTATTGTTAATTTTATTATTATTATTATTAATATTTATTTTATTATTATTATTATTATTAATTTTATTATTATTATTGTTAATATTAATTTTGTTATTATTATTAGTATTATTATTATTATTATTAATTTTATTACTATTATTATTATTATCATCTTTATTTTTATTGTTATTAGTATTATTAATTTTATCATTATTATTATTATTATCATTATATTTATTATTATCGCTTTGGCCTTTTATTTGTTGGGGGTTATCTTTTTATATTTATTTTGGTAGGATTATTATTTGAGGGCCCGCGCAGGGTGTTTCCGAGTGAGCGCCATCGTTGCGCTTTGTTTCCGAGGTTCCATCGTCGCCGCGCTTTAGTTTCAAGGTGAGCGTTTATTCCCGCCGCTTGGTTTCAAATGCTCTAGTGAGTTTTGGATGTGTCTAAGTCCTTTATATTGTTTATGCAGAGTGTTAGACTTTGTCACGTGGTTTCGGACACACGTCGTGTCGTCGCGACTTGGATCCGAGGTTGTTGTGTCGACGCGCTTGGTTTTGAGGTAGGTCCCCTTTGCACTACTTTTAAAATTTAAGTTATATTATTTCATGCTGTTTGCGCACCCTAATTGTTCAAAAATCAACATTTTATTAATTGTAATAAATATGAGATAATATTCGATAATTAATTTTTAAGATAAGAGGGTTGATTTTTAAATGGTTATTTAATGTCAAAAGGAGCCGTTTATTTTATACACGACACATGAAACATCCTTTTGACGAGCGGACACCCAATAATGAAAGAATGCCCATTTGGCTTTTAAACATAATTCACGGAATATAAAATAGAGTTCTGGTTTAATGAGAAATGATTTCTTTTGAAGTGTGAACAAATACTTTGGTTCGTTTAAGAAATTGCCCGGTTGGCTCTTAAAGTTTATTTGGGAAAAGAAAATGGTTTGGTTTGGTTTATAAAAATATTGGCAACCTGTGAAGTAGTGTTTTGTGGGTTCTTTAAATGGTTTTAAACTGGTTTTGGTAGTGATTGTGAATTGTATTAAATGTCCGTTTGGCACTTTATGGAAAGAGATAAAAATGTTTCGATAAAAACCCTCTTAGGGCGACTCTCATGCCTTGGTTGAAATTGATTGTTTGGGAGGCCGCGCTTAGAGGCTCCCGGGTATTTGAGTAGTTAAAGGCAAGAGGTTGTCCAATGGAGTGGCTCGGGGAATGCCTGTTGTTCTTTATATATAGATATATCTGATTGGATGCTCGGTTGGCATCGGTTGGCTCACCCCTTTTTTTTCTTAAACACTTGAGACATGGGAATCTGGCATATTGAGAGAATATTCTAAGAACGATTGCTGCACTGGTAGGTTATGGTACTGACCAGTGGCCCATAGTAGGTGGATATATTGGGTTTATTGCTATGGGATTTGCCCTCGACCTGCCTGTGAGTGGATGGTCGAGCGTGTTGTGCGTTTTGATTTCATCGTGACATGTCGATAAGGATGATTTCTCATGTATTGGTGTCTTCTGGTTTATTCTCGATCTCCTAGGTTCACCCATGTCTATTCAGCTTTTGTAGCTTGCAGTAATGATTATGATGCTCACGTGTATACTTACATTGCCCTTGCTGTATGTTTTACTTTGTGCATTCTGGCATATTGTTTTCCTTGGAAACTGATAAATTGTTTTAAATGGGTTTCTAAAAATTGTTTTCAAATGGAAGTGTTTAATCCCCTTCGTACAAATTTGAAAATTTAAACATCACTTTCCCCTTTTCCTGAAATTTCATTGGCACTAATGAAATGAACACGAATTTGGAAAATGGCTAAGGGCAATGGTTCGTACTTTGTTTTTAAGTATAATATTATTAAAAACATACTTTTATAGATTGTAGTTCAAACTTGAAATGATGTTTCTTTTATTTTAAAGGTAGTGCATTGGGAATAGATATCGGGCTACCCTACTGAGTTTTAATACTCACGCCTATAGTTCTTTTCTGTTTTTAGTGTTTGTGCAGGCTATAGCTTGAGTGCGCTCTCCTAGGGCGACGCTTGATCGTTGAGTCGGAGAGCGACCCTCGAGGTCGCACGGAGTTGTTCGAACGTCGTGTTTGGTTAGTTTGATTCCTGTTTGTTCATGTTTAGTCACTTTGTTTAGTTTAGCTTTTTTCTGCGCAGCTCTGTTTTATCTTTGCATTCTTATTTATTTATATTGGGTGAAATCGTTCCCACAGTCTCTAATGATGCCCTGGCGCTTGTCGCCAGCCCGGGAGGATCGGGAACGCCTCTCGGGCCATGTCGCGGACCGGCTCGGGTGACCGGTTCAGGGTCGACCCGGGTTGGTTCGTGACATTATTCGACTAGTAGAATATCCATTTGAATGTTAAAATGGAATCATTTGATTTATTATTGTCATATTATGCTTAATATTATGTATAAAAGGATTTTTTTTATTTTTATACCTTTCCTTAAAATTTTACGTTTATTTATGAAAGCAAATGCTATATTGTTTCCCCTTACTGAGCATTTGAGCTCACCACTTTCTTATGTTTTTTCCCAGGATGACAAGAAGTGTATTATGATTTATATATAGGGTTAATCTAGGATAATAATGGTGTTATCAAAGTATTATATATGTTTCATTTTATTTTTTGAATTGTAATGTAAATTTCATGTATGCAATATATTTTTCAATACTTTTAAACTGACAGGTCGTTCAAGATTTGATTTCTTTTAATCGTTCCAATGTATTAAAATAATACACCAACTTTAGGAATTTGGTGTCAGGGAATTATATAAACTTATAAAAAAAATCTTCAAATCATTGAGAATTCTTGACTACAAGAAATTATTTTCATGTAGTGAACATTAAAACAAAAATTCTTTTCATATTATTAGTAAAAATCTGAAAGTACCTATTTGGAAAATGGAAAGAAGATCCCTTTTGAAACCATTTTGTAAAAATTAAAACATGGTTAAAATTAATTTAAAAAATAATATAATAATATTATTTTTTTGATTTTTTTTAAAAAACATGGACATGAAGAAAAATGATTTTCGACTGAAGAGAGAAATAAAGTCAGTTTTCCTTAAAAATGCCATTTTAGTCTCTTCAGTACTTAAAGTGTGGAAAATGAAAGTAAATAATGTGTTGTTATGAAATAATCAAAGTATAAGAAAATGAAATTGGTTTATTAGTAAATTATCATATAATTTCATTCAATGGAAATTCAAGCATAAACAATCACAATTAAAATAAGATTGAAACAAAATCTTTTACCTCAAGTACAACTTGCTTTGAAGGCACTATAACATCCTATATAATAAATTTAAATTTATTATAATTATATTCCATAGTTATTAAAATAATTATAAAATCATATATGATCCAATTTTAATATTTTAAAACTCATCTATCAAAAAATCTTTATTAAAATTATCGTTTCTAAGTGTTAACTGTTTCTTTTTTTCATGAGAATTTTAGTATGGTAGTTACAGTCCTTGTACTTTGACAATGGTTCCATCATTTGAAAAATATTAATTATGAAATTAATATCATCTATATTAATTATATGCATATTTAGGGTCTTCTATAAAAGGTATATATAAGAAAAATGAATTACATCATTCATGAAGATAGTAGGTTCTACATACGCATGAATGTTGTTTTTACTTTTCAAAGAACAAAAAAAAATAAAGATAAATAATAATTCAAATTACTAGAATAATTATTACATAATATATATATCATATATATTTATTAAATCTAACCTTATTATCAACCATATAAAGTAGAAACAAAGAATGAATCACAACGCTTCGTGGAGGTGGTAGTCCACACATACGCAAGAGCGATGTTGTTGTTTCCCAACAAATAGGAAGGTAAGAAGGTTGATATTATATTATAATTTATGAATAATAATTATTTAATAAATATCATATATAATATTTAAACCCATCATAATAACCATTCATGAAAGATTGTGATGGAAAATGAATTGCATCGTTGCGTGGAGGCGCTAGTTCCTATGTACGCCCAAACGATACTTTAAATTCCATTTTTATGGGAAAGAGGGTGAATAATGGTAGTTTCATGATAATAAAAACATTTTAGTATATTTATTATTCTTAATTTATTATTTTATTATGAATTACATGGATTTTGAGAAGGTATACGAAGAAATAAATTTAAATAGGTTGGGTAAGAAGATTACATCTTCTTTAGTATGATTCCTTTAGATCCCTTATTAAGGAACATTGGAATGGTATTTTAAGAATACCAACATATCTAATTAATGTTTAGGTAAGTTTAAAATAAAATTAAGTAGGTTTTGGTTGATCTATATGACTAAAAGTGATGTAAATAAATGAGATAATAAGTGTCCTTTTATAAGGGATGGAAAATACATACTTTAAATTACTAAAAATATTAAAATATAAATAAGTTATTCTCAATACAAATGATTAAAAATGACTATATATTCTAATAAAAATATTTTAAGGTCTAAATATCACTATCCAATTAAATTTTGATAGGTCTTGTTGTCATTTTAAGCCTCATATTTTGGTTTAACCCCTTGGTTAACCGGTTTTAATCTTAACCGTAGTAATTATTTTTTAATATGAAAGGATTATATAAAGTAAAAATTAGCTCATAAATGAACAATTTATGAAATATTTGACCATTTATCATCCTAATTTTTCTCTTGAAATATTTTTATTATTTTTTAATAATGTAATAAAATATCTTTATCATAAAATATTATTAATGTCATTTTAATAACTATTCACATAATTTAAATTTAAAAACTACATAACAATAATGAAATTTGAATATAAACTTTTTAAATATCTATAATATGTTATATTAATATATAAATTTCATGAGGAACTATAACTCACCCAAACAATATTACTTTTAATGTTTTTAAAAATATTTACATGGGTTTTTACTACTCGCACAAGCACTGTGTCGACATTGTGCATATATTTAAGGAAATTGTTTTATAACTAAAAATTAAAAATAAATTAATATGATAAAAAAATTAAATTATATTTCAAATAAATATTTAAAACCTAACTTATACTCTTTTTTATTTTTATATAAATTTTTAGAGATATTAAATTCAAGAGCGCGACATTTTGAAATTTTATTTGATTAATACAATATAAATTTCATTATCAATGGAAAATAACATAAAAATGACATATATTAGAATTTGGGATTTTTATAGTCGAATTTATTCCATCCAATTAAATAATGGAAAGTGTTGGGTTGATTTTGAGATCTAATCTCATGGTTTAAACCATGTTTTACCAATTTTACCCTTATAGAGATGACAAATATTTACCATGATTAATATTCAAAATAAACAAAAATAAAAGGAAAATATTTACCACATTTGAAACTCCTGATTCCAAATATGGAATCCATTTTTTAATATTCAATTAATATAAGTGGCAGAAATTCATTTTAATACAAGTGCGCAAAACACAATGGAATTTTGTTTCAAACATAAAACCAGATTTATTATCATCTCATGCCTAGTAAAAACATTAGATTAATTTTAAAACATTTGATTGAATATATAATACAAAAACTAATTAAAATTAACCACCAAGAGTGATAAATTTAATTTATTATGATAAAAACACGTTGCATGCATAAAATGGTTTTTTAGAAAAATATCTATTTTACTTTCAAATGTTTTTATTTTCATTTGTAATCAATTGATAACCAATGAATTCATTTTATAGATGTGTAAGACATAATTTTTTTTATATTTTAGTTATTTCAATTCATACCCACCAATCCAAAAACTATGAGATAACTGTCAGATTAAATAATAATATTTTAATAGTATAACGTAGTTTATTTAAACTCAGTGTTACGTGTAAAAAAATCTATCCAAAAAATAAAATTTATTTATAGAAAAAAATATAATAAAATATAAATGTGTTAAATTATACCACCCTTAAATTTAATTTCACCCTCAAAATTTAGCCACTCTGATACAAAAAGATGAGGATATCTTTGTTTCATCACATCCTCAGGTTCTTAAGTAGCTTCTTCAAATTTATGATTCCTCTAGAGAACTTTAACCAAGGGAGTAATCATGTTCTATAGAACTTTATCTCTATGATTAAATATTTATACTGGTTTTTCTTCATAAGAAATATCATGCTCTAGTGGTACAACCTTTGAGTCTATTACATGTGATGGATCAGGTATGTACTTTTTCAGAAGATATACATGGAAGACATTGTGAACTTGAGAGAGGTTTGGTGGAAGTGCGAAGTGATAAGCTACCATCCATTCTTAATTAAGAATATAGAAGGGTATAATATACCCAAGACTCATATTTGATTTCTTTTTGAATCTTGTAATCTTCTTCCATGGATAAATTCATAGGAATACCTTCTCACCAACCCCGAATTCCAGATTTCTCCGATGATTGTCAGCAGAACTTTTTCATTAATACTGAACTGCCATGATGTGTTGCTCAATGATTATAAATTTCTCTATCATTTCCTTTGATAACTCAGGTCCCAATAGCTTTATTTCTCCAACTTCATCCCACCATGTTGGAGTTCTATACTTCTTTTCACATAAGGCTTCATAAGGAACCATCTAAATGCTCAAGTGAAAACTATTGTTGCTAGAAAATGTGACTAGAGGAATGTGTGGATCCCAAACACCATTCAAATCAATAGAATAAGATCTTATAATATACTCTAGGGTTTAAATGGTTATCTTAGACTGACTATCAGTCTAAGGATGATAAGTATTATTAAAACTCAATTTTGTATCCAGATTCTACAGAAGAATTCACTAAAAATTTGAGGCAAACCTTGAATCTTGATTAGATATAATAAAATTTGGTTCTCTATGAAACCTTACCACTTCTTTAATGTATATTATAAAAAATGATCAAGGGATAAATCTTCCCATTTAACAACAAAGTGTGCTGATTTCTTAAGGCAAACAACTACAACACAAATAACATTACAACCTTTAGATGTTTTGGGGAGTCCGAAGAAAAAATCCATGGTGATGTTTTACCATTTCCATTATGTTATGGGTAATGGTGGTAACATATCCTTGGAATTCTATCTCTCAACCTTAAATTCCCGACACACTAAGCACCAAGTTACATAATATGAAATATCTCTTTTCATGTCATCCCAACAAAAATACTCTTTCATATTTCTATACATATTCATACTCCCAAGACAAATAGATAATGATAAACTATGAAATTCTTATAATAACTCCTTATTCAAATATGTTATGGATGAAACAAATACACATTTTCTAAACCTTTTCATCCTATCATAAATTTTTTTAAACTCGTGTATATTTCTGACCTTCTTATATAGTTCTACATCTTCCTTTTCCACCTATTTAATACTCAAATGGATAAATGGTTGAACACACATTTGATCAAGATAATATTTCTCTCATTAATTCATGATTTATAGATCTATTCTTTGTAAATCCATAAATATTGGATCTTTTGAGATCCCCATCATAGATAACCTAGCATGATATTTTCAACATAATGCACCAACCATCTTGTTCACTTTCCCAGGGTGGTAATGTATTGAGCTATAGTAATCTTTAATCAACTACAACCACATTCTCTAGAACATATTCAGATATTTTCGAGTGAATATATACTTTAAAATTTTGTGATAAAATATATAACACACCTTTTTCCGTAAAGATAATTCCTCCATATTTTTAATGTAAAAATTACCATAGCTAACTCTAAATCATGAGTTGGGTAATTTTTCTCATGAACCTTAAATAAGACTAAGGAATAAGCTATCACCATATCATTCTGTATGAGTTTTAATCCCAATCCATTATTTTATGCATCCCTATAGATCACAAACCCTTATTTACTATAGGGTAATGTAAGCACAAGCGCACTGATTAACCTTCTCTTCATTTCCTTGAAATTTTCTTCACATTCACCTATCAAAACTAACCTAGATCCCTTATGTGGTAACTTAATGGGTGGATTATATATATATGAGAAATTATCTAAAAATAATTAATAATATCCATTTGAACCAAGAAAACTATGGATCTTGGTCATAATTCTTGGTCTGGTCCAACATTCAATAACACTTATCTTTCATGAATCCATTGATATACCCTTGCTTGAGATTATATGACCCAAAAATGAAACTTTTTGTGGAAAAAATTCACACTTTGTAAATTTTTCATACAAAATATCCATCCTTAGGGCCTTGAATACAATCCTTAATTAATCTTCATGATCTTACCTACTCTTTGATTATATTATAATATCATCTCTAAAGACTACCACAAACTAATCAAGGTAATCTCTAAAGACTCTATTCATTAAATCCATAAAGATAGTGGGGAAATTAATAATGCCAAATAACCTCACTATTAATTCATGATGTCCATACCTTGTATCAAATGTTATCATGGGTATGTCCTATTTCTTAACACTCAATCTATGATATCCATAATGAAGGTTAATATCAGAAAAATACTGAGCTCTACACAATTGATCAAACAATTCATCAATATAGGGTAGATGATACTTGTTCTTGATAGTGATCTCATTATGTTCTATATAATCAATCTAGTGTCACATTGATCCATTTTTCTTTAAACAAAATAATATGTGCACCCTAAGGTGACACACTCGGCTAAATGAATCCTTTGTTAGGATTCTTTTGGAGCTTCTTCTTCAATTCATGCAACTAAATCGAGTATATTCTATATGGAGTATTTGAAATAGGTGTAACACCAAGTATGGGTTTTATTAAAAACTCAAATTCACGATTCAATGGAAGAATAAACAACTATTCTATAAAGACTTCAAAAAACTCTCACACAATAGGCATATGCTATTAGAGTTTCATCACTACTGGAGACTAGGTCTATCCCCACTCACCTATACCCATGGTTTAGAGAAACCATGTGTATAGATATTTTTCCCAAAGATATACCCATGGTTAGAAAAAAATGGTATAGGTTGAGCCATACTAATTATTTTTCAAAAACCATAGGTATATATCCTTAAAAAATCATGATTCCCCTTGGAATCCCCTCCCCTCCTATGATCCTCAACACCCCTCCCCTCCTGAGGTGATATTCCCCCCATCGTCTATGTGTTCCTCATCCATTTCTAGCATTTTTTTGGTTTCTCTCTTTGAGAGGTAAGATTTCCTTCCCTCTTATTCTTTCTTCTCCCATCACCCAATCAACAACCAAATTTCTTCTCCAGCATTCTCCCCTAACTAAAGGATTTTTTATTCTAATCATCTTTAACATCAAATTAGTGTGCTAGTAATTCATGTTACATTCTTCTAGCTATTATTTTCATTTTTATCTATTCATGGGATTATACTAGAGAATTTCAGAACCAATTCTATCATCCTTTTATTAAATTTATAGTCTAATAGATATCAAATATATTCTATTAAATTCCTAAAAGTATAGTTTTAATTATAATTTATTTATTTTTAAAACTACCCTAGGAATTATTATGAATTAAACATAAATTTGATATTATTTTGGTGGAATATATTATGGATTTAGATATTTTTAGTGTTGGGAGGATTTAATGTTGGTTTTTATTATCCTAGAGTTATGGTTTTTAATTATTGAAATGTAATTTGTTATATCATGAACCACGATTAAACTATTTATTATATTGTTTTAACCCAAAAAGAAATAATTGTACGATAATGTACATGGTTATACTATTATAAGTAAATATAGAATATTACTTTATCTATGAAGGTTGGATCTTTAGGAATTAACTATTGTATTTATAGTACTTATCAATCATGTTTATTAGAAATCATTATTATGATTTATATATTAATGAATGATAAAATATTATTTCAAATAATTAAATATTTATATTTCAAATGTTTAAGAATTTTAAAACATTTACTTTGTAAAAATATTTATAGAAACCTTTAGTAAATGTCATGAAATATATATATATATATATATATATGTTATAATGGAAAGATTTTTTGATCATATTCATTTTTTGAAACATGGTTTCCATTGATAAAATTTTACATAAAAATTTAGTTCTTTAAGAAAAATTTAATGGTATGAACCTTAGTTTGACCTATGTTGATTAACTATTGAGTATAACTTAGTTCTTTGTTAAGAATTATTCTTTATTTAATTTATCATGTATTTAGTAGTTATCCATTTATTTACATGCATTACCTCAATTAATAAGTTTCATCAATGGTGATGTAATGGATGGGTTTTATAAAGTGGGATGGAATTGATTAATTATTTTGTCTTGATGGACCTTCTTTAAATATAATAATTCTTAAATTTAAATATAACATCCTTTAAAAGCTATTTTCTTTTTTGTTTAAATAATATAATTAAATTTAAACATAAATAAAATCCTTTCATGACTAAATGTTATCCTCAGTTATGTTTTCAAATAAAAAGACCTCTATGGATAAGAAATACACATTTTTTATTCCTTAGTTTTTATTTATTTCAATACATATACCTTGTTTTGGGTTTCTACGAGTTTACCTTGGTTTTTTTGTATGATATTCTATTTCCATTGTTTGGATGGATAATGGTATTTTATAATGGAAACTTGCATCATGCATTGTATTCAATTTGGTTTACTATTATTATTATTTAATTTCTTATACACTATACTTTTAATTTGTCTTTGAATTTTGATATAATTGTAATTATGGTTTACATTTTTGATTGAAATATAATTTTTTATGTAATAAAATGGATAGAATCTAGATTTATCATATTGATCAAATTTTAATCGAGTTTCAAAATAATTTGAATTTTTTTATATATTTTTTATTTAACAATGCTTTAGATGGAGGTCATATACATTTTCCATGTTATAATTGTGTTGGAAGGTCATGGTTAGGACATGAAGAATTTATCTACCATATAAAAAAACATTTATTTCAAATAAACTATTTTGTTTGGTATCACAATGGAGAGACAAGACAATATTATATTGTTTATGAATGGAAAGAAAGAAGTGGTATAGAGAATTTGATATTTGACTGATTTCTATTTGTGAATCATCACGAGAAAGATATTATTACAGTGAAAGAAGATAATGATATCACTACACATGAGGAAATTATTGGAGATGATGATTTTGAGAGAGTGAAAAAATTAATGGATGATGCTAAAACTTCTATATATTAGAAATGTACTAAAATAAATAAAGTTGGAATTTTTAATGTGGCTATATCATGGAAAAACCAAGTATGGAATTTATAATACCTCCATCAATTATATTATTACCTTTTTGAAGGACTTTCGTTATGATAGTTTAGATATTCCCTCAAATCCTTATAAGGAATGAATGTTAATTAAGAATCTCATATTTTCTACTAATAAAATTCTTTTTTGTCTAAAAAATTTCAGTTTTTTTGGAGGAAACAACTGACCTTAATGATTATAAAAAATGTGGTACATCTCGATGGAAGGAAAATGAAAATGGGACACCTAGTAATGAAAAATGAGAGGGCCATGGTGGGGTTGGCCAAGCCTCTGTGGGTTTTATCCCACATGGGTTTGTCCACAAAAGCCTATATATAATGAGAATAAAAAATTTCAAACATACCTCACCCTATATAATCCCATGAGTATACCACGAGATTTCCTACATTTAAAAAAATATACTATTTATAATCATTTAATTATTATATGTTTTTATTATTCTTAATGGTGGTTATGGTGAGAAGTGTGAATTGAAAATAACTAAAATCTTAATGGATGTGATGGAATATTTTTCTATCGGTTAATGGTGGTATGCGATGACACTGATGTTGTAGAAAACTGTTGTTATGCAACGTAGGTGAGTGATTGGTGAAGGGAGATGAATGATGATGGTTGTGTAGTGATGCGATTGGATGGACCTATGAATGAATGACGACTCTCTAGGTAATGAACGATTTTAAAGGATACTATTAGGGTTCCCATGATATCCTTTCCTAATTTCTTAACAACAAAATAAAACTAAAACAAAATTAAATCGACCCAAAAAATATTATGACTATAATATCTATTTTTGAATTGAAACCATTTTTAGGGGAGATTAGTTTCATTTTTTGAGAGGTGTAATGATACGCCATGTAAATATAGTTAAAAATTATTATATAAATATTATAATATCACATTAAAAGAATAAATATATACCTATTTAAAATTCACATGTGAATTAATTGGTATGAAAATTATGGTGAAAAATCATATTTCTTGGTTTAATCATGATTTTTATTATAAAAGTTAAAATTTTAAATAATAATATCTTATAAAAAAGTAATTTTTCTTAAATCAGGCTTTCGGGTAAGCCCAAATCCATGCAGGCTCAACCCACCTCTTTTCCAAGTGCAATTGGAACATGCTCTTCCATTCTCTTAACTTTCAAAATTATTATCCCCACCCCACCCACATCCTCCCCATACCCACGCAAGCCCACAAGACCATTTTTCATCACTATGAACACTATCTCACGTTCCATATAATGTCATGTGATACTTTTTATTGATTCTTAGGCTTCAAAATCTATTCATGTTAGCATAAATCTCAGCCAATATGTGATGGAATTATGCTAAGAGAATTAAAGGTAATGATGAGTTGGTTAATCCTAAAGATGGATTAGTATGATGGTCATTTGATGCATAACATCTTGATTTTGCAGTTGAGGAACGTAATGTCAGGTAGGGTCTATCCTATGATGGTTTTAATCTATTTGGTCAGATGCTTATTGCTCAAAAAATGTGGTCAATTTTTATTCATGTTTATAATCTTCCTACATGGATGTGTATGAAAAACCCTTTCACTTTCTTGAGTATACTAATATCTGGACCTTCTAATCCTAGAAATGATGTAGATGTCCACTTGCAACTTTTAATAAGAGACTTGAAGCAACTTTGTGATATGAGTGTGCGCACATTTGATGCTTCTTCAAAAGATAAATTTCATATTCATGATGAACTTCCATGGACTATAAATTAATTCACTTATTATGCAATGATTTATGATTAGAACACTAAGGGAAAACTATCATGTCCTATTTGTATGAATAATACACAATCAAGGAGGCTTAATTTTTTTTAGTTTTAGTTTCCTGGGGCATCAATGATTCATTCCAATAGATCATAAATATAGGAAGAATCACCATATGTTTGATGATACTATTGATACTGAACAACCACATCAATGTATGTCAAGAACTGATGTGCTTAATTAATTTAAAGATTTTAATTTTTTATTAGGGAAAGTTCAGATGAAATCTAAAAATAGGAATAATGTTGACACTGAATCCACTTACAATTGGAAAAGAAGAAATATATTTTTTGAGTTTCCATATTGGTCTACCAATTTTTTACATCATTTTTTAGACATAATGTACATTAAGAAAAGTATTTGTGAAATTTTTCTTTCAATTCTTCTAAATATCAAGGGGAAGAAAAAATATGAATTCTGATCTCACTGGGACTTGTTGGATTTGGGTATTCGATCATAACTGCATCCTATTTGTATCAATAAAAACAAATGGAAAGTTCCTTGTGCTTGTTATGTTATTCCACCTTTAGAGAAAAATCAATTTTTGGAAGTATTGGAGAATATCAAGGTTCTTGATGGCCATTCAAACAACATATCTAAATGAGTCAATAAAAGGGATTTAAAACTAAAATCCCTAAAAGGTCATGATTATCACATCCTTCTTCACAAATTGATTCCAATAGAAATATGGAATTTGATATCAAATAATTTAAGAGTGATAGTGATTCAGTTTTTCTATTTTTAGAGACCTTTATGCTAAAATTTTATCCAATTATTTCTTGATAAAAATGTAGAAAGAGGTGCCATTAATTTTGTGTGATTTGGGAAAAAAAATTCCTCCATAATTTTTCTCTTGCATGATGCATTTAACAGTTCATCTAACAACTAAAACCATTCTTGGGGGACTCTTTTATTTTTAGTGGACATATCCCACTGAAATAAATATGTGCACAATGAAATCTTAGGTATGAAATAAGAATCATCCTAAAGGTTCCATTGTGAGAGGTTATCTTGCTCAAGAATGTATAGATTCTTATTTAATATATTTGTCTAATGTGAGCACAAGACATAACCAACCAATGAGAAATGAAGAACACAACATGATGGTGTTATATTAACTAATACAATGGACTATTATGCCAGTGCATCAAATAATAGACCTCAATATGAAAATGTGTCTTATTATAGACTTATTGTGAAAATATTGTTATTAGATTACGAATCTCATAGTCGAGTAACTATAATGAAATGTAAATGGTTTGATTCAATGACACGACATGGTATATTTATTAATTACTGTGGATTTATAGTTATTAACATGATTCGATTCCTGAATACCAATGAACCATACATTTTATCATTAATGGGAAAACGTGTTTTATGTGAAAGATCATCTGAGACCTTATTATTATATCATTAATGAAGTAATCCCAAGACATATTTTTCATGATGGTGGGGATAAAATTGACACCATTGGCACCCCATTAGTTATGACCAAAATATTTCATTTTATGACTCAAATTATCCCATTGTGAGATCTGATATTGAAAATGAAGTAGTGGTGGGTAATATTTAGAAGCAACCATATATTTTCACAGTTCATTCAGTTTAACTTGACATGGGGTTTTCAGGTTGTTACTACCATAATTACATTAATTTAGTTTCATTTTAGAATGATTTGTTTTTTTATTGTTTGTTTTCAATGCATTTAATATATATATTTTTTAATTCAGAAAACTAGGTTTAAAATGAGTTTAAAAAAATATAACTTGGTTATAAATTATTATTGTTAAAACATGTTATGACATTGTTTATGACTTCTTTGAATTCTAAGTCATATGGATATTTTTTAAAAAGTACTTCCTAAAAAATTTACATTTCATTATTATACAGATTATGAAAAATATTAAAGAAGTTTGAATGAAGTGATTATTTAATAATGATCGATGGATGCATGACTATGGGTTGCCTCCTCTGGCTCCCTTATAGAGTATAATATTTTTTATATTTTTCTTCTACATTACATATAATGTCATGTTTTTATTCTTTATAAAAAATTTAGGGACATTTAGTAGAACCAGAGTGGACTCGTGCTCATCCAACTAGTATGGGTCTGAGTAGGGGTTCTCCTAGAGCTAGAGGGAGCACCTGTCATACTCATTCCCACCATGACCCACCAACAGGCACCCCATCAACCACACGTTTCCATTCTACACTTGAACCTCTAGGGATGTTCCCACCCATGCCTCCATCATCATCTAATTTAGCCTCTTCTACCCATACCATGTCAACACCACATCTAGGGATGTTCCCACCTTTACCACATCCATATCCTTTGATGTATTCTCAACCCCACTACCCATATCCTTCCATGTATATGACACCTCCATTTCCTACTATATATCCAGGATATAATTTTTTTTCTTTTATATTCCACTCCAGTGCATGCAGATCACTCAGATCATGCATTGGAACCGGAACATCCTCTAGAGGCTACTGAATCAGGACATCCCACAGGTCTATCAGAGCCTAATGAGGATCCTGCAAAATGTTTTTTTATTATAAGTGTGCCAAATTATATCACATCATTTTTTTCCTATTGTACTATGACTTAATTATTTTTTTCTTTGATCTTATTTAGTGGGATATTCTAGTAGGTGGCATGGGTGCACCCATATGCATGATGCCTAGAATATCCAAACAAAAATAATGGTGGATTATAATGAAGATAATCAAATGATAGGTAAAAATTCCAGAAAGTGTAGAAGTTTCATGTGAACTTTATCCAAGTACAACGATATCATTCTGGTGCAACCAGTATCATGGATGCACATTGATAATGAAATCAAGGAGAAAGCATGGGAAGAGATATGAGTAAGAAAATTTGTTAAATTTATATCTGTATTATTTTTGTACTTATATGAATTAACATGTTTGTTGTAGTGGTAGTTTATATTTCCCGATGGTGAATCTGTAAAGGTTTCAAGGTTTATGGATCTTGGGGAGTTTTGGCGATCATATAATCATGAGTTATATGTTAGTTAGAAGAGTAGAGTTAGTTTTGATTTAGATAGTGTACCAATATTCCTAGACTTTTTAACAACACAATATCAATAAATGATTTCATATTGGAAGAGTGATGAGTTTAAGGTATTCTTAATCTTTAATGGTTGGAATAGAAAATTTAATTCTTATTATTTGTATTGCATTTTTTTTAAGATGTGTTGGGAAAGAAAAAAAACAAAGATTCAATGACTTATTTTCACACATTGGGGTGCACTACAATTCTCAATCTTGAGAAGCACCAAGTACTTTAATATGAATAAAAATAATATATAGATTTATATTGTTTCTTAGTTATATTTTCATGCAGAAATTTAAGTTTTATTATCATTAATCCATTAATATAAGGTCATAAATACCCCTTTTAAATGACATAGTTCCCTAATGGCCTATTGGACAATTGAACAATTGGACAAATGACCTAAGGGCCTAAAGCCTTAACGAACTAATGGCCTAATAGACTAATGTTGCAATGGCCTAATGGAATATTGTCCAATTGCCAATTGGACTAATTTAATAATGGATAATTGGCCTAATTGCCTAATGACACAATGGATTAATGGCCTAATGACCTAATGTCCTAATGGCCTAATGGCCAATTCACCCAATAACCTAATGATCAATTAGCTAATTGGATTAATGACCTAATGAACAACTGTCTTAATAATCTAATTGGCCTAATAGCCCAACGACCAATTGGACCAATGGCCTGATAGCCTAATGACCTCATAGCCTATGGCCTAATAGCCTAATGGAATAACATCCAATTGGCCTAATGGACTAATGGACCAATTGACCAATTGACATAATGCCCTAATGTCATAATGTACAATTGGTCTAATGACCTAATGGTCAATTGGACTAATAGCCCAATGATCTAATGGCCTAATTGTCCAATTGGCCAAATAATTGTCATAAATGGCCTAATTGGCCTAAATTTAACCAAGTGGGATAATTGGACCAAATTAACTAATTTTACTAAATGGAATAAATGACCTAATTGAACCAAATGGTCTAATTTACCCAAATGACCTAATTTACCTAAATAGACTAAATGAGCTAATTGGCCTAATAGACAAATTACCTAGTAACCAATTGACCTAATGGACTAATGTCCAATTGGAAAATTGGTATAATGGACTAATTTCTTAATGGACTAATGGATTAATGGCCTAATGGACCAATGGCCTAATGGCCTAATGGACTAATGGACTAATAGACTAATGGCTTAATGGCCTAATGGCCTAATGGACTAATGGCCTAATGGCCTAATGGCCTAATGGCTTAATGGCCTAATTGCCTAATGGCCTAATCACCTAATGGCCTAATGGCCTAATGGTATAATGGCCTAATGGCCTAATGGCCTAATGGATTAATGTACTAATGGAATAATGGACTAATGGATTAATGGCCTAATTGACCTACTGACTTAATGGCCTAATGCCCAATTGGACTAATGACATAAATGGACTAATGGCCTAATGGCCTAATTGATCAATTCTCCTAATGTCCTAATGGCCTAATCAGCCAATTGGTCTAATGGCCTAATGATCTAGTGACCTAATGGCCAATTTTCAAATTGGCCAAATGGACTAATTGTCCCGAATAACCTAGATGACCTAATTGGTCTAAATTATCCTAAATGACCTAATTGGCCTAAATTGGCCAAATAAATGGGCTAAATGGCCTAATTGGCCTAAATTGACCTAAATGGGCTAATTGGACCAAATGAACTAAATTGTGTTAAATGGCCTAATGACCAATTATCCTAATGTCCTAATTAGTCCAATGGCCTAATGGATATTTCTCCTAATGGCCTAATTGGCATGGATGACCTAAATTGGCCAAATAAATGTCCCAAATGGCCTAATTGGTATAAATTGGCCTAAATGGGCTAATTATACTAAATAATATAAATTTACTAAATGGACTAAATGACATAATTGGCCTAAATGGGATAATTGGACAAAATGAACTAATTTTCATAAATGACCTAAACGACTTGATTGGACTAATGGGAAAATGTCCTAATGGCCAATTGGACTAATAGCCTAATGGATAATTTTCCTAATGGAAAATTGGAATAATGACCTAATGGCTTAATGAAATAATGTCCTAATGGCCTAATAGACTAATATCCTAATGGCCTAATGGAATAATGGCCTAATTGTCCTATTGGGATAATGGCCTAATGAACAATTGGTATAATGGCCTAAATGAACTAATTGGACTATTGACCTAATAAAAAAATAACCTAATGACCTAATTGGATAATTATACTATTAGTATAATGGCATAATTAGACAATTGGCCTAATGAAATAATGATCTAATGGCTAATTGGCCTAATGGACAAATGACTAATTTTCCAATTTTCATAATGGATAATTGTTATAATGGCTCAATGTCCTAATTTCCAATTGGCCAATTGACCTAATGGCCTAATTAGCCAATTTGATTAATTTCCTAATGGCCTAATGACCTAATGACCAATTGGACTAATGGAATAATGTACTAATTGGCCAATTTCCCTAATGCCATCATTATCCAATTAGCCTAATGGCCTAATAGCATAATGTCTTAATGGTCAATTTTCCTAATGGACAATTCACCTAATGACCTAACGAACTAATGTACTAATGGAAAATTGTCCTAATGGACTAATTGGACAATGAAAATAATTAACTAATAGCCTAATAGACTAATTGGTTAATTGGTATAATGGAATAATGACCAATTTTCTAATTTTCCTAATGACCTAATGGCCCAATTAGCCAATTTTCCTAATAGACAATTAGCCTAATGGACTAATGGTCAAATGAAAAATTAGCCTAATGGCCTAATGACCTAATGGACTAATGGAAAATTGGAAAATTGGACTACTGGTCTTATGGAATAATGTCTTATTGCCCTAATGTAATAATGGAATAATATCCTAATTATCTAATGGCCTAATGGAGAATTGGACTAATGGAAAAATTAGCCGGATGACATATTTGGACAATTAGACTAATTGGATAATTAGCCTAATGGAATAATAGACTAATGACCTAATGGACTAATGGACTAATGTCATAATGGACTAATGTCTTAAAGGTCTAATGGAATAATGTCCAATAGGCCTAATTGCAGGTTTTGGGTGCAGCATAAGTGCGTTAGTGGGTGTACCCAACTTTAATTTTTCCATTAACAATGATTAATCCGAGATCCTTAACGATAATAAAACGACAGATATTCAGAATAGAATGAAGAAAAAAAGAATGTAATGGAGTCATAGAGCTATAGAGAGGATCATCATATGTTGGTTATAATTAATTTAATTAAAAAATAAGAATTACCTTGATGTAATTCTCTCTCTGTTGATGTTTCCAGTACCGATTTGATGTGATCCATCATTGCGTCATAGAATCCAAGTGTAGTATTTCTCTAGTAGCGATCTACATGTGATACATGTATCTATGGATGTCACCAAAGGGATCTTCATGTTCTAGCATGGAAGATACTTCACTTGCGATGTCTACCTTCGATTGCCTTGAGAGATGCTTGCAAAGTGCTCTCCTTGATCCGGTTGAGGGGGATCTCTTTCAAACCTTGAGAGAGTTATTGGAAGAAAAGGATTCTCTATTGTATTGAGATATTTCTCAATATCTATTGTGCACAGCCCCAAAAAATGTCTAGGATAATTAGAATTATATAATTGGGATTTTAATTACTTAGAATAATAAAATGAATTAATTACCCAAAATCATTTATTCATTTCATTTAATTCTTTGTAATAGCCCAGGTCTAATAATAATAGTTGACTATTATTATTACTTGACATGAACCCAACAAATTACACCTAATATTATTTAATGAAATAAATAATATTATTTCTCACAAATCCCCAGAAAAACTACACGGCGTGTATATTAATATACACAGTGTTTACTTTTATTTTTCTATTTTATTTTTTTCCTCCACCATATTTATTATACCATAAATAATGGCTATTTATTTCTCAAATAAATATCACCACATTAATCACTAATAAATATAAATTATTTCTCTCACAATATATTCTCTCGAATAGCTAGTGTCGAAATAAATGTGACCATGAATCCTTGAATAATTATTAAACCACAATAGGGAATAATATTTATTCAGCTTGTTAAATTAATATCTAACTAAGATACATGGACACACTTAGTGTGTGAACCTCTAGGCCTATTTCTTAGTGGCATTAGGCAGATCCTACCTAAAGTCCAAGGATAGCGTCTAGCAACAATCCAAGGCACCCATAGAGAAATAAGTTAACACCACAATGATGTGTCACCTCCCACAAACACTTACCGTGTAATTTAATCCCTTTGTCTCAATATCTCGAATCAAGTGGGTTGAATTCTAGTGCCATCAACCCATGTGCTTGATTATTCTTTCTTTGACTTTCCATAATTAAACTCACCCATTCCTTACCATGGACATGAATTTATTTAGGCTATATAAATTCCATCAAAGGGCCTGAGATATCTACTTCTGTTATGGAATAGAAGAGAAAAATCCTTTCTCTCATTATCTATTAATACAGTATTACTTGAGATGCACCCAACATATCCTATCTCGCTGTAAATAGTGTGTCATCATAGTTTTAATCAATAAATCTAAGTGAGTGAGTTGTAATACCCATTAATAATAATCTTAAATTCTAAGGACCAATACACAAGTCCGCATATAGGAACATCCAATGACACTATGAAATGTGGATTTCCTACTGTTGGGTATTGTTCTTATAATATCCTCCTGGATATTACCAAGGGAACACACCATGAGAAGGGGCCTCAAAGTTTTATGAGTCCTAACCCCTAATGTCCTATATTATTTGTGTCCCAAAAATAACATCATACGACCATAGACCATATATTCAAAAACAGTGTTATGGTACTTCTGGGTTCTTATCATAGGAGGAATCCACTATGACCCTTTAATGCAACAGTTATCCTTAAGACATTATCACATGCATTGTCACATAGAATAACAATCATAATGTGACAAGGTATTTATTAATGAATAAAGTAAAAAGTAGTTGGTTTTAGTCCACTAACTCTAACAGAATCCCACTTGGACTAAAGAAAACTACTAACAAACTTTAACCCACTAGCTCTCACATAATATTCATGCTTCTACTGAGATAGGCCTTTAGTCATGAGGTCTTCTACATTCTCTTCTATGGACACTCTTCTCACTACAAATTTACCCCTTTGATAGAAATACCTCAAGAGGTGATACTTCTAGAGTAAGTGCTTTGTCCATTGATGTGACCTTGGTTCTTTTGAAAGAGCCACTGATGTAGTTTTATCATAATAAAATGTGATAAGATCTTTACTTCTAGGCACTACATAAAACTCCTGGAATTTTTTTTGAATCCAGATGGCTTCCTTGGCTGCATCATAAGCCGCTATATATTTAGACTCCACTGTAGAATTGGTGACAACTAGTTTCTTTGAACTCTTCCAGCTCACAAATCCTCCATTGAGATAGAAAACATATCCAAATTGTGACTTTAGATTGTTCTGATCTGTCTGAAAAGCAGCATCAGTATACCCTTTGATGACAAGATCCTTATCTCCTCCATACAATAAGAAAATATCCTTAGTTTTTCTCAGATACTTAAGGATAGTCTTAACAACAGCCCAATTCTATTCTCCTGAATCTGCTTGATATCTGCCTACCATGCTCAGTGTATAGGAAACATCATGCCTGATACATAACATGGCATACATGATGTATCCTATATCCAAATCGTATGGGATCTTACTCATTCTATATTTCTCTTATTGTGTATAAGGACACATTTTCTTATAAATATGTAGTCCATGTGACACTGGAACCAATATCCTCTTGGATTGTTCCATACTAATTCTATTTAGTATCTAGTCAATGCATGTACCCTGATTTAGTTAAAGATGCCTCTTGGATCTATCATGAATGATCTTGATCCCTAGAATGTAGACTGCTTCACCCAAGTCCTTCATGAAGAAACACTTGTTCAACTAATCATTAACTAACTGTAAGACTGGTACATCATTTCCAATAATCAATATGTCGTCAATATATACTACTAGTATAAAAACTTAATTTCCATTAAACAAATTATAAACACATGGATCACACTCATTATTAATGAAAAAAAATTAATTTATGGATTTATCAAATCAAATGTTCCATGAACTGGATGCTTTCTTTAATCCATAAATGGATTTCTGCAACTTTCAAACCTATTTGGATTCACCTGGCATCACAAATCCTTCTAGTTGTGTCATATAGACATTTTTCTGAAGGTTCCCATTAAGGAATGTAGTTTTGACATATATTTTACAAATATCGTAGTCATGGTAATATTCAATGAAAATTATGATTCTAATGGGTTTAATCATGGAAACTAGTGAGAAGGTTTCATCATAGTAAATTCATTAACACTGTCTGAATCCTTTAGACACTATCCTTGCTTTATAGGTGCTAACTTGACCTTCCATGTCCAACTTTCTCTTGAATACCCATTTGCATCCAATAGGATTTACATCAATTAGCTCATCGAATAGAACCCAAACTTGGTTCTAATACATGGAATCCATCTTAGAATTCATAGCTTCTATCCATCTTGAATCTTCTAAGCTTTCTACTACATCCTTTTAGGAGAGTTTTTCATCATTTTCCAACAATAATGATTCACCATCCTTAGTGACTAGGAAACCAAATATCTCTAGTTCCCTTACCTCTCTTGAGATCCTACGTAGTACTTATGTTTCTAGAACCTCTTCCACGAGGACCTCTGAAACTTTTTCCTGTACCAACTCTTGTGTATCTTGATCATCAACTTCATCAAAGTAAATCTTGCTATCACTATCCTTTTTGAGGATGTTCTCCCTCTCAATATAGATGGATTGTCTTGGAAACAATGACTTTCTTATCTGAAGTGTTATATAGGTAATATTTTTTCCTTTCCTTGGGATATCCTATAAAGATAAACCTCATGCCCCAGGGAGCTAGTTTGTGGCCTGAGAAAGCCTTAACAAACACCTCGCATCCCCATACATGTGTGTGCAACAAAATTGGTTTCTTTCCATTCCATAACTCAGAGAGAATTCCATTTTCTGCCTTATTTGGTACTCAGTTTAATGTGTATACTGTAGTTTGTAATGCATATCCCCAAAAGGATAATGGAAAATCTGCATGACCCATCATTGACCTCACTATGTCTAACAAGGTTCGGTTCCTACTTTCACTAACACCATTCCATTGTGGTGTATAAGGAGGAGTGATCTAAGATAGAATCCCAAACTCCTGTAGAAGATCGATGAACTCTTGGCTTAGATATTCTCCACCTTGATCCAATTGAATTTTATTTATCTTCTTAATAAGATGTTTCTCTACTTCATTATTGAATTCCTTAAATCTATCTAAGTCATCTGACTTACACCACATGAAGTAGATATAGAAATATCTACTCAAATCATCAGTAAAAGTAATGAATTAAGAACATCCACCTCTAGATTCTACTGGAAATGGTCCACACACATCTGTGTGCACCAATCCAAGAATATCTATGGTCCTTTCACCCTGTACACCAAAAGGAGGCTCAGTCATTTTACCTTGTAAACAAATGTGACATCTATCAAGTGGTTTTAGCTCAGTAGAGTCTAAATAACCATCTTGGTAGAGCTTTGTCAAGCGCTTCTCATTTACATGACCAAGAAAGTGATGCAACAACTGGGTGTTGTATGAGTCATGTGAATTTGTTTCATTATCAATTGCCAACACTTAGTTTTCGTAATTTAATACATACAAACCGTTATTTAAATGTGCCATACCATAACATATGTTGTTCTTATAAAAGAAATAGCCCTTATTTCCAAATTTGAAAATAAATCAATCCATATCTAAAAAAGATACAGAAATTATGTTCTTGGTAACACTGGGCACATAATAATAGTTACGTAAAACCAAAATCATTCTAGTTTTCAGTGAGAGATGGTAATCACTAATGGAAAACGTAGCCATCCTTGCACCATTAACTACTCGAAGATCCACATCTCCTTTATAAATATTTCTAAATCTACTTGGTTCCTACGTTTGAATATAGATGTGTTCCCCACAAGCTATATCTAATACCCAATATGTAGAAATGGAAATATTACACTCCATAGCGAATACACCTTTAGCGTCCCCATGCTTATGGATACAATTCCTCTTCAAGTGGCCTAGATTGCCACATGAAAAACATACTGCCTCCCATTCCTTAGACTACCTATGAATATTCCACTTCTTGGATGGATGGTACTCAAGGTTTTTAGACCATTTATGAATCCTTTTATCCTTTCCCTTGTCCTTCCTTTTCTTATTCACTATAAGGACTGCGGGTTTTTCACACCCCATGTTCTTATCTACTTGGAAAATTAAGGTCAGAAGTTCTGATAGAATCTTCTCATTGTTTCTCATGTTATAATTGACAATAAATATATATAAGTTCTTGGGTAGTGATGATAGGATGAGATCTATATGCAACTCATCAGGGAACTTAATCCCTAAGATGTCCAAACATTCAACGTAACTAATAAGCTTGACTATATGAGGCCCAGCTAGCACAGACTCTCCAAGATTAGTTGTGAACAAAGAATTGGAGATATCTTATCTCTCCTATCTCACATTTTATTAATAGAGATCCTTAAGGTGAGACATCATGCTATATGTGTCCATGTTTTAATGTTGCTTCAATAGATCATTAGACATGTCTGATAGAATGAAACATTGGACATATGTAATATCATCTATATGTTTCATATATAGAGATAGTTCCTCATCACTGGACTCTTTTCTAGGCGCAACTGGAACATGCTCTTCCAGTACATACAATTTTCTCTCGTGGTGAAGGATGACGCGTAAATTCCTATTCCATTCTTGGAAATTGGTGCCGGTGAGAAGGTTTTCCTTCTCGAGTATAGTTCTCAATGATATGTTTGAAGTCATTTTTCTTTTTGTTTCTATAAATTAATATGAGAAAAGGTTTAATACTTTATCATGATAAAACTGAGACAAATAAATAAATTAATACTTATTAGTCTCCCAATATTTTATCGAAATCCAATAGCCCTCACTATTGACTTCAGAATATTCCATTTCCTGAATATTCTCATGGAAAAGATCCATATTTCCCTCAATATTAACCAAACTAGGGTTGGTCAAGAAACTTGAAGGGTTTTAGGTAGTAATTCCAAATGACAACTGCATTAACTCACAGCTCTTTGATCCGCTGAGTGGACTCCCCAATCCTGAAATTATTTTATTTTGGATTTCTTAAACCTTGGGCACGCAGGCCCTACATATTAACGAGAATAATGCTCGCAGGCCAACAAATTTAATTTAAATAAATAAATTAAAAGAAACCATTCACATACAAAGGTATTGGTCTAGCTCATGATCATCTATACATGAAATGATATTTATGCATAAATAAAACTATCATTCAATTCTTTAATCATTATTGTTTAAGATAAATCACGCTTGAATCAATTAATTATATTTAATTAATCAATCCTTTTATCTTAAACATTTTTTTGAATTTCATTGAGATTCTCATCCATCATAATTTTAAAAAAATAAATTCATTTAAAATTATCCTTGTATGTAACTTTTACCTTGGAGGAAACCCGATGAATTCCCTTTCATAACTACCCAATGAGTAGAAATGAACATTACGCAGATGTTAAATGAAACACACATATATAAAACACCTATCATGTGTTTTACCTCAGCTTTATGACTAAACTATGGTACACATCTCAAGGGTTTATATAATATAATAATAAATTTTAATAAATCTGCATAATTTGGATGAGTACATGGCGTGTAGTTTTGACTACATGGTGTGTACATTTGTTCACCGTCCATCTAAAGTACATGCCCGAGGACATTGTAATGTACTAGAATTTAAATATAATTTTTTTATTATATGAAATTATTTTGAGACCATGAAATCTGATGGTGCATGATTCCGAGGCCCGGGGTGCCCGGAATGATCTGTTGAAGTTTTGTTAAGCTTTAATTAGTGCACATAAGCAGTTTTCCTGAAAAAGTGGAATAACTCTAAAATGGTTTCTCGGATCAGAAATCCAAGGGCACTGTTGTGTTCAGGATGGTGGGTTTATCCTAGGCATGACTTATTTTTAGTTAGCACATGCCTCCTGTGAGAAAACTTGAAAATGGCATAACTGAAAATAAAATAATTAAATATAGTTATTTTATTTTTCAAATGATTATAAACCACGAACAGTGACTCAAATTAAAAATCCGAGACCACTACTGAGCTCATGAGGATATGATTTCTTTAGGAAGATACTAATATTGGCCGGCACTGGCCAACAGTGGAAGTTAGTGTTTGGCCGTAAATAAAATAATTAAGTAACAATTATTTTATTGTTAAAATCCATAACCTTTAAAAAATAACTTGGATTGAAAATCCAAGAGTACCATTGAGTTTGTTGGGGCGTGTTCTCCTTAGGCAGAGCCTAACCTCGATCGACGTGGGTCGAGGGTGAACATCAGTAATTTATTGAACTTTTTTTAAGGTATGTTCAGTAAACGTGCGAACGACGTTTTCTATCTTTTTAACTGGTTCTAAAATTAAAAAACTGAGGGCACCGTTGAATCCTCAATGCCAAGATTCGCTTAAGGGAGGATTTACTTCGACCACAGTAAGTCTGAATAAAAAGTTAGATTTTGGGACTTTTTAAAAGAATAATAAAATAACTTTGTTATTTTATTTATTTCTTTATTTTCCTCCAACGGACAATCGGTAGTGTGGGACCAGAGATGTGTCAAGCCATTGAATGGATTTTCCCTTCAAATCCTATGTAACAACATTGTTGGAATTTAGGAAGGTTCCTATTGAATGAACCCCCATAAATTCCATGATCGTTACTTAACCTCCCCCTTGTATTTATATGAATCTTGGGGGAGATATTGGCACAACTTCACCAAGCAATGAAGCTCTGGTAAAGTGCCGCAATTCCCAACACTTGAAGAACGAAGCCGGTTCTAGTGAGGGGTGATGATCAACACCGAACCCTGAACCGAGGAACGACAATTGAGCGACAAAGTTGGCAGATTATTGTGGGGGGAGATGAACACCGACACTTCCTCGATCGCGGGCATTCTCTATCATTCTTGAGGTAGGGTTTACTTTTGGTTATAGTTTCAAGATTTGTTTAATCTTATTCCACCTTCTTGCTATCAAGCTAACGTGAAGGGAGCGATCCAAATGAACAAGGCCCAGACCCTCCGCATTTTTTTAGAATTTTGGTGTGGTCTTCACGAGCTTTAACTTCGGGTCGAACACGACCCATGATAGCGGATGATGACGGTGAATATAGTGGCACACCATCATGTGCCGCCAGTGGAGAAGGCCACAACTGTAGCCGCGATGAATGAAGATGGCAGTCGGCAACAACCGGCTGCGAAGGATGTGGAAGCACGCCGTTGCGCACCGTTAGAGGATGCCACGAATCGAAGTCACGATAGGTGGAGATTGGCGCAACTCACGCTGTGCCGGGTTGGAGGACCCTTGATCGGCCAAAAAGACTGACTGTTATGCGATGGGGAAGCACCCCACTGGCTGGCCAAAATGGCCACGCACCCGCGGGGCTAACTGGAGAAAACGGTCCACCTTCTAGCGGACCGGGCCGGACCCGCCCAACGGACCGTACCCGCCCAGCGAGCCAAGCTAGACCCGCGGCCTAGCGGGCTAGACCTGCCAGTGGGTTAGGTCGAATTTGCTGCCCAATGGGACAAAACGGATGGGATGAGTGTGACAACCAGGTCCCAGTGACAGCACAAACACCCCGCCTTAACATGGCCGTCGGGTCCTGGCCCACCAGGTACTACCAGTTGCCCCACAAACACGTGGGGCCCACCCCACGGTCCACCCACATGCCTGAACGGGTCATCTGACTAATGATTGTCCACATAGGCCAACACATGTCCTTTACAGTGTGCTTTGTCCTCACTCACACACACCCTGAGTAACTTCCCAGAAGGTCACCCATCCTGATCACTACTCCAGGCCAAACACACTTAACTGTGAAGTTCTAATCAGACAAGCTCCTGAAAAGGAAGGTGCACCTTGTTGACATGAGTCATATCATTTAGTCATTTAACCCTTTATAATTTGGGGATGTTAAAATC
This sequence comes from Viscum album, assembly GCA_963277665.1. Taxonomy (NCBI): domain Eukaryota; kingdom Viridiplantae; phylum Streptophyta; class Magnoliopsida; order Santalales; family Viscaceae; genus Viscum; species Viscum album. The sequence continues at coordinate 274,096,518 of OY728126.1, read as the reverse complement.
ACCCCCCTTTTGAGCACAACGCCCTCGTTGTGGACCCTGCATCTCAACCCAGGCAATTCACCGCACTTAAGGTTGGGTACCACTTCTAATACCAAATGTGACAATCGGGTCCCAGTGACAGCACATACACCCTGCCTTAACATGGCCGTCGGGTCCTGGCCCACCAGGTACCACCAGTTGCCCCACAAACACATGGGTCCCACCCCACGGTCCACCCACGTGCTTTCCAATATGCTTTTTCCTCACTCACACACACCCTGGTAAACTTCCCAGAAGATCACCCATCATGATCACTACTCCAGGCCAAGAACACTTAACTGTAGAGTTCTAATCAGACAGGCTCCCAAAAAGGAAGGTGCACCTTATTGACATGAGTCATATCATTCAGTCATTTAACCCTTTATCATTTGGGGATGTTACAACGAGCCCCAACCGACGGGCCGGGCCAACTGTGGCCCGGGCCCGCGAACGGAACCAGGCTGACCCCGATGGGCCGAACCCAATGAACCGGGCCAACCCTTATCAAACTAGACCCGATCAGGGTCAGATGGACCCAGGGACCCGTTTCTTCGGGCCGGTCTGACAAAGTCGGACCGAGCCTAGACCTAACCAGTCTCCAGATAAAGAAACACTCGTAACTGACAAATCGGGTGTTCGTTCGACACGCCTTCAGTGGAATTGGTATCCCGTTTGGGAAGTAGTCCCTTTGACGTATTCCGGTGGGCCTGACCAAGCCGAGTCAGACCAAGGTACGATCACCCCCGTTTCTTGGAAAGGGGTGTAACTAACAGACTGGGTGCCCGTTTGAAGAACCGTTTGTAGCGCCAAAACCTTTAGGACAAGGCGGTCCTTTTGGTATAATCTACTTGAGTTTTTGATAAATTTGGAGTATAGTCGGGTTGTATCGAAGCCCAATCCAACTGGGCCCTTAGAACTAAAATGATTATAAGTCACAGACCGGGTGTCCGATTGACGCACCGTCTGTCGCGTTGGAACCCTTACAACATGAATGTCCTTTGGGATACTTCTTCATGGAGCTTAGTGGTGGTTGAGGTGAGACCAATGGATTGAGGAGAAGTTCTCCTAGAATCAAGCGTACTATGAGCGGGAATCCAATGGCTGGTAGTGAGGTAGAGGTTGGAGACAGATCATACAGAGGTTAGTACCGATCGATCCTATGTGGGTCATCACTGATCCTATGTGGGTCAGATCCTGCATGGGTTATCACTCAGCGATCTTGTGTGGGTCAGTGCATACCGATCTTGTGTGGGCCCGATCCTGGGTGGGTCAGCGCTCAACGATCCTGTGTGGGTCAGCGCATACTGATCCTATGTTGGTCAGATCCTGTGTGCATCATTGTGGGGGTTAGTACCTATCAACTCTGGGCAGGTCAGATCCTGTGTGGATCATTGTGGGGGTTAGTACCTATCGATCCTATGTGGTTCAGACTCTGTATGGTCAGTAGCAGCGCCTCCTGACAGAATAAGATGATCTAGCTTCATGACTGATCATCTGTACTTCTATACTTCACTAATACCTGCTGTGAGTTGAGTCTTTTTCCTTCGTGGTGATAAATGTGTGGTACTTTTACCTTCATGGTAATATCTTCGTGGTGATACCTGTGTGGTACTTTTACCTTCGTGGTGATATCTTCATGATGATACCTGTGTGGTACTTTTACCTTCCTGGTGATATCTTTATGGTGTTACCTGTGTGGTACTTCTACCTTTATGGTGTTATCTTCGTGGTACTTCTATTTTTGTGGTGTTACCCACATGGTATTTCTACCTTCATGGTGTTACCTTTGTGTTATTCTTCTCTCATGTATGGGATAAGTATATTTTGTGAACTTAGGTATATGTATGGGAATATAGATAAGTAGAGTTGATGACTACTTTGTGCATTGTGATTGAGTTATTGCTTTCTGGGTTTTCCTTTGTTGAAATTTGGGAGACCTTCGGGGGTCTTGGGGTCCCTACTGAGTATTTTTATACTCACCCCTTCACGGGCTTCACCTGCACCTTGTTTTTTATTCTACAGGTGACAGACAATGTTGATCGAGGCTGAGGGAACCAAGACTGGACTGTGCTTAGAGGTGGACCATTTGATATGGTGTGATGCAGGACTACTGATTGTGAGATGTACCTACCCTTCAGGTAGGATCCCCGGTGGATGATCCAGGAGCTATTTTTCTATTTTCAGTTGTACTTGTACTTTCCAATTGGGCTTGTATTCTAAACCCTTTACTTTCAGCACAATTGTCCAATTAGCTTAATGTCCTAATGGAAATTTGGCCGAATGGCCTAATGACCCAATTGGCCAATTGGCCTAATGGCCTAATGGCCTAATATCCTAATGAACTAATAGCCTAATAAACAATTGGACTAATTGGTCTAATGACCAATTGACCAATTGGCCTAATGGCCTATTGGAATAATGACCTAATGGCGTAATTCACCAATTGTCCTAATGGACTATTGGACAATTAGCCTAATGACCTAATGACCAATTGGCCTAATGGCCTAATGGACCAATTACCCAATGGTCCAATGTACAATTAGCGTAATTTCCTAATATCCTAATGGATTTATGTTCTAATGACCTAACGACCTAATGAACTAATGGCGTAAATGGTCTAAATGACCTAAATATCCTAATTGGCCTAATTAGACTTAATGGACTAAATGACATAATTGACCTAAATGGCCTAATTGTCCTAAATGACATAATTGGAATAAATGGGCCAATTTTCTTAATTATCCTAAATGGAATAATTGGTCTAATAGGCCTAAATTTCCCCAAATAGCCTAATTGGCATAAATAGCCTAAATGGTCCAATTGGTCTAAATTGGCCTAAATGGAAGAAATTGACTAAATAAGTGGTCTAATTGGCCTAAATTAGCCTAAATGGCCTAATTATCCTAAATGGACTAAATTAATGGCCTAAATGACATAATTGTCCTAATTAGCCTAAATGACCTAATTGTATTAATTATCCTAAATGAAATAATTAACTAAATGTCTAAATAGACAAATGAAAAAAATAGAAAAATAGAAAAATTACCAAATAACTGAATGAAAAAATAGCCAAATGGATAATTTACCAAACCACCTAACGTAAAAATGAACCTAATAACTAAATGACCAAAATTACCAAGTGACCAAATAACTAAATAATGTAACACAAATATAATTGGATCAAAATTAACATTCAAGAGGAATCCATATCATGACCATGTTTAGAATGCTAATTTTTATGTATTTTTTATGTTATTCTACTTGTATTAAATCTATAATTAAATGTATATTTAGATACTTCTTCATTTTATGGATTTCTTTAAGAGTTGAAATTTTAATCCATTCTAGGTTAATCACTTTAATATTATTCAATAGTGTAGTATTATACTAATCAATGTCATATGTATCAAGAGACATTGGGCATCGATGGTCATGTTCCTTGAGAAAAATTATTTTTCTTGAGTAAGAAGAAAAAAGATGGAAGTGTAGTAAATGCACAAACACAAGAAAATATTGTAAGGTTTTTATTGATATTTTAAATATATATATGTAATTCATAATTAAATATCTTTTTTATATTTTAAAAAGTGTTCCCTGGAGGTCCTATATAAGAAATAAGATGACAACTTCAAGCCAAATGCTCATTTGAGTTAGGTATTAGGCGAGGAGCACCATGGGAGAGTTCGATGTCGATTCGGGAAAATCATCATTCCCAATAGGTATTGGCCCTAATTGGGCACCTCTTAAACCTCTTATAACACCAAGTTGTAAAATTATCATGCATAAGTAGCTGAGGTCAAAAAATAGCTTTACAAGAGCATGAAAGAAGTAAACTAATCACAAGACACTTACTAAAATCTATGTCAGTTATAAGTCCATAAATTATATCATAGACTGATACTACTATTAATTCATGTATAACATTAATACGCTATTAATATAATGTCTAAAGTTATGTCAATTAGGGACCTAATTGTGGTCGAGATGATGGTGGTGGTGATGATGATGATGATGATGCTGGTGCTCCAGATGATGTTGTTGGTGATGAGGATGTTGCTGATGGTAATGAGGATGTGGATGCTGGTGATGGGGGAGATATTAATCCCCTATATTTTTTAGTTAATGGTAAATCAAAATGTGGATGTTTCTTAATGAATTGAATTTATTAGTTTTATGGATGTATATGTATGTTATGGTATTATAAATGGTTTGAAATTTTTTCAAAATAGTTGGTTGAATGCTAAATATACAATATATGCATTGCATAGAATGTGTACAGTGGTTTGTATTTTATTTACAAGTTTAGGATGGTATGGAAGGGATGCTACTTCCAAATGGGGAAAATTAACCATACCCATGATTCTCCTAATTGTGGGTATATAGTTTCTTCTAGTAAAATTTATACCCATGGTTCTCTTAACCGTGGGTAGGATAAAACTTCCTAGGCTATACCCACGGTTCTATAGAAACCATGGGTATAGATATATACCAATGGATACATAAATTATAGTTTATAATATATCATATTTATTAATTAAATATATCATTATTACCACCCATATAAGGTAGAAATGAAAAATGAATCACATTGCTTCATGGAGGTAGTAGTCCACATGTACGCAAGAGCGATGTTATTATTTTCCAACAATTAGGAAGGTAAAAAGGTAGATATTATATTATAATTATAGAAGAATAATTATTTCATAAATATCATATATAAACTTTAAACCCATCATAATAACCATTCATGAAAGATTGTGATGGAAAATGAATTGTATCACTGCGTGGAGTTGCTAGTTCACATGTGTGTAGAAGCGACACTTTCACTTCCCATTTGATGAAAAAGAGGGTGAATAATGGTAGTTTCATGATCATAATAACATTTTAATATATTAAGGACACTTAATTTATTATTTTATGATGAATACCATAGATCTATAAAAGGTATAAGAATAAATAAATTCAAAGTGGTTGGGTAGGAAGATTACCTCTTCTTCGATAGGCCTCCTTTAGATCCTTCTTAAAGAACCTTGGAATGGTCTTTTAAGAAGAAAAACACATATAATTAATGGTTAGGGAATTTTATAAGATAATTTATTAGAGTTTTTTCTAACTATATGACTCAAAGTGATTTAAATAAAAGATAGGAGTTTCCTTTTATAAGGGTATAAATATACATACTTGGAATTACTAAAAATATTAAAATATAAATAATTTATTCTCAAGAAAAATGCTTCCAAATGACTATATATTAGAATATAAAAGACTTTAAGGTATAAATATAACTATTAAAATAAATTTATATAGGTCTTGGTGTCATTTTAATCTTTATATTTTGTTTTAACCCCTCAGTTAACCGATTTTAATCTTAACTCTGGTAAAGACTTTTTTTATATTAAAGGGTTATAATTTTACTTCTAAAGTAACAATTATATCATAAATTACCAATATTTAATATATTTTACCATTTATCATCCTAATTGTATTATTTAAATATTTTTTTATGTTTAAATAATTTAATATTTTTTTTCATAAAATATTATAACTTTTATTTTTAAACTATTCAGATAATTTGACTTTAAAAACTACATGAAAATAATGAAATTTAAATCTAAACCTTTAAAATATCTATAATACGTTATATTAATCTATAAAATTCATAAGGTACTATAAATCACCCAAAAAATATTACTTTTAATAATTTTAATAATATTTACATGTTTTTTACTACTTGCACAAGCATCATGTTGGTGTTGTGCAGAATTTTAAGGTAATTATTTAATCACTAAAAAATAAAAATAAATTTATATGAAAAAAATTAATTTATATTTAAAATAAATATTTAGAACCTAAATTATACTTTTTTTATCCTTAAATAAATTTTTTAGATATATTAAATTCTAGAGAGTGTCATTTTGGAATTTTCATTACTTAAAATAATATAAATTTAATTATCAAGGGAAAATAACATAAAAATGAAATATATTTAAATTTGGGATGTCCATAGTCTAATTTCTTCCATATAATGAGATAAAGGAAAGTTTTCGGTTGATTTTGAGACCATATCTCATGGTTTTAACCTTGTTTTACACATTTTACCCTTACCGAGTTGACAAATATTTAACATGACTACTATTTATAATAACAAAAAATAAAATGGATCTATTTAACAAATTTTAACCTCCAGATTCACAAAATTTAATTCATTTTTTATGTTTCAATTTCTATAAGTGTAAGAAATTCATTTTAAAATAAGTGTGAAAAATGTGATTAAATTACATTTTTAAACATAAAACTGGATTTATTAATATCCCATATCTAGAAAAAAATTAGATTAATTTTAATTTTTTTTATTGGATATATAATACACAAATTAATTAAAATTATTCACTAATAGTGAATAATTTAACTTATTAAGATAAAAATACATTGCATGCATAAAATTGTTTTTCATAAAAAGATCTCTTTTACTTTCAAATGTTTTTTATTTCCATTCCTAATAATTTGATAATAAATGAATTCATTTTATAGATGCATAAAGAATAATTTTTCTATATTTTAGTTAGTTCTATTCATACCCACCAATCTAATGGCTATGAGATAAATCTCACATTAAATAATAATATTTCAAGAGTATAACACAGTTTATTTAAAATCCGTGTTGCGTGTAAAACAAGATATCAAATAAATCAAATTTATTTATAGAAAACAATATCATAAAATATAAAGGGTTTACATTATACCCCCCATTAAAATTAATTTATCCCTCAAAATTCTTCCACTCTGATACAAACAAATGAGGATATCTGTATTTCATCACATCCTCGGGTTCCCAAGTAGCTTCTTCGAATTTCTGATTCCCCTAGAGAAATTTTACTAGGGGAGTAGTGATGTTTCATAACTCTTTATCTCTATGATTCAAGATTTATATTGGATGTTATTCATAATAAATACCAGTCTTGAGTGGTATGGCCTATGAGTTCATCACATGCGATGGATCGGGGATGTACTTCCTTAGGAGAGATACATGGAACACATCATAAACTTAAGATAGGTTTGGTGGAAGCACTAAGTGATAAGATAATGTCCCCACTTGATTAAGAATTTCAAATGGGATAATATAACCAGGGCCCATCATTGCTTTCTTTTCGAATCTTGAAACCTTCTTCCATAGAGAAATTCAAAGGAATGCCTTCTTACTAACCTCAAATTCCCAATTTCAATGATGACTGTCAACATAAATTCTCCATCAACTTTGAGCTTCCATGATGTGATGTTGAATGGTTCTAAATTTCTCTATCATTTCCTCATCTATCTTAGGTCCTAATAACTTTCTCTCTCCACCTTTATCCCACCATATTGGAGTTATACACTTCTTTTCAGATAAGTACTTGTATTTTTGGCTCTATAAAAACCAACATTAAAGTCCTTGGGGAAGGATTTTTACATCATTTTTTTATTAAACTATGGTAAAATCCAACTTTTAACATTCATTTCTGAGAAATTTACGTTAAAATTCATCATAGAAAACTTTTAACATCAGTTTTTTTCATAAATCGATGTTAAAAGTAAATTTTCACATAGTTTTTTCTGAAAAATGATGGTAATAATTTTTCCAAGTTTTATTTCATTTTAAAAGCTTCAATTTTCGTGTTCATGGATCTAAATTAGACTTATAGATAAAATGTTATGGATTTTGAAAGTTGATTATCTCTAAACAAAGTCTTAGAGAAGTCCAACTTTTGATAACCATAAATTTTGATCCGCAAATATTTTTGATCTCCACAACCAGTAAAATAGAAGCTTAAAAAATTAACTATAAATTATTTAACATTTTTAATGTCATTTTTTTAAAAAACAATTTGAAAATTTATTTTTAACATCAGTTCTTGAAAAATAAACGTTAAAATTCCTCATAGAAGACTTTTAACATTGGTTTTTTCATGAGATGACATTAAAAGTAATTTTTCACACTATTTGTTCAAAAAAATGACCCTAATAATGTTGAAAAATTTGTATATCATTTTTGAAGCTTCTATTTGAGTGGTTGTGTAACTAAAATGGACTTACATATGAAAAGTTATGGATGTTCAAAGTTGATCATCTATAAATGAAGTCTTAGAGAAGTCCAACCTCTAACGACCATAACTTTTGATCTGAAACTTTTTTTAAAGTTCACAACTATTAAAATCTAAGATTTAGAAATAAAATAAAACTTGTTAAAAATTATTAACATCCGTTTTTTGAAAAACCTACATGAAAACATACTTTTAACACTAGTTCCATAAAAAATGATTTTAAAAGATAGTTTTTCATGTTAGTTATCATAATATCAATGTGAAAAGCTAGTTTTTTTAGATTGGTTTTATGACTTGATATGTGAACAAAGAAAATTTTAATGTATATTTTGATATAACAATGTTAAAAACTATTATATAACAATGGTTATCATAAAACTGACATGAAATTTAAAATTTAATATGCCACCAACGCGAAATTCCAATTTTTTTATAGCGCATCATCAAAATTTTCAATTGCTGTCTAATATTTTGAATACCATGTTTTCTTTTAATATTTCATTTATATGTTTTTAATCTCCAAATTTATTAATTTCACAACCAATACTTTCGATCATCATCATTCCACTGACTCAACTTGTTTGATCTTCATCATCAATCCACTAATTCTTCTTTCAGCGATCCTGTCATGATATTTTTTATTATTTTTCAATGATTTAATTTTTTTATAATTAGTTTTTATAATATATTTACTAGTTAATGATTCCTTTTTTATTATAATGAATAATATTTCTTTGTATCATGGTAAAACAACAAATATTCCTTTGGGTTTTAAAATTCCTTCTAAGCTAAAGCTTTGGTTGCCTCAAGAGATCATTCCACGGATGAAAATTATATCCACTAATACATCAAAAACCATGAAAATTTTGTTAAAGATTTAATTTTTTTTTATATTTCATATTGTTTCTATGATATGTTTCTATTTATCAATCTTCTATTTTCCATGGATAGAGTAATCAACATTCTAATAAATATTTATTGATGATTATCATCATAACATTGAATGATCCTTGTTTATTTCATCTCTATAAGCATAAAATATTTATTTTATCATGTGGAATAATATTTTTTCTTATTGATTCTACAAATTAATTGTGTATAATTTTGTAAAAACTCAAATAATATTTTTTGAAACAAATATTTCTCACATCTGTTTTTAGAAAACTAACATGAAATACCTATTTTGCATGTTGGTTTTTAAAAAACCGACATGAAAAAGGTTTTTAATGTCATTTAAGAAATAACAGATTTTAAGATGTCATTTCATGTTAGTTTTTTAAAAACTGACATGAAAAATCATAAAAAATATATTTTTAATGTGAGTTTTAATATCAAACATTAAAACACATATTTAAAATTTCACCATCAAAGACATCACCACCAGAATTGATGTTAAAAATAGAAAAAACCCAACATAAATACCCTATTTTATACTAGTAAGAGTAAGGTCTTGATCCCAACAACATTTTAAATCCATAAAATAATATCTCAGTATATCCTCTAGGGTTTCAATTGTTATCTCAGACTGACCATTAGTTTGAGGATGATAAGCAGTATTAAAACTCAATTATGTATTGAGAGCCTGCTGAAGACTTCATAAAAAAATTAAGGCAAATCTTGAATACTAATCAGATACAATAGAATTTAGATCTCCATGTACCCTTACCACTTATTTAATATATATTTTGGCAATCTTATCAAGTATAAATCTTCTCTTATAACAACAAAGTGTGCTACTTTCGTATGGCGATCAACTACAATCCAAATAGCATTATGGCCTTTAGACATTTTGGGGAGTCCAATGAAAAAATACATGGTGATTTATTAAAATTTACATTCTTTTATGGGTAATGGTTGTAACATCCCCTTAAACTTATATTTCTTAGCCTTAACTTGTTAAATTACAAAGCATCAAGTTACATACTCTACAATATCTCTTTTCATGTTGTCCTACCAGAAATACTCTTTCAGATTTCCATACATCTTCGTAATTCTTGGATAAATAGATTATTATGAACTATGGGATTTATCTAATGACTCCATATTCAAATATGTTATGGAATAAACACGTACACAACTTTTAAACCTTTTCATTCTATCATAATAAAGGTTGAACTTAGGTACATTTATGACCTTCTTCTGTAATTCCACATCTTCCTTTTATGCCTCTTTAATCCTAATATGGATAAATGGTTGAACACACATTTGATTAAGATAATATTTCCCCCATTCCTTCAATATTTATAGATCTATCCTTTATAAATCTAGAAATATTGGATCTTTTTTGATCCTCATCATATATAATCTAGCATGATCTTTTAAACTTCAAACATCAGACACCTTGTTCTCTTTCCCTAGGGGTAATGTATTGAGATTTCATAATATTTAATCGGATCCAAACATATTCTATGGAACATGTTCAGATATTTTTGAGTGAATATATACTTTAAACTTTTGTGATCACTATATATATCACAAATTTTTCTGTAAGGATAATGCCTCCGTATCTTTAATGCCATAATTATCACAGTTAAATCCAAATCATATGTTGGGTAATTTTTCTCATGAACCTTCAATTGGACTGAGGCATAATCTATCACCATATCATTCTATATGAGAATTCATCCCAATACATTATTTTATGCATCACTATAGATCACAAACCCTTATTTACTATAGGGTAATCTAAGAACAAGTGCACTAATTAGCCTTCTCTTCAGTTCCTTGAAATTTTCATCACATTCATATGTGCAAGGGAACCTAGATACCTTATGAGTTTACATAATGGGTGGATCATATAGATGTGATAAATTATCCAAAAATCATTGATAATATCTATCTAAACCAATAAAACTATGGATCTTGGTCATAATGATTGGTTTTGGTCCAACTACCATTTGTAGCACCTTGACCCATTTAGCCACCCGAATAGTCTTACGAGCCGAGTACCAATGGACTTAAGAGCGCCTCCCCACATGATAAAGAATATTGACTAGCAGTGAGGGTATAAAGAGGTGATAGTGGAGAGACTATACCCTGTATTGATGATATAATAATGGTCCAATTATATATAATATGTAGTGTAAAAGAAATTCCCATAGACACTAGACCAATAACCCACCCATAACGGAAGCACACATAATAGTAGTAGAAGAAATAATAATAAAAAATATCAATACCATTTTCAAAATTAAACACCACAACATACCATTTGTAGATACTAAAATAGAACATGCATAAATATCATGCCTTAAAAGGAAATAAATAGAAGGTTCACCCATGGCCGACCTCAGTACGTACATAGAATAGCATAATGATACAGAAAGAAAACAAAAATATAAACTCTAAATGAGGTAATAAAAAAAGGTACCTTACCTTTTATCCAATGAAAAATCAACCACTAAGATCCATATCCTAATCCTGAACCTTCACCTTATCGCAAAGGAAGAAAATATGCACACATCATGAAGGCCCCATGTAGGGTGTGAGAAAGAATCTTAGTAGGACACTACCAAAATGAACCCATCCTATATATGTGACTATACAGGTGTGCATAAATAATAAATATGACAACACGACACCAAATAATAACAATAACCCACTCCCCTTATGCTCGGCAGCCACAAGGGAGGAATCACCTGCTTTAACCACTGCCATAATAACATAGTGGAGAGGATCCTTAGCCTAAGACTAAGGTACCCTCTGATGTAAACTATCCTAGGTGAACCCTCAGGTTCTACCTCTAATAAAATCATCCAATAACTCATTCCAACCAACAAATCATGTCCAACAATATTCAATGTCCCAAAGGCACACCCTAATAATCAAACACCTAATCTCATAGACCTCTACTCATAAGAAACACCATTGGCTCATAGCATAATGTACAAGGAACAACGATGTTTTCCCTCCATGTAATATAACCATCGACTCAATATCTGATGCCCTAAGGAACGATGATGTCCATACTCCCAAACAAGTCCTGTACTAACAACCTCAAGTATGATGAGCCTCAGCCCCCAACCAGCAGTCTCAACACTGTCAACTACTAGCTCCTCACCATCCTCATGGATTTCTATGACATGAACCTATGACCAATTCCATAATATACAACTACAAGAGGCCTCTACCCACACAAATGGTCAATACCACCTCATAATCTGAGTCCTACTATATGCACACAACTCCAAACAACGCATTGGCCAAAACAGGTGAGAAACAATCCCAAAATAAGTCCCTAAGACACACTAATCTATCACCTCATGCCCTTGTGTCTATTTAAATCAATCTTATGGACATTTCCACTCAATATAACATGGGCCTCACCCATAGCTCGACAATATCATCACCTCATCCTAAAATTAAAAGAATATCTTTTTGCAGCATACTCAATGCATCATAATCTAATGTCCTCACACAAATATCTCAGAAGAAATGTGATATTTTGGTTAACAAATACTAGATTAAAGAATTCAACATCCCCTAAAGACCAAAAATAAATAAAATTTCCGTTATGATATGATTGTGATGACTTTTTAACTCAATAATAAACCCATTTCTTACACAATGAGAAAAATTAGAAGCATAACCATCTTGTAACCTCAAATATATAATCCATTGATGGAATAATAAATTAATTTCTTTAGAAAGCATTTCAAATACTTTTGGATTCGTTAAAATATGTGATCTTTCATCTTCAAATAATTTATGTTTAGGAAGTCTGAAAATTTAGGCAAGATCTTATTGTGCCTTTACATTATCTTTGGTCTTACCAGGTGTGTCCAACATGGTATAAAATATGTTATCTATTTTTTTCTCAATATGAATTATATATAACATGTGACAAACCAAAAAATCAGACTAATATAAAAGGTCCTAGAAATACCCCTCTTTATCAAATTATGAACTCTCCCAAAACCATTTATTTTTTGTCCATTTATGATTTGTCCAAAAGTAATAGGAGGTAATACACAAATGATAGTTTTTACCTGAATAATGAAGAGATCTACTAGAACTTCATCACTTTGAATTATACATTTTTTAAAATTATTTCTATTCTTTCAAAAAGCATGATATATAAGAAGAAATATCTGATTACAATCAAAATAACTAGTATTTATCCCATTTCCAATCATAGACACTTTGTTCTCATCCATGCAGTATGAAAAATATTTTAGACAATGCTTACTCCATCTAGATACCATACCATACATAAAAAAGTCACTGATCATCCACATTAATGAAACCCTTAGTATAAAATTATAATATAAAACTATATTAAATGCAGTTACACTATTGTTCTATAATAAAATTAACTCATCAATTAGTGGATTCAAATAAACATTGATATTATTCTTTGAATGTTCTATAATTAATAGTTCCATATATATATATATATATGGTCCCTTCATTATCATCCAAAGAGGTAAGTTTCACAGAGTAATGAAAATAGGCCAATAAGAATATTGATTGCCGTAAGCACCAAATAGACAGAAACCAACATTAAAAAGACCCGACCATATGTTATGAGGTTTTGAAGAATTATAAGGATTCATATGATCAAAGTGTTTCCATGAATCACCATCACATGTAATATTTATGCTTTTACTGATGAAAATATTTTATTTATGAAATGCCATCAATGTAGCTATGTTGTGAGAAATAAATAAACATTATAAATGGGGTGTAATTGGAAAATACCTCAACAATTTCATAATAAATATAGAATTTCATTATTGTGACTCTTTATACCTCGATTCTTTACATGTTGGAAAATTAACTAATGAATCATAATCACCATAATATAAAGCGTATTCATTTGAGCATGCATGGATCTTTTTTACAAATAAGACCCAAATTATGGACCAACCACTCAATTTTATAGATGATTGTATGTAATTTATTTCCATCTGGAAAAAAATATTTAACCAAAGATAATATTTGATTGAAGAAACTATTTGAAAATCCAAAATATGATTTAATAGCTATAAATTTTGTAACGATGTCAAGTTTTCTCATCTAAAATCCCAGATATAAGGTCTCCTCAATATATTTCCAAAAATTATAAGATTTAGAAGGTTCAAATTTAGGATTTGGAATATCATTATATGTTGTTATTTCTTGAATAGATAGTCCAACAACCTAATGTAATAAACTCTCAAATGATAGATCTAGAACCATTTTTTTATTTTTTTTCTGAATTCTGTTCACCATGTTGAAACCTAAAACATAATATTTTTAAAAAATGAAACGTAGTAGATGAAGTAGAATATTTTTAAATGATTCTAATATCCCAATATCACATTTATTATATGTATATTTAATTATTCCTTTATATTTTTTTTTGAATTCAATGATTCAAATGATATAAATGTTTCAACACCCTCAATATAGATAAGATTTATACGAGATCTATTGTTTTTTTTTGTGATGATTTATCCAATCACGATCACATAATAGAAACCGGTTTCTACTTTCTTAGACCATAATTATTTATAAAAAAAATAAAAAAATAATAAATATTACTCATTACGACTAATTATGATTTTTATTATTTTTTAACACTTTGGAATATTATATGGAATATTTTCAGAGTGACGCACTAAGTTAGCATGAGATTCCAGAGCCCATAGATGCTCGATGTTGATATAATAAAAATATTAAATATATTATATCACACACATGATATTTTCACAAAATAATGAAATATATTTTGAATGGTGTCTTATGTTGAAATTTTGAGACCATCTTTAGGCATGAAATGTGGGGTTAACCTAGGTGATTTATAACATTTGTGCTTGTCGGGTGTTTGGTAAAATCGCATGCGAGTGTAATTCATTTAATACTTTTATTATAATTATTTACAAAAAAATTAAAGTATATCCCAAACAGTGTATCGTATGAGAAATATAAGACCACTGTTAGGTTCCAGATGCAGGTTTTACTCTAGGTGCAACATAAAATTTTTGTACGTTGGGTGTTTGATAATATCACACACAAGAGTAATTCATTTTATATTATTATTATTATATTTTTTTACAAAAAATTGAAGTCACTCCCAAAAAATATATCATATAAGAAATATAATACCATCGTTAGGTATAAGATACAAGTTTTACCCTAGATGAGATATAACATTTGTGCATGTCGGGTGTTTGGTAACGTCACACATGAAGGTAATTAATTTAATATTTTTATTATATTTTTTACCAATAATTGAAGTATCTCTTGAATGGTGTATCATATGAGAAATATGAGATCATCATTAGATCTAGGATACTGATTTTACTCAAGGTGTGACATAACATTTTTATGCATCGAGTGTTTGGTAACATCGCATGCAAGAGGAATTCAATTAATATTTTTATTATAATTTTTTACAAAAAATTGAAGTATATCTCAAATAGTTTATCATATGAGAAATCAGAGACCACCATTAGGTCCAGGATGTGGGGTTTATCCTAGACGTGATATAACATTTATGTGCATCGAGTGTTCGGTAACATCACATGCAAGGATAACCTTTTTAATATTTTATTAATATATATATATATATATATTAAAAATTATCATAATTTACTAAAATTTAATAATTATTAATATTTTTAATAATTACTATATTTTTAATAATTATTTCAAATTTTTAAAAATTTTTGGAATTTTTTATATTTTTTTTCAAGTAATTAAAATTTTTTACTCCTAAGTACATATGTTTATTATCTAAAACTAAATATTAATTAATTTTAGATAAAATTTATCAAAACATATTTATTATGACTATTATTTTTGTTCATTTCAATGAAACTCAAGAATGAGTATACAATAAAAAAATATACTTAAAACATTTACGAACCTTCATAAATTTTTCTATGTTTAATTAGATCCTTTATTAATTAGGAATCATTATAACTAATTTTTTATTATATATTATTAATTTCATTAAAATAATTTTTTTAATTTTTTTTATAAAAAATGATTTTAATATAGATACATTTTGTTGAAACATTTTCTTTAAATTGATTTTCTCATCATTTCTAAAAAACACCCATTTTTATTTATTTCATATGTTATATATATATATGCATATGTATATATATATGTGTGTATGTGTGTGCGTGTGTGTGTATTACCAGATTTATTTATCAAATATACACACATCAAATATTTTTTTACACATTTTTTAAACAAATATACAAATCAAATCTTTACATACATACATACATACATACGTACATACATACATACAGACACACACACACACACATATTTGAAAAAACATGTATATATGTATATTAACATGTTATATATATATATATATAAATTTACAAAAATATATTCAAATGTTTTAAATAAATAAAAACCAATCATAATATAACAATCAAACATGGTTTAACATCATGAACACAATCCAAGAATTATCATAATTCATCAAAAAATTATATCTCTGTAAACATGTAATATAATTGGACAATTAAATAGATTTTTGTAAACTCTATTAACATTTATATAAATATGAGTCCATTCTATAATATTCATATTTTCAATAGTAACATAAAATAATAAATCTATAATAACCCTAAATACCAAACAGAAAAACCAATTAAATATAATGGTTGAACATTGGAAAAAATACCTCAAATTAATTAGAATAAAACCATGTGGAGTCAATGGACACCAAAATAGGGAATAATAAAATCATAGTAACCCTAAATAGAAAATAAACCATAAAAATTGGGAATTTTTTTTTGACATAGGGTTTGAACAAACTAATTTATGAAAGATTGAATAGGAAATAGAAAACCATATTAAAGAGAAGAGAAGAGAAATCTATACCTAGGGGATTCAAACTAAAAAATACAAGAAATTGGGTATGATGGATGATTTTGGGAGGGGGAGTTTGAGGGATGTGCGAGCACACTATGCATAAAGGGGGAGAAACATGAAAGAGGGAGGAGAAAAGAGGTCACCTAATTTTAATAAATCATTAATTTCAATGGGTTATTAACAATTGATTTTATTTTATCACTAATGGTTTTTTTGAAGGACCTTTTTCGATGGGTAATAAATCCTGTCATAAAAGATTATGGAAGGATTTATTTTATTTATGGATATAGTAATTCATTATTATTATCCATTGTAACTAAGTTTCCTACAGGATGGAACAAATTCACACCAAAGATATTTGTGATTGATTTTATTTTTTCCATTTCAAATAGCTATTATTTACGATGGAAAATTATGTCTGTTGCAAATAAATTTTTCTTTAGGGCCATTTGTGATGGGTATCTTACCCATCACAAATAACCCTTCACAATTAACATTTTTTCAAGTAGTGATATATTTGATGTTGATTTTCTCTATAACTATTTTAGAGAAACACCACTTTTGAAAAGGAATCAAGACCCATATAATGGATGTGATTCCCATAGTTCATCATCATCATTTCAATTTTTATTCAAAAAAAGTGTTTACAAAAAAGGCATCTCTAAGGAGGCCGAAAATAATGCAAACCAAGGGCATATCCCCGAATCAGGTTCACCCCCTTAGGTTTCAATTGAGAACCACTAGAAAAGAAGGTGACTGAGTTGACGTCACTCGCCAGAGATGCCAAATGATCCACCACTTTGTTTCCCTCTCTCCATGTATGAGTAACTTTTGTGCTCTTGGAAATTAAGGCTTTTCATTCCCTAATTGTGTAAATGATAGGCCAGGGGCAAAGAACTTTTCATTAGAGTGCATCGTGGATGACCCAGGAGTCCGTATCCACCTGCGATAGACTGAATCCTCTCTGGATGCACATGGAGAGGCCTGCAAGAACTGCTTTTTCCTCTGCCTGTTGGGAGAAACCATTCCTAAAATTCGCACAAAAGGCCATCACCACACTCCCCGCCTCGTCCTGGACAGACCCTCCCCCTCGCATCATCCCCTGCTGGCATGACCCATCAACATTCAGCTTCAAACCCTCCTCTGGCGGATGCCACCACACCCAGTTCCCCTGCCTCCCGAATTGCGATACCAGGACCAGCCCTCGAGCCCCATACATAGCCCGCAACACTGGCGCGTCCTTCCAGTCACCTGCAAGGTGAAACCAATCCACCAATATGAAGCAAACCCTAGCGACGATCGCCCTGCCCGAGGATTCCACCTCCTCGAACCTCGCCCGGTTCCCAGCCTGCCACAACGCCCAGCATCCTGCACTCTGGGTGACAGCCCACGCCCCCTTCTCTTTCCCAGTCGTGTCCACTTCCTGGAACCAGCCGGAAAGAAAGTCCTCAATTTTCTCCACCATGAGGGACAACCCAAAGAAACCACCTATGAAGCCCCACACTGCACGAGCCCAATCTCCTTCTACAAAGATGTGAGACAACGTCTCCTCATGGGGACCTTCACAACAGATGCACCGAGAGGCCATACTAATCCCCAGGCACTTGATATTATCATCAGATAGTAGTGTGCCATTCTTTATCCTCCAGGAGAGGAAATTGAACTTAGTCAGAAGGGCATTATACCAAATCCAGCCACTCCACCCTGTAGGTTGTCCCTGGGGGATGCTAATCCTACAAAAATCTTTCAACGAGAACTTCCCCGTAGGAGCAGGTGTGAAGACACAATGGTCACGCTCCGCGCTGGTATGGATAGAGTCAAATATCTCACGCTGATCAACATCCAAAATGTATCTGAAGAAAGAAGGGTACTGCGTCATCTCCTTGAAAGTGATAATGGGCGCTGGACATCTGGGATATCCGAGTATGCTACCCGACCAGTTATGATGCTAGAACAGAATGTTGCCCTCCCCAAAGATCCACCGAGAGAGCTGAACCATGTCTGGAATAATGGTGTTAACCACCGACCACAAAGGTGATCCACTCGCCAGAGAAAGGCCAGCACTGCCCCTGAACCTACCCAACACGAGGCTCCCCCACAAAGACTGCTCTTCAATGACCTCCCATTCCAACATCACATGCATATAATGGATCGTGACATCTAAGATCTTCACATTGATCCCACACTCCCGAGTAGGCCGAGCTATCTTCCTCCAGGAGACCCAATGCCTCTTCCCCTCCGAAGCTACATCCCAGATAAACCGAGCCAGCATCTTATCAATAGATCTGACAACCCCCTTCGGAACATTAGTCTCTAAAAGTGCATGGATAGGAATGGCCAAGAGAACACTATTCACAAGTGATATGTGACCTCCAAAAGATAGAAACTGGTTTTTCCAGTTCAGGACACGCCCTGAGATCTGACTCACCACCCGGTCAAAGTCCCTTTTCCTCATCCTGCCAGCCAACACTAGAGTCCCAAGATATTCAAAGGGAAACGACCCCTTCCTCATACCCAAACAAGAACCCAAATACATTTCCCTACTCCTGGAGAAATCCTTGGACACATAGAATTCACTCTTCTCCATGTTGATGATTTTCCCACTCCAGTGACAATGCTTCTCTAGAATCTTTGTAATGACCCAATTTTTTTTTGAATAAATCTTGTTTCCTAATTTTGTGTGTTATTTTATTTTACACTCAAAAAAACCGTTTCATTTGATAACATGAGTATAATTAAAATGAGACTGTTGGGTTTCGACTGTTATATGACCATTGGTCAATATAACCGTTGGAAGCTAAATGTTGTGATTATTGTCTCTAAATACAAGTGATCTTGGTTAATTAATATAGAAAGAAGATTTGATGGCCTCATCCAGTAGTCTCGAGCCAATCGAAGCCCATCTAACAGAACTTGGGAAAGAGGTAGCACCATTGGGCTTTGCTCTGGACCAAACCCAAGCCAAAATTCATCGTGTGAAGCTAGAATGGAACCACCTTCGCGAGAAGTTCAAGATAATAGAAATAAATACTCGGGCAATGTTGGCCAAGCCACCCCAAGATTCTATCACCCTAGCACACCTTACTCTTAGGTCCTATGCTGGTGTTATATGGGGCTATGTAATGAGACCGTAACTGCCTTGTGTAATCCTTTGTTTTAAATAAAAATTGTGATTTATTCTTATGATGAAGTTTGTGAATTTTCAAATGTCTAGATAAATATAGTATGCATATTTTTGATGAATTGTAGAAAAAGGATATTTGAGAATATTTATGTAAACCTTAAATAATTAATTATGTGTAATGATTTTCAAAAAATGGTCTTCTAAAATTATGTTCAGTACAAAATTTAGAGTCTAATAAGATCAACTTAATTTTTGATGAATAGTAAATTACGAATAATGATTTTATGCTTAGGATTAGTAATGTGACCAAATGGAATAGTAATCCCACTTAAAGAAAGTATTAATATAATCTAGGAACCTTGATTAAGTAATGCGATTCAATAAAATAGGTAAATAACAGTTTCATAAATTATTAGTCAAGTATTAGTTTTTTCAGGTGAATAGTGTTTTTTAATTATAAATTAAATTAAAAATATTTAGAAAATTATTTTTATAAAATGGAATTTATTTCTGAACTAAGAGCATCGATATTATGTTAAGGTATTTTTTGGGGATTTTTCTGAAAAAATGAATTTTCAGTGAATAGTGTATTTACTTAAAAATTAAATTAAAAATATTTAGAAAATTATTTTTATAAAATGGAGTTCATTTTTGAAATCAGAGTATCGATATTTGGTTAAGGTAAATTTTTTGGATTTTTCTGAGAAAGTTGAAGGGATTCTTTCACCCTTCTCATTTTCAAGTTCTATTTTCATGTCAAGTATTTCAAGTTCCATTTTATTATGTTGGGGTATGATATCTATATCTATCATACTGATATTTTATGTTCATATGATGAGTGACCCTATTTGATCTTGTCAATTCTCTTTTTGAAGTTTTAAGTGACGCCGTTAGGCTGCCGAATTTTCATAAGAGAAATCTTATTTTTTTCTTCTTTCCATGTTTTTCATTTCATATGGTATGGATTTAAAATTTCATTACCATGTTCTTATATCCTTTATATCCTGTCCCTATACTATTTTATGGATCATTTCTGAGTGGGTGACCCATGTCCCCTCTCTTTTCAATGTTTTCTAAAACCTCGCAACATAGCCGTTATGCTGCCAAATTTTCGTCTCAAAATGTCTCTCTTTTTTTTTCTAAAATTATTTTATTTTATTACATGGATACTCAAATATCTTTATTCTATAGGGGTATTCACATATATCTCAAAATTTTCTATTTTAATTCTGGGATTTACATAAATGAAAACCACTTTCCTTTTTTGTGGGTTTAAAATGACATAAAGACCATGTCTTAAAAGCAGTTTTTAAAAAGTTATGATTATGAAATGAAACCCATTTATTTTATGCTATATGGGTTATTTATGAAATGTTTGATGATGATATATGTGGCTCACATTATGAAAAAGACAAATTTAAGGGTGCACCTGGATAGCTCTCCAATGCATTGGGTAATGATGTAACCACTAGAGATTACAATTTTAACGATACCTTGGTGAATAAACTTGGTAATTTCAAATGACACCTTGGGGGTGGACCTTTTTGATATGTTTATGATTTTATAAGTTAAATTTTATATCCACATCTTAAAGTTATGAAATAAGTTAGTTTTATTATGATATGCCTCATGATTTCCTTCTCATGCCTTAAAGTTCTTTTTCACGACTTTATTGATGTATCTCAAGTTCACATGTTAAATGTTTCCCCTTGTTTCCCTTACTGGGCCTTCTGCTCACCCCTTTCTTTTGATGTATGTCCCCAGGTTATGAGATGTAGTAATGAACCTAGGATGAACATAAGGAGAATCCTTTAAAGTGTTTAAGAATAATGTTTTATGTTTTCATGTTTTAAGTTCCTAGTTTCCAAGACACTAAACCTTAAAGATCCTCGGTTTTGTAAAATGTAATGAAAAGTTATGTTATAAAAAGGCGGATGTCATAATCTTGATTATACCATACACCGATTTCCTCCCCCCATTGCTGAAAATAATGGTGTCATCCGCAAACATCAAGTGCGATATAGATGGTAATCCCAACTTCCTTCTGAAAGGCTGAATATCCCTATTAGACAGCCCTCTATTGATCATTCTGCTCAGTGTGTCCTACACAAGGATAAAAATTCTCAGTGAAAGAGGGTCGCCCTGATGAAGACCACACACTGACTTGAAGAAACCATGATTTCTCCCCTTGAAGGAAATGGACAGCCAAACAGAGCTGAAGCACCTGAAAATGATATCAGTGGCCTAGTTGGAAAAACCCATCTTGTTCAGGACTCTGTTGATAAAGCCCCATTCAACTCTGTCATACGCCTTATTCATATCCAGCTTAATTTCTATTTTGTTCCCACGAGCTTTTGTGTTAATGTCTTTCAACATCTCCTGAGCCAAAGCAACAACTCCCTGGATCAAGCGATCCTTCACAAAACCATGCTGCTCCAGAGATATCCATCGGGGGAGAAGGCCTGACAAATACCTATTGATAATGATTGCCAAAATTTTGTAAGGGAAGTTACACATGCTCACCAGCCGGTAGTGGAAGAGGGAAGAAGGGTCCTTAACCTTTGGTAAGAGCACCAGAGTTGTAACAGCTGCAATCCTAAGCAAGCTTCTACCTCTGAAGAAATATTTAATGGAAAAGAAAACATCCCCCTTCACCACCTCCCACAAGCCGCTATAAAAGGATCCGGGGAAACCATCGGGACCTGCCACACTTTCATGATTGAGGTTCACTATAGCTACATAAATCTCCTCCTCCTTTGGGATGCCCTCCATCATTTCATTGTCTCGGTTCGACACCTGGGACATAATTCCCTCCCAAAACTCCTCATCCCCATGCAGGTATCCCTAGCTCATATTGGAATTCAGGCCAGCAAGAATATCCTTAAAGAAAGAAACTGCTAGCCCCCCGATCACTTCCCAATCATCCGTGAAGGTACCATCATCAAGCTCCAGATTCAGAGCTACCAAGAACCCCCTATCCCTAATGCATGCATGAAAGAAAGCAGTATTTTTATCACCCTCCTTGAGACATTTTATTCTCAATCTATCCCTCACCCTACGATCCTGGGAGAGGATCGTGACAACTAAAGAACTTTTATTCTCAGATATCTCCCCGAAGGCTTTTTCATCCCAGGACTCCTCAATACTAGCCTCAAGGCGATCAATGTCTCTATTAAGCGACTCCAGCTCCTGATCCATGGGAGGGATGCTCTCAGCCCACGTACTAAGGTCATTCTTGAGGCGGCACAATTTCATATGCAGAGCCATCCAAGAGTGGCCTTGAATTAGACCCCCCCAGCACGACTCGACAATTTGCTGATAGCCTGGACAACTCTGCCAATGAATCATGTACCTGAAACTCTCTTGCACCGATATTCTCCTATCCATAGTCAGCATCAACGGATAGTGGTCAGAAATTCCATGAGTCAAATGTACTACCTTCGAATTGGGGAGCATCGAGATAACCTAAACATTGGCCACACAACGGTCAAGCCTGCTCCAACATCGGTTACCTCCCTGCCTATTGTTGCACCAAGTAAAAGGGTCACCAGAGTACCCCAAATCCAACAATCCCTTGCCTGCCAAAAACTGGACAAAAGATCTACTGTCCTGACGCTGAAATTTACCTCTCCCTTTTCTCTCCTCAGGGTCCATAATGATATTGAAGTCACCCCCTAACACCCAAGGTTGAACCCCTAGGTAAAAATCATTCAGCTCACTCCATAACACCTCTATCCTTTGCCCATCCCAGCTACCATAAATGAAAGACATGAAAATGGTAACCCCCACCCTAAAAACTCTCATTGTTAGGTGCTGGTCACCTGCCTGAATCAACTCCACCGAGACATCCTTATGCCAGAAAATCCATATAAACCTGTTGATGTGATCCGTAAGCAAGGAGTCATGAAACTTCACTCTACACGAGAAATCCTTGATTTTAGCAGAATTCTGCTTATGTTCGAGGACCGCTGCCACCTTTATCTTGTGATTTTTCATAGACGATGCAATGAAATCGGTTTTCACCCTTTCCCCAATCCCTCGAGCATTCCAGATTAACGTGGGTATCATTGAAACAAAATTTGCCCGGTATTGACCCCAGGAACCTCAGTCTCCGACCCATTCGAAGCAAAATTCTATTTAACTTGCCTCCTTTTCATTGATAATCTTGTACTCACTCCCAAACTATCCTTGGACATGCCTCCTGGAAAAGAAGAAGGCCTCACTTTCCTCTTAAGAGCTGAACCATCCTCCACCCTTGAAGCCAACTGAGCCTTAGCCGTAGGCGTCACAACCTCCAAGCTGCCAGTGGGGCCTGCATCAGCCACAAGCCCCTCGATGATCCACCCACCCTACACTGGAGACAACCAGGACTCTAGTGAAGCCGAAACCTCCTGAGGAGCACTACTGACCAGCCTCTTGCAAAGAACCAGATGACCCGAGGCAGGGGGCACTCCTCCAACCCTCCAACCACGTTGATATCCAACTTCACACCAGACCTGTCATCACCACCAACAACATTCCGAGCCCAAAACCTTGACAATAGATCCCTCAAGGGGGACCACAGGACATTATCCAAAAGCTCCCCAGCAGTCACCAACTGAGAGGAGTCTCATAACAACTGGAAGGAGTTCAAACTCGAACGCACCAACCACGACTGGAACAGAGACATATCCCTGCAATTCATCCCATACAAGGGCCAGGGCACAACAGAGGGCCCCAGAGCAGACTGAACAGCCCCTTCCCCAGCATTCGAAGAAGGATCCACTGCCCCAGGCCTGGCGCCTCCGACATCCTGCTGCCAAAACCCATGGCCACTCCTCCTGCACAATTGAACCGAGTGCCCCTGTAGAAGACATGGAGTGCAGTACCTAGGGAAGATAGGGTAAACAAACACCTGGGTCCACACCGAGGACTCTTGCACCTTCAAGGAAATATTCCCCGGAATTGGTAAGGTAAGGTCCAATTCAACGCATATCCGGGGATCCATGGTCTCCTCCCTGCAGTGAGACTGAGGATCCGTGCATAAAAAACCACCCATAGCATCTCCTATAGATTTTAGAAAAAAATCATTCTGAAAGGGGAGAGGAAAACTAGGAAGGCTTACCCACACAGCGACCGATGGACTTTCCTTCCCATGATGGACCTCCATCGACCACCTGGAGAGACTGATGTGCCAACAACCCAGAGACCGAGGCGCATGGAACCATGCCTGGATGAAGTCCACCTCCGAAGAGAAGACCAAGCGGAAGGAAAGCCTGTGGACTGTCGACACCTGAGCTACTCCCTGCAACCCCCATGAGTCCACAAACCTCTTGAACACCAGAAGCGGGGGCTTCACCGAACCGAACCGTGCCACCAAGGTCCACCTTAGGCCGGCCATCGCCTCATTGAATGCCGTCGGAGGGGAAGAAAGGGTAAGGGCGGTGCCATCCCTCACCACTGAGTGTGATAACGGCACAACCGCCGGAAAGCAAAGTTCCGGGCTGCCATGATATCTTCTGCAAAGGGATTCCTTAAAAGACGCCACCGACTGATCCATCCCAGGAGAAGGAGCCCGAGAACCCCAACATGGAGAGACCCTGCCACAAAAAACTTCAGATCTGGGATTGAATAGAATGGGAGTCAGGATCGGCACCGGCAAATGGGAGGAAGAAGGCGCAGCGGGCAGCAAAATTCGAAAAGCCTCGGGCGCGTGCAACGCGTTCTTTGGGCGAGAATCCATTATTATGTCTGAAGTTCATATTTTTTTTCACACTGATAGGTGATCATAGTTTGGTTCAAAATCTAAAATATGAATTATGTTCCTTGATAATTAATTTAATATTTATGTAAATAAATCCAATTAATTCCTAAGATAACATCAAATTTAACTATAGGGAGGATAAAGAGATTTCTAGGAATCACATTCCCATAAAATTCAACCAGAGAAGAGTCATATACTTGAGATGAGATCATTTTACCATTACGGATTTTCACTACCAATTCAATATCTAATCATTGAGTTGGTATTGTGATAACATTAGTAAATTCTTTAGATATAAAAGAGTGGGTAGATCCAGAATCAAATAAGACATAAGTAGTTCTAGAGTGGATGGTAAGTGTACCTTTCATCATGTTTTTATCATACCTCTCATTAGAAATAACGATCACATTAGATTTCCCTTTATCCCTATACTTAAGTGGTTTCTAACATCGATAATCATCATTAAATTTCAGTTTTGAGAACTGGTTAGCATAATGATCATACTCCTTCTATTTGAAATACTAGAGTGTGGGGGGTACACTTCGTGGTAATTTTCCTCTATCATTGGATAAATTATTCCCACCAATTTGACATTCTATTGACTTATGAACTTCCTTCACACAATTAATCATTTAATAATCCCATTAATACAATTTTCTCTATGTCTTCTTCTACACTACGAACAAAATGGAAGGCTCATATTCTTCCCTTCATGGTTTTTATTATAATAATTTCCTTTGATTACCATCTTTATTTTCTTATCAAAACCATGAGATTGATGGGTCAATATAGTCTCCATTTATACCTTGGTAGAACATCTAATGAGTTATTCATAACTACTGAAGTCCCTTATGTATAACTCACTTTAGAGACTTGGTTTTAAGCCACTGAATAATCAATCAATCTTACATTTTGGTTCAATGATAATACTAGAAGTGTACCTTGCTAGTCTTATAAAATTTGACTCATATGCACTAATGGATTCCCCATATTTCTACCTTAACTCAATGAATTACTCCTCCATTTTCATATTATGAATACATAAAAATTACTTATTGAAAAATGACCTTCTATACTAATCCCACTATGTGGAGTCAATTTAATCCCATTGTCTCTTTTTATATATGAGAGTCCACCATTTATATTCTTCAACTTTGAAATGATAGATAACCAAAATGGATTTTTCATGCTAAAAAAATAGAAGAATAGAAGATATATTTTCAATGGTACTGATCTATTACTCAATAATCAATGAGTCAATAAATCTACAAAAATAAGGTAGATGATGCCTCATGAAGGATTCAACAGAACATTGTTCTTTATTTTTCTCATTTTTAAGATCAACATGATTCAAGGTTTGAGAAAGTTGTGTAAGCTTAAAAATAAGATTTTTCATTCTATATCTCATAAAATTTGGTTTCTTAGTAGGTAATTCATTTCATTTTCCATCACATTCATCATTAAAATGGTTTATTTGGATTCTATTTATTGAATAAAACCAAAATAATAGTGTGAGAAATGATAATCATAGTGGGAAACAACACAATCATGAAAAATAATTTATAAGATGCCTAAATCATAACACTTTATTTTCAATCTAATACACTTTAACCTAGGTCATCCATGATCATCATATATTCAAATCCTTCATTATGGTTTATAAATAAAATGTAAATTAACCCAATAATATCCCCTAGGAAAGTAAAACTAGGTGTATAGTAAGGTTATACTCACCATGCACCAAAATTATGGTAGATATATACTCAACCAACTCTATTCATGTCTACTTCCCCTATATTCATCTATGTCAAAACCACATTCACTTGTAGAATCTAAATATGGATGCTTTTCTAGGAAAAACACACTCCTTTCTTTACCATAACATAGGATGTTCTTTTATATATAGGATTATCCTAAGGGTTTTCACTAATGTTTTATCACCATAGTTTATAAAGGCAACTAAACCTTGTTCTAATACTAACTATAGTGAACCATAATTTTCATGCCTAAAATATCACATATAATTAGAAAACTATTCAATACATAACATTACGATGCATTCTAGAATCATATAGGTTTAGAGAATTTAGAAACTCGGGTACATAAACAACTGGTTCATAAAATATCTACATCATATATCACTTATTCATTCACAACTATCACCGTTCTTAGACACATTATACTTAAAAAATTTCTTCATATCATGGGAAAAAGAAAACATAATAAAGGG
The DNA here is from genome assembly GCA_963277665.1 of Viscum album. NCBI lineage: Eukaryota > Viridiplantae > Streptophyta > Magnoliopsida > Santalales > Viscaceae > Viscum > Viscum album. Next base: position 274,068,502 of record OY728126.1, on the reverse strand, counting down.
TGAGCTCATATGCCTAGTAAGGGTAAACAAGGGAGACAACAATGATCATTTAAACCTAAAATAGCTATAAAGGGTATCATAAAATGAGATTAACCTTTTAAAATCATAAAAATAAATTATTATATCATAAACATGTGTCATGAAATAATTATTAGCAATTTATAAGACATGAGCCATAAAGGGATCAAAGAGCATGAGCCACAAGAACATAAAATTATATAAGATCATGTAATAAAAGAGTGATACAAATTGTGTAATAATAATAATCATTGAAATATTATGTCAAGGATACACACCAAGAAATTCAAAACATATTATTATTGGAATAATTTCCTATGCACCTGCTTCGGGGTTGGGATAACCTCCTGTGTACCCTCTTTCAGGATTGGGATAACCTCTCATATACCCTCTTTTTTTAGTTTTGGGATAACCTCCCATGTAACCTTTGAGTTTATAACATATAAATATTTACCTAATGCATTGTAGGACTATATAACTCTGTAACCAATCATCATATAATCACAAATACATTCATATTTATTCCACAAGATCAGAAAAACATTTATCCCAACTTAACTCATGAAAATGAAAAAGAATTTCAATGATATTTAATGCTCATAACAATATACCATTTAGAGAAAGAATAAATATAGTATCATTGGATCATATCCCTAGTATATCCTAAGTAACATCAAGGATGTTATCATAAATTGGAAACTCATTTTAAATATCACTGGAATATTTCTTGAGGAAAATACCCATTTCATTTTTAAATCGCATATTAAAATATAAAAATTTCAAAAATATTAAGGAAATGATTTTATTTAAAAATAAACTTGGAGAAATGAAAATAAATATTCAAATAATTTATCTATCATGATGGTAGGGAATTCCATTGATGTCATGTATGTTAAAACAAATTTTCCTTTCACATTTTTGGTAAAAACTCAAAAATACCTCATTCAAAAAATGAAAAGAAGATTTCTTTTTAATTTTCCTAAAAGAAGAACTTGGGTAAAAATGACTTTGAAAATTAATAGTATAATAGTAAAAACATTCTTGAAAACTTTTTTTTATAAAAGTTGTGCATGAACAAAAATGATTTTTGACTGAATAGGGAAATAAATTCGGTTTTCCTTAAAAATGTTATTTAGGCCTCTTGAGTACTAAAAGTGAAAAAAATGAGTGAAAAACATTTATTATTAATAAATTGAAATATGAGAAGAAAATTAAATGGATTTATCAATAAATTATGATATAATTTCCTTCAATGTAAATTCAATCATAAAAAATCTCGATTAAAATGAGATTGATACATAAATCGATTACCTCAAGTTCAACTTTCTTAGAAGGTACTCAAATATATTATATAATAAATTTAAATTTATTATAATTATATTAAATAGTAAATTACATACTTATAATATCATATATGATCCACTTATAACATTTTAACATCAATTTATTAATAATGCTATTAAAATTTTCATTTTTGGGTGTTAACTATTTTGTTTTTTCATGTGAATTTCGGTTCTATAGTTCCATTTCATGTACTTTGATCACAGTTCCATAATATATATAACATTTATTATGATATAAATATGATATATATTTATTATATATATTTATAGTATTCCATAAAATATAAAGATAGAAAAATTAATTACACCATTCAGGGAGACAGTAGGGCATACATCTACATAAATGTTGTTTTCACATTTTGATGGATAGAATAAAAGAAAGGTAAATGATAATTCAAATTTACATAATAATTATTATATCACACGTATCATAAATATTCATTAAATCTATCTATATTACAATCCATGTAAATATGAAATGTAAAATTAATAAGATTTCTTTGTGGAGGTGGTAGTCCACACGTATGCATGAGCGACATTATCATTTTCCAACAAATAGGAAAGTAAGAAGGTAGATATGTTATTATGATAATAGAATCATAATTATGTCTTAAATATAATATATATATATATATATATATATAATTTAAATCAATCATAATAACCATCCATGAAAAAAGGTTATGAAAAATGAATTATATCGTTACGTGGAGGCGGTAGTCCACACATACACATGAGCGATACTTTCATTTCCCATTTGATAGAAAAGATGGTCAACAATGGTATTTAATTAATCATAATAAAAATTTAATATATTTAGGATAATGAATTTATTATTTTATGACGAATACCATAGATTTAGAGAAGGGAGAAAAAAATTAAAGAGGTTGAGTAGGAAGATCCCCTCTTCTTTGGAAGGTCTCCTTTTGATACCTTCTTAAGGAACATTGAAATGGTATTTTAAGAATAAAAAAACCTATAATTAATTGATAGGAAAGTTTATAATAGAATTGGGTAGAGTTTGGTAAATCTATATGGCTCAAAGTGCTGTATAGAAAAGAGAGAATGTGTGAGCTTTTATAAGGGAGGAAAAAGACACACTTGGAATTACTAAAAATATTAAAATAAAAACAAGTCATTATAATGAAATATGATTCCAAAAGGATATATATTAGAATAAAAAGATTCCAAGGTTGAAATATCATCATTAAATAAAATTTAGATAAGTTTTGGATTATTTTAAATCTTATCTTTTAGTTTAACCCCTTGGTTAACGAATTTAAATCTTAACTGTGGTAATGACTTTTTTTAATATCAAAGGGTTATAATTTTACTGATAAGTTAAAAATTGGGTTATAAATTCAAAATTAATGAAATTTTAGACCATTTATCATTATATTTTTTTATATTTCATTTTTTATGATTTTTAAATAATTTAATAAAACAATTTTATCATAAAACACAAATAATGCCATTTTAAGACATAATTTGACATTGAAAACAACATTAAAGAAATGAAATTAGAATATAGAAATTTAAAATATCTTTATTATGTTATATTAATCTATAAAATTTATGAGTACCTATAAATCACCCAAAAATATTACTTATAGTGTTTTAAAAAATATTTACATAATTTTTCTACTACTTGTACAAGCACTTTGTCAACATTGTGTAAGAATTGACTATAATTATTTCTTCACTAAAAATTAAAAATAAATTACCATGATAAAAATAACCAATTTATATTTTAAATAAATATTTTTATAACCAAAATTATCATCTTTTTATCCTTATGTAAAATTTTTAGAGTTATTAAATTTATGTGAGTAGCATTTTGGAAGTTTCTTTACTTAAAATAATATAAATTTCATTATCAAGGTAAAATGGAACCAAAATTCCATATATTATAATTTGGGATTAATATGGTCTAATTTATTCCATATAATGAAATAAAGTCCAGTTTTAGGTTGATTTTGAGACTTTATCTCATATCTTTAACCATGTTTTACCCATTTTACCCTTACCGTTGTGACATATAATTACCACATTTACTATTCACAATGACAAAAAATAAAAGGGACATATTTAACAAAACTGAACCTCAAAATTACAAATATGGAACCCATAACTCATGATTAAATTTCTCTAAGTGTTATAAATTCATTTTTAAATAAGTATGACAAACACGATGAAAATACTTTTTAAACATAAAATTGGATTTATTATCATCACATGCCTAAAAAACATTTGATGAATGTTAAACCATTTTATTGAATATATAATTTATAAATATCATTAAAATAAATCACCAATATTGATAAATTTAATTTATCATGATTCAAATACTGGGGAGGGGCGGTTTCAAGTAGTCATAGTATGTATGATTTCTTTAAGACCTACGGGTCCTGTAATGTCTCTAAATCCTACGAGAAATGTAATATATAAGACTATGGACCTTGTAAGGGTTCCCCATCATCCCTTGAAATGGGTTTATCAAAAATTAATAAAAATAAGGCCTTCAGAACATTCAAGAAATAGTATAACATAGTTCATTTAAAAACAGTATTGTGTGTAAAGAAATATATTAAATAAATAAAATTTATTTATATAAAACCACATAATAAAATCTTCAGGTGTTACATTATTTCCCCCTTAAAATAAAATTCACCCTAAAAAATTCCATTACATTGATACAAAAAAATAAGGATATCTTTTTTTCATCACATAATTAGATTCCCAAGTAACTTCTTTGAATTTCTGATTCCTACAGAGAAATTTAACTAGGTGAGTAGTCTTGTTACATTGCACTTTGTCACTACAATATAATATTTAAAATGATTTTTATTCATAGAAAAGATCACTATATAATGGAATGACCTCTAAGTTCATTACATGTGATGGATCAAGTATATACTTAATCAGGAGAGATAAATGGAACACATGGTAAACTTAAGAAAGGTTTGGTGGAAGATCCAAGGGATAATTACAGTCCCTACTCGATCAAGAATATCAAAGGTATAGATATACCTAGGGATCATCTTTACTTTATTTTTGAGTCTCATAACATTATTACATGGAGATATTTATAGGAATACCTTCTCACCAAACTCAAATTACTGATTTCACCAACAATTTTCAACATAATTTTTTTGTCTACTTTGAATTATCTTGATGTTCTACTAAATGGTTATAAATTTATCTATTATTTCCACATCTTGATCTAGTCCTAATATATTTATTTCTATAAATTCATACCAACACATTGGATTCCTATACTTATTTCAATAGAGAGATTCATAATGATCCATCTGAATACTCTGGTGAAAACTATTATTGTAAGAAAACTTGACTATAGGAAAGTGTTGATCCCAACCACCATTAAAATCTATATAACAAGATCTCAGTATATCCTATAGGTTTTTAATGTTTATATCAAAATAACCATATATCTAAGGATTATGATCAGTAATGAAACTCAATTACATATCTAGATCATATAGAGGAGTTTTTTTAGAACTTCAAGGTATACCCCATATCCTGATAAAATATAATAGAATGTGGTACTCCATGAAAAATTTCCACTTCTCTAATGTATATTCTAGAAATATGTTCAAGAGAGAAATATTCTTGTATAGTAATGAAGTGTGTTGACTTTGTAATGTTATCAACTACAACCCATATAGAATTATGACCTTTAGACATTTTTGGGAGTCTAATGGAAAAATACATGGTGATGTTTTCTCATTTCCATTCTATTAAGAGTAATGGTTGTAACATACCATAAGAATTTTTTCTCTTGGAACTAAATTTCTAACATAACAAACACCAAGATACATATTATTCAATATCTCTTTTCATGTAGTCCCACCATAAATACTATTTCAATATCTATACGTCTTAATACTTCCAAGATGAATAAAGAATGATGAACTATGAGATTCATCCAATAGAAACTTATTAAAATTTGGTATGGATGGAACACATACATGGTTCCTAAAACTTATCATTCCATCATAATAAAGGTTTAATTCAAGAAATTTTTTGACCTCCTTTATAGTTTCACATCTTCCTTATGTGCCTCTTTAATCCACACATAGATAGATGAGGGAACACTCATTTGGGAAAGATAAGATTTCTAATCTTCTATAAATATTTCTAGATTCATACTTTTAAAAATCTAGAAATATTGGATATTTTTTGATCCTCATCATAGATAATCTATCATGATCCTTTCTACTCAAAGCATCAACCACCTTTTTCTCATTTATAGGGTGGTAATGTATTGAGAATTCATAATATTTAATCAACTCTAACCATATTCTCTAGAACATATTAATCTCTTCTTGAGTGAATATATACTTTAAAATTTTATGATCAATATATATATCACAAATTTATCAATAAATATAATTCCTCCACATCTTTAATTAAAAAATTACCACAACTAACTCCAAATCATGAGTTGGGTAAATTTTCTCATGAAGCTTCAATTGGAGTTTGACCTAAGATATCACTGTATCATTATTCACATGGATTCATACTAATCCATTATTAAATACATAACTATAGATCACAAACCATTATCTACTTTAGGGTAATACTAGTATGGGTTTACAAACTAACCTTATTTTTAGTTCCTTAAAATTTTATTCACATTCATCCTTCTAAAGTAAATTGGCTCCCTTCTGAATTAACTTAGTGAGTGGATTAGATAACTATGAGATATTCTCAAAAAATCTTTGATAATATAAAACCAAACCAAGAAAACTTTATATCTTAGTCATAATGGTTGGTTTGGGCCAATGTTCATAACTTTATTCTTTTTTAGATCCATTTATATACCCTTTCTTGAGATTATGTAACCGAAAATGAACATTTTTATAGCCAAAATTTACACTTTGAAAAATTTTCATACAAATTATCTTTCCTTAAGGTATTTCTTACAATCCTTAAGATATATTCTTGCTCTTCTATTCTATTTAAATATATTATAATATCATCTAAAAATAATACCACAAACCGATCATGGTAATCACTAAAGACTATATTTATTAAATCCATGATTATAATAAAGTAATTAATAAGAATAAATGACATCACTATAAATTTATAATGTCTAAACCTTATATAGAATGTTTTATTGGGTATATCCTCCTTATTTAACAATAATTAATGATATATAGAATGAATTAAAATCTTAGAAAATTATTTATCTCTACACATTTGATCAAAAAAATCATAAATAAGGGGTAGATGATACTTGTTTTTGAATGTGGTATTGTTAAGCTCTTGATAATCAATGTAAAGTCATATTGATGCATCTTCTTAAAAAAATATTAGGTTTAAACTAATGTGATTCCCTCGATTTAATGAATACCTTTTCAAGATTCTCCTAGAGTTACTTATTAAATTCCTACAACTCAACTAGGTCTATTCTATATGGAGTCTTGAAATAGGTGTATCATCATATATGAGTTCTATTGAAAACTCAACTTCATGATTTAGTGTAAGACTCGGAAACTCTTCAAAAAATACTTAAACAAACTCCCACACAATAGGAATATATTTTATGTTGAGTTTATCCCCAACTATATGAGATAAACACCCCTTTTGAATAAGAATCATGATCCATATAAGGGATGTGATTTCCATCATAATCTCATATTTGTTGCTGCACTGCTAAAAAATCACATGTTTGTTTAAAATATCATACTTGACTTATCTTCCTTGTAAATTAATGTGATATTTATGTAAATAAAACCAATACATGCCTATGATAACATCAAATTAGACTATAGGTAGAATAATGAGATTTTCAAGAAGATCATTCCCACAAAATTCAACCAAAGAATAATTGTAGACTAGAGATATGATCATTGTACCATTAAGGATGTTCAATTCTAATTAAATATCTAATAATTGTGGTGGTATTGTGATACCCTAAGTAAATTCTTCAAATATAAAAGTGTGGGTACATCTAGAATAAAATAAGACATTAGAAGTTCTAGAGTATATGGAAAGTGTACCTTTCACCGCATCGTTATTGTAACCCTAATCAGAAATAATGATTTCATGAAATTTACCTTTGTATTTAGGATTAATAGGTTTCTAAAATTGATAATCATCATTAAACTTTGGGTTTGAGAATTGGTTAACATAATGATCATACTCCTTGCATTTGAAACATTGGAGTGTGGATGGTGCGTTTTGTGGTGATTTTCCTCTATCATTGGATAAATTATTCCCATTAATTATACATTGGATTTCCCAATGACCTTTATTTACACACTTAAATCATTTAATAGTCCCCTTAAAATAATTTCCTCTATGTCTCTTCCCACACATAGAGCATAATGGAGGACTCATCTTCTTCCCTCAATGGTTTTTATTATTATAATTTACTTTGAATTATATCTTTATCTTCTTATAAAAACCATGAGATTGATAGGTAACTACAATATCCATTTCTACCTTAGTATTACATCAAAATATTTATTCATATCAACAAAAACCCCTTATAGATAACTTCCTTCAAGGAATTGGTTTTAATCTACTGAAGAATAGATCAAAATTACTTTCTAATTTAATGATAATACTAGAAGAGTACCTCACAAGTCTTGTAAAATTTTCCTCACATGAACTAATGGATTCATCATCCTTTTTACCCATCTCAAGAAATTATTTATTCATTTTTATATGAAGAATATGTGGAGGTACTTATAGAAAAATAACCTTCTAAACTTATCCCACTCAATGGATTCAATTTATTCTCATCATCTCATATTCTTAATGAGATTCCACCATTAATCTGTTTCTCCATCCAAATGATATACATCCAAAATGGATTTTTCATTATCCTAGCATAGGATAAGAGAAAAAATATTTTTAATGGTACTGATCCATTTCTCAAAAACTAGTGGATTATCAGATCTAGTAAAATAAGGTGTATGTTTCCTCATGAAGGACTCAATAGAATGTTGTTTCCTCATTTCTTTTTTTGGATTCTCAACATGATTCATGGATTAAAAAATTTATATAATCATATAAATGATATTATTCATTCAAGATCCTATAACATTTAATTTATCAATAGGAAAATCATTGAATTTTCCATCATATTCAATATTAACATGATTCCTTAAGGTTTCAACCATTGAATAAAACTAAATATCACTTTATGTATAAGAATAATCATAGTGGGAAATGAAATAATCAAGAAAAATCATTTATAGTATGTCTAATTCATAGGGAATTTTTTTAAATCCATGAAAAATTAGGTTTAACCTAGGTTATCCATGATCACTATCTATTCAAATCCTTCATAATGGTTCATAAATAAAATGCGAATTAACCAAAACATATCCCCAAGAGTGTTAAACCAAGTGCATAGTAAGGATACACTCATTATGCACTAGATTAATGGATGAGATATAATCGAACAACTTTTTTTTAGGGATATTACCTCTAGATGCATCTGTGCCAAAACCATTTCCACTTATAGTATCTAGATAGAGATTTTTTATAATAAAACCACACTCCTTTATTTTTTCATAACATAGTTTGTTCTTTTATGCATAATATTATTTTAAGGGTCCACAAAAAAGTTTTCTTATACTTTTTTCAAATGGTAACAAAACTTTTTACTAATACCAACTATAGATACTCATACATCTCATACATAAATATCAAATTTTATTAGATAAATATTCCATACATAATATTATGGTCCACATAAGAATCATATAGGTTTAGTGTATTTGGAAACATGGATAAATAAACAAATAATTCATAAAAGATATACATTATCTCCCACTTATTCCTTTACAAATATAACCCTTCTTAGACACATCATACTTAAATATTTTCTTCATATCATATAGAGAAGAAAACATAATAAAGGGTGAGATTAGATGCCCAATAAGTGTAAAAAAGGGATATATTGATGATAATTTAAACATAATATGATAATAAAGGTTATGATTACTTGAGATTAACCTTTTAAAAGCACACCCAATAATTTTTAGATCATCAACATGAGTCATGGAATAAATATTGATAGTTTATAAGACATGAATCATAAAGGGTTAAAATAACATGAGCCATGATAACATAACATTAATATAAGATCATGTCATAAAATAGTGGAATAAAGTGTAGAATAATAAAAATCATAGAAATATTATGTCAAGTCCACCCAATAAGATATTCATAACATGTTAGGATTGGGATAACCACCCATGTACTTGCTTTGGGCTTGGGATAACCTTCTATATACCCTCCTTTGGGATTGGGATAACCTCCCATGTACCCTATTTTTTCAGGGTTGGAATAAACTCCCATGTAACCTTTGAGATCATATCACATAAATATTTATCCGATGAATTGGAAATCTGTATAATCATGGACTCACCAATCACATAATCACAAATATTTTCATATGCATACCACAAGATCATAAAAACATTCATCATAACGTAACCCATGGAAAATAAACAGGGTTTAATTTAATATTTCAACATCATAACAATATACCATAGAGAGAAAGAATAAAGATGGTATCATTGGATCATATTTCCAGTAAAGTCTAAGAAACATCAAGGATGTTATCATAGATGAATAATCCCTTTAAAATATTAATAGAATATTTCTTAAGGAAAATACCCTTTTCATTTTTAAATAAAATATTAAAATATAAAAATTAACCAAATATTAAGGAAAAATTTTTATTTTAAAATAAACTTGTGAACTTTTAAAAAAATCTTTAAATCATTGAGTGTTCATGAAAAAGAGAATTTTTTCCTGTTGTGTAAGTTAAAAAAAATATTCCTTTCACATTTTTGGTAAAAATTAAAAAGTATGTCTTTCAAAAAATGTTAATATGATTCCTTTTAAACCATTTTTAAAAAGAAAAAAATTGGAGAAAATGGATTCAAAAAATCATATGATAATATCTCAAATATTCTTGAAAATACTTTTAGAAAATATGGATATGGAAGAAAAATGATTTTGGCCGAAGAGAGAAATAAAGTCATTTTTCCTTGAAAATGATATTTCGGTCACTTGAGTACTTAAAGTGAGGAAAATGAAATTAAAAAATTTATTTTAAAGAAATAAAAAGATAAAAATAAAATAAAATATATTTATTGTGAAATTATCATATAATTTCCCTCAATATAAATTCAAACATAAGCAATCTTGATTAAAATGAGATTGAAACAAAAATCTTTTACCTCATGTTCAACTTTCTTTAAAGAAACTCTAACCTACTGTATAATAAATATAAATTTATTATAATTACTTATTAGATTCATTTTAATACTTATAATATCATATATGAACCACTTATAACATTTAAAACCTATTTATCAAAAACTCTTTATTAAAAGAATTGTTTTCAGGTGTTAACTGTTTCATTTTTTCATTAGAATTTTAGTTCGATAGTTTTAGTCCTTTTAATTTGATCCTGGTTCTATCATATATAGAATATTAATTATGATATATATATTCATATTATTCTAAAAAGGTATATATAGAAAAATGAATTACTCCGTTTATAGAGACAGTAGGGCGTACATATGCATGAACGTTGTTTTCACTTTCCAAAGGATGGAATGAAGGAAAGATAAATCATAAATACATGTTATAGAATAATTATTATATAATATATATCATAAATGTATTCATTAGATATATTCTTATTAATATACATTTAAAACAGAAATGAAAAATGAATCACATCATTTTGTGGAGGTGGTAGTCCACACGTATGCACAAGGGATGTTATCATTTTACAACAAATATAAATGTAAGAAGTTATATATGATATTATAATTAAATAAGTATAATTATGTCAAAAATATAATATATAAACTTTAAACCCATCATAATAACCATACATGAAATATGGTGATGAAAAATAAATTGTATCGTTATGTGTAGGTGGTAGTCGACACATGCGCACAAGCAACTCTTTCACTTCTCATTCGACAAAAATGGGTGGATAATAGAATTTACATAATCATACTAAAATTTAATTATATATAGCAACCTAAATTTATTATTTTTTTATGAATACCACATATGTAGAGAATTTATAATAATAAATAAAATGAAAGAGGTCGAGTAGGAAGATTACCTCATCTTCAGTATGCCTACTAACATTGGAATGAAATTTTAAGAATAAAAAATAATATAAATAATTTATAGATAATTTTATTATATAATTTTTAAGATTTTGGTCAATCAAAATGTCTCAAAGTGGTGTAAATAAAAGATATAAGGGGTTTTCTTTTATAAGAGAGGGAAATGACACACTTGAAATTCCTAAAAAGATTAAATTAAAAATAATTCATTCTCAATAAAAATAATTCCAAATGGATAGATATTTGAAAAAATGATGATAAGGTCTAAATATAATTATAAAATTAAATTTATATAGGTTTTTCTGTCATTTTATACCTTATCATTTAGTTTAACCCCAAGTTAAAAAAATTTAATCTTAACCGTGGTAATGACTTTTTTAATATTAAAGCATTATAATTTGACTTATAAGGTAACAATTGGATCATAATTGAAAATGGGATGAAATTTTAGACTATTTATAATCCTAATTTTATTATTTAAATATTTTTTATGATTTTTAAATAATTTAATAAAATATTTTTATCATAAAATACTATTAATGTCATTTTAAAAACTATTCACGTAATTTTACTTTGAAAACAACATGATAGTAATTTAATTAGAATATAAACCTTTAAAATACCTCTAATATATTATATTAAAATATAAAATTTATGATAAAATATAACTCACACAAAAAATATTCCTTTTAGTGCTTTTAAAAACCTTTACATGATTTTTCTACTGCTTGCACAAACAGTGTATCAGCATTGTGTATGAATTTATGGTAATTATTTCATCAATAAAAATTTATAATAAATTACCATGATAAAATAACTAATTTATGTTTAAAATAAACATTTATAACTGTACATATACTATTTTTATCATTATTTAAAAAATTTAGAGATATTAAATTCAGGAGGATGGAATTTTGAATTTTTTTACATAAAATAATATAAATTTCATTATCGAGGAAAAATAGAATAAAAATAACATATATTTAAATTTTGGTTGCCTATGGTAAAATTAATTCCATCAAATGATATAAAGGAAAATTTTGGGTTGATTCTGAGACATTATCTCATGGTTTTAACCTTGTTTTACCCATTTTCCCTTACTGAGATGACAAATATTTACCAAGGGTACTATTCATAATGACTAAAAATAAAAAGAGACCTTTTTAAAACATTTAAACCTCTACATTTCAAACATGGAATCCATTTTTTAAGATTCAATTTTAATAAGTAGTATAAATTCAGTTTAAAATAAGCACACAAATTGGGATAAAAATACACTTTTAAGCATAAAACTGGATTTATTCTTATCCTATGCCTAAAAAAAACATTAGATGAATGTTAATTTTTTTTATTGAATATATAATATATAAAATTAATTAAATTAATTCACCAATAGTTATTAATTTAATAATTAAGATAAAAACACATTGCATGCATAAAATAGTTTTTTTTGAAAAACAAATCTTTTACTTTCAAATGATTTTTATTTTCATTTTCATTTCTATAAAATTTATAACTATTTAATTCATTTTATACACATATAAAACATAAATTTTTCATAATTTATTTATCCCTATTCACACCCTTCAATCTAATGTCTAGAAAATTAATATCACTTTAAATAATAATATTTCAATAATATAATACAGTTAGTTTAAACTTGATGTTGCCTGTAAAAAGAGATATCAAATAAATAAAATTTATTTATAGAAAAACATATTATAAAATCATAGGGTGTTGTATTAATAACCTCTATATAAGTTTATGTTCTAGTTATTTTTTTAAAAAAACTATTTTTTAAATTTATTTACATTAATAATGTAATCTGATTTTTTTTACAAAACCAGGTAGTAAAAAACGTAGTCTAAAAAACATGACTTTAGAAAGATAATGACCAGTAAAAGGAATTATCCCACCTTAGGAATTCAAACCTATGTTATGTGGAATGTTTAGTCTCAAATCATGTCTTCCTCTCTCTTTTTTGAAGTATTTCAAATATATCACTTAAAATTTTATCTAAGTTCTCTTTTATGTAATAAAATGCATTTTTGGGAATCTATGGAATATTGGAAGGTCAAGATGCCATGGATTTAAATAATTTTTTTGAATTTTTGACTTAAAATAAGGAGGAAAATTTTGATCATTTTTGGGATATAGAAATGGAGTTTTAGGAGATAGAAAGGCAAGTGGAAAATACCCTAAAAAAATTCTCAAATGTTGTGTAATTAAAAAGATATTGGAGGATGGTTATAAATATTATCAAGTACTTAGTATGATGTAGTTGGGTTCTCATTCAAAAAAGTGGTATTCCATTAGTTTGGTCCTCTGGTGGCTAATAGTATTTTATTGGGTCCCCAATGATCCATCGGGTGGTCGATGGAAGTCCATCAGGTAGTACTGGTTGTTTATCTCAAACAAGGTTTTTATCCTAAGGGGGGGGGGGGTGAATTGAGGTTTGTCAATAAAATTCTTTTCCATTTCAATAATATTTTCCCAATTTTAACAAGAAATTTTCTCTTTTCTTCTCTCTTCCCTGCAACCAAAACAAAATAATAAAAGTAACAAAATATATACACAAATGATTTTACCTATTTCACCTAAATGGTATAATCCAAGTAGAATGAATAAAAATATGCCAATGCACAATAAATCTCATTACATTTCAATTACGATGTTTAAATATGTCACAATAACCCTCCTGGATTACAACTATGGACATAAGAAATATCACTGCTTTCCCTATAGAATGGAACACACTACTCCTATAATTGTCTTCTCCTACAAAGACTAATCATGTCATTACAAAAAAGGTGGTGTGTTTATATTCTCTACTTCTTTTGTTTAAATGACTCCCTAAGAACATTCTAGTTAGAGAGTCTATTATATCAACTTTTAATTATAATTATTTCTAGTGAGTGTATGAAATTCCTCTCATTCAATTATCTTTAATTGAAAACCCATACCTAGTTTTCTCTCATTTCTAGTTGTGAAAAAATGGAATGTGCTTGTACACATTATACTGTATTTTCCAAAACTTCTCTCTATTTTTTTCAATGCGATCTACAAATCTTTTTCAATAGTTTTTTTTATTTTTAGAAATATTTTTATCCTTATTTTTATCCAAAAATTCCACCCATCCTTTTAAATGAAAAATCATTTAAAAATGGGATAGGTCAATTTGTTTATTTCCATGCTGATAAAAAATACCTTTGGAAGATAATCCTCTAAAAAATGAAACTCATCAGCCAAAACCTCATCCATAACCTCCTATCAAATTATGTATTTAAAAATACGTGCATCATGTCACTGAAACACTCTCTATGTTTCCAATTATGTTTTCTATGATGTGTTGTGTATGGTAAAATTTAGATTTAGAAAATTAACCTAAATATCCATTAAAATAATTGAGATATTATAAACTGAATATCTATTTAATCGTGTCTTGATTTCCTCTACTCAAAGTTGGTTTATGAATTAATCATATCTTATAATTGATAAAATATATTTGAACCTTTGTTGGCCAATTTTCAAAAAACCCACAAAGGGATGATTCATATGCAACCCATGAATAATCATACACAACCACCAATGAATCATATTCAAATAGTTGATCCGTCATATATAGATAGATGACACATATACACATGATAGTGACTCGTATAAGGGTGTTGATCACTCACATATAGAGCTGATGTGGGACTCCCAGAACCTGCACTTCATAATCTCATACTAAACATACATACTTTTTAATACATAATGTGAATTAAAACTGACTCCTAAGATTAAAAGTTTAGCTTATTTGGGAACGATGAACATATCCATATAAACTCATAAAATAATATACATTTTTCCATGAATATTATCAACACATACACCTTCCTTATGCGTATCCATTTCATAGAAATTCTTAGGGAAATGGGGTAACACATGAAAAAGTTAAGCTCAAATTATTAGTAAGGGTAAACATAAGTGATAAAAATAAAATATCATAAGTGAGTATAAGATAAACATATTTTTATGAAAATATATTCAGGGTGAAAAGACATAACATAAAAGAATCATACCTAGTATGACATAGATCATAAGTAACGAATCGCTACATAAGGATTTAAACATAAATAATTAGGCATCATATATCCATGATATCATAAGAATGTGTAAAAATAATAAAACATGAAATCATAATCATATGTCAAGACTCACTATTGGGACCATCATCACATAGTAGATAAAGTCCTATAGTGGATTGAGTTTTCTCCCTATTACCATATCATATCATGAGATATAAAACATTACCCAATGCAATAGAGCATTGACAGGGCACATACTTCACTTTCCTAACATATACATGAATATGAGTTCCATAAAAAGAAAACATACATAAATACATTAATAATCATAATATGATAAACCCATGAAAAAATGAGTATCTAATGAGATCAAGTACCACTTTATGTAAACACCATTTAATGAAAGTAATGAAATATAAGGTATTTACACCGTATAGAATCAAGGGTATGATTATTAGTCAATAAATTCCAATTCAATCAAATTATTGGTATCTAGATTAATTATATTCAATTGGAGGATGTATGTAAGTGCAGTCACGAGGGAAAGGAATTGGAAGAAAAATTATACTTTCCTATAATTATTGGTGAGAAAAGAAAAAGGTAGAGGTAGATTATTATACATATATATTACATTTACACTACATTACATGTAATTAGAAACATTTACATGAAGGATAAAAATAATTCCTAGAGAAATAGAAAGTGTGAAAAAGTATATAATCACAAGATACAATATGAGTGAGATAGAACCCATTTAAAACAAATTAAGTTATGAACAATAAGTTAACAAAGGATAAAAGAGGAACAAATATTTATCTAAAATAAAATTAAGATAATATGATAAAAATTAATAGGAAAAGGTCTTTGAATTTATTAGTTTTCAATGGTGGATGACCAAAGTAAAAAAAATATATTCAAACCCTCCATTATAGTTCGTAATGACAAAGTGAATCATCTAAATAATATAACTTATGAATTTATATTCAGGTTTTTAATATTAGGCCCACACATCACACACCAATTATAGATCAAGTTGAAACTCAAATATCCCTTTTTAGGGTGATTTCCCCTATTTGTATTTTTCCACAACCAAATCCACTCACCAGTATCCAAACATGGATGTAGTTGTTAGTAAAACTCACACTCATCACTTTACCAAATTTTTAGGATGCTTTATCTCTATGATAATTTTTGAGCAATATAAGTATTTATGAATGTATTATAATGAAATGGAATGAATATATATCCTTTATATAAGGAATTTATAACATTGAATCATAAAAACTTTTTTTATTTAAAATATAATTGAAATAAAGAATTTCAAAAAATAAAGTTAGTGAAGGGGTTAGGAACCCTTACAGATTTATTACTTTTGAATCAAAACACATTTAAAGAGATAAATTGAGTCGAAACATTAAATAACACTAATAAAAGAAAATATTGATATAATATGACAAATGGGTAGTATATACACCTTATAAAATACAATCAGTGCATAATACAAATCATATCTAAAAGAAGGGAAACCGAGATGTTAAAATCCTTACCTTGGATTCATGATTGATAAAACATAATTTAATATCATATATAATAAACTAATACTAATTAATATTACTTTAAAGAACATTATCATTTTAATTTATTAAATTTTCACCATTTTAATTCAATCATTATCATTTTTAATCCATTTACTAACTTAGTATCATTTTCATCGATCGTTTTGAGGTATCTTGGCTCATAGTCTCTAAAACCATTATTGTTTGATTGTATCAGTTAATGTTAATTATAAATATGGTAACATAAGTTCTAGAATATTAAATGCATAAATTTAATAAAATTTCAAAATTTATGGAGTTTAATAGATTGTGAAATAGTGTTATTTAAAGAATTATCCATGATAAAGATGTTTTTAATGGATAAAAATGTCCATGTTTTCTTACTTTTAATTTCAATGAAACAATAGATATTTTACCATTATATAATAATAAACATGAAATTAAATTTATATTAATATTATATTCAACCATGACATCAATTTTAATGATTTTTTTTATGAAATACACATATTTACAGTACATAGTTGTTCACTTTGGAAGGGTAAAACTACCATAGTGAGTGATGTTTTTAAAAATAGTTTAAAAGGGGGAAACCAAATAAATATTTTAGATTTATAAAAAATATCTATATTAAAATCAAGCTCATATTTTTATTCCCTATTTAAAATTTTCCTTTTATTTTGAAAAGAGTTAAAGAAAAATTCAAACGAAAAGACCCTATTTTTGAGAAACACGCATTTTCAATGTAATAACGACTTATGATATGATTTTGACAAAATGAATTTGATAATATATCACCGATAAGAGATTAAATTAATGACAATAATATTAAAATGAAATAATTTTAGTGGATAAAATTTATCCTTGAAGGATTTTATAGAAAAATAATCTTATAAAAAAGAATGAAAAACGAGAATTAAAAACCTTTATTTTGACATGGAAATTGGTTGTAAAATGTGTTTGGTGAGTAGTAATGGTTGATATTTATCCATTTATATTTTAAAACAAATTATAATAAAATTAAAATGAAACCATAAAAGTAAATAAATTATAGGTTTTTATAGAGTTTTAACACAAATTATAATAATTAAGAATTAAAGAAGTGATTTTGGGAACCCCATCACTTTGATGTAATGTCGACATAGAAAAGAGATATAATGAGATTGAATAAGTAATATGTAATTTATAATAAGAAAAATTTATGATAATAATATAGATTATAGTGGGTAAGTAGGAATTTTAATTTTTTTTATAATAATAATATTGCAACTGAGAAGAAAAGAAAAGGATAAGGAACCCTTATTTTTCTCTCATGTCACCTTCATTTGATTGGGATTAAATTCAACATAGGAGAATTATTTTTAAATAAAAGTGTAATAGGAACATAGATAAGGGTGTATATATAGGTATTGTGGTGTATATTTTTCAATGTAAACCATTTTGAGGGGGGGGGGTGAATGTTGGGAGCTTATATAACTAAAAGAGAGAGGTATTTTAAATAAAGTATTTGTTTATTTTAAAATTTAGGCCAACTAATTTCGGTTAGAATTGAATCCAATGAATTATTTGGATAATTATAAAATAAATTAATTTTATTAGACGTTGAAATTAGGGTAAAATCTAATTATACGTTCCCATCACTCAAATAAATGTATAGAATCAATTTTTTTTTTCTATAAGGATAAAATGTTATTTATGTTCCAAAATGACATATATAAATTTATAAATTCAACATAATATTTTAAAATTAATAATTTTACTCTTAAAATAAATTTTTTGTCTAAAAAAAGTTTTCATGAATTTTAGATCGTATTATTACATGATGATGTATTAAAACTTATGGTTCCTGTAAAAAAATGGTATTTTCAAAATTCACTAAAAATTAATTTTTTTCTAGAAAAATCCCAAAAATCAAACTTAAAGATAATTTCTAAAAATTAATTCCAAATATGAACTAATTTTTATCAAAATAAATTTCCAAAATTTATAAATTAGAATTTTAATTAAAATCTTGTAATACATGGAAAAAAATTCATTTTAAATAATGATTATTTATTTTGTTATAAGTGGTAACATTTAGCCTTTTACTATATATTAATTATTATATTATTGAAAATTAGTTATTTACACATGTAATTTATTTATATTTCATGAAATTGTTCTTCTAATTAGGTGTAATTTAGTATCTAAATACATGATTGAGAAAATGGTTTTAGTGCAATCACTTTTATATTTCATAATTAAATTGACATGTAAATAACCATTTTAATTTTATAAAAACTATATTATCAAAACTTGATAATTGTTTTTTGATATTATAAACTATTTATTAACATTTAAAAATTAAAATAACACTTATTTCATGCTTTTATTTTATTATGAAAGATGTTACTTATCATTTTAAAAGTGAAATTTTTAGAGTAGTAAAACATGTACAGAGAATATGTTAAATACCATTTAGATATTATATTAAATAAAAAAAAAATTAGAATGGATGATATGGTATTATTTCAGTGTAAAATAATATTTAACCACTAGCTCATAATGACTTAATTATTATGAAAATAAAACTATTAGTAATGTAGTTATCAAATAAAACTACTTGTGTAAAAAGAATCTCAAATATACTAAAAGTGATATAAGAATTTTTATAAAAGTTATAGAAGATTGATATATGAAAACACATAGGCTTGTGGTAGGCATTTTACCCTTGTCACCCTTTGGCTATGGGTTTATGCCCCAAATTTTTTTAGGTGTGATGGGTTATCACTAACCTGCGGGTTTCCCTTTTTCTAATAAAACATTTTAATAAATAATAGTCCATTTTAATTGAAAAATATTCAAAAAAATAACACAGTTAATAAATATTTATTTTATTCAAAAAAATTAAATCCATTTAGAATTTACATTTATATTTTTAAAAGAATATTTAATAAAATATTCATTAAAAATACAAGATGCTACATTATAATCCCTTAAATAAATTGCCTCCTTTTAATTTTACCCATTGATAAACACTTATTAAACATAAATGTTATATCACATTATAAATTCCAAGAATATGTTAATCCTATGGGGTTATACAAGTCTAACCTAGTCCACTGTAGAAAATGGTTATCTATCTAAGGCCCTATACCCAAATATTCAGAATATTAATTCTAAAAACTATCCAAACTCTACTTTGATACTGGGTAAGACACCACATACCCACACTTTAGGATACAGGGCTAAAAATATATATTTTTTAATATATTATGCTAATTACAACCAACTACCAATATAAAAAGTTCAATGTCTTTGGGAATTGAGTACATTTCCATCTAAACTCATGGTATAATACATATTTCTTCCAAGAATATTATCCATGAATATAACTTCTCTATGTTTATCCATTCATAGGAATTATTGGGAAAATGGAAAATCATAAGAAAATGGTGAGCATAAATTCTCAGTAAGGGTAAAATAATGTGATGAAGTTCAAAGATCATAAGTGATCATAAGACAAACATATGGGTATGAGAATATATTCAAGGTGAAAACAAATAATGTAAAATAATAACACCCAACATGACATAGTTCATAGTTCATGAATCATTATATAAGGATTTTGGCATAAATAAGTAGAGATTATATGATCATGGAATCATATGAATGTGGAAAACTCATAAAACATTAAATAATAATCATATGTAAATTCTCAATTCCAAGATCATTATCATATAATAGAAAAATTTACACAATGGATTGAGTTTACTCCCCATTACCATATCATATCATGAGATATAAAACATTACCCAATGTATTAGACTACTGTAATAGAATTACCTTCACTTTATTAACATGTAATTTCATATGAGTGTCACAAAAGGAAAAAATAAATAAATAAATTAATATTCATAACATGATAAACCTATGGAAAAGAAGTAAGTATTCAATAAGATCAATTAACACTTTATATAAATACCCTTCAATAAAAGTAATGAATTGTAAGGGATTTACACTATAGAGAATTAAGGGTATTAGACTTATTAATTAATTAAAAAGTCAATAAAATGATTGGTATCTTAATGAATACCCTTCAATTATAGGATCGAAAGTAAGAGTATTCCCGATGGAAAGCAATTGAAAAAAAGCTATACTTGTCTATAATTTATGGCGAGGAAATAAAAAGGAATTGATGAATCATTATTTATAGCAATTTTATTTCCACCACATCACATGTACAAAGGAAAATTTACATGAAGGATGAAAATAATTCCAAGAGAAAGATATAGAGTGATATAGAACATAATCACAAGATACAAGATGAGTGGGAAAGAACCCATTTTAAAAAAGTAGGATATAGACAATAATTATTTAAAGGAGTAAAGGAGACCATTAATTCATCAAAAATGAAGGCAAGAAAATAAGATTAACATTCATAGAAAAATTTCATTGAATTTAATATTTTTCAATGGTGGGTGAAAAAAATAACAATGTATTCAAACCCTTTATCATGTTTTTCATTGGGAAAGTGAATTGTCTAAAGCATATCCCCCAAGAGTGTATATCTAGATGTGCAATATAGGATCACTTATTTTGAATCAAGTTTAGATCATTATGATACTCAAAAATAACTTTTAGGGTAATTACCCCTATGTGAATCCTTACCACAACCATATCCACTTTCCAATATTCATACAAGTATGTAATTACTAGGAAAACTTACACTCATCACTTCACTAAAATTTTAAGATGACTGATTTCTATAAGAATGTTTAAGCATTATAATTTCTCATAAATATCATATAATGAGAGGGATTGGTGATATATCATTAACACAAATGAATTTATAATAATGAATCATAATGATTTTCTCATTTAAAAGTGAAGTGAAATAAAGGATTTAAAAAAAAGTTAGAGAAGGGGTTAAGAACCCTTATGAATTTAGTAACTTTTGAATAAAACCACCTTTAAATATAGAGAATGATATATAACATTAAATACCATGAATAAAGAGAAAATAATGGTTTAATATTTCAAATTGGAAGTATATACACCTTATAAAATATAATAGGTGTATAATATAAAGTATGTCCCAAAGAAGTAAAATCGAGATGCGAAAACCCTTACCCTGGATTCTCACATGCTCAGACATACATTACCATTATTTATAATAATATAAGACTCATATTAATTTTAATAACCTTATCATGTTAATTTATTTATCATTTTCCTCTTTTAATTCACTCATTATCAGTTTTTATTTGTTTACTAACCTAGTATCTTTTTTGTTGGTCGTTTTGTGGTGGGTCGATGCATAGTCTCCAAAATCATTGGAGTTTTATTATATATGTTAATGTTCATTATAAAAATCTCCACATAAGATCCTATATAATCAATTTATATATTTCATAAAATTAAATAATTTATAATGTTCAGTAGATTATTAAATAGTTACCATTCAAAGAATCATCCTCAATAATCCTGTTTTTAAAAATTAAAAATATTCATATTTTCTTACTTTTAATTTCAATGATAATATATGTAGATATTTTAGAATTATATAATAATAAAAATTAAATTAAATTTATATTAATATTATATTAAATCAATAAATCAATGTTAAATAATTTCCATGAAATACATATGCTTACAAAACATCATCGTTCACTTTGGCAGTATAAAACTACCACGATGAGAAATGTTTTTCAAAATAGTTTAAAATTTTAGAATACCAAATAAATTATGGAATTTTAAAAAAATATTTATATTAAAATCAATATATTCTTTGAGTAAAATTTTAAAATTTACCTTTATTATTGAAAATAGTTATAGAAAAATTGATATGAAAAGATCTTATTTTTGAAAAACATACATTTTTGACATAAAAATGACTTATGATGTGGGTTTGTAAGAGGAATTTAAAAATATATCATCAATAAGAGATACAATTAATGGTAATAATATAAAAATTAAAACATGGTATAATATAAAATTGATGCTTGAAGGATTTTATAATAAAGGAATCTTATGAAAAAGAATAAAAATGGGAATTAAGAAACTATTATTTAGATATGAAACGGGTCATAAAATGTGTTTGATAAGAGGTAATGGTTGATATTTATCCATTTATATTTTAAAATATATTAAAAAAACATTAAAATTGAATAATTTTAGTAAATAAATTAGAGATTTTGATAGTTTTTTAACATAAATAATAACAATTAAGAAATAAAGAAATGGTTTTGGGAACCCTTTTACTTTGATGTAATGGAGGCATATGAAAGAGATATAATGATAGTGATTAAGTAATATTTCCTTGATAAAAATTAAAAATATAATAATAACGTGGATGAAAGTAGGAAAAGTGGTATTTTAAAATATTTTATAACAATAATTTTGCAATTGAGTAGGAAAGAAGAGGATAAGGAATCCTTACTTAGCTCTTGTGTCACCTCCCTTCGATTAGGCTTAAACCATTAATAGGAGGAGTTATTGGCAATAAAAGTGGAATAATGATGTGGTGAAGGATTATTATATAGGTATTTTATTATATATTTGGCAACGGAAAACATTTTGAGAGTTGGGAGGAAGGGGAAAAGGTGGGGTGCTTAAATAGAAAAATGGGAGAGGTATTTTGAATATAATATTTGATTATTTTGACATTTAGGCCAAATAATTTTGGTTATCATTGAATAAAATGAGTTATTTGTATAAATATGAAATAAAATAAGTTTATTTGTCTTTGAAATTAGGATAAAATAAATTTACAAAACCCAAAAATAAAATTTTATAAGGATAAAATGTGATTTATGTTCCAAAATACCATATATAAATTTATAAATTCATTCTAACATTTTGAAATTCATAATTTTATTATTTAAATAATTTTTTGGTCAAAAGAGAGGTTTCATGAATCTTTAGACAATATTTTATACATGATAATGTCTTAAAACTTACTATTTTTGTAAAAAAATGTATTTTCAAAATTCACCCAAAAATAAACTTTTAAAAAATATTAACAATTAACCATAAGATAATTTATACATGAGGATTACAAAAATAAATTAATTTTTATAAAACTAAATATCTAAAATTTATAAATTAAATTTGGAAATAAAATCATATAATATATGGAAAAACAGTTCATTTGAAATAAAGGTCTTTTCTTTTGTTAGAAATGGTTACATTTATCTTTGTTGTTATATATTTATTATTATATGATCGATAATTAATAATTTAAACATGTGAAACATATACATATCATAAAATTATTCTTCCAATTAAGTGGAATTTATAATCTAAATACATGATTTAGAAAATAGTTTTAGTGTGAGAACCTTTATTTTAAAAAGGAAAATTTTGGAGTAGTAAAACATTTACATAGAATGTGATAATTTCCATTTAGATATTAAATGAACTATAAAGTATTTAAAATGAATGATAAGTTATTATTTTAATGTAAAATAATATTTAACCACTATATCATAATGAACTAAATATTAAAATAAAACTATTAATAATATAGTTATCAAATAAAACTTTATATGTAAAAAGAATCATAAATATATTAAAAGTGACATAAGAACATATATAAAAATATAGAATATTGAAATAGTATAACATGTAGGAAAATGGTAGGAATTTCACCCTTTTCTCCCTTTGGTCAGGGGTTCTATCCCCACAACCTCTCTAGGCATGATGGGTTATCACCCAACCCATGTTCTACCCTTTTTTTAATTAAACATTTTAATAAATAAATTTACATTTTACTTAAAAATATATATAAAAAAGAAACATAGGTGATAAATATTTGTATAAATATTTTGTTTATTAAAAATAATAAAATTCATTTATAATTTAAATTTATATTTATGGATTAAAATTTATAAAAATGTTCAATATAAATCTTGGTTGTTATATGATGAATCATACACTCAATCTAGAATAACTCATATGAAGTCCATATGACTCATATATTGGTTTATTAACTTTAACAAATTTTGATAACCTAATTATAATAACTCATATGTTGCTCTAAAAAATGAATTATACACACTTTTTTGGACCTCCAGTAGATGAATCATATACAGAAAGGTCTTTTCCAAATTTTCAACTATTTCTTGAAAACTAAATTTCAAGAATTCAACCAAACACCACCAACACTTTTCTATACTTTATGATATGGAATTATCACAATTAAATAGACTACATTGAAGATTCCTTCCACTTAATTATTAATAAAAATACCCTAAAAAATCACTCTAATAGTATTATTTACAAAAATATCCCCCTTTAGGTTTTTTGACAGCCTCGAATCAGATTAAGAATTTAAACCTTTGAGAAATTTTAGAAATATTCATATCTGATGAGAAAAACAACCTAAAACTTTTGAATTTAAGGATTATATAAATGATTCACTAATCACTAACTCTAATCCCCCTTGAGTCAGGATCAATGTGTGAAACAATAGTTAAATTGAAATATCCTCATGAAACCACCTCATTTATATTCATGCACTCCAACTTTTCAACTTCTCTGCAAAAAATAACCTCACTTAATTAATAAATGAAATACTAACCTATATTCATGAGACAAGAATAATATTTCTCCCTCATATTCAATAAGAAGAACACTCCATGAATATATACTCACCTTAAAATATGAACACTTTATCCCCCTTTGTCAGTGAACCCAAACATCACTTCCTTAAAAGTTCACAATAGAGAGTTAGAAAATTAAGCATTGAATCTAAAATAGTACACATACCTTAATATAAATAAGTATTATCATATGGGATTGAGGGTTATTTTCCCAACTCATCTGGTGAGAGGGGGTCGATTGGACTTCAAGGTCCAACCGATGATTTTCAAAACTAACCTTTGGTTATGCCTTTGTTAGAATAACAACCATTTGATTTTGGGCCAACATATACTCCAATTTAATTATACCTTGTTTAATATTATCCTTGATAAAGTGATACATTGTCTTTATGTGAATTTTCCTTGAATGATGGAAAACATTTTTGATAATATTTTTAGAACTCAATATATCACACATGATGCCAATGAGAGATTTCACATCAACTCTAATGTCTTTAAGTTGTTTCTTTATCCATAGAAATTAAGAACATGCTTGAGAATTTTCTATATTTTCAACCTCCAAATTATATAAGAAATATAATCTTGATTCTTAATCATCCAAGAAATGAAAGAATTTATAATATAAAAATCACCACTTGATGTTGACTCTCCATCATCAAATGAACCTACCCAATCTAAATTTATCAAGATTAATAACTCCTACTATTATTTCTCATGATAAAATAGCTAAGAATATATTTTATTATTGATATATCGAAGTATCCTCTTCACTAACATCTCATGGATTTATTTAGAGAAGATTTGAAAATGTGTATCTTAACATGTAGCAAAAACTATATCAGTCCATGTGGTTTTTAGGTACTACAAAATTCTATATTCAATCACATCATCATACTTTCTATCTTTATCATTTGATAATTTCAACCAGGAAACCACCATAGTTTTAATTATCCTTGATTCTTCCATGTAAAACCATTTAATCACTTATTTGGAATATTTTTGAGAAATAAATGCGCTTTTTGTTCCTTCAACCACATGAAATCCAAGGAAGAATAAAAAATAAAAAATAAAAGACATTTCAAATTCAAACTTCATATATCTAGAAGACTATTTGCATTATGAAATATTTGATCCTTAAAAAATGATTTTATCCACATAGATATGCAATAAAATCCTTTGAATCTTTTCTTTATTATTGTATATGTTGTGATAAAATCCTCTTATTTGGAATCCAAGATTATTTAGATATTATTCTAGATGAGGGTATCATTCCCTCATTGCTTACTTTAGGCCATAAAATCCTTATTTAACCAACATACCTAAGTTTTTTCTTCATCTTATATAAAACCATCTGGTTGATCTATATAAACCTCCTCTTTTAGGACTCCATTCAATAATTCCAATTTGACATCCATTTGATACCATTTAAAGCCTCCTTGCACTGTCATTTCCAAAAAATAGTATTATGGTTTGGGGACATTCCATGGGTGTAAAAGTTTTATCCACATCAATGACATCTATTTGAGAATATTCATTGCACACTAGTCATTCCTTATTTTGATTCTCCATTCCATCTTCATTGATTTTATTTTGAAGATCAACTTGATTTTGATAACATTTTTTTCAACCTAAGAATAAATTCCCATGTATCAATATTTTCAATTTGGTTAAGTTCATCATGAATATCCTTAAAAAACCACCATCCTTAGTTTCCTATTCAATGTTTTTAGGTTTCACCTGAGATAAATAATATTTTTGCTGCTGAGTTTTTATCTCCCTAGTTTGAACTAAGGTTATCTGGTTACTAATAACATTGTTGTCACTATTTTACCCCTACTAGATTTCTTGTTTTTATTAAAAAAATGTCACAAACCAACCCGTACTGGGGCTCAAGTCGCGACTACCCCAAGCCCGCCTCCATAGGCCAGGGGCTGGCGACTAGCGCCGAAGGCACAAAAAACTAGGGGAGGCCTTTTCCTAATAAACTGTACACACACACACAACCAAATCAATGGAAAAGTGCAGAGAAAAGAAAGCAAGATGAAACAATGCTACAAAAGGGAAACCAACATACATGCATCGACCTCTAACCAGTACACGTAAAGTGTTGACAAGTAAACTGAATAGTAAAAGGGAAAAAACACACGCCCAAACAGAAAAATTCCGCAACCCGACAATAGGTAAAATGAAAGTAAACCGCTGGTGAGTCTCACGCCCAAAAATCCTCCTATAACCACTGAATGCATCCCAAGATCCTGTGTCCTCTACACTCCTCCGTAGTCTCGATCAACCTGTCTGTCGTCTGCAAGGGCACACCAAGTGCGGACAAAGCCCAAGAATGGGTGAGTATAAAGATACTCAGTAGGATGCCCCGAAAGCTTGAGGGAGCAACAAAGGAGGTACTAAAATGATGAGTAGTAGAAAAAATAAAGAACAGTGCAAGATTACAAAAGAGAGAGTGCAGCTCAACCCAACAAAAGGAAGGGAGTAGACTCGTCCCATCCAAGAGGAGCTTGACACGGAAAGAACGTGGCATACCCCGCACGTCTTCGCCCCTGATGGAAGGAGAGTAACTGAACCCAAGGAGTGGGAATAAAAGTAGGGTATATATATATGCTCAATAAGAAACCTGAATGAGTGTGTAAGGGGATCTCTATCTCCAAGCTCATCCCAAGAGAAATTGCCAACAGTTCTAGGGGTATCCATCACTGATGCCCTATAATCACACATGCCAAAGCTACTTCATCACTGAACCATACAACCAAGGGACCCGCTCCGATAAACCTAGAGAAAATCCACCGACTAGCCACATCGAAAGGGCTGAGTCTGAAATAAGTCATCGGGTAACCCACTGCCCAACCTCGTTGGAGGGTAACCCACAAGAGGTTGTTAGGTAACCCACTGCCCAGCCCCGCTGAAGGGTAAACCACAAAAGGTTGTTAGGTAACCCACTTCGCAACCCCCCTAGAGGGTAAACCAAAAAAGGTTGTCGGGTAACCCACTACCCAGCCCCACTGGAGGGTAAACCATAAAAGGTCGTCGAGTAACCCACTGCCCAGCCCCACTGGAGGGTAAACCACAAAGGTTGTTGGGTAACCCACTACCTAGCCCCGCTGGAGGGTAAACCAGAAAAGGTTTTCGAGTAACCCACTGCCCAGCCCCGCTGGAGGGTAAACCACCAAAGGTCGTCGGGTAATCCATTGCCCAGCCCTGCTGTAGGGTAAACCACAAAAGGTCATCGGGAAACCCACTGCCCAACCCCATTGGAGGGTAAACCCTAAAGTCAACGGGTATCCCACTACCTAGCCCCGATGGAGGGTAAAACCTAAGGACAATGATTAACCCACTACCCACCCCCACTGGAGGGAAAACCCAAAACTCTTCTGATAACTCTGCACTGCCCATTCCATCACTAGGTGTCACTAACACCGCTACTGTGCATAGGTTTGGAGTGCGTCGAAGGAACCTACGACCAACTCCCTTTCATGTTTCCACATTTAATGAAATTTTGAAAGATGCTCTACACTCCCAAACATATTACACCATTGTAATACTCATGGAAAAACACACAAGATAGATAACTTACTCGCTGGAAATGGGCTCCCGGTGGAAAAGTTATTCAAAACCGCTTTATTCCCATACGACGTCTCATGGGGCCCGTACCTCGGTCCCGAAAGAGGTCGAGCGAACTATTTCATCACGATAATCTTGTAAAAACATGCCGAAACGACTATTCATACGCCCCAAATGGACACCTGATGAAAAAGTCATAGTACGATGCACACAACTCAAAAGACGGCCCATGGGGCCCATGCCTCAAGTCCGGATTCAATGATTGAAACCACCCTAGTCAACTTTATCTTGATTTCAGGGTCACAACGCCACTAACAGCTCCTAAAATGGACTCCGGATGTAGAAGCTTCAACTCCTCGCGTTATATGCAAATGGGGCCCTATGGGGCCCACACCTTGACCCTAAAAAGCGTCACGCAGATTGTTCCATCGCATTCCTTACAGATTAGCATGCAATGTAGGCTATTCATTTTCCATCAACGGACTTATGTAGCATAATTCATAAAAAACACAGCATACGTCTGAAAACTACCTCTTGGGGCCCACGCCTCGAGCCTGAATTTAGGCGGGAAAATTGTCCATTGAAATCCTCTCAAAAAAACACTTAGAAAAGAGTACTCAAACACCCTAAACGGATGTCAGGAGAAAAAAGTGGCATTTCACCGTAAAATGTGCGAACTAGGCCCTATGGGTCCCGTACCTTGTCTTTAACCCGAATGCTTCGGAAAGCATCTCAAAAAGTCTGCACAAGGACTGGGGTCATGTTGCCATTGATGGCGCATCAAACGGACATCCCAAGAAGGAGTTAGGTCCAACGCAATATCAATCAATTAATTAATTAAATAATTAATTATTCACATTAAGCGTTTCGTGCCTCCGAGAAACAAAACCAAACCGCAAGGGTTCCAAACCAACTTTGGAAGGACGTCACAACTCCAGGGCCACAGCGCCTCTGACGACGCATCAAACGGACATCCGGATCACGAACCACATCCGTCGCAACTTTAATAATAATTTAATATTATTAAAGTAAAATGTTTCGGGGCACCCGTCTTTGGGTGTAGAACCCAAAAACCCCAAAACATACTCCAAAAATTCCGTCTCGTTAACACGGATATGCAGCTAAAGACGGCGCATCAAACAGACATGCCGTTTAGAAATTTTGGCCCCCCGAACGCAAGGGGGCCCAACCGGGCCGGTTCACCCTAACCGGCCCGGTCCGAACCGCCAGCCCACGACCCAGCTGTGGGTCTGGCCCGAACCACCGCGGACCGCTGGCCACGGCCTGCTCCGGCTACACTGGACCCCCTGGGGCCGATTATTCAAGTAGAACAGCCTTTTGGCCGTTCTTCGTCGCTGAGCAGGACCCGCACACCCGAGGTCAACGCCTCAGGTGTCTCCTCCAACCGCAACAAGCCGGAGACCCCTGCAGCACACCGCCGCGCCTCGCCACGGCCTGCGCCACCTCTCTGCACCAGCACCACCCAGCTCCGCTACTGGGTTCCACCTACAGCGCCCTACGAAGCCCGACCTCGCTCTTGCTGCACTGCGCCGAAGTCGCGCCCCAGCGCCTCCTCCGCATCGCTCAACCACGCCGCCCCTGCTCCCTGCTCTGCCTTCGAACCGCCGACCACTTCGGCTTGACCTCCGGCCGCTCGACACACCACGACCGCTGCACACAGCCACCGACCGCTCCTGTCAGCCCACTCTGGTGGTCCCTTTTGCGGACCACTGAGACCTCATCAGAGGTCTGATTTCGATTCTGAGTCCAGAATTCAAGTGATCAGGACGAGGCCATCACAGCACCGCCCCTCGCTCGTCAATCCGTCGAGAATTTGATGCATCCGAAATTCGGACGAAGAACGCCCAAGAATAGGATTTATAAAGGGGATTGGATGATGACCGTGTTAGTTTGGCCATCATCCTTATTCTGAATTTATCAAATCTTAAACGACGAATTTGATGAAAAATTCAAGAAATCAATGAAGGTGCGAAAATTAACCAAAATCCTACCTTGAATCGATGCGCGTCGTAGGAGATGCGTCCGCGAGGCTCCTGCCTTGATTCAACAAAGTTTTGGCGAAGACTGCACCCCGATCCAATGAAGAACGATGAAGAACACCAGAAGAATGAGAGAGAGAGAGAGAGATAGGAGAGAGAAAATGGGTTGTCCCCTCCCAACACTTAAGCGAATTTATAAAAATTCACTGAAACTCTCTCAATGGGCGAGGATTCCGGAACCTCCACGCCCGCCTATTTTATATCATGCCTAGGAAAAACACCCCCTTTCAAACTCAACAGAAGTCTCAGATTTCAATTCTGAGATTTTGTTCAAAAGTTATTCAAAAAGGATGCCAGTGATAAAAAAATCACTAAGTGGTCATTTCGAAATGACGATTTTTCCCCTGGGTGACATCTCTCGTAGCAGGTCTGCGCCCACAACTTTTACACCCCACCTAGGGTAAACGACACACTTTGGACTCAACGGTGCACTCATTTTTCCTGTCCAAGCAACCATTTAGGAGTTACTCTGGTTTGATCTATTAAATGAATAATTTAATAATTTAATTTATCCATTTAATGCACCTCTAATGAGCGAGGGGTCCGAATGTCCTGCACCAGATTATTTTATGTCGCACCTAGGGTAAACACTGCGTTATTGACCCATCCGTGGTCTCATATTTCTGATCTAATCAACCGTCTAATAGATATCCACTTTTCTTTAGTTAACCCCATTTGCGTAATATAAAAACACTTAACATTTTTATAAAATTAATTCTAGGCACACTAGGCCTTATAATTGAACACCATATGAACGTCTTGCTCCGGAATATCATCAAGAAATTTTCCAAAGTCTCAGAGTCCTAAAACCTAGGTTCTTACATAATTCCCTCCTTCAAGTTTTTCATCCCTAAAAAACAAAACTATAAAAACAAATCGGGATACTGATCCCGCATCTGGCTGTCCCGTTCCTAGGTTCTCTCCCGCACCCTCTATGCTGCTAAAACACACAAACAAAAGGAATGGTCCATCCACACAGAGTCCGCTCCTGCCGGTCCTCAATCGCCACCGCGTGCTCCGCAAAGGTGGATCCATCCTCAATGTCCAGCTCTCCCCAGTCGATAACGTGCGTGGGGTAATGCACTTATTTCCTCAGATACAACTCGTAGGAGACGCCATGCACCCTCTCCAGCTGTGGGGGGGTGGAGCAAGATGTTAAGCAACCTCACCAACCCTGTGCATGATCTCAAAAGGCCCGATGAACCTTAGGGATAGCTTACCTCTCCAGCCAAACCTCCATGTTCTATGCCGCGAGGAGAATCTCAAAAAGACATGGTCCCCCCCTGCTCAAACTCCAAAGGCCTGCGATGATAGTTTGTGGAGGACTACTGTCTACTCCAAGCCGTCCTCATCCGCTCAAGAATGACCCGTACCCTCTCTGTCATCACCCGCACTAACTCTGGTCCCATGAGGGAGGTCTCCCCTACCTCCATCCCACGCAACGGTGACCTGTAGGGTCTCCCGTAGAGGGAATCAAAAGGTTCCATGCTGATATTAGATTGGTAACTATTGTTACACGTGAACTCCAGCAAGGGAAGGTGATCCTCCCAGCTTAGGCCATAGTCTAACATGGACTCCCTAAGCATATCCTCCAAGACCTGGATAGTGCGCTCCATCTGGATGTAAGTATGGGGGTGAAAAGCTATACTCATCCGAAGTTGAGTCCTGAATGCCTCTTACAGGCCTCACCACAAATACGACATAAACCATGCGTCGTGGTTGAAGACAATCATCGTGGGTACTCCATGAAGGTGGAAGATTTTCTGAACGTACAACTGTCCTAGACTCTCAACTGAGATATACTCCCTGATGTCAAGGAAGTGCGCCGAGTTCGTGAGTCAGTCCACTATCACCAAAATGGAATCATGGTCCTTCACTGTGTGCTAAAGCCCTGTGATGAAGTCCATAGATATGCCATCCCACTTCCACTTTGAGATATCATGGAGCTGCAACAACCCTACCGGAACCTGATGCTCTGCCTTCACCTTCTGACAGGTAAGACACTGAGAAACAGACTCAGCTACGCTTCGCTTTATGCCAGACCACCAAAATTTCCGCTGAGGGTCTCTGTACATATTCCCAACACCGGGATGTACAGCTAAGGGAGAAGTGTGAAATTCCCGCCTCACCTCCTCCCGTATCTCCACTGGTACTACAGCTCTCCCCTGGAACATGATCTCGTGATTCCCTCCTTCAGAGTACCCATAGGGCGCATCGCCTGTGGATATCTGATCACGTAGTACCTCCCTGTCTGCATTCCTCAACTGCGACTCTCTCACACGCTCAAGGAGCGAAGGAGTCAACATCATCGACTACAGAAAATCTGTACCCTCCTGCTCCACCAAGGTCAGCTGCAGGGAAGCCAACTGCTCTGAAGAGGCCACTACCAGGCCCTTCCAGCTGGTGTTCCTCTTCCTAGAAGCTCTTTTCCACGAGCACCCATTCTAGCACCCTGGAATAAGTGGGGATGCATAGGGGAACTACACTAGTACAAATCTCTCTATGAAGACCCTGCTCAAACTTATGCACCCGAAAGTAACCATCGCGGATCATATCCTGCGAGTAGCATGTCAGATTGGTAAACCGGGCCGAGTACTGCGCCACGATCACCCCTTGCTTCAACTCTAGAAGCTCCTGAATCCGAACGGAGTGTAAATAAGAGGGGGAGTACTCCTCCCGGAAGAGATGCTGGAAGCTATACCACGTGAGAGATGACTCGTCGTGGGTCTGCGTAACAAAACTCCACCAACGACTTGCCGCTCTGGGGAAAAGGTCGGCTGCCAAAGCCACCATCTGATCAGCCCATGTCTATACAAGCCTAAAGAGGTGAACCACCAACTCTAACCAAACCTATACTATCTTATGGTATGACCCACAATAGAACCTCAGTAGTATCTAGTGCTAGAACTCACGAAGTGTGCTCAGCCTACCCACATCCTCAGCCGACTCTATTGGGGCTGTCTGCTGCTCAACATGTAGGGGTGCTGCTACCTACCTACCTAGAGAAAGGGGCTTGAAAGATGAGTCCTGAACTGAGGCCTCATCACTCATGGGATCATTGTTATGAACCGTAGCTAGTTTCTTGGCTGGCTATTGCCTCAGAGACATCCTGAGTGCTATCAAGGAGTACTACGATCGGATGAGCATATATATATATATATATATATATATATATCAATGAGAGTGGGGAGCTGACTCAAGAAGGAAGTCCAGAGACTCAATCCTATATTATTCATGTACCATTTCTCCCTACAATAAGTGTCTCAGGGTGAAGAATCGACAAGCGGGTAATCAAGGTCCTGGTGAATGGATACATCAGTCGCCCGTACCATCACTGGACTCCCTAACCTGAGATCCACTCTCAAGACACTTCAACACTGTTGCCCCTACCCAACCAAGACCTTTTTAGGGAAACATCCGAATGACGTCCCAAAGGTCGAACCACCTTTGATACCACTTTGTCACGACCCAAACCATACCAGGGCTCGAGCCGCGACTACCCCAAGCCCACCTCCATAGGCCAGGGGCTGGCGACTAGCGCCGAAGGCACAACAAACTAGGAGAGGCCTTTGCCTAAGAAACTGTACACACACACACATCCAACTCAATGAAAAAGTGCAGAGAAAGGAAAGAAAGATGAAACACTGCTACAAAAGGGAAACCAACATACATGCATCGACCTCTAACCAGTACACGTAAAGTGTTGACAAGTAAACTGAATAGTAAAAGGGAAAAAACACGCGCCCAACTAAAAAGGTGCCACAACCCGACAATAGGTAAAACGAAAGTAAACCACTGGTGAGTCTCATGCACAGAAATCCTCCTATGACCACTGAACACAGCCCAAGCTCCTGTGTCCTCTACGCTCCTTCGTAGTCTCGATCGACCTGTTTGTCATCTGCAAGGGCACACCAAGTGCAGGCAAAGACCAAGTAGGGGTGAGTATAAATATACTCAGTAGGATGCCATGAAAGCTCGAGGGAGCAACAAAGGAGGTACTAAAACGATGAGTAGTACACAGAACAAAGAATAGTGAAAGAGTACAAAAGAGAGAGTGTAGCTCAACCCAACAAAAGGAAGGAAGTAGACTCATCTCATCCAAGAGGAGCTAGACATGGAAAGCACGTGGCATACCCCATGCGTCTTCACCCCTTCTGGAAGGAGAGTAACTAAACCTAAGGAGTGGTAATAAAAGTAGGGTATATATATGCTCAACAATAAACCCGAACGAGTGTATAAGGGGATCTATATCTCCAAGCTCAGCCCAAGAGAAATCGCCAATAGTTCTAAGGGTAGCCATCACTGATGCCCAATAATCCCACACACCAAATCTACCTCATCACTGAACCATACAACCAAGGGAACCACTCTGATAAACACATAGAAAATCCACCGACTAGCTATATCGAAAGGGCTGAGTCTGAAAGAAGTCATCAGGTAACCCACTGCCCAACCTCACTGGAGGGTAACCCACAAGAGGTCGACAGGTAACCCACTGCTCAGCCCTGCTGGTGGGTAAACCACAAAAGGTCATCGGGTAACCCACTACCTAGTCCCACTAGAGGGTAAACCACAAAAGGTCATCGGGTAACCCACTGCCCAGCCCCACTTGAGGGTAAACCACAAAAGGTCATCGGGTAAACCATTGCACAACCCTGATGGAAGGTAAACCACAAAAGGTAGTCGGGTAACCCACTACCTAGCCCCACTGTAGGGTAAACCACAAAAGGTCATCGGGTAACCCACTTCCCAGCCCCGCTGGAGGGTAAACCACAAAAGGTCGTCGGGTAACCCATTGCCTAGCCCCGCTGGAGGGTAAACCACAAAAAGTCATCAGGTAACCCGTTGCCCAGCCCCGCTAGAGGGTAAAACCTAATGTCAATGGGTATCCCACTACCCAGCCCTGATGGAGGGTAAACCCTAAGGTCAACAGGTAACCCACTACCCAACCCCGCTAGAGGGCAAACCCAAAACTTGTCTGATAACTTTGCACTGTTCGTGACATCACTGGGTGTCACTAACACCGCTACCATGCGTAGGTTCAGAGTGCATCAAAGGAACCTCCGAACAATGCCCTTTCATGTTTCCACATTTAATGAGATCTCAAAATAGGCTCTGCACGCCCAAACAGATTACACCGTTGTAATCCTCATGAAAAAACACGCGAGATAGACTACTTACTCGCTGGAAACTGGCTCCTGGTGGAAAAGTTATTCAACACCGCTTTATGCCCATACGGTGTCTTGTGGGGCCTACACCTCGCTCCTGAAATAGGTCGAGTGAACTGTGCCATCGTGATTCTCTCGAAAAAACACACTGAAATGACTATTCATACGCCCCAAAAGGATGCCTGATTAAAAAAGTCGGAGTACGCTGCATACAACTCAAAAGAGAGCCCGTGGGGCCCACACCTCAAGTTCAGATTCAATGCCTGAAACCACCCTAGTCGACTTCGTCTTGATGCCAGGGTCACAATGCTGCTGACGATGCCTAAAATAGACTTCAGATGCAGAAGCTGCAACGCCCCAGGTTATATACAAATGGGGCCCTGTGTGGCCCACACCTCGACCTCGAAACACGTCACACAGATCATACCATTCCATTCCTTGCAGATAACTATGTGGCGTAGGCTATTCATTTTCCCTAAACAGACTTATGTAGCATAAGTCATAAAAAATGCAACATACGTCCGAAAACCATCTCGTGGGGCCCATGCCTTGGGCCCGAATTTAGGCGGGAAGATTGCACCGTTGTAATCCCCTCATAAAAACACTCATAGATGAGTACTCAAACACCCTAAACGGATTTCAGGTGAAAAAAGTGGCGTTTCACCATAAAATATGCGAACTAGGCTCCGTGGGGCCCGCACCTTGTCTCCAACCCGAATGCTTCGGAAAGCATCTCAGAAAGTCTGCACGAGGACTGAGGTCACACTGCCTCTAACGACACGTCAAACAGACATCCCAAGCTAGAGTTAGGTCCAACGCAAGATCAATTAAATAATTAAATAATTAAATAATTAATTAATTATTTTCATTAAGTGTTTCATTCCTTTGAGCAACAAAACCAAACCGCAAGGGTTCCGAACCAACTTTGGAAGGATCGTCGCAACTCCAAGGCCACAACGCCTCTAACGATGCATCAAACAGACATCCGGATCGCGAACCACGTCCTTCGCAACTTTAATAATAATTTAATATTATTAAAGTAGAACGTTTCGGGGATCCAGTCTTCAGGTGCATAACCCAAAACCCCGAAACATACTCCAAAAATTCCATCTCGTTAACATGGATATGCAGCCGTAGATGATGCGTTAAATGGATGCTCCGTTTAGAAATTTTTCCCCCCTAAACGCAAGGGCGCCCAACCGGGCCGGTTCACCCCAGCCTGAAACGCTGGCCCACGGCCTAGCTTCGGGTCCAGCCTGAACTGCCATGGCCCGCTAGCCGTGGCCCGCTCCAGCCGCACCGGACCCCCCTCAGGTCCGATTCTTCAAGCAGACCGGCCTTTTGTCTGGTCTTCATCACCCAGTAGGACCCGTAAAGTGCGGGTCCTGGCTCCACACACCCGAGGTCAGCGCCTTGGGTGTCTCCTCTGACCGCAATAGGCCGACTACCCCTGCATCACACCGCCGCGCCTCGCCGCTGCCTGCACCGCCTCTCCGCATCAGCACCGCCCAGCTCCGCTGCTGGGTTCTGCCGACTTCGCCCTTCGAAGCCCAACCTCGCTCCTGCTGCACCGCGCCAAAGACGTGCCCTAACGCCTCCTCCGCACTGCTCGACCGCACCGCCCCGGCTCCCCGGTCTGACTTCGAACCGCCGGACGCTCCAGCTCGACCTTCAGCCGCTCGACACACCGCGACCACTGCGCGCAGCCACCGACCGCTCCTGCCAGCCCACTCTGGTGGTCCCTTCCGCAGACCACTAGGACCTCATCGGTGGTTAGATTTCGATTCCTAGGCTGGAATTTGGGTGCTCGAGACAAGGCCATCACAGCGCCGCCCCTCACTCGTCGATCCGTCTAGAATTTGATGCGTCCGAAATTCAGATGAAGAACGCCTGAGAACAGGATTTAGAACGAGGCTTAGACGATGGCCGTGTGTGTTTGGACATCGTCCTTATTCTGAATTTATCAAATCTTAAACGACGAATTTGATGAAAAATTAAAGAAATCAATGAAGGTGTGAAAATTAACCAAAAATCCTACCTTGAATCGATGCACATCGTAGGCGATTCGTCCGTGAGGCTCCTACCTTGATTCGCCAAAGTTTTGGCGAATACTGCACCCTGATCTGATGAAGAATGATAAAGAACATTGGACATATGAGAGAGAGAGAGAGAGGAGAGAGAAAATGGGTTGTCCCCTCCCAACACTTAAGCAAATTTATAAAAATTCACTGAAACTCTCTTAATGGGCGTGGATCCCGAAACCTCCGCTCCTTCCTATTTTATATCACGCCTAGGGAAAACACCCCATTTCGTACTCAATGGAAGTGTCAGATTTCAATTTTGAGACTTCATTCGAAAGTTATTCAAAAAGGATGCCAGTGATAAAAAATCACTAAGTGGTCATTTCAAAATGATGATTTTGACCCTGGGTGACATCTCTCGCAGTAGGTCCGCGTCCACAACTTTTACACCCCTCCTGGGGTAAACAGCACGCTCCGGACTCAACTGTGCCCTCATTTTCCCATCCGAGCAACCATTTAGGAGTTACCTGGGTTTGAGCTATTAAATGAATAATTTAATAATTTAATTTATCAATTTAACACACCGCTAATGAGCGAGGGGTCTGAACGTCCCGAGCTGACTTATTTTATGTCTCACCTAGGGTAAACACTGCGTTCTGGACCCATCTGTGGTCTCAGATTTCTGATCTGATCAACCTTCTAAGAGATATCCAATTTTCCTTAGTTAACCCCATGTGCATAATATAAAAACACTTAACATTTTTATAAAATTAATTCTGGGCACACCGGGCCTCGGAATTGCACACCGTCTGAACATC
This sequence comes from Viscum album, assembly GCA_963277665.1. NCBI lineage: Eukaryota > Viridiplantae > Streptophyta > Magnoliopsida > Santalales > Viscaceae > Viscum > Viscum album. The sequence goes on along the minus strand of OY728126.1, from coordinate 274,029,145 downwards.
CTGCTCAGGAATATCATCAATTTTTTTCCAAAGTCTTAGAGTCCCAAAACCCGGGTTCTTACAAAAAAACTGAATTTTATTAAATATTATTATCTTATTTAGAGTCTTATATAACCCTATGATCCCTCCATAAGCCACTAACCCCAACATCACCCTCTTCCTCAGTTTCTTCACTATTTTGCTATAAAATCCATTTGTCTGCTTCCAAATTATACTTGTTTTTAGAAATCATCACATCTTTTATTTCCACAATATTCTTAAGAATATTGTTATATAATTTTTTAACCATTATTTTGGATTAATATCTAAAGAAAATACCTTCATCTTCATAATCTTTAACTTATGCTGCTTATCTTTGTTAAGAATAAAACATTTACTTCTAAAACTCAAAATTACTTGAGTGTTGTATTCTTCATGTAGCACATATCATAGGGGGATTTATCTTAATTAGAACACAATAAATATATATTGGATATATAAATTTATATGAGTAAAACCTCCTTCTAATAGGTATCTGATAGGTTCTTTTCGATGATAATTTCCAAGTAAAATTATTTATAATTTATTTTCTCCTCTCAATGAGTCCAATTTAGTGAGGAATTATTACTGATGAAACTTGATAATATATTCCATTATTTTCAAGGTAATATTCTACCTGATTATTAGTGAAATATTTTCCATTATCGATTAAAAAATTTTGAATTTTCAAACCAAGCATTTTCTTCACCAATCTCTCATAACGAGTGATGCTCCAGAACACATCAAATTTGTAAGAAACAACCATAACTCATGAAATTTTGTAATAATAATCAATTAAAAACACAAAATACCTTTCTCCATCCATGTATCTAGGTATCATTAACCCAAAAACATTCACTTGCACTAGCTCAATCAATCTTGTTAACTTCTTCTCTTTTTTCTTGTAAGTATTTGAAATAGTATTCCCTTTTTGACAAGTATCACACATATGAATGTAATCCCATGAAAGTGAAGGGTGTTCTTGATATCGTTTATTTTTCAAAAATTCAAATGAGTATTTTTAGATCAAATGAACAAGATTTTTGTGCCATAATTTGGTTACCTCTTTTTTGGACAACATGCATCTATCCTCTTCATCGACGAGGTAAAAATTCCCTTTGGTTATCCTACCTTGTAAAATAATAGATCAATATCTTCCATTGATATTTAATGAATTATTTTTTATTGAATTTGATCTCAAACACAATGGATTTGGGTGTGTGGGCTCAGGGTTCGACACTAAAAGGGACCAAAAAAGTATTCCAATCTCGTCTGTGGTATAAAATTCCAAAGTGGGATTTATTTCTATAATCAGAAATCATTGACACCTCATCTCTTTCTAGTTGTTTATAAGAGTTTGTAACGTTTAATGTGTGTCAATGGAGAATGTGATCATGGGAATGACACGATGAATTTTGAGGGGTGTTGTGTGTCATTGTGGGAGGTTGGATGATTTCACTGAGACTTAATTAAAAGCAGGTAACGAGTATGTCAAAGCATAATATGTGGATCTATGCTTCTTGTTAGTTCAGTTTTAATTGTTTTCCTATTTTTATTTTTAAATGAGAGGATATGTTCTCCACTATTTTTACCATCCCTATAAATTTAAATCAACTATGATTCTTTAATATTAGAACCACTCATTTTCTTCTTCTTACCATTTTTACTATTTTTCTATTTATAATTTTGTAAATATTATTGTACTGTTTCTATTTTTTCAAATATGATGATGGTCTACTATTATTCATTTGATTATTGTTTTCTTAAACATAAAATCATGGAAGGATAATTCACAAGGATTTATTTAAGAAGAGAAAATATATTCTTCATGGATATTTGAGATTCATGTCAATTATAATAACTTATTCTTCATCCTGGAATATTTTTATGGTGAATTAGGGTGTTGTGAGATTGTATTTTTTTCATAAGAACTATTTTCTACTATCGCACCTCATTATTTTCCCAAATATGATATCATTTCATTAAAATGAACATGATATCATTTAATTCAACTGTGTGTGAGAGTTTAGTTGTGTGTTGTAATGATCTCTACATGATCATTATGGATTTTGAGATTTCTTGACCAAAATGAGTATATTGAGTGAATCATTTTGCAATTTGGAGGAACATTCAAGAACTGAAGAACTTCTGTATTTGTGTGTTCACTATTTAGGTGATATATGTGTAATCCAATTCATCAATAATGAATTGAGTGAGGATTAGAGTTGATGATATTATTTAGAATATCTATGAAAGGGAGGTGAGATAGGATCAATTGGATTTTTCCTTGTTCTTGGTGACTTTATTCTCCTTTTTTATGTCTTCCATTTATTATTATTTGTCTTATTTTATCTATTTTTAGTTCATATTCACTATTTATATTCCACTCCTTCAAATTACACTATTATTTTCATCATTTCTGTTTCATGTTTTAATATTATTATTTCAATATATTTAAAAACAAAAAATGGTTTTGGGAATACCACTAGGTTATACGACACTAATTCCATGAGAGAAACCCCAAGGTTAAAAAATGATATATATCTTGGGTTTATAAATATATCTTTGACTACCCTCATGATAGAGGCTCATCAAATTTTGTAGTCGATTCAAGGGGAAGTTACCATGAGTAGAGCTCACAGTGGGTTGGTCTTCTTCTGTCATGGTTGGTTTAGATAAAGGGGATCATTATAAATTCATATAATAGGCACAATAGGTAGGCACAATTCATGGTAGGTACTAGTTATATTCATGGTAGTCTATCTATAGATATATAGTATGTCCCCAAAGTCACTGTAATGAATTTGGGATCTCCCTGTGGTAGGTTGAAATTGAATTCATGTGGTAACTTGTGAATTCAACCGGTATAGTCACTTATGACATGGTCACTGAAACTTATATCATGCGGTAAGTAATACCCATTCATGTGGTTAGTACAATAGATTTATAAGCATGATCACATGGATTTTTGACAAGTGGTCACTTCATCTTGTGTGGTAACTTAAGTGACCACACCTCCCATAATGAGGTAGGTTGATCATGGTTAGTATAGTGACTGTGGAAACCCCTTGAAAATACTTTTTTCACAATTTTTTTCATAAAAACAGAATTCATAATTTTACTGGCATAATAATTTTTTTTCTAAACATATTTAGATCAATGAATTAGTTAAAATAAAACTTTATTTACTGAAAAAATTATTCCACAAAAAACTGTTTAATAAAAAACATAGAATTGTTGAAAGAATAAATTTCATATATTTAACACATTTTAAAAACCATTCCAAATTTATATTAAAAAATACTCCTATAAAATTCCAAAATTAAATTCACTTTTAGAAAATGTAATTTTTATATAATTATAACAATTAACTCAAGAACATGGTAGTAATAAAAACACCATAATCACACATTTTGAATAATATTTTCAATGAATGTTAATTTACAACTTCAGTTTATAAAAAATTCATCAATTCTCTATTTTCAGTACATTTCAATTAAAAACTCAATTTATTCAATAAAAAAGGATGTGAAAAAATGTAATAAAATAATTCCACATCATTGAACTACGCCTATTGTCCTAAGTCACAACTGATTTTCACTGAGAAAATTATGGATGAGACATTTAACCAAAATAACATTTTTTCAATGAAAATATTTTCCACCAAATTTGGATTTCATAGATCTATTAACTTCTAGCCCCACATCATTGAGGAACCTAACATTTCCATAATTTTTATATTTCAATCCCATGATGATGTCCTTATTTAACATCATATGAAAAGTGAATTCTCTATCTAAAATCCATGTTATGAACTTGTTAATTTACCTCAAAGAAATTTTAACAACATTATCGTTCTTAGTTATTATTTTCTCAATCCATGATTGCTACTTTTCTTCCTTCAATGTTGAGTTAGTTTGATCCATCTTCAGCTCTATAAATTCTTACTTATCTTACAAGGTAGTATATCAATATTGTGTTTTCATCCTGATTAATAAATATTATGATCACTATGATCTTTTCCTTTGGATTTGTTTTGGTACACCCCTTCATACTCTTAATAGGTAATATATGGAATTGTGTCCATATCCACTAAAAAAAGAAATATACATTTAAAATATACTATTAATAGAAAAATATGATCATCAAGTTTTTTATCTTGATCTTTAATGTTACTCTTTGCTATAGAACACATATATTTTGTGTTTCCCATATTTCCACTAAAATAAAACTGAACATTTGGTGTAGTTTTGTGTGTCTTTTCTGCTCCAGATTTACTTTTTTGAGTTTTATATGAGTTATTTGAAAGAAACTTATTCAGAGGTGTGGGTGATTGAGGTTTTTATTCAACTACTACTTATATTTGATTTCATTCAATATCATCCATTAATCTTCCTTTTATTTTGAGCGACTACACTGGTGGATCGATATCCACCTCCTCTATATATTCCTTGCGCACCTCCTTTTCCTTATTTCACAACTCGTACACTTGAACTTACTGATTCTATTCAAAGAGTTATAAGTATCTCATTATCATCACACTTCCATCACAACATCATGAATTGTACTTCAAGTTACTATCTTATATTAAAGCAATATATTAATGAATTATTCAGTCCATCAATAATCTAGTATTGTTCTTCATTTTGATCATAACCTCAATATATTTTCCTAAATTTTCAAAATTTTAAAATTTGAGTTTTCTAATATATAAGATCATGACCTTAAACATTATATAATCTTGTGTTAAGTCAATAATTTTACTTTCTTTCACAGTTTTGATATTTTTAGGTTTATAGTTTTAAAGAATTTGGACATAACTCATACATAAAAAAAACCCTAAAATATAAAGTGGAAACTTTCAATCACTATCCATTTTTTCTATCATATAAAACTTTTAAAAATAAATCATGATCCCTTTTATGAAAACTCTTTATGAATTTGAACTTGAACTCTTACAATACCTTACTCATCATTAAAACCCATGAAAAACATTTAAAAATGTGGGATAAACATAAAAATATTAGTAAGTGATATAAAAAAGGAAACTATTAGTCTGTTGATAAACTTTAAAACTCATGAAAAACCCTTACTTGAAATCATAAACTTTACCCAAAAAGTGAAATATCATTCTTTAATAAATATAATTTATTTTACCTTTTTAAAATAGATGATTTCTATTAAAAGTCATTATAAAACATAGAAAATTAATGTAGGTACCTTGGGATATCATCACATTGAACCCTTAAAATAAACCTTATATAACCCTTACAAATTTGAATAACTATATAGACATATTCCAATATAATTATCTGGAGAATATAATCATTACCCAATGAATTAGAGCACTATCTGGGTGCACCCATCAGTTAATTTATAAAGGTATCACCTGGAGATATATAGGTGTACCCATTAGTTATAATGTCCAAGGACCACAACATGAAATAAAACATTTCATCATTTGAAAAAATCTTTTAAAATCATATGAAAATTACTTTCAGATATTAAAATACAATGTTCTTTCAAAAATACCAATTTTAATACAAAATACACCTTTCTTTTGAAAACCCATTTTCAATATCAAAATACACAAAAAAGGAAATAAGGTTTTTTTCATATAATAAAACATTAAATTTTTCAAAGGAATACAAAAAAATAATGGCCACGGTGGTGGAAAAATTCATTGTCTCCATGTATGTTAAGAATAGAATATTCCTTTTGTTGTTTGTCAAAATGTTCTGTATAAAACATGTAAAGTGATTAATTTATGAATTTTTTTATTAAAATTAAAAATTGACATAAAATTTACTTTATAACCCTTTTATATCCATATAAATAAATGTATAAAATGATATTAAGAATATTTACATACAGAAATGATTTTGAAATTAAATATTTAGATATTTCAAAGTGTTTGCTACCACTTTGAACATTTAAATCATAATAACCATTAAATATTATAATTTTAAAAAACATTAATAAACATTATAATATATAAAAAATGGGTATATAATTTCAAATGTTCTATATACACACCGAATAAAAGAATAAAGGTACATATCATCAAGAAATGCCTCAATGAAAGGAGATCGGGATGAAATCCCTTACTTTGAGTCCGACTTGTCATATGCATCTTTATCTTCTTGAATAATAAACATATGTTAATTATTGACATACTTATTAAAATTTTTAAGGTATATTATTATTTTTTATTTCACTTATTTAAATTTTTTAAATAACTACTTAAACAATTAATTTTATGTCGGGTGTTTTGACCATATTTGGTTTATGTGTCGAAACAACTAAGGTTGGTTGTGTATAGTCAAAGAGGTCATTATATAAACATATCCAGAATAATAATAATAAAATAATTATCATATTTATTCATCAATTATAATTTTAAAACCAATCTTGAAATATTGTTATGAAAAATGAACCAACAACACAATCATAGAGACGGTATGCCGTACGTACGCATGAGTAACGTTCCCATTTTTCAATGATCATTATGTAAAGAAGGTAAGTAACATTTATATTTCTAGAATGAAAATTATATCATAATTACCATATTATTTAATCATATATACTAATATATATTATTATTGTGATGTAAAAGGAATTACATTGCACCGAGGAGGCGATAGTCCACACGTTCACGAACGATGTTATAACTTTTCTAGCCTGTGAAAGGGTAATAAAGAAAATAATATATTATATTTACAGAAATGTAATTATTTCATGAATAAAATATATATGATATGTATTTAACATATGTTTTAGTAAACCTATCCTTAATACATTCCATGTAATTTGTGAACATATTACATCGCTTTGAGGAGGCTGTAGTCCATACGTCCACAAACGATGTTATCGTATTTACACCAAATGGAAGGCGTAACATTTTGTTTATATAAAAATTAAATAATTATTAAAACATCATAAATATCTTATATATATAATATACAATCATCTTTTCCATTATAATTCCCATCCATGAGAGATGGTAAAAGAAGATCAAACGACATCGTTTCTTGAGGGGGTAGTTCACCATACACGAATGGTAATTTTGTTGTCCATTTGATGGAAGTGTATGTATGTGTAGGTAAAAACCTTAAAATAACAACATATAAGTATAATTAGGATACATATTTTATTATATAATCATTTAATAATAAAAAATAAAAAATAAATACATAATAAAGAATGTTACCTCTTTTTCAGGTAACTCTTTTTGGTCTCCGCCAAAGGACTTCTTGGTTGGATTTATGAAAAAAGTGAGGACTCTAGAGTGAGGAGAGTAATGTTTGGATATTATTTTGGAAGTTTTTGGATGTGAAAAATGGTCTTTATTGGTGTTAAGAAATGGGGAGAGTGAATGCCTTTTTATAGTGGAGGGGGAGTGACATTGTTGTAAATATAAAAAGGTAAACACTATTGGGAGCTCTCCCTTACATCATGTGACTCCAATAATGGTAAAAATTATATAAAATAGGTTATAAGGTCTAATTATGTATAGAAAATGGGTTTTAGATAAATTTATAGTTCATTTAGACACTTAAGATTAACATTTAACCACTAAGTAACCACATTTTTTACCTCAATCGCTGTAATTAACTTTAATTACATTCACTAATATTTTTGGTCAAAACTAAGTTTAAATTATTAAAAATTATAAATAATTATTATTTTAAATATGGAATAAATTTTTAAATATTCAAATCACAAAATTAGAATAAATTAATTTAAAATTAATCCCGCATATGGGACGACAATGCGGGTTTTTAATGTAAAAATAATCAAAAGTTTGCTAAGTTTTATATCTAAATTCAATGTGAAATGGTTTTCAGTGACCTAAATTGTTTTAATTGATATAAAATTTATCTAATTATACTTTAATATCAAATAAAAACATAATTTAACTATATAAATAATTTATATTAAAAATATTTTTTGCACCAAAATTCAGTATTATTCACTATTTATCAATATATGAAAGTTCTCAGAAAAATACCAAAATTAACCCAAAGTAAATTTCAAAAATTTTATTTCAAAATTGATGTTTATTTTTTCATATAAAATTTATAATATTATCAAAAATTATATTTAAAATGGTTCTCTATTAAAAGGTGGTAAAACTACCTTTTTAAAATATATAGCTTTTTTATACTTAAAATTGAATTTATTCTCATTTTAAGCTTATAAAATTTATTGGATGAATGTACATACATTTGATAAAAATGTTTAAATATAATATAGTTCATCCTATTAATTTCATCTGATACAACTAATGGGTGACAACTACCACTTGAAATAATACTATTAACAATATATTATTGTTTGGTATAACTCAATCTTGCATGCAATGCAAGATTATGGAGAAACTCATTGTTCCATGTCAGGTGCGCCATTGGATGTAACATCCATTTTAAATTAAAATTTCTACCTAATTCCTAAATATTAATAAATATGTAAAAGAATTATTCTATCATTACATGTTATATCCTTCCCCCATTTAGAAATTGCATCCTCACAATTTTATTCACTTATCAAATAAGTGGGGATATTTTCTCATCGTAGAATTTTCAAATGCCCATGTTTCCTCTTAAACCATATGGTTTTTTTAAAGAAAGCTTAAATTTATGAATCAAATTATCCCGCAACACTTACTCTCTATAATCATGAACCTAAACTGGTTGTCCCTCATTAGAAATATTCTCTTCCAACTGAACTACTTCAGGGATTACAGCATGATATGAATTCGGTATAAACTTCCTTAACATTGAAACATGAAATACATTGTGCAACTAAGATAAAATCAAGGGTAAGAAAACTTATTAGGCAACTAATCCAAATTTCTCTAGTATTTCATATGGTCTAATGAACTATGGAATAAACTTCCCATTCCTAAGAAACTAAATTACATTTTTCCATGGTGAAACTTTGAGAAAGACATGATCACCTACCATGAAAGAAAGGTTTTTTGTATGGTTTTCTACATAAATTTTCCACCTTCTATAAGATGTTATCATGTTTTTATAAATCAGCAAAACTTTATAAACTATTTCTTCTACCAACTCTGGTCCCATTAAATTCCTTTCTCCTACATCATCTCAAAAATTTAGTTTCCAACCCCACTTTCTATATAACACATAAAATGGTTGAATCTATATATTGGAATGAAAAATGTTATTATAAGAAAACTTAAGTAAGTAAATACATCAATACCAACTTCCCTGGTAATAAATTTAGCAAGAATGAAGCATATCTTCAAAGGTTTTAATTATCCCCTTTGAATGTCTGTCAGATTGAGGATGAAAAAATATACTAAAATTTAATTCAGAACCCAACAAATTTTGAATTCATTTTAAAAAATTGGATGTGAAACTGGGATCATGGTATGATAAAATAGAGAGAGGAAATCCATGTAACCTGATAATATATTTTATATATATTCTAGAAATATTCTCTAAAGACATCATATCTTATATGGGAAGAAAATGTGTAGATTTATTTAATCGATCAATAATAACCCAAATCACCATATTACATTGATATGTATTTGTTAATATTACCATGAAATGCATTGATATATCCTCCAATTTCCACTATGGCACTAGAAAAGGTTGAAGCATCCCCTTTAGTAAATATTAATCTACATTAACCTATTTAAAAGTCAAACACTTCACAATAAATTCAGAAATATATCTTTTCATTCCATCCAACCAATAATACTCCATAAGGTCTCTATATATCTTAGTGCTTCCTGGATGAACAAAAAATGGAGTACTATGAGATTCAGTTAATAAATCTCTCCTCAACTATGAATCACAAGGCACATATAACCTTTTTTCAAATCATAAAACACATTCTTCATCAATATTAAAATTAGGAAACATATAATTTTAAATGTATTCTACCTTTTCATGAAAATATTTATCCACCTTATAAGCCATCTTAATTATTTATGACAAATTTGATTGCACTAAAACTTGAAAAAATAGAGTATGTACCTATATCCACAACTTATAAGCCAAAATTTATCAAATCATTAACCAAAGGGTCATATTCCAAATGAAACATGGTTAATTTAACATTACTTTTTTGACTCAAAGAATCAATCATCTTTTTTTCTTTTCCAGGATGATAATGATTCAGACAATCATAATCCTTGATTAGTTCATTCCATATTATCTTTATCATGTTCAATTATTTTTGAGTAAATATATAATTCACACCTTTGTGATCAATATATATTTTACACTTTAATCCATAAAAATGATGCCTCCAAAATTTTAATGAAAAAATAACAACAAATAAATCCAAATCTTGTGTAGGGTAATTCAACTCATGAGGTTTCAAATAACGTGAATCATAAACAATTACCTAATCATTTTTCATTAAGAAACAACCAAGTCCTTTAAATGAAGCGTCAATTTAGATGATGAATTCACCATTTTTGAAAGGAAAGTCTAGAAAAGGAGCATTCACCAATATTATTTTTAGTTCTTGAAAACAATCATCACATTCTTTTGTCCAGACAAACTTAACTCTTTTTCGAGTTAACTTAGTCAGTGGGATAGAAAACTGAGAAAATTTTTCAACAAATCATCAGTAGTAACCCTATAATCCAAGAAAAAAAAGAATGTTAGTGATATTTGTGGGTATTTTCCATTATTTAATAACTTTTGTTTTAGTAGGATCAATAGTTATTCCATATTTAGAAATAATGTGACCAAGAAATGAATTTTTTTGCAACCAAAATTCACACATGCTAAATTTCCCATAAAATTTCTTTTATTTTAATGGTATCAAAACAATATTTAGATTCCATTAATGTTCCTCTTAAATTTTATAAAATACTAAAATGTTATCAATAAACACAACCACAAATTTATCCAATAACTCATGAAAATTACATTCACATGATCCATGAATTATAAGGTGTATTAGATAAATCAAATGGCATAAATAAAAAATTATAGTGGCTATATCTAGTTCAAAACGTAGTCTTCAAAATTTCATGTTCCTTAACTTTTAAATGATAAAACATCAAACTTAGGTCAACCATAAAAAAATACTATGCTTCCTGGAGATAATCAAACAAATCTTCAATATGAGGAAAATAATACTTTTTCTTAATAGTGATGTTATTCAAGGCTTTATAATAAATACAAAGTACCATTGATACATATTTCTTTCTAATAAACAAGATAGGAGCACCCCATGGTGAAGTGTTAGGTTGGATAAAACCTTTATCTATTAACTCCTACATTTTATTTTCAATTCTAAAAGTTCCACTTAATCCATTCGATAAATGGATTTAGAAAACTTCTTAGCATCACATACTAATTCAATAGTAAACTCAAACTATTGATCAGGAATAACACAAGGAAAATCATTTATAAAAACATTCATGTATTCATTTAATACTAGAACATCACCAACTTGAACATTTTCTTTATATTTAACAATTTGAGCTAGGTAGCTTTAATTCCCATCTCTAATAAATTTCTCAGCTTCTTGGTAAATTATCAATGGCATGAAATAATATAAAAAAACTTTCTTAGTACTGTAATATATCTTATCATGTTAAACTGAAATCCAATACATACTAAGAATGATATCAAACTCTATTATGGCTAGTTCAACAAGATTTTATCGAAATTACATCCCAGAGATGATAATAGGTATATTCCTATAAATCATAGATTCTTTAATACTTCCACATAGAGTTTTTACAAAAAGTTATATCTTAATTTAATGAGGTTATATTCCCAATTTTCTAGAATTTTTTTCAGAAATGGACAAATATGAAGTTCCAAAGACAAATAGAGTATTGACATAATTAAAATACACAAGTAAAATACTTGTAACCACTTCATTTGATGAACCAACATATACTATAGTAGTAGAAAAAGGCCTCTATACACCTTTCTATTTTTGATCATGAGTATTTCTATCCCATGAAACTAACTTCAGACACGAATTAACATAATATAATTTATAACAAAAATATATTTCCATTAGATGGCTATCAGTAACCACATTCTTTGATTCCTTTTGATTCTTTTCCTTGCATTCACGGGCTATATGAAAAAACTTTCCACATTTGTACAACTTCCCTATCATCATAATACATTCTCCAGGGTGTTTTTTACCACACTTAATCTGAGATTGAAACTTCATTTTCTAAGATCTAGATTTCTTTGTTGCATTTTCCCCCATTGTATTCCATCTTGACCACTTCTTACTTTCATCATCATAAGGAACATAAGAGTCAGAAAACTCCATCTCAACCATTTTAACACAATGAACAATATTATCATAGATTTTAAATTCCCACATGGCCAAATATCTTTATAGACTTAGTTTAAATCTTGATTAAAACCAATTAATTTTTTCTATCAATATCCCAAATAAAATCCATCACATACCTGGAAATCTTGTAAAGTTCCCTTCATATGTAGGTATGAATTATTCATCTTTTTTCCTCAATTCCACAAATTGATTTTCAATTTAGAGTTGAACAAACTTAAGAAAATATTTATCAATTAAATGTTTCTTGAATGTTTCCCATTCCATTCCATAAAAATCACATCTCTATATAGTATTATTAATCAAATTCCACCATCAATCAAATTCACCTTCAAAATAATAAATGATAGGGTTACCTTTTTATGTTCTGAACATCCCATGAAATCAAATATCTTTTCTAGAGCATTGATCCACCCTTCTTCTACCACTAGGTTAGATGATCCATTGAAATATGGGGGATGTTGGCTCATGAAATGATCCACAAAATACATGTTACTTCGGGGTAGATCGGGTTCCTCTATAGTGTATATAAAACCACTATTTATCACATGATTCAACTGATCCATCATTATAATAAAATATTATGTTCTAATTTTGACCATCTCAGGTTGCTGATTTGGAAAGATATATTCCTTTCGATTCCTTCCTAATAATGCTTCCCTATTTATTCTATGAAAGAACATTCTAAATAGACATATTTTAGACAATGTAACATGGTAATCTTAAAATTCTATAACATTTTAACTTTACCATAAGGTAAACTATTTTAATGGAAAGTTATTAATATTACCTTAACCTATAATGCTATATAAAAAGACCTTTGATTCCAACAATAATATCCTGACCTTAAACATTACATAATCTTGAGTTAGGTCAATAATTTTACTTCACATTGAGGATCTTTTTAGGTTTAGTGTTTTAGAGAATTAAGCCATAAATCGTACAAAACAAAACCATAAAAAAGTGGACAGTTTTGATCAGTATCCATTTTTTCCAAAATATAAAACTTTTAAAAATAAATATTGATCGCTTTTATAAAAACTCTTTAGGAATTTAAACTTTACTTCTTCCAATCCTTTACTCATCATTAAAACATGTGAAATTTTTTTACAAACATGGGATGAGTAGAAAAAGACCAATAAGGGATATAAAAAGAAGGAAACCATTAGTACATTGATAAACAATAAAACTCATGAAAAACACTTAGTTGAAAACATAATATTTTTCCCAAAATCTAAATATAATTTATTAATAAATATCATTTATTTTACCTTTAAAAAACAAATGATTTCCCTAAAAAATCATTTACAAACATAGAAAAGTCCTATAGGTACCTTGGAAAATCATCAAATTTAACCCTTACAGAACCCTTACATATTGGAATAACCATATGACCAACTTCCAATATAATTCTCTGGATAATATAATCATTACCCAATGCATTGAAGTGCTATCTGGGTGCACCCATCGACTAAATTATAACGGGATCACCCAACTTTATCTGGGTGCACCCATAATTTAAATGTCCAAGAACCACAACATGAACTAAAAAAATCCATCTTTTGAAAAACTCTTTTAAACTCATATGAAAATAAATTTTAGATATTAAAATACGTTTTTATTTCAAAAAGACCATTTTCAATACAAAATGCACCTTCCTTTTTAAAAACCATTCTCCATACGAAAATAACACAAAAAAAAAAGGAAATAAGGTTTTTCATTTAAGAAAACATAAAATCTTGTAAAAGAATCCCAAAACCAAAAAATGGCCATAATGGTGAAAAAGTCATCATCTCCATGTACATTAACAATAGAACATTCCTTTTTTCATTTTTCAAAATGTTCCGTATAAAACACATAAGATATTAATTTTTGAAAAAAATTAAATAAAATTTAAAATACACATATAATGTCCTTTATAATCATTTTATATACATATAAATAAATATGTAAAATAATAACAAGAAAATTGACATGGAGAAAATATTTTGAAATTAAATCTTTAAACATTTAAAAGCATCCCATACCACTTTGAACGTTTAAATCATAATCCCCATGAAATATTAAATTTAAAAAAATTAAATAACATGATAATAGATAAAATATGGATATATAATGTCAAATGGTCTATATATAAACCTTATAAAAGAATAAATGTTCATATCATCATTAAATTCCTCAATGAAAGGAGATTGAGATGAAATCCCTTACTTGAGTCTAGATTTTCACATGTGTATTTATATTCATGAATATTAAACTTATATTAATTATTTAATTGATTCATAATTGTTTTAACTTTATTATTACTTTTATTTCACTTATTATAATTTTGTAAATAACTACTTAAACAATTAAGTTTATTTTTAGTGTTTTGACCATATTCAGTTTATGTATCAAGATGACTGAGGTTGGTTATCTATGGTCAAGGTTGTCATTATATAAACATATCCAGATTAATAATAATGAAATAATTATCGTAATTATACATAAATTATACTTTTAAAACCAATCATGAAATATGGTTATAAAAAAAAAACCAACGTTACAATCATGGAGATGGTAGTTCATACGTACGCATGAGTAATGTTACCATTTTTCAATGATCATTATAAAAAAAGGTAAGTAACATTTATATTTAAATAATGACCATTATATCATAAATACCATATTTTTAATCATATATACTTATATATAGTATTCTTGTGATGTAAAAGTAATCAATTGCGTTGAGGAGGCGGTAGTTCACACATCCATGAATGACGTTATCACTTTTCTAGTGTGTGAAAGGGTAATAAAGAAAATGATATATGATATTTATAGAAAAGTAATTATAAAATGAATATCATTTATATTTTACCTATTTCACAAATTTTTTATTAAACCTATCCTTAAAACATTCCATGTAATGTTTGAATGCATCACATCACTTTGAGGAGGTGGTAGTCCACACATCCAAAAATGATACTATTATATTTACACCAAATATAAGACATGAAAGTATTTGTATATGATAATTAAAGAAGTATAAGAAAATAATAAATATCATATATATATATATATATCATATAAATACATTATTTACATCATAATTCCAAACCATTAGAGGTGGTAAAGTAAAAAAGGAATGTCATTATTTTGTGAGACAACAGTTCACCATACACAAATGGTAATTTCGTTACTCATTTGATGGAAGTGTGTGTAGGTGTAGGTAGAACCCATAACATAAAAAAGTTTAAATATATTTAGGATAATAATGTTATTATGTAATCATGTAATAATAATAAATGAAGTGGTGTAGAAAAAAAATAAAACATAAATACACATTGAAGAATGTTACCTACTGTTCAGGTAACTCCTTTCGTTTTTCACCAAAGGACTTATTGGTTGAATTTATTCAGAAATTTTGGACTCTATGGTGAGGGGAGGTATGATGAGATTTTATTTTGTTAGATTTTGGATGATTAAAATGGTCTTCATAGGTGTGAAAATATGGGGAGGTTGAATGCCTTTTTATAGTGGAGGGGAGTGTCGTTCTTCAAAATATAGAAAGGTAAACACTATTGGGAGGCCTCCATTACACAATGTGATAGAAATAATGGTACCAATTTCATAAAATATGATATATTGTCGAATCATTTGAAGAAAAAGGGTTTTTTAAAGGTTTATAGATCATTTATACTCTTAAGATTAATGTTTAACCATTAAGTAACCACATTTTTACCTTAATCGCTATAATTAATTTTAAATAAATTCACTAATAATTTTGGTCAAAAGATATGTTTAAATTATTAAAAATAATAAATTATTATTATTTAAAATATATAATAATTTTTTTCAAATTCTAATAATTGAAGTGACATAAGTTAATTTAAAATTAATCCCGTAAAAGGGATGACAAAGCGGGTTTTTAAAGAAAAATGCTCAAAAGTTTGCTATGTTTTTATTTCTAAATTAAATTTGAAATGGTTTAAAATGAACTAAATTAGTTTAAATGATATAAAATTTACCTAATTATACTTTAATACCAAATAAAAACATAATTTAACTATATAAATAATTTAGATAAAAAAGCAGTTTTGAACTAAAATTCAGTATTATTCCCTATTCATCAAAATATGAAAATTCTTAGAAAAATACAAAAAATTAACCAAAAGTAAATTTTTATATTTTTATTTCAAAAATTAAGTTTATTTTTTCATATAAAACTTATAAAATTTTGAATAATTATATCTAAAATGAATTTTCCATTAAAAGGAGGTAAAACCACCTTTTAAATATATAGATCTTTTTTATGATTAAATTTGGATTTATTATTATTTTAAGCGTATAAAATTTATTGGATTAATGTAAATAAATTTAATAAACATGTTTAATCATAATACCGTTAGTCTTATTCATTCTCTCTGATACAATAGATAGGTAATAATCACTACTTAAAATAATAATATTAATTATATATTATTATTTGGTATAACTCAATATCGCATACAACTTAAGATTACAGATAAACTAATTATTGTGTTTTGGGTATGATATTGGATATATTAACTATTTTAAGGTAAAATTAATATATAATTCATAAATATTAATAAATTTGAAAAAGTATTATTCTATCATTACTTGAGATGTTACACAAATTATGCTTTCAATTATGACTTTTTGTATTCTTGTTGTTAGATATAGAGCTTGGAGTCATGAAAAAATACATTAGGTTTATTTGTTTTATCCCTCAAAATATCAATTTCTTCAAGGGTTTCATCATGTTCATCCTCAATATCAACTATGTACACAATTCCAACATCTTATTCACCATTATATTATGCTTTTGGCTTGTCTATAATAGGAACCATGACTTCCTGATTGAGGTATTTGTAGTCCTTGACCTACTCCACTTATTTTTCATTAGAGTTGTTATCCTATTTAGTTAAAAAATTCTTCTTCTTGAATAATTATTTCCATGGTTACCTTTTTTTCTTCAATTAAATGAATCTTTTATTCATTGATTCTTCTACCTCATCATTATATAGAAATTTATTAAGACACCTAGAAATAAGATTTCCTACTTTTCTACATAAAAAAACAAGTTGTGTATTTTCTTCAAATTTCACTTTTCATATTTTAAGATTTTATAAAAGGAAAAACATCATATAATCTACTTCTTTATACCAAAGATTATCTCTTAATGAGGGTTTATTTATATCCTTAAATGCTGTCTTTTTAGATTTTTCTTTTAGCATAAACTCATTATCACTTTTCTTTATTTCATATTCCATAAGAGTTCAATGAAGGTTGTAAAATGCCACCTCCTTTAGATCTCTTTCTTCAAGCATGAAAAAATTTGTATTCTACCATAGAGGCAACCCTATTACAATTTCTCAACAAGTTTAAAATCATCAATGATCTCTCCATGTTCACAAACATCTTCCAAAATAATGTTCAAATGATAACACAAAATCATTAACCAATTCATTTTGAAACCATCCACAAATATTCATATTTATTCTATAAAACTTGTATAATTTCATCTCAACATTTCTAACCACATTCAAAATTATTGGTGAGATTATCCCATATAGAATGAGAGGTTTTTCATGACATAACCTTTGTATATATGGGGTTATCCAAATATCCCCCTGATGCATTAATCACCTTGGTATTTTAATCTAAATCCTTCCAATATCTATCTAATAAAGGTCCAATCTCCATTATGGTCATGATTCCATGAATTGATACCATATAAACATCTATCTCCAATTATTGAAAATAATGCGACATTATATTTTTTATAACTATAATTTATTGCCTTAGAAATCCGGATTCCTTTATAGATGAAAACTATTTCCATATATTTAGAAATAGGACTACACTACTATAATGAACTCTCCTAGGTTTCCACCTGAACTGAAACTCCAACCGGTCTACCACTGGCCCGAGGGGTGTTCTCAATCCCTAGGGGATGATAAAAATCACTAGTGAATCAAATACAACTAAAAAGAATGATTTTACCCAAAAAACTAAGTAAATATCCAGAAAAACTCTAACAAATTTTTTAGCATGGCCCATCTATAAGTTGAACATCAATTCCAAATACAATAATCATATTAGAAGCATTATAAAAAATTTATACAATTTAAAGTAATATAATCCCACAACATACCTCAAAATCCCTCACATATAACAACATCTATTATTCAACATCCATAATGGCGCATATATATGACACACCACTGATTAAAGAAAGAAATATAAACAAGTATGGCTTATTTGGCTAGTGTAGTAAGGAAACTAAAAAAAGTAACCTACATAGCCCCAAAAGACACTAAATGGACCTGACACCATGGAAAAAACATGATTGATCAATATCTGAATAAAAACCCAAAACAGAAATATATAATAATAGGTGTGATCAAAAATGTACACAGAAGGTCACCACCTGGATTTCCACATGCCAAAATTTTAATTTAAAATTTATTTAAAGTTATTTTTAAATATAATTATAAATTAGGTTTTTAAAATTAAGTTCTCATCATGTGATAATGATGAAAGTGTTATATTTGTTGTAAATGGATTATGGAAAAGTAAATCAGCAATTTGAGGTAAAATAAAGTTTCTAATGGGTGTTCTGAAAGTTATTCTACTGAAAATACATACTCTATAAGATATAACCATAGAAATTAAGAACACCATATAAGTATGATCTACTATTAAAATATTATACTAAGGAATAATCAAATGATATTTTCAGAATTGAGAAGGCTCATGTCATCAGAAGTAAGGATTTAATGATTTAAGTGAATACCACTGATGGTTGTAATATTATTCACTAATGTTATTGGAAACAAATATACATTAGATGATTGATTTAGATAAAATTCAATATATTAAAGAATAGTGTTTAAGGATGAAGAAACACTGTCAACTAAATTTGGAGTTCAAGTAGTAAGTTTCCTGAATATAGAGATATAGAAGATAGAGAGTTCATCTGATGGTTGTTAAATAGATCTTAAATTCAAAGGCAGCATGTTAATAGTTTAAGGAGCATTGTCTAAAACAAATTTGAGAAATACAGAGAAGCCATTAGTTGGGGAGATTGAATACCGAGAAGAAATTTTTGAGATATGTTAAAGAAATTGGCTAGTTTATGGACTAACAAAAATTCACACATTGTATATCTAAATGATAGATATTTACCAAGAAAATAAGGTTACACAATATTGAATAAACTAGAACTATTGGAAGGATATACCACATTAATTAATTAAAAAAAGTCCCTAAGATTTATTATTGGGAAATCTAAAGTGAAATTAACCTTACGAAGAAAGTTTCTACAAAAACAAAAATATAGAAATAAAATAATTTTTAGGATTAAAAAATATATAATAAAGTGTCAAGGTGAAAAAACTCTAAAAAATAGAATAAGAAAAGATGACGTTGAAGGCTCCAAAAGAAAGTGACAAAGAAAAATGAAGAAATATGTAGATACTGTGGAAGTTATATTAGTAGAAGAAGAATGCATCAAAATATGATATGTTGTCTGGGAAGTTATAAGAATGATTAATTAGAAGACTAATGACCAGTAATGAACAAATAAAGAATCATCAGAAGTTAATATATCCGGAAGGAGGAACCAGAGGCTGTAGAAAGAATCTAAGTTGAGTCCAGATACATGGGTGAGTTCTATGCATTGGATGATGAAGTCTAAAGATGAATTCATTAAGTAATAATTATAGATTAAGAAGACATATAATATTATACAACATGATAATAAAAGATACGAATTGAAACTTTCAGAGTAGCTCAGAATTATAGGTTATCTGTGAAGTCACATGAAACTAGTGCATACTGCGAATAGAGGAGGATTGTGAAACTATATTAATTTTTTTTTCATAGACACAACATTAACATGGTATGATATAGAAAACTGATTAAAATAATAAATAATTAAGTTTCAAAAAGAATAAATAACATGAGATCCGTGGTTTGAATAAGAAACAACACCAAAATCATCAATGGAAAATAATCAAAAATGGGTGCAATGAGTTTATCAAAAGTTAATCTTGGATATTTACTTGGGTAATAAAAGCATAATGGTAACCTCATTAGAAACATAATGAGTTTGAGTGATGAAAAGTCATAATGTATGTGTAAAAGAATATGTACAATAACTTTTATTTGATTTTTTTTTAAAATATATAGAAGTCAGTTCACTAAATAATGATGACTATATTTTCATTCATGTGAAGTTGAAATCAATTACGAAGATGCTAATTTGGATGTTTAAAGTATGTTATTCATGAAATAAACCTTATGATTGTATATAATATATAGGGATGATTTGAATGAATTTTGATGAAAATTTTTTTGGAGGATTTAATAGATTCAAAATTTGGAATCTTTAAAATATATTTAAGGTTGTTGACTATAGACTTGATGTGAGTGAGAGTTTCAAATCAATGCTCACACATACCTGAAAACTATCAAAATAAGTTTATATATATAAAGTGATAACATCATTTGAGTAATAGATATAATAAGAAAGTGTTTACAGAGCTAATGATATTATAGATAAATAGTATTGAGAGGAAAAAACTAACTAAATCTTTCAAGAACGATTCAGTTGAGTCAAAATTTTGAGAAAAATAGAACTTGAATATTCAATGAATTGAGTGAGTCCTTCAGATTCATAATACTGGAAGGTGGGGATCCAGATTTCTGTTAATCACCAGCATAGGAAAGTTTCATATGTCATAGTTTTAGGTAGTGAGAGATACATAAGATCAGTCTGCTAGAATAATAAGATAGACCAACATGTATGATGAGTAAAGCAAAAGTTCACTTGGAAGTCCAAGTTCTATATATGAGAAAGTCCCAGGAGAATTATTGAAGACTATTGGTTCTAGTATAAATTATTCCATTATTCCAACCTAGATATAGTAGGATATTTTTAGGACATAACTTAAACACATGTGTAATATTGTGATTTTAGATTTTAGGTTGAATCTTACTCTTGGGATAAAGGATAATGTCTTTCCCTATTTCAACACATATGAGAATGAGAAGAATCTATGACTATATTTAATTTAATTTATCTACTTTATATAAGAGGTTAAGTGTTGATGATGCATGTAAAAGATCCATACATCTTAACTGATAACATAGGTTTGATTAACTCAAAGGAATGACAATTTTTAGTTTGGATATAATCCGTAAAAAGTCAGTCACCCCTAATTCACCCCCCTCTTAGGGGGAATACATGATATCTTGGGGATCTCAATTGGAATCCGAGCATAGTATCCCTCTATTTGGCTCTATAAGTTTTTGTTCCTAGTTTTATTCCATTAATTCACATGACGTGTAGATTTCCAGAAGTTGAAGAAAAAATATATCCAGAAGATATAAAATCTATGCCTAAGATGAAGAAAATGAAAGTTATTCTTGTTGGTGAAAACATTAAATTTTTATCCAGAATTAGTGAAAGAGGAATCCACCACTACCAGATGTTAATGTATGTGGTAATCTTATTAAAAATATTATTATAATTATTTCTCCCAACAAGGAATCTTACTCGAGTTGTGAAGAGTGTGAATTAGTTGAAACTATTGACTATTTTTACTTTGAAGTAAAGGCTTACATGAAAAATGTACTTATTTAAGTTATAACATACATAATTTACTTTATCATGGGTCTATAAGAGGAA
This sequence comes from Viscum album, assembly GCA_963277665.1. Lineage (NCBI taxonomy): Eukaryota > Viridiplantae > Streptophyta > Magnoliopsida > Santalales > Viscaceae > Viscum > Viscum album. The sequence continues at coordinate 274,007,115 of OY728126.1, read as the reverse complement.
AACACACAACTAGAATAAAAAATTGAAGAAATTAAATATACAATGGGAAAGAAGTTTTGAAAAATGAAAAACCCTTACAGTGATTAAAGAAGAAAAAGCATAGTCTGTCCAACTTTAAAATGAAATATTTTATCCAGTTGAAGAAAAATTACTAATAAGTATTCATGTAGAGGATATATATTGAAAAGTTCTATAATAATTTTTTATGAATTAAAAGCTACATTTATAGTTGATAACACTAATTTAGAAGTTAAAACTATTGGGATGTGAAGCCTTGTTCAGTGCATTAGAAGTTTAGAGAATCAAAATTATGTTCACTAGAATTTTAGTCAGTGGAATGAATCTAGAATTGATGTGAAGGAAATGATAATGGATATTCTCTAGTGGTAGTAGGTCTATTAAATGTTCACATCTACCGATGTTTCTATCGTGGAGTACTGGTTGTTTCAGAAGTTTAGCAAATATGATGGGTCATTAGGTGGGTAAACTTACTCAGGTGGTCATGAATTATGATTCAAGTTTTCAAGAGAGAAATTTTAACTTGTCTGAAAAGTTTTTCTTAGTATATAAGTATGTGGGACCTTTGGTGAAAAGTATGAAAAAGTTGATCAACATAGTAAAAACAGTGGTTCAACTGAAGGAGTTTATTGGAAAGTATAAAAGTTGGTGAGAATTACCTATCTTTATAATATATTTTCACCTATAATTATCCAGTTATAATAAAATTAAGAAACAATTTGGTTCCCCTAGTTCACATAGGACATAGTTTGAAGCAGTTTAAAACCTTGTGTTCTTTATTTTCATTCCTATATTTTTGTTTCATGATATACCATTGGATGTTTTTGTTACTTTTTTTGTTTTTACTAAGGTGTGTAGGAAAGGATGATTTTATTAGTAGTGAGTAGGGTGTTGTGAATAACTACTTATGAAACACTCAATCTATGGGGAATATAACCTTATGTAGATTCAATTTTCCACTACATTTCTAGATCATGTTAATTTTCAATGGATCTGTTAATCGTAATTTTGGTGTTCTATCGATAATACATGTGATCAGTTTTTTGTACTAACATTGCTCCACCAACAAGTGGTATCAAAGAATAGGTTTTGTGATCAAGGTTTGACAAACCATTAATAGAATAATAAAATCATAAAATGAAGGGAATTTCTAGATTAACAAATTTGATGGATCAAATTTTAAATTCTGGAAAATGAATATTTAATACTATCTGTTTAAAAATGTTTTAGAGGTTCCCATGATATGAATGATGCCAATGTTGATAGAAAAAGATTAATGAGAGTGTTTGGATAAAAAATAACATGCACTGGTGAGCATGTGTATTGTAAGGAATGTTTTATTAAACATTCAGGAGTAGAAGACTATAGCAGATGTTCTGAAGGAATTGGTGGACATGTATGAAAAACTAACATCCCTAAATAAGGTTTTAAATTTTCAATGGTTGTTTGGATTATGTTTTCAAAAGTAAGACAATATATAGGTCATCCGAATGATTTGAACATGATTCATGGGATGCTCAAATCGATAAAAGTGACTTTTACTAATGGTGTATTGAAATTTCTATTTTAATACTCACTTCTAGAAATCTAGGATATAATGGTTACTATAGTTAGTAACTTCATTAGAAAAATTGATCTTTTTTTGATTATATTAGGAATATGACACTCAATGAATAACTGTGGTGAAGAGAAGTTAATGAACCATATGGTAGTGCACTTAATATTGATGAAAGGGGTATGTTACCCCATTAGAAGCATTTTTATCAGAAGAATCCATAAAAAAATAAGTCTCAAGAAATGCAATAATATAAGAGATTAGGCAAGTCAACTTGTCTTGTTTCTACCTTATGAAAGTGTAGTAATAAATAAAATCTTTAAAAAGATCAAAAAATTTACTAGGGAATATTGTAAATACATAAAATACTAGAAGTTCAGTTTTTATTAATAAAACTGAAGTTTATAATGACTGGTTGTTGAGTGAGAACACACTGGTAAAATATTGGGTGGTTGAATCTAGAGTATATTTCCATTCAACTGGTAATCAAATACGCATTCCAAAGTATACATCTAGAAATTTTGGTAAAGTTAATATGGATGATGGTGAAGACATTTAAGTTATTAGAAAAGGAGATGTTAATGTCCAAATGTAGAATGGAGGATTTTTGAAACTATCAAAATTTAATCACATATCTCACCATAAGAGGAATCTAATTTTTGTTGTACAATTAGATGATATTGACTATGGAAATAGATTTAAAAATAAGGTATGGATGGATACCTATCGATCCATGGTGATTGAAAAATGTGTAAAGGATGATACCCTTTACATAATTGGAAATTCAGATGGGATGAAAGTTGTCAAACTTATAACTTCCTATGATCTAGAAGTATGGAACTATAGGTTTATTCACCACATTAAAAAAAACTTTACTATTTTAAGGACAATTTCATATTGAAGACTGATCGCCTAAAAATTGGAATGTGTGAAATTTTTATTTTGAGAAAGATGAAAAATGTTTATTTCAACTTAGATGGTTAGAAGCCTAGGGACTAGAAGTTGGAGCCTATATACTTAGAAGTTTGGGGTTGTACCCATGTTCAATCCTATGGTAGTTTTTCATTACATAATTACTTTCATTGATGATGTTGTAAGGAAATTATGGATTTACTTACTAAATAAAAAATAAAATATGTTTTACTTAGCGGAAATTATCGATATAAAGGGAATGAAAATGGGAGTTTAAGTTCATACGAATAGAAAAAGTTGGTGAATACATTGGATGAAACTTATGAAATTTCTGCACTCAGAAATTCCTATGGTGATTTTGGTATAGGAACTCAACACAAAAACTTATCTCTCCAAAAAAATTACAATATTAGTAGTTGGGTAAGAACTTATAGAGGATATATGATATGGAAAACAACTATAATTTTAGAATATTAAATTATTTAGTAGTTTATAATATGTATGTATAAATAATAAAGACCATTACAAACTTGAATAAAAATAAAAAATATGTTTTTTCCATTTCTATGGAGATAATAATTTTGGATATAATTTATGGGATAGTTATAGAAAATAAATCATAAAAATTATGGATAGATTTTTTGATCAGATTTTTTTTAAAAGGACTACAACTTGGTGGAGTAGGAAATAAAAATAGAACCTACTATTTAAATATAGGTTGATTAGAGTTCTGATAGTTCTCAAAAACTAGAGAACTCAGATGCAGTTGTAGAAGGCATTAAGAGTTCATAAGTAAGACCATCAGAAAGGCCATAAATTTAAAGATAAGTTAAATATTTTGTGGGAGGACCATAATTATGTGCACCAGAAGTCTGAGTAACAGAAGTTTAGGTACCGAAAAAAATAGTTGATCCAAATAGTTCAGATCAACCGATTTAGTTTAGGAGTTCAACTAGAATTAGAAGGCTAATTCATGGGTATGGGGATAACATGAACTTTATAATACTAACGAATGTTAGAGAATTTGAGAATCCAGAGGAGGTATCTTTACTTTGAAAGTCTAATAAGTTAAATTCAGACATGAATGATGAGATGGATTCATTTATGTTCAATGTAACTTGGGAGATGGATGAAGTATCGTAGGGTAAAATACACTTGAAAATAAGTGGGTTTATTAGATCAAGGAAGAATTTGATGAAAATAGAATTTAAAAATCATGACTGGTTGTGAAAGGCTTTTAATAGAAGGAAGGGGTTGATTTATCAGAAATATTCTCACTAGTAGTTATACATTCTACCATCAAAATAATATGAAGTATGATTTAATCAAAAGATATATATATAGAGTAGATGAATGTAAATATGGATTTACCTCATGGATATTTGGAGGAGGAGATTTAAATGAAACATACAATAGTTGTACTATAAGTAGAAAATTATAATTTTATTTGTAAACTAAATAAAATCCTCTATAGGCTAACCCAAGCCCTATGATAGTGGAATTATAAATTTTATTTGTTCATGACAGAGGAAGTGTTCAATATGTGTAATACGGATCACTGCTATTATTAGAAGTAATAGGAATATGGGAAATTCATTATATTTATTTTTAAGTGGATGAAATATTGATTGTTGGATCAAAAGATCAGAAAATATTAAAGTTAAAGTGTTATTTTCTATAAAATTTAAGATAAAATATATTAGACAAATAATAAATATTCTTTAGATGAAGATCAAGAGAGATAGGAAAATTAAGACATCAATTATATCATATAAATATTATATCCAGAAGATCATAGAAATGTTTTGGATGATCAAAAGTAATCCAGTATCAACCCCTCTTGCGGATCACTTCAAGTTTTCCAAGTCATAGGCACTAGTAACTAAAGTTGAGTCCAAGTACATGGAGAATGTAACATACAATGTACCTTTATGTTTAATTTTTTTAAGGATCACAAACAAATTAATTTATTTCTAACTTGTTTTATGTTATTTTTAATGGTTTTATTATGTTTATATTGTGTTATAATGAAAAAAATGAATCCAACCTTAATATGAATTCAAAATAGGCTAAAAGGACTTATTCTAAGTTTTGTGCAGTAGTGATTCCTCGACTAGTTAGTGAAATGATATTGGTAACATGATTGCATGAGGTGATATATCATGATCTTCTAATGTCCCATTAGATATTGATTAGATCTCACTAGCCAACTAATGGGATTAGGCCACTAACTACCCAATAGTGGCTACTAATTATCTGTTGGTATCAAGGAAGATCATTTGGTAAAGCTTTAATGATGGTAAAATGCAATGACCTAGAATTTTTAAATGATAATTATTTCCTAAATAAATGTGTGTTATATTATATTATATAAGTATTATACACATGGAGCATATATAAAAACAAAAAAATTTAAATAATTAATTAAAATTGTTACATTAGTCAATGACCAAACCCATTAAAATTCTAAATATTACAAGGGGACAAAAATAAAAAATAGATAAACTACAATGGGAATCGCCCCAACCTGTTAGAATCATTAATCTCAAGAAAAAAACTTTATAAATTAAACAAAATATTATCAAACCAATCAAAATTTAATAAAATGGAAATATATTACATTGATATAAATTGATGTGAATAATTAATTAAATAATAAAGTAGTATTTATAGGAGGTAATGTGACTATTAGAATTGTAACCTAACTATCGAAAATAGTAACCTAATTGTTGGAATAGTAATTAGACCTAAAAATGATGAAATTTACCATAAATAATATTTATCAAGATTAATTTAAATAAATAAAATTATTATAATTCCACAAAATAAATATCAAGATTAAAATCTCAAATAAAATATAAGCATATTTTTGGTAAACTATATTCTAAAGTATTTCGTAAAAATAAAAAGTTTTATATTAAAAATTATAATAACCTATGTTATAAAATTATTTTGATAAAATGAATTTAATTTTTGAAATCATCACTTTGAAATCATCCAAGTTTTATTTTTCAGAAATTTTCTGAAATACTTCAATTTTTAGGTGAATAGTAAAAATAGAGTTTTCCATAATCGATGTATCTTGAATTACAACATTAATGATTTAATAATGACATAATCATTTATAGAACTTAAGGCATAAAAAAACATATTTAATTTTATAAATGAGTCATTGAAATAAAATAAACATGTTTTCCAAACCTAAAAATTTCTTTCTAAATTCTAAAGTCAAAAGTATTCCATAAAAAACATTTTTCTCATTTTTCCACATTCATTTTTAATAAACTATTGAATTGGAATTATAAAAGGGGTTTTAAAGTTCTAAACCAATTTATTTTATTTATTTATGATTAATTATGAAAATAATATCATAATTACAATGTTTACCTTGGACATAATATTTTATTCAATATTTTAACTCAGAAACCCTTCTCCTCAAGTATAAATAACCCCTCTCCATACCCTTAAAAAACCACTTCACATACAATTTAAAAAGAAAATGATAAACCAAAATCATCTCTATTAATAGTGTTATAATACATAGGGACATTTTTTCATAAACCAACTCCAAACATTAAGGAATTTTAGTGATGTGTAAGAGAAGAAACTCTGAGAAGAGGGAATATTTTCACCAACTCTTCTTTCCTTTTTACTATTATCTTCCTCTTTATTTCCATCCATTTCAAAAAAAATTCTTTGACAAATTTTAAATTATTTTAACATAATATTATTTATTTCATCCTATTTTAGAAATCAAAATTATGATTTATTTATATTTCATACATCACTTTCATCCCCTTTGGGAAATATCCCATTAATGGCTGGTAAACCGCCTATAAGTACATTTCCAAATTCATCCCTTATCACCGACCATATTGATGGTTATAATAAATTACTTATGATATATAAAATTCTAAATATATATTTTTTATACTTTTTTAATTAATTCTAAAAATTTATAAATTACCTTGAACAAAAAAAGTTAAATCGAAGAAAAACAAGAATTTTTTTAGGAAACATTTTATCAAAACGTTTTCTATTTACCTGAGGGAATTAAGAAATAAAATACAATGATTATAATTTATAAATCATTAAAAAATATAAATAATTCACTTCTGTTTCAATGTTTTAATAAACCTATGTCTATTATTTAGGAGTTGTAAAAGTGAAAAAATAAAGCGGGATTTAAGGTAATGTGATTCTCAAACCAAAACTATTTCTTTTGGGTAATATCCTATTTCAATTTTTTTTAATATCAATGTTAATTTAATATCCAAAATATACCATTCCAATATTATTTATATTTTATTTTGTATATATACATGTTTCTACCCTTCCAAAATGTTTTCTAATCCATTCACAACTCTTTTTGAAAAAGACTTCAATCCCCAAAACATGTCTTGAATACTCTTGAGTTATTTATCCTTTCAGAGAAGAAAATGATATTTTATGCCATTGAAATATCTCCCTTATTTATTTTATAATCCTAATGTTTATTTCAGGAAGTATGATATATGAAATCTTTTACAAAACCCATTCCTTTCCATGGGTTATTTCATGACTACTAATATTATCCTTCAATATGGCATGCATGATTATAGGAATTTACGATGTGACATAGGGACCATAAATTATATATCCTTCCGATTCATTAGTTAATGTGATTTATCTCATGATATTATGTGTATTATTCATAAAAATGATGCTATCTTTGTTCATAATGATGATTTTGTGATTTATGCGCATACATTATATGTGAACATGATGCTTTCTTTGTTTATAACAATTAATGGTGTTTAACGACTATGATAATATGTTTCATTTTCAATCATATGCCACATTACATACCTTTATAAAATGTTTCCTTAATGATTTTTATGGAGATTCTATGATTATAACATGATGATGTTTATTATGCTTACCCATGTACTATTGATTCATGTCCCTTATTCCTCCCCTTAAATGGATTTTAACTCAACCCTTTATTTGATGAATATCCTTAGGTGACTATAAGTACTAAAGAGATCATGGGATATTTATATCGATAAATAATAAGAATTTAAATAATGATTACATTTTATTATGTATAATTTATGCATGAGACTAATTTTACCAATATATTAAACCTTTTGGATCTTCGATTATTTCACTATTATGGTATTTATCTTAAAAATGATATAATAGTCATGTAAGAAAAAGTCATATTTCTATAGTTGGAATCCTAGCATGGTTTAATTAGTTTTTGAATTATGATTAGAAAATTTTAGTGAAAATCATAAGTATAAGTGTATGTATATTTAAACATCCAAGAAGAATCATTTCTGAAACATTTTGAACGTAAATATACCATAAGATATGCCTTAAGAGTTAATTTTTTCATGATAAAAAATTATTTATTCTTGATTTTTTGACTTATTTTATTCCAAACATTTTTAATTTTAGAAAATGGTGGGAACTAGGAGAAACTAGTCCAATAGGACATGTGAAGGATAATGCAATGATTGTCTGAACGACATCTCCAATGCCATAGGAGGTGGAGCTCCAAATTTTATGGATATATTTACCCAGCTTTCTTAGGTTATGAACATTCAACTAAACCATGTGGAACATATTCCTTCACAAAAAAAGGATGAGTTGGGTATCAAGTCCTTTATATATAAATGACCATTGTCTTTAGTGGATCTTCTAATCAGCTTGTTGTGGAATAGTGGGTTAACTCAATATAGAAGATCTTTTCTATGTTCTACTATTCTGAGAAAGACAAGGTGACTCTGTACACATATCATTTATATGGATAAATAAATAAAAGGTGGGAATTGATAAGGAATTCCAAGTCAAATGGTCAAATGGAAGAGATGTTGTGGGAAGACATTAAGAAAATATTTCTTAACAAGTATTTACCTCAAAATCTTTGAACAAATATGGAGATAAGATTATAATAGATGATGAAAAAGGAAGGTGAATAAATCATGGATTACAAGTAAAACACCATAAGTATTTCAAGTTATACCTTGGAATTTTTACCAATAATGATAGAAAAATAGATAAATTATTTAGTGGTTTAAAACCACACATTTTAAAGTCTCTAACTATCATAGATTTTAGGAGTTATGAATAATTAGTTTGATGTGGTATCAAAGTAGATGTGGAATTTGGATAATGGTCCCATGGTTATGGATATAATAATATAATAATAGAGTTTCAATCTAGGGGTAAAATTAAAAATAGGAAAGATGACTCAACAACCCATATGTTAACAATGTGGGAAGAAGCATCATGTTAATTTCATCAAAGGGATGGGGAAATTATTCAAGTGTGGGAGAGAAGGTCACCAAGATCATGAATATTAAAGAGACATGAATAATATGACTAAAACGATATAGGAAAGGAAGGAACCTCCTAATGAATCACTAATGGTTCAATGATTCAACTGCAGGGAGAAAGAGAACTATGCAATCCAGTTCACTAAACCAAGGGTCCTTAAGGGTAATCCACATCACCAACCACCCAAGAAAAAGGATAAAGGGAAGCTTATTCTATCAATAATGCAATAGAATAGCATGAAAATGAAGCAGTATAAGGCACACTTCTTATTCACTTAATAATGGAAAAAGTTTTATTTGATTATGGTACTACACATTACTTTATATATTTCAACTTTACTTGAACTGTTGAATCAAAGACCCAATACCTTGAAGTTGAGATATATATAAAAATACCCATTAGTGTGATCATTGAAACCCAAGTGTTAGAATATTATCCTATTAGCGTATGTGGGAATATTATTCCAGTGAATCTCATTGTTCTTTCCTTGGTAGAATTCAATACTATAATTATCATGGATTGACTCTAGTTATATAGATAACACATCATCTATCAGGAAAAGGAAATCTATTTTTATATTTTGAACCATCCCATGCTCCTATACAAATTAATGAAAGATCATGAATATTATTTGAAAAAAACCACAATGGTGTGGGTGTTGATACCCCATAGAGAAGCATACCTTTCCTAAATGGTTGAGTCAAAGGAAATCATCAATGTTAAGGAAATTTCCATTTTTAGGGAATACACTAATTTATTTCTTGAAGATTTTCCTATAATTACACCTAATCATTAGGTAGAGTTATCAATAAATATTATACCTTAAGGCAATCCTATCTCTAATTGACCCTATTGAATAGCCCCAATCAAACTCAAGAATTTAAATAAGTATCTATAAGGGAATTTGGAAAAAGGGTTTATAAAACCTAGTACACCACCTTAAAGTGAACTAGTGCTATTTGTAAATAAAAAGGATAGATCAATGTGGATGTGTAAAAATTATCTATAGCTCAACAAGTCATCATAAAGAGAAAGTATCCCCTACTAATGATTGATGAATTTTTTGATCAACTATGAGGAGATTAATACATTTAAAAGAGGTATCTTCACTATGGATATCATCAACTGAAGGTGAATAAGGAAGATATTCAGAAGATAGATTTTTGGACAAGGTATGGGCACCATGAGTTCATTGTGATTCCCTAAAAACTTACTTATGACCCTATAATCTTTATGGAGAAAGGAGGAAGATAAAGAGCATCTAATTATTGTGATGGTAGCATTAAGAAAGGAGAAAATGTATTCTAAGTTCATCAAGTGTGACTTTTGGATACAGAAAGTCACATTCTTAGTTCATTTGATCACAAGTAAGGGAATTTATATAGATCCTTAAAAGAAAAATTCAATTTAAGAATATCTTATACCGTCAACTGTTATGAAAATCCATAGTTTTCTTAGATTATTTGGGTACTACCAATGCTTTCTGAGAAATTTATCCCAATTTTCTAGCCTAATAACTAAGTTAACATGAAAAGGGATAAATTATGTATGGTTATAATAATGAAAGGAAATATTTAAGGAGACCAATAATAGGCTAATTACTACACCTATGATCACACTACCATCTAGTAGAGAAGGTTTTGTTATATATAGTGATGATTCAAAGAAGGAATTATGTTGTTTACTCATTCATAATAACAAAGTGATAGCCTAAACCTCATGAAAACTAAAGATCAATGAGAAGAACTACCCAACACATGATTCGAAGTTAGAAAGTTTGATATTCACCTTGAATATTTAGCAGTACTACCTCTATGGAGAGAAGTGTGATATATATATATATAGATGATAATATTTTAAATTATATATTCACATAGAATGAAATCAACATGTGTTAAAAAATATGGTTAGAGATGGTCAAGGACTATGATTTCTATATTCACTACCATATTGGAAAGGAGAACAAGGTATATGATGATCTTAGTAGAAAAGAACATGCTACTATATCTATGATGTAGATTGATAATGAACCATCTTCAATGGTATGAAAAGGATGGATATGGAAATCATAATAGCAAGGAAAAAATTATACCTTTACTAAATTATTGCATTACCATATATCTAAAAAAAGATCAAGGAGGCAAAACGGGATGATCTAAAGCTTCAAAAGAAGGAAAAAGTTGTTAAATAAGGGAAGATTCATGAGTTCCACAGTGATGAAGATTATGTGATTTAGTTCAGAACTAGGATTTGTATACCTTCATCACTTGAGATAAAAAATGAGGTATTGGATAATGCACATAACTCGAATTTTTTCATCCATCATTGAAGCACCAAGATGTACCGTGATCTTTGAGAACACTTTTGGTAAGACAACATGAAGAATAAAATTGTTGAGTATATCTCAAGGTTATTGGTATGTCAGTAAGTTAAAGAAGAAGAAAAAAGTCTAAGGGGATGATGCAACCATTTCCCATACCCACATGGAAATGAGAGAACATCACCACAAAATTTGTCACTGTTCTCCTAAAGAAATAAAGAGGAAACAATGAAGTATGGGTTTTAGTAGATAGACTCACCAAGAGTACCAACTTCATTACAATTCAGGAAGATATATTACTAGAATAACTTACTAAGATATATGTAAAAGAATTTGTGAGGTTTAATGTGGTACCACTTTTATTTTCTCTGATCATGATCCAAGTTTCAATTTTAAATTATGGTGAAGTATTTAACATGATCAAAATTCTAAATTGAATTTAAACATGGCATATTACCCTTAAATTTATGTCTAATTTTAAAGGACTATTAAGAAACTTGAGAACATGCTAAGAGTCTGTTTAATAATATTTAAATAAGTATGGGATCAATATATCCCTTTTTTTTGAGTTATCATAAAACAATGGATTCCACTGAAGTATTCAAATGCCTCTATATAAAGATTTGTATGGAAAGTAATGTCGAAATCCTACTTATTAGGATGAAGTTGGTTAATGGATGCTAATTGAACTTAATCTTGTGTAAGAGATTCCAGAGAAGGTTCAATCTATCCAACAATATATAAAATCTACTCAAATTCGTAAAAAGGGCTATGTTGAAAACTATTAAAGGGACTTGAAGTTTGAATTTGAAGATAATGTTTGGCTTCGAATATCATTGTAGAAGAGAGTCATGTGATTTTAAAATAAAAGGAAGCTTAGACTTAGGTACATTGGTTCCTTTGAGATCCTTGATCACAAAGGAGAAGTGGACTATTAGCTTATACTTCCACTAAAAATGTATCATGTTTATGATTAATTCCATGTATCTTTCCTAATGAAGTACATACTCAATCCCTCATATGTTCTGAATCTAAAGTTGGTACAAATGGAGAATGACCTCTCATATGAGGAGAATATGGTGGAGATTGTAGACCATAGAGACAAATTTCTATGCAACAATACAACTCCCCTTGTCAAAGTATTGTGGCGGAATCATAAATATAAAAAGGACCATGGGAACCATAGGAAAAAATAAAAAAATTACCCTAATATATTCTCAACTGAGAATATGAGTTGAAATTTTGGGCAAAAAAATTTAAAGGGGAGGGGGAATAATGTAATAACCCATATTTTTTAAATTATAATTGTTTCCTAAATAAATTTGTGTTATATTATATTATATAAGTATTATACACATAGAGCACATAGAGAAACAAAAAAAACATTAATTAATTAATGAAAATTATTACATTAGTCAATGAATAAACCCATTAAAATAAAAAAATATTAAAAGGGAACAAAAAAAAAAGAAAATAGAAAAACTAAAATGGGGAAATATGGATCATCCCAATATTCTAGAATCATCGCTCCCACAAATAACACTATATAAATGAAATAAAATATTATTAAACCAATCAACATTTTAGAAAATGTAAATATAGAACCTTGAGATAAATTGAGGTGAATAAAAAATTAATGAATGAAGTATTTTTTATAGTAGTTAATGTGACTTTTGTAATTGTAGTGTGACCGTTAGAATAGTAACCTCACTGTTTGGAATAGTAATCCGATCACTGAGAATAGTAACCTGACAGTTGGAATAGTAACTTGACCTCAAAATGATGAAATGTAATAAAAATAACATTTATAATGAATAATTTAAGTAAATATAAATATTATAATTCCAAAAAATAAGTATCAAGATTAAAAACTCAAAGAAAATATAAGCATATTTTTAATAAATTGTATTTTAAGTTATTTCATAAAAAACATAATTTATATAATAAAAATTAAAATATCCTATTTTAAAAAACTATTTTGATAAAATAAATTTGATTTTTGGAATCATCACATTGAAATTTTCTAAGGTTTTTTTTTGGTACTTTTTTGAAATACTTTAATTTTCAACCGAATAGTAAAAATATAGTTTTTTCCTAAAATTGGTGTATCTTGATTTACATAATTCATAATTAATAATGAAATAATCATTTATAGAACCTTAGGCTTGAGAAAAATATTAAATTTGATGAAATAGGAAATAATATATAATAATCATGTTTTCTAAACCTAAAAAGTACTTTCCAAATTCTAAATTCAGAAGTTTTCTTTAAAAAAACAATATTTACATTTTTCCACTTTTATTTTTAATAAATTATTTAATTCAAATTATAAAGGGTTTTAAAGTCCTAAAACCATTTTATTTTATTTATTTATGATTAATTATGTAAAAAAACATCACCATTACAAGGTTTACCATAAATATAGTATTTTATTCAATATTTTAACTCAAAAATACCCCGCTCATCAGGTATAAATAACCCCTCTCCCTCCCTATAAAAAACACTTCACTTAAAATTTAAAAATACAAATATATAAATAAATAATCTTTATTAATACTATTATAATCCATAGGTATGTTCTAGATTAATCCCACTCCAATCAGCAAGTTTAGTTTCGTACATGAGTAGCAACTCTAAGAAGAGGGTATGGTTTCATTAACTCTTCTTCATATTTTACTCTTCTTTTCCACATTTTCTCTATCCATTTCAAAACAAAATATTCTAATATTGATTATATAGTATGTTAAAATTATATTAATTATGTCAACCCACTTTAAAAATTATAGTTATGAAGTATTTATATTTCATAGATCTCTTCCATACCCTTAAGGAAATGTCCAGTTAACGAATGATTAACTGCGAATGAGGACATTTCCAACTTCTTTAATTATCACCAAACTTATGGATGGTTATCATAAATTAATTAATATATATAAATGTTTAAATATATTTATTTTGTTATTTTTAAATTAATTATACTAATGTATAAATGACTTTGAACAAAAAATGCAAAATCAAAGGAAAATAGGAAAATTTTAATGAAAACATGATATCAAAATGTTTTCCATTTAACTAAGGGAATTGAGAAATATAATATAATAATTATAATTTATAAATAGTGAAAAAATTTAAGTAACTAACTTATTATAAAATGTTTTAATAAACCTAAGTTTATTATTCAAGAGGTGTAAAAGTAAAGAAATAAAGTGGGATTTAAGGGAAGGGGATTCTCAAATCCAAACTCTTTATTTTGGGAAATCATATATTTCACTTTTTTTCAGTATAAAGGTTCCTATAATATTAAAAATATGTCTTTTAAATATTATATCTCTTTTATTTTGGGGATATACATGGTTTTATCCTTCCAAATTTTTTTCTAATCCATTTCAAACTCTTTTTAAAAAAGGCTTCAATTTAAAAAACATCCATTGAATCCTCTTGATTTATTTAACCTTTTAGAGAAGAAAATAATCTTTTATGCAATTATAATATCTTTATTATTCATTTGGTAATTCTAAATTTTATTTCACGAATTATGATATGTTAAAGATTTTATAAAACCCATTTCTTTTCCATGGGTTATCTCATGACTACGATTGTTATCCTTCTATGTGATATGCATGATTATGAGAATTTATGATGTGAAAAGTGAGAAAAAAATTATATATACCTCCAATTCATGTTGTAATGTGATGTATCTCATGATATTATGTGTATTATTCATTAACATGATTCTATATTTTTTCATAATTATGATGTTATGATTTAAGCACATATGTTATGCATGAACATAATGCTAGATTTGTTCACAACTATGTGTGGTATTTGACCACTATGAAATTATGTTTCATTTTTATTCATATGACACAATCTATGAATTCATCAAGTGTTTCCATCATGAAGTTAATGATTATCCTGTGATTATGACAAGATGATATTGATTATGCTAACCCATGTACTATTGATTCATGTCCCTTATTCTTCCCCTTACTAGGCTTTTAGCTCACCAGTTTATTTGATGTATATCCTCTGGTGACTACATATACTGAGGATATCATGAGATATTTAAAAAGAAAAAAGTATTTAAATAATGTTTAAGTTTTATTATGTATAATTGATATTTGATCATAATTTTCCAAAGACACTAAACCTTTGGATCCAAGATTGTTTCACTATTATGTAGTTTATCTTAAAAATTATGTAATATCCATGTAAGAAAAAGTCATGTTTCTATATAAAAAATGATCCAACTTGACTCTTGAATACTTCTATTGGCCTTAGACCACTCTATAATCCTATAATACTATAAAATAAGGACAATAGAGTCTGGAATCTTCATCTAATTGTAGTGAACACAAAACAAAATGATATTCAATCTTTCAAGGATTTATAATCTCCTAAAGATATTCAATTTTCCTTCCTCATCATACTTTCACAAAGGATAATCAAATAGAACATCATCTTTTGGAATTGTGAGCATCAATGGGAACCATACATGGAGTGATCTTTAATGACTTTATTCAATTGTATTTGAGGCTTATTTGTTCCATATTTTCAATCTCTTTATGCCCTTTCTCTATATTCTTCTTGAGTCTTTATTCTTTGTTTTATGGCCCCTTAAATCAATTTCTATCTTTTGTAATATCTCTATCACATTATTTATACATATTATATTTTAAGTGAGAGATGATATTTAATTTTAATGGGTTTTAAAAAAAGGAAAACCATATATTTTCTCCTTATATCTCATCACTAGCTTCTTACTTCTCCCTTTAAAAGTAATGTATTCTTATTTAGTTCTTGGTTCCCATCAAAACCAATAGTTTTTTGTTTCTTACTTTTTCTATTCAAAATAAAGGGGATTATTTGGTTCTTAGATCCCTTTAAAACCAAGTGGTTATATACCCTCTCAATCCTTCTTGAGTGTTGGAGACATAGGGTCACCTTTGTGTGCTATAGCCTAACTTTGTTATCAAATTATATTTGTCAATTTAATTTCTATAATTTATTTTTTTCAATAATTTTAGTTAATTTATTTGTTTTAATTTCTACTATACTTTAATTTGATGTTATTTTATTCTTTTATTAAATTGTTGTATATTTTATAACATTGATTTTATTTATCATTTTAATTTTAAAAAGGAGATTCACCCACCTCTTGCCAATTATATGACCCAAAAATTGATACCAGAGGTAGTGATCTATGTTTTTATCAAAATTTGTTCTTATTCTCATTTTGTTTCTAATATTAACTGATTTAAATGTTCGATATAAAAAATGGAATGTCATTTTTATTTACATGATCTGGTTTTTATCGCACTGATTATTCATTTTGGAAAACTCATACGTCTATTTTTTCCTATAAGTTTTACATATCCCATTTTGAAAATAGTAAGACAAGGTTATGATCCTATAACCATACCAGAAGATAAATGAAATCCCCAATACATTTCATCTTTTGAATTAAATGGAAATGATTTGAATACTTTACATTGTTGTATTGATCATAATGAGTTTAATCATGTTTATTCTAGTAAAAAAAATTACGAAATATAGAAATTATTATAAGTCATGTATGAAGGAATGAATAAATTAAAGGAAACTAGATTGTATGTGTATCAAAATAATTTTGAAATTTTATCAATGTATTAAAATTAATATATAATTAGAATTTTTTCTCATTTCAAAAATATTTTCAATGTTATAAAATCTCATTGTGATCAATTATCTATAAAAATATTTTTGTATAAAATCCTATGGGGTTTACCAATCTCATTCGATCCCAAAGTGATGAAAATTCAAGATGCCAAGGACATAAAAAAATGTGGTAGTTGAAGAAGTCACCAGATTATTAATGATATATGAGATAATTAAGAAATTATAAGAGGTAAAATAAGAAATAAAATTTAATTAAACAATGAAGAAAATTTATTTTAAAATAATTGAAAATGACTATTCATTCGAAAGTGACACCGATAACGAATGGGATCTTGGAAAACGTGTCAAAATGGAGAAAAGACTTGTAATTAAGAAGATATCTTCTTGACATGCCAAAAATAAATAAATAATTGAAGAATCTATCTTAATGTTCTACAAATGAAACAAAAAGGGCCATATAAGACTATAATATCTTATTTAAAAATATAGTTTTAAAAATAAGAATGAAGATAAGAAGGCCCTAAAAGTCACTGCTTGGAGTGTCAGTGATGATTCCATAAATTCATCATCTTCAAGCAACACTAGTCCAAAATTTCTTATGGAACATCTCTAGGATTTTAATGAGGCTATTACTACAATTTCTTACTCTCCATATTCTTATCATTCTTATTCTTTCACTTATTCATCTTCTTAAATATCCCTAACCTATGAGGATATTGAAAATTATTATGATGAACTTGGAAAATATTTCTTAAATCTATATTATAATTTCATAAATATTAATAAGAAATATAAAAAAATTAAATGAAAAGGATCATATTTTAAAATAAAAGGATTATTTGGTGTTGAAATTAAAAAAGAACAACCGATGTTGAAGGTTTCAAAATTGAAATATCTCTTTCTAAATTCACCCAAGGTGAGAAAAATTTTAATACGGTCATTATTTCTCAATGTGTTAAAAGAAACAATCATGATTTTGTTTTTTAAAATAATAATGAAACTTATTTAAAAACCACTACTTTTTTGAGTAGAATCTCTCAAAATAAGTTTTAAAAATATTTTCATAAATATGGTCATCTTATATATGAATGTGATTTCAATGAACAAAAGATATAAAAGGCCCAGGTTTATCCATTTCTCCTAATATTCTTCAAAAATATAACCAATTTTGTGTCCCTAAATCTTTACTATCCAATATTTGTTGACCTACATTTGTTTACATGCCCAAATCATCTTGTTCTAACACTACCTAACCCTCAAGGGTACCAAAAGGCATTATTGTTTTTTTTATTTTAGGTTTTCTTAATTGGAACTTATTGGTCTATATTTTGGTGGGCTTATAATTTAGGATGATCCAACTTAAAGAAGGCTATTTTCAAAAGAAAAATCCATGGAATTGAGATATAAAATATAATTCAGGATGTTTTTTTGTTTATATATAATCTATTTGTTTCATATAAGGGGAGATTTTTAATGATGTTTTAATTTTCTCCTCTCTATTATCTAAGTATGTTCTCAACTTATATATTATGCTAAATATGTGTTATCTTGAATATCTATTCTTAATAACATGTTTAAATTATCTATCTCATGGAATTATCTTTTAATTCATTGAAAATATTTTAATAATTATTTAAAAATATTTATACATGGTTCAAAAATCCTTATTTTCAAAAGTTTCTATTTTAAAGATTTTTTTTCATGTATTATTCGTGTATTGTATTGATCATGAGCTTAGTTTAATAATTTCTATATGGATTCTTAAGTTTAATTTATTATCACTTTATATTATGAATCATGATAGTTTTTTTATCCACATGAGTTAATATGTATTACTTTTATTAAAATGGATTTAAATATTATTTAAAGGTTTTTCTGAAATTCTCATCGATTTCTATTATCTTCTATTATCTCTATAACCATCATCCTTTTAAGTTTATTTTTGATAATCTAAAAATGGAGAATCTTTTTTGTAGTGGTAAAAAATAATTAAATATTGGTTTCAAATGGTGTTTCATTAAGGGGGATAACTTTATTTCAAAGTCTTATAAAGTAGGGGACATGGTTTCTGGTATTATTGGTAACTCTATATTTTTTTATATTTTCCCTCTTCCTTATAATGATTTTTATATCAGGTGTCTGTGATCATAAAAAAGGAGTATATTATTATTCCTCTTAGTTTAATTATTTTAATGATCACAAACACTTTAATTTGTTTCAAACTTGTTTCATGTTGTTTCTATGTAGTTATAATGGTTGAAAGGAATATGGACATAAGATGTATTCAAAATAGGATCAAAGGACTTATTCTAAGTTATGTACCTAGCTGATGTTGTGTTAATAGAAAGATGGTGTAGTGTTACTGGAAAGTTAGTAGCATGAAGAAATAAATCCTAATCTCCAGATGGCCCACTGGCTAGCTGGTAGAGCTCATCGGCTAACTAGTGGGAGTAGGTAGTATGTAAGAAGACTGAGGTAGGCCACTGGATACTCAGTGGTGGATACTAGGTGTAATGACCCAAACGTTCATTAATGGAAATTCCTCTTGATCTAATTAAATGTCTCATTATGTTTTGTAAACATCTTTGGGTTTATGATTTGTATTTTTTTAAAATACCATTAAGAAATTTGACCATAGCTAATATAGTTGTTGAATAGTGATCACATGATTAGTATAAATATAGGGCTTTAACAAATCTGATTTACTCAGACAAAGGAAGCGATGGCCTCATCCAGTAGACTTTCCCCATATGAATCCCATTTGTCGGAGCTCAAAAAGAAGGTGGCGTCATTGGGATTCTCTCTTGAATAAGCCCAAACTGATCTTGAACACATTAATCTTGAGTGGAACTGACTACGGGAGAAATGGAAGTTAATAGAGATAACCACCCAAGCGATGTTATCCGAGCCACCCCAGGAGTCTGTCACCATCGCACACCTTACCCTTCAGTCTTATATGAGTGTTATAAGAGGTTAGGTAACAAGACCTTAACAATATGAATATGTGCATTATTTTTGTATATAATAATTAATATACATTCATTTTATTATTGTTACTTTGTAAATAGTTTTTAATGTACAAATAGTATTTTTAGTTAATATTAAACTAAAAAATCAATTTTGATGAATTAATGGATTTTTGAATTAAATAATATTTTTATTAAATAAATTTTTATAAAATTTAAATTATTGTATAATTATATGACTGCAATTGTAATTTTTATTAAGGTTTAAATGTTGTTTTTGTCACAACCCATGAATTTTCGATAAATGACGGTTTTTATTTTAAATGTAAAAATTCAGATATTTAGAAAATTATTTAGATAAAATGAATATTATTTTTGGAATCAGGACATCAAAATTATCCAATGATGAATTTCTTCATAATTTTCCGAGACAATCAATTTTTTGGGTAAAAATTAAATACCGTTTAAATATATAATGTGTTTTATGACATCATAATAACCCAATAGTGTTGTAATAAAATACTATAAATGATATATTCGTCTAATATATGTTTTATCAATTAAATAATGTGATTTTAGTTTTTTTTGATTTATTTTGGAAATGATTAGTGGACCCTCCAAGAGTTATAAAACATTTTCACTTTTTAAATGAATTTCCTTGAGAGTGTGACTCACCTCCACATAAGAACACTCAAAATTTTAAGAAGTTAGGCCGTTGAACTTATAAAATATTGTTTTACACTCCCCTTTGGAAAAAATCATTGGCAAAAACCATGCTCTGGTTTGTGGTATCGATTAGTTTAATGTGTGGTGACCCAAACCTTAATATTAAAGAATTCCCTCTCCTTTTCTATATAAACCCACCCAAGGTCCCACTTTATCTTCACTCAAAGCATTTGGAGTTCGTACAAAATCTGCCCTCCTCTCTCTAAAATCCTCCCAAGGTGCCCCAAGCTTATAATAAGCCTCTCTCAAGCCTCTCCCAAGACTTTGGGATCATACTTCCAAGTAAGAGATTTATTCCTTTCTCATTTTTGTCAAATTTTCTTTAAGTTGTTATGCCCTTTTTTTTCAATTAAAAATATTGGGGTATGATTTCACACCTCCATCATACTGTCCTATTTATTTTTATATGATGAGAGACCCCTTTCTCTCTAATTAATTCCTCCCATGTACACCCGTTACCATGCCGAAATTCCTTGCGAGATTTCTCTCTTCTCTTTTAGATCCAAGTAATTATTTTGAATCATGAATCTAAATTCCATTAAGTTTGTTGGGACATGTATCTATATGAACCCCTTAATTTCAATTTCATGTACATATTATGAGATTCCCTTTTTATCTCATCAACCATTTTTATGGATCCTTATGTCTCACCATTATGCCGCCGAAATTGCACTGCATTTTTCCAAGCCAAGATCATTGTGTAGTGAATACCATACCCATGTCTCTATCAATGGTATTCACCTTAATGCACATATACATATTGAATGATACTTTCATTTATTTATTTCAAATTACTTAATTATGGAATAACTTATGATGTTGATTGATTCCATGTTATATGATCCATGTGGCACACTTATGCATGAAATGAAATGTTTAAGAAAGGGTGCGCCCTGATAGCGCTCCAATGCATTTGGTAAAGATTAGTATCATGATACGTCAAGTGTAATGAGGGTTTAATAATGATAATTAAAGTGCAATGAGGTTTTACTTATTCTAATTCAAATGAAATGAGGGTTTAATCATGCTAATTCAAGTGCAATGAGGGTTTACTCATGCTCCATGTGCAATGAGCCTTGGGTCATGCTAAAAGCATGTTAAATGTTGTTGCCACATTTCCATATTATGAGTATCATGATTTATCATACCTTTATGTTAATGTTTCTCTTATGATAAATTGATATGTCTATTATCTAACATGTACTGTATTACTCATATTATTCAATGTTTATTCCCTTACTGTGTTTTATAGCTCACCCTTTTCTTATGCATGTCCTCAGGTTATCCTATGCAATTCTAAGTATGAGGGAATGTAGTGGTCATGTAAAGGAAGTTTTCAATAAAGATGTTGTATTTCATGTTCTAAGTTGTTATGTAAATATCCTAATCCCCAAAGACACTGTACCTCTCGATATTCTATGTTGTACCAGGGGTTGATTATGTAATAAATCATGTTTAATTGTGTAATAGAGAGAAGGGTTGTCATAGTTAGTATCAGAGGATAGGTTTAGTTATTTTTGGGATTAGAATTAGAAAACCCCAGTGAAGAATTAGAGACAAGAATAAGTATAATAAAACCATCCTTAAGTATTGGTGAGTATTGAGTAAGTGGTTTATCAAGAAAATACATTACTGTCTGGATACGAGCAGGTAGAGGCCGCTCTGACACAAATGTATCATAGGGGTAAAACCCGAAAACACCGCTTTGAGAGAGACTCGAACAGGAAATGGTGCACGAAAATGGGCCTTTTTGCACTCTTTATTACGACACTCCTGGGGGATATGATTTTGTAAATTCACAAGCCTAGTATGAACCCTTATTTAGAGAATGAGAAAAATTCCCCTAAGAATATATGTTAGAAAGTAGATCATGAATAGAATAGACTGAAGCCTATGGATTCATAAGTTAAGAAAATAAAAGTTATTTATAATTCATCTATTTTTTCCTTATATTACACTTTATGTGTTACCCCTAACTTTCCTTTTATTCTAGCCAATGGCCAGTAATAGGAGGGATCAGGCTAAAAACTGATGTGAAGATCAATGTGATGATTGTTCTAATGAGATTCCCAATCTGATGGGAGCGGGAATAGTGAAATTCTTCACCCTTATCTCTCAGATAACTCAAGAATTAAATAGAAACATGGTTCAAGAGGAGCGTTCAAACCTCCCTAATAAAGAACAAGTTGCTATCGAGAGCTTCATGAGACAAATGCCCCTACTTTTAATGGATCATTCGATCCCTCAATCGCTGAAAAATGGATCAACTCCATTGAAAAAATCTTCTCCATCCTTCAATGTTCTGAACAAGAGAATACTCTCTTGGATGCTTATCATATGGAAGGTGAAGTTGATCAATAGTGGATGCTGAAAAAAAATACAAAGCCTGAGAAGGAGATCAAGGCATTGGAATGGAAGGATTTTCGGAAGATGTTTTTTGATAAATATTTTCCATGAACCCTCCGACTTAAGATGAAAAGGGAATTCCTTTCCCTCAAGCAAAAAGATGAAAAATATGTCTGAGCATATGAGAAAAAATACACTAGTCTTGCACGATATGCCCCCAGCTTTGTCATTACCCCTGAATGAAAGGTTGAATGCTTCTTTGGTGGGCTAAAACGTAGCCTACAGAAAGCGCTGGCGATCCGTGACTTTGATAGCTATGAGGAAATTGTCCGATGTGCCCTCAAGGTTGAAATATTGATCGGGGAATCTTAGGGGTACCATGGGGATAAGAAGTGTAAGGTGTAATTAAATGCTGGCAGTCCAATGGAAAAAAACAACGGTTCTAAAAAAATCCAGCACCCAACTTGAAAAAGGTGCCGAAAGAAGCACCCTAGAAATTGCCTGAAGGGGATGAGGAAATGCTTTAGGTGTGGAAGAGAAGGGAGCCTAGCTCTTAACTTCTGACAAGAAAAACCCATGGCTGAGACATAGGAGAGGAATGCTCTGCTCGACCCTCAACACATTTTTTATTGCTTTAACTGCAATGAACCAGGGACCATTTCAAATCAGTTCCCTAAGCCAAGGGTTTTTGGAGGCAACCCACAACCACCAAGGCAGCAAGGATAGGATTTTTCCATCTGTACCACCAAAGTGAACACAAAAAACGAAGTAGTTACAGGTACACTAGTTATTCATTCAATAAAATCATATTTACTTTTTGATTCTGGTTCTACACATTCTATTATATCCCAAAAGTTTATTAGAAAAATCCCAACACCACAGAAAATAATGGAAGTAATGATGTCAGTGAGTATGAAAAATGGGGAAATCATTACATCCCATGAATATAACTCCTCCCCTATCCTAATTTGTGGATTGAACTTCCTGAAGAACCTCATCATACTCCCTCTGGTAGAATTTGATTCAATTCTTGGCATGGATTGAATTTCCTTATATAGATCCAACATAAATTTCCATGAGAGGGAAATCACTCTCCATATGGAGAATCAACCCCCAATTCTATACAAGTGCAAGGAGGAAGATGAATCTTCTTTAGCTCCATCATCACAAGCATGGATATTACTACCCTATGATCATGCGTATCTAGATCATATGATTTATTCCAAGGAAGAAATCATCCTTTAAGACACACCTATTATTAACCTTGTGTTTCGTTGTTTTAGTTCTGGATGGATGTCAGTTTCATATATGTGAAAAACACATAGTTTCTTCAAGACAGATCATGTTCTAAGACAAGGGGACACTATTTCTCCAACCCTTTTTATTCTCATGCAGGATTATTTGAGTCATCTTATCAATAAGAAGATTTATATGGGTAATATTTTACCATTTCGAAGAAGAATGGGACAAACACCGATATCTCATTTGATGTTTGTGTATGATTCTCTATTTTTCATTAATGCCAATGTTAGATAGGTTGGTGGTCTGATTAAAGTGTTGTATGAGTACTGCTTATTGAGTGGGAAATCGATTAATAGGGAGAAGAGTAGTTTTTACATTTCCAATAAACGTGGTGACAATCAGCCTCTTTCTATATCCAGATTATTGAATATGCAGAAAGGTTCTTTTCCTCGGACCTATCTTGGTTCTCCTTTATATTCTGAATGTATTCATATTAGAGACTTTGATAATATTGTTAATAGAATCCTGCGCCGTGTTCTTGAATAGAAAAATTTCTTTTTGTCTTTTGGTGGAAGGATTTCATTAATCAACAACGTGTTAACAGCTATTCTAATCCATGTTATTTCAGCGTGGAATGTGATGAAGGGGGTTATTTCATCTATTGATAAGGTCCTGGCTAGTTTTATTTGGGATTGAGGGGAAATGTAATTGGTCCTCATGGGAGAATGTTGCTAGATCATTTTAGGAAGGTGGTGCTATCATCAAAAGTATAGGGGATACAATTCATTGTTTACATGCAAAGCTGGCCTGGGAAGTTGTGGAGGGCTGTACTCTTTGGGGTAGAATTATGGACTTGTAGGATGAAATCTACATGGAGGATAAAAACATGTTTCATCTTTCTGGGCATCAATTTGGAATTTTTTTCCTGTTATCAGCCAACACTCATGCTAGATTATACGGAGGGGAGATTTATCTTTTTGGAATTGTAATTGGGCTGGGTCTGTTATTGGATTTCCAGGTTTCCATGCTCCAATGATTTCTTTCAGGGAAGCTTTTAGTTATCCCAATTTTATCAATGTTGTTCTTTATGAGGAATAAAGGAATACTTTTGACCTTATTAAGATGAACATTGATCTGGATAGATATGTTTTTATAGCTTCAAAGACTGGTATGTTTTCTTCTAAAGAGTTTCAGAATATTTCTATTTCTTAGGCTCAGTATCATTCTTGGAATGATATAGTATGGTGTAAGAGAATTCTCACTAAATTCAATTTCCTTGTATAGAGAATTAGAAATTAGGCTATTTCTATAGATGAGAATGTGAAAAGGAGGGGAATTTACCTGGTGTCTAAATGTCACTACTGCAGTACTCAATGGGAGACAAAATCTAACCACCTATTTTTTGAGAGTGATTGGGTCTTGGCTATATGGAATTATTTTGGTGAACTCACTAAGGTTTCATATCCTTTTTCTTCTAGAACCTCTTTTCTATATAGGTGGTTCCATGGTTTGATTATTGTGGGTCCTAAAAAAACAGCCAGATCTATGATCCTTAGTGCAGGGTGTTGGTTCATTTGTAATGCAAGGAATAAATCTCATTTTGAGGATATTCATTACTCAAAAAATCGGTTGTTATCAGTAATAGAATTCTTCTACTTGACTTGGTTCGATATTCTGAAATTTCATGTGATGATCCTTCCTTGAGGTATATCTGTCTAGTATTGCCTCATCCAGATCTTATGAGGATAGGAAACTGGGTGAGTTGGTGTCCTCTTAACATGGGTCTTAAGCTGAACTTTGATGGCTCTTGTGTTGGAGGATGTATTCGGGGTTTCGGTGTTGTACATGATGGGAGTGGAAGCATGTTTCTTTCCTTTTCTGCGATTTATGGGTGTGGTAATTCCATTCAAGATGAAGCTGAGGCAATGAATATGGGGTTCATGTTGTGTGCTCATAAAAACATATCTATTTCTCAAATTGAAACTGATTCAATGATTATTCTCAATTCGATGGAGGAAAAGATTTCTACACCCTGGTAGGTTGCTTATCTTATCGGAAAATGAAACAGGTGGATTGAAAACAATAAGATTCATCTTTCTAATACATGGCATGATGGTAATAAAGTTACGGACTACTTGGTATCCTTGATGGTGGCAGATCAAGGTAATAATGTTGTTTTTTTCATAATATTCTTCAAATTGAACCGGAAGGGGTGGGGTTGATTAGGGGAGATCAACTTGGTCTCCACTATTTTAGACCACCTTAAATGTTTGTGTATCTTTCCTAAAGCCCTGTTTGCTTTGGGTTTTATTCTATTTTAATAAAAATACAGTTTATGTGTGAAGACACACCTATTGTGAGGGAATTCATTGAAGTGCTTCACGAGGAATTTCCTGGTGTTCCTCCTAGAAGAGATGTTGAATTCTCAATTGATCTTATAACTGGTGAGTTTCCAATATCCAAGACTCCGTATATAATGGTTGTTGTGGATCTTTAGGAGCTGAAGAAAAAACTACAAGAGAATCTGGATAAAGTGTTTATACACCCAGGTTCTTCACCATGGGGTACACCAGTCCTCTTCGTCAAGAAGAAGGATGGATCAATGTGCCTTTGCATCGATTATCGTGAGCTTAACAAAATCGCGATAAATAACAAGTATCCTATCCCATGAATTAATGACTTGTTTGATCAGTTTTGTGGAGAAAAATACTTTTCCATGGTGGATCTGCGGTCGGGATATTATCAAGTAAGGGTGATATCCCCAAGACTGCTTTTCATACAAGATACGAGCACTATGAATTTATAGTAATTCCTTTCAGACTCACTAATGATCCAGAAATCATCATGGACATGATGAATAGAGTCTTTAGATATTACCTTGACAAATTTTTGGTAGTCTTTATAGATAATATTCTAATATACTCCAAAACCAAGGAGGATCATGAGGACCATCTAAGAACTATACTAGTGACCTTGCAAAAGGAGAATCTCTATGCAAAGTATATCATGTGTGAGTTCTGGTTGAAGGAGGTCTAATTATTAGGCTATATCATGACAAGCAATGGGATATCTGTGGATCCCACCAAGATAGTAGCAATAGAGGGATGGCCGAGGCAAACATCAATAACAAATATCTGTATATTTTTGGGATTATCTGGATATTATTGATGATTTGTGAGAAATTTCTCACGATTGTCCAACCCTCTTACCAAGCTGACTCGAAAGTGAGTAAAGTTTTCTTGGATTGATGAATGTGAAGAAATATTTATGGAGTTGAAAAGGAGGCTTATCACTGCACCCATTCTCACTTTACCCATAAGTGGTTAACTTTTTGTGGTATTTAGTGATGCTTCGAAAAAGGGTCTGGGATGTGTGTTGATGAAAAATGAAAAAGTCATTGCCTATGCTTCAAGGAAATTAAAAGTTCGTGAGCAGAATTATCCAACACATGATCTGAAGTTAGCTACAGTGATCTTCGCTTTAAAAATTTTGTGGCATTACCTCTTTGGGGAGAAGTGTGAAATATATACAGACCACAAAATCCTCAAGTATATATTCACACAGAAGGAGTTGAACATGCACAAACAAAGATGGTTAGAGCTGATCGAATACTGTGACTGCTCAATCTATTACCACCCTGGAAAAGTGAAAAAGGTAGAAGATTCTCTAAGTAGAAAGGATCCAGTGATTCTATCATTGATGAGAATTGAGAAGGATCCAATCTACTTAGATTTGATGAATATGGACATGATAATCATAAATAATGGAGAATAATCAATCCTTTCAAAAATTATTGCTCAACCATTTATTTTGGAGAAAATAAAGGATGCTCAAAGAAAGGATTTGGAAATTCTGAAAAGGGTGGAAGCTATCAGAAATGGGAAATCCTTAGATTTCGTGGTTGACAAGGATGTAATTGTGAGATTTGGGTCACGATTATGTGTACCATCCGATCCAGATATAAAGAAAGAGCTTCTGGATGACTCACATAGCTCAACCTTCTCTATTCACACGAGAAACACAAAGATATATCGAGATCTCCGAGAAAACTTTTGGTGGGACAATATGAAAAGAAAGATTGTGGACTTTACATCAAAGTGCCTGGTGTGTCAACAAGTGAAGGCAGAGAGGCAGAAGTCAAAGGGGATGATGCAACCATTACCCATACCAACATGGAAATGGGAGAACATCACCATGGACTTTGTCACCAGACTTCCAAATACATCCAGAGGAAACAATGCAATCTGGGTTGTTTTGGATCGTCTTACCAAGTCTGCACACTTCATTGCTATTCAGGAGAATTTCTCACTAGATTAACTGGCATGAATATATATTAGAGAATTGGCAAGGCTTCATGGAGTACCACTATCTATTGTATCTGATAGAGATCCAAGATTCACCTCTATGTTTTGTAAGAGTCTTCAACATACTCAGGATACTGAACTAAACATCAGTACGACCTATCATCCTCAAACCGATGGCCAATCCGAGAAGACTATCCAAACAGTTGAGGACATGTTGAGAGCTTGCCCAATGGACTTCAAAGGAGGATGGGACCAACATCCTCCACTGGTTGAATTCTCTTACAATAACAGTTTCCACTCAAGCATCCAAATAGAACCATATGAATCCCTTTATGGGAAAAGGTGCAGAACACCGACATGTTGGGATGAAGTCACTGAGCGTAAGTTGCTAGGATGAGAAATGGTCAAAGAGATGGTGGAGAAGGTGAAAACCATTCAGCAACATATCAAGGTAGACCATAGTCAAAAAAAAAGAGTTATGTAGATAACCGTCGATGAAACATTGAGCTTAAAGTTGGAGATATGGTATTTCTACACATATCTCCATGGAAGAAGGTCACAGGGTTTAGAAGGAAAGGGAAGTTAAGTCCTAGGTACATCATCCCCTTTGAGATTCTTGATCGTGTTAGGGTTGTGGCCTATTGACCAGCACTTCCACCTACCATGTCCAAAGTACATGATTTATTTCATGTGTCCCTCTTAAGGAAGTATATAACAGACCCTTCACATGTACTCTCTTTAGAGGTGGTACAGTTGGAGGATGATCTTTCTTACGAGGAGCAACCAGTGAAGATCTTAGATCATAGAGAGAAAGTTCTATGAAATAAGATAATGCCCCTCGTCAAGGTGTTGTGGTGAAACCAAAAGTTTGAATAAGCAACATGGGAATCATGGGAAGTAATGAAGCAGAGTTACCCACATCTATTTTAGTGTGGGAAAAGGAAATTTTGAGGGAGGAATTTCTTAAGGGGGGAAGATTATAATGACCCAAACGTTCATTAATGGAAATACCTCTTGATCTAATTAAATGTCTCATTATGTTTTGTGAACTTCTTTGGTTTTATGATTTGGATTTTGTTTAAAATACTGTTAAGAAATGTGACCATTTCTAATATATCCATTGAACAATGATCACATGATTAGTATAAATATAAGGCTTTAACAAATCTGATTTAGTCAGAAAAAGGAAGAGATGGCCTCATCTAGTAGACTTTCCCCTTAAAATCCAATTTTCCAGAGCTCGGAAAGGAGGTGGTTTCATTGGGCTTCACTCTTGACCAAGCCCAAATTGAGCTTCAACACATTAAGCTTGAGAGGAATTGACTACGAGAGAAATGGAAGTTAATAGAGATTACCACTCGAGCGATGTTATCCGAGCCACCCCAAGAGTCTATCACCATCGCACACCTTACCTTTCGGTTTTATGCAGGTGTTATTAGGGGTTATGTAATAAGACCTTATCACTATGAATATGTGTATTATTTTTGTATATAATAATTAATATACATTCACTTTATTATTTTTACTTTGTAAATAGTTTTTAATGTAAAAATATTATTTTTAGTTAATATTCAACTATGAAATAAATTTTGATGAATTAATGGATTTTTGAATTAAATAATATTTTAATAAAATATTATTATTACTAAATAATTTTTTATTAAATATAATTTTTTTTTATAATTTTATGAATGCAATTGTGTTTTTTATTAAGGTTTGAATGTTGTTTATGTCATCACCCATGAATTTTCGATAAATGATGGTTTTTATTTTAAAAGTAAGAATTCAAATATTTAGAAAATTATTTAGATAAAATGAATATTATTTTTTTTAATCAGGACATCAAAATTATCGAATGGTTAATTTTTCATAATTTTCTGACATAGTCAAATTTTTGGGTAAAAATTAAATACCGTTTAAATATTTAATGTGTTTTATGACATCATAATGACCCAATAGTGATGTAATAAAATAATATAAATGATATTTTAATCCAATATATGTTTTATAAATAAAATACTGTGATTTTATTTTTTTGGTTTATTTTACAAAACATTAGTGGACCTTCCAAGAGTTTTAAAATATTTTCACTTTTTAAATGAATATCCTTGAGAGTGTGACTCACCTCAACATAAGCACCCTAAATATTTTAAGAAGTTAGGACATTGGACTTATAAAATATTTTTTTCCACTCCCCTTTCGAAGAAACCATGGGAAAAAACCATGGGATGTTTTGTGGTATTGATTAGTTTAATGTGTGGTGACCCAAACCTAAATATTAAAGAATTCCCTCTCCTTTCCTATATAAACCCACCCAAGCTCTTACTTCCTCTTCACTCAAAGCCTTTAAAGTTCATCCAAACTCTTCCCTCCTCTCTGTATAATCCTCACAAGGTTCCCCAAGCTCCAAAAAATCCTCTATCAAGCCTCTCCCAAGCCTTTGGGATCACACTTCCAAATAAGGGATTT
Organism: Viscum album; assembly: GCA_963277665.1. NCBI lineage: Eukaryota > Viridiplantae > Streptophyta > Magnoliopsida > Santalales > Viscaceae > Viscum > Viscum album. Next base: position 273,976,275 of record OY728126.1, on the reverse strand, counting down.
CTTCCTTTCTCATTTTTGTCTATTTTTTTAAGATGTTATGCCTTTTTTTCAATTGAAAATGTTGGGGTATGATTTCACACCTCCCTCATACTATCCTATTTATGTTTGGATGATGGGATACCCCTTTATCTCTCATTAATTCCTCCCATGTACACCCATTACCATGCTGAAATTCCTTGAGGGATTCTCTCTCCTCTTTTACATCCAAGTAATTATTTTGAACCATGCATCTAAATTACATTATATTTGTTTGTAAATGTATATATATAACCCCCTTACTTTCCATTTCATGAACATATGATGAGACACATTTTTCTATCTCATCAACCATTTTTATGAATCCTTATGTCACACTGTTGTGCTGCCGAAATTGCACTGCGTTTTTCCAATCCAAGATCATTGTGTAATGAATACCATACCCATGTCTCTATAAAGGGTATTAAACTTTATGAACATATACATATTGAATGTTAATTTCATGTATTTATTACACATTACTTAATCATGGAATAACTTATGATGTTGATTGATTCCATGTTATATGATCCATGTGGAACACTTATGCATGAAATGAAATGTTTAAGAAAGGGAGCGCCCTGATAGCACTCAAATGCATTGGGTAAAGATTAGAATCATGATACATCAAGTTAAATGAGGGTTTACCCATGATAATTCAAGTAAAATTAGGGTTTACTCATGCTAATTCAATTTCAATGAGGGTTTAATCATGTTCCATGTGCAATGAGCCTTGGATCATGCTAAAATCATGTTAAATGTTTTTGCCACATTTCTATGTTATGATTATCATGTTTATCATACCTTTATGTTAATGTTTCTATTTTTCTCCATTGATATGACTATTGTATAACATGTAATATATTCCTCATGTTATTCCATGTTTATCCCCTTACTGGGCTTTATATCTCACCCTTTTCTTATGCATGTGCTCAGGTTTTTCTATGCAATGCTATGTACGAGGGAATTTAGTGGTCATGTAAAATATTTTTTAATAAAGATGTTATATTTCATGTTCTAAGTTGTTATTTAAATATTCTAAGCTCTAAATACACTATACCTCATGATATTCTATGTTGTATCAAGTGATGTTTATGTAATAAATCATGTTTAACTGTGTAATAAAGAGAAGGGTTGTTATACTGGGTACCTACTATTGTTGAGGCATATCAACCATGAAAGCATTAATAATGGTAAAAAATTATCTTACTCAATTTTTAAGACTTTTCTTGACCTTAGACCACCTGAGAGATCTATAAGGCTATTAAAAGAGGGAATGAGAGTATTAAATATTTATCCAATTATAGTGCACATCAAATGAAACACTCTTCGATCTTCAATAACTTAATATTACCCTCAAGAGATTCAAAGTTCCTTCTTCCTCATCCTTTCCCAAAGGATAATTAAAGAGAATATTATCCATGGAAATTTTCAACATCAAAGGAAACTATACAAGGAATGATATTTAATAACATTATTCAAGAATATTTGAGATTTATTTGTTATATATTTTCTATCTCTTTGTTCCCTTTCTATTTATCCTTCTTTAGCCTTTCTTCTTTTTTTGTATAAACCCTTTGATCTCTTTATCTCTATTTGAATATTCCTCTATCTCAAATTATTTGTACTTTTTATATTTTAAGTGATATTTAAGGTGATATTATTATGGTTTTTATACAGAGGAAAAACATATCTATTCTCCATTATTATTATTATTGGTTTCTTGTTTTTCTGATCAAAAGGAAGGGATTATTATTTTGTTATTGGTTCCCATTAAAACCAATGATTTTTAGTTTCTTACTTTTTTGTTCAAAATAAAAGGAATTATTTGATTCTTGGTTCCAGTTAAAACTAATGGGTTATATAACCTCTCAATCCCTTTTGAGTGGAGGAGATGTAGTGGAACCTTCATTTTCTATTTCTGATATCCTTTATCAAGTTGTGTTTATCTATTTATATTTTTAGTTTTAATTTCTACAACACTTTCACTTAATTATATTGTTTGAATTTTTTCTATACTTTAATTTGATATTATTTCATTCTTATATTACATCATCATATCTTTTATAGCATCAATTTGACTTATAAATTTAATTTTGAAAAGGTAAATTCACCCCCTCTTTCCAATTCAAAAAACCAATACCATATGAATCAAAGTTTAGAAGTTTAATGTATGGAATGATTTGCAGTCAAAAAAACATTCCCATGTAGTGGGAATTGTGAGTCGATATATGGAAAAACTAAGGAAGGTCCACTAAGAGGCTATGAAGTTGATCCTTTAGTATTTGAAATGATTAAAAGACTAATATCTTTTTTGGGGGATGAATATCCTTTATAAATATTTATGGTCTTAGGTTTTTATGGATATTTATATACTTTAAAGAGTACAATAGGTTTCATGTTTACATACATAGGATCTATAGTTTGTTGGATTTCACAAATTCAAAAGATATTTAATTTGATTATAATTAAATCTAAGAATGTAGCTATAATGGAAGTTGGGAAATAAATGATATGGTTGAAGAGATTGCTACCGATTCTTAGAAGGAGTCAAAAAGGGGAAGTGATTTACTTTGAAAACTAAAATGAAATTAAATTGGATAAAAATATGATGTTCCATACAAGTAAAAATAATATCAAATTGAAGTATCATTTCATATGAAAATTATGGGAGGAAAAGGATATGGAGCTAAAGAAGATATTAAGAATCCAAAATCCTATGGATATATTCACCAAGGTGGTAGTTTAGGAAAGTCTGAGGTAGCATCGAGCCTTAATGAGACTAAGGTAAAGGAAAGGAAGGTAAACACTATTGAATGCACAATGTTAGAGGTTTTCAATGTATTTCCATAAAACATTTCTTCAAGTGGGATATTTTTGGGATGTGAATCCTTGTTTAGTGCATTGAAAGTTCATAAAATTAAAGTTACATTCAATAGAGTTTTGGTCAGTTGTAGGAAGATGGACTCGATGTGAAGGTATCACAAGTAAATATTCTTTAATTGTAGTAGGTACATCAGAAGTTTTCATCTAATTATGGTTCTATTATGGATTCCTTGTAGTTACAAAAGTTTAGAAAAGCTAATGGGTCACTGGGTTGGTAAATTTTCTCAGGTGGTCATGTATTATGATACAATTTTTTAGGAGATTAGGTTTAATTTTATTAACTGGCTGTGATTATTATTTAAGTATATGATGCCTTTAGTGAAAAGTGTGGAAAATTACGTTAACATAGTGAATAAAATGGTTCTAATTAAGGCGTTTATTATAAAATTGATAATTTGAAGATGATTACCTATCCTTTTAATGTATTTTTACCTATAATATTCTAGTTATAATAAATGAAAGCAGTAGTTTGGTTCCCCCAGGAAAGTAATATATATTCCAAAGCATATTAAAACTTTGTATTCTTTATTTTCTTTCTTTTATTTATATTTTATTATTTACAATTGGATGTTTTGGTATATTTTTGTTTATACTGAGGTGTGTGTGCAAGGAAAAATCTATACAATGAATAGTGTGTAGTGAATAACTACGTTTTATACACTTAGTTAAGGGGGAATTTAACTTCTAGAGATTTGATTTCATTATTTTCTACTATATTATAATAATTTTTAGTGGTTTTGTTAATCATACTTCTGGTGGTTTATACATAGTACATGAAATCAGTTTTTCATGCTACCATTTCCCCTAAGAATAATAAGAAGGATAAAAGATATTTAAAAATAACTACTAAATGAGTATAAAGTGCATGAAGAAAAGAAATGAAAGTTACATAAGCATGAAACCCTCAGAAAACTCATTAAGACTAAGAATAAATAAGAAACTCTTTGTGAATAAAAGATCACTTCTACAAAGTAATATTTTTAAATAATCTTTTGTAAAAAGGTTGTGTAAATAGAATTTTTTAGGGAAAATCTCCATGAACTAGAGGATAATCAAAAAGAAATTATTGTTTTTAAGAATAATTAGCTGTATATCAATGAAATATGATTAAAGAAACTTGATCATTATTTAAAATAGGTGAGTATGTTTCATGAAGAAAATATGCAAAAGTTAGAATTGAAATGAGAAGATAAAGTGAGGTGTCTTGAAGATTAGAAGAAAAATTTAAATTTTAAGTGCCTTGAGCTATAGGTGAAATTGAAAAAAATGGAAGGTACTCAATTTGAAACTTCTTATGATGATGAGAAAATGGAAAATAAGAAAATTTATAAGTAATGTATTCCCTCTTAGAATATTCATTCTAGTGGTAAGAAGAATGTGAAATCATCAAAATTTCTATCTTTTGATTGTTTGAATAATAAGGTTTACCAAAGTTCTAATGAATTTGTATACAATAATTATGATGATTTGAATAATGAAGGTTTATTTCATGATGAATATAAGTGAAGAAATATATGGATAATCCAACCACTTTAGTGAATGTGTAAGAAATAAGTAAAGGAAGAAGTATCCTATAAGGAGTTTGTAAGAAATAAATTCTAGAAGAACCCTCAACAAGCCAAAAATACACTCAACGAATGAAGAGTACATTTCTTGGAAACTAATGGCATTATGGAATGTCTAGAAAAAAGACATAGATTATTGCAATAATTTTTTAGTTAATGTAAAATAGAGAAGTCCCACATTTAGGGGGAGCAAAATTGGAGGTAAAGGAAACTCAACTAAGTACAACCAATGTTTATAGATACATAAAAATCTATTGTCAAATATATTTGAATATCTTGAAAATACTTTTGAAAGTTGTAGAAGAAGTGTTCATGATTATGATGAGTGTCATTTTAAAACTAAAAATAAAATTTTAGTTATAAAAAATGTAAGGTGGCCACAAAATCTGAAGGTAAACAAAAGGAATATAAATGATAAGTCAACCTTGGGGAGTAATAAAAAAATGTTTCAAAGAAGGTTTCATCCAATAAAAAAATAATATAAGATTTTATACCACATAAAAGATGATAGTTTTGTGTAAACAATGGAAAATTCGTGAAAAAACATAAGAAATATAGGGATATTCAAGTTAAATAAAGAAATTCAAAGAAATGAATTGAATCAGTCCATAAAGATATAAGAAAATTTTGTTGGTGGAAGACATCTCCGATAAAGATGTTGAAGATTACTAAAAGTTATCATTGATGGGTAACTTATCAAAAGATAAGATGCTATGTGGAAGGTGTAAATTGGATGCACACATTATTGAAAAATTCATAAAATGTCTAGCCAGAAAGGAGAATTTGGTGAACAAAATTACGCAAACTTCAAAAATAAAAAATGGTTTCTATGAGGAAGAAAACCCTACATAAATAAAACATTGAACATATTTTGAAGGTTTTCATGATTGTATGGATAGAATAGTTGGAATATATAAGGAATATAGATTAAGAAGAAGGGAATAATATATGTGAATTACTAGTATAAGTAATGAAGAAAATAGTACAAAAAATAAAAATAAAAATAAGGAAGAGAATTCTATGTAAAGAAAGAAAGTTGGCATATTGAAATCTAATGGTGACTATATGAAGAAAAAGGGTGCTGAAATGAAGGGATTTTCTAGATTTATAAAATATTCTCAACATTAATTTTCCAACTAATGAGAAAAGGAAGATCCACCTTATTCCCTAATAAGTTTTAATGTGATTCAATAAAAAAGGGCTTGAAGGTCATGCAATCATTGGGGAGTTTTCACTTGAAAAAGAAGCTGGTGATTTAGGAGGCCTAATGAAGTTTAAATAAAGAGTCTAATACTAGATAACCAAACTTTAAGAATCTGGATTCGAAAATTCCAATAAAGTGAACATTAAAGTAAACCAAGGATGAATATCTATATAATTATGGAGAATTTTTAGATACATTTTATCTATAGAATTTAATTTTTTATCATCTATGAGTTATATTTTCTATAATCTCCCAATGTTAAATGATTTTTTTATAAATACAAAAGGGTAAAATTTATTTGTTGATGAAAAAAAATTAAAAAGGGGTTGGACTTGATATTTTATACTTGAATGTTTTTTATATTTTTATTAATATGGATGTAGGAAAGTGAGATGAATGAAAATATGATGAATTTACCCCTAAAATAAGTGTTTATAAATGTGGGAATAATTTGTAAATTTTATGGACAACTTTAATTTTTTATTTAATCACTCTTGTTTTATACATAGAGAATGGATCATGTACACTTAGATTTGGTTTATTTATGGTTTATTTATTTAATAAAAGTGATGATATAATTCTATCAAGAAATTCATGGTTTATATTTAGTTTAATGAAATAAAAGGGGAGAAAAAAGTGGGAAAAATTTCCTCTATCACCCCAAGATGTCATTAATAGGGAGATAAAATTAAAGAAGAAGATCAATAACATAGAAAACTTCAAATTTATTTTTAATAAGGGTAAGAGATAACTCATGTACTTTAAGGATAATTTGATATTGAAAAAAATAAAAAGGGGGATATTGAAGTACCCATAAGATGGTGATGATGAAAGTGTTGTCATTTTTTTTGTCAATGGATTATAGAAAAGTCAATGAGTAAGTTGAAGAAAAATGAAGTTTCATATGGGTTTTCTGAAAGTTAGTCTACCAAAAGTATATAATCTAGGAGATCCACCATCAAATGTAATAATAACATAGATGAAAGATTTACTACTAGTAGATAACACTAGGGAATTAGAAAATGATATTTTTGGAATTTGGAAGGCTTGTGTCATTATAAGTAAGGATTTACTGATGGAAGTGAATGATTCTAATGGTTGTAATGGTATTCATTAAAGTTATCAGAAGTAGATGTATATCTAATTATTTATTGAGATGGACTTCAATATATTTATTACTAGTTTTGAAGGATGAAGAAGCACTATTAAATACTTTTTGAATTGAATAGTAATTTTCCTGGATGTAGATATTTGGAAGAAAGAACCTATATTTTATGGTTGTTAAAAAATAATTATGTCAAGAAAAATTGATAATTTTTAAAGGAGAATTGAATACAATAATTTATAGAAATGTAGAGAGGCAAAAAATTGGTGAGATTAAATACCCAAATGAAATTTTGGAGATTATTTAAAGAAACTAGTTGGATGATGAACTAACTAGAAGTCACACTCTATAATTTTGAAGGATATAGAAATAACTATAATCTAAGGTTATCATATTTTAAGGAAACCAGGATGATTGGAAGGATGGACCACATTGAACAATTGAATAAATCCCTAATATTGATTCGTTAAGATTGATTACTAAGTAATGTAAGCTAAAATTATCCGTATAAAGATATCTATTACCAAAAATATAGCAAATAAATGAAATTTCGCAATCACTAGAAGATATTTTGAAATGTTAATTAAAAAAGAATACCGAAGATATAAGAATAAAAACTGATGTTTAAGGCTCTATAAGTAGGTGAAAAAGTGGAAAGGAAAAAATACGTGGTCACTCTGGAAGTTATATTAGTGGAATATCAATGAATTATAAGATGATAAGGTGTTTGAGAAGTTAAAATCATGGTTTATCAAAAGACTAATCCTAAGTAAATACCAAATGAAGAATAATCTAATGTTGAGATATCTAGAAGGAGTAACCGTAGGCTAAAGCATGAAGTTTAATTGATTCCATATATGTGGATAAATTCAGTTGTTTGGATAATGAAGTCAACATATGAAGTTCTAGAAGAATAATGTTGAAATAATAAGCAACATTGAATGATGAAACATGATAATGAGAAATCCAAATTGAATGTTTCAGAGAAAATCAAATGTATAAGAGATCTGTGAAGATACAAAAATCCATTATGTAGCATGAATGAAAAGGATCATGAAATAATATCAAGAAGTTATCATATACACAATATCATATTGGGATAATACTGTGAATTGATTATAGAAATGGATAATGAAGTTTTACAAAGAATAAATAACATGAGAGAAATTCCTTGAATAAGAAACAAAATTATAAGTATTAGTGGGAAAGTATAGAAATAAGGTGTAATGAGAATATTTGAAGTTGATTCAATCTTTTAAGTTGGTAACTAGAACCGAAATGGTAAGTATAATAGAAGCATAATGAGTTTGAGTGATTTAGAGGTAGAATCCATGTCTAAAAGAATATTAAAAACAAATTTTATATGAAGAATTGCTGAAATCTATAGAAATATTTTCTCCAAATAATGTTGAGTGATTTTTCATTGAACCAAAGTCAAAATCAATTATGACAATGATGACCTATGCATTCAATGTAAATTATTCATGAGGGAAAGTTTGTGATTATATATGATATCTATGGATTATTTTACGTCATGTTTTGTGAAGGATTTGACAGATTCAAACTTTGATATATTTAGAATCTATTCATTTCTATTGAATAAATACTTGAAGTTAGAGGGAATTTGGAATTACATCCCATGTTTTCACCATATTTATTAGAGGATTATTGGACATATAAAGTTATAACATCATTAAAGTTATATATTTAGTGGGAATTTATTGAAATAGATTATGATATTATATATAAATAATATTAAAAAGAAGAATATATCCAATGGTTTCAATAAATATTTAGTTAGGTTGAAGTTTTGAGAAGACCAAAACTGGAAGTTCAGATGAAATGAGTGAGTCCTCCTAATTTTGAAGACCATAAATAGGTGATATAGATTGAAAACAAGTGCCAATATATTGAAGTTATATACATTGTAGTTTGAGAAAGTGGGATCTATAGAATATCAATCTACTAAAAGCATAGGATAGGATCCTATGCGTGATGAGTAAAGAGAGAGTGCACGTGGTAGACAAAGTTTCATCTATGAAGAAGTTTGATGAGAACTATTTAAGACTGGTGGTTCTAGTATAAACAACACCATCATTCATACATGGAGGTAAAAGGATATTTTTGAGAGATAGCTTAACAACATGCGTAATAGTTTGGTTTTGAAGTTCAAGTTGAATCATATTCTTGGGTTAAAGGATAATATCTTTCCCTATTATGAGAAAGTGAAGAATTAGTGACTCAGACATATTGAGCACAATAAAGAGTAGGTTTCCCACAATGCGACCCAAATTTTTAAAAATCCCCATGTGATGTTTCCTTTACTTTATTTGAATTATATAAGGGAGTAGGTGTTGAGAGAGCATATCAAATATTTATAAATCCCAACTAATGATAGAGGTTTGATCAACTTAAAGGAAGTAATTTTTTTTAAGTTGAACAAAATTATTAAAAGTTTTGTAACCCTTGATTCACCCCACTCTCAGGGTGACTATATGATACCCTGGGACTCTCAATAAACATATGTTCATAAAAAATAAGATTAACTCTATATCCGTTTGATAAAATTTCTTCTTTTTATTTTCTATGAATAAAAACAACAACTTTAAATACATTTCCTCATACTAATCCATTTTAACAAAAAAACCCATTTTGAATCCACTTTGAAACATAGACATGAAACCTTTAATTCAAAATGTTTTAACAAACATCTTCGAAAAACTATTTAAAAGAAAAAAACCAAACATATGTGATAGAGTATGCTACCAAATAGGCCCCAATAGTCAAGATATCAATAATGAAATTAAACAAGATGAAGTGTTCCACAACAAATACAAGAAAAGGGGAATCAATCAAGAACAAGATAAAGATTCCTTACAAAACTCACCAATAAAGAAATAGGTGTTATGGGATCTACCATAGGTATATGCAGAACAGTATTGAACCTAGTTCATGGATTCATTGAGTCACTATGTTTATTCTGAAAAAATTGTCAAATTGATAAATTTTATTGAGTAGTTTCAGATACCTACTAATAAAAAACCCAAGGAGGGAACAAATCTCATAGGTCACTAGATAGATTTCACACACCAGACTTTTGAAACAGACATATAGAACTTTTATTAGTTACTTAAGGTTTCCATGACCAATATAAAATTGGATATGAGTAAGTACACCAGACAAGATCGATAAAGAAAGCAAAAAAATAACTCTCTATTAACTATGGCCCCTTGTAAAAAACATACCTTGAGATCTATCACCCAGTATCTCCATACATTAAACCCTACCTATTAAATGGAAATAAGAATTGTCTATCAAAGAGGGTTCCACACAACCACATATTTTAAATCCATTTAAAAGTGCCAAATGTGTCTTCCAAGAATCAACATGGGATGACTATTATTTTATAATAATTCAATCCATTTCTAGAACCACTCTTAAAACATTAAACATCAAAGAAACCATTTTAAATCTATTTATAAATCAATTAATCTTTTATAAAAACTCTTAAAATCATAAAAAATTACCCCTTGATTCATACCAAGACCAATAAGTTACCTTATAGAAGAAGATACATCAACTTTTGGACTAGATGTCTTAAAATGTTAAGGAGGCCATTTATTCCTATTAATTAATGCCAAAATATGACTCTCTATTTTGAATAACTTATTAGCATAGAAATCTTAATTTTAGGTTGTTTTGAAATTTGTATATCGGTGGTCCAACTGCTATGTCTAGTATTCTGAAATCTTTCATTAAATCATAAATTATTCCATCTCAGTTCACTCTTATTTGGAGGATTATTTACCTGAAACTCCCTATATACACCATTCCTATAAAATATGGAATTAATATTTTCTCAATGTGTAATGTTTTCCAGGTTAAGGAGGATAAAATTGATCACATCTTCCTTCAATAAAAGTACGTGAGTCCCCTTTGGGGCATTGTTTTAACACTATTTGAATCTAATTAATTTGGTATTGCCATAATTTTCATCATTTTTATACATTGTACAAAACTGAATGGTTATTTTCAACTGAAAAACCTATTTTAGGTTTTTGTTTATGATATCCTCTATCTAATCTAGTGTAACCAGAATGAAAAAAATCATTAAGGTAAGAACATTATCATTCACACTTATATGTGATATATTTTACCCACTATTCATGTGGTAGCCTCTAAGAATATCAGACTGGCTAGAAATTACATCAAAGACAATTCAATCTTAGATAGGCTGTTTATTAAAGGTAAATTTAAACTCTATAAACTCTATTTTTTTTGCTTTTTCACCCACATATTACAGAATTGGTGAAGGTTAATACATATAGTGCATCTAATAAAAATCAATGTCCCTCAAGATATGGGGATTTATTTAGGGACTCCAATGATCATTCCCTTTCAAGTTTCTTTAAATATTGTGGGAAAATATCTTCTTTTAAAGTTGAGATGAAGGAATTAATCAAAATAATACATATTTCTTGGTTCATTAATTAGAAAAACCTTTGGTTGGAGTTGTTGGAAAAAAGTATCTCAAGGTAATAATGTAGTGTTTTTGGATTGATAGTGTTTGTTGAAAAAGAAAATTTATATGGTTAGTTGTAGAGTTCTATCATGGTTGTTGACATGATATGTTGGAAAACATTTAATATAAAGGAATTGATTCCTTTAAAGTGGTACATAAAATTACGTATACAAGGTGGCACTATTTCCCATTGTTTTCCAAATTTTTTGTGGTCTAAAATTTGGAGTATGGATCAATCAACATGGAAGTTAGATTTCCATTAATAACCAAATTAAAATATGGTAAAGGCACGAGTTTCAAAAAGGGAATTTTCTGAAGGTGTGGATCATCATGAATGTTCATTGAAAATGCATGATGAAAAGATGGTAAATCTCCACTACTAAGAGAATTAGAGCATCATGAATTTATAAAGGGTTGACAGTAAATCTACACAACTATGAGAAGATTTATGAATGGGAAATTTCCCTGGTGCTTCATGAAAATAGCGAGCTTTGAAAATGAGATTGGATAGATTCGTGAAAATCTGATGATGAGGATAGAAGCTTCTAGAATCAGAATAAATGCTTATAAATATGATTATATCCCTGTCATTTGAGTAGAGAAAGCCTTAAAAAATATGTAGGCTCTCAATTCATTAATATTATTCACAAAGGCCATTCTTTAGAAAATTTTTATGAAGAAAGGATGTTTACGAAGGCTATGAGAGATGACTAAAATTTTTAAACATCGAAAAAGTATTGAAGTTCGAAAAGGCTATAAAAATCTGACCAAAAGTTTTGAGATTCACAAAGGCTAACTAAGATTCATGAAAGTATTTGAGCTTCATAAAAGGAGGTTTATTCATAAAGGCTATTTGAACTTTGTGAAAAGTGGTTGCTTCATGAAGGCTGGCTGAGCTTCGCGAAAGTTGTGAGTTTTGTGAAGGTAATATATAATCAAGGCGAATTAGGTATTGTCATGAAGGTTGTGTGAGATTTTCAAAGGTAGTGAGCATTGAGAAAGTGTTGAGAAGGGATTTACTAGTGAATCTATGGTAAAGTGATATTCGTAAAGTGTGTGAAAGAAAAAATTCAACATATTATCTACCTAAAACCAAGGATTAATTCATTATTACCAATAAAGGGACCTATATTTCTATAAACTATGTTTGAATCCCTTCTAGGGAAGTGAGAAATTGAAGATGAAGAAGGTGATCCTTTCCACTGGTAGTGATCAATCGATGGAATGATCAATGGAGTGAACCTTGGGAAGTAGTAATATGTCCCTAAATATTGTAAGGTACTAACCTAAGGTTTATAAGTGATCTATCCAAAACCATAAATTAGTATTAAGCCTTATTATATTTGATACATTGAAACATTATCATTCGATGCTCCTTAGACATAGCCCAGTGAGTGTGAACCAAGTAAAAATCCTCATATCATTATCCTTTATTTCTTGTTTTACATTATGTGCATCATCATCTGATAAAGTTGGTAAGGATAAGACCAACATAAACCCTAAAAATAAAATGAAGGGACCCTTATAATAAACCCTTGATAATTTCCATGAAAGAAGAAGGATTTTAAGGGGGAAAGTTGCGCAATCAGGGGGTTCACCTGAGGGAGTCACAAAATAAATGGGGATGAATAATGGGAATTTTAGGCTTTTAATTTAGGGTGGTGTAGAACAATAAATTCAAAAAATATAAAATAGGGTGATCCACAGGGTTTGGTCACATGATTTAGTAAATCATGTGATAACTACATGGAGGCTATTGGAACCTCCAAAAAATGTTGCTAGATTCGAAAAACCATACAGAGACCATGTAAAAATGCATGGTATAACTATATAATCAAACACATGTTTGTATCATGGTTACTCCTACTATGACAGATAATCATGTGATATCCACAAAAGTTCCCAAAAAATAATTAAAACTTAAAAACAACTCAAATTAATATAAAATAAACTCCACAGTGATACAAAAAAGTATCAAAATTCTCTCCTCCATGCCACTTTCTTCCACCTAAATGTCATAGGTTAAATTAGAAGGAACTAGAACAAGAAAAGGGCCTTCCACTTCAATTCATGTGGTGGGTGGGTTTGGTGAAAAACTAAAGAGAGACCAAGTGAATGAGAAACACTTAACATGATCTCTCATCCAAACTAAACATCCAAAATTTTGAAAAAAACCAAATTGATCTCCCAAAATTCCTCTGATGTCTCCAAGAATAACCAAAAGACAACCCCAAAACTAAGATTCCTAATAAGAAAAGGGAGATCTATCAAGGTCTACAAACCATTTATAATTCATATAACATATTTGAACTATAGGAAACCATGTAGATACACATCTTAAATATATTTAAATAACCCAAAAATGAAACTCATACTCAAACCATCAACACTTCCAACCTAAAAGAACGAGGAACAACCCACAAAAAACCTCAAAAAATGACATGAGTTCTAACCTAAATATATGTAACACCAAGATAACATAAAAAAAATCATAATCCCATTGTAGATCCAAAAATTTCTAATCTAAACACCCTTAAGTGCATAATTTTATATAATGAGTCACCCACCCTAGTTACCTAAAAAAGAACTCAAAGCCTTTCCTCATGCCCAAATAAAAAGAATCTAAAATTCCCACACAACAAACCACTATAAAGCCAAAAAATGAATAGGGATAAACTAAAAGGAACAATTAAAAAAACATTCATCATTATCTATAAAATAGTGATCCACTAGATTCATAAATACACAAGGGTGAAATCTGCAAAGGTTAATCAGTTCTAAATACAACAAAAAAAGGTCCTAAAACAAGCCATAGACCAAAAAAAATTGAACCTAATACCTCTACCATGCTCAAATAGGTCTAATGAAAAATATCATAATGACTCTCACCCACAAAGATCCAATAATTTTATGAAATTTTTTCAATTCCCTCAACTCTTCCTACTAACTCATCCATCCCCGATGAACCTTGATCCTTGACGATGGAAGGTGATTACTGATATGAGAGGTCCCGAGATATGGTCTTAGAGAAAAATGGTTCTGATTCAACCACTCTATTTAAAATCTAGGTAGAGATAAAAATAGAATAAATATCCTCCAAGTGAATAAGGTATAACTGAGATGATTGTAATTGACCAAACCTATACTCTCAAATCTAGTGCTAATAACATATACTTTTTATACCGGCTTCGATAAAATATGTATATTCCTAAATATAAATATACCAAAATCATATGACTTATGTCACGACCCGACCATACCCAGGATCGAGCCGCAACTACCCCAAGCCCTCCTCCATAGGCCAGGGGCTGGAAACCAGCGCCGAAGGCACAACAACTCGGGGAGGCCTTTTCCTAAGTACCTGTACACACACACACACAACACACTCAATGAAAAAGTGTAGAGTAAAAAGAGAAGCAAAGTACCAACTGCTATAAATAAACCACAAAAGTGCATCGACCTCTAACAGTACAAGTAAGTGATGAAGGTAAACTGAAAAAGGAAAGGGTAAAAAAACGCCCAACCAGAAAAGGTGCCACAACCCAACAACAGGTAAACAAAAGAAAAACAGCTGAAAGGGTCCCCCCACCTGGAACCCGACTCCGACCACTGTACGCGGTCCAAGCTCCTGAAATCCTATGCTCCTATGAAGTCACGACCAACCTGTCCGTCGTCTGCAAGGGCGCACTAAGTACGGGCAATGACCATGTAGGGGTGAGTATAAAAATACTCAGTAGGATGCCCCGAAGGCTTAAGGGAGCAACAAATGAGGTACCAAAGGGTGTGCAGTAGATCGAACATGGATAAGTAAAGGAGTGCAAGTGAGAGTGCAGTAAAGGGTACAACAAGAAGTGTAGTAGAGTAACAATAGAGAGTCCAGCTCAACCCAACAAGAGAAAGGAGGTAGACTCGTCCATACACAAGGAGTTGGAAATGGTGAGAAGATGAAATTCCTGTCGAGTATTCGCTTACTATAGCAGGAGAGTAGACTCATCTAACCACGAGAAGCTAGACACAGAAAGCACGTGGCATACCCCGCGTGTCTTCACCTCTCCTGGAAGGAGAGTAACCAAAACCCAAGGAGTGGGTACTGGAACAAGGTATACATATATATATGCTCTGTCAAGAAACCTGAACAAGATCGTAAGGGGATCTCCATCCAATAGCTCAGCCCAAGAAAGTGAGTAGCCAACAGTCCCAAAAGTAAACACCATCGATGCCCAGCATCCCGCATGTCGTCCCCAAACTGCAAGCCAAGGGGATCAAATCACCGCACCTTGACACTATCCGATTTGAGAGGCACTGACTCTCCTGCACGATTTTAGGTCACGTCGCAAGGACGCGTCTCGGTGGGGAAAGCACCCCTTGTACTTGAGAGTTCTGAGGGAACATCAAGCCACTCATCGTCACTGCCCTACAGTCAAGAGGTCTCCTCAAAGTTGATAGGCAACCCCCTGCCCAGCCCCGCTAGAGGGTAATCCCTAGAAGTCGATGTGTTCCTACTAGAGGGAGACCCAGAAAGAGTCGACGGGTGCCACACTGCCCAGTCCCATAAAAGGGTAATCCACTGGAGGGATACCCGACTAAAGTCATTGACGAGTCCCAATGCCCAGTCCCATAAAAGGGTACTCCACTGGAGGGAGGCTCAAAACCATCATCGGGGACCACTTCCCAGCCCAGCTAGAGGTAAACCCGGCATCAGGGACCACTTCCCAACCCAACTGGAGGTAAACCCGGCATCGGGGACCACTTCCTAGCCCCGCTGGAGGTAAACCCGAAACCGCTCTGGCCATCCCTGCTAGATGGTACTGCTTGGTGAACACCACTGTACTGGCCATTCCTGTTGGATAGTAACCCACTGTCCATCCCTACTTGATGGTACTGCATCGGCCAGCCCCGCTGGATACAACCTCCTGGCTAGCTCTGCTGGAAACAACCTCCTGGACAGCCCTACTGGAAACAACCTCCTGGGTAGAGGATCGGTGCTCGTGTAATGTGTTGGTCACACTGAATCCACAAGAACTCTACCAGGGAACATGAAGCAACTCTTCCGGCCAAACCATCGAGAATAGAAGCAGGGGAAAACAACTCACCCTGCTGGTCAACACCACCTTGAACAAGACCATGAGGGGAAACCCACTCAACCCTTCTGGTCAAACAAATGAGAACTGAACCAGGGGAAACTCAACCGTAATGGTCAAACAATGAGAACAGAACCAGGGGAAACTCAACCCTACTGGTCAAACAAACAAGAACAGAACCAGGGGAAACTCAACCCTGCTGGTTAAACAAGAGAGAACAGAACCAGGGGGAAACTCAACCCTGCTGGTCAAACAACCAAGAACAGAACCAGGGGGAAACTCAAAACTAAAGGTCATACAAGCAAGAACAGAACTAGGGGGAAACTCAACCCTACTGCTCAAACAAGCAAGAACAGAACCAGGGGGAAACTCAACCCTGTTGGTCAAACAAATGAGTACAGAAAGACCCTCTACGTCGCAAGAGGTCAAGGGAACGCAAAGCAGAACACAACATGCACATGGGGCCCACACGACGTGTGGCCCCAAGTCAACTCTAACCAAGCACACAAACGTTTCTAGGTAAAAAAAACCACATGTACCTCGAAGCGTTCCCGTATACTCCCAGAGTATACCACACTTCTAGCCTGAAGGATATCGTGCACACATCACCCAACGTCAACGCAAAGGCGTAAATGTAAAAACTCCAACTTGCCACCTCATCAGCCCAGGAATGACCAACTACATCTCTTCAAGAATTTACCTCACTCACATGGGAGTGCATGCGATCACACACCAAGGGTCTGCTACAACACAGTAGGATGAACCACCACCAGAGCACCTCACTTGCTTCCGCATTTAAATGATTTCTCAAAAGATACTCCGTACATCCAAACAAATCACACCATTTTACTCCTCAAGGAAAAACATGCGAGATCGACTACTTACTCACCTCCAACGGATATCCGATGTAAAAGTCGTCAAACAACACTTTACACCCGAAGGGCATCCCGTGGTCCCGAGCCTTGGCCCTGAAAACAGTCGACCACATCACACCATTGCGATCCCCACGGGAAAACATGTCAAAAGGACTAATCAATTGAGTGGAACAGATATCCGGAGAAAGAGATGCATTTCGTCAAACCGCGCATGAGCGGTTCTACATGGGACCCACACCCTAGTCCCGAAACACAATGAACGGATCACACCGTTGCGATCCTCTCGAAAAAGTACATAAGATAGACTATTCACTTGTCCAAAATGGACACCTGGTGAAAAATATGGAAATCACCGCCAACTCCCAAAAGGGCCCCCATGGGGCCCACACCATCGTGCAGAATTAAAGCGGGAAGATTGCACCAATGCAATGCCCTCAAGAAAAACATCTAGAATTGACTGGTCGCACTCCCTGAACGGATGTCTGATGAAAGAGTTGTAAAGTGCTGCTCATAGCTTAAAAGACAGGCCGTGGGGCCCACGTATCAACTCCGGCTTCGATGCCCGAAAACCCTCTGGAAAAGTCCGCCTCGACACCAGGGTCGCAACGCCACTTACGACGCTCAAATCAGATGTCGGATGTGTCTGCGCCTTCCAAACAAGAACCCCCGAGAAAAACATCAATTCACTTAAAGGCGTGTCGCGCCTCCGAGGCCCCTCATCTCGGAAATTAAAAATTCCTGAGATCATCTCAAAAAGTACGTCTCGACGCCTGATGTATTTTGCCACAGATTTCATGAAAAATGGACACCCGTAGAGAATGATACGGGTGTCCTAAGTTGAGGGGACGAAGCCCCTTGGGCTGGACTGGCCTGGGCCGACCGGTCCGCCCGTTCTAGGCCGGCCCGCGCCGGCCGACCCGTATGGAAGCGCTGGCCTGTGCCTCAGTTGCATGGGATGGTTGTGGACCCACAATCCCCCTGTGGACTAGCCACAAGGCCAGTTGTCCCGCCGCGTGAAGACCCGCGGAACGCAGGTCTTGTTCCCCCGCGGGGTCGCGCGCCGCGACCCCAGTTCTTCGTCGCGCCCGGCGAGCTCGGCCCCCCGCCTGGAGCCGCTGCCTCACCCTAAAACCACCCATGCTGACACCCTTCTACCGACCGCCGCCCACCTGAGCTACCATGTTCCGCTGCCTGGAGTCACCATGCACCGCCGCGCCTGCTCTCCGGACCACCACGCCCGCTCACCGGAGTGCCCAGATCCGCCGGAAAACACCAAAAATCGCCCCAAAACTTCTCCAGATCACTGCGATCACCTCAAGACTTGGATTTTTAATCTGAAATATTCATTATAAATCTTAGAACATATGCTACACAATCATGGGCCTCGCTTATAAAACAAACAACAATTCGACGCTATAATTCAACTTGAAAGAAGAATTAGGAATTAAAACGCAAATGAAAACTCCTACCTGCAGGGCTTTTCCCGACGCTTCCCACATGATCCACCACTGCCGCAATGCTCGGAGGTGGGAGAGGAGAGATTGACGGTGGTGGAGATATTCCCCATTGAGAGATCCTTGGTTGATAGCATTCTCCAGAGGAATTCAAGATGGAGGAGGGAGGGGATGGGTTATGGCTTAAATAAATTAATTAACATTTTAATTAATTTAAAACCCCCCTAATAACCCACATCCGAAACTCTCGACGGGGTCAAGGTTAAGCCTCCCTTAGGTTAAACTCCACCTTCCAAGAACAACGACGATCTCAGAATTTTAATCGGAGGCCCCGTTCAAAAGTTATTAAACTCAACGCCCGATGCTGCCAAACTATGAAAACACCCCTAGGGCCATTTTTCACAGAGGGCCCGCGCGCATGAAAGTTACACCTCTCTTAGGGTAAACGGAATGCTACTAGAACTAACAATATTAATCTATTTTTCTCTTATTTTTTGGATTTTTGAAGATCAAATATAGTGACTCAAATATCTCAGTCATTTATGATCTAATCAAGCTTCTATTTGTCATGTTGGATGTGCAATGGTAAGTACTCAATTCCTCTTGAGCCGTTCTCCTTTTATTTTTCTCTCGACCATGTTATTAAGGTATGACCATTTTTCTCTTTTTATTATATATAATCTGATTTGATACAAATCAAGGGCCAATACTAGAGGATAAGGATTGTACAACCCTAAGGCGAGTGGTCTATAACTCATCCCTAAAGTTCATTGATTTTAGATTTATTGTGTGGGGACCACCGATTTCTTTGGGTGCTGTTTATTGAATTTATATGCCATTATTATAATCATTAGAACCATATGGATATTCCATTTCCATATATGTGATTAAATGTTGGTGGTTATGCCCATAAATCCATTCATCCCATATATGATGTTATCCCATAATTGCTGTTTTAGTGTTTTTACACGTCTAAGCCACCATTCAGGCGTGCCTTGGCATTAAAACTCTATGGGTAAGCCTTACTATATTAAATTTATTATTTATAATGAGAATTTAATATTTTAAAGTACCATGTATGCTGACAACTTGACCCACCTAAGGTAAGTGCTTCAATTTGATAATGAAATGTGAAATGTGAATTGACAAGTATATTAAGTATATGACTCGATCATATTAAATGTGAATGAATAATAGGTTTCCTTTCCATAGAACACCTCACCATATTAATGGAAGGGTTCAAAATTATCCTTGAATATGGAATATGTATTAAATGGATTAAAGAGGTTGAATTCTACTTGACCTTATCACACTAATGAAATGAAATGCTTGAACCATCATTTGCATGATACTTGACCTTATCAAACTAATTAAAGGCAAGGATTGAACCAAAAGAAATATTACATGTATTTATAATCAAACAGGAATGGACTAACTCATGCTCACCTTGGATTCTAATCAAATAATTCCATGAGAAATTTGGATCCCCATTCAAATTTAAGGATACAACTTCCTTAGGTTGAGACCCACCTAGATCCGGATCCTTGTATATTCTTGGATGCCCGGTATGACACTATAGGATCCATTAATATTACTACAGGATGCCTTGGATACACTCCCTAGATCCAACATTTAAAGGTAGGTTCCATGGATAAATCCCATTAGGCCTTATCTCTTCTCAATCCCATTTTACCAAGGTCAATCACCTTGGACTCAGTAGGTGCCTCATTATGGAATGCATTGGATTGCGATCCTTGGATTACTCTCTTACCCTATGATAGGCTACATTTATTACTATGTCGGTGACCCTTGAGATTTACGTCACATTGGTTATTACCTTTGGACTTCATTATTAAATATCATAATACATAGTTTCCTTATAACATATTGGAACCTTCGCTATTTATACTATAATGAGGTGATATCAGTGTTGGATATGCTTTATGAGAACTATCAATATAAAATTGATAATTAATTAAATGATTTGGTTACATGTTCAGACACCAGCTAAGGGCTGAAGTAGGTACTTGGGTATTTAGTTACATTGTACAGCTTTACATTATATATTCATTCCTGCACACTGTTACATTTCCATTACACGGGCGAGATGTTATAGACACCATTGGAGGAGGCCTAATGAGATTTATCTCACACCCTCACTAGGTGTCGTTTGGTACTTGGGGTAGATCAAATGGTTTCATGTGTCGAAAAAGGGAAGCATACAACTTCAAAAACTTGATTACTTACTGTTTAGTATGGATCTTGATAGTAGATGACAGATCTAGAGCTCGAGATACTTGATATTTTATTTTGATTCCTTTATAATTTTTTTGGAACAAGTTTTACATTCTATATTGTATCCATGTTTTCTAGTTTTCTAGTGACATGACATATCATCAATTGTTGAATACTATTCCAATTGTTTCTGTTATTATTACCGGTGTCTCTATTTTTCTGTTGTGCCTTCTATTTAATATTTTTCTTCAATTATTTACTAATGTTTACACCCATCCACTGTGCTAAACTTTTGTAATGATGAAATAGTCTCCCCACAGACACACCCTAGGCCCTCACTGCTAGTTGGTAGTCTCTGGTGTTCGGGGATATGCGCTTGAGGCCTTGTGGCCCACTGAGCTTGGGGCACCCATTGAGTGGAATATGGGTTTGGGTAATCATAACATAGACTTGGCATAACTCATGTGGAAAAAATCATATAACAAAATTCAAGGGCCATGCAATAACATACTGTATATAAAAACTAGTAAGAATACATATAAAGAACTCAAACCACACTAAGCATGATATAACATCTATCACTACTTTTTGGTTTGAAGGGAGCACACCTCTGTTAAAGGGGTTTTATTATAAAAACATGACTTTATCAAAAAACAATCCATTTATCTCATTTTATCATTTCATACAAGCTATGTAATTCTACTAAACTAAGAAACTCATAAAAAAACTTATTTAAATAATCAACTAAGGAAATCTTAAATAAAGAGTCAAAGATAGGGACCCTACCTTTAGCAGACCAAGCCAACACTTGACATTCAATGTTTTCTAACACAAGCATCCATCCACTCACGCACAAAACCATCCATATATATTTATGTACACCCTTAACTCAATTACCATATTCCCCGTTCCATGAGGGAATACACACTTGGAGGATATACATATTTATATATATATATACATTCGTATATGCCCATGAGTCTTTCAAAGGCACTGAAACTCACAACAACAAATCCCAACACCCATAAAAATCTCAAGGTTCTCAAATAGAAGGTGTAAAACCAAAAATGGGTTTAATTTATTACCCTAAAACAATAGCAATGGATAGAACCAACTGCAACTTCCTCTCCTTTAGCAGTGGTTGTCGAAACGTGGACCAACACACCCCGAGAGGCCCTTTACACAACCCTAGATCAAAATAATAAAAAAAAACACATAAAACCCTACTCAGGGTTTTTACAAAGAAGTTTAGGGTGAAGGATAAGGAAAAATATAGCTAGAAATCAATAGGATAGGGTGGAGAAGCCCATACCATGAAGGATCGAACTAGGATCCGGTGGAAAACTGCAAGAAATCAAAGCTGGAGAGGGTATCCGGAGGGAGCGTTGTGCATGGCCTAGAGGGAGGGGGAATTGTGTGTTGAAAAACTTATCAAGGGGGTGTATAGGGCCTCCCTTAAGTTTTCTATAAACCTAAAATAAAAATATATAATAATAATAATAATAATAATTATTACTATTTTTATTAACATTAAACATTTCTTTATTATTTCTTTTCTTCCCCTTAATCTCATTCATATATCTTTCTTTTTAACTTTTAATTTAATTAATTTCAATTTATTTAAAAGTTCACATCTCAATTTTCCATCTCTTACAATAAATATCCGAATCTTGGTTTTAATAATGACCTGGCGAGTAATTTCCAATAAAAATTCAAAAACACTTGCCAAAACCACCTGATCCAAAATATTGGATTCTATAGATATACATAGGTTTTATAAATAAAATATAGTAATTTTAAATGATTTATTTTACTTATATATATATATATTATAATTTTTTTTTCTAAAACATTTAAGTAATTATTATATTATGATAATGTCAAATAAGTGACAGTTATAGAAATATCGATATTTTTTCACTATTCACCTAAAAATAATTTCTTTTTAAAAATCTAAAAAAATAACCCTAAGATAATATTTTTACTATAAATGTAAAAATGAAGTCAATTTTTTCAAATTAAAATTATAAAATTTGATAATTCAACTTTTAAATAAAAACAGAAATATATAATTAAAACTGTTTTCGTAGGAAAATAACATTTTAAAATATTAGCTATTATTATTCTTATTTTATATCAATTAATAATAAAATTAGTGTCAATATATTATTAACACTAAAAAAATATTTTATCCAAAATATTTTTAGTTTCTTAAAATGAAAAACATAAATTTAATTTTTTTTGAAAGATTAAATTATAAATTATAAATTAGTCTTTTTAGTTATTTAGCTACACTAATTGATTTTTTTATGAATACATTAATATTAATATTGAACATTATTTTTATTTCTATATATATATTTCATAATCTAATTAAATATATATTTAACCTATATTTCTATAGATACATTTTAATGGTTATGTAATGTTCCATGGTTCATTTTGGTTTGATGTTACATGTAAAAAAAGATATTGAACACATTAGGGTTTTAAAGAAAGAAAAATATAATTTAAGATTTCATGGCATTACAAGGATCATCCTAAGATACAAACCTTATACTATTTTCCAAGACCATTCTGGAAGGTATATGAGAAAGATCATGATACATGAACACATTCAATTCATTCCTCACAAAACAAACCCAACAATCCCATCACGACCAGGGAAAAAATACAAAGCATAAATTATAAAAATAAAACACACCAATGTTATTCCATAAAATACCCATTTTCCTTTACAATCATCAACCCAAACCAAGGAAATTTGAAATTACACTTCACCAAGGCATGTATTTGAAAAATAAATCAAACCCCTATTTGAAAACAAGCCAACCTTGGTGGAACACACGTCACTTAATTTGAAAATTCAATAAAACCATTTTCAAATTAAATAGATTCATTTGAAATAATCTTCATTAAAACCCACTCTCCTTTCATTTTTTTCCAAAACACATATTTAAATCAAACAATTTATAAAAAATATTTTATTAGATAAGGGAATCCTTTAAAAAAACCCATTAAAACCAATTTTTGAATATAAATATTTATTAGAATATAATAAAACCCATTATTTTCACCCTAAAAAAACATTAAAAATGTCTAATTAAACCCAAGATATAACAAAAAACACCACATAAAATTCACTCCAATATCATCACACATTACCAAAATCTTATTTATTTCACTTACAATAATTGATAATTCACATCAGGAGTGATACAAGAATAAAAATATATAAAAACAAGTCTAAAATGGAATATAAAATCACTTGAAGGTTTAGTACAGCCCCAAAAACCATTTTCATGAGCTCTATATTGTTGGCCAGACCATGTGGGATATTAATTTAGATTTCAATGTTCCTCCAACATCACCACATACTCAATAAAATCCCAAAGTCAATAGTAAATCATTGGGAATTCATACAAAATTTTTATATCAAATAAATCAAATAAATCATGTAATAAATCAAATTCCAAGACTCAAGCCTAGAATACCTCTAACAACTCAAGGATTTTAATAGAAAATAGTTGTCTAGAAACTTTCTCGAACACGAATATCATGTTTTGAACACCATATCACCACACTAACATTACCACCCAAATAAATAAGGGTGTGTTGAAATGTATGACCTATTAAGAAGTAAGGATTTTATACTATTTATAATGAACTGACCTGGGATTCCACCTGAACAGACACTCAAAATGGCCTACCAATATCCCGAGGTGTAATCAAAATCCGTACATACTAGAGAAAAGTGCCAAGGCATCAGATGAAACAAAAGAAAATCAATTTTACCCAAAAAAATTAAATAAGAATCATAACTAAACCAAAAATTCTGGCATGACCCATCCGTTGATGTCCAAGAAAAATCCAATAAATAAAAAATAATCAATATAAAAAATGTAAAAAATTTAAAGTAATGCAGTACCATTACTCAGATAAAAATCTTTCACACACAACATCCACTGTTATTAAACATACAAAACTCTACATATATATAATGAAACACCGGTTAGAGAAAGAAAAATAAATAATAGTGAACTAATTGGATGAGGTAAAAAAATGAAATTAAATAAAAAAATAAAAAAATAACCTTAATAGCCCCAAAATTCACTTACCAAACCTAACACCATAAATTACCCATTATTGATCAAGATATGAACCAAAATATTGAAATTAAAATATATAATAATAGGTATGAGTGCAAATATGCTCAGTAGGTCACCACAAGCCTTTCCACATGCCTAAATTTTTATTTAAGATCAATTTAAAGCAAGTTTGAAATATATTTAGAAAGTATTTTTTTCAATCATAAGTTCATGAAAAACAAATAATAAGTATATATCCATTTGATAAAACTTTTTTTTATTTTACATAAATGAAAATGGTCACTTTAAATGTGTTTCCTTGGACCAAGCCATTTTAACTAAAACACCCATTTTGAAACAACATTAAAACTCATATTTGAATACTTCAATTAAAAATGGTTTTACAAAAATATTTAAAAATTTTATGAAAAAAGGGGGTATGGAAGGATAAAAAATAGGCCCTACAAGTCTAGATATTAATAATGAAATTAAACAAGATAAAAGGTTCCATAACTAATACAACCAATGGGAAACTGATAAAGTATAAGAAAATGATTTCGTACATAAAGAACTAATAAAGAATTATGTTTCACGGTATCTACAATAGGTATAAATAGATTGATACCAGACCTATTTTATGGATTCCTTAGGACAGTATGTGTATCATGAAAAAAATGTCCCATCCGACACTTCCTTCAGGAAGTGTTGAGGACCTACCAATACCAACCCTTAGGGGGGACAACTCTCATAGGGAATTAGCTACCTTACTTACAATAGACTAGTGAAATACACATCCACAACTTTTATTAATTACCCATGGTTCCCATAACCAATATAAAAGTACAGGTGTGTAATTAAACTAAACAATATTGATAAAAAGTCACAATAATAACTCTCTCTCCTCCAACACCCTCACAAGAAACAACCTCATTGATCCATCACCCAGTCTCCACATACATAAAAAACTACCAATTGAATGTAAATAATCACAGGGGATTGAATAGGGTTCCACATATCCAAAAATTTCATAAAATATAAAAAAGGTCCAAATAATCCTTCTAAGAGTCCACTCAGGATGATTAGTATTTTTTAATAAATCAAGCCATTTCTATAACTACTATTAAAATAAAACACTTAGAAACACCATTTTAAATCAATTTATAAATCAAATCATCATTTATAATAACTCTTAGAAGCATAAAAAATTACTCCAAAATTCATCCCAAGAACAAAAATGGGTCCAAACATTTTTTAAACAACATATTTTATTAAAAACAATTCTTGAAACCCTTTACAACACTAGAAATTTAAATTATCACAATAAATAAAAATTAAAATATTTTATAAATTACTTTGAAAACCAAAAATACCTCTATAAATTTTAAATGTTATTTTGGATTGGGTAATAATACAAGAATTTGGTAGCCACATTCAAATAAAATTAGATTTGAACTAACCTTTAAAATAATAAAACCTTTTGATTTCTGTGGAAACCAAGTTAAAAATAATTTTATTCATATAAATACCTTAAATAAATTTAATATTATCATTATAATAGTAAAACATAAACCTATAACACTAATTAATCAATGTTTCTAAAATTAATAGTTTGGGAATGAGAAAATCCTACCTGAAATCAAAGGTGAATGGTTAAAAACTTGGAATATGAGTTGAATAGATCATTAATGATGAATCAAAAACTCTAACATCAAGAAATAGAACCAAATAAAATAGGAAACCCCAAATAGGTTTCAAACAAGAAAAGGTGTAGCGATGGGAAAAGAGAAAAATAATAGTAGTTGTAGAATAGAGGTAAGAGGAGTCCCTACCTCAGAGATTTGTCCTTAAACCATGAAAAATACATCAAGAATCAATATATAAGAGGAGGGACCACACATGGGAATATCATGTGAGTAGAGAGACCAATTTTGGGGAATCAAAAAAGTAAGGGGTGAATAAGTGAAATTTTAGGCCTTTCAATTTAGGGAGGGTAATAACCATAAATTAAAAAAAAAAAAATCAAAACTAGGCAATCCACACAGTTTAGAATCACTATTTAGTAAATTGTGCACCAAACCTACAGAGGCTACTAGAACCTCTAAAGCACACAACACGATTTCATGGGGGTGAACCACATGATTTAAAAAATCATGAATATTTTGTGAAAAATCACATTGTCCAATTATAGTCCAAAACACATGGTTTCTTCATGGTTACTCCCACCCTGTGGGTTAACTATACAACATCCAAAAAGTGCATAAAATTTAACAAAACTTAAAAATAACTCAAAATAATATAAAATAAACCAAAACAATATGGAATAAACTCTATTATGACATAGATGGTGTCATAAAACTTCATATTTAGTATCAATTTTTGGTCCCAAGTAAGATTTATACCATAACAAGGGGGAATCAGTGTATCTCAATTTAAAAATTATCCCAAACTAATGATCTTGTCCCCCTTTTTATAGGGAATATTATCTCTTACTCTCTATTCCTAAAAAATGATATAAAATAATGAAATAATTAAAATAGAAACATACATAACTTTACTTGGTTCTCCTAGATGTTATAATCCAATGATCATGTATGATAATATTCCTATGAACCTAAAGCACTAAAGCTCACTAGTTTTCAATTACAATGTTTGTAGGGGTCACATTGAACCACCAAGTTTATAACCACAACACATGAAATCTAACTTCTCTCATTATTGAATATAACACACTAATCATTTTGTAACTATATTCTCACCCATGAACTAATTCTTTTAACATTAAAGGGGGCGTGTCAATATTATCCACTACTTATATTTAAAGAACACTAAAAAATATTCTAGTGATATAGTCTCCTAGACCACCTTTATCTTTTTTATTTTCTATCAATTTTTTTTGAAATGTATCTTCTTTAATTATATTCAACTAAAAATCCATCCCTAGTTTTTTTATCCTTTCCATTCATGAAAATTGGAATATTGTTGTATGGACTTTGTTATATTTTTTAGAACTTCTCCTAATTTTTTTGATGTTATTTACATAAAATTTATCAAGATATTTTCTACTTATTTTTGAAAAACATTCATCCTTTTACTCCAAAATTTCTCCCATTATTTTAAGTGATATAGAATTTTAAAACGGGATAGGGAAACTTGTTACTTTTCATATCTGGAAAAATTTTCTTCCAAATAAAAAAACAATTCTATAAAAAATGTGACTAGTTAACCAAAACTGCATCCATAATATCCTTCCAAATTGTGTATTAAAAATTAAAAACACCATATTACTACAACACTCTCCACATCACCACTTTTATTTTCACAATCTGGTATGCATGGTCAAATTTAGATCTACAAAATGAGCCTAAATACACCTCAAAATAGTCAAAATATTGTGACTTGAATCTCCCTTCAATCATGGATTGATTTCCTCTAATCAAATCCAACTAATGAATTCATCATATTTTGTGACTAATAAAATATTCCTGAATCTATTGCCATCCAATTTTTGGAAAATACACAATGGGATTACTTATATGCGACCCCTGAATACTTATATAAAACCATAGATGACTAATATATTGATGAGTAATAACTTGTATATATAAAATTACTCATACCCACATTATGATAACTTTTATATGGGTTTCGATCACTTTTACAGAAATATGATGACTCATACTTAGATTTGATGACACATACACACTTCTGAGATGACTCATATACTCATTATATAATGACTCATACAAAATCCAAATCACTCACAAATCGGTTTCCTGACTTTTCCAAATTTTAAAATCTCAATCAAAATGAATCATATGTTTCTCCAGAAAATGACTCATCCACACTTTTGTGGCCAATAGATGAATTGTCTGAATCAATTACTTTACCAAATGTCCAAATGGTACTTGAATACCAATTTTCCAAAATTTATCCTAAACACCTCTAAACCTCTTCTAGCCTTCAATAAATGGACTTCTCATACTCAAATAGATTATATTTAAGATACCTACTACTTATTTTAATAAAAACAACCCAAAAATCACTACAAGGTATTTTTTTCCAACATCAGTGTTGTGTCATATTTTTTAGTAGAGTTGGGACTATAATTTTATATCCATGAACCCATATTATTGTGTAAAATAATGGAATTAGGTGAGGTTATTTAAATCAAACCCCCTTTAATCATTCCCTTTGATATCCCTTCCCCTGCATTGATCGTAGGTCAATTCGGATGAAGTTCCTTAGTCTGTATGGACCATTTAAGGGGGGGGGGGGTGAATCCATAGTATTCTTTTACAAATTGTTCATCTTTTAGATTAAATCTATTAAACCTATTAGAGTTATTTTTCAACTCAATATAATCTCAAAACCTTACCTCTTATATAGAGGTAATAAAATAGAGAACAACAAAAGTATTTACAATGTTCAACATAAAATCCAACTCCTATCCAAGTTTGTTATACACACCAACATGGATTCTCTACTATAGACACAAGTGGATACAACTAGCTAGACACCCCAAATATAATAAAACAATAATTGGTTAAACACTCTAATTTTAATTCTCTAGTGATTGTTTAGACATCCAAATCACAAGACTCTAATAACTGGTTAGAAACCTTGATCATAATCTTTTTCTTCAACTTGATACTCTGAGCGGTGTCTCCCCCCTACGTCCTACACGTTAGGGTTTCCACTTCATTCTCTTATCCTTCCCTCCTCCTAATCATTAGTTTTCTTACATTCATCTCTCAGATCTTAGCACGACATCAGAGTGGTCCACTAATGTTTCAGGTTCACGGTCTTTGGCATGGTCTGGACCTCGGTGCGGCGGGTTCTGGTGGTATGGATATTGGAGTCATCTTCCAGTGGATTTTGAGTCGACGTTAGTGCGACGATGATTTCTAGATTCGGGGTCTCGGCTTGGCTTCAGTGCGTGTCGACGTGCGATGGCTTCTGGACTCCGGATCTGGTCTTGGATTCCTTCGGCTTTGGGTGTGACCCGATGTGGCTCAGCTGCTGCTCTGATGCGTTTCGGGGGGGGGGGGGGTTTGTTTGCAATTTGGTTGTTTTTAATTCTAGTGAACTGTTGGTGTTCTTCCCGTGGTGTCAACACCATATGGGCCCTCGTCTTTTCACTGGTTCCTTCTTCCTCTTGGTCCTGTGGTTCTACCGAATTGGAAGTCGGTGTGGGTTCTTCTGCAGCTTGGTCTTGTTCGGCTCCAGCCAGAGTGGTGTTGTCTATTCATACCTGCTCGAATACCCTCAATGGAGATTCTCCATAGATGTGGTGTTGGATATTCCAGTCCTAGGTGATAAAGATGTGGCTTCATACTCCTTGGTTTTTCCACCTGTTTGGGTTGGTGCAGATGTGTTTGAAGGGTGATGTGGTCAAGATGAGGTTCTTCCTATTTCGGTTCCAACAATGATTGCTGTGGGAGAGTTCGTCTTTCCTATACCCATTAGTTTGTTTTCTGAATCTAGTGGTGATTTTTCTTGTGGGTGTAATTTTATGCGTTTGGTGGAACTGTTTTGTTTGATCTTGGAGGCGGGAGGGGCAAAGTGGAACTTTTGAGTTGTCTGCAGATTAGGGTGCTAATGACGTTAGGATTTGGTCATCATCATTTGGGTTTCTTTGATATCCTTTGTGGATGGATTCTTCCTGGAGGTCCATTTTATTTTGCTTGAAGTATGGGTGAATTCCTCTGGAGTTTGCTGATGGGAGGATTTGGGCCGGTGTCAATGGTCGTGCCAGGGGACGTTCAAGGTAACCCTTTCTGAGGTTTGGACAACATTTATGATGTTCTTATACCCTAGTTTGTGGTTTCTTGGACATTTCCATTGGTTTGTGATGTTTTTGTGTAATGGTGAAAGTGGTTGTATTGGAATCATGTAGTGGGGTACCAGGAACCCATAAACCAGATTTGGAAAATGAAAAAAATGATTAGTAGATTAAAAAAAAACATGATCCTCTTATAGAAATTTCTCTTTATGTTCTTGATTTCTTCTATTCCACTTGTTATTTGACATCCCCCCATGAACATATTGGATCAACTGGTCTACTCATGTAAAGCTCTTCAAGATCTTCAATAACTGATTGGAATAGATCTATTGGTCTTGAAACTCTCTAAAATTCTTGATTGATCTTGTTATTCTCAATCTTTTAAAATATTTGGGTGCATAATAGAATAATGACTCTCAATATTGACTTCTTCCCATTCCTTAATAATTTTTTCTATCAGGATCTTAGTATTATCGCAATTATTTCAAGTGTTTAGAATCTTATTCACCACCTAAAAACTCTTTTTATCTTTAAAAAATATTGTCATGATTATTATTTTCATTTATTCAAGGACATTATTTAATACTTATATCCTAGAATTCTTGAAAATTTATCCTTCTTTTTCTTCAGTTATTAAATCTCCATGTTTTATTGTTTTAAATCATAGGAAGACCCGAACATTTATTTTCATGTAGTATTTTGAATAACCAAAACCTCATAATCTCCTCATTTAAATCATCCCAATACTCAAGTGTTTTTCTTTTCAGTTTATATTTACATATCACATACTCAACTTCCTAAAATATTTATGCTTTTAAATTTATCTAAGCCGTTTCTATGTAAACTTGTGTGTAGAGACATGGAAACTTTTTATGTAGTTGAGAGATCACCTATCACCATAAACTACATGATGAAACCTATAGAAACCTTAAACACTCACATTGTAAGGGTAACTAAATAACCCTTAAATTATCAACCATTACACTTGTACAATAGTTTATTAGGGATTATTTACAAGAATGCCCTAGTGAACTCCAAATTTTATTTCTCCCATAATCTCCACAATTACCTTTGATATGATGTTTGAATATGCAAAATTCAAATAAGATCATGACTATAGGATACTAATAGGAAGTATTGAGCCAATATCTATGGCATGGTATCATATTTTCATAATGTGGTCGACCGTCTAACAATGAAGAACTCACAATCGACCGTTCTCACTTCATATTTTTGGTTGTCCTACCATGTCTCACACAGTCAATCACCTATTTACATGGCATGGTCGATTAGACATGGTAGGTTATATGAATCAAGGTTAATCACATTTTTGACTCAGTAGCACAACATCCACCTTAGATTTCATTCCTTTAATTTTCACTAAAATTATGATCATTTAATAAATCATCATATTTTATTCTTAAAGAATATATCACCTTCTCATGAAAGAATAATATCCCATCATTATAAATGAATTTTTGAAACTCATAAAACCTTTAAGAATATTTTTATTTCCCTTAAATAGGCTTAAAAAATATCTCATTAACCTTATGTAGATAGTTAATCCTTCTGATGACCCTTATATATCTATCACATACCTTTACACACCTCAATGATATCTTAATTTACCTTTTTGTAAATTTGGACTAATCCTACATAGGTAGTAAAATATTTATCTGGCCTTTACACAACAATAGTATCATCTTTAATTATCCATTTTATCTCAAGGAGGACCTTTACACAACCTATACAAACTTAGTTTCACCATTATGGAATAAAAAAACTACCATTATATAGGAAATGTAAATCACATCTTACATTTATAAATACTTAAGAAACTCAATGTTACCTTTATATAGATAAAGAATTTATCTCAAGATAATATTATACCTTCACCAATCAATCCATAAGCCTTCTAATTTCAATAAAATTTTATATATAATGTCCCATCACTTTTTATTTTATTTAATATCAAAGAAAAAATCATCATAATTAATTTTGATGATGTATCTATAACAATCCTACAAGAATCACCATCACTTCATTATTTATTCTCAGTTCAGTTCCAAAACACATATTGATATCTTACCTTATAGAAAAAAAATTCATCAGATGGGCATAAAAATCTTCCCCTTTGTTTTTGTTTTTCATACCTCCAAAAGCTTATTTCAAAATGTGAGATTCTTTTTCTCCCCCTTATTGAATATCAAATGAAAAAAATAGTATAAGGGTATTCTTTCCTCACTTTATTCCTTGAATAACTCTCAAAATATTCTACCTTTTCAAACCTAATTAATAGTTCTTATTTTCTTGAAATAAGGATGAAATCACATGTTTCACTTAGAAAATAACATTTAATTATTCTACTCTAAGTCAACATGTGAAAACACTATATATAAAATAAGATAGAAATAACCAATGTTGTCTATGATGTCTATAAATTCACCAAAACATGATACCATTCTTCCAAAACTCATCAATTCTCATTTTAGGATGTGTATAAAATATATTATTTTAAAAGAAACATGTAACATGAAAATATCTAAACAAACCATTAGAACAGTTCATGTATAAGTCATATAAATACCCCCTTTTTATTATAATTTTAACTAGAAAAATCCACCTTAATAAGTGTAGTTAATAAAATCATAATAATGGCTGTAAGTGTGATTTAAAATCCTCAAAACAATTTTTAATTACAATATCTAGAAATTAATATTTATATAAAATAATGTTTTGACATATATTTCCCTAAAGTTTTCTCCCTCTCAAGGGATGAAATCATTTCATTCTCTTCATGGTAGTTGGGGAAATCCGTGGGGATCCATTCTTACAGTCACTGTAGTGAAAAACTCAATCATTTCCTTCAATTCCCTATATGTTAGTTACAAAAAAATAAAATAATAAAGAATAATTAGGGGAAACTTTGATTCATTAGATGCAACATTAAGATTTTATACCTTTTATAATGAACCATCCAAGGATTCCATATGAACTGACACCCAAACTAGTCTTCCACTAGCCTGAGGTGTGATATCAATCCCCACAAACTAGAAATAATCACCAAGGAATTAGATACA
This sequence comes from Viscum album, assembly GCA_963277665.1. NCBI lineage: Eukaryota > Viridiplantae > Streptophyta > Magnoliopsida > Santalales > Viscaceae > Viscum > Viscum album. Next base: position 273,942,383 of record OY728126.1, on the reverse strand, counting down.
ACCAAAGAGAATTATTTATCCCAAAAAAAAGAAAGAAAATAACCAGAATAACTTAACTAGAAATTCTGGATTAACCGATTCTTAAGTTGAAAGTCTATTCGAAATAAAATTAATAAATAAAATTTTGTATAAATAATTTAAAAAATTTAAAGTATTGAAATCCCACATATCACCTCTAAATCCTTTACACACAAAAACCTTATTATTCAACATCCATGACACTACATATATATAATGCACCATAAATTAAATAAATAAAAAGAAATAAGGGTGGACTATTTGGATTATGCAACCAGGAAAATAAATTAAATAAAATAAGGAACTAACCTCCAAATCCCCAAAAGTCACTAACTGGACCGTACAAAATAAATTCCCCATGAGTGATCAAAAGATGAACCAAAAACCTGAAACTGAAATATATAATAACAGTCATGGGCACAAACATGTTTAATATGTCACCACCCACCTTACCACATGCCTAACTTTTTATTCAATATACTTTTAATTCTTATTTGAAATATAACTAGAAAGTAGGTTTTTGAAAAATAAGTTAATTAAAAATATACGAAGTCCATAGCAATTTGATAACCTTTTTTTAATTTTCCTTAAATTAAAACGATTACTTTAAATATGTTTCCTCAAACCATGCTATTTTAACCAAAACACCCATTTTGAAACCACATTAAAACTCATATTTGAATCCTTTAATCCAATTTTTTTTACAAACATCCTTAAAAAAATATTTAAATGAAAAAAATAAACACAAGGGACATGGAATGCTACAAAATAGACAGCACAAGTGAAGAGATAAATATTGAAAATAAACAAGATGAAGGGTTACACAACCAATACAAGACATGGGAAATCAATCAAGCACAAGATAAGGATTCCCCATATAAACCACTAATCAAGAATTATTTGCAATGGAATCTACCCAAGGTTTAAATAGAATGATACCATACTTAGTTATTGGATTAATTAGGCCACTATGTGCACCCTAAAAAAATTTCCCATATGGTACTTTCTTTAAGAAGTGTCAAGGACCTACCAATACTGATCCCTATGAGGGAGAAAATCTCCTTGGGAATTAGATAGCTCATGCACATTGGACTAATGAAACACATATCCAGAACTTCTATTAGTTACCCAATATTCTAGAAACCAATATAAAAGTAGAGGTGTGAGATTAAACCAAACATGATCGATGAAAAAATCACAAAAATTACTCTCTCTCTCCTTTAACACCTTCATAAGAAACATCTTCGAAGATCCATCACCCCATATATACATACATAAAACACTAACTATTAATGTTAAACTAGCATAAGGGCTCAAAGAGGGTTTTACACATCCACACATTTAAAAAACTAATAAAAATTTCGAAACGGGACTTACAGGAGTCCACTTATGATGATGAGTAAATTATAATAATTCAAGACATTTATAGAACCACTCTTAAAACATAACACATTAAAACCACCCATTTAAATATACTTATAAATAAACTAATATTTTATAAAAACTCTTATATGCATAAAACACTACACCTTGATTCATCCCATGACCCAAACTAGGTCAAAACATTTTTTAAACCCTACGTTTTATTTAAAATAATTCATTAAACCATTTAAAAATACTTTAAATTTAAATTATCACATGAAATAACAAGGAAAAAGTTTTAGAAACCACTTTTAAAACCCAAAACCCCTTTATAAATTTTATGTATTATCCTAGAAGTCAATCCGGAAATATTACAAGAAGTTAGTAAGAAAAATTAAATAAAATCAGATCTTAACCAACCTTTAATATAATTAAACCTTTTAATTTATATGGAAACAAAGTTGAAGACTAATTTTATTCATATAAATCCCATGAAAAATAAAATTATATACTTATAAAAATAAAAAATAAAACATTAACACTAAATGATTTATATTTCTAAAATTAAATGTTAGGGCTTGGGGAAAACTACATGGAATCAAAGGATAATGGTTTAGAACTTTAAAAACAAGTTGAACAGAGCCCAAAAGACGAATCATACACTCTATTAAGAAATAGAACCTAATCCTAATTAAAACCCCACATAGGGTTCGACCAAGAATTGATCCATTTATGGGAAAGATGAAAACAATAAGAGAGGAAGAAGAGAGGGAAGATGATTCCCTACCTTAGAGATTCAACCTTGAACCATGAAAAAACTATCAAGAATCACCATATAAGAGGACTAATCTTAAGGGGTGTAGGTTTTGGGATAAAAAAAGTGTGATATGGTTCATTCCCAACTTTAATTTTTTTCATGACCAATAATTAATCTAATATTTTACATGATGATGAATGCTGTTATAAATGGAATTGAATCAAAGAAAATAGATAATGGATAGAATGAAAAAACCAAGCACATGATCCTCAAATATTATTTATAAATAATGTAATCAATTAAATAATTACCTTTTTTGAATTATGTATTCATTGATGGATCTAAAAATAGATATACGTTGTACAATCATTTCATTGTAGGAATGATGAGAAGATTCCATATACCAGTGATCCACATGTGTTCCAAAAATCCCAAAACATATCTATAGGAATCTCCAGGTGTTAGCATAACAGATCTTATCACTTGTGTCATTCACTTTTGATCACCATGAGAATCACTTCCAATGTGTCTAGCTTAATGTCTCTAGAAACAAGAGTGGGATGTGGGGGATATTGATCTCTATTCTTGGGAGCATTTATGGAGAGGGATCACTCTATGAATTGAGAGGATTATCTCTGATTGTCATTGTGCACAACAAAAAATGAATTGGATCACTTTGAAAATAATACAATTTTGTTTATATATTTATAGGGTTAGAAAAAAATAATTGCATAACTACACCTTATTATTTATTTAGTCCCTTGGGGAACCCCATGTCTAGAATAATAATAATATTATTTTTTGACATATTCTTAACTTATGAATTAAAATTAAATATTATTTATTCAAATAATATTCAATATATATTATTTCTCCCTGGACCATTAAACTTGGTCTTCCATTCCTACAAAATATTTATTGGGTCTTGAATAATGACTCTTTATTTATTAAATAAATATTACTTCATTATTCTCCAATAAATAAATAAATATTACATTCACTAAATAGAAAATAAATTTTTATTATATATTCTTCTCACATTATATTTTCTCAAAAAACTAGTGGTGAAATATATGAGATCAAGAAAACATGAATAATTATTGAATAACATGTGGTAATAATATTTATTCAACTTATTAAATAATAAATAATAATATATTATTTAAATGAGATTTTTGATACACTTAGTGTGTGACCCTCTAGGCCTCGTTCTTAGTGGGATTAGGTGAAGTATCCTAAAGTCTAAGGTTTGGATCTAGAAACTCACCAAGGCACCCATAGAGAAAAAATTTAATGCCAAAATGAAATAATTCCTTGTACATATGCTTATTTTGTAATATAATCTTTTTGTCATTATATCTATAATTAAAAAGTTTATATGTTGGTTCCATCAACCTATATGCTCTATGTATCTTTTATTAACTTTCCTAAAAATTAATTATCCTAGATAATACCATGTCTATGGATTTATTTAGGCAATATCATTTCTATAAAAGGGAATAACATATTAACTTTCATTAAGGAATAGATAGAAAAAATCTTTTCTCATATTATTCATTAATAAAATATTACTAATGATGCACCCAATGCATCCTACCTTACTGCGAACACATGTCATCATGGATTCCATATACATAGAAAAGTATGTGACTTATAACACTTATAAATAATAATTTTAAATTCTAAGGATCTATAAAAATATCCACAGATTGGAACATCTAATTACACATATAAATGTAGATTTCTTAATGGTTGGTATAGTTATCATAATATCCTACAATGTATATTACCTAGGGCTTACACCATGAGAAGGTGCCTCAAATACCTATGAGTATCCATCCTTGATAGCCAATATAATTTGTATCCGTAAAATTATATCATCTAGCTATAAAGCACATATTTTTGAATAGTTTCACAGCACTTCTGGATTCTCATCATAGAAGGGAACTACTAACACCTTTAAGTGAGACTTCTACTCTTAGTATATTATCACATAATATGTGATGTAGAAGAATTATATTGACATGATAAACATTTTATTAATATTTAAATATTTAAATATATGTTATCATAAATTAAAAAGATGTCAGTTCAAGTGGACCAACTCCAACAAACTCCAACTTTCACTAGATCTAACTATTTAAAACCTTCAGTGCACTAGATCTCACATGATGTTCATACTTCTTAAAAGATTTTCCTTTATTCAAGGGCTCCACTATGTTATCTTCCATGGGAACTTTGATTACTAAAAATTCACCCATATTATAAAAATTCCTAATAGGTGGTACTTCCGGAGTATATACTTTGTCCGTTGGTGTGACTGTAGATTTTTTCAAGAGCCACCATTGTAGTATTGTCACAATACAATGTGAAAAGATCTTTACTTCTAGTTACCACATCAATATCCTATCCAAAGTTTCATATCCAAATGGATTCCTTGGATAAACCAAAATCCTTTATATACTAATAATCCACTGTAGAATCTATAAAAACTAGCTTCTTTGAACTCTTCCAGCTCATAACTCCTCCGTTGAGATAGAACAAATATCATGACTGCAACTTTAGATCATTCTGATCTGTATGAAAACTAGAATCATTATAACCTCTAATGACTAGTTTCTCGTCTCCTCAATACACTAAGAAAATATCCATAGTTATACTCAGATATATAAGGATAACCTTAATAGAAAAAACAATGATGTTCTCCTAGATCATCTTGATATATACCTACCATGGTCAATGCATAGAAAACATTATGTCTAGTACATAACATGGAATACATGATTTATCCTATAGTTGAAGCTTATGAGATCTTACCCATTATCTCAATCTGATGTTGTGTCTGAGGACACATTTTCTTAGAAAGATGCAAACCATGTGACACTAGAACTAATCCCCTCTTATATTGTTTCATAATAAATATCTTTAGTATATGGTCAATTTATGTACTATGACATGGTCCAAGAAACCTCTGGGATCTACAACAAATGATCTTGATCCCGGAAAAATAAATTGTTTCACCTAATTCCTTTACTAAGAAACATTTATTTAACCAATCCTTAACAGGATATAATATTGGAATAGAGTTTACAATAAGTAATATTTCATCAACATATACTACTAGGATAATGACAGCATTCTCAACAAATATCTTGTAAATACATGGATCACATTCATTCTAAATGAGACCAAATTATTTTATAACTTCATCGAATTGAATGATCCATGACCTGGATGCTTTCTTCAATACATTAATGGGTCTCTGCAAATTGAAAATATTTTAGGCATCACATGGAGTAAAAAAACTTTCAGGTTGTGTCATATAGACATCTTCCTGAAGGTTCCCATTAAGGATAACAGTTTTGACATCCATCTTCAAAATTTCATAGTCATCATAAGCTGCTATAGTAGGTAGAATTCTGATGGATCTAAACATTGAAATTGGAGAAAATGTTTCATCATAGTCAATTACTTGATGATATTTAAACCCTTTATCCACTAACCTTTCTTTATAGGTGTAACACCCCAAGCTTTCACGATACACTTCTCTTTCAATAATGCAATAGCTTGCATTGTACGCAAGTTTGAGATTCTAACACACCGCGACCAATAAAAGTAGCCGTTATGAATATTAATACCTACTTTTTAAAATTTTATCAATTTCATATTTCAAAATGGACTTCAGTTTTGGATTCAGAATATCGAAATTATCCTATGTTGAATTTTTGGTATTTTTCTGAGAACTTCCAATTTTGTATGAATAGTGAAAAATACTTAAAAACAAATTTTTTAATCAAAATAATTTATAGTGATAAATTATACTATTGAGTGGTTCTAAAGTATAATTAGAATATATTTTTACCATTTTATCCAATGGTGTTCATTAGAATTAATTTCACTTTGAAATGGGACATAAACAATTGTCAATCTTTTGATATATATTGTTTCTTAAAAACACGCTATTTGTTGTAACAACAGGAATTAATTATAAAATTAATTAATGCAATTTATATGTTTGGAATTTTTTAAAATAGACATCATTTTTTAATTCGGAATATCAATTATAGCTTAGGGTGAAATTTTGGCATTGTTCTGAAAAACTTCAATTTTTGATGAATAGTGAAACCACTAAGTGGTAGTTAAAAAACTAATTTTTCATTTAAATGAAACATTACCACTTTTATGATTTGATTTTCAAAAATACAACATACATGGTTTTCATTAGGAAGTAAAATTTGGTTCAACGGGATAAAAATAATTTTTTGGTGAATAGTAACTTTTAAGTTTAATTAATCGCGATTAAAGGTAATTAGTGAAATTTAAGGTAAAAATGATATTATAAAAATATGAAAATACATTTAAACTTGTCCTAACCTTATTTTATGAGTCATGGGCGACCAATACAATCCATGGGTCAACTTGGGGACCCCATGGAGCCACTTGGGTAAGAAAATGACATTAATAACTTTTTATTTAAAGTAAAAATAAAATTGTCACAAACATGTGTTGTTTTACTAAAACAATTATCACATGGGGTTATATAAGTTAACTTTTTGACTATAAATATTAATTGGAAAGATAAAATGATTTCCTACATCATGGTAATTTTCTTATAATTTTTAGACATTAAATAAATTAATTTTTTTATGACACAATGATGCTGCAGCGATTACCTCATTAATTAACGATTTAAATAAAATAAAAGTACAATATAAAATCTAAGACTTAAACTTGTCAAAAACCTATTATATGAGAATATTTCTAACCCTTATCACCTTATCCTCGAAATATATCATTTTGGGACCTTTGGAATCCGAAAAGTACATCATAATAATGTAACATTTCATGAGTTTCCAAGAGTGCCCCTCCTCTCCTCTTATAAAAGGCCCCCACCTCTACCACATTATTCATACCATCAAAGACATTGGGATCGGAAAAACTCTGCCCAAATACTCTCCCAACTTATCTATATTACTCCTAGAAGCCTCAATTTGGTAATAAGTCTCCCAAGGAAGCCTTTGGATCAAATAAAAAAGAGTTTCCTGATTTTAAGGTAATGTCTTCTCTTATGTTATTTTGTTTTATTTTGCTTCTCCAAACCCTTAAACTCTTTTTATTACTTTATTTTGTAACAAAAACAGTATATTTAATATACTAGTATGTTGTTATGAGAATTATTTTATTTAAACTTACACACACCTTCGTCTAATGGTTAAAGAACATACTGTTTCTGTGGGTGGCGAAATACTACCTCACGAAACAATGATTGTTCAATATTCTTTTAACACCTCTAATGGTGGCCATTTTGATGAAAATATTTTCATATATGATATATATATTATGTTTATGTTTTCCTTATGCTTATGTATTTTTCATTTATGGCATAACTTTATGATTTCCATTATGGGTGAACGCGATAATTTCATTTTAGGAAGTGCGGACTACCACCCCTCAAAGTGATTTGAATCGTTAATGCCATATGTGGGATGTATAAAGGATGGAGTAAATGATATTATATATGATATTATACTGTAATTATAATATATCTTTATATTATTATAATTTCATTTCATTAAATATGAAATAGAAATGAAAGTAGCGTTCATGCGTACGTACGGCTTACCATCTCTATGAACGGTGCATTTCATTTCTTACCTCAAAATGTTACGTAATATTATGAATGAATGTATATACTGGATATATATTATATATATATGATATATACATCATGAATATAATTCTGGAGATAATGGATATTCTACCACATAAAAAACTTGTCATTATAAGAGGTTTATTGTTGACTCAAGTACCAAAGATCGACAAAACGACCGTTATTAACTTAAATGACTACATGAATTTCGTAACTTGGTAATAAGTGATATAAAAGGGATAATGAACTCAAAAAAGGTTCTTAAGAAATTAGATATTAACTCTATTTTATTAGTCAGGAGGTTAAAAAACGATCGAGTCAAGTCGGACACGAGGTAAGGGTTAATTCTACAACCTCTTTATTATTCAAGGTTGTTCATATGTAATTATCTTTTGGGACCTCTTTATCATCCATATCTATGTTTCTTAAATATATCTTTCAATTTTTTTTTACTATTTATTATACAATGGGTTAAAGTCATTTATACCCTTATTTTACCTTATACATTTTTGAAAGGAATCTTTCTGTCATTTTCCAAACAAGGTACTTTTTGAAATTTTCGACAAAATTAAGGTAAGGGAACTTCTTAACCCAATTTCCATTCTTTGGGATAATCTCCTAATTTCAAATTATGTCATGATATTATTATGTCCTATCTTGTATTTGTACTTTCTTTATGTTTACTTATAGTGAATACACATTATAGATCTATTTTATTTAAAAAAATTATCTTGGTATGGACTTTGTCTCAATCTCCATTCATTGAGGGATATTTTGTTTTATGCACAACTTTATTTTATACGGTGTATAAACCCCTTTTAATTTTATGTTTATTCAAAAGGTTTTTTTTATAATTATTTTATTTTTAAATTATTTCAAAAAAAGAGATATTTCTCTCAAATATATGAAAATCCAGTGCAAATTTATACGTATATAACGCAAGATTAAAAATGTTTTCAGAAAACCCAACTCTCAAGTGTGGTAGACAGGAAGGGATTGGGAGTGGACCCATCATGGACTGTAATTAGTCGAGCGGTCTCAAAATTAGTTTTTTTTCTCTTTTAGACGCTTGCATAATGTTTTCAGAAAAACACTGGAGTATATTTGAACAATTTTAAACGTAAGTATCTTGTAAAAAAATTGTATCGGCAGGTCTCATGAGACAAACTAGTGTCTTGGAATGAGGCCTTGACAAAATCTTATTTGTAGTCTTGGCATGAGGCCTTGGATACGTGGTTATGATAGTCTGGCATTATGCATTCCATCATTATGAAAGTGGTTATTGATATTGCATGTGATTATTCGACCAATAGAATATCCACGTGAATAAGTAAATGGAATTATCTCATTTTACTTTTTCCATATTATGTTGAAGTTCAAGTTTAAAAGGCTCTTGTTTTAGTCATACATTTCCTTAAATGTTTTTGTTTATTTATGAAAGATTCCGCAATATTTTTATCCTTACTGAGCATCTGAGCTCACCCCATTCAATGTTTTAATTTTTCCAGGATGTGAAGAAGTATTTTAGGAATGACCTGCAGGGATAGTCTGAAGGGGATATGAGTGTGGAAAATAGAGACTATGTTATTTTAGTTTTTCACTTTATGATGTAATGTAACACTTATGAATGTATCTAGTGTTTCCAAGACTACTAAACTAATCGTTCTTTCGAGACTTGATCTTTGTGATCATGCCAATGTTACGCAATAATGCACCGAATCTGGGTAACTGGGGTCGAGGCATTACAGTTGGTATCAGAGTCAATTTAGTACTAACCTTGGAAGCTAGATTTAGATAAACTCTGATTATAGCACATAACCCAAAGATATAATTTGAGGATTAGTATATAAGAACTTCCTAGAATTTTGGTATTATAGAGATTTTGTGAGTTTTCCGAGAAATACATCCCTATCTGGATACGAGCAGATAGAGATGACTCTAGCACAATTTTACCTAGAGGTAAAACCCAAAAACCCCACTTTGAGCTAGACTCGAATGGGAACTAGTGCATGACAATGAGCCTTGCTGCACTCTTGGTTACGACACTCTAGGAGGATATGCTTAGGATAATTCTCATTTTCTTTACAAACCATTATGAAGGGTTTATGAGTATATACTTCCTCAAAGAAAACATTTTTATGATTATGGATTACATCCATAAACTGTTCAATTTATGTTAAGTATTTTACAAGTATAGAATTATGTATTTCAATTCATAAACTAATCTAGTTTATGCCATTGTTTAGAAATGGCGCCTAGTGGGAGGAATGGAAACCGTATCAATGCATGCACTCCATGTAGAGATTGCCCTCCTGTTCAAGATAATTATAGTGGAGCTGGAGATACAACAGGTTCTGATCAACTTATCACCATACCGGGAAAACTCACTCAGGTTATGAATAATAACCTTACTCATATGGAGCACCCTGATCCGCAACATGGAGGGTCAATGTTAGACCGCTTCATGAGGTAACAACCGCCAACATTTAATGGGGGTACAAATCTATTAGTAGCTGAGCAATGGATAAACTCCTTAGAGAAAATATTCCATGCCTTGGGGAGAAGCGAAAGGGAGAAGGTTGTCATGGTAGTTTACCGGCTCACTGGAGATGCCGATCAATGGTGGTCGCTGATTCAAAACACAAAAGAAGAAGAAGAAGTGTATAATACGGAATGGAGGGAGTTTAAAGAGCTTTTCTTAGAAAAATACTTCCCTCATGATCATAGAGCAGATATGGAAAGACAATTTATGAGTCTGAGGCAGAAGGAGGATGAGAATGTCGCAAAGTATGAGGCTAACTTTACAAGGTTAGGGAGTCATGCTCCGGATTATATATGTAACCCAAGAAGTAAGATTGATCATTTATTTTATGGGTTAAAACCATTTCTCCGTCAATCTTTAGTATCACAATCCTTCTCATCGTACGAAGATATAGTCTCGTGTGCTATCAAGATAGAAAAGGAATTCTCTAAGTCTTATGAAAATAAAGTAAAGAAAGAGAAGAAGAGAACGGTGGAACAAGAGACAGATAAAGGTAAAAAGGGAAAGAAGGATTTTCCATTATGCGATAATTGTGGGAAGAATCACCCTGGTACATGCCTAAAAGGAATGGAAATTTGTTATAAATGTGGAGAAAAAGGTCACCAGGCTCTTGATTGCAAGGGAAAGAAAGAGGCTATCAATGTTGAGTGCTAAAATTGTAGGGAAATGGGGCATTATGAAAATGAATTTCATAAGCGTCAAGGAAACTTACCTCAGAAAAGGCCAAGGGATCAAGGCCAATCTTATGCTGTTACTACAGTTTAAGAGGAATAATTAATGTATTAGTGCTTTTGGACTCAAGGATTATATTCTGGTTATAAGAATAATGTGATATATATAAAGATTGTACTGCAGTAATTTTTGTTTTAATATGATGAAGGTAATCATATTTTTAGTATGTGACAATAAGAGAAACTTTACTTTGTTTGGGGAATCTAATGTTACAATTGATTTTGGGATTTAGAGACCTTTTAGAGAAATTCTAGACCTAGGCATTTTGGATAACTATAAAGGTTGTAATGGATTAATTTGCACTTTGGATAGTATTGTTTAAGGGTAAAACATTTTTGAAGATTATTTTTGGAATATTATAATACTATAGTTTTAGGAAAAGGACAACTTGCAGGTCAGGGGATAAACCATCGCGTCGGACAAAGCTGTAGGAATCGAACCCACAACCATAGTATGACAAGTCTTTATTACCTACCACTAGCTTACAGGAAGTCCCTGATTATTACAAATAGTTTTCCTAATCTAAATGGTATGTGTTGATATTTGGAACCTTGTACGATTAGGATAAATATAATATTTTTGAGTTCTATTATCTCTTTGAGTGAAAGATGGGTTTGTGGTAAAAATTTATTAAAGAATGAAAGTCTACATGACAAGTAAGTATATTTCCTTACGTTCTTATTAAATCTCTTAAATAAATTCCTCAGCTTTATGAAAGGTAACTTAAAACAAAAACGTTGCCGGTTAACTTTTCCAACTGGGGATTCAATGACCATTTAACCAATCACAAGTTTGTGATTTTCTTGTGGTTAACTTTCTCCTAATCCTGTTTTCTACAACTCTCCATCAGACCTTGATGGTTTGTTTCTCCTCTATATCCATATTTTCATAGAATCCAAGTATGGGCTATCTCAGATGACCTTTGTAATTCTCTTTCTTTCTTTTAAAGTTATATTTTTATTAACCCTATTTCTGATGTGGGTTTTCCACAAAGTTATTTTCTATTTTCAACCTTTTATTTTTAAAGAAAAATTTCAAATTACGAGGACACAATTTATTGAAGTAGGGGAGAATGTAACACCCCATGCTTTCACGATACGCTTCTCTTTCAATAATGCAATAGCTTGCATTGTACGCAAGTTTGAGATTCTAACACACCGCGACCAATCAAAGTAGACGTTATGAATAGTAATACCCACTTTTTAAAATTTTATAAATTTAATATTTCAAAATGGACTTCATTTTTGGATTTGGAATATCGAAATTATCCTATGTTTAATTTTTGGTATTTTTCTGTGAACTTCCAATTTTTATGAATAGTGAAAAATAATTAAAAACAACTTTTTAATCAAAATAATTTATAGTGATAAATTATTCTATTGAGTGGTTTTAAAGTATAATTAGAATATATTTTTTACCATTTTATCCAATGGTGTTCATTAAAATTAATTTCACTTTGAAATTGGACATAAACGATTGTCAATCTTTTGATATATATTGTTTCTTAAAAACACGCTATTTGTTGTGACAATGAGAATTAATTATAAAATTAATTAATGCAACTTATATGTTTGGAATTTTGTAAAATAGACATCATTTTTGAATTTTTAATATCAATTATAGCTTAGGGTGAAATTTTGGCATTGTTCTGAAAAACTTCAATTTTTGATGAATAGTGAAACCACTAAGTGGTAGTTAAAAAACTAATTTTTCATTTAAATGAAACATTACAACTTCTGTGATTTTATTTTCAAAAATCCGACATAAATGGTTGTCATTAAGAAGTAAAATTTGGTTCAACGGGATAAAAATAATTTTTTGGTGAATAGTAACTTTTAAGTTTAATTAATCGCGATTAAAGGTAATTAGTGAAATTTAAGGTAAAAATGATATTATAAAAATATGGAAATACCTTTACACTTGTCCTAACCTTATTGGATGAGTCATTGACGACCAAAATAATCCATGGGTCATCTTGGGGACCCCATGGAGCCACTTGGGTAAGAAAATGACATTAATAACCTTTTATTTAAAGTAAAAATAAAATTGTCACAAACATGTGTTGTTTTACTAAGAAAATTATTACATGGGGTTATATAAGTTAAATTTTTGACTATAAATATTAATTGGAAAGCTAAAAATATTTCCTACATCATGGTAATTTTCTTATAATTTTTATACATTAAATAAATTAAAATTTTTATGACACAATGATGCTGCAGCGATTAACTCATTAATTAACGATTTAAATAAAATGAAAGGATAATGTAAAATATAAGACTTAAACTTGTAAAAACCCTATTTTATGAGAATATTTAGAACCCTTATCACCTTATCCTTGAAATATATCATTGTGCGACCTTTGGAATCCGAAATGAACTTCATAATAATGTAACATTTCATGAGCTTCCAAGAGTGCCCCTCCTATCCTCTTATAAAAGGACCCCACCTCTACCACCTTATTCATACCATCAAAGCCATTTGGATAGGCCAAACTCTGCCCAAATACTCTCCCAACTTCCCTTTATTACTCATAGAAGCCTCACTTTGGGCATAAGTCTTCCCAAGGAATCCTTTGGCTCAAATAAAAAAGAGTTACCCGATTTTAAGGTAATGTCTTCTCTTATGTTATTTTGTTTTATTTTTCTTCTCCAACCACTTAAACTCTTTTTATTACTTTATTTTGTAACAAAACCAGTATCTTAAATATAATATGATGTTATAGTGAGAAGGATTTTATTTACACTTACACACACCTTCGTCTTATGGTTAAAGAACATACTGTTTCTGTGGGTGGCGAAATACTGCCTCACGAAACGATGATTGTTCAATATTATTTTAACACCTCTAATGGTGGACATTTTGATGACACTATTTTCATATATGATATATATATATTCTGTTTATGTTTTCCTTATGCTTTTTTATTTCTCATTTATGGCATAACTTTATTATTTCCATTATGGGTGAACGCGATAATTTCATTTTAGGAAGTGCGGACTACCGCCCCCTCAAAGTGATTTTAATCGTTAATGCCATATGTGGGATATATAAAGGATGGAGTAAATGATATTATATATGATATTATACTGGAATTCTAATATATATTTATATAATTATAATTTCATTTCATTAAATACAAAATATAAATGAAAGCAGCGTTCATGCGTACGTACGACTTACCGTCTCCATGAATGGTGCATTTCATTTCTTACCTCTAAATGTTACGTAATATTATGAATGAATGTATATACTGGATATATATGATATATATGATATATATGATATCTACTTCATGAATATAATTCTGGAGATAATGGATATTCTACCACATAAACAACTTGTAATTATAAGAAGTTTATTGTTGACTCAAGTACCAAAGATCGAAAAAACGACCGTTATTAACTTAAATGACTACATGATTTTCATAACTTGGTAATAAGTGATATAAAATGGATAATGAACTTAAACAAGGTTCTTAATAAAGTATAGATTAACTCTAGTTTATTATTCAGGAGGTTAAAAAATGATCGAGTCAAGTCAGACACGAGGTTAGGGTTAATTCTACAACCTCTTCATTATTCAAGGTTGTTCATATGTAATTATATTCTGGGACCTCTTTATCATCCACATCTATGTTTCTTAAATATATCTTTCAAAACATTTTAAATATTTATTAGACAGTGGGCTAAAGTCATTTATACCCTTATTTGACCTTATACGTTTTTGAAAGGAATCTTTCTGTCATTTTCCAAATAAGGTACTTTTTGACATTTTCAACAAAATCCAGGTAAGGGAACTTCTTAACCCAATTTCCATTCTTTGGGTTAATATCTTACATTAAAATTATGTCATGATATTGTTATGTCCTATCTTTTATTTGTAATTTCTTTATGTGTACTTATATTGAATACACATAATAGATCTATTTTATTTTAAAAAAATTATCTTGGTATGGACTTTGTCTCAATCTCCATTCATTGAGGCATATTTTGTTTTATACACAACTTTATTTTATACGGTGTATAAACCTATTTGAATTTTACGTTTATTCAAAAGGTTTTTTTATAATTATGTTATTTTTAAATTATTTCAAAAAAAGAGATATTTCTCTCAAATATATGAAAATCCAGTGCAAATGTATACGTATATAACGCAAGCTTAAAAATGTTTTCAGAAAACCCGACTCTCAAGTTTGGTAGACAGGAAGGGATTGGGAGTGGACCCATCATGGCCTGTAATTAGTCGATCAGTATCAGAATTAGTTTTTTAGAAGCTTGCATAATGTTTTCAGAAAAACTCTGGAGTATATTTGAGAAATTTTAAACGTAAGTATCTTCTAAAAAAATTGTATCAGTCGGTCTCATGAGACAAAATAGTGTCTTGGCACGAGGCCTTGACATAATATTATTTGTAGTCTTGGGAGGAGGCCTTGGATACGTGGGTATGATAGTATGGAATTATGCATTCCATCATTATGAAAGTGGTTATTGATATTGCATGTTATTATTCGACCAGTAGAATATCCATGTGAATAAGTAAATGGCATTATCTCATTTTAATTTTTCCATATTATGTTGAAGTTAAAGTTTAAAAGGCTTTTGTTTTAGTCATACATTGCCTTAAATGTTTTTGTTTATTTATGAAAGCTTCCACTATATTTTTATCCTTACTGAGCATCTGAGATCACCCCTTTCAATGTTTTAATTTTTCCAGGATGTGAAGAAGTATTTTAGGAATGACCTACAGGGATAGTCTGAAGGGGATATGAGTGTGGAAAATGGAGACTATGTTATTGTAGTTTTTTACTTTATGATGTAATGTAACAATTATGAATGTATCTAGTGTTTACAAGACTACTAAACTAATCGGTATTTAGAGACTTGATCTTTGTGATCATGCCAATGTTATGCAATAATGCACCGACTCTAGGTAATTGGGGTATGGGAGTTACAATAGGTATTTACTTAACCTTCCAAGTCCATTTTCTCTTGAATACCCATTTTTACCCAATAGGATTTACATCAACTGGTGCATCGAACATAACCCAAAATTGGTTCTTATACATGGATTCCATTATAGAATTCATGGATTATTTCCATCATGTAGCTTCTAATCTCTCTACTTCATCTTTTTATGATAGAGGTCCATCATTGTAAACCAATAATGATTCACCATCTTTGGTGATTAGAAAACCATATCTCCTTGGTTCTCTTACCTCTCCTGTGCTCCAAAATAGTACTTGAATTTCAGAAACTACTTATTCTATGAAGTCTTGTGGAATCTGTTCCCATACGAACTCTTTTTTATCTTGAGCATCAACTTTATCAATGTCAATATTTCTCCTACTATAGTTTTTAAGGATTTTGTCCCTCTCAAGAATGATAATTTGTTTGGTGAAATAAACTTTCTTGTATGAGGGGTTGTGTAGGTAGTTTCCCCTTGTTTCCATAGGATTCCCTATAAAGATACACTTTGTGCCCTGGGGTTCTAGTTTGTTTCCTAAGAAGGCCTTAAAAAATACCTTGCAACCCCATACACATGTATGAAAAAAATGGGTTTATTTCCATTCCATAACTTGAAGGTAATTCAATTTTCCACATTAGTTGGTACTCAGTTTAATGTGTATGTTTTAGTTTGTAATGTATGTCCCCAAAAGGATAATGGAATATATTCATGAATCATCATCTAATTTACCATTTCTAACAAGGAACAATTCCTCCTTTCACAAACACTATTTAAATATGGCTTGTAAGTTGTATTGAGTTGAGATAGAATAAAAAAATCCCATAAAAATTCACTTCAATCAGATTAATTATTCTTTATCTCATTTCCATGTTGATTCTCTACTTAATTCTTGAATTCCGTAGATTTCTCAAAGGACTATGACTTATACCTTATCAAGTATACATAACCATATCTACTCAAGTCATCAGTAAAATTTATGAAGTAAGAATACCCACCTCTAGATTCTACTAGAAATGATCCGCACGCATTAGTGTGTACTAATTCTAGAAGATATGTATCCCTTTCACCCTATCCATCAAATGATGTTTTGGTCATTTTCCTTGTAAAAAATCATGACTTCTTTCAAGTGGTTTTAGCTCAGATGAGTCCAAATAACCATCCTAACATAGCTTTTTAAAATTCTTCTCATTTATATAACCAAGATGGTGATGGCATAGTTGGTTATTATATGAGTCATGTGAACATGATTTGTTATCAATTTCCAATACTTGGTTTTCATAATTTAATACATAAATCAATTATTTAAATTCACCAAACCATAAAATATTATATCTTTATAAAAGAAACAAATTTTATTTAAAAACATGAAAATGAACCCATATATATATAGGAGTGGTATATAAATTATGTTCATGGTGACATTTGGTACATAATAAAAATATTTTAAAACTAAATTAATTCCCATTGGCAATTAATGTTCGTAGTCAATAATGGGCAGAGCAACTAGCCTCACACCATTGGAAGCTCATCAATCCACCTATCCTATAGAAATATTTCGAAATCTAATTGGTTCCTACATTTAGATACTGATGTGAGCACTAAAAGCTGTATCTAATACCAAAGGTGTATATATTAAAATATTACAATCAATAATGAACACGCATTTAGCTTCCCCTTGATTCAGGGTGCAGTTCTTCTTCCAGTGGCCTTGGATTCCACATACAAAACATACTACCAAATTTTCATTACCTTGCATCAGGATCTTCCTCTTCTTGGAGGATCATTTATCATGATATTTTGAATTCTTATGAATCTTGGTCCGCTTTTACTTTTTCTTATTTTTCTTATTCATCATAAGGACCACAAGTTTTTCATTCCCCAAGTCTATATCCACATGTATAATCAAAGTGAGATGTTCTGAAAGAATATTCTCATTATTTCTCATATTTTAATTAATAATAAAATTATATAAGGTATTGGGTAGTGATGAAAGTATGAGATCTATGAAAAACTCATCCATTAATTTAATCTCAAATATTTTTAAGTGTTCAATGTTTCCAATAATATTGAATTCATGAAACCCATTTGGTTCCAACTCTTCAAGATTATTTACAAACAAATCATTGAATATCTTTTATCTCCCTTGTCTCTCCTTCTCTTGATAGAGATCCCAAAGGTGAGGCATCATGCTATATGCGTATATGTCCTCATGTAGCTTCAAAAGCTCATTGGGTAATGATGATAGCATGAAACACTAAAAATCTATAACATCATTCAAATTTTTCTCATAAAGAGAAAAATCCTTGCCAATAGACTCATTTCCAAGAATTTTAGAAATTGGTTCTTTGATCACATACAGTTTCCTTTCATGGAAAAGGATAACACGTAAGCACCTTTTCCACTATTAGAAATTTGTTTCGATGATAAGGTTATCTTTCTCAATTATGGATCATAATGATATGATTAAAGTCATTTTATTTATTTTTCTACAAATAAGATGAGAAAATTTTTTCATACTTTATATGATAAATTTACACAAATAAATAAATGTTATATTTATTAATATTGCACTATTTTATCAAAACCCAAGATCCCTCACCATTGGCATCAGAATATCCTATTTATTGGACATTATAATGGAAAAGATCTATATTCCCCTTATAATTACCCCAACTTTGGTTGGTCAAGCGACTTGAATAGTTTTAGGTAGGCATTCCAAATTCCAACTGCATTAACTCACAATTCCGTGATTTTTTGAGTGAACTCCCCAATCCTGAAATCCTTAAATTGGATTTCTTCAACTAATGCCTCTTAGTTACACCTAGTACTTATTTGAAAGTAAAACCTTGATATGGTCTAAGTTAATTCAACCCAAAACTTCATGTTATAATTCCACAATAATTGAAAGCACCCTGGATTTTTTTGGCCAAACACTTAGAACTATGGTTTAATTTGAACCAAAGTAGTGGAAGGCATTACTGACTTAATATGTATTATTGATGGATTTTATCCTTTTATTAATGAATTTAAAATTATTATCTTCATCATATGATTGTTAATATTAAGTGGATTTACTTAAGTGATTAACCATGTCATAGTTAATATTTACACATAAGACAATTTATTTTATTTCTATCTTGCATTATTTTTAATTCATTAATTAAAGTTATCACATTAAAACATCCATAATGAAATAACCATTCAATTGGAAAGAAATAAAATATTAACGTGGCATGATCATGAGATATTACTAACAGTTATTTTATCTAGATGATGAAAAAATGTCCATCAACCTAGGGGAAAACACCTTGAACCAATAAAGGTTTGTGTTGCATCTTTCCACCTATCTATCTATGTATCTCTCTTGGATTGTTTTTTCCTCAACTCAAAACTTGAACTGAATACACAAGAATGGGAGCTACATCCATTACATATGATTTTAATCACACATAGGTGAGTGAAACAAGGGGTTTACATAAAATAATCTTTGATAACAAAAAACCTTACATAATGAAATGAGAGACAAAACAAAGTCCAAAGATTTAATTTAATAATAAATTAAATAAAACCAATCACATACAAAGGTATTAGTCTAATATCATGATCATCCATTAGCATGAAATGAATTATACATTTAATAAAACTATTATTCAATTCTTAATCATTCTTATTTAAGATAAATCACTCTTAAATAAATTAATTATCCTATTTAATTAATTAATTATTTTATCTTAATAATCAACCAAATTTCTGTGAGATTCTCATCCATCATAATTTTAAACAAATTATATAAATTTATTTAAAATTAACTATTTACATAAATGAACCTTAGAGGAAATATGATGAATATCTATCCAAATCTACCAAACATGTATTATACTCGTATATTGTTTACTCTTATGACATATGGAATACACAATATATCATGTAATTTCATGAAATGTACTAACAACTTAATGATTACGTGAATTAAATTATTTTTTGTCACATGTAATGCTTCAATACATGTAGAGTAATAACTATAATACAAATCAAACATGATATGCATATCTGAACATTATATAGAAATTAATTACACACACAGACACACACACATATTGAAACCTGTCACATGGTGTGTCCTATTAAATTAATGACCACAAATAAGAACATGTAAATAAGTTTTACACAGTATAATAAATTAATTTTAATTGTGTAATTTTGTATAAGTACACAGAGTGTACAAATGAGATACACAGTGTGTACATTTCTCACTGTCTATCAAGGCACGCACCTAGGGACTCAACATGTAAGTTTTTCCTTGAAAAAATTGGAGTACACAACATTTAAAAGGGAAACACGGTGTGTGGTATTCAAGTTCCATGGTCACCAGTCAAGTAGTCCATGTAAATTGATACATGGACCATCTGTGACTACATGACTACACATTGTGTTCATGGGATGCATGTCATGTACTCCAACTGACCTGGTGCCAGGATGTCCTAGTCAACACATGGTGTAAAATTAAATTTACTATGTTTATTCAATGCACACAGTTTGAATTAATTATTGGTGAATTGAACACTAGTACATGATGTGTAGTTATAGTTACATACTGTGTACTCTTGTGTTATCTAGACAGAATACATGACACCTCTAGATGAGTAATTTGATTTTATTCATTTCATAGAATTAATTAATTTTATTAGATCTATGATAAATGAAAGATGAATAACAATATCTCACAATTTGGTTTAAAGAAAAATTAAATGTGAATTCGAAACCAAATGAACAATGAATAAATAAATCAATGATCATTAAATAATTATAAATAAATATGTAACCTCCCTTTGATACCAATTTTTGGTTCCAAGCACAATGGTAGCATGAAATGGGTCATGAAAAACTTTGATTTTCATCATGACCTATGATTAATCAAAGATTTAAATTGATGATGAAAACAATAATCAAAACAATTGAATCAAATGAAATAGAAAAGGGATATAATGTTAGAACTAAGTGAAGTATCATCACATATTAATTATAATTAATTTAATCAATTAAAGAATTACCTTATGATAATTCTTTCATTGTTGATGGATATTAAAATATATCTACATTGTAGCATCATTGTGTTGTAGGAATCAAGAGTAGATTCCCTCTAGATATGATCCACATGTGTTCCACAAATCTATGAACAGTACCATAGGAATCTCTATGTGCTAGCACATAAAATCTTATCTATTGAGTTTTTCACCTTTGATCTCCATAAGAATCACTTCTAAAACATTCTCCTTGATCTCTCTAGACTTGAGAGTGGGAGGTGGAGAGAGATCACACTCCATTATTGGGAGTGTTCTTAGAGAGGGAGCTCTATAGGGCTTAAGATGATACTCTCAAGCTGTCATTGTTCTAAAAAAAATGAATGGCCTCACATTAAAAATAATATAATCGAGTAAATATATTTCTAGGTTTAGAAATAAATAATATAATAAGTTCCCATTATTATTTATTTAATATATTGTGGAAAACCATGTCGATAATAATAATAATATTATTACTTTTCTTCATGCACTTAACTTATGAATTAAAATTAAATATTATTTATTCAAATAACATTCAATATATATTATTTCTCACTAGAACATTAAATTCCGTCTACCATTACTCCAAAATATTTATTAGAACTTGAATAATGAGTATTTTTTTAATAAAAAATATTACTACATTATTCACTAATAAATTAATATTATATTCACTAAAGAAAAAATAAATATTTATTAAATTTTACAATCATGTTATATTCTCTCGAATCATTGGTGATAGAATATATACGATCAAGAAAAAAAGAATAATTATTATACTGTGTGGGGGAATAATATTTAATCAAATTTTTAAATAATAAATAATATTATATTATTTAACTATGATTATTGATACATTTGGTCTGTGACCCTCTATGACGATTTCTCAGTGGCATTAGGTGAAGTAGCCTAAAGTCCAAGGTTAGAATCTAGTAACATTCTAAGGCACCCATAGATAAATAAGTCAATTTCACAATGAAATAATACCTCATATGGATTCTTACTATGTAATATAATCCTTTTATCATGATATCTCTAATCAAGTAGGTTTCATTCTAGTTCCATCAACCTATTTTCTCGATGTTCTTTATTTTACTTTATAGAAATCAAAATTTCCTATAGAATACCATGGCCATGGATTTATTTTTGATATATAATTTCCTTTATAGGGTCTGAGATATCAACTTCTGTTAAGGAACAAAAAGGAAAAATCATTTCTCACTATATTCATTAATGCATTATTACCCTTGACGAACCCTACTTATCCTACCTCACCTTGAGCATATGTCCTCTTGGGTTTCATCAATAAATTGAAGTACACAACTTATAATAATCATTAATAAAAATATTAATTTTGAAAGATCAATACACATGTCTGTAAATTGGAATATCTAATGACACATATAAATGTGGATTTCCTATTGGAGGGTATTGTTCTCATAATATCTGATAGTAGATATTACAAAGGGAATACATCATGGGAAGTTGTCTCAATGTACTATGAGTCTCCACCCATGAAAACCTATATCATTTTCCCCTCAATTGATATCATCCTACTATAGAACATATATTTAAGAATAGTGTAATAACACTTATAAGTTCTAATAATAGTTAGGAAATGCTATGAACTTTTAGTGTACCAGCTACTCTTAGGATATTATCTCATACTATGTTACATAGAAGAAGAATCATGATGTGATAAGTATTTTATTAATATTCAAAATTATAAATAGAAGTAATCATAAAGCACACATAAGTTTGTTCTAGGGAACAAAATCAAACAAGGGGGAATGCTATGGGAGAAGGGGTCACTTGGGGGATCACATGAGCATGGGGTAATAATAATGGGGATTTTAGGCCTTACAATTCAGGGAGGAAAAAAATCATAAATTCAAAAAAATTAAATTTGGATGACCTTCATAGTTTAGATGCACTATTTATTAAATTATGAACCAACCATGAAAAGGTTATTTGAAACTAAAAATAATGCCACATGATTTACAATGGGTATACCACACAATTTGAAAAACCATATGAAGATTGTTCAAAATCACATTCTCCAATTACAGACCCAAACAAATGGTTTCCACATCATTTCTACTACTATATGGGTTAACCCTAAGACATCCAAAAGTGCCCAAAAATTAACAAAACTTAAAAATTACTCAAATAAATATTAAATAAACCCAAATAATATAAAATAAGCTCTATAATGACATGTAAGGTTCTACAAACCATCAAATTTGATACCACTTGTTAGTCCCAAACAAGATTTATACTCTAAAAGGGAGGTAAATCAGGGTATCTCAATTTAAATATTATTTATTACAAATGATCTTGTACCAATTTTAATATGGGATATTCTATATTCTTATCAATTCCTAAAAAATGGTATGAAATAATGAAATCCAAAAATATACATACACAAATGATTTTACTTGGTTTTCCAATATGGGATAATCTAAGGAGAATGCATAATAATGCGACTATGCACCTGAATCACTAATGCTCACTACTTTTTAGTTACATTTTTTGGAGTTGTTACATCGACCCTTCTAGTTTATAACCAAAACACATAAAATCTCACTTCTTCCTTATAGAATGGAACACAGTACACCTCTTATAACTATCTTCTCCCCCATGAAATAAGAATATTGTTACAAGAAAGGTGGTGTTTCAATATACTATACTTCTTTGGTTTAAATAACTCCACAAAAAATTTACATCAACAAAGTCTCTTGGATCACATTCTTAATTTTCATTTTTTTCCATTGACTATATAAAATTCATCTTCTTTACTTCTCTTAAAATGAAAATCCAACCCCAATTTTTCTATCTATTCTATTCCTGAATATAGGAATGTTGTTGTATTCACTCTAGTTTATTTTCTATAAATTATAAAAATTTATTATATGCGATTTAAAAACCTTCTCTAAATATATTTTTATGTATTTTTGAAATATTCCATAAATATTTTTCTCCAAAAATATCTCCAAACCTTTTAAATGATAAATCATTTTAAAATAGGATAGTTCAACTTACTTCTTTCCATATTGGGAAAAAGGTTCTACCAAATAAAAAAACATTGATCTTAAAAAACAAGACCCATTAACACAAACTACATCCATTATCTCATAATAAATCATGTATTTAAGAATACAAGCATCAAATAAATACACCAATATCCATATAACCACTTTTGTTACCCATGTTGTGGTGTGCTTGGTCAAATTTAGATCTACAAAATCATCCAAAATATCCCTAAAAATAATCCAAATATTATGAGTTGAATCTACCTTCAATCATGGTTTTATTTCCTCCACTCAAAAATAGACATTTAATTTATCATATTTTGTGACTGATAAGATATACGTAAAACTATTGGTTGAATATTTATAGAAAATCCACAAAGGGATGACTCATATGAAACATTGGAAGACTTATATACAACCCTCGATGATTCATATGGAGATGAATAATAACTTTTATATAGAAAAATGAATCCTACACACATCATTGTAACTCATACATAGGTGTTGACCACTTGTACAAAGAACTAATGACTCATATGTAGATTTGATGACACATAAAAACTTTAGAGATGAATCACATGATCCATATAGAATGAATCATACATAATCATGATCACTCATACATTGGTTTCCTATTTTTTTCCAAATTTTAAAATCCCAATCATGAAGAATAATATGTTTCTCTAACAAATGACTCATCCACACTTAAATGGACAACATATGAATCATACACAATAAAGAATTTACCAAATGTTCAAATTCTACTTGATTTGTTTTATAAAATTGATCTAAAACACCTCCAAATATCTTCCAACCATTAATATATAGAGTTAGTATTCTGAAATATTTTATATTTGAGATTCCTTCCACTTTTGTGTTAATAAAAACAACCAAAAAATCACTCCAATGGAATTTTTTCCAATATTGGCATTATGCCTTATTTTTTAGTAGAGTTGGGAATATAATTTTACAATAATGAACCCATATTCTAGTGTGAAAAAGGAACTTAGGAGAGTTAATTTCAATCAAAATATTCGGTTTTAATCATTCAGTTTGATAAACCTTTTACCCTATTTATCAAAGGTCAACATTGGTGAAGTTCCTCGGTTTGGATGGACCACTGGGGGGAGGGGGGTGAATAAGTAGTATTTTTTTTATAAATTATTCATATTTTGAATTAAATATCTTGAATCTGTTAGAGTTCTTGATTGATTCAATATAATCTCACAACCTTACCACACGTGTAGTGGTAATGAAAGAGAGAAAAAACATGTGTTGATAAGGTTCAACATAAAATCCAACTCCATTCTGTGTTTCTTAGACACCCAAACATGGATTCTCCACTATAAACACAAATGGATACAAAAAATTGGAAACCCTAGTTATAATACTCTAAAAATTGGTTAGACATCCCAATTTTAATTCTCTATTGATTAGTTAGAAATCCCAATCACAAGCCTACAAAAAATTGTTAGACACTCTGATCACAAGATTATTCTTCAACTTGACCCACTTTTAGAAAATTCTCTTCATGTTACTAGATTCTTCTATTCCACTTGTGATTTGACCTTCTTCCATGAACATACTGGATCAACTGGTCTGCTCATATAAGAAACTCCAAGATCTTCAATTATTGATTGGAATAGATCTATTGGTACTGAAAATCTCTATAGATCACGATTGATCTAGTTTTTCTTAGTATTCTAAAATACTTGGGGGTATTAACAGAACAATGGCTCTTGATATTGACATCTTCTATTTCATTGAAAATTTATTGTATCAAGATCTTTGTATTTTCATAATTATTTCAAGTGTTGAGAATATTCTTCATTTCATGAAGACTCTTTTTATATTAAAAAAAATTCATCATGAATATTATTTTTATTTATTCTAGGGTATTATTTCATATTTAATATCCAATAATTCTTACCATGCTCCCCTTATTTTATTCCATTCATCAAATATACAGGTTTTTTCTATTTTAAATCATAAGAAAACCCGACCATTTATTTTCAGGTGAAATTTTGAATAATTGAAATATTAACCTCTCCTCATTTAAATCACCATAAGACTTGAGTGTTTATTATATACATCTTATATTTACAAATCACATACTTAACTTCCTTGCTAATTTTAAATATCTCTAAGATTTTTCCACATACACCTATGCATAGAGACATGAGAGTTTTTTATGTAATAGAGAGCTCACTGATCACTATGCACTATAACATGGAACCTATAGAAACCTTAGAAATTTTCAACATAAGATTAAAATAATGACCCTTAAGTTAATGACCTTCACCCTTACACATAATCTTCTCAGGGTTGATTTACATGAATGCACCAGTGAACTTTGATGTGTATCTCTCTTGTGATATCCTCAATCACATTAAGTATGGTGCTCTAATATACACCCAATCATGAATGAAAATATTTCATAACTATAGGATACTAACAAGAAGACATGAACCAATATATATTATGAGGTATCATCGTATGGAAAATTGTCTGACCATACAACACTCATGGTCGATCCGTCTCACTTTATATATTTTTTTTACCTACTGTGTCTCCCACGGTAAATTTTATCTTTGCATGGCATGTAAAATTTGACATGGAATCTTGTATGACTCATGTTTTATCACATTATTCACTCATTATCACAACATTCACCTCATATTTCCTTCCATTAATTTTGAATAAAATAATATTCATTTAATCAATCATAATTTTTTAATCTTGAAGAATAGATCACCTTTCAATGATTGAATAATAATCGATCATTAGAAATGAATTTTGGAACCTCATAAAACCTTTATGAATCTTTTTTTACCCTTACTTATCCTTCACAACTATCATATTAACTTTATATAGATAGTGAAACACTTAGATGTACCTCACATATCTATCATAAACCTTTACACACCTTACTAAAATCTTAATTTACCTTTATGTAACTTTGGACTAACCTTAGATAGGTATTATTATAGTGAACCAAGCCTTTTACACTTATTATTCCATTATTTTTAACATAATAGTCCAATAATTATAACCCAAAGATTTTGAGACCTAGTCTCTTTAGAAGAAACAATTCATAATACATCAAAGTGAGACTATAATAATTTTTTATTTTATTTTCCATAATGAGATCTTAAATTATTTCGATCTTCTAGGCCTTATGAGATAAAATAGGGAATACATAGACAAAAGGGGTGATCTAAAAATCCCAGTAAGAGAACAAACATAAAAAAGAATCAAACCTTGTGATATAAAAGTATAACATGATATCATATAAGGGAAGGATCAAGAGTAATCAAACAGGATAATAAAATAAAGAACATGGTATCATAAGATCATGAAATCCTAGTAAGTGTTGAAGAAATATATAAAATTAAATAAATATGATTCAAGGATAACTTCCCTAACAATATTAGATGGTGGAAAAAGAATGATAATGGATTAGGTTTACTCTCTAATCCAATACATGATACCATATGAGACTAATGATTTACCCAATGCATTGGAGAACTATATGGGCACACCCATCATAACATGTTCAGGATTTTTTTGTGCCATAAAAAGGAAATCAATCATAAGGTATAAACTTAAGAATTATCTATGGAGATAAAATAGGTTTCATAATCTTGTCTCATATCGTAATAAAAGGAAGCTTCATAATGAAGTAATTTTAAAGATGAACATAAGGAATGTATTACCCCATAATGTAAGGGATAATAACCTAGGTATATATGTGAGATATATATACACATAATTTAGAATAAATCCATAACATAATGTTTATCATCATTAATGAAAATCTATTTAAAATATTATATGGAATATTTCTTAGAAAAAAAACCCTTTTTTAGTGTGAAATAAATTCTTCAAAATCTAAAAATTTCCAAAATAATATAGGAAAATTTTTATTTAAAAATAACCATGGAAAATCATAAATTAATCTTCAAATAATTGAGTGGTGATGATTGTGGGTAATTCCTTACATTCCATATAAATTAAAAAAACAATCCTTTAACACTATTATAAAAAGGTTGAAAATCCCCTCATTCAAAAAATGATAAGAATATTCCTTACAAACCATTTAAAAAAAATCAAACATTGATAAAAATGTCATGATCCCTCCCTTCAAAGTTGCTATAATGAAGAAAGATAGACAACGAACCCCATGTACCACATCCAGTTTCCCTTGAGTTTTAAACTAGCAATGCTGGTATAAAAATATCACTGTATGGGAGGAATTACCCTCTATAAATGAAACATGATTGGAAGATAGGATAAAAAAACACCACAAAACTTCATCAAATAATATAAAGGTAAACCAAAAACCATCCCACAATGCATAAATTAAGTGAATTGATACATAAAAAAGTATCCAATATAAATTACTAAAATAAAAGTCTACAATAGAGACTCAATAATAGCTCCAAACCCAAGTAAAAAATGAATAGATCGATCAAAAAAGTACATCTAGAAATATGAAAACAATTTATTTATGTAGGGTGATCATATCAGGTATACTTGGTAGGGAAATGACTATGGTATCAAGTGAACATGTGACAAAAACATGCTATTCTCCAATGAAAAAACAGGTAAACCAAGAAGAACCTATACATAACTAACCAGAACCCAGCCTCACCATGGTCCGCTCAACAAAATTTTCAATCAATATAATAATATATCATTGATATAATTACAATTCAAAGAACCCCACTACCACTTCCCCACTTATTTTCTAGTCTCACGCCCCAACATTGAACATCCTGTTCTCCCATACCTTCTATACATATAAAATCAAATCACATCAAATCTCACCCAAAGACACATGGTCCATATCTGATGTGGGTTGGGATGAATCCCTACCTACCCAACCCTGGAATAGACTAGCATCATGTTCTAGCATCAGGCATCACCATACCATGTCTCACCCAAATACATCTATTCCATCACATCTCATTTTGCTCAAGGCACTTGGGCCATCACACCATATCTATTGACATAACCAGAGAACTAGAGTATCATGAATGCCAAGTAAATAGACCACATACCCTACTCCTACCATGAATAAACCCACCACATATCACATCACATCATTGAATCATCATATCACATCTCACATGAAAAAACCTAGGCTAACAATGTTGGGTAATCTCTAACACCAAACCATATTATCACTGCTGCTGAAGGAAGGAAAGGGAAGAGGGGGTAGGTAGCCATCCATGTCACTACCCTCCTGGATGTAGAAAAAACAACCAAAACCAAAAACCTCTAAGAATTGGTAAGGTTATCCAACTCGAGTGGGGAACATATAGAAATAACATAAACAGACATGGAATATAGATAACAAAAAACACCTAAACTATGGGTTCACATCAACATAACTAGAAAACACCACATCATCACTTCTATACCACACACCAACTATCACAATCACTACCACCACTATATGGAACACATTAAAAAACTTCCACAAAAGACACACAATATTTCCACTTTTAGTTATAGGTTCCACCACTTTTATTTATTTAGCTAATCCATTTCACATTACACAACCCTTTTTTCATTCAATTAATTTAATACATTACAACACATAAACTATCATCCCATTATTTTTAATTTACCAACACATGTTATTTCATTTCGACACCATAAATTATTCCATGTCTAATCGAGGAACTAACACAACCACATCGCACAACAACTCACCCATCTCACACAACCACTACCACAACACCACACATCCACCATTGTCACTACACCACACCAACCAAACCATCTCACAACAACAAACACATGTATAACATCCCAACCACATATCACAACACAACTGACACACACAACAATCACATATCACCACCACACAACATCTCTATTGCACACTACAACCACTGCACACCATAACCTAACATTGCAACCTCTATGCATCCGCACCACATTGTACAAATACCCCCATCACATCCATGAAAACTAATCAAATTACATCATATAACCATTCCAAAAAATCCCATCCAGTCACCTTGATTACCTCACAACACCCAAAACCATACAGGGAAACAAAATTAACACAAACACACAACAACAAAACATTCAGACTTCTACAAATTATTCAAAGGTTTTCATTACTTTAATTCCTTAATTTAGAATGGGAATTGTCTCACAAAATAGATTCTGTGGGAAACCAATTTATTATCCAGATATACGTTCTTTGTCCTTTTAATTTAGTGTGTGATCACACACAAAAATAACAAGGGTCTCAAAACATATCATCTACAGTGAAAAAAGGTTTCCAAAAGCTGTTATTTTCAGTATTGGAAACAAGAATGCACAATATCATCAAAAATATATATCAAAGTAGTAAATCATTCAATATCTACCCATACCCATCAATTTCAATTATACAATTTTTTTATATTTTTTACCAACCCTTATTATCCACTCGATAGAAAGAAAAATCAGGCAATCCCTACACATAGTATGTAAAAAAGAGAGAATGAGGACCCCTAACTCAAATAAGATTTATGATATCACTATACACCATGGAAAAAAGAAGAAAAACCCTCAAATCATATCCAAATAGGGGTAACCATAGATAAACCTAAACTATATAAAGGGATCATCAAAATTAAGCTTCACACATACCCAGATCACAATACACCATCACAATGAAACCCCAAATGATGAACATAAAGAAAACCACAAGAAAGAGAGAATAAATAACTGCATATCACAAATGAAAAACAACAAGAACCTAAGAATCAAGGTGAGAAATTATAGGAACTGAGAGAGAAAATGAGTGGCTGAATAAAAATAAATTCGGTCGAACAAGACTTATAAACAACCTTCAAATCACCCCCTTTATGATGTAAATTAAAATTTTATGCCATAAATTCATCAAGCCTATATAAATTACGTCATAAAACCACTTATTTGGATATAAAACCCTTGAAACCTCAAACTACATAAAAAATGGCATATAGGTCTTAATTAACTTTTCCATAAGTCCCACTTTTATGGAATAAAACCATTTAACGTGGTATCCTATCTATGCACACAAACTATAAGCCACTGGCTTAAAAATCTATAAAACATAGACTTATGCTACAAACTCCTATTTTAAAACATAATTTTTTTACTATAGTTATGATGTAGATCCAACTCCACAAAACCTCCTCTCACCTCCTCCAAACAACTCTGACATCCCCAAAATAAAAATTTTATGGGTCAAGAATGCATGGATCATTACATTAGATTCCCCTAAAATGATTCTTGTACATGAAAATCAAAAATCAAAATCAAATAAGTAAATGGTATAAACAACAACTCGGTGAGATACCTCTCAAGGTTCTCATTACATATCAACAATACCACAAGCCAAACACACTCAATCGAGGTACCCAAAAAAAATCCCAGGTAACCACATCACCACACAACCACATCACAACCTCCCATCGAAAACAACACCACACATTTGGTACCAACAAAATCCATCTTCTTTCCACACATCCATATCATCGTACAACCATTTCAGCCTCCACATAGCCCAAAACAACCATTTCCACAGCCAAAACCCAACATTAACCCAAGGAAATAAATAAGGGAATTCCATCTTTCATGTAAAGATTTTATCTACTTTGGGTGGCACTGACTCACCCACACAATTTTAATCATTTCATAGTATAATATATCTTGATTAGGATACATGTCCTCCCCTTTTCACATGTTGTAATATTTATCACACATCACAACATTAAGTAAAAGTAGTGTGTCTCATAAAATAGAAATATCCAAACATCATATCATCCATTAAAAACCAACAAAAGTAAAGTAAAAAATTAAAATAACTTGGGTACTAGGAATGCATCTGTATATATCACTCCCAAGTAATCTTCTCTAGTACACCATTCCTCTACAACATGTGAACCAAGGGAATGGTTCATCTATGAATCAATCTCTCTTGATGATCCTAGATCTTTACTGGTCACTTCACGAATGCCACATCATACTCAATATCCAAATCTCTCCAGTTAATAATGTGGGAGTCATCATTAAGATACCGATGATGCTAAGACCTGTAGAATAAATTTTTTAATCCTCTTTAACTATAGTGCCAATGGAAACTGACACCACACCTCACCAACACACCCCAACACCTCAAAGGTCCAAAAAAAACTAGCGATAAAGCTTACTTCCTCTACCAAACCTTAGCTTCCCTCATTGATGAGAGACTCTCAAGAACACATGGTCTTAAAACTCAAACTCTAGGACCTTTACTATGATCAACATAGGACTTATGAAAATAATTTTCTACCCTCATCTTCTCTTGAACCAATTGGATTTTCTCGATCATTCTCTTCACCATAATTGGACCAAGAACTTCTAACTCCCCAAACATCATCCAACCCAATAGAGAACGACATGGATTCCAATACAATTATTTAAATGGGGACATACCAGTGGATGAGTGATAGTTTTTGTTGTATGAAAAATCATATAAAGGAATGTTCATTACCCACAATCCCCCAATATCCAAGCAGTAAGCTCACAACATATCCTCTAATATATAGATGGTCTATTTTGTCTGTCCATATGTCTGAGGGTGGAAATAAGTTTTAAGGAAAAAACATGTGTTGAAATTAGGGTTAAATCCCCTAAAAAATCATGAGGTAAAATGAGTATCCTAATCAAATATGATTTTCCTTTGTACCCCATGAATCCTGACCACATTTTCCATGTACCTCATCACAAAAACATCCATGACACTCAACCCACGAATAGTTAGGAAATGAGATGACTTCATCAATCAATCCACTATCACACAAAATGCTTCCCAAACTCCCTTGGATCGAGGTAATCTTGTGATTATGTTCACCAATATTTCCCCCAATTTTTACTTAGGAACATATAAGGAATACAACAAACCTCCAAGAACATGGTGCTCCACTTTCACCTACCAAAAAACTAGACACCTCACCACAAACACTACCACCAACCATTCCATCCCTAACTGCCAATGATGCCTCCTCAAACCACGATATATCTTGGTCACAATAAGATGTACTGCTAAAGTCAATTTGTGAAACTTATGGAAAACTCTCTCACACATCGCCTATGGAATGAACAACCTATTTTGGAACAATATTCAGTTTTGGCCATCCCTTAGGGGCATCATTATAGACAATGTAATCCTGAAACACCTCCACATATAAGTCTCCCCACCAATTCTAATATACCTACCGCATCAAAGATGACTCCATAGTTATCTAATAAAGAAAACCATGGACACTTATCTCCCTAAAGTCAATATGAATTATTGAAAGCTCCTCCATACCTTCCTAAATGTCACTAGACTCTCGAAGCATGTCTCATTGGGACTTATGACATAATGAATTGGCAATCACATTTCACTTTTAAGAGGTGTAATATATCTCAAAATATTAATCCTAAAGAACTATATCCACATCCAATAGTGTAGATTCATATTTCATTGAGAGAAAACATATTTGAGTCTCTCGTGGTCTATGAAAACAACAAAGAATGAACCTATAAGGTAATGTCACTACAAATTTAGTAAAAATATTATCCCTGACAACTCCAGATCATGGGTAGAATAGTTATGATCATAGAGACATAACTTATAGACCCATAATATATCACTACCATCTTCTTCATTAACACAAATCCCAATACTATATAGTAAGAATCATAAAAGATCTCAAACAACACACAATCCTTAGGAAACTGAAGCACTGGAGCACTAAACAACTTCTCTTTCATCTAACTGAATGTTACTTAGAACAAATCACCTAAAACAATCTTGTTCCTTCTTGGTCAATGTCATTAAAGTTGTTAAAAATGGAGAGAAATTTGGTAAAAACCTTTGATAATAGCTTATGATACCAAGGAAACTACAAACCTCCCCCACATTATTGGGTGATTCCCAAGAAAAAACTACCTTGATCATAGATAGGTCAATTGACACACCCTACTAGGACACAAAATGTACTAGGAAACACACCAATCACATCCAAAAACCACTCTAATAATTTTTTTATAGAGTTGGTGGTATCAAAGGATCTGAAAAATAGATCTGAGATACTCAACATACTTCTACCATGACCTCGAGTGGAGAAAGATATTATCGATGAATGTGATGAATAATTGGTCCAAGAACTCATGGAACACATAATTAATAAGCCCTATAAACAGGTATCATGTGTTTATAACACTGAACAACATGAAAAATTGATGTTCCTATACCTGAACTTGAAGGAATTCTTCATAATATCCTCATCCTTCACCATCAACTAGTGATGTATATACTATAGATCAATCACCAAAAACTAAATAGCTCCACTCATCTGTTCTAAAGGATGTTCTATCCTTAGAAGAGGGTAATGGTTCTTGACCTTCACCTAATTCGACCTCCGATAGTCTATAAATAACCTCATACTACCATCCGCCTTCATAGAGGACAACACTATAGCACCCTGTGGTGAAACACTAGGTCAGATAAAACCCCTCTACATCAGATCATCCACCTAAAACCTCAAATATCACATCTCTTTAGTCACCGTATGATAGGGATCCATCGAAATCATACACGTTCCTAGATGAAACTCTATCTCAAACTCGACTCCATTTTAAGGGGGGTAGTGTCATAACCTCTTTAGTGAAAATGTATAATTACTCCTCCACAACTCTTATAACATCCCATACCCAAGATTCCATGGATATATCTTCTAATTGAGACAAAATAGGCTCTACTTGCCTAGAAACCATTAGATAACCTCGCTCACCAACAAACAATACTCGCTAGATCTACACATCGAAAAAAAACTTTACTCTACAAATATTCGATGATTGTCCAAACAACATACAGATAATCCATTCCAAGTATAAAATTGTATAGTTGCATCTACAATAAGAATAAGTCTCCCACTGACTGGTGTTGCCCCATCACCGGTCAACATCCCCAACTCATATCAAACAACGAATCCTATCCTCTAACTAGTGTGGATGAAACTAGGGGAACTGGAATCCTCTACATTTATATTCCCAAAGAATATACCAAAGGGGGGAAAAGGAGTTAAGGGATCCCAAATAAAAAAAATCACACACAAGGTCAGATGATAAAATAATTATACCTCAAACAACTCTTATATTTTCCAGCATCGATTCCTCTAACACATGAATCTAAATATGACCAAATACTATACCTCTATGCTTTCATACCTCATGAAAAAACTCTACCTTAGGTCCCCATGGAATAGGACTATCACATTGTTTCCCTCTTCCAACACCATCTACCCTTGAATGTTGAACAAGCACCAATAGTCCCTTCCATTGAAACTATATCCGAGGAAATTGTTGATATGGTCAAAAATGGGCCTGAATGCCCATCTAAAATTTGCCTCCCTTAATAGTCAAGCACTGATCTTGGTGGTTACCATGTCCTCTATATCCATAATAGAAGAATGGGAAGCCTCTGGAAGGATATCAGAATCAACCTACCCAGAAGAATGGGAGGAGATCTATTGCGAATTATTCCCCACTAATCAGAACCCTAATCGCCTAAACACCCATGGACCACTACCTAAATCCATTATCCTTGAGATGTCCTGATAGCCACTCTCTCAAGGTTTAACTTCCAAATAAGGAATCCTCTTGATAAAATTATCATTTTTGTGTACCTTAAGATATGTTGGGAGCTTAAACGGTGTGATCACATACTTGATCACTATATGCAAAACCTCTCCAAGATTCTATGCTCTATAGTCCTAATCTAGGAATAAATATGGAGAAAAGTGTAGGATTTCATTAAACCAGATCTCATGATACCACACTCTCAAACTCCCCTACTGAATGGATAGTAGCTTATGCCTCTTGTATGCCCTCATTGTAGACAATAGAAACTCCACCCAAAACTCCATATAAAAGTATGACAAAATGACATTTTCCTCCTTGTGATCACCAAGAAACAACGTACACCACTATATCATAGCTCCCTTTATCCGAATAATCACTTATAACACCCTAAAATTATTCCATGCTCAAATCAGACCAAAAGAGATCTCAAGATTCTCTCACCAGTGCTCTGTCTCTATATCTAAGATACTCCCCTTGTACTTTACCAAACTCTTTCACTAAAAGGAATGAAAATACCACTTCCAAATCTCATCCTCCTCTATTAGTTCAACCATCTGATGATTGATCAGATTAACATGTTGGGCCTCAACTACCTGAGCTACTTAAAGATGAAAAATAGGATTCTTTATAGAAAATTATGGGGAACATCCTAAGCCCAGTAGTATGGAATTTTTTAAAAAATTGTTTATTTATTTTATTTTATTTTTCCCACAAAAACTCAATTCAGATATGAAAACAATCAATAATTTTTCATATACCTATACTAAGTCTCTAGAATATAAACATGTCTACATAAATTGGTCATTAAATAAGCATGTAGTATATGAAATGGATCACAAGGGACCCTATAATCCCAAGTCCTAGCTGGTATCCCTAGACTATGTTATACACCAATATCAACTGGAAATGCTACCTTGACATCCTATGAAATACTTACAATGCCTAAATCTAAAATACATTCTATCTCTCAGCCATTAGTCCCTGATACCACTCTATCATAACCCCTCCCTCTAAATATGCCACAATGAAGGAATAGAGATAATGAACCCCCAAGATCCACCACTAGTAGTCCCCGGGTTAGGAACTAACACTGATGGGTGTAAAAGTATCATTGTTTGGGAGGAATTACCCTCTATAAATGAAGAAAGATCATGAGATAGTATAAACAAATTCCAAGAAAATCTATCAGATAATATAAAGGTAATCAAAAAATAATCACAGCAATACAAAAACAATAGTGTGATTAGAGGGGGTTATAAACCCCACTAAATACTTTAGCAAAAATTATACAAAACCATTTCTAATGTGGTCACCCACTCCTATTAGTGGTATATTTTTGTAAGCATATATATGTTTTAGAAAAACTAGAGGTAGTTATTTTATAGGGGTTTTAAACCCATTCTAATATATTTTTTTAAATTATTTATAACTGCAACTAACATATGTCATTTTTTTATTAAAAAATGACTGATAATTAGGGGTGATTCTAACCCCCCTAATTGTTTTATTTATAAAAAATATATAAAAAATAAAAAGACCACTTGTAATTTGGGATGGTTGTGAACTGACCCAAATTAAAGCATTTATTTGTTTATAAAAGAAATTAAAATCACTACACCAATCTATTTCCACATAACCAGATGACTCCTCACACCCTCTCATACACACCCAGGGTCCTCACAAGTCTACTTACCCTTGAATACCTCACTCGTACACCCTATGGTTCTTTATGAACTTCCCTTACCCATGTTATGTGAAGATATATTTAAGTCTAGTTGGGTTTTGAGCCCATGCTACATGGAACCATTACAAACACTCTTCCACTATAAAATTATAATTTATGATATATATATATATAAACAGGTTTTTATTTATATAAATTAAGAAATTTATATAAATAAATTTAATTTGTTTATTTAAATATATAACTTTATATAAAAATTTATATATACATTAATGTATTTATAGCTATATTATGTGTACATTTATATTATATAAATTCATGTTATATATGTTGTGTTGGAATGACTAAGATGAAGATACAATAGGGGTGAATTGTGACCTTTTGAAAATCATTAAAAATTTGTAACATCCCTCTTAAAATGAATCCATCCATTCCTTCTCTCTTAAATGTGAGCGAGAAATAAAAATAAATAAAAAAAAGAAAACAATGATTTATAGTGTTTTGGGACATAAAAATCAACTATTCTACTCCACCAATTCTCTAATCCTTGAGCTTGGTGATTTCACTAGAAAGTAATTTTTCTAGGGACCTCTACAAGTGAGTGTGGATAGGTGAAACCTTACACCCTGTATTTTACTGGACCTTCTGGTGCCTTTACAGAGAACCCAAATATCCACAGATTAGAACAAGAAGATTAAACCCCACTAATAATAAGTACATGTAGTAAATAATTCAATAGGAAATAAATGATAAGAAGTCTTTTGAATACTGGTTCATCTCACAACTTCAATGGAAACTGAAAGATGTAGATGATCATTAATAAAGCACAATAGTAGCAAAATATTCTTCAATGACATGCAGACATATTCTTTTTTTTTTAAAACAACAAATAATATTTTTCTTCTTTGATGTAGGTTGCCTTGTTCTACTTATTCTTCACATGGTGATAGATTAATATATATAAAATGTATTTAAATTATATCTTCAAAATATAGAATAATAGAATGAATAATTTTTAGCGCTTTATTTTCATAAGTGTTTTCATGTCTCCACCCTTCTGCGTATATTTCTTTTCCCGTGAGAGGGATATATATATATATATAACAAATAAATTTTCAGTAGTTACAATTCTCAACTTCCTTTAAATATTGAAAATAAATACATCAAATATATTTCATAAATATCTCTATAAAAATCGCAGCACTATTTCCTCTTTATTTCTATAGAATAAATCTATAATAATTGCATTCGAAATAATTTGAATAATTCCTCCAATACTATCTCTAGAAAATATATAGCATTAAATGATACTTTGAAAAATATTTAAATTATATTAAAACCTTCCTTCAAAATAGATGAAATAATCCCTTAAAGCTAGCTGCAACATCTATATGTAAATTCAAATATTTTAATTTTAATAACTTTTTGTCTTCTGCCTTATTAAAAAAATGACATTAGAAAAATTAAATTATTTTTCTCTCTAAATACTGAACCAAATACTTCATAATTAGTCCGATCAATATATATGGATTTAATAATAATTTATCCAACTGATAATCCTCTGAAATAATTCTAGATAATAATGCAGTAACATTAAATACCACGAAATAAGTAAAATAGAGTACCGTAATCTGTTTAAACTCCATGATCCTATTTCTGAATACTTCACCATTTAATTATTTATTTTTGATAAACTGATACATACTATTGTCCACATATGCAGAGATATTCTATCAGGTTATGTATCTTCATAAGGTATTCTCCAACATTGTTCAAGTATCACCTCGAGGCATGAACACTTGTTTTAACTTAATCATATAATCATGGAGAAGAATTGTTGTGCGGTATGTGTTGTATCATTCTAAACCTATGGTCATATATACACGGTGTTTTATGAAGCATATAGAATTCATGCCCAAGATCATTTTCATCACTACACTCATATTAATCAATCATACATGATTTCACTAAATTCTCCTTCCCTATGTGCAATATTCAAAAACATGTATACAGTTCATGTAAGGCATAATATTTCTCTACTTCTGTTTAAGAAACACCACTCAACATGGGATCTTGTATAACTATGATATTTTATTTAGTGAAATTCCACATGATGGATAATACCTCCTTTTATTTCCCTCCAGGAGATTGTGTATGCATGACATACACTCTTCTTCAATTCCCAATTCATGCCGTGAACAACAATGGAGTTCTCTAGAGGATGCAACATTTTAGTAATGAAGATATTTACAATATGTTTGATGATATTGGGTTTCCATTTAAAAAATATAATTTAGATTTAAATGTCTATTTTTATAGCACATAAAAAACTATTATTTCATCATATAATATGCTACACATGTGATGAAGATTTCATCCAACATTTTAGATCCTTCAAGCTTCATGTGGTAGTAGTATTGGCCACCTCATGTTTATATCCAAATCCATAATGGAAATTTATGGATAATCATTGGTAACATAGGGTTTCCTAACCATAAATTCATTTAAACATGTGGTTATTTAACTATACGTTTTCTAAATGTATCGTAGGGATCAAATGTAGTGTATAGATAAAACCTACTAAAATCTAAACAATTTATAAACTCCAAATTCATTGAATTTTTAGAACCACTTAAAATTAGAGTCATCATTCAGCCTAGAAGATATATATATTTTTGAAATATTAATATATTTCTAACTAATCAAGAATCACATCAATCTGACATCCATAGATCCTAATATCTTTGAAAAATAGAAGCAATAAAACTCTAGAAAAACTGAAGATCAAAAATAGTGTTAAAAAACATCATATAATTTATTGACCATCAAAACGAACTTTTCAGCCTTCAATGTAAGATACCTAATTCTAGATAATCATCTTTTATTTCCATCTCACTAGGTTTTGAGTGATTCTGATATTTGTGGCGCTTGAAATAAATTAAAAAAAAATCTTTTCAAATATTTACACTGTATAGTCTCTAAACTATTAAAACAAATTCAATGTTTTTTAGAGCACCAAAAAATATATTCATACTTCCTCATAAACCAATGAAATTTAGATAAATCTATCTTATAACATACTAGATAAGACTCACACAAATTCATACACTATATCTTGACATTTCATAATATTTTCAAGGTAAATTTTAGATGAAAACTGTAAATTCACTAAAATAATTATAACATATTTGGATATTTTTTGCACCTTCAAATCAACTAAATTGGATTTCAACATAAAGACATAAAATGAAGATAATATTATTAACTTTCCAATAGAATATATATCATAAGAACACAATCAATATTTATTCTAATGTAAACTAAATACAGGGACATACTAAATATGAATCCACTTAAAAATATTTATTAGAAAATAAAGAATTATGGGTTAAATTAATTTTCAAAACCAAATAAAGATAATAATTAAAAGGATCCTATCAACATTTTCCCTCTGTATTTTTATAATTTAAAAAACCTAACTACCTCCCAACTTTCTCTCCCCCTTTTTCAAAGTATGAAAAAGATTATTTATTAATAATATAAAATAAAAAAATATATTCATCCCATTTTATAATGAATATAAATTCAAAATTTAAGCAGTAGTATAAAAAATATTTAAAATTTGAAAAAAAATATTCCCCTTTCTAGAATATAAAAAATATGAGTTATTGGGAATGATATGAAAAGTATATTCTGAATACATGTTGCAATATATACCCCCATTAATTTATACTTCCTTTAAAAAGATAAAAATATATAATCAAGAAGCCCTTAAAACATATTAAATTTTATTCAATAAATAATAAGTGTTATTAATGAATTAAATTTTTTTATTAAACCATTTAATTCATTCCATAATAATAAAATATTTAAACACATGATAAATATTTAAAATTACCCCCTAAGACATTTCATAATTATAAAACAAATTCAAGGAATTAAATAAAATATTTTCAAGTAATTTTAAGTGAAATATCTTCAATAAATTTTAAAGTAATGGTTTTTCAAAGAATCTAAAACAAATTAATTCCAAAAAATTTAAAATAAAGGATTTTAAATAATTTAAAATAAATAATTTATAAATAATTTAAATAAATTATTTCAATGAATTTAAAATAGTGTATTTTCATGCATGTCATAAATGAAAAAAACATCTTTTTTC
Source organism: Viscum album (assembly GCA_963277665.1). Classification (NCBI taxonomy): domain Eukaryota; kingdom Viridiplantae; phylum Streptophyta; class Magnoliopsida; order Santalales; family Viscaceae; genus Viscum; species Viscum album. The sequence goes on along the minus strand of OY728126.1, from coordinate 273,900,752 downwards.
TAGTAAAACATTTTTTTTACTTACAGAAAATAAAATATTATTTTATCACATGTAATTGATTTAAATACGAATACATTAAAAACCATTATTACAAGTAAAATTACATTTTATATAAAATCATAAGAGTTTGTTTGATGATAATTGGTTAATAAAATAATCCAATGAATTAATTCATAAAATAATAGGGTGAGAAAATGATTTAATAATTTAGGCATAATAATAACTAAATGTAGAGGAATGAAAGATAAAACATTAAAAAATTTCTACCCTATATAAAATAGTGAGTGAATTTAAATCAAATATTAAAATGAAAAATAAAATATTTCTTAGATTAAATAATTCCAGCTATATAGAATTTTTGAAATAACAAACTGCTTCAAAGTTAGTCATCCATAGTAACATAATTAGAAGAAATACCCATGTATTTTTAAAGAAACCACTTAATGATATAAAAAATAATTTTAATGGAACAAACCAAAAAAATATCAAATACAACTACCTTAATGTACCAAAATTATTTCGAGTCTGGTAGTGTTAGCAACTAAAGGCTCCAATAAACAAATTTGTTTATTTTGAGCAGTAATTTTAAAATTAAATATAGATAATTTTTTTGAGTAATAAATGTGATTGATAACACAAAAATTAGGTTTTTTTAAATAGAAGTCATTATCATAATTTCAATTAATACCACAATAAAAATATTTAACAGTAGACAAGCTTTTTTATGTTTGAATGAGGAAGAAAATAAATCTTATATTATTTTGGATTTTCTCCATTACTACCAATACCAAGTCTACCTTTGTGAATTTTATTTTTACCAAGAATTGGATTGAAATATTTATCTCTCTTAATAATCATACTAGAGGCTTATTTTAAGGTTCCAAGTTCAACCAATAAATATTTAATATTAGTTGCATACAGATCATAAGAAAGTTCGAAAAATTAGATCTTAAATCTGTAATTTTATTTTAAAAAAAATCTATTTATCAATGGAATAGAATCATAAGATTTTTATAAGCTTTCTATTCTCTTTATTTAAAGGTTTAAATTTATCTTAAAGCATATAACAATATTCATTAAGTTCCTCATAATAAAATTTTTCTAAATCATAATTTTAATAGTAAGAAGATTGTTCCGTATCAACATGATACATAAGTCAAATATTTACCATTATATTTTCATGCTTAGATTCATATTTTGTAGTAGATTCATCACTTGAACCTAAATAGAATAAAAAATGTATCCATAAAAAATTTTAGTGCAGAATTTTTCTTCTTGGTAGAAATATTATTTTTTGTTTATGATTGCATATTAGCTTCATACATCTCAATAAAATCTTTTAAGTATTGATCTAGTTTTGATATTGGAGTTCCCATGGTAAAAAAATCATTGAAAACATTTATCAATTTCTCAGTTCCTTCATAAAAACCTATGATTGTATAACACATATCATATAGAGTAGAACATTTTCAAACATAGTTGAATTCATCTACATCAAGTCCAAATATAATTACATTCATTGATCTTGAATTGGAATAATATTAAGCTTCCTTAGTATCATCCCACTTTTCTCATTATCTAAGGATTTCATAATGGTTGATAATATTCATGTAATATTTGAAACCATAATTCTTAAAATAAATAATCAATCATGCTTTCCTATATCCATAATTATAACCATTAAAATAATGAGGACGGTTCGTCGACATACCTTCTCTAATATAATCCATTTAAATTTGTCTTTTTATGGATATTTAAATCATAGTTATTGGATCCAAAAGAAATATATCCACTAGATCATAGCCTATTATATCAATTGTTGGAATTGGATAGAAACAAAATAATATTCAAGGATTTCCAAAAAGGTAAATATATCCAACGAATTCCAATCTATGATACCACTTGTTGTGTTAGAATGAATAAGACGAATACATGGGGGGGGGGGGGGGGGGTTAATTGTGTCTTTTTAAATATCATAAAAAATTTGAATCATCTATATTAAAATGAAGTGATCATTTACCTCTCTCTTAAAGACATGTGAGTAGTGGAAATAAAACAAGAATGAAAATAGTGATGCATAGTGGTTTAGGGAACCAAAATCCCCTAGTCCACTCCACCAATTCTCTAATCAACTAGATTAGTGATTTTCACTAGAAGGTACTTTTTTTTGGGGATATCTACAATTGAGTCTAGGAAGTTAGAACAATGCAATAAGGATTTTATAGGGCCTTCTAGTTATTTTATGGGGAACTAAAATATCAAGAGCTTATTATGAGAAGCTGACACTCCACCATGACTGAGTATGAGTAGTTGACAATTAAAAAGAAAATAGATGATAAAAAGTTTGTTCAATACTAGTTCATCACACAGTTACTACAAAAACTAAAAGATATAGATGATCCTCAATAAAGAATGATAGAAAAAAAATAATATTCAATGTTGCATAATATTCTTATTCTTATATAAAAATAAAAAAATAATATTTTTCTTCTAGAATGCATGTTGTATTATTCTTCTTGTTCTTCACATAGTGAGATAATAATAGATATAAGAAGTATTTCAATTCTCTCTTTAAAATGTCAGACAATAGACTGAATAATTTGCATCACTTCATGTCTCCACCCTTTTGTGTATATTTCTTCTCCTTCTATAGGTATATATATATATATATATGAATCATAAATATCCAGTAGTTTCAATACTCTTCTTCCTTCAGATATTTAAAATAATTATATCAAAGATATTTCATAAATATCTCCATAAAAATCTCAACATTGTTTCGTCTTTATTATTATAGAATAAATCTCTAATAAAAGTATTCAAAAATAATTTGAATAATTCCTCTGATAATATATCTATAAAATATGTATACTTGAATGATCCTTCGAAATAGATTTAAATTCCATTAAAACCTTCCTTTAAAATAGCTGAAATAATCCTTAAAATCTTGCACAAAAATCAATATATAAATTCAATTATATGAATTTAAATAACCTTTTGTCCTATGTCTTCTAGGAAAAATGATGTTAGACAATCCAATTATTTTTCTATCTATATAATGAACCAAACCTCCGCTGATAGTTAATTCACAAACCATGAATTTAATAATAATTTATCCAATTTATAATCCTCTAAAATAATTCTAGATAATAATGCAGTAGCTCTAAATAACAAGAAATAAGTAAAAAAAAGTATCATAACCTGTTTAGACTCTAATCTCTACTTTTTGGATACATCACTATTTAATTATTTATTTCTGATAAACTTATAAAAACTCTTGTCTACATATGAAGCGAGCTTTTATCAGATGATGTATATTTATAAGGTATTCTACAACATTGTTCAAGTATCACCCCAAGGCATACCCACTTGTTTTAACTTAATAATATAGTCATGGAGAAGCACTATTGTGTGGTATGTGTTATAGAATTTTCAAACCCATGATGACATATACATGGTGTTTTATGAAGAATACATAATGAAGGTATGAGATCTTATTCATTTCAACATTACTGTTCATCGATCATGAAATATGTTGAGGAAGTATCCTTAATAATGTGAAAAAATATAGAGTGTGTAAACATTTCATACAAGGTGCAATCATTCCCCACCTCTGTTCAAGAAACATCACTCGACATGGGCTCTTATAGATGTGATATTTCATGAAGTGAGCTTCTACACGATGTTTGAGTTTGAAAAATCTTATAAAAGATTTAAAAGATCATGAAACCTCCTTTTATTATCATCCAAGAGGTTGTGTATGCATGGTAGACATTCTTATTCAATTTCTAGTTTACGCAGCAAAAAATAATGTTCTTCTCCAAAGGATGCATCATTTTAGTTATGAAGAACTGTACAACATGCATGATAATACTGGGTGTCCATTGAATAAATATACAGTAGATTTGAAGCTCTATTTTTTTTCAGCACAAAACAAACTATCATTTCAGCATATAATATGCTGCACATGTAATGATAATATCATCCAGCATTTTAGATTCTTTAGGATTTATATGGTAGCATTAGTGGTGTTTGAAGTTAATCTCGAACCCGGCAGCACCAACACATGAATAAGAATTTGTAATGTAGGGTTTCCAAACAATAATTTATTACTAGTGTATAGTTCTTTAATTATAATTTTGTTCGAATGTAGTGAAGGGATCAAAAGTAGCATATGGATAAAATCCACTTAAATTTAAACAGTTTATAAACTCAAACTTCACTGAATTTTTAGAGCCACTTAACATTAGAGCCACCATTCATACTAGAAGAACTGTTTTCAGGAAAGCTTAATATATTTCCAAGGGATCAATAAGATCATCAGTTTGACATCCATAGCTCCTAATATCATTGAAAAATTGAAGCAATAAAACTTCAGAAAAATTGTAGCTTGGAAATAACATTCCATAACTTCAGATAATTTATTGACTATAAAAAATCTTTTCATCCATCGATGTAAACTAACGAAATAAATTTTATAATCTTGTATTTAAATATCACCAAGTTATGAGTGATTGTGATATCTATAGTGCATAAAGTAAATGAAATAAAATATATTATAAAATTTGTACACTATAGAGTTTATAAACTATTGCAACAACTTCAATAAAATTTTCGAGCAACAAAACAGCCTTTTTATGCATTCTCATAAACTAATAATGATTTGATAAATCTCTTAGATATCCAATAGAACATAAATCACACAAATCTATAAAATATAACTTGATATGTCATCATAATTCATAAGTGGATTTAGGATGAAAATTGAAAATTCACTGAAAGACTTATAAAATCATCAGATATTTTCTTTTCACCATGAAACCAACTGAATTGGATTTCAACAAAAACTAATAAAATGAAGTTAATATTCTTATCTTTTCAACATAATAAATACTCTAAGAATCCAATAAATATTGCTTCCAATATAAAATAAATATAGTGACATACTAAATTTGAAATCACTTAAACAAATTTATTAGCAAACAAAGAATGATAGGTTTAAGTAATTATCAAAACCAAACCAAGGTGAGAATGAAAAAGAGCCACTCAACAATATATTAAATACATTATATTAACACACACACAGACACACACATATATGTTATAAATTTATATACTTTAATGTATTCATATTTATATTATGTATGAATTTATATTATATACATATATATTATATATTACATACAATTATATTAATATTTACACTAATATAAATATGGTATATATTTATAAAATATAGAATATAATATACATTAATGCATTCATATTTTTATAACGTATATATTTATATCTTATATTATACAAATATATTATGCAAATATAAATATATATTGTAAAAGTATATGTTATAAAAATATATATTATATGAATACATATTATATTATACAAATTCATATATATATATATATTATATTAATTTATTTATTATACTTTTATGTATACAAATATATATATTATATATTATATATTATATATTTATATATCATAAAAATATATTATTTGAATATATATATATATATATAGACACACCCATGTACAAATATATATTATATTATATAAAAATAAAAAATAAAAAATATATAATATAAAAATAAAAATATATATTATATTACACTGATCAATAAAAATATATATTTATATATTTATATATTTATATATCTATATGTATAAAATTCAAAAATAAATATATATATATATATATCATATATATATATATATCTATATATTGTATGTAAATATATATTTCTTATTATATTTTTATATATACAAATATATATATATATTATTAATATATTTCCCAAATATATTACACACACACACACATTATATTTATATGTCTATAATTAAAATTTTATGTATATTTGTATATATATATAATATAATATTTATATATAGATAAACTTTTACATATATATATAAATATATTTTACTTATATATATATATCTATACATATATCTAAATTTATGGATATATATAGTTATATTCTGTATAAAAATTTATATTTAATACATTAACTTAAATACTTATTTGTATCTTAATATATATATATATTTGTATAATATAACATAGAAAAATATTTATAAATACATTTGTATTGTGTATACTTATACACACAAACACACTTGTTTATATAAATATACTTATACATATTTTTATAAATACATTTATATCAAACAAACAAAATGCTTATATAGATACACTTACACACACACAAATGTGTATTTATATATTTATTTATATACTTATTTGTCTGTATATATATATATATTGTATTTATATATTTACTAATAGGATTAATATAATATAATATAATATAATATAATATAATATAATATAATATAATATAATATAATATAATATAATATAATATAAAATAAAATAAAATAAAATAAAATAAAATAAAATAAAATAAAATAATATAAAATAATATAATATAAAATAAAATAAAATAAAATAAAATAAAATAATATAATATAATATAATACAATATAATATAATATAATATAATACAATATAATAGAATAGAATAGAATAGAATACAATAAAATATAATATAATATATACATAATATAACTATATAATATATATAGGCAATATCATAATATATATATATATATATATAATTATTGATATAAACTTACATTTTTGTTTATATATAATGTCTTTATATAATATATTTACAATCCATTTAAATACATTTATATAATGTCTATATATAATGCACACACACACATAGAGACACACAAATATTTTTAAAATTTGATATATTTAAAAAAAAATGAAATCAGAGGGGGTTAAAACCCACTCTAATATAAAAAATTAGGAGTGGTTTTAACATATACACCACTAAAATATAGAAGATTTATTTAAAATAATAGAGGGGGTTTTAACAGCCTAAAAATTTTATATTTTAGTGGTGGTTAAGTCAAAACCACCGCTAAATTAAAATTTAGAGGTGATTTTGAATTAACCACCGCTAACTTACATGAAAATTTAATATATATGAGGTTTAAAACCCTTATAATCAAAGAAATTAGGGGCAGTTAACAATTTATGTTAATCTATAATATTAGAGGGGGGGGGGGTTAACCCTATATAAATAACCTCTACTAAATGTACTATTTTTTGTAGTGAAAAATACACGTGTAAAGTAAACTGATACATGTAAAAGTATCCAATAAAAAGTACCAAAATAAAAGTCTATGACATTGACTCAAAATCTATTCCAAACCCAAGCTAGAAATTTCTAGATCGGTCCCTAAAATCCTTCTAAAAACATGAAAAAAAGTTTATATACATAGGGTGAGCATAACATGTAACTCATTAGGGACATAACCAAGATCTCAAACTCACACGTGAAAACAGAATTCTAATGAGCCAGAGAACAAAAAAAATTACACACAAGAACCTATACAAGTCAACTAACCAAAATCTGTCCTCACCATGGCTCACTCACCCAATTGTGGATCCAAAATAATGTTATCGAATTGAGATCATAACAAACCAAGGCACCCTGCTACCACTACCCCAATTATTAGCTGCTATCACTCCCTAATTTTAAACAACCTATACTCCCATACCTTTCATACACATAACATAACATCACATCATATCTTTCTCAAAGACACCCAGACTATCTCCAATGTGGTTCGAGATGCATCCCTACCTACCCCACCCTTGCAAGGTCTAGCATCCTCTGCTAGCATCATACATCATCATGCCATATCTCTCCCAATGACACCTAGTCCATCACATCTCATCTCACCCGAAAACACCTGATTCATCACACCACATCTCATCACATAACCAGAGTGGTATGGTATCATAAACATAAATTACATCAACATAATGCCTTCATCCAACCATGAATGACCCCACTACATATCTCTTCACATAACTACCACATCATATGACATCTCCCATAAAAACACCTAGTGTAACATTGTTGTGTAACCTCCAACACCAACCCATATCATCACAACTGCTGAAGGAAGAGTGGGAAAGATAGGGTAGCCAACCATCTATGTCACCACTATCCTTGATGTTGAAAAAAAAACCAAGAACTATGAACATCTGAGCATTGGTAAGGTTATCCAACTTTGGTGGTGCGTGTATTGAAATAACATAAACATAAGTGGTATATATATATATCACACAACACCCAAACCATGAATTCACATTAACTACACTAGTGCACACCACATCACTACTACTGTACCACACACTAACCAACACAACTTCTTTTACCACTGTATTCAACATATTATACATTCTCCACACAATCCACATAACATTTCTACTTTCAGTTATAGGTTCTACCACTTTTATTCATCTATCCATTCCATTTCACATTACACAACCCATTATTTCATTCAATTTATTTAATCCATTACCAAAAATAATCTATCATCCAATTATTTATTCATTTACTAACCCAAGTTATTTCATTTCAACATCATAAATTATTCTATGGTTAACCGGGAAAGTAACACAACCACATTTCACAATAAATTTCCCATATCACACAACCACTACTAAAGCACCACACACCCATGATCATCTCTACCCCACACCAACCGAACCATCTCACTACAATAACCACATGTATCATAGCCCAACCACACATCACAATGCAACCACTGCACACAACAACCACATATCACCACCAAACATCAACACCATTTCACACTACAACCTCACATCATAACCTCTGTGCATCTACACCGCATCACACAACTACCCAAATTTCATCCATTCCAACCAACCACATAACATCACAACCCCACACATTGTAAATACCATACCTTCACCTCTATCATCACACAATATCCTAAACCATATAGGGAAACACAACATACAAAAACACACAAAATCATTCTAGATTTCAAAAATTATTCAATGGATTTAATCACATTACTTCTTTAATTTAGCATGGGTATTATCACACAAACCAAATTCCCTGAATAACCAATTTGTTTCCAAATATACATTATTTATCCTTTTATTTAGGGTTCGATCACACAACAACACAACATGGGTCTCAATATATATCACCTAAATTGCAAACAAGGGTTACATAATTGATTATTTTCAGTATTGGAAATAAGAATGATCAATATCATCAAAAAAATATATCAAGCATTAAAGAATGTGATATCTCCCCATACCCATCAATTTTAATTATTACAATTTACTATATTATTATGAAAACCCTTACTATCCTCCCAATGGAAATAAAAACCATGAAATACTCACACATAGCATGTAAAAAAAGAAATAATGAGGATCCACTAACTCAAAGAAGCTTTATGATCTCACTAAATACTATATGGTGAAGAAGAAAAAACACTCAACTCACAACCAAACAAGCAAAACCAATGATAAAACTACACTACATCAATGGATCATCAAAACGTAGCCCAAAACATACCCAGATCACTACAACACCACCATAGTAAAATTATGAGAGAAAAATGGAAACAAAACCATGTGAAAGAGAGAAAAACACACCATAGGTCACTAATGGGAAACCACTGGAAACCAAGGATCAAGGCAAGGGATGATGGGTTGGAATATCTCCCAAAATTACCTAGGGGGTTTTTCCCACAATCATGATAGAAAAATACAGTCCAAATGAAAATAAATTTAGTTGAGAAAGACTTATAAAAACCCATAACTCACCCCATTTAAAGTGTAAATTAAAATTTTACACCATAAATTCCTTTATTATATATAACTTACACTGTAAAACATCTTTTTAGGCTGTAAAACCATAAAAACCTCAACTTTCTTCAACAAACCTTGAGTCCATGGATTAATAACTTTATATTGTACCTTCCACTTTTACGGCATAAAACCATCTCAAATAGTATCCCATCCCTACACACAAGGCATAATCTGTTGGCTTGATAAGGTTTAAAACAAATACTTGTGCCGTAATCTCATATTTTATGGTGTAAAATGTCTTTTAATATTTTTTTTCTACAGCACCGACTCCACTGAACCTCCTCTATCCTCTTCTGAACAAATCTGACAGCCCTAAAATAGAAAAGTAATGGACCAGGTAGGAATAAAACTTTAAAAAAATTATTCTAATAAATTATTTTTATAATTTTAAAATCATTCCTGAAAATATTTTTAAAAAACATTGATATAGAAGAAAAATTATTTTTTGACCAAAGAGAGAAAATAAGTAATATTTTTTTTAAAAAATCTCAATAATTTTAGGTACCAAAGAGATAAAAATGGAAATGTTACTTGAAAATTTCATGAATAAAAATAGGATAATAAAATGAAAGGGTTTTATTTGATAATGATGCAATAATTTTCTACAATAGAAATTCAGGCATAAATAATCCTAATTAAAATGAGGTTGAAACATAAAACCTTATCTCTTTAGTAACTATTGAATGAAAAGTAACATGAATGAAGTAAATGAATTATAACTTAAAATATCATAAATTATGAATCATTAATTATATAATTTTTAAATGGGTATTATATACACCATTTAAAACTAATCAGGACATAAAAGAACATGTGTATCAAAGAAGGAATTTTTGAGACATAACCCTTTCCTTGAGTAAATAATTTGTCGTGCATGCCTTTTATCTCATCTTTAATAAAATTATATGAATTATTTGTTTTATTAATAAACTTAAATAGGTTTAATACATTATACTTAAACCATTTACTTCAGTTATTTTAATGATGTATTTAATTACTTAATCATTTATGTCCACGTCAGTTGTTTTTTAGGACGCTCAGTTCATAATTCCAAAATGGCATGTGAGTGTTCATAATGGTCAAAGGGGTAATTTTTATATTATATAAATAATAAAAATCACAAAATAACTATATTTTTTATACATAAATTATACTTTTAAAAATTTCCATAATAAATGGTTGTGAAAAATGAACTATATTACAATCCTGGAGACAAAAGATCATACATACACATGTGTAAACTTTCCATTTTTCAATAATCATGATCTAATGAATGTAAGTGTTACTTCATCATTAAATAATGATAATAATATCATAAATATAATATTATTTATTTAAATATACTTACATATATCATACATGTGATGTGAAAAAAAACTAATCATATCTATTTTTGAAGAGGTGGTACGTCGTACACACGAACGACATTTTAATTTTTCAATGGATGGTAAGGTAAGAAGGTATATGATATGTTAATTTTTAGAATGATTATTATTTCATGAATATAATATATAAACATTAAATACATCATCACAAATATTCATGGTAGATGATGATTGAAAACAAATTACATCAGTTCGTGGGGAGGTTGTCCGCCGTACACTTGAACAATGGTTTAGTATCCAATTTGATGGAATATGAGAGAGATTTAGGCTATTAAATTAAAATAATAACATAATAGTATATTTAATATACTTATGTTGTTATATCAACCTGATTGAGTAATATTTAAGTTTGTGGAAGAAGAAATAAATCAAAGATCCTTAGTGAAGAGCGACACCACTTCTTCGGACCATCTCTTTAGGATTATACCTAAAGCCTTCCAAGATTGGATTTATGATCATATAAAGGATTATGTAATGTGGGTAGGTAATTAAGTAAGGTATTTTTTCATATATTGGATGAAATAAATGTGTTTTAAAGTTTGTAAAGAGTAGGGGGTCCTTTTTATAAGTAAGAGGGAGTGACATTTTTGTAAATACCAAAAACTATTCATTAATAGAAAGTTACTATCAAGAAAAGAACCAAAAAATTTGATAAATAATGGATTTTATAGGTGATATGGTTTATAAAAACCTCCAACATTCAAAAATTATTTTTTTAAACATGTTACTTCATTTACCTTTTAAATTTAACCCCCGGTAAATCGATCTTAACATTTACCATAACAAATTTTCTCTTATGTTTTTACTATTATTTATAAAAAAAATTAAGTTTAAATTATTAAAGTGAATAAAATTATAAAATAAATTTTATCAATTTATATTTATAGAAGTTTAAAATTTTAATTTAAAATTAAACCCACAAAATGTATCGAGAAATGTTTTTTCAAAAAATGAATTTTTTAGGTAAAAGATGATCCTACATTAACTATATGACTAATTAATTAGAAGTATATAAATTTAAATTCAAATAAATAGATTTATAATCTAAAAAATTATTTTAAATATTTCACCAATAAGGGTTATTTTAATTAATTGAAATGGATATACTTTATGCATTTGAAACATTTTTTAGAAAACTGGGTTTTAATAATAAAAATAAAATTATACCAAAATCATAAAAAATAATGATTAAAATGATGTTAATTATATTATTATATAATAAAATAACATTTTTAAAAGTTCCATAAATTAATTAAAATATTTTCTCACAAAAATCAACGAAAATAATTTTTTAAGGAAACATATTTTTCTGCAGAATAAAATATATTTATTAAAAATTCTGTGAATATTTATTAAGAATTTATAAAAAAATCACATTTATTAAGAAATTTATATACATTTCATGAAGTAGTTAATACTATTCATATGTTCCAATTTAAGAGCAGGGTTATAACAATAATATATTTAACGGGTAGTTTTAAGCTTTGTGTTTCACATCGTATATGCTATTAAACATTATGTTATTATTTTAAAATATTAGGGCGATAAATTATATCCCCATAAATAAATTTTTCCCCCACAGTTTTAACTTCGGTTTAGTAATCAAGGGTTTGACGTACAAAAATTATTTTATGAAAAATCCACATCATAAAAAGGGTCAATAAAGCTTCCTTTTAAAAAGTGGGAAAGGGAAACATGATGGTCATCACATAAATAGGTTTCCATGTATAATAACATTTTTTGGAAGTGAAAACATAGATTTTAAAATAAGATACATTTTGAGATAACATTATACCCTTTATGAAAGAGAGAAGAGACCATAGATTTGTCAAAAATGAATAACATTTTTATTTCAAAATACTTTTCATAAAATTGAAGGATAATTTTACCATATAGACTAAATAAATAATGAAATATAATTACTTGACAAGTATAATTTTATCCTTTAATAAATTTTCACCAAACTCTCATCTGTTTCTTGGAATGATGAGTATTAAAGATGATTTTTATGACTAAATCACTAAAATTAACATATAATAAATCATATAATTAAACAAAATGATATCATGATATCCCTATTGTCTTTAGACATTAATAAAAACTAGAAATGGTTAGCACAAGGCAAGATAATTCTGAAAATGAATACACCTCCTCATTTATCTCCAAATCCAAAGTTTTTCTTAAATAATTCCATAACTAAATAACACTATATCCCAAATAACCTCAATATTAAAGGATTTAATTTTTTTATTCCCAAATAAAATTTCCTCTTAAATCACATAATAGACCTTAGGGTTATATATACCTCAATCTAATGAAAAATTTACCAAAAATATCATTAATCCCCTCATAATACTAAAAACTTCAAAAAATTTAATTTTACAATGTGTTTCCTGAGACCGACTTGATATTTTTCCATCAGATAATTTAATTAAAAAAAATTTCATACTAACTATAATATCACGTAGGATACTAGTAGTTAATTCACCATTTTTCCCTTTGGTTTGGAGTTCAATCACTGCGGCCTTTTCAAATGTGACGATTTGTCACCCGACTTGTAGGTTGTCCTCTTTCTAAAAATTTGAAAAAAATGATAATCATAATGAAAATTCACCTCTATCCTATAACATTATCAATAATATGATTAAAATATTCAAAAATAAAATTAGTCATCAAATCCCAATTTTTAACCTCTAATGTTTTATATCTATATTATTCTTTTACACAAAATCAAATAATTCTAATTAACTATAATTACCCCAATATAAATCACATATTAAGGATTATATTTTCTTAAATAATATATTTTTTCATAAAATATAAATTTAAGATTAAATAACTTTTATAGTTCATTTGTAACATTCAATATATTCTTGCAAATCCTTAAAGAAAAACTACTGCAAAAGGATCCTTAGAAGATTCATGATACCCTTAATAAAAACACTTCAACAAAATGTTTCTCGAATTCCAAAACCTAAACACTTAAATTATTAGAATTAAATGATTTAATATATTATAACCTTAGGAATTAATCCTTAGATTATTGAAATGACTCAAATAATGAACAATTTCCCCACATCCATAAAATTGAATTGGTAGTGGTGCCTTAGGTTGAAATTTATTTTCCCACATCTTATTAAACAGAATATTCATTTTCCTTAGGAAATTAATTTCTTTGTACCACCCTTTCCCAGACACAAATCATCTTCGAGTTCCTTTATGTAATTTAAATTGGTGCCTTTTCCAAAAAATTTTACATATAGAAAGTTTAATCTTCCTTTCTTCATCATCTTTAACACTTGAACTTCCATGAGATGTTATCCTTATCTTATTTGATGTGTTTGAAAATTTAACTATGTTCTAGTTATTAATAGTAATTTGAGATAACTCATTTTACATGATAATAAGATGTCTAACTGCCATTCATATTAGTTTAGGACCCTCATTATCAAAATCATTGAAATTCACATCACATTGTTTGTCAGCACGATTTCTACTATTTTCCTTCATTAACTAAAATAAGAAAAAAAGATGAGAATACATTAACAAATAAATGTATAGAAGAGAAACATAAAAACTTGGTAGGAATGAATTATAAATGATATGTATAACATAGCTTATGAGTCTCTTGGTTTAAATATAGTTATCTATGGTAATGTTTCCTATTTGTTTTTCTAACTTCACAATTTGTTAATGTCCTTTATAATGTTTTATAAAGAGTTTATGAAATTATAAAGCATATTCTTTCGGAGTTTCAAACTAGGTGTGTAGAAAGGCCTATTATCTTACACCATGTGATGATCAAGCCCAGCTCAATAAACCCTTTTCATAATTATTACCCATAGGTACAACTTGACTAGATACACATCCACTTGTAGTGTCCATATAAGGATGTAAAATCTTGGAAACCACTCTCTCTATCCTCAACAATATTCTAGGATATTTTCCTATATGTAGAATTATCCTTAGACTTACCCCTAGGATTATCAATAAAATTTTCACATCATAATTTCCAAAGGTTAAATAAAACTTATATTTTATACCTACTATAGTGAACCTAGACTTTTACATATATTATTCCATGATTTTTAACACAAACATCAAATAATTAAAACCCAAAGATCGTGAGGCCTAATATCTTTAGAAGAATCGGTTCATAATACATCAAAGTGAGACTAAAATAATCTTTTTTATTTTATTTTCTATAATGAGCTACTATATCCTTTCAATATATTAAACCACATGGTATAACATGGGTAATAAATGGGTGAGCTAAAAATCCAAGTAAGTGAATAAATATGATAAAGAGGCACAACTTGTGAGTAAAAAATATAACATGATATCATAAAATATAAGTATTAAGAGTAATCACATGGGATAATAACATAAAGAACATAGTATTATAAGAAAATGGAATCATAGGAAATGTGGTAGTAACATATAACATGACATAAAAATGATTCAAGGATAATTTCCTAGACAAAATCACAATGTGGATAAAGTCCCATAATGGATTAGGTTTACTACTAAATCCCATATATGGAGCCTCATGAGAATAAAGATTTACCCAATTCATTAGAGAACTATATCAGATCACCTATCATAACATGTTCATAATTTATACATGACAAAAAAATAAAATTGATTATAATGCATAAACATAAGATTTACTAATAGAGAGAAAAAGGGTTGTATAATCTTGTCTCATATCATAATCAAAATTTATTTCACAATAAAGGAATTTTAGAGAAGAACATAAGGAAAATATTACCCCATAAAAGTAAGGAAGAATAATTTAGGTATATATGTGATAGAAATATTTATATAATTTAAAATCAATCCATAACATAATTGTTTTCTTCATTAATGAAAATGTCATTAGAAGATTACATGGAATATTAATTGAGAAAAAAACCATTTCACTTTGAAATAAATTCTTCACAATAAATTTTTTTCCAAAATATTATAGATTTTTCTAAAAAAATGAACCATGGAAACTTATAATGTATTATTCAAAGAATTGAGTGGTCATGATAGTGGGTAATTCCATACATTCCATATAAATTTAAAAAATAATCATTTCACACTATTGTAAAAAGGATAAAAAGTTTCTCATCCCTAAAATAGAAATAAGATTAATTTTAAAACATTTTTTAAAAATTAAAACATGGGTAAAAATTTATTTAATAAATAGTTTTGAGAATATTAAAATCATTTATGAAAATAATATGAGAAAACATGGATATGGAAGAAAAATGATTTTTGAATGAGGAGAGAAATAAAGTCATATTTTCTTAAAAACATTTCCTCAATAATTTTAAGTAGCAAGGAGAGGAAAATTATACTATTAATTGAAAATTTACAAAATAAATAGATGATAATAAAATTAATGGGTTTTATTAAACAATGAACAAATTATTTTATATAATGGAAATTTGAGCATAAACAGTCTTGAGTAAAATGAGATTGAGACATAAACCCTTACCTATTTGGAAACGTTTGAATCATAACTCCAATGAATAATGTAAATGAATTATAAATTAAAATACAATGAAATATGAATTATTGATGATATAATATGTATATGGGTAGTATATAAACTATTTAAAATAAATTAGGTTTATAAAATAATGTGTGTATCAATGAAAGATGTTTTGAGATGAAACCCTTACCTCAAGTACTGATTTTGTCTTGTATGACTTTTATCTACTGTATAATAGAATTATATTAAATATTATTTTATTAATAAATTATTACAGCTTTAATCCATTATACTGAAACGATTTAATTCATTTATTTTAATGATGAATTTAATTACTTAATTAGTTAGGTCCACACCATGTGTTTTTGAGGACACTCTCTTCATAATTTCAAAATGACATCAGTGTTTTGACCTTGGTCAAATGGGTCATTATTACATCATCTATAAAATAATTATCATGAAGTAATTATCATTTTTATAAATAAATTATACTTTTAAAAATAACCATGAATTATGGTTATGAAAAATGAACTACATTACAATTATGGAGATGGTATGTCATACGTATGCATGTGTAACATTTCCATTTTTCAAATATCATGATGGAAAAAAGGTAAGTGTTATTTTATCCTTAGAGAAATATCATAATATCATAAATATAATATTATTTGTTTAAATAAACATACATAATTAACCCATGTGATGTGTTAAAAAGAGAACCACATCGCTTCGTGAGGTGGTAATCCACTGTAAACAGGAATGGAATTATCATTTTTAATGGATCGTAAGGTAAGAAGGTATATGATATATTAATTTTATATAATTATTATTATGTAATTAATAAAATATATAAAAATTAAATCCATCATCATTAATATATGTGAGAGGTGATGAAGGAAAATTAATTACATCAGTCCGCAAGGTAGTTGTCCATTATACGCATGAATAATGGGTTTGTTTCCCATTTAATGGAAGAGGAGAGATATTTAGGTTATGAAATTAACATAATAAAATCATAGTATATGGAATATGAGAATTTTATTATATCATATTTATTGATCAATATTTAATGAGGTGGAAGAAGAATTAAAACAAAGATGCTCAGTTAATAACGATACGTCTTCTTTAGGATTATACCTAAAGTGTCACAACCCCCTCCGTACAAAGTGTACCCCTATAAGACTATAAATGTGAGAAGGGAGATAATGATCCCTGAGTCCTACCTCTATTAGGACCCGGGTTGGTGACTATCACTGAGGGTATAATAAACACACAAATGGGAGGCATTTCCCTCTAAGAGAACACATGCAGAAGAGAGAGACAAGATATACACCAACCAACTCCAACTCAGAATTGAAATATAAATGGAAAACCAAGTGAACATATGTAATTTCATAAAAAATCACTACAGATGGAAGGGGAAAACTGCAAGTACCCAATAAAAAGTAAAAACAACAGCAACCACAAGCTCGAACAGCTCCTACAACCACAATATAGTAGAAACCAGCTTGATCTCCAACTAGATCCAAGTTACCTGAAAATAGTTTATAAATTCATAGGGTGTGTATAACAGTATACTCTGTAGGATACTCCTCGAAGCCTCTCATGCAAAAGTAAAGGAATCATGCTAAAGCACAACGAACAACAAGTGAAACGAACCCGTCACCTAAACATGTATACTAAGTTCCCAACCTCACCATGGATACTCTCACCAAGTAACGAATAAAAGAGTGTATAATATAATAAAGAATATCATGGGTACCCTGCTACTACTTCCCCACTGGTTTTCCACTTTTCACTAACATCGCACGCCCTAAGCATCTCTCTCCAAAATGTCTTTCCCATAGACACTTGGGCGAACCACCACAACATGAACCTCGTGCAACAAAACCACCACGTCCACATAAGAAAAGTAGCTAGGTAGTTTCTAGGATCCACCAAATCCTGCATAACATGTATTATACATTGGGTATTATACATCATGCCATTACAGCCCATACACCGAGTAAGGATCCTCAAGTCATCACAGTGTACACACATTACACCTATAGTAGTCCATTAGAAACAATATTCAGAATATATGTGTGTGAATAACCATAAGACATTACAGCCCTCTACACACATATATTGGAAAACTAATAGATGTGTCTACCAGAACAAGTAACTACCAAAATAAGAGAGCGGGGCCAAAAGGGGTAATTAGCCATTCATCCTCCCATTAAATTTTTGGGAAAACACCCCCTAGGGCTCAGAATCCCTGAGGTGTTAGTTTCCCTCACTAACAGGGTGGATTAGAATATAAAAACACAAAAAGTACTAGATATACTATATCTTATAACCACACTATGGGCATAACCTAGTCTTAGACTCAATTGTAGCTAACATCTCTCAAAATCTGGTTGCTAATTCTAAGACTAGGTATCCTATAAGTACACAACCATTTAAAGAGATTGAATACATTATTTCATTCCCTTTTTATCATTTTCACTTTACATTAATTAATTATTTAAAAATTAATTAACAAGTACCAATTCCATATTAAGGTTCATTAGCATCACACCCAATGTGCACTATCCCTTTGAAATTACAACCTCATTATTATGTTCTAGAAACTCCAACCCCAAGGGTTAACATAATTTATTAAATTATTCATTACAAAATTACTTTCCCATATTCCCAGGCATTTTATAAAAACATTCTACGCTATTAAAAACATGGGGGGCTCAACATGATGAGTATATGTACTACCCGTCGAGTCTTTGCTACCTATAGCAAGAGCGTAGACCCATCCTCCCTTGAGAAGCTAAACACGGAAATCACGTGGCATACCCCATGCATATTCACCTCTTTAAAAAGAAGGTTAAGTAAGACCACATTCCTTGAGAAGTGGGAAAAATTAAATTAGATAATCAACCTATAAGAAACGACAAGCATCCAACAATCACATCCATCTTGTTCCATCATCCCTGGTGTCCTCCCCGACACCCACATGCATAAACTGATGCATATCTCCACTATAAGATTCATATGCTACCACAACCAAAAGGCCTCCATGCCCCACATATCACAATAGCCATCCAGGATTACATAAAAACACAAGCAGTATGAAAATAAACATTTTAACAGTTGGGCTCTTGGCCCTTTAATAAACAATAAGGTAACTCAGAACGCTATAAGGAGTTATCTTTTATCGATCAAATGGTTCTTTAATCCATCTTATAGTAACCAATTAATATTCTTAGGTTCCAAATATAGTAAACCTAACAAGTAAGTTATAATAAATAATTAAACATTCTTACTGCACCATTAATATCAAAATAAAACAAGAAGAACCAGATTCATTTACATACCTATTTATCTTTAGACTAACCATATTCAATTAATTCTAGATTTACATTCTTCACCAATTTCCATCAAGAACTAAATGATAAACACATCATGCTTTGATATCACACTATCTAGAAAAATAAGATGCAATAACATATGACCGATATCAATTTTTTTATCTGGTTAAAATATTTATTAGGTCAATTACATTGTGATCCAGTGCGATAAAACATGATAACAATACAGTTGCATGTAAAAGAATATAGAATCAATTAATCGCCTACCTCAAATAGTTCTTGACATTCTTTATATGAGAACATTCCACACAACAGGTCACAATCCTCCTCTCGTTACAACTGCATCCACCTGAGGAGGCCATGATACGACCACACGAATCGAAACACAAGAAAACTCCATTATAAGCATGAATATTACACGATATAATATGGAAAGGAGAAACAAGAGAAGATGAACCCCAAAAGAATGATGATAAAAAATACCTTATACTGAAGATTGATCGATACAACTTGGTTGTATCAAAACAGAGCGGAACCAATCCGAGGAGAAAAGTTTGATTCTGCAACTCCGATGAGAAGGAATGGGATGTTTTAGCGTCTCACACCAGAGAACAAGGATAAAGAATTATGTAGGAAGATATCCCATCCCTTTAAAAGATTTAACGGAGCAATAGTTTAAGATACGCTTAATTTCCCATTAAAAAAGGATCACATTAAACCATGCGGTTTGACCAAGTAAAAACATCCCGAGCCATAGGAATAATTAATATAGGATTTATGGCCTTTGAATCGGCCTTAGTTTCCTTAAAACGAGGCTTTAAATGAATTTTACGTTAAAGGAAATGTCAAAGGGGAGAAACTGTAGGAAGCTGGAAACATTGTTCAAGAACTCAAAATTTGGCAAAGGAAAAACATTTTTCATGAACCTCACCATTAAAACCTCACCGTTAAAATATCACTATTCTTGAAACACTATTCATTAACCTCACCATTGAAACATCATCATTGGAACCTCACTGTTTTGGAAACACTATTCATGAACCTCACCATTGAAACCTCACCGTTGGAACCTCACCATTCTAGAAACACTGTTCATAGAAGGTAAAATTGGAAAAGTGTTGGGGATAAGTCACATTGACCTCCCAAAATACCTCAAACACCATATTTTCACAAAGTAATGGGCCAAAGAGGTCCGGACCATTACATTAGATACCTCTCAAAACATTATCGTCCTCAAGAATTCAAAACCCACCAAAAGTGAAAACGAAATGGGGTCCGAACAACCACGCATTGAGATACCTCTCAAAAGAGAGGAATCCACACAAGAAACAAAAGGAAGACATCTCATAAACATGAAAGGTTTATAACCACAAAGGCTATGTTGATACATGAAAATAGTTAAACATCAAACTCCTCGAAATACTGAGCACATATCTGTGACTCACATTCCCAGGTACTCTCCTCCATGCCACTCTGTCACCACAAGACACAAAACAAGGGGATAGAACGCCCGCGCAACACCTTCTCCTTGTGGTCTTAGATCTCCATAGGTCACTCCTCAAAGGTTGCACCATCATCAACATCGATCTCTCCCCAATCGATGATGTGAGAGTCATCATGAAGATAATGATGGAGCTGTGATACCTGGAAAACATTATGTATCTGACTCATCTGCGGGGGAAGTGCTACTTGATACACCATAGCTCTAACGAGAGATAACACCACAAAAGGCCCAACAAAGTAGGGAGAAATCTTACTCTGATGACCAAACTTTCGCTTCCCATGATGGAGAGTCACCTTAAGAAACACATGATTCCCAAAGTTAAACTCTAAGGGTCTCCCCCTTTGATAAGCATATGATTTCTAATGATCTTGCACTGTCTTCATCCTCTCACGAATCACCTGAACCATATCTGTTGTATTCTGCACTAGTTCCAGTTTGAGAATTTCCGACTCTCTGACCCTAGTCCAACACAATGGAGAATGGTACAGTCAGCCATACAAGGCTTCAAATGGCTCCATACCTATGGTGGAGTGAAAAATATTTTTGTAAGCGAACTCCACCAAGGGTAAGTGCCTCATCCTCGAACCTCCAAAATCAAGAATAGAAGAGTGTAACATGTCTTTAAGAGTCTGGATGGTTCACTCTATTTGACCATCTGTTTGAGGATGATAAGTAGTGCTATGGCATAGCTGAGAACTGAAAGCATGCTGGAGACCTCTCCACACCCTAGAAGTGAAGTGAGGATCTCAATCAGAAATGATCATCCTTGGGACTCTATGAATTCTCACCACCTCCTCCAGATACTACCTCGACAAAACTTCCACTGAGATCGACTCCTTGATTGCTATAAAGTGGGATGATTTTGTTAAGTGATCCACTACCACCCAAATAGCATCATGTACTCCTGGAGGTCGAGGTCATCCAGTAAAAAAGAACATTGAGATGTCCTCCCATTTCCACTGAGGGATCTCTAATGGATGGAACAGACCACCAAGAATATGGTGTTCTACCTTCACCGTATGCCAGACCAAACATCGAGACACAAACTCCACAACTAAACACTTCAGCCCAGGCCACCAAAACTAGCTCCTCAAGGCTCGATACATCTTTTTTCATGCCAAGATGCACTACTAATGGTGAAATATGAAACTCTCTGAGAACCATATCGATCATTATAAAAGGAACAAATATCCTTCCATGATATAACACTCGATGTTGTTCATCCTCATACCACCCACCAGGGGCCTCTCCATAAGGAACATAACCTCTACAGACCTCCACCTCTAGATCGCCCAACTGGGAATCTTCCACTTGATTCACAAGATATGACTACACTATTATCTAAAAAAGAGAACCTGTTCCCCCCAACTTCTTCCATATCAAGATGTAATGCTGAAAGTTCTTCCATTACTCTATAGGAATCCCCAGATTCACGCATAACATAACTACGTGGCTTTTGACTCAGCGCATCAGATAAAACATTCCCCTTTGTAGGTGTATATGATATTTTGAAGTCATGTTCCTATAAGAACTACATCCACCGATTCTGTTGTAAGATCAAGTCATGCAGGGAGAAAACAAACCTCAAACTCTTATGATCAGTGAAAACCACAAAACGCTCACCAATGAGGTAATTTCTACACAACTTCAGAGAAAACACCACAGATTCCAACTAAAGATAGTGACTAGAATAGTAACTTTCATGGAGACCTAACTACGGAGACCCTTAAGAAAAAACTGATCTTTTATGCATTAGAACACAACCCAACCCCAGATGTGAAGCATCATAGAAAACATCAAACTGAACTCCCTAAGATGGAAGAAAAAGAACTGGAGCACTTACTAACTTCTCCTTTAGATACTCGAAATCTTCTTGACACTGATCAGTCCATATGAATTCCCGATCCTTCCTGTTCAAAGCTATTAGAGGAGTCACAACTCGTGAGAAATAGGCTACGAACCTCCTATAGTAGCCTGTGAGACCAAGGAAACTTTGCACCTCCGACACTATCTTGGGAGATTTAAAAGACAAAAATTCTATTATATTTGATGGATCCATATCCACTCTCTACTGGGACACAACATTCCCCAAGAAACGGACTTCTCAAACCCAAAATTGACACTTCATCAACTTCCCAAATAGCCGATGTTTACGAAGAACTCCCAAAATAGCGTGTAGATGCTCTTCATGCTCCTCTTCAAACGTGGAGTACAAAAGGATGTCGTCCATGAAAACTTACCAAGAACTTGTCCAGGAACTCACAGAACACAAAATTCATCAATCCCATGAACACAGCTGGAGCATTCGTCACACCAAACGACATTACAACGAACTCATAATGCCCATGACGACAACAGAAATCAGTCTTCGGGATATCCTCATCATTCACACACATCTGATGATATCCTGACCACAAGTCAATATTTGAGAACCAACTTACACCCTTAATTTGATCGAATAAATCATCAATCTGCAGATGATGATAGCGATTTTTTATCTTCACTTTGATTAAGCGACAATAATCAACACACAATTGCAAACTGTCATCAACCTTCTTCACGAACAAAACTAGTGCACCCCAAGGTGACACACTTGGCCAAACAAAACCGCACTATAATAGACAATCAATCTGTATTCGTATCTCTCGTAACTCATAATGGTCTATCCTATATGGAGACATAGAGATAGGAGATGCTCTTGGTTGTATCTTGATCCCAAACTTGATCTCTCATCGAGGGGGTAATGCCACAACCTCTTCCAGAAAAAAATCTGGGTAATATTCTATGACCCTAGGAAACACCAATTGATGAACCTCTAAAGAACTCAGCATCATCTCAGCCATCATGGATGATAAGGTTAGAATACACCTATAACCCATCTAAGGATCTTGCTCGCCAACAAACACCACCAACTCTCCAACCGCATCGAAGAAAATGATCTGGTTCTCGAAGAAATCCATGATAACCTGCACCAAATACAAAAAATCTATGCTAAGGATGACATCATATGGTTGTATTCATAAACATAGGAAATCTCCCCAAGAGAGGTGCTTCCCCAACACTAGCTCACAGTTTCTATATACTTCAAACAAGTCAGCTCGACCTCCAACTAGCGTAGTCAACACCAAGGGAACTAGAAGCCTCTCTACCTCAAGTCCCAAAGCTTGGACAATGGTAGGTGATATGAAGAAGTGTGTTGCTCCAAAATCAAACAAGGCATACACCAATATAGAAAACAAGAAAAGGGCACCTCAAATAATGTCTGGCTCACCTGTAGTTGGCAACACTAGAGCATGAAGCTAACCATGACCTCCTCCCGGCCTCTCTGACCCTGATGATGACCACCACTATGGCCGCAGTCTTCTCTTTAAGGACAAGGAGCATTACAGGGATGTCCTCTGCCTGCCCCATCTACCCTCTACAGATCTATAGCTGGTGCAACCTGCTGCTACTGCCTCGGCTGGAACTGCTTCAACGGAGGAACCTGGAGTGGAGCACCTGGTGCATGATGAATGCTCTAAAAGGTCAAGCACTCCCGCTGCTGATGACCTTGACCACCATAAAAAAAACAAGCGCCTGATCCATTGGCATAGGCCCGAGAGTTGCTGCCTCTAGAGAAACAAGATGTGAAGGGTTGGGACTTAGCCCTAGCTAAATGGAAACTCTTATGCCTTGAAAACCGAGAACCCCGGACCACAACTCTACTTTGTGAGGAATCATGACGATTCCTCTCTCATGACGATTTGGTCCTATCCAAATTCCTCCCAACAAGCTCTACCCTCTCTAGCACCTCAAGATATGTCTTTAGTATAAATGGGGTGACCTAGTGCTGTCTCTATGGATGCAAAGCCTCCTAGAAATGCCTTTCCCTAGGCTCCTCATATGGCAATAGGTTTGAAGCATATTGTAAAAGGTTCCTGAAATGGATTCCAAACTCTAACACACTAGAGATCCCCTATCAAAGGGTAAGAATCTCATGGTGATTGGATGCCTTAACGGTAGAAGAAAGAAACTCTACTCTAAACTTTTCTCGGAACTCCTCCCATGAGATAGCTGACTCCTCACGATCCTCGAGGAACCAGAACCACCACTACCTCACTACTCCATGCAAAATCATCACAACCAAGGACACCTAGTGATCCTTCTGAGCACGGATCAAAATAATGTCGATCTCGACCTCCTCTGACCAGTCTTCCATGACTACATCTGAAACGAATCCCTCATACTTCTTCAGACCTTGGCCTTGAAACTCTCAGAGTGTCTTCCTCCAAGTGTCGTCGTCGTTAACCTCTACCCTGCGATAATCTACTGGAATAGTCTGATGAACATATTCTATGTGATCCTGATGAGGACATCATCCTAGAGCAATACCGATAAAATAGAAAATAGTTAGGGATCCTAAACATGGAATATAAAAGACTCAACATTAATTAATTAATTGTTTTCTTTTATTGATTTGAGGTTATCCTATCCCAAGGTCTACCCATTCAAACACAGGAACAAAGAAAAATAATGCATGATCCTTTCCTTGGTCTCTACCCTGTAACCAGTATCACCTCATTTAGTAGCCATTGTAAACTTAATGGTTTGTACCTCAGATCATAGGGGGCCCTAAACCCCTATGTCTCAGCCGGTCTCCAATGTTTACATCACTTGATAAACATTAATGACACTGTTTCCCTACCAACCCATGCAACATCACCTGTTCCTAACTCCAAACTCTATCATATACCTCAACCAGACCTCTAATACCACTCTCTTAGGACCCCCTCCCCACAAAGTGCACCCATCCTTGGTTGGAAATGTGATAATAGAGATAATGACCCCTGAGTCCCACCTCCAGTAGGCCCTGGATTGGCCACTAGAACCGAGGGTATATTAAACACACAAATGGGATGCATTATGCTCTAAGAGAACACATGCAGAAGAGAGAGACCAGATAGACACCAGCCAACTCCAACTCAGAACTGAAATACAAAGGGAAACCCAAGTTCACATATGTAATTTCATGAAAAGTACTCCAACTATATGTGGAAAATAGAAAGTACCCAAAAGAAAGTAAAAACAACAATAACCACAAGCCCAAACATCTCCTGCAACCGCATGCTAGTAGAAACCATCTTAATCTTCAACCTGCTCCAAGTGACCTAAAAAAAAGTTTATATATACATAGGGTGAGTATAACAGTATACTCAGTAGGATCCACCTCGAAGCCTCTCATGAAAAAGTAAAGGAAGCATGCCAAAGCACAGGGAACAACAAGTGAAACTAACTTGTCACATAAACAGGTATACTATGTTTCCAACCTCACCATGGATACTCTCACCAAGTAACTCATACATGAGTATATAATATAATAAATAATATCAAGGGTACCCCACTACTACTTTCCCACTGGTTTTCCACTTTTCACCCACATCGCACGTCCTAAGCATCTCTCTCCAAAAAGTATTACTTGCAGACACCTAGGTGAATCACCACAACATGCACCTCATGCAACAAAACCACCACGTCCACATAATAAAAGTAACCAGGTAGTTTCTTAGAGCCACCATAGCTCGCATAACATGTATCATATGTTGGTTATTATACCTCAAGCCATTATAGCCCATACACTGAGTAAGGATCCTTAATCCATCACAACCTATACACTTACACCTATAGTAGTCCATAGGAAACTATATCCAGAATATATGTGTGTGAATAAACATAAGGCATTAAAACCCTCTACACACATATATGGTAAAACTAACTGTTGTGCCTACCAGCAAAAGTAACTACCAAGAGAAGAGAATGGGGCCAAAGGGGGTAGTCAGCCATTCATCCTCCCACCAGAATGTTGGGGAAAACACCCCATAGGGCTCCAAATCCTTGGGGTGTCAGCTTCCCTTACTGACAGGGTGGAGTAGAATATAGAAACTCAAAAAGTATAGGATATACTATATCTCACAACCACACTATGGGCATAACCTAGTCTTAGACTCAACTGTAGATAATGTCTCTCGAACTCTGGATGCTACTTCTAAGACTAGGTATCCTATAAGCACACAACCATTTAAAGAGATTTAATACATTATTTCATTCCATTTTTATCAGTTTCAATTTATGTTAATTAATTATGTAAACATTAATTAACTATTACCAATTACACATTAAAGTTCATTAGCATCACACTCAAACTAAACTGTCCCTTTAAAATCACAACCTCATCATTATGTTCCAGAAACTCCAACCCCAAGGGTTAACATTATTTATTCAATTATTCATCACAGAATTACTTTCCCATATTCCCAAGCATTCTAGAAAAACATTCTATGCTACTAAACACAAGGGGGATCAATATGGTGAGTAGATGTACTACCCGTCGAGTCTTTTCCACCTATAGAAAGAGTGTAGACCCATCCTCCCTTGAGAAGCTAAACACAGAAAGCATGTGGCATACCCCACGTTTCTTGGCCTCTTTCAAAATAAGGGTAAGAAATACCAAATGCATTGAGAAGTGGGGAAAATTTAAGTATATAATCAAATAATAAGAAACAACAGGCATCCAACAATCAAATCCATCCCGTTCCATCATCCTTGGTGTCCTCCCCGACACCCACATGCATAAACCAATGAATCTAGCCACTCTTGGAATCATCTTCTACCACAACCAGAAGTCCTCCATGCCCCCACATATCACAACAACCATCCAATATCACATCCCAACACAAGAAGCAGGAAAATAAACATTTTAATAGTTGGGCTCTTGGCCTTTTAACAAACAATAGGGTAACTCAGAACCCTCAAGGAGTTATCTTTTATCGATAAACTAGTTATTTAATACATTTTATAGTAACCGATTATTATTCATAGGTTCCAAATTCAGGAAACCAAATTAGTAAGCTATAACATATAATTAAACATGCTTACTACACCATTAACATCAAATTACAACAATAAGAACCATATTCATTTACATAACTCTTTATCATCAGCCAAACCATTATCAATTAATTCCTGATTTAGTTTCTTCACCAATTTCCATCAAGAACTAAATGATAAACATAGAAAGCATTGATATCACAATATCTAGAAAAACAAGAGGCAATAACATATGACTGATATCAATATGTTTATCCGGTTGAAATATTTATTAGGTCATCTTCATTGATATCCAGTGGGATAAAACATGATAACAATACAATTTCATGTAAAATAAGAGAGAAGTAATGAATCCCCTACCTCAAATAGTTCGTGAAATTATTTATACAAGCACAATCTACACAACGGGTCACGATCCTCCTCTCGTGACAACTGTATCCACCCGAGGATGCCATAGTACAACCACACTAACTGAAACCCAAGAAAATTCCATTAGAAGCATGAAGATTACATTCTATAATATGGAAAGGAGAAATAGGAGAAGATGAACCCCAAAAGAGCGATGATAAAACATAGCTTATATTGAAGATTGATCAATTCAACTTTGTTGCATCAAAACAGAGCGAAACCAATCTGAGGAGGAAATTTTGATTGTGAAACTCCTATGAGAAGGAATGGTATGTTCAAGAATCTCACACTTGAGAACAAGGAGAAAGAATTAGGGAGGAATATATCCCATCCCTTTAGAAGATTCAACGGAGCGACGGTTTAAGATACGCTTAATTTCCATTAAAAGAGGTTCACATTAAACCACGTAGTTTGACCAAGTAAAAACATCCTGAGCCATAGGATTAATTAATATAGGATTTATTGTAATGGCCCGAACCTCTCCGATCCATTACTTTGTGAAAATGTGGTGTTGGAGGTGTTCCGGGAGGTCAAGGTGACTTATCCCCAACACTTTTCCAAATTTCCAGTTCTGTGAACAGTGTTTTCCAGTTTTATGAACAGTATCGGTAGGTGAACAATGTTTCTATCAGTGAGGTTCAGTGAACGGTGTTTCTATCAGTGAGGTTCTATCGATGTACTTCTAATGGTAGACTTGAACAGTGTTTCCAGAATGATAACCTTCTAACGATGACCTTATAATAGTAGAATTGAACAGTGTTTTCCGAACGGTAACCTTCTAACGGTGAACTTATAACGGTAGACTTGAACAGTGTTTCCAGAATGGTAACCTTCTAACGGTGACCTTATAATGGTAGACTTGAATAGTGTTTCCAGAATGGTAACCTTATAATGGTGATCTTATAACGGTATACTTGAACAATGTTTCCAGAACGGTAACCTTCTAACGGTGACCTTATAATGGTAGACCTGAACAGTGTTTCCAGAATGGTAACCTTCTAACAATGACCTTCTAACGGTGGACTTGAACAGTGTTTCCAGAACGGTGAGGTCTAACGGTGACCTTTTCTTTCCTTTTCCAAATTTTGAGTATGTGAACAGTGTTTCCAGCTTCCTACAGTTTCACCACATTGATGTTTCCTTTGACGTAAAATACAATTAAAGACTTGTTTTAAGGAATCTTAAGGCCAATTCAAATGCCATAAATCCTATATTAGTTATTCCTAAGGCTGGGATGTGTTTACTTGGTCAAACCGCATGGGTTAATGTGATCTGTTTTTAATGGACAATTAAACGGATCTTAGACCGTCGCCTCGTTAAATCTTCAAAAAGGAACCAGATATCATTCTCCCTCGTTCTTCCTATTTGTTATCGGCTAAGAGAAACTCGAACCTTTCAATCATTCCCGTAGTAGTTTCACAATAAAACCCTAATCCTCCGATTGGTTCCGCCTTATTTCGGATGCAACCGATCTGTGTCGGTCAATCTTCCCAATAAGGTATGTTTTATCATTGTTCCTTTGGAGATCATCTTCTATTGTTTCTTCCTTCCATATTATACCATGTAATTTCCAAGATCCTAATGGGTTTTTCTTGGGGTTGGTTGGTACTATCGTACCGTGGCATCCTCTGGTGGATGCAGTTGTCGTGAAAGGAGTATTGTGACCCGTTGTGTGGATAAAGGACGTCAAGAACTCTTCGAGGTAGGGGATTCATGGATTATCTAATTGTATATGTGAAATAATAGAATTAGCATGATTTAGCCCTTTTGATCACAATAAAATTGACCTGATTAAATACTTGAACCAGATTAAAAGAATTGGTTAATCGCATGTTGTTACTTTGTACCGTGATAACGGTTTGCCTAATTTTTTTCTAGATAGAGTGATATCTATGTTTTATTTGATTAGTTGTTTGTTCATAATGGAAATTGATAATGAAAGTAAATCCGGAATTAATTGTTAATTAATTGGATAAAGATAAAGAGGCTTGTAAATGAATCTGGTTGTTGCCGTTGTTGTAGTTGTTCTAATTTGAGGTAAATCAAATTAGGGAAGTAAGCATGGTTGTTTAATTGTGATAGATTAATATTTAGGTCTCTCGTAATTGGAACCTATGAATAAAAAATCTGCTAATTCAATATGGATTAAAGAACAGATTGTGTGAGAATTTCTAAAAGGGTTCTGAGTTACCCTCCTGTTTGTTAAAGGGTCAAGATCCCATGGTTGTGATTGTTGTTTTCCTGCTGCTTGTGTTGTGATGTGAGACTGGATGGCTGTTGTGATATGTGGAGGCATGGGGACTTGTGGTTGTGGTAGTGAATGACGCCTAGGGTGGCCAGATGCATCAGCTTATGCATGTGGGTGTCGTGGAGTACACCAAGGATGATGGTATAAGATGGATGTGATGGATGGATATTGGTGTTTTTGTTTGGTTGTTTATATTCTTTACTTTTACCCATTGCTCAAGCCAGCTAGTCTTGATTACCCTCCTTCCAAAGGAGGAGAAGACACGCTGGGTATGCCACGTGATTTCCATGGTTAGCCTCTTGAGGGATAATGAGTCTATGCTCTTGCTATAGGTGGCAAAGACTCGACGAGTAGTATATCTACTCACCGTGTTGAGCCCCCTTTGTGTTTAGTAGCATAGGATGCCTTTCTAGAATGCCTGGGAATATGGGAAAGTAATTCTATAATGAATGTTTGATTAAATGGTGATAATCCACAGGGATGGAGATGCTGGAATTTAAAGGTGATGTGAATCTTAAAAGTAGCAGTTGATTTTGAATGTGATGCCAATTCAGTTTAATGTGGAATTGTTCATGGTTATTTAATTAATTAACGTATAGTGGAACTGATAAAATGAGAATGAAGTAATCTAATAAATCTCTTCAAATGATTGTGTGCTTATAGGATACCTAGTCTTAAAAGTAGCAGCCTGGAGTCTAAGAGACGTTAGTTGCAGTTGTATCTAAGACTAGGTAATGCCCATAGTGTGGATGTGAGTTATATATATATTCTGTACTTTTTGTGTTTCTATACTCTACTCCACTTTGTAGGTAAGGGAAACTAACACCCTAGGGATTCATAACCCTAGGGGAGAAGGTGTTTTCCCCAACATTCTGATGGGAGGTCGAATGAATGACTACCCCCTTTGGCTCCGCTCTCTTCTATTGGTAGATACATGTGCCAACAGGCACAACAGTTAGTTTTCCCATATATGTGTGTAGAGGGATGTAATGGTTTGTGGTTATTTCATACAAATATATTCTGGATATAGTATCCTATGGACTACTATAGGTGTAACATGTATAGGCTGTGATGGCTTGAGGATCCCTACTCGGTGTATGGGCTATAATGGCTTGAGGTATAATACCTGATGTATGATACACGTTATGTGGGCTGTGGTGGATCCCAGAACTTACCTGGTTACTTTTGGTTGTGAGGATGGTGTGGTGCTTCGCCCAGGTGTCTGCGGGATAGCCTTTGTGGTGCAAGAGGTGCAGATTGCGGAGCTTAGCCCAAGTGTCTGCGGGTAAGCCTTTGGAGAGAGATGCACAGGACGTATGTCGTTGGGACAAAGCGGAAAACCCGTGGGGAAGTTGTAGTGGTGTACCATTGATATTCTTTAATATATGTAATTTTCTTTTATGCGTTACTTGGTGAGAGTAGCCATGGTGAGGTTGGGAACATAGTATACCCGTTTAGGCGGCGAGTTAGTTTCACTTGTTGTTCACTGGGATTTAGCATGCTTTCTTTACTTTTGCACGAGTGGCTTGGGGAGGATCCTACTGAGTATACTGTTATACTCACCCTATGTATATATAAACAATTTTTCAGGTCACTTGGAGCAGGTTGGAGATAAAGCTGGTTACTACTAGCTTGTGGTTGGAGGAGGAGCTGTTCGGGCTTGTGGTTGCTGCCGTTTTACTTTCTTTTGGGTACTTTTAGTTTCCCCTTTCAGTTGTAGTACTTTTGCATGAAATTTCATATATGTACTTGGGTTTCTTTTATATTTCAGTTATGAGTTGGAGTTGATTTGTGTCTATATTATCTCTCTCTTCCTCATGTGTTCTCTTAGAGGGTAATGCCTCCTATTTGTGTGTTTACTGTACCCTCGGTGCTAGTCGCCAACCTGGGGCCTACTAGAGGCGGGACTCAGGGGTCATTATCTTCCTTCTCAAATTGCCGGCCCAGGAGGGGTACACTTTTTTGGGGAGGGTTTAGTGAAATTTATGGCCTTTTAATTGGCCTTAGATTCCTTAAAATGAGGCTTTGAATGCATTTTACATCAAAGGAAATGTTAAAGGGGCGAAATTGTAGGAAGCTGGAAACACTGTTCACGAACTCAAAATTTGGCAACAGAAAAACACTGTTCATAAACCACACCATTGAAACCTCACCATTAAAACCTCACCATTATGGAAACACTATTCATGAACCTCACCGTTGAAACCTCACTACTATAACCTCACTGTTCTGGAAACACTGTTCATGAATCTCACCGTTCTGGACTCACCGTTGAAACCTCACTACTATAACCTCACTGTTCTGGAAACACTGTTCATGAATCTCACCGTTCTGGAAACACTGTTCATGAACCTCACCGTTGGAACCTCACCATTAGAACCTCACCATTTGGGAAAAATTGTTCATGAGTCTCACCATTCTATAAACATTGTTCATGAAGGTAAATTTGGAAATGTGTTAGGGATAAATTACCTTGACCTCTCAGAACACCTCAAACACCATATTTTCACAAAGGAATGGGCCGAAGAGGTCCGGGCCATTACATAAAGCCTTCCTAGATTAGTTTTCTGATCAAGAAATGACTCTAATATGTGGGTATGGAATTATGGAAGGGATTTAGGTAGGTGTTTTTTGAACTACAAGGATATTTATGTGTGTAAATGGGATGATATGATGTTCCCTTTCATAAGTGATGTGGAGATATATTTTTATAAATAGCCAAAACTATTCAATAATGAAAATTCACTATAATGAAATGTGCCTCTAAAAATTATACATAATGGAGTAGAGGGGTTATATGGTCTAACCAAACCCCCAAAATTAAAAAATAAGCATTTTTTAAACATTTCACTCCCTTTACCTCATTAGTTTAATCCCAGGTAAACAGGTTTTAACATTAACCGTGCTAACAAACTTTTATTTTTTTTTCTATTCATTATGACAAAAAATTAAGTTTAACTTATCAAATAATATTAATTATTATTATTCAAAATATATTATCCATTTTATCAAATTAAATTCAAAAAATTTTAAAATTTAATTTAAAATTAAAACTGGAAAAAGTTTCAAAAAACAATTTTTCAAGTAATGTATTTTTCAAGCATAATATGATCTTACATTAACTATATGACTAGTAATAATAATTATATATATTTAAATTCATATAAATAGATATATAATATATATATTTCCTTTAAATATTTCCATAATAGTTTTTATTTTAATTAATTAATGGGATTGACTTTATATATTTAAAAACATTTTACCGTAAACCGCATTTTAAGCATAAAAATAAACTTATACCAAAATCATTAAAATTGATGATTCAAATGAAATTAATTATATTATAATAAATAAAATGGTTCATATTTCTCTAATAATAATTTTAAAAAATACAATTTAACTTTTAAACTACTTTATTTAATGAAAATAAATGGTAGTATTTGAAAATTAATTTTTTTACTATTCACTAAAAAATAAAACATTTCAATAAAACATCCAAATATAACCCTAATTAATTTTTTTATGTTTATTTCAAAAATTCTTCTCATTTTTATAAAGTAAAATTTCTAAATTTTTTCTTAATTAATTATAATATTTTCCCACAAAAAACATTAAAAATTATTTTTGAAGGAAATATATTATTTTTGTAGAAAAAAATTTCTTTTATTAAAATTTGAGTGACTATTTATTAAGTATTTATTAATAAATTTATATTGAATAGGACCTTTATATATATTTCATAAATCATTTAATACTATTAATACTTTCTAATTTAACATCTAGGTTATAATAGTAATGTATTTTGTCTATCATTTAATCTTAGAGTAACATATCATATATGTTATTGAACATTTGGTTATTCTTATAAAATATCAAGGTGTTAAAAGTAAAATATATATCTGACCTTTAAAAAATGCGAGTTTTAGCTTTAAAAATCCAGTTTATATCAAGTAAGACCTTTACACAACCTATAGGGACATAACTACATGGTTATGTAATAATAAACTACCTTTATATAGGAAATAAAAATCACAATTTACATTTATAAATCCCTAAGAAACTCAATGTTAACTTTATGTATGAAATGATTTCATCTCCAAATAATCTTATAGATTCCTCAATCACTCCTAAATCCTTTTAATTTCCATCCAATTTTATAGATAATGTTCCATCACATGTTATTTTCATGAATATCAATACTACAATCATCATAATTAATTTTTAAGATATATCCATAACAATACAAAAAGAATAATTATCTCTTCATTATTTCTTATCATTTAATTTTCTCAACATATATTGATTTCCTAACTTATTTTTAAAAAATACAATTGATAAAATGGGCAAAAAATCTCCCATTTTTTGTTGTTAATACCCCAAAAATATTTTGTCAATATATGATATTATTTTCTATCCCTTATTGAAAATCAAATGAAATGGAACAATATAGGGTTCTAATCATATCACATTCTTCTTTCAATAAATCTCATACTCTTCCCTATTTTGAAACCTGAATAATCATTTGTATTTTCTAGAAGGAAGATGACATTACATGCGTTACTTAGAAAAGAGCCTTTAATTATTCTACATTATGTCTACATATGAAAACCTGATGTATAATATGAGATAAAAATAACCAAGGTTGTCTATGATGTCCATATATTCCCCAAAATGTGATACCATGCTAAGAAAAGTCAACAATTATCATTTTAGGG
This sequence comes from Viscum album, assembly GCA_963277665.1. Lineage (NCBI taxonomy): Eukaryota > Viridiplantae > Streptophyta > Magnoliopsida > Santalales > Viscaceae > Viscum > Viscum album. The sequence goes on along the minus strand of OY728126.1, from coordinate 273,865,072 downwards.
TTTTAATAAAACATATTATTTTAAAACAAAACATTCATACATCTCAATGAACTATTAAAAAAAGGTCATGTATAGGTCATATAAATCCACATTTTTATAATTTATTTTATCATCCAAGACCCCCACTCAATAGGTCAATTAATACAATCACAATAAGGGTAGTACGTCTAATTTCCAAAGAGTAAAATAGTTTTTATTAGGATATCCATAAACTCTAGATTTACAAAAATTGATGTTTTTGATAGATTTTTCCCTTAATTTTTCTCCTATTCAAGGGGTGAACTCATATCCTTCTCTTAGTGGTAATTGGGAAAATCTATGGGGATTCATTGTTTATTACTGTCATAAAAGAGAAAGCCTTAATAATCTACATAAATTCCCTACATATTAGTTCCAAACACATAAAATAATAAGAAATTAGTAGGGACCTATTTAATTATTTAGAAGAAACACTAAGTATTTTAGTTTCCTCTCAACCTAGGACAATGTTTTATTCTAACCATAGATGTCAAGACAATTTATTTTTCCAATTTAGGTATTTTATTCTGCTAAAAATATTCTTGACCTAGTAACATTTTCATACAACCTTTTGAACCATATCTATATTTCTCACACTATACAAGAGAGTTTCCTCTTAGCTTACTTTATTTATTTAGAATTATTCATTTGATATGTACAAATTGTCAATAACTCCTTGGCATGCTCAACTTCTTTGGGATTCACAAATATCTTATTTTCATCTTCAATATTTCAGGACTTATCTATGGTATCCCTATAGAAATTATTTCTTTTCACACTATAAGAAAGATAAACTGGAATTTTAGTCTTTCATACCTCATACTAGAGACCCTCTAGTCCACATCTATGACATACCACTTCTAGAAACTCAAATATATTTTGGGTGGATATATTTTCTGTAGATATGGTCACAAATTATTTTGTGTGGGTTTTTGTTATTATTTTTTCACAAAATATCCCCTTGTATTTTACCTCTTTTTTATAAATTATATATTTAACCAAAAATAATAATATTTTTTCCCATACATTTGAAAACACTAGTAAGAGCTATTGAACCATTAACTTCTATTTTTTTTGTAAATCTGTCTAAAGTTTTATTGGAGTTGTATTCCTTCTGATTGAGCCTTCTTATTCTTAAGGGTTAATAATCATATTGAAACATTTCTTCTTGAATTTAGTGTGGAATATTTCTTATCATTCAATATGGACCAAACCTCCTTAGATTTTCATTGAACACTTAAACTATTAGAAATAAACGATCTATTTTCAAACTAATTTAGTGTTGATTTACCTTAAACTTCTGGAATTTCCTTCTCATTATCTTGAGAATATTCACCTTTAAACTCCATTTAATTTTATAAATCCTCATATACTTTTTTATCTCATACTAAACCATGATACACATTACCTATGTCTCAAACAACACTTATTCCTTTATAGATTGCTTCTCTTCAAGACCAACTAGGATATTACCACGCTCTACTACCTTAAATTTATACTTCTTGATATCATAAATGTATGTAACTTCCCTTAGTGACATAATATTCTTTCTTATAAACCAATGTTTTGTTATCTTTCCCATGTTTTATCTTCCCTTTCTTGATTTGTTTGTTATTATAAAGAGAAACTTATAAATTGTCTTTTAGTATCCATTACATCTCAACTATTTCTTTACCACCGTCATCATTGATTTATGAATCAAATACTTTTTAAACATTGTCAAAGAAATAAACCTCATATACTAAAGAAAAACTTTATAATGGATCATTTTCTCATTATTTCTCATCAAATTCAATTTACTTTTGCTATAATATTTCTTATTATTCTTATACTTTTTTTGTTTTTAATTTTTCTCATCTTCCTCATCAGATTTAGATTCAGTTCCCCTCTTCATTATTTTTTCATCTTTATCATGTTTTTTACAACATTTAATAAAGGTTAGACATAAAGAGTGATTGATAAAGGTATAAGATTATTTTTAGATGAATTCATAACAATCCTTCAAGATTTATAATAACCTCATTATTTCTTCTTAGTTCAGTTCCTAAACACATAATGACATCTTACCATATTAAAAAAATAGAATTCATCTAATGGTAACAACATTGGAGATGTTTCTCATGGAAAATCAAGGTGGTTTATCCTTATATTAACTTTATATCTTAATCCCCATTATCCTATTATGTGTGTATTTTTTTTATGGGGATTTAAATTCCAAATTCACTATAGTTCACTTAGAGTTGTTGTTGGTTTGTGTTTGTTGTCAAATTACTAGAAGATTTTAAAAGAGTCAGTCAAGGTTATTGAGATTTTATTGAGTGGTTTTTAGATTAAAAAAACAAAAATGGTTAAAGTCACATTGAAGAAGTGATGAAGTTATTATGAAGATTATCAAAATTTTGGAGTTTCTAAAAAATATTTGAAATGTTTTTAATCATAATTATTTTCCATAAGACTTCCAAATTGTAAAACTTTTGAAGCTTTATTATAAGTTTTTCCTCTCATATTTTATTTTAAGTTTTAAGATTGTAAAACTTTTCAAATAGCATAATTATTCACAAAATATAAGTGTAATATTCCAAGATTTTAGGGTATGTCTCTTTTTAAATAAATTTAATCACTTCGATAACTTATGTTTTTATGCAAAACTGAGTTTAAACAAACAATGAAATATGATTATAAACTAGATATTAAATTAGAGGGTAAAAATAGGATTAAATATATTATAAAATACATATGAAGTTCATATTTATTTATTCTTATTAAAGAAAAACATATTTTTTAGTAAAGTTATTCTATTTTTTAAATATAAGTTTTATTTAAAAAATAATTTTTATGGCTCTCTATGAGAAAATAAATATAAATAATTTTTGAAACTTTTAGAAAAAATATTTGATAAAATGAAATTAATTTTTGAAATCATCATATTTAAATTTTTTTGTGGTGAGTTTTTTGGAATTTTCTTAAAAGGTTTATTTTCCTATGAATAGTGAAAAACTGATCTTTATAAAACTATTATTATATTTATATTAAAAAGTACATTTTTTATTTTAATTTTTTTATAAAAGTAATATAATTTCTCTTCAGTTATATATAATCTAATTTATTTCATTTTAATTATCTTTATACATTATTTTGGTAGAAGTAAATTTTTGTACTTAAAAATGCATTTTTCTAGAAAATTGTTTTTCATTGCATTTTGTGAGATTAATTTTAAATTAAATTCAAAAAATTCTGTATTATGAATTTTAAAAAATTTATGAAAAATTTTGATTCATAATTTCTAAATTTATTAAATAGCTTTCTTTTATTTTTTGCCAATATGAATAGTAACCTTTGTATTTTTTTATCATGGTAAAGGGTAAATTGAGTAGTATTGGTTAAAAATAAAATCATAAGGACTAGAAAATAACCCTAAAACTTTTCCTAATTATATTTTATGAGTAATTGTATTCCATAATATTTTAATATTAGGATATATTACCGTTTTTTCTATTAGGAAGTGATTATGAACCTTATAATATTTTATTTAAATAAATGTTAAAGATGTCATATTCATGATTTTAATAACTATATTTTTTTAATATAGTGTTAACCAAAATATGAAATCTAATATAAATATTATTTTTAATTATAAAATATTTATATTCATCATTATAATTTATTTTTATTATTTAGTCAATAAATAATTAATTTAGATTCTTAAACAAAGTTGATGCAATAATTATTTTATTAATGGGAATATCAAATAAATATTATTAAAATACTAAAATAAATATAATATATATAATTAAAGTGATAAAATAATTTTATAGATGAAAATTAGATATTAGGTATCTAATAAAATTTCTAGTTTGAATTTTAAGTGTTATATAGATGTAATTAAAGTTAAAGTAATGAATAACCCTTAAAATTGACATTATGAATATTTTAAAATAAATAATAATTCATTAAATGATATAAAATTAATAAAAATATAAAAATCATCCAAATTATTTATATAATGTTTAAAATTTAATCCAAGATTCATTTATGGGTATTTTATAATTTTTTGTAATAATATTTACCTTCAAAGAGTTAAAATCAATGTTATTATGGTAGGAGTTAAAGGGGTTAAATAAGGGTTAAAACTAAATGATAAGGGTATGAAAGTGACCTAAACCTATTTAAAAATTATTATATGAGATTATTTAGACCCATAGAAATATTATATTAGAAATTAATAAATTTTGATCCATTTTTAATAAAAAATTAATTTAATATTTTTTGAAATTTCTAAAGTGCCCCTCACCTCAATTATAAAAGGTTACCCCTTCCTTCACTTCTTTACACAATTTGAGCCATTTATATACAAATAGTCATAAAATTTATGTTCCCAACATAATTATTAGAGTCATTAAGGTTATTATCCTTCCAAAATACCAACCGTAGATACCTTAAGAAGCGATCTAAAAGAAGTCTACCGAAGTAGAGGTAATCATCTTTACTAACTCTTTCAACTTTATCTCTTATTATACTTCCTTTTCTTGTGTAGTTTTTTGTATAAATAAATAAATATAATATAATATAATTTATTATATTTTATTATGATAATTGGATAACCATATTCTTCCTTTTATCCACAAAATAAAAAATTAGAGCACTGCACGTGCGTACGTACAACTTACCATCTCCACACTATGGTGTCATTTGTTTTTCATAACCACTTTATTAGTATGGTTATAATGATGAAAATAATACATATATATGGTAATTTTTAAATGATATTTATTTTGAAAAAATAATATATCATCTATTTTATGACCCATTCACAATTAAGGGAACGACACCATCGCTCGTGCGTACGTCCGACCTATAATCTCCACGATATGGTGCGATTCATTATCCATGTTCATAATTTAATAATGTTTATAAAACTAAATTTAATGATTAAATATTTTATTTTTAACATTAATATAATTATTTATATTATGTATCTATATCCTGTTCAAAAAAACTGGGGCATCCACAAAAACATATGCAAGAGATAATAAGGCAGATAACACAAAAAACAGAAAAAATAATGAAATATTATTAATAAATGGATTGTAAGATGTTATAAAATGATCATATAAGATTTTATAAATATAAATTAGGTTTTTTTATAAATTAATAACATATTTAAAACCATTATACATGAGTTTTGAACATGTTATAATGAAGTCAAAACTCTGCAAAGGGTTTCTCATCTCACTTTTACTTCTGTGGGACAAAATCCTTATTAACCACTTATTTATGTTGTGTGGTGAATATAATTACCCATTGATCTGTTATATAATTAATCCATGTATATTTATTTTAATTAAATTTTCGCTTGATTTTATTTATTTCATAGGGCTTATGATTCAAAATATTACATGCGGCAAGGTTTTATTTCAGAACCTCATCACTATTCAGGATTGTTCATGTTTAAGTATCCATTGGGAATTATTTATCTTCCATGTCCATGTTTTATAAATATTTTATATAAAAATGATTATATTATTCCAAAATTTTTATTTAATTTCATTTTTATCCCATTTTAACTTTAAACAAAATATTTTAAAAGGAACCTTTCAATTATTTCCAAACAAGGTACTTTATGTGAAAATATTGTTTTTTAACTTATTTGGAATGAATAAAATTTATCACCATCATGTTATCTTAAATTTTTGATTAATAATTTAATAATATAATAGTTTATTTTCAAATAAAAGTAATTCTTTATTATGTGTGTAGTTTTTAGATTTTTTAAAAATTATTTTCAAAGTAAAAAGGGCCATTTTCCCCATGAAATATTCCAGAAATATCCTTAAAGTATTTTCACCTAAACATAATTTATTAAATATTATTTTGATAATTTACAATAATGATACCATTAATAATATTTTTTTGAATGGTTTATAATCAGTTTTACTAGATAATTATTGATATTTTATATGACTGGTTCTTCTAATACATAAATTTTTTGATTTTACTAAAGCATGTTGATTCAGTTGTATTATTTATTCATGTGAGGAATGAAATAGATTTAGTAAGTGATGGGAGGGGCCAACTATAGACCCAAAATACATCAGTAGGTCTCATGAGACAAACTAGAATGGGTTTTTTTCTGAGGTATTATCCTATAATTTTTAGATTTCTTGTCTAGAGCCTCAATAGTAAGTTTTAGATGTCTGACATTATACATTTTAACATTATAAATTTAGTTATTGAAATTACATGTGATTATTTAATTAGTTAAATATAAATGGTTATGTTTAATTCTCATGTGATTATTTATATGGAATTACTTGATCATCATTTATTCCTTCCATATTATTCTCATGTTTTTGATTAAATGGCATGCCATATTGATTATTCTTATTTATTAATAATAGATTCCACTATATTTAACCCTTTCTGATCATTTGAGATCACCCATTTCTTATGTTTTATTTTTCCCCATGATAATAGAAGTGTTTTATGATTGATTATTCAGGGTTTTTCTATGGGGATAATGATGTTCTCAGATAATATACTTTGTGTATTTTATGTTTGAAATGTAATTTTAATTTCATGTATATATCTAATTCTCAAAGACTATGAAACTATTTTATCTTTGGTATGAGATTCCTTGTATCTTATTACAATGTAATAAAGTAACAAATGACTCAGGTATACTAGGGTATAGGTCATTATAGATGATATCCAAGCAAGTTTAGTCGAAACCTTGGGAATTAGAGTTAGTAAAACATAGATTAGAGAATGAAACCGTATAATACAATTTTGAAGTATTCCTAAATAAACCAAGATTATGAGATTATTTATATCTAAAATTTTAATTTATAATAATTATTTCACATGTTTTGATATTATACATTGTTTTTTTATATTATGATCTAATCTTGTGTATTCCATTTTTTATAAATGGTTTCTATAGGAAAAATATAAATTATATCAATTCATGTAATCCATGTAGGGATTTCCCTACTAAGATAAATAATGAAGATGGAGATGAAAAAAATTATTACTATATTAGGGAAGATGAATTTGGTTATGAGAAATAAATTTTCTTATATAATGCATATTTTTTATCCATTATGTGTTGTAACAATGTTAGATAGCTTTATGCATCAACAACCTCTATCATTAAATGGAAATAATAATCCATTTTTAGATGAGTAAAGGATAAGTTCCTCATAGAATATATTTCTTGATTTGGGTTGTAATGAAAGAGAGAAGGTTATCATGGATGTTTATTATCTATTCGAGGGTGTAGATCAATGGTGGTCTTTCATTTTAAACCCTAAATAAGCATAATAAATAACAAGCTTGGAATGGAATTATTTTAAGGAAATTTTCTTGAAAAAATATTTTCCTCAAGAACTATAAGATGATATTGAGAGACAATTCTTGACTCTCAGAAAAAAGGTGGATGAGAATGTTTCCAAGTATGAATCCAAATTTACTAGGTTATGAAATAATTATGTGAACTATGTACATAATCGGAAGAGTAGGATTGGTAATTTTTTTGAGGAGATTAAATAAATTCATCGAAGGGAACTAGTCTTCCAAAGTTTCTAATCTTATAAGAATATAATATCTTATTATATCAATATGGAGCAAGAATTATCCAGGGTTTGTGATTTTGAAATAAATAAATAGAAAAAGAGGATGATAGATAAAAATATAGATAAAGGTAAGAAGGGAAATAAGAATTTTACCACATGTGATAATTATGGAAAGAAACACCCTAGTACCTACTTAAAGGGAATGGGGGTTTTATAAAAGTCTACAGAGAAAGGTCACCAGGATTGTGATTTCCAGGGTAATAAAGAAGCAATCAAATGATTTAAATATAAGGATATGTGGAACTATATAAAATGATGACCCAATATTCAAGGGAATATAAATCATAAGAATAATTGGGATCAAGGTCAAGTTTATGGTGTTACTATATTCAAATTTTAATAATTAAATTATTTGTGTTTTTAGATTCAAGAATTATGCTGTAAAAGTATCTTATCAATGATATTATTTTTATGAGTATCATGAGATATATAAGGATTTCATTACATTACATTTTCTTTAATGATAGGTAAGAATGAATTTCTTTATTGTGTTTTAAGGTGATTAAGGTATTCATATATTTGGTATGTGAAAATAAGAGTTACATTATATTGTTTGGAGAATCTAATGTTAAGTTGATTTTGAAAATTTAGTGAAATTTTTTCTAAATGTTTGGATAAATTTCTTTTGGATATTATTGTTTGAGATTAAATTATGATTTATAATATTGTATAATATGTGATAACCATATTTCTTTTGGTAAATATTTAATGGCTGAAGGAATGAATTAAGGATATGTTGATAAAAGTATTCCAGGCATAAAAATTCATCTTGAATATCCATCTCTTCGTATGAGAAATGAACTAGGGATAAATCAAATCACAACCAAAGGAAGATCTCATTATTATGACATGAAAATAAATTCAGTAAGTTTATTTTAATGAGTAATTCATCTAGAGAGTAAAATAATTGCTCATCTCTAGGAAAAAGGTTCTAAATGAAAACATTATCTATTTAAATTTTTAATGATAATTCAATGGACTTTTAAATGATAAAAACATATGGTTTTATGATGGTTAAATTTATCATAATCATGTTTTATATCACTATTAATCCAAACATGATATGTATATTTATCTTCCATGTCCATATTTTCACTTCCCACTAATGTTCTCTTTTTGTAATCCTAGTTTTGTGGTGACCCTTACATTTCTATCTTTATAAGATGAAGTTTTATTACCACTTCTTATGATGTGGGTTTCCCATAAAATAATTTTCAAATATTATGTTTTTATTTTTTAAGTACACTTAAAAATTTATAGGAAAAAATTTATTTAAGGATGGGAGAATGTAACACCATAAGATTTTATGATATGCCTCTTTTTAAATAAATTTAATCTCTTCAATAGATTATGTTGCACGCAACACCCAGGTTAAAATATAATAAAATATGATTATAAAATCAATGTTAGATTTTAAGGTGTTAATATGATTAAATATATTATAAAATATATATTAATTTCATATTTATTTATTCTTATTAAATAAAAACATAATTTTTAGTAAAGTTATTTCATTGTTAAAATATAAATTTTCTTCAAAAAGCGATTTTTATTGATCTTTATTAGAAAATAACTATAAATATTTTTTTGAAACATTTATAAAATTTGTATGATACAATTAAAATCATTTTTTAAATTATCATATTAAAATTTTTTTAGGGTGAATTTTTGGGAATTTTCTTAAAAGGATGATTTTCTAATGAATTGTAAAAAATGCAGATTTTTATAAAACTATTATTTTATTTACATTAAAATTACCCTTTATGATTTAAATTTGATATTAAATTAACATAAGTACTATTTGTTTATATATAATATAATTAATTGAGTTTTAATAATCCTTATACAATGTTTTGGTATAAGTACATTTTTGTGCTTAAAAATGCATTTTTCAAGAAAACTGTTTTCCATTGATTTTTACTGGATTAATTTTATATTTAATTCTAAAACTTTTTTTGTTTTGAATTTTAAAAAATGGATTCCATATTTGGATTAATACATTCCATTTTTTTTAAATATTTACCTTTTATTCTTAGCCAATATAAATAGTAACCTTGGTAATTTTTATTACCATAGTAAATGGTAAATTGATTAACATTGGTTAAAAATAAAATTATATGGAATATAAAAAACATTAACACTTGAACTAATTTATTTTACAAGTTATTTTCTTACATAAACAATAATGTTTTAGATATATGACTATTTTTTTCATTATGAAGTGATTATGACACTTATAATATTTTATTTAATGAAATGTCAAAGATATCATATTCACGATTTTAATAACTATAAAATTTTTAATATGGAATTATAATTTATATATATTTGACAATAAATATTATTTTCAAATATAAAATATTTTTATTAATCATGGTAATTTATATTTAATTTTTAGTAAATTCATATTTACCTTATATTCTTACTTAACACTGATTCTATAATTATTTTATTAATGAAAATAACAAAGAAATGTTATTAAAATATTAAAATAAATATAATTTGAGATAATTAGAGTTATAAAAGAATTTTATAAATTAAAATTACAAGCTAGGGATGTAAGAAAATATATTTTTTATAATTATTAGTTTTATCTTGGTATTACTAAAGTCAAGGTAATGAATAGTCTTTAAAATTGGCATTATGAATATTTTATAGTAAATAATACTTTATTAAATGATATAATATTCCTAAAAATATTAAATTCAGAAAACTAATTTGTATAATACAATAATTTCATCCATTAGTTATTCATAGTTATTTTTCCGTTTTATAGAAACAATATTGACCCTCAAATATTAAAAATCATTATTGTCACAGTTGGAGTTAAATGGGTTGAATAAGGGTTAAAACTAAATGATAAGGGTAATAAAGTGAGATAAAGCTATAAAACATTATTTTATGAGAGTATTTTGACCCATAGTCATCTTATATTAAAAATTAATAAGTTTTGATCCATTTTTAATTGAAAATAAATTTATCAATTTAATATTTTATGAAATTTGTGAAGTGCCCTTCACCTCAATTATAAAATGGAACCCCTTAATTCAGCTATTTATAACACTTTTAGCCATTTATCTCGATAAAGTACTACCCATTTATATTAAAAACATATTTATACAAGTTATGGATGTTTTTTTACTCACAAAAAACCAACCCGATATTCCTTAAGAAGAGATCTGAAGGAATTATGCTGAATAAAAGGTAGTCAACTTTACTGACTCTTTCAAGTTTATATTTTATTATAATTCATATTAATGGGTTTTTTCTAAGATAAATTAATAATTAGAGTATAATATATATTATTTTATGTTATTATGATTATGGTATAACTATATTACACCTTTTAATCATCATATGAAAAATAAAAGTGTCGTGCGTGCGTACGTATGGCTTACCATCTCCACTATGTGGTGTAATTTATTTTTCATCACCACTTTACTAGGATGGTTATAATTATAGAAATAATGTGTATATATTTTAATTATGACATGATATTGATTCTGTAAAATTAATATATCATCCATTTCCAAACCCATTCAGAATTTAAGGAATAATACCATAACTCATGTGTACGTATGGAATACCGTCTCCACGACGTGATACGGTTCATTTTCCATGTTCAAAATTTAATAATGTTTTTAAAAATATATTTAATTATTAAAGATTATATTTATAAAAACAATATCATTATTTTTTTTTAATGTACATATATTATGAAAAATAACTGATACATTCATGATAAAACACGCAAGAGAAAAAAATGAAAATATAACCTGAAATAGTTAAACTTGTTAAATATTATTAATGAATTAGTTGTAATATGTTATAAAAGGATAATATAAGATTTTATAAATATAAATAAGGTTATTTTAAAAATTAATAATTTTTTTAAATAATTAAACTGGATATTTTTACATGTTTGAAAGAAGTTGAACCTAGGGTAAGGGTTTCGTATCTCTCTTTTACTTATGTTGGACATATTCCTTATTCACCTCTTATTTATGTTGTGTAGTATATATATTACCAATTTTATGTATTATATCAGGAATAAATTTATATTAATGGTATTTATTTTTTGAATTTATTTCATTCACGTGACTTATGATTCAAAAGATACCCAAGTGGTAAGGGTTTATTTCACAATTTCATCATTATTCGAGATTGTTCAAGTCTAAGTGTCTATTGGGGAATATTTATATTATATGTAATTTTTTTCCAAAAAATGTTTTCAAAAATGATTTTACTACTTGAAAATTATTGTTTAGAGTAATTTTTATCTCTTACTGACTTTTAACAAAATGTCTTAAAAAGAATCATTCCATCATTTTCCAAACAAGGGTTTTTATGTGAAGAGAATTTTTTTAAACTTATAATTTATGAACAAAAATTCCTACCATAATTTTTCCGTAAATTTTTTAATATTAATTTTCAATTATACAAGGTTATTTTAAAATAAAATTATTTCTTTATTACATGTGTAGTTTTTAGATTTTTTTAAAAAATTCAAATAAAAAAGGGGTAATTTCTTCAAGAAATATGAAAGTATTATATTTAAAGTATTTTCATCTATGTAAACATCATTTTCTGAATAATATATTGATAATATACTCTAATTATACAATTAATCATATTTATTTGGCCGGTTTATGATCAATTTAACTGGGGAAGTATTGATATTCCATATGACTAGTTCTTACAATATTGACAGTTTTTGATTTTTTCAAGGCATGTTGACTTAGTTGTATTATTTTTTCATGTGAGGAATTTAATGGAATTATAAACTGACGATCAATTCCTAATATATCCCCTTAATTAATCAGTTGGTATCATGAGACAAAATAGACTGGATTTTGGCCGATCCCTTATCCATTTATTTTAAGATGTCTTGGTCGAGACCTTATTAGTACAGTTTAGATGTGCGTCATTATGAATTGTAACATTATGAATTAATATATTGATATTCCATGCGATTATTAAATTTATAGAATATCTATGGTTAATTTTCATTCTCATGTGATTTTTTATAGAATTACTTTATCATCATTTATTCATACCATATTGTGCTCATGTTTTCTTAAATGACATGTCATATTTATTATGATTATTGATTCATAATAGCTTATGATGTATTTAACCATTATTGAGCATTTTATCCCACCCCTTTATTATGTTTTATTTTCCCCTAGGATACCAAGAGATATTTTATTGATGATTATGCATGGTTTTTCTTATGGTATAATGATTTTTCAAAGAAAATACTTTTTTTATTTTATGTCTAAAATGTAATTTGAATTTCATGTATGTATCTAAGAATACCAGGATATTAAACTATATAGTCCTTTGGGATGTGATTACTTATATCATATTACAATTTAATAAGTAAATCATTAAAATTTGGATACTAGGATCTGGGTATTTATAGTAGTCCTTTTGGATCACAATACATTATGTCAGAGCATAATTATTTTTAGTATTTCTTATAGAATCATAACTATTTTGAGTTTTCATCATAATAATTTACTTAATATAATAATTTTCCCGTGTAAGTCTTTGAAGGACACCAAAATAAGTCTATTATACTTAGAAAAAATTTCATTATGCTTCTAAATAAAAATAATTATTTTTATATTTTCTAAAGAAAATACCTGAGGATGCTGAAGATGATATTCCAGAATTATAAAATCACATATAACATGTGATTCAAGATAATTTTATTGAAAACTAAAAAATGTGATATCTGTTCATATTTTTCTTGTGATATGATTTAGTTTATTTGAGATGTTCCTATTATACTTGAATCTGAATTAATGTTTAAATAATCTATAGATATTAAATCTAGACTATTAATATAATGGTGCTTTACTAATTTGAAGTGAAAATAATCAATAGAATCTATAACTAAAGTAATTATAGCATAATTTTTCAATTGAGGAAGTTAAATTAGTTGAGTATTTGAGTTATATTCCTGGGATAAATTATTTATCCTATGAGTATGAAGCAGTAGATTTGGAGATGTAATAATGGGAAGAATATGATGGGTATTTCTAGAGTTTGAAAATATATTATTTGTGAATTATTTATGATGATCAAAGTCAAATAATATTCCTAAATGGGTTCTTATAAAGTAATTAAGAATAAAAATGGGAATAAGTGGATTATAATACGAACATATAGTTAATTAAAGATAGAATATTTTGAGATAATAGAGAATGAACTCGAGTTCACATGATTGAGAAAATCATGAAGGATTGTATTGTTGTGTTTTGTTGAATGAAGTAAAAAATATGTTAAGATGGAATTGAGTTTTATAGAATTTATAATTCTATACCTTTGATGAATAATAAATATGAGGATATTTTTAAGAGTGATAAGGAAGTAGTGTAATTTTAAAATATAGAGTATAAATATTTTGAAAGAGTGGAGAATAAATCCTAGAGTTGGAGTTTAATAAAAATTTTCTAAATCTATTTGAGATTGGGTGTTCAATGTGTTTATCAAAGTATGATATTGAGAAGAAGTTCTATATTAGGATATTAATGAAGTGATGAATTAGTCATGAATATCCAAGAGACTCATCAAAGAATATATACATCTAAATTTTTTAAATCAACCGAACTCTCAAGAATATATTTCTAATTTTGATTACATTCTATGTATAAAGGTAGTGTGAAACTGCACAGTTCATTTTGACTCTGGATAGACATGGTAAAACTCTATTCCATCACTATAAGATTATAAATTATAATTATTTTAGTGAATAATATGTGGTTGGGGTGACTAACCATCCAAAACAAGGAGTAAGTATCCTAGGTGGGGGCTAAACCTTATAAAAATTCTTATATTTATTATTTATTTATTTTTTACATACATGAGTGAGGCTGAGAAAATATTTATTTATAACAAAATCAAATCCAATAACCCAGACTCAGGGGTTATTTTATTAAAATTTCATAGATACAAGGGGTCTAATAAAAAATTACCAATTAGTTTAATAGTCTTGGATAGCCATATACATATATGATACCAATTTTACATTTAGAATAAAATATAAAGCATAGTAATGGAAAAAATTAGGCATCATTGAACTCATTCAAAGAATTATTCATCATATCCTAGGTAAAAGAAAAAAATAATGCTGATCATAAATGATCAGTAAGAGTTACATACAATGGAAGATATTATGAGTAAATATGGAATAATCAATATGGAAAGGTAAATAACTAAAAATACATTCCATTTAATTAATAACATGAGCATGAAATGCATCCACAGATAATTTCAATGAAATAATATCATGGATAATAATAGTTTAATTCTTAATGAAGGAAATACTTAATATGGAATGTCATGATCTAATACATCATGATATCTATACCATAAAGACCTTGCACCAAGATAGTTTAAAATTATAGGTATTATACAGAAAAAACCCATTTAATTTGACCAAATAATTTGTCTCATGAGACATATCAATGAATCGAGGGGCTATCTATAATTTTCCCTACACATCACTAAATGTAAAATGCATTACTCATATATTAAATGATCAATTAAATTTATAATCAATATGCCTTATTAATAAATATCTATATTGAGTAGATAATACCTATTATCAAAAAATTTCGTAGTCAATCAAATAACATTCATAATAAAAAACCTTATGAAAAAATTGTATATAGTTTAGTAAATAATTATACCCATGATATAAAAAATATGGATATTTAAGATAAATGTAATGTACAGTTATCCTAATAAAGTGAATGTTTTAAGAGAAAGTTAATGATCACAAAATTAACAAGGGATAAGAGATGAATATAGGTTCATCAGAAATATAGGTTTTCTAATAAAAATTTTTCATTTGGGGGAATATAAGAAAAACAGAAGTGAAATATTAAAATAATATTTAATTAAAGAGTTATGTTTGTAAAATAAGTTAAAACATGTTAAATAAGCTAAATTTTATAAAATGATTATGGCGGTGGGGAAGTCCGTTAATCCCATATATGTTAAAAAACATTCCCTTTGACATTTTATAAAGAAATTAAATAGTGAACCTTTTGAAAAAATAGATATATTCAATTCATAAATTTTAAATTTATAGGATAACTTAAAATTTACTTAATAAATTATTTGAGAAATAAAAAGGACTTTTGTAAAACAATTTTAAAAAATACATATATGAAAGAAAAATATATTTTATTAAAAGAAAAAAAATCAATTTTTCTTTTAAACATTTATTTTCCTAACTCAAGTGAAAAATATATAAAAATTTGGATGAAAATATGGAAAAAACTTAAAAATTCAATGAATAAGAAAATTATTGGAGCTTATGAAGGATAAATGATAAGATTCCATCCATAAAAGTAAAAGCAATCCCAATAGAAAGTAAGATTGTAAAATAAAGTATTACCTATATGTAAAATTTTAAATTGTAACCCATTGAAAGAATAAACTTGAATATAAAAATTAATCATAATGAATAAATAGGTGTCTATGTAAAATATATCAATGTGGGAGTAGCTACACCACATAAAAGTGAATAGGTGCATAATAACAAATATGTCTCAATGGAATTGAAATTATGATGTAATCCATTACATTACACTTTACTTTAGTTGAACAAGATTTAATCTCTTGTGTAATGTTTTAAAACATTTTATTAATTTATACCAAAACTATATTGAAATTTATAATATGATATATGATTTTATTATATCATATAGTCACCCGATCATTAATAATATTTCATTATTATCATTGATTCTGTTGTAAACTACTTCATTTTCTCTTGTATGTTTTACCATGAAAGTTCTAGTTTTTGTGCATAGAATATAGTCCCATAATATCTATAATTATATTATTTTTAAAAAATATCATATTTATTTATTAGATACATTTTTATAATCATTATTAAAATTTTATCATGGAAAATGAATCACATCGATTCCTGGAGAGAGTATGTCGCACGTACACATGAAGAACATTATCATTCCCTTAATGGGTGAAAGGGTAAGTTAGTAGATGATATATTAAATTAAAATAATCAAAATTATTTAATAAGTATCTTATATATTCATTTGTTACATCAATATGACTAGTCATGTGAGTTGGTGGTGGAAAAAAAATTACATCGGTTCGTGAGGCTGTAGTCTGCCGTACACATGAGCAATGTTTTTGTTTCACATCTAATGTATAATAAGATATATAAATATTATTATATAACCATAATAACATATAATTAATTTTATATAATGGTGTTATTATATTTCAATTTTTTAGACATAATTGAAGGTGGTAAAATAATAAGTAAAAAAGAAAGAGATTTGTTAAGAAAATTACCTTTGCTAAGAAGAACCTCCTTTAGATCACTTATTGAGGACCCTATGGTTTTTATTTTTTGAAAACAATAAATATATAATGTGTATATGGATTATGGTGTATATTTTGGTAGGAGTTTGTTGAGATAAATGGCTTTAGAGGTGTGAATAATTGAGGGGTTGATATTATCTTTTATAATTGAGGTCAGTGGTGAACTTATAATTTTTCAATGTTTTTCTATAATTTCATGTCACTTTCTTGGAAATATGGATCCAAAATGAATAATATTATAAGGGGATAAATATAAGGTCTAAATTGGGTTTCAGTAAATGTTTAAGTCATTTTAATCCTAATCTTTGTAGATTAAACCCTAGTAAACTCGTATTAACCTTTACCAAAATAATTAATTTTTACTACTTTTGAAATTCATTATTACCAAAAATAAAGTTGAAATTATTACCTATTTTTAATCATTTTTATTCAAAATATTGATTATATTTTATCAAATTCAATTCATAGAAGTGTCAGAATTTAATTTTAAAACTAACCCACTAAACGTGTCAAAAAATGTTTTTCAAGAAATGCATTTTTTCAAAAATGAAATGGTATTATATTAACAATATAAATATTAATAATAATTATATGGTTTAAAATTAATATATTTATGTATATAAGCTATAAGTTTCATTTAAATCATTCATCATTAATGATTATTTCAATTAATTAAAATGGTAAGAAATTATGCTTTAAAAAATATTTTTCTGAAAAATATATCTTTTATCTTCAAATGATCCTATATTTATTTCCATAAAACTGATAGTTAATAAATATTAATTATATATTATAACATAAATAAAATTATGAATAATTAAATACTACATTTTCAATTATTAATAAAATCTTATTTCCAATAGAAAATTTCAAAAATTCATTCTAGGATTATTTTGACGAAGTGAGTTCAAAATTAACATTCATCCTTAAAATTTGAATTTTTGTTCCATGAAATATTGAAATGTGAATTTATTATAGTTTTATTGAAATATAATTATCACTTACTATAATTTAATCTTGAGTGCTACATTCTTCCCTCTTATAAAATTTTTTCCTCATAATTTTCATAGATGTTACTTTCTAATCAAGTGAGGGTGGTTCTTATTCATTTCATTCTCCAGTTCCTATGTTTATTCCTCCATTTTATGATTTCTCCAAATTAAAATTACTATCTAAGTCATCCAATTAATAAATGCTTTCTCTGTAGTGTTAATAATCTAGATAGTCTCTTCAAACTATGATAAATCATGTTCCAATTATATTTCTTCTGAGTCAAGAACATCCATTGGGGATAGAATGTAATTCCTTACAATGATATATGGAACACATCATGTAATTTAGAGTTTTCCAGTAGAATTTACAAATATTGGTACAAAAATCTAATTCCTTCCATAATTTCAAAAGTTATTACATACATGGGTATTAGATTCCATTTCTTACTAAACTTTATAACACCCTTCTATGGAGATACTTTCAAGAAAACGTGATCTCCCACTTGAAATTTAAAATATTTCCTCT
Organism: Viscum album; assembly: GCA_963277665.1. Classification (NCBI taxonomy): domain Eukaryota; kingdom Viridiplantae; phylum Streptophyta; class Magnoliopsida; order Santalales; family Viscaceae; genus Viscum; species Viscum album. Next base: position 273,846,533 of record OY728126.1, on the reverse strand, counting down.
AATTTTTGGCATAGCCATTTCTCCTTATTTGAGATTATTTAATATGAGTATAAATAGTATTTACTCTTATTTTTGTCTCCTCAACAAGTTTTTATCCTACAAGTTCACTTTCACCAACTTCATCCCAAGAAGTCAGAGTACGAAATCTCTTTCCATATAGTGCGCCATACAATTCCATTTGAATACTTGAATAGAAAATATTCTTACTAATCCCACATACCTTTAAAGTAAATTAATAATAACCTCAACATGTCTTATGATGTTTGAATATTCCTTTCATATTGTCCATCTGTGTGAGGGTGGTAAGCTGTTCCAAAATAAATATCAAAATCAAGAGCCTTCTAAAGTCTCTTGTATAATTTCAATGTAAATCATGGATCAATATTGGAAATAATTGAAATATGATCACTATTAAGTCTTAATACTTCATTAATATATATCTTTTTATGGCACTGAAGAGGTAAATCTTCTCATATAGCATGGAAATGTTCATATTTTGTAAGGAGATCCAAAATAAACCATATTTCATCATTCATTATAAAAGTATTTGGTAGTTTTATGATAAATTATATAGTAATGTAATCCCATTTTCACATAGGTATTGGTATAGGTTTAATGAATCATATATTATTCTATCTCTTAGTCTTCATTTTTTGAAAACCCAATCATCTTGATACATAATCAGTAATTTACCTCTTCATGTTATCCTGCAAAAAATATTGCCTCAAATCCCGATACATAATGGTGCTACCATAGTTTATAGAGAATTTTTTTCTATGAGAATCATATAATAAATCCATTTTTAACATAGGTATATCTGGAAAAAATAGTCTCTTACAAAATTTTAGAATTCCATCTTCATAAATTAAATCTGAAAAATCTTCATCAATCATGGATTTAATTTTCTCTTGAAAGTTATAATCATAAGAAAATTAACATTTTATATTTTCCAATAAATATGTATTGTAAGTCATATGAAAAAGGAGTGATATCTCTTATTCTTTAATAATTCCCTTATTTATCTTTACTAGATCCATGAATATAGGATCCCTATCAATCCTTAATTTGGTCATAATTCCATGATATTTCCTCCACAATGAAACCAAACCCCTTCTTCGATGCATCACTATATATTACAAACCCATTAATTCTTGATGGTAGATTCAAAATCGTAGCATCGACCAATATTCTCTTCAATTCTTTAAAAAATTATTCACATTAGTTTATCCATGTGAACTTAACCCCCTTTACATATAATCTTGGTTAATGAGTTATCCATTTAGGAAAATTTTGATCAAATCTTCGATAGTAACCTACCAAACCAATGAAACTACATACCTTAGTTATTTTCATTAGTGTATACCATTATTTGAATACCTTTGCCTTCACAGGATCAAATGAGATTCTATCCTTAGAGATGTAATGACCAAGAAATGAAACAAAATGAAGCTAGAATTTACACATGTTAAATTTCCCATATAACTTTTTTCTTCTAAGAATCTTAAGAATGACCCAAAAGTGATTCTCATAGTCCAAATATATTTTAAAATACACCAATATATCATCAATGAATACCATAATGAAATTATCAAGATATTACTTAAATAACATATTCATTAGATCCATAAAAATAGAGAGTGCATTAGTCAATCCAAATGGCATTACTCTAAACATGTAATTTCCATACCTTATTAAAAATTTCATCTTTATAATATATTTCTTCTTTACTCATAATTAATGATACCTAGAGAGAAGTCAAATCATTGTAAAATGTTGATCTTTGTGAAGTTGATCAAATAATTAATCAATACGAGGTTTATGATACTTTTTCATTATCATAATAGCAATGATTTTTTTATAATCAATACAAAACCTCATAGATCCATCTATTTTATTAACAAAAAGAACATGGGATCCCTATGGTGACCCACTAGGGTGAATAAATCCCTTATCACACAAATCATCTTTTTTTATATAACTCTTATAACTCTATAGTAACAATTCTATAGGGAGCCTTTGATTTAGTTCTTTCACTAGGGGTTAAATCAATGGAAAAAATGTATTTCACAATCAAGTGGATGAACAAGTAATTCTTCATGAAACACATCATTGTCTTCTATTACAATATGTACATCATAAATTTAAATATTACCTTTTTCATCTATAGATTGTGTCTTCTCTTCTTCCCCATGAATCTCATTTAGAAATTCTACTTGGGTTGGATCTAGACATGAAACAAATGATGACTTCCAAACTCTAAAGATTAGGAATTCCACATCATTTTCAAAAATAATAATTTCATTCTCTTAAAAAAAATTCTTTATATTATGAAATCCAATCCATACCAAGTATTATATAAAATTAAACCATAGGTATAATAATAAAGTCTTCAAATTGGGAATGTTTTTGTGTCATAATGGGAAATTCCTATCACATATTTTTTGTAGTGATATTTATTCTATGAGTTTTTATTGAAAAATCACTTATTAAGGTTCTACGGAAATATATAGTTTTCTAGAAAAATAAAAATAAAAAGTGTGAGTATCTAGAATTAATAAATCATTGGCTAAATTTTAGAATATTATTAAATTTTCTTCCACCACATCTTTGGGAACTTCAATTTCATTTTTAGTGATCACATAAGATTGTCCTTCCCTCCTTGGCCTATTCTATAGTATATTCTCATGATTCTTAGGAAATTGGGTTGAATAATTCCCTATTTCCTCATATCTGAAGTACTATATAATAATGGTCCATTTATTTTTCCGTATATTCATGATCAAGATGACCCTTTTCACCACACATGTAATACACTCCCACACACTTCAAGCATTTTCTAAGATGTTTATTTCCACAATTTTCACTAGATAGAAACTAAATCATTTTCTTCTTCTTCATTAATGAATTATATTCCTCTTGGTGATCAAGAAATCTATTATTATATTTTTTTCACCTTAAATATATATGATCTAGAAAATTTCTTCCCTATTTTGATGGCACATAAAACTATTTAATCATATATTTTAAATTTTTGAGAAACCTGTTCCCTTTAGAGACTTGTTATAATCCCTTAAAATAACATGTTAATATTTATTTTCTTGTTTCGTATATAATACATCGCGGTAAATTATTATAAAGGTAGAATCATACCTCAAAACACTTTATTATTCATATTTCTTTAAGTTAAGGATATTTATCGTGATGGAGATATTTGTTAAAAATGTTTCATTAAAATCTCTCAATTACATGTGTTCTATTATATATTACTCCCTAGTATTCTAGATCAATGACCCCCATTGATCAACATCACCCTAGAGATAATATACTTATAGAATAAACTTTTCCTTTTCATCACATCACAAGGATAGAAATATATTTTCCATATACTTAATCCTTTGACTAGGTACCCTTGGATTGTTTGTCCCACTAAATGATGGGAGATTCGATTTTATAAAGTGATACAACATAGAATAATAAGGATGTGTAATAATAGGATTCTACATTTGGACATGATTATTATTCATAAATTGATTAAGATTCCTGAATATTTTCATGATATGCTCATTTCCAATACAAGTTGGATTAGATTACTCAGTAGGAAAAATTGTACATTAACCACGAGTGGTGATACCATTATTTATTCTAGGAACAATTTCTAAATAATGGAATATAATTTATTTTTATATAAAATTGTGAATTATAAATGATAATGTATTATTATAAATCTTGTGTAACACTTAACATCACTTGAAAATTTATACATTGTTAATCATGGAATCATAAAATTTCTTTCCTTGGGAATATATTTAAATCAGAAAAATATTTTCAAATCCATTATAATGGTTTGTAAAGGAAATGTGAATTACACAAGAATATCCCTAAGGAGTATCAAACTAGGTTCATATTATGGGAACACTCATCATGAAATAGAATTATGGTTGATATATACTCAAAACCAACTCATTTCAATGTTATTACCCTTAGATACATCTCGGACAAAACCACATCCACATTTAGTATCCAGACAAGGATGTATTTATAGAAAAAAACACATAATCTATACCTTACCAAAAATCTAGGATGTTATTCAAAAATTAGAAATATAATAAATTTCTATCATAGGTTTAATTTTCCTAATATCTGTTTTCCTAAATCTAGTTCCCAAGGTTTCTACTAAACATGATCTGATTCCAAATGCAACAACCCCAACTCCAGTAACCTAGCTCCAGTGGTTAATTTGTTACATTTACATAGATACAAGGGGTATAATCCTAAAGGGCCAATCAATATAGTAGTATTAGATATCCAGATACATACATGATACCCATTTTACATTGGGAACAAAATATAAAGCATAGTAATGGAAAACATTCACCATCCTCAAACTCATTCAAATAATTATTCATCATATCCTAGGTAAAGAAAAAAATAAGGGTGTTATAATACAATCAATAAAGGTTATGTATAAAGGTTGTTATCTTGATTAAATAAGATATGATTTATATGGAAAGGTATGTAACTAAAAACACATTACATTCGATCAATAACTTGAGAACGAAAGGCATCCAAGGATAATATTAATGTAATAAAATAATGGATAATAATAACATAATTATTATTAAAGGAGATGATTAATATTTGAATTAATGATATCAGATATCATTATATCTATACTATCAAGACCATTCACTAGGATAGTTTAAAACCATGGGTAGGTATACCCCAATAAACTATTTAATTTAGCCAACTGATTTGTCTGAAAAATTAGTTGGCCATATTAAATTGTTTTTTAGTGTATACCTACCGATGGTTTACAAATGTATTGGAAAAAAGTGTTGATGGTATAGATATCATGATCAATAATATTAGTAATTTAATTCATTGAAAATTTAGTTATTATTATCCATGATATTATTGAATTGATATTATCTGTAGATTCATTTTGGGTTCATGTTATTGATTAAATGTCACATGTTTTTAGTTATTTACCTTTTCATATTGATTATTCCTTATTTAATCATGATATATTCTGTTATAAATAATCTTTACTGATCAATTATTCTCACCGTTATTTATTTCCTTTTCTCATGATATAAAGAATAATTCTTTTAATGAGTTCAATGATGTTGAATTTTTCCATTACTAAGATTTATATTTTATTCCCAATGTAAAATGGGTATCATGTATTTATCTAGCTCTCCTACACTACTAAACTTATTGGTCCTTTTAGATTATACCCCTTGTATCTATACCAATGTAATAAATTGACTATTGTCTCTGGGTTACTGTGGATGGGGATATTACAATATGAGTGGTTTAGATTATAACAGACCATCAAGTTTGATTTAAAGTGAAAATAAAGTTATAAAAATTATTCTCCACTGATTCATCCCCCCTTTTTAGTGAAGAGAACCAATACTTGAAAATTTAATTGGTAATAATATGGGTTCCTACTATTTGATCCACCATAGTGCTCATAATGGATGATATTAATTTCATTAACATAAGGGGTTTACTTACATTTTATGAAATAAACTATCATTGTTATAAGAACATGATGTTATCATATCCTCTTTCACTTGGATTGAAAGTTAAAGATGGTGTAGTTGTCATATTTACACCTATCACAAAGGATTAACCAATGAAAATTTATGACAAAATAAATATGGTGGTTTATGGTATGACACAAAATTACATTATAATGTCGTTATTAGGAAATGCTTAAAAAAAGTGATGGGAATTTAATTAAACAAATAAATATAGGATAAATTAAAAATTATATATAAAGGTAATATAAAAGTTAAAGTGGCTAAATTATAGATCAAGAGGATTGGGTTTGAAGACATTAATATGATTGAGGAATAGAAAATTGATAATTAATTTCCTCAAGTCAGTTAAATTTTAAAAAACCCATATATTTTTCAAAAAACATAAATATTATACTATTAATAAGAAGCTGATGAGTAAAATTTAAGATAGGTCTGATCCTAAAATCTTAACTCTTGAAGATAGAGAGGATATTTCCTTATATAATTTAAATAAAACTCTCATAGTTTATGAAGTGAGAAAAATTATATCATTTGAGAAGAAGGTTAAAGATAAATTGGACTTTGAGGCTATGAGGAAGATGAAAACCAAGGAAGAAATCAAGACTAATCCTAGTGAATCAGAGGATGAAAATGAGTATGAATACTATCAAAGAAGTATTTCTATTATTTCAAAGAAATTTAATAAATTAAAGGGAAAGAGTAAAAGAAAGTTTCCACCAAGATGTCATAAATGAAATGGAATTACCCATTTTTCTATAAATTTTCAAAAGAAAAATGGAGAAGATACCAATTATGAAGATGGTTAGAAACCTAAAATAAATAAGTGGGGTAATAATTATAAAGAGGTATCCAAAGATGGGGGAGTAAAGAAAAGGTTATATAGAAGAAAAAGAATAAATTTTATGATAAAATAGAAGGAACCCTGGTCATTCTTCCAGTAGTGAGTTAGGAAATGAATACAGTGAGAAATTTACTAATTTTTTTGCTCAAATTGAGAAATTATTTGAGACTTTAAGCATTAATGAAGATGAATTTGAACCATTAGATCCAAAACACATATTTTAAGATGATATTGAATAATTTCTTGAGAAAAGACCAAGACCAAAAAGGAGAAGAAGAAAATGTTACAATAAAATAAAAATTTGATATAAGTGAAGAGTGAATTTGAAAATAAATAGGCATACCTTGTGGATGAAATCAAAAAATTCTGGTTGAAGACTTATGAATATAATAAGATGATAAAAGGTATTGAAGATAGTTTTTCTTTGAAAGAATAATAATCATCTAAGACACAGTCTAATTGTATTTTGGTTAACAACAAGATAGAGAAGTTAAATAATGATTTCAAAAATTATGTTGAATTTAATGATGAATCATATAAATTTGTTATGATAACTTGTACAAAAAATCATGTTCAATATGCACCAAATAAATCTATTTATAATTCTATTTTCAATTATAATGTTGCTTTAAACTCAAAATCCAGTCAAATTGGGCTAAGGAAAATGCATAAAAACATTCTCTCATATCAGTATAAGAAAAGGGGAACTTTATACGCTCTTTATCTCTCAAATAGAATCAAATCAAGACCCAATGTGTACAATGTAAATATAATTAAGGATAATGCTTCAGTTATAATATCTATAAACCAAGGATATTCATGCTATAGGGGTATTTTTGGTGTTTTGGAGTGTTTAGGCCCAAGTGATACACATTTTGGTACTATATATCACTACTTAGAATGCGACATGAAGCGAAGTTGAGTCATCCAATAGAGATGAAATCTTATTTTTAGAGAAATCATGTAACAGCTGGAGATTTTAATATATGTTTTACTCTAATTAATTCAAATATATTTGATAAATTTTCCATACAAAACACTAAAATAAAACACAACCATGATACTATTATATCATTAAAACGTAACTGCGGAATTCATAGGTACGAATAAAAGTAATTTAATTATGAAATATATTAATATATACTTTATTTAATACAAATATACTTAATTAATTACTATGTTTAAGAATCTATCTTTTTAAGCACTGTGATTTTTATTAAATAAAACTGAGTATATTAATTTTAAATGATGTTTTTTAATAAAATTAACTATTTATTTATTAATTATATATTCATTAGTGTTTTATAAAAAATAATAATAAGAACAACTAATGTTTTCAAAAATTATTTTCCAATAAAAACAATTTATTATTTTATTTTATAATGTAAATTAATATTTAAAATAGATAAATTTAGAAATTAAATTTTAGATAATAAAAATAATTTTTGTATTTAAAATTTAAATATTAATTTAGGATTATTTTTTGGGTTTTTTTTCTAAAGAGATTGATTTTTTGACGAATAATAGAAAATCCATTTTGATAAATAACATGATTTTTAGGAAATTATTAGTATATAAGTATGGATTTAAAATTCATGAAAACTTATTATAATACCAAATATTTATTTTATAAGTGAATTTATGATTTTTAAAAATTTTGTTTTATTTTATAAACCCATATTTAAAATTTTACAACTAAAGTTATATTTTTCAAAAAATATTTTTAATACATTATAAATTTAGTAATTTAAGATATATTTTTAACACTAATATAAATTGAATATAATAAAACTACTTCTCTTTTTGGTTTCATCATTTGAAAATAATCATAGGATTAATTTTTATCACTATAGAAAATAATTGATTTTTAGATGAATAGTGAAAGAACACAATTTTTGTCAAAATGACAAATTTTATTACCTTATCAATATATAAGGGAGAAAAATAATTTTAAAAAACCTTATAATTTTTTAAATTTTTGTTAATTTAATAATTTTATTCATTTCTAAGAAATATTTTTATATTTATAATACCAATGTTTAACCTTATAAAAAAGTAATATTTTAATATTAATTAAAAAACTATTTTTAATATTCTTGGTAAATTTGGGTTTTTGTTAATTTTAAACCCACATAACATTTGTTTATTTTTTGTAATAAAACAATGTTTTAGTCTAAAATCATAAACATTGATAACCATTTCCCATATTTGAATTCTAAGCTTAAAATGAGCTTTTTCTAAGAAACAGTTTTTACGCATTATGTGCACTAATACTAAAACTAATTTCTATATAATTAGAAAATTTATTGAAAAAAATGAGTTACATATTTATAATAAACATGTTAAAATTATTAAATAATTTAAATTTTAATTTTGTCCATTAAAATTAGTTTTCAAGGGTGAAAGTAAAGCTGCCATTATAAGGCTAAATTAGGGTAAGTGTGGTTTAACATATAAAAAAAGGTTAAAACAGGTTAAAAACATGTTTGATATTGGATATTGGAGTTATTATTGACCTTATATACTTAACCAAACCATTATTATCCTTTTTATCCTTTCTTCTGTGAACAATAGAGTGATATTATTTAGAAATAATGAGTTTATACAAAATTGACCTTTTCATCACTTTTAAAAGGAGACCACCACCTCCCATTTTCTCCACCAATTCCAAATTCTTGTCTCCACAAAAAACTATACTAAACTCTTATAAACACCCCAACCATTTATTTTAAGTATTGGTATGACCAAAATACTATACTATGGAGTTTTAAGGAGTTACCTAAGGAAGAACTTCAAAGGGAGAGCTGATTGACTCAACCCAACATCTCAAGCTCTTTCCTCCTTCTACATGTGTAGAATTCCCTATATCCATGAATGTAATGATCTAAACCCATTATTACAAAGCCTATGCATTAAGTTATTACATTATCATGATTACAAGGAATCAAATCCTAAAGGATTGAATAGTTTAGTAGTCTTGGTAAACTAGATACATATTTGAATAAACAAATTACATTTTAAACATAAAATAAACAAAAAGAATTTTCATCAATCATGTAATTAATCCCCTTAGTGTAACTATGAATATCAATCTCAAAACACTTATTTTTATCTTGAGGTAAAATAAAGCACAAGAAAAGTGTGAGCTAAAATATTTAATAAGGCTAAGCATACAACAGAATCTATGAGTAGGTATGACATTAAAAATAATATAGAAAGGTAAATAACTGAAACACATGACATTTAAATAGTCATATGAACTAGGAAACCAGACCATGGATATTATAATAGTCTAACAATCACATGTAATATCAATAACTAATCTCATAATAATGTAATTCATAATGATATAAATCTAAAACATACCATCGAGGTCTCAGCTAAGACATCATACATAAATGGGTAAAAACCCAGTCTACTTTGTCTCATGAAACCTATTGATGCACTAAGGGATATTGAGGTACCCGTACATCACTTAATAAGCCCAATTTATTCCTCATATTAATAGAGTGAAACATAAAAAAATATAAACATTCACATTTAAACTAGCATAAAAAATGTGAAAACTTTAACCCTAAACTATGAATGGTATCAAAATAGCACACACACAGTCAAACCAAATCATAAACCCTTCAATGAAATATGGTAAATATAATTATAAGGTATCAACCTCAATCAATCATAATATCCAACAAATAATGTTTACATATATGAAAACACTATAATAAAATCATTAAAATGTTATTAAGATAATACCATTTTTACTTTGAAATATTTATTTAAAAGCTACACATTTATAAAAAAAATTATTTAATTTTAAAATAGATTTGTAAAATTTTAGAGGATTTTTTCGAAAAATCAAGGTTTCATTGTGGAAATAAAATATTCTCATTCCATATAAGTTAAAAACATTAATTTATTATTTTGTCAAAAAATTCATAAAGTACCTCATTTGGAAAATGAAAAAAATATTCTTTTAAAACCATTTTATAAAAATTCAAACATGGGTAAAACGAGAATTTAATAATTTTTAGGATAATATTAAACATATTTTGGAAAATATTTTTATTAAATATGGACAAGGATGATAATAATTTAATTTATTTCTTTGAAATATTCTTGAAGAAAATAATATTCAAACATTCCAAAGTGTCCTATACCACTTTGAAACATTTGAACTATAATACCAAGAAATGAATAAAATTAATTAAAATTATAATATCATGATAATAATGATATTCATGATATAACATGCCAAAGTATCATTATATACACCACACAACAAAAATAAGTGGTGAATAAGGTATATATCTCACAGAAGTAAAAGTCCGACAAGAAACCCCTTACCTTATGCTTCCTTTTGTAAAACATTATTTAACCTCTTTTATAATGGTTTTAATATTGTTATTAACTAATATAATAACCTTATTCATATTTATGTTATCATATATTAACTTCTTATATTATTTTATCACTTGTTTGTTTAGAATATTTCTTTATTTTTCTTGTTTTAGGTGTTAATTTCCATGTTTTCTGTTGGTTGTTTTGTATTGAAATCCCCTATTATTTTACATAGGATATAGATCCAAAAATAGATAGAATGATATTAAATTTATATATATTAAATTTATTCATTATATATAATTTAATAATCATTCTTGAATGGTTAATAAGGAAAATTTTTCTCATCGTGTCGTGGATATGGTATGTTGTACGTATGCACAAGTGATGATATCATTCTCTAAATGGTGAAAATGGTAATGAATTGGATAGTATATTAACTATAAATAAATAATATCATGTCATATTTATTATTTATAACCATTATATCCATAATTATACCCATCCAAATAAGGTGGTGACGAAAAAAAGATTAGACCACGACGTGGAGATGGTTTGTCGTACATATGCACGTATGGCGATTTTTCATTTCATAGGATGAATAAATGGTGGAATGCGGTTGTTACATAATCATAATAATATCTCAGAATATATATTATTCTTGATTAATTACTTTAGAGTAAAAAAACACATAAAGAGGAAGCAAAAGAAGAAATGAACTGGGATGAGTTTGTAAAAATGATTTCCTCTTCTTCAATGGAATTTTTTTAGATCTCTTCTTAAGGGATACAAGGTTGGTCTTTTTGGATGAAAATTACCTCTATAAATTGTCTAAATATGTTTTTAGGAGAAATGGGTAGGTTTTTTTGAGCTATAAGTCTCAATGTGATGTGAGGAAGATAGGGAGGAGGTGCCTTTTTATAAGAGAGGTAAGGGTCACTTTTGGAAATTATCAAAATATTAAACTAATATAAAGTACTTTTTAAATAAAAATGGATCCAAAATGATTTATTTAGAATATAAGATGAGTATTTATCTAAATAATATTAACCAATTATTTTTATACAAGTTTAAGTCAAATTATTAACCTTATCATTTTGTTTTAACCATTAATTAATTCTTTTAACTCTTACCACGACAACATGACTTTTTACTCTTTAAGTGTTAATATATTTACCATAAAATGACAAAAAACCCAAAAATGGATAATTTATGAAATATTTAACCTTATTATAGTTATTTTTACATGTTTTATATTTTTATCAATTTTATATCATTTTAAAAAATATTACTTATTTTAAATTATCTATAATGTCAATTTTAATGCTATTCATTATTTTCCTTTTAAAGATATCCTAAAAATATGATAACTTCGAAAAAATATCTGATTTATCAATAAAATATATATATTATCTATAAAATTCTTTTATGTCATAAATGATGTGAATTTGTATTTATTTTAATATTTTTAATGTCATCTATTTGATATTTCCATTAAATAAACAATTACTATATCATCATTATGTAAGACATTAATTAAATTAAATATTTTCAAAAAATAAAAAATAAATTATCACCATAAATATAAATTTATTATATTTAAAAAGACTATTTATATTAAAATTTATCATTTTTATAACTCTATATTAAAAATTATTTAATTATTAAAAACATGAGTATGACTTTTTTAACTTATGTTTAAATAAAATATAATAAATGTCTTATTCTTACTAAAGTAGTTTAAAAAGGTTATAATTTTGGCCTAATTTTGATTTTGGTCAAACAACACTAACTCAATAAAATTGGGACATGTTTTAGGATAATTTTATAATTTTATAATATTATTGTTACCTTTAATTACCCAATTTTCCCTTAACTGTGGTAAATAAAAATCTAGTAAAGTTACTATTCAGAATATCTAAAAAATTAATTTGATCCTATTATACTCTAAATATGATACTTATTACAACCATTTATATTAGTTTTTCTAAATTTAATTCACAGAAGTGGTAAAATTATGTTTTTCGCTAATCTCGTAGATGTGGTGAGAAGGTGGGTAAAAGAGACATTCAAAAGTTTAATAAGTTTTTATATCTAATTTCAATAAAAAATGATTCCAAATAACCAAAATTTGATTAATATATTTACTATTGATCTATTTTGAATAAAATAAATTTAAAATATAACCATTATTTAAAACAAAAAGTAGTTTTTAACTATAATGCATTATTTTTCCCAAATCATCAAAAAATGAAACGTCACAAAAAGTAAAAAAATTGCACAATAAGATAATTATAAAATAAAAAAAATAAGTTTATTTTGTAAAATATAATATATAAAAGTGTTAAAAATTATATTTAAATTAGGTTCTCCATTACATGGTGGTAAAAATTCCTTTATAAAATATAGGTTTTTAGGCTTATAATTTGGGTTGTTCTTATCATATGCCTATGGAAACTATTGGATGAATGTCAAAAATATTTTATTGTATATATAACATATATATTTAATTAATTCATTTCACTAATAGTTATTAATTTAATTTATTATGATAAAATTCCATTGTGAGATTAAAAATATGTTTTTAATAAAAACACATTCTTTATATTAAATTGGTTTCTATTTTGATTTCAAATTAATTAGTACTCAATGAATTTACATATAAACTATATTTTCATAATTTAGTTAATTATATTCACAATATCTAACTTAACAACTAGTATTAATATTCAACAGTATATCATGGTTTTTTAATATTGGTGTTGTGTGCAGCGTAAGAAATCAAATAAGTTAAATGTAAAAAAATATATTCCATAAAATATTTTAGTGTTATATTCTCCCCTCATTCAATAAATTTCTTCCTCAAAATTTTAAATTTCCTTTCAAAAATAAAATGTTGATACTAGAAAATACCTTTGTGGGAAACCCACATTGAAAATAGGGTTAATATAATATCCTCTTAATAAGAGAGAATGAAAATTAAAAAGGCCACATGGAATAACATATAACTAGGTCTCTAAGTTTTAGAAAATTAGTGGAAAGCATAAATACATACATGGAAGAAAAAAAATATTTATAGGTAGATATTTTGGTCATCAATTACAAATAAATGAATAGTAAATAGAAATTCTAGCCCTTCAAATCCATAAATATTATGATGAGTTAAAATACCATTAGTTCAACAAAAATTATTATTTGTTTTTATATTATTTTCCTAGAGTTGAGGAATTCCGTTACTATCAATATAATAATTTGAAAAAAATAAACTTACTTGATTATTGTCCATTCCATGAGAATAATATCATCCTTTAGTTATGCTTTGATATGTTTTCAATTCAATTTGTTCACCTAGATATGGATATTCAAGATGAATCTTTATGCATGAATCACTTTTAACAAATCATAAAGTGCATAAGTATTTCCTTCATCTTTTAAATATTTATTCAATCTAGAAATGTTATCACGTAATATCCAATAAATAATACATTACCCACAAACAATAATATCCAATGTTCAACTTAACCCATTCCATAAGTAGTTACCTTAAGAATCATCCAAAATACATCTTTCTAAATTCACATTCAAAAAAGGCCTCAAATTTTTCAAAATAATCTTAATATTATATTCCCCAAACAACATAATGTGTCTCTTATGGTCATATACCAAATATTTGATCACATTAAAAACCTTAATGAAAACATTCATGCTTCCAAATACTTAAAGAATAATTACTGTAGTACAATACTTATATATATCATTATTTTTATAACTGCAGCACCATTGATGAAATTATTATTGAATCAAATATATAAGAACTTTAATAATTTAGCTTCATTATTAAATCATTAACTACACTTTATCATCTTATTCTTTAATACATCCATCTGGTCATTTTTATTATGTAGTTTCTTTATCATCATTAGGGTAATCATTACATGAATAACCTTGTTAATTCTAATCGTTAACCAAAACCCAAATGTCAAAGTGAGAAACACTAATCATAGAGATATATTCATGAATTATAATTTTCAAGATGTCTAAATCATGAAACTTTCTCAAACTATGATACCACATGTTTAGACTAGGATATCCATAGGATTAACAAATTTGTAGGATGATATTATATACTTAGATTTATCCTAAAATTTAGTTATAGGGTTATATTCCCTAATCTATATATTCCAAAATCTAGTTACCAAGGTTTCTACTAAAATTCCTGTAATACCAACTATAATGACCTAACCCCAGCAGCCCATATTTGGTGCATTACTTTATTACATTATTATGATTATAAAGAATCAAATCCCAAATGACCAAATAGTTTAGTTGCATCAGTAAACTATATACATATTTGAATAATCAAATTAAATTTTAAACATAAAATAAACACAAATAATTTTCATCAAGAATGACATTGATCCCCTTAGTGTAACCCTACACCTCAAAATCAAAACAATTCTTCTTATCCTCTGGAAAAATAAAACATAAGAAAGTGGTATGCTCAAGTTATAAGTAAGGTTAAGAATACAATGAAAGCTATGAATAAGTATGAAATCAATAATAATAAGGAAAGGTAAATAACTGAATCAGATTCCATTTAAATAATCACATGATCTAGTAAATATAACCAATGATATTATACTGGTCTAATAATCACATGTAATATCAATAAATAATCTCAAAATGATGGAATACATAATTATGGACATCTAAAATATATCGTTGAGGCGTCATCCAGGATATCATATATAAATGGGTAAAAACCTAGTCTAACTTGTCTCATGAGACCTACCAATGAATCAAGGGGATATATTGGGACCCAAAAATCACATACTATGTTTAATTCATTCCTAATATGAATGGTGTGAAACATAAACAACATAAACATTCATATTAAAATGAGAATAACAAATGTGAAAACATTAACCATAATCTATGAATGGTATCAAAATAACACATCCACAGTGAAACCAAATTATAAACCGTTCAATGAAATATGGTAAACGATATCGTAAGAGATCAACCTAAACAAATTATAATATAAAATAAATTATATTGACATATACTCTAATAAAATCATAAAAAATTTCTTGATATAATTACCTTTTTTTATTTGAAATATTTATTTAAAAGTTTCACATTTATAATAGAAAACATTTTATTTGAAAATAATCTTTTAAAATTGTAAAATAGGTTTCAAAACATCAAGGTGTCATGAAGGAGGTAAAATCTGCTCATGATATATGAGTTAAAAAAACACTCCTTCTGTATTTTGTTGAAAAATTAATAAAGTAACTCATTTGTAAAATGAAAAAATGATTACTTTAAAACCATTTTATAAAAATCTGAACATTATTAAAAATAGACTATAAACATTTGTTGGATAATGTTAAAAATATTTTGGAATTTTTTTTAAAAAACATGGAAATGGATAATAATAATTTAAAATATTTCTTTGAAATATTTTTGAGGAAATTAATATTTAATCATTATAAAGTGTCTCATACCACTTTGAAACATTTAAACAATAATCCCCAAAAATGAATAAAATTAATGAAACTTATAATATGATTAGAATAAAGAGATTTATGATATAACATGTCAAAAAATAATTATATACACCAAAAAACAAATACAAGTGGTGAATAAGGCATATATCTCAAAAAAGTAAAGGTGAGATGAGAATCCCCTTACCTTATGATTCCTTTAATAGAACGTGATTTAACTTCTTATATAATGGTTTTAAGAATACCATTAACTTATATCAGAACCTTATTCAAATTTATGATATCATATATGATCTTATCATATTATTTTATCACTAGTTAGTTAATAATATTTAATTATTTCCCTTATTTCAGGTTCTAAGTTAGAAGTTTTCTCATGCTTGTTTTGTATTGGATGGTTAATAAGGAAAATTAATCCCATCATATCATGGAGATAGTAGGATGTACGTACAAACGAGGGAGGATATCTATCCATTAATAATAAAAATGGTAAATAATTATATGGTATATTAATTATACATAATTAATATAATGTAATATTTATTATATATATCCATTATATCCATCATTATACCCATCCAAATAAAGTGGTGATGAAAAATATATTACACCATGGTGTGGAGACAGTAGGATGTACATATACACACATAGTGATTTTTCTTTTCATATGATTGATAAATGGTAGAATATGGTTGTTCTATAATCATAATAACAACTAAGAATATAGAATATACTGTAGTTATTTATTTAGAATGGAAACAACACATAAAGAGGACGTAGAAGAAGAAATTAACCTGGATGAGTTAGTAAAAATGATTATCTCTTCTTCGACAAACTTCCATTATATCTCTTATTAAAGGATATAAGGTTGGTATTTTTGGATGAATAGAACCTCTAGAACTCATATAAGGATGTTGGGAGGATAAATTTGAAGGTTTTAGTCTATATAGAAGGCTCAAAGTGGTGTGAGGAAGTTAGGGACGAGGTGCCTTTTTATAAGAGAGGTGAGGGTCACTTTTGGAAATTATCAAAATATTAAATTAATATAAATTATTTTTTAATACAAAACGGATCCAAAATGAGTTATTTAGAAGATAAATGAAGATGTATCAAAATATTACAAACTAATTATTTTATACAATTTTAGGTTACATTATTAACCTTGTCTTTTGGTTTTAATGTTTGATTAATTCTTTTAACTCTTACCGTGACCAATTGACTTTTTTACTCTTTAAGAGTTAATATATTAACTATAAAGTTACCAAAGTACCCCAAATGGATAATTGATGAAATATTTAACCTTATTCTAGTTATCTATCCAAATTTTATATTTTTATGAATTTTATATCATTTAATAAAATATTATTTATTTTAAAATATGTGTAATGTCAATTTTGATATTATTCATTATTTGTCTTTTTAAAATATCATAACAACATTATGACTTAGAACCATAAATTATAATATATCAGTAACATATAAAATATATCTATAAAATTCGTGTAGGTCATTAATTTTTTTTCAAATTATATTTATTTTTATATTTTGAATATCATTTATTTGATATTTCTATTAATTAAATAATTACTGCATCATCATTATGTAAGACATTAATTAAATTATTTATTCTCTAAAAATTAAAAATAATTTTTCATAATAAAGATAAATTTATATTTTTCAAATTAATATTTATAGTGTAATTTATCTAGTGTATAACCCTATATTAAAAATAATTTTGTTATTAAAAATATGAACATGACATTTTTAACTTATCTTTAAATAAAATATAATAAATGTCATATTATTACCCAAGTGGCAAAAATATTTTATAATTTTTTAATAATGTTAATTTGGTCTAAAAAACTCATAAAATTAAATTGGGATAAGTTTTAGGGTAATTTTATAATATTATAATATTATTTTTACCTTTAATTACCTGATTGTCCCTTAACCGTGGTAAATAAAACTTTCTAAAGTTAATATTCAAAACATCCAAAAAATTAATTTGGTCATATTTGTATCTAAATATAATACTGATTACAACTATTTATGTATATGTTTCTCAATTCAGTTTACATAAGTAGATAAATTATGTTTGGAACTAATCCTACAGATGTGATGTGAATGCGAGTAAAAGAGACCTTCAAAAGCTCAATAATTTTAATATATAATCCACTATAAAAATTATTAAAATGAAATAAATTAGATTAATATATGTATTATTGATCTATTATGACTTTAGAAAAAATATATTTAAAATATAATAATTTTTTAAATAAAAAGGCTGGTTTTTAACTACATAATAGTATTTTTCACTATTCATCAAAAAATGAAACTTCACAGAAAAATAAAAAAAATTAAACATATGCTATTTTAGAAATTCAAAATTAAAAAATGAAGTTTATATTTACAAATATAATATTCAAAAGTTTCAAAAATTCTATTTAAAATTGGTTCTTTATTAAAAGGTAGTGCAAATCCCTTTAAAAAATATAGATTTTTTTACTTAAAGTTGGGTTTGTTCTTATCTTATGCCTGTAAAATATATTGGATGAATGTAAAAAATATTTGATTTAATATATAACCAATATATTATTATTATTTCCTTGCACTAATACTGATTAATTTGATTTGTTATGATAAAATTCCATTATTGTCATAAAACTAGTTTTTTAATAAAATCACATCATTTATATTAAATTGGTTTCTATTTTTGTTTACAATTAATTGGTACTAAATGAATTCCTGTATATAATTTACTTTAATAATTTATTATATCATATTCAAAAGCACCAACATAAAAAATATGGTTAATATTAAATAGTATATCACGGTTCGTTTATGTTCGGTGTTGCATATAACGTAAGTTGTCGAAGAAGTTAAATTTAAAAAGTGACATACCGTAAAATATTGGGGTGTTACAATGAAGGTATGATAACACTAAAATTTTTAATGTGATTAAGTGTTATAATACCAATGTAATATCCATTTTATATCAGCCTTCACAGTTATTAATAAAATAGAAAATGTCATCATGTGTATGCATGGACTACCACCTCCATGAATGACATGTTCAATTTTCCATCACCACCATAAATGGTAGGTTAAAAAAGTATATTTAATTAAATAAAATCATATTTTTTACTCCATTGATATTATTTAAAAATAACATTGTTAATTCTATATGTGTGATTAGAAAGAAATAGTTTTAGTAACTTTAACCACCTTAAATGGACTTATCAAGGTACCCTTCATAATTTGGATCTATTTTGGGATAACCTTCGAAAATGTGTAAGTATTATCATGATAAAATAATAAAGTACCTAGAAGTTCATAGTTATGGTGATAATGATATTATTTTACATCAACTTTAACCATGGTCATCTAACTAAATGTGTTACGTAGAAATTAATCGAACAACCCTGAGTAACCAATATAAGTGAAAAACATATTAAAAATAAATACCAAAAGATAATTTACAAATCTTAGAAAATTATATATATATGAATAATATTATTTGGTGTATATTTAATGAAATTAATTTAATTATTTAGGAATTTAATGTAAGTACAGAGTACATTTTGACACGAAGTAAGGGATCTTCTATACTGTCCTTATTACTTATCAGTTGCACACTCTATTTCTTTTCATTCTTTTTACACAATATTATTATCATGAACTTATTATATTTTTTATATATTTTCCTTAAATATATACCTATTTAAATATCAATTTAATTTTTGGGATTATACATGTTTTTAGTTCCCTTAGAAATTACCACTTCTAAGTAAACCATTTTTCTAGGAAAGTTGAGGGAAATCCCCTTTATTAAAAATGTGAAAATACACACAAACCCTTTTTTTGAGAAAAGGGAGAACCAATCAGAAAAAAACCTAGAGGCACATAGGAAATAAAATATAATACCACTTCTATGTAAACCTTATTTAAGGAAACTTTCCAATTTCTCATCTCATGCAAATAATTACCCCCACAAAAATTTTCTAAACAATGAATAGATTGTAAAAATCATCATTATTTTATAGATAACCCTATTGGTTAAATTATAGTTTCATGGAAAACAATATGATCTATAATTATTTAAAATCATTCCAATATATTTTTCAAATAATCACCAAAGTGGTTAGTTTTTTCCATTATTCTCTTAAATACTTATCATATATTTTCTATATTGGAACTCCATATTCATGACCTACATAATTTTTTCAATTATAAACTTTAAAATTATTTAGTTCCTTCTTATATTGGGAATCCTTATGATTTAGCCTTTGGTTTTTCCTTGAATTAGAATTAAGAAACCCACTTCCTCCTCATGGGTTTTATCATGATTATGATTTATGTATGATTTCTTTTTCTCATTTGGTATGAATATGTATGATTTTAATTGTGTTATGGGTGGTCCAAGAATTATATATCCATAAAATTATTTTTTCAATGTTTTCATCTCATGAGACATCATTTATGGTGCATTAGTTGTTAGCCTAAGCATAATATGTTATGTGATGGGTGGGTACAAAATTATATATCCCTATAATGTATTTGACATTGCTTTATATCTTATGGGATGTTATGTAAGGGATTATAGAGTAAAACTAATCCACCAAGAGACTTTGTTCACTATGTTTATAAGAATGAGGAGTGAACCTAATCCACCAAGGGACTTTGTCCACCTTATGATGATTGTCTTGGGAGTGGTCCTTGACTTATGTTTATGATGTAATATATTAAGTTGTTTCAACACATTATATGATACCATGATCTTGTGATTTCATTTCTTTATTCCATTTTCAATTCTTATGACCATCCTCTTTATTTTTTAAGTATGAATTCTATTTTTTATTTTTATATTCTTTTCTTACATTATCATACCCATATTGTTATCTTATGATTTATTTTGATCTTTATTTTTATCATTTATTCTTACCCTTATTATGAATTAAGATCAACCATTTACTAGGATTCCATCCCCCAATTTATGAATGTAATTATAAAATATGAGAATTCTATAAGTGTGTCAAGAAGAGTTTGTTATAGATAAATGATCACAAGTATTGTGGAATAACTTCCCTAGGCAAATAGTCCTCAAAGACAGTAAACCTTATGTTCATGTGATCATGGTATTTTTATGTGATATTTAATTCCCATATTATGTAAATTTTTTAAAAATTAAGATATATACATATTTGGTTTCTATAAATCAAGATCTAAAGAGGTTTTTCAATATTTCCATATCATAAAAAATTTTAGAATCTAGAAAAAGTTTTCATAAGATATGAAGAAAAAGGTCATAGTGCATTGAAATGTATGATGATATTTCTAAAAAAAATCCATATGATGATAAGGTAAAAGGTATGAATATGATAAATAAATAAAATGAATTTCTAGATAAAGTTTCATCAAAATATAAAATAAGAAAAAATTAATTTGTTCTTGAATTGGGTGCTTGTCCCACATAATAGGAGATCTTAAGATACTAAAAGGTATTAATAATATTGAAGAGGAATATTTCAACTTTGGAAATATAGTTCTCTTAAAATCAAGTGTGTTGGATCAACTAAAATAGAATCTCAAATTACAAAATCAAATTATGTGTTATATGTGGAAGGATTGAAACATAATATCTTGAGCATGAGTCAGCTCTATGATAATAGAAATGTAAAGTTTTTCAATAAGGAATCACATATCATTATAATCTTGAAATATTGAAGGTTCATTTCATAAGGAAAGATAATTAAATTTAATTTGTTTTTAATTTTTGATTTAACCAATACATATTTCTTGGGTGAAAAATATGAGAGTATGTTATGACACAATAAGATTGGTCATCTTGGTCAGAGAATCTGAAGAAAAATTTTGATCCATAAATTTGTGATGGATATTCTCCAGATGAAAAAATACAGCGATGTGATCAAGAAAACATTATAGAATGTAAAGATGACCCAGATATCACATAAAAAGGAAAAAATCCTTACTACAAAACCATTGTAACTCATTCACACAAATTTGTGTGGTCCAATGAATAAAAGTTTTATAAGTGAAAATTTATAGTTTATCACATTCATCAATGATTTCTCTAGAATAAAAATGTTATTTTTATCAAACAAAAGTTAGAAGAAAAATAAATGTTTAATTTTTTTAGGAGAAAAGTTGAAAAAGAGCTCGTACTATTCATAAAAAAATTGATATATGATAATGGGAAGGAAATTACATGAAATTATTTTATAATATATATTTACAAACATGGGATAAATTATAAATTATACATACCATACACTTCCCAACAAAATGGATTTACTGAGAGTAAGAACATAAGCATTATGTATATGAGAAGAACAATGTTAGATAAAAAGAAAATCTGAAAATATTTCTTGAGAAACTATTTATACCACAATACATATTCAGAACTATTGTAATTTTAGACTTGAAACACATTTTAGTACTTATGGAATGTGGAAAATAAATAATCCAACTATAAAGTACCTTTTAGTATATACTTTATATAAAATTAAAGATAGTAATCTGGAAAAATTTAAAGGGAAAACATATGAAGGAGACTTTCTAGGTTACTTATCTAATGAAAATGGGTATAGATGGTAGAAAAAAATGGTGCACAGGCTAGTAGACTGTTCTAATGTACAAAAAATAAAAACAATAATAAAATATATGTTTTTTGAGATTGAAAATGAGTTAACACAAGCTAGAACCAAGAATAATTTTGAATAAAAGATTCCAAAACAAGTATAAATTAAGGAAAATATTGTCAATATTGACTTTGATCAGACTTATGATGATTAAATAACTATAAACTAGGGTTTTTGAAATAAAATATTGATAATTCATATAGATATGGAGAATATAATTGGAACATGGGAATCATACATCTAAACAAAAAAGACTAAGAGTAAAGAATAATATAGCTCTTATATCATAGATTGAACTAAGAACTTTGGAAGAATCTATTGGGAATGAATAATTGGTGAAAAGAATGAATGATGAGCTAAATTAAATTGAGAAAAACTCCACCTAGAATCTTGTTCCAAGTCTAAAAGATAAAAATGTTTTTGACAGCAAGTGGATATATAGAAATAAGTTAAATGAGAAAGGTTGGGTAACAAGAGACAAGTATAAGTTGGTTTTCAAGGGGTATACTAAAATGAAATGAATTGACATTGAATAATAATTTACTCTTATATGAATGTTGTAAACCATAATAATGTTCCTCTTAGGGGATACACACAAGCAGAAAATGTTTATAAAATGTATGTGAAATCATCCTTTTTGAATGGTGAACTTGAAGTGGAAGAGTTTTTTTAAGTAATCAGATGGTTTTATCCTTTATACTTGCGGAGGAATGGTTTATAGACTTAATAAACATTCATATATATTTAAATAGGAACCTATAGTCTGGTATGGAAAACATGTTGGCTGTCAAAGATATATGAAATTTTTATAAGTTAAAGTTGATATAAATTTATATTTAAATCAACTATCCACATGCACATTGAATTTAATTTTATATATTACTGATTTAATTTTTTCTAGTGAAAATGTCTATCTTTGTGAATAATTTTCTAAAAAGATAAAGAAGTAGTTTTAAATTACAATGTTAAAGGAAATGTCATACTTTACGGGGGTTAATAATTGAGGAAACAATCCGATTATAAATTTTTACATCACTAAAAATATTGTAAAGAGTTGTGAGAATGTTTCTCATGGAAGAATCAAGAGATTGTTCAAATCCAATTTCAGTTGAAACAAAACTGATCATGGATTAAAATAACAACAAGTTCGATCAAAAAGAGTTTAGAAGATTCATTGTAATCTTGTTGTATTTGACTACATCAAGACCTGATATAGACTGTTCCATGACATTTTTTGCTAGATTTTATAGTGAACCATGGGAGTCACACATGTTTCATGTAGATAGGATCCCAAGATATGTGAAGGGAATAATGAAATATTAATTTTTATATAAATAATAAAAATATTTTAATTTTCTTGGATTTACAAAAATAGTTGGGAATGATAATAGATAAACAGAATATCTAATTTACGTTGGAATTTCTTCATTGGTGGGGGATGCGTGAGATGGTATAGTAAGAAATATAATTTAGTGACACTCAACATAGTAGGATCAAAGTACATGGATACTATACATGCATGTATATTGGTTTTATGGATTTTTGTACAGTTATCCTATTTAAAGGATGAAACTGAGAGATCATTGAGGATACACTATGAAATTTAAATTTCTATTTATCTATCCAAAAACCCAATATAAAACTCTTCATTCAAGTATATTGACATTCAATATAATTTCATTATAGAAAAAATTTATTATGAAGATATTAGGTTGAAATATATGGCTATAAAAAAAATTAATTTACTGATATCTTCATGAAGACTATTTCCAAAGAGAGATTCCTCCAATTTAGAATAAAACTTCATTTTTATACATCCCCTCTCACCAAAAGTGAGTGTAAATTGAACCCCCCATAGAGATTTGGATTTTATTTTGAAAGGGATAGAAATAGTGTTACAATAGTGAGCATGGATACTTGAATCTTAAGCTGAGGTTAATATTAAATAGGGGAGACTTATGGGAAAATGATGTTTTATTTGAAGTAGAGTTCATCCAATTCACTTGGTCACAAGTTATTTCCACCGAGGGGTGAAATTATCAAAATAACTACCTTATCCAATAGTGTGGTGATAAAATATTTTTATAAGTAAAGGATTTGATTTAATAATTCTCAAGAGTTTTGAAGATAATTTAATAGATCTAAGGTTGTTTTGAAATATTTTCCTGAAATTTTAAAACATATACAAAGGGGGGATTGAAGTGTACTGGGAGTTTTTATTTTTTTGTTTCTAAACTTTTTTGTGGATATTGAAATATGAACATGAGGTTACTTAGATTTTATTGATTTTTTTGAGATTTTTTTGAGATGATTGAAGAGGACTGGAGTCACTTTGGAGAAGAACCAAATTCATTCTAAAGATTACCATAGTTTTTTAGTTTCTAAAAAAAATAGCAAAGTTCCTATCATAATACATTAACATAATACTTCTGCATAATAATTTTTTGAGTCCATATGATAATTCTTTCCTCATGTAAACCTTTTGTAGTGTTAATATCGTAAAACCTTTCCATTAGTGTAATAATTCACTAAACATACCCCCTTGTGGATTATAAGAAATCATTTATGAGCGTAATAATTTTGGGTATATTTTTCTGAATCTTATGTATTTTGAGTTTTTATCATAATATTTTACTAAGCATAAGCCAATAATAAGTATTTTAAAGACCCCAAAGTAAGTATTTTTTACATAGAAAAATATTCATTATGCTACTAGATAAAAATAAGATTTTTAGTGTTTAAATATTGTAAATAAAATATCTAAAAATTGGTAAGATGATATTTATGAATTAAAACATCACATATAACATGTTATTCTAGATGATTTTAATGAGAATTCAAAAATGGTGATCACTATTCATATTTGTTTTGTGATATGAGATGGTTTATCTAAGTAGTTGATGTTTTTCATGAATTTGAATTCATGTTTGAAGAATCTCCAAATATTAAATTTTGAATGTTTATATGACGATACTTTTCTAATTATAATTTTAAATAATAACTTATATCTATAAATTCAATGTTTATTTATGAAATTTTCAAGTGTTGAAGTCCAAATAGTTGTGTACATGAAATCTATACTATGGATTAGTTCTTCATGACATGAGAAAGAAGAAGATGTGTTTGAGCTACAACAGTGGGAATACGATTATGTGTATTTCTAGAAATCACAAGTATATTATTTTCTAATTATTATTGACTATAAAATATGAATAGTTTTTTTAAATGGGGTTTTCTCTAAAGAAACAAAGAACGATGAAGGGAATAAGTGGAGCCTGAACACGAGCTCAACTGATTGAGAAAATCACAGAGGATTTTATTATTTGATTCTGGTGAATGGAGTTTCGATAATGTTGAGATGGAATTTATCCTTCCTGAATTATCAAAATTATATAATTTTTAGAAATACTTAATATCAGGATATTTCGAAAAGATATAAGATATATACTTAAGTATAATATATAGAGTATTAAAATTTTGAAAGAGTATAGAAGAGATCATATTGTTGAATTTCAGGAAAAATTATCTATATCTATATAATATTGGGAATTTATTTTTTATCTATGTTTAATAATGAAAAGTAGTTCTATATGAGGTTCTATATGAATTGAGAAACTATTTTTGAATATCCTAGATCCTCCCTGAGGAATATCTATATTTTCAGTTTTTTAATAAAATGAACACTCAAAAAAATATTTCTCTTTTTGGTTACATTCATTATATGATGGTAGTGAGAAACTGCACAGTCTGATGTTACTTTGGAAAGGCATGGTGAAACCATGTTACATAACTATAATCTTGTAAAAAATGTTCTTATTTTGAATAATCCATGGATGGGATGACTAACTAACCACAACAAGGAGTTAGTTTCTAACTAAGGGGATGAAACATGTAAAATTCCTCATGTTTATTGATTCTTTATTTTCTAAATACATGATTCATGTTGGTAAATTATATATGAGTCTATAAAATTTTAATAGTCTATAAATGTTTATTTAAAGTGAAATTAAAATCATAAAAACTCATCTCCATTGATTCACCCCCTTCTCAATGGAGCAAACTGGCCCTTGGAGCCTTTATTGACTAGAGCATGATGGAATCTCATTGTATTCTTAAGTCTCTTGTAAATAGTCTATAGAGTTCGAAATTTAAATTTATGTATTTCCTTTTTGTTTCTGTTGAAGTTAGATAAGGATAAGGAAGATGAGGAGGTGAAATTTAGGTGAATTTTAACCTAAAGAAAAAATCGTATCAAAATGGGTTGCGTTGCATTATTATTTTTCTTTAGGGAATATGTTTTTTAATATGTATTGATGTTTAGGGAAGACAACATCACTTAATATTATGATATATTACTCATAATGTTGTTTTATTTATCACATCATGGTTTTATTTATTATGTAATAGTGACTTGTATAAAAATATTAGTGCTACAGATAAATGTTTTATGGAATAAGTTTTATTCATAATTATATTTTTTTATTTTAAGAGGATTTATGAACCACATAGGTATGTTATTTGTTATTTCATAATGAATTTTGAACTTATTTAAATTTTAAATGGGAATATATTAATAGAATTATGAAATATATATCGACTATGATGTGAATTTCTGATTAACCCTTTGGCCAAAGAGATTGAGATGTAATAAGAGGAATTACATCACAATGAAATAGAGACCATAAAATATAAAAGGAACCTATTAATTAGAATTTAGGAAGTGATATGTATTTTGACATCCTAATTTTTGAATCCCCATTGATCGACCACAATCACATTGTAATGCATTTCATTACACCATGATTTTAAGCCTCCTTGATTATTTTAAAATTTTGGATGGGTATTTCTCTTTACATCTAGTTTATTTTCTTATTAGATTTTTTTACAATAGTGGTAGTCTCTTAGGTGTTCTTGGGAACTCATTTTATTCTTTTTTATTTTCTTTCTTTATTTCTCGAAAATAGAGTATCCTGATAGAAATATGCACTAAAGTTAAAATCATGACATAATGGTATTATCCATTCCATGGTTTGTATTAAAGTAAATAGAATCATGGTGATAGCTTGCACAATATTATTTTGTAAATTATAGTTCATGAATTATATGATATTTCATTTTGATTTTCCCCACATTCATTTAATCTATCATATAACAATTAAAATGTCATATTATGATAATTAAAGGAGTTTATTAAATGCGGTTTCTAGAGACATAAATTTTTTTAGGTTTTTAGAGATTATTTATAGTATATTAAAAACCTTAATTCATCTATAATGTAGTGTTAGATGATTTAGAGTGTGTATTTTCAATATTTTTTATAAAACAATCCTCGGGGGGGTGTTTTGAATGATTTTTTAAATGAAAACAATGAAATAAAATCCCCTTGAATTTAAAAGTGAATTTTGGAAAAAATATTAGGGTTCAAGAGGTATATTGAAAGGGTGTCATAAAATGTTTTTATGTATGTTGTTAGATTCATTTTTCTCGAAATTTTAATAGGCTTTTATTTAATTCTTTGGTAAAGTATTACTGGAATCCTGATTACCCTCAATCCTCTTTGAATTGAAATGATTTAATGTGAGCCTTGGTGTAACTATTATATATCCAAGTTACATAACTTATTTGATGAATAAGGTCTACAAAATTACTTCAATATCTTATATGCATGATAAAAAAGGGTCACTTATGTTTTTGAATCAGTATAAACACAAAACCAATCAATTAAAGTTAATGAGTGAATTTCATTCAATATATCAAAACATAATGATTCAAATAAAAATTATATTTGGATAAAAACACATGGGAATTTTAATAACACAAATTATAGATAAATAATAGGGTGTCATAACTCCCTCCCAAAGTACATTCCCCCCTTATAGTGATCATATACCATTTAGCTCATAATCGAGAAGAGGTAGCTCATACGAAACTCTACATTCCTCCGTTATCTACCTATGTGGATAAATAGATCAATAATGTATAGGATGATGATATTGATCCATTGGATATCTAATATAGAATAGTTTCACTCCCATGGCCGAATTTAAAAATGATATTCCCAAGGTAATAATTTATAGTTAACGTGTGATAGTGTTTTTTTGAACAAAGAATTAAAAATACCATTTGGAGCATTGTTTTAAGAAATTAAATATCTTTATCTTGATTTTAGAAAATTTGAAGAGGTTTTTTCCAACCACTTTAATGTCTATTTGAAAAATTTAGGGGCCAATGGAGTTCTAGAATGGGATATATTGTTAAAATACCAAGTTATACTCTAGAAATTGAGAAGTTCATGTTTTCTAAAAAAATCAATTCATTTGAGCCATAAGATATATGAACTAGGAATAATTTTCATCTAAAGAATAATATCCCACATTGTTAGGGATCAAAAAAATTCATCCTAATTTTATAGACATATTTTTTATAATGAGAAAATCAATTCACCTATGTGCTAAGGCTTCCATGAAAGTTGGACC
The DNA here is from genome assembly GCA_963277665.1 of Viscum album. NCBI lineage: Eukaryota > Viridiplantae > Streptophyta > Magnoliopsida > Santalales > Viscaceae > Viscum > Viscum album. The sequence continues at coordinate 273,817,160 of OY728126.1, read as the reverse complement.
ATATTGATTAAAGATCATCTTGGGCTCTTCAAATCACCTCCACAAATAATTAAAACATCAAAGAAAGTAAAATTTACCTTTTTTAAAGTATTTAACACTAATTAATTTAATAAATTGATAATTAAAACAAATTATCATATTTTTAAATATTCAATAAAAAAGTAGTTTAACATAGTGGTATGGGGGTGGGATAAAATAGTGAATCACAATACAATCCCTACACCTAAATATTTTCACCCATTTTTAAATGAAAATTTTAAAAAATAATGTTTGAATATATTCCCTATTTCATAAATATTTATCATTCAAATTAAATTCAATTTACGGTAGAGATATGAGTAAAAAAATAACAACACCAAGTAGTTAATCTCAGTAATCATTGAAAAAAGTGTCTCATAAATTGAAACAAAATGAAATTTAAGGGTATGGTTGGTAAAAATATTAATAAAAAAATTCACGAGTCAACTAAGAAATTAAATCTTTATGTCTGTCTATTAAAACCATTTAACACTTATCTTCCCACTTTTTATTTAGAAAATATATGTCACTTTAAAAATTTTAATCATATACCGTTCTTTCCACAAAACCTACCGTATACCCTCTGTAGTAAAATCTAAAAACCCACTAAATTAATCAATCTAGGAGTTAAAACCATTTTAGTCTCATCCTACATGTCGTGACTTAATATTTTTCTTGAATTTTTATGTTATTTATTTCAACAACATTAGGTATAAACCTTATGTCAATCTGGTACAATAATGAAACCAGGTAGACAAGAAACAAATGTATTGAAATACCAATTTTGAAATAAAAATAATGATAACTACACTTATATATACCTTTAATTATGTTAAAAGATTCAAATTTCATAGTTGTGTATAGTGATGTGTGGATATATTAAATATCATTATTTTAAAAGAAACTCACATAAAAAATATTAATATATCTAAGGATTTATAAAGATAGAACCATTTATATCATTTAAAAATTATTAATTCTACTAAAATCACCCATTCAATGGTAAATCCATGCCCATAATCACATTCCATTTGTGAAATAAATTTTATTTAAATGTTAAAACAATATGAAAAAAAATAATTTGACCTATGTTTTTAATAAATTAAACTATTATATGGTGATTTAATATGAGTATTCTAGAAAAAAGTGATAAAAAAGAAAAATAAGAAGAAGGAAAAAACATAAAAAAACTATAAAATAATAAAAAAAAGATAATAAGAAGAAAGATGAATTAAATTTAAATATATAATTAATTAAGAAAAAAAGAGATAAAAAGAAGAAAGATGACCAAAGTTCTAACTAACGTAGAAAAGTATCCATCCACACCTAGAATTTTTAGTCCCCTTCATGGTAATTAAATATAAGGTGTGGAAGAAGGATATAAATTTTTTTGGTGTCATTTATATATAGATTTATGAAGGTAGAATTACTGTTTTGGGTGTTCTAAAATGGTTTCCTGGAGGTTATTTAGCCATTTCCCATTGAAAGTGAATTTCTATTGGGTTTCTTACTTTTTAACCTACACAACTACAAATGGATAGACTATAGTGACACTGTATGGTCTAAATGAGTGGAAACTAAGATTACTTCGGTGTAACATCAACCTTGTATTTTAAATTAGGACCTTCATCCTAATGTGGAATTAGAAATGAAGGATGAGGTGATCATGTCCAGCCTTGGTTATTTCCTTATAGATTTGGGGGTTCTAATAGGAGTTTTTTATATTTCCGATAACTTAAAAATATACAATTTTACATAAAAACCCTTATTAAAAAAATAACAACTTCATTATTTAATGGAATAATTTTCCCAATTATATATCTCATTTGGTAGGATAAAAATATTTCGAAGTACAAGAAGATAAAATGATATGCCAATGAGAGTTTTAAAAGTATTATGGTAAGCCTGTAATGCATCATCAATTTTGTGACTCTAATATTTTATATTGGGTTGGAGCATTTTTTTTCAAGAATTTATTTTACATCCCTATTATAAACCATAGATTGTATATTTGTTTGGGGGTGATAAATTATAGAAACTCGATGCCCAACTTCATGTCAATGAAAAAGTGCTTGTGTAGTGCAGTTGTAGAAATGAGAATGATGGCCAGGGATGATGAGCCTAAGAAATCCAAACTGACAAAAGATTTGGGTTCTCAAAAATTATATAAATACCATTGAAACACCATTACTTATGAATCATACATATACCTATTTAGACTAATACTCCACTATTATAAGAATATAAAATTTTCCTAATTAATTAGGAAATAATATTGTAAATTCAATTCCCAAAACATAAAAAATGTTATTGGAAAAAAAGTTTGTTGTTAAATTTAATTTATTTTAGAGACATTCCATGTCCTTTGATAATGAGGAAAAGATATACAAAAATATTGGACATATGTCAATAATGTTGTCCAAAATAACCAATAATAAAGTACCTTACGAGAAGTCCATTGGAGACTAAAGTAACCCCCACATGAAAGAGTGTGAACAAACCTGAGGACAGATTGGAACTTACTATCGAGAACAGAACACCTTAGTTCATGATAATTACGTGTGTGAAAAAGGTAAGGGTCATTCTAAATGTACCAATGAGAATCATTTTTAATATTCTTATCTTGTCTTTATTGAAGTAATTGTGAATCTAATATGATACCAAATAATTATAATGTTAGTGTACCAGGAAATAACATCCTTCACCTAATATAATTTCTTATCAGAAAACATATCATTTATATGAATTAAAGGGTATGATTAAATGTTTCAAGATGGATGGATCTTACTGATATGTTCACACACCACATTATCAAATCATTTTTATCCCTAATTTCAAAATTTATTTCTTAACGGAGGACAAAATAATTAATGAGATTTGGTTTGTATTCTATTTTCTTCAGGAGAAAGAAGAGTGATGCAGGGTGAAAACAAAAAAAATCATTTTTGACCCTAAAAGATATGTCCGTAATTTATAAAAGTAAAAAAACAATGGAAAGAAATTATTTGTTAGTTGTGGTATAGTTTTCTTGGTAAATATACAATTAACATGAGAAATATGAAATGAAACATGGAACTCATTTGACATGTTGTGATACGGTTTCCCTAACTACACAGTTGGAAGTTCCACACATGCTCTTAAATGGAAAATCCCACCATGGTGGATGGATTATTGTGGCTGATATTAGAATCCATTAAATTTACTAAAATCATCCTCAGTATTTTTATCAGATATAAATTTGTTTACATTTTTTGAGTAATCAAGGGAGGGGGAGTATAATCTTCCTAATATCATTAATGAAATAGTGATAAAATACCACACGACTTAAGAAAGACCACACATTCTCTATATTTATAGGGAATAGTTGGGATAAAATAGAATATTTTTTGAATTATAAAATCAAATAGCATCCAAATAAATTTCATTTACATGTGTCAACCCTTGTTGAAACATAAAATTAAATTTATCATAATTTAATACATGATTTTTTTTCAATACAGTGGTGGAGGAAAAAACATAAACTATAACTCATAAAAAGATGAATCATAGACAATTAAATAATCCATGAACACTTCAATACAATTCTATAGTTAATATAAAATAATACTAACCAATCATAACTATAAAGTACCAAGAGCATTGTAAAAACCAAATGGAATCTTTCTATATTAAAATGTGTCAAAAGGACAAGTGAAACTTTTCTTTCCTAGATATTGTGTGAAAACATGGATCTAAAAATATATAGAATACGCATATTGGAAATAGTATTTAGACTTCCCCTTTAACCAATCTATTACTCTTTAATGAACAATAATGGTAAATGGTCCTTTATAATGCATTGTTTTAGTCAGTGATTTTCTATACAAACACACTATCCATTTTTCACATATGTTGGTACTAATTCATTATTTTAATTTTTATTATTATTATACATGTTTTTATATGAAATAATTTCACTAGACTAACCCATTGTCTATTAGATATAGGTCAAATGATTCCAACATTAAATAATTTGGTTGCCTCCCATTTAACAATAATAAGGATATTTGGGTTCAGTTGGTTTTGTTTCCACCTCACCAGTTTAGCCTCATTTTTTTAATAATATATGGTGTATGAAGATTGATGGGATAATACTCAGAATATCTATAAGTATCCATCCTAATGCTTGTATATAATTCCTTAAATGGTCATGCATACCCAATTTATTCTCTATAGGGACTAAACTATAAATGATGAAAGTTGACTTATTTTGATTCTCAAGATATTAATATTTTAAATTTTAAGTTATTTGTTTAAGTTCCTATTTTTGGGGATTTTGGATTAATGGGAAGGAATGAGAAAGTTATAGGTATATGGATTCATCAAATTACTCAGTGGTAACATATTTATATGATAAGTAATCTTTTATAATCTATGTAGAATAATCAATTGTCACTGTGTCCTTAGTATATAAGAAATCATTAATTAATAATCATTCATTGAATTTTTACTATCCATTATAACATTAAACCCATGAATCATTACTCACATGTCCATCAAGGATGAAAAATTAGAAAAGGTATTAGGCAAAAGAAGATAATTTTCTATTTGAATAAGGATTACATAAATAAAATTAATTAATTGTGAGAAACATTCTTCTAATGGTACATTATGGAATCAAGGGTGTTATAGTGGAAAGTATTATCACCAAAATACATATATAATGTACCATTTTTATATTAATTATGATTTTATAAGTTTTTCAAAAAAAAAATCTAATATAAATTGGGCATTTCCATCCATCCAATCATTTTCAATTTTATGAATATAAAAATAATCATGAAAAATTATGTTTTTAGACTTCATTATAACATCCTCTAGCTCACCAAAAAGGTGTGAAATTCTATGTTTTTTTAGTTGGAAAAAATTTATAGTAGGTTATAGATCCTCAACATGCAATGAATAGAAAATGGAGTGAGGTATCACTTTTTAGAGAGGCATACAAATCAACAATGACATAAAAAAATAAATACTCTCTTAGGGTACATGGAATAAAGAATGTTCTAGGATCTATGCATTTGGTGGGAAGTTATGGATAAATCAATGTTGAAATTTTAATAAATTGGATTTTATTTCTTGAAAATTTTGAATATTTATATATATGTTTCTGGAATTTTTATTGAAGTTGGTGAAATGTTACTAGTGTTGCTAAACCTCATATTTGATATAAAAAATATATTAAACCACATGGATACATATTTTTTGTAATAATTTAATTCCCATTGATCAGAGTCCCACATGGAAAAGTGGAGGCCTCCTTGAAATTCAGAATGCAGGGTTTAGCCTAGATACAACATAGGTTTTGTATTCATTATAATTTTTCTCGATGCTCTTTCATGTGTGGATATTATAGGAAATAAATTAAATTAAATTAATATTTCTAAACCTAATTCCTTCTATTTGTAATATTCCCGTTAATTTTATTTGTTGGTTTTTCCTTTATCACTAGAAAATAATGGCCCCAAATTTATTTTCTATTTTCTTCCATGATTTTGATTGATGGATAAGTTCACAATGAACATTAATAAACTCACATTGTTCATTTTTTATTTCTCCCTCATTTATTCATGTGTTCATTGATGGCCAATGGTGGTCCAATGATTTGACAATCAATCTTTTTCAAGATGAAATGGAATCTCATATTCACATTGTTTTGTGTGTTTAGTGATCTAGGTGAGGATTTTATGAAGAGATGAAGATCCCCAATGAATAATGGATAAATAATAGAGGACTAAATCCTCATAAAATAGTGGTGATGAAATAACTTCATTGGGGGGGGGGGGTGATGAGAATCCTATTTTTTGGCCACCAAATGTTGAAAATTAATGTCCGATGGAGATTACTTTGATTTTAGGATCATGGAATAATCCTCTAGGAGGATATATAGTAGAATCAATATATGAAAAAAATATTTCGGAATAAGATGATATTTTTATAAAAAAACTCAAGTACAAGCCATGTGTTCTAGAATAACACTTGTCATGTAGTCTTCTTTCTATGAATATTGGGGTTTCCATCCCATGTTAAATATCACACAACCATTTTGTAGCCCCACATTCCATGTGAATCTACTTGGGACACCAGGATGTGTACAGGGAGTAAATTCCTAGGACCCCATGTGGTCTTATATATCATTTCACTCTAATGAACATTTCATGTGACATTACCTATCCATTCAAGTTTTTCTTTGGGAGTACATGACCCCGGACTCCGGGAGGTCCCCCATGCCATGTTCCATGGGTCACACACTATGTATGTGCCTTTTTTTACAAGCAATGAGAATCTTCAAAATATAAATCCGACTCAAATTCAGAGTTCATCCCATGTACCCAAGGTTCATTTCATGTACCTTTATTTGAATGATATACCCCTCTTATAACCTTATTTGGGACTTATAATTGGAAATATGAGTAGTCCCTCCTTAGTAACCCTTCCAGATTAGTTTTCTATGTTAGATGTGATGATGACCATTTTTCAATATAAGAGATATAACATGATTTTTCATGATTAGATCGCTCCTTTCAACATGATCTATTGAGGTTGAGACTCAAGTATGATCATTGGAGTGATAATAGGATTGGAAACCCCATAAATAAATGTGTATGCTAAAGAGTAGGTTCCCTATTTCCTATATCGGTAGGATTGGAAACCCCCTTGTACTCACCCTAGGGTGTGGGTAATCTATCTATAGATTTAAATTTTCTCATCATACAGTGTAGGTGAGGCATGGTTCCTCTACCATTTTGGGGTCATCACCCCCTCAGTTGTGAAATTCCATCGATGAGGCATGGGTTTAAAGACCCGTAAATTTCATGGAATATTTTTTCTTAATTTCTTTGGGATTTTACGTGTATGCAGTTTCTGACGACACCTGATTCAGAGGCCCGGTGTGTCCGGAATCAATTTCTAAAGTTTAGCTTGGGTACGTTCAGTGAACGAACGAGCGGGTTTTTCTAAATTTTTATCCGGTGCTAGGAATTGAAATCCGAGGGCATCGATGAAAACGCAATGCCAATATTTTCTTAAGAAGACCCTTTCTGGAGTTGTGTATTTCTCGGGAGGTGTTGTTAAATAATTGGGTTAACTAAAGAGTAAAATAAAAATTTGCGCTACAATTTTTATTTCTATTTTAATAGTTAAACTATGCATGGGAGTTAAGTGGGACCCACTTGAATCCTAACTCTTGGTATGATATTAGTAAGGTGGGGCCCACATGATCCCCACCCCTTCAAATTCCCTAAACCCCCTCTTTAATGTTGGAAACCCCCCATAAATTTATGTCTTTCTCTCTTCTATTTTTTAAATTCCAACACACCCTATTCAATTAATTGAACCCATTAATTAATTGAATTAGACATTTTGATTTTTTAAAAAAATGTTGGCATGTGTGTGAATAAAATAAGACAAAGTCTTATTTTATTTTTGGTTGATCCGTTGTGCAGAATAGAGGAGAGAACACTTGTGGTCTTGAAGATCTTCTTCTTTCCCATTGAAGAACGTGAAGAATGCCGAGGCACCAAGGAGTGATCGATGTGTCGTTCTTCTCCTCTTCGTAGCCAGTGTGAGAAGCCATCCACCTTGGATGTACGCCGACATCATCAACCACGACACCATATTTGACATCATTATTGAGGTAGGGGGTTTTCATCATTCAAGAATTATTATTTGACGCTCTTCCTTATTTCTTGGACGCATGTTATCAGATTAATGGGATGGGGCCGGACCACAAAAACACGACCGAACCTCATCCCCTTTGTTGTTGTGTGTTGTTCCGGATTGGAACGGAGGCAACGCGGTGCCATCTCACCGCGCGAGAATGAGGGAACCACGGCCGGAGCGGGCCGCGGTGAAGAAGCGTGGCGTCGTTGCGCCGCGCCGAAGCCGAAGAACCCTCGACCAAGGTTGGGCCGCGATGGAGGGGCGCAGCGTCGACGAGCCACACCGGAGCTTCAAGAAGGGCCGCGGTGGAGGGGCTCGGTGCCGTCGCGCCACACCAGATGGACAAGGGCCATGGTCTAAGCCACTGATGTGCAGGGGAGGGTGGCCGGAATCACCGGCCACCAGAGCTTCGGAAGGATGGGACCACGGGGTCCCGCGGCGGCAGCACCGACTGGCCAACCTGGCCTATCGTTCAGAGGAGGCCGGGGGTCGTAACCCTTGGAGGAAGATAGGCGGGCCCCCTCCACATGGGGGGCCTCCGTTTTGAGACAAGGGGGGCAGCACCCCCCCCCGTTTTCCGCTCGGACGAAACGGCCGAGCTGCTGGCCACGCGGGCCGCGCCTGCACCAGGCCAACCGGCCGCGCCGAGCCGGAACGGCCTCGCCGGGCCGGACCGACCGCTCTAGTCCAGGCCACCCATTCCAGGCCGGACCCCCCGTACCATGCCGAGCCGGACCCGGACCCTGGTCGGGTCGACCCGGTTCAGGCCGACCCAGGGGGTCTTGGGCCGGGTCGGCCCAGGCCCAAAACTCCCTAAAATCGGATAGCTTCGTTCAAAGCCCATAACATGGGCTACAGACCTCTGATCGACGCACTGTCAGTTTCGATGCGATCCTTAGATTGAGAAGATCGTTTTGGTATATTATACTCATGTTTTTGTAGAACTTTGGGCATGCTAATATTGATTCTAACACGAAACCAACCGGGCCCTCGGAGCAGAAATGCTTATAACTTGAGCTCCGGACGTCCGATTGATGTGCCGTCGACTTTGTTGGTTTACTCTAAGTGATACAAGCCTTTTGACTTACTCCGATCGAGGTTTGGATGTAGTTGGAGTATGGTCTGGTTGGTTTTGACTTAAAAACCTACCGGGCCCCTGGGGCAAAAAAACCAATAACTCTCAGACCGGGAATCCGATTGACGCGCCGTCAGTCGCGTTGAGTTCCTATTGACATGAAAAAACTTTGAAATACATAAAATCTGGACTATGTGACAATTGATGTATCGACCCCTTGGCTCGTGGAGCGGACCCTCCCGGAACGAGCGTGCTGTGTGCGGGAACCCTAGAGCTGACTACGACTGTGACGACGACGATGATTGTACTGGAATACTCCGTGGGTTCGACAGAGATAAATACAGTACCGAGCGATCCTGTGTGGGTCAGCACTCAGTGATTATGTGTGGTTCTGTGCATACTGATCCTGTATGGGTCAGATCCTATGTGGGTCAGCGCTCAGTGATCCTGTGTGGGTCAGCGCATACCGATCCTATGTGGTTTAGATCCTCTGTGGGTCATTGTGGGGGTTAGTACGTATCGATCATGTGTGGGTCCAACAACTTAGATGATACAGTGGCTATATATGATCATCTAATCTCTCTCTAATATTGTGGCATACCTGTGTGAGTTGAGTCTTGACTTTCAATCTTTATCTTCGATATGATTGACTTGCTATCCTTTGTGGATTGAGTTATCCTTTCCTGTGTTGATTGAGTTTTAATTTCCTGTATGGACTGGGTTGTACTTGGGCTCATGTGCTGGAGCCGAGCTGGAATTGATGACTTAGGTATATGTATGGGCATATACCTAAGTATAGTTGGCTGATACTTCGTGATTGTATCTATCCTTTGTGGTTTATCCTTCGAGGATTCTGGGAGACCTTCGAGGGTCTCGGGGTCCCTACTGTGTATTGTATACTCACCCCTGCACGGTCTATACCTGCACTATGTTGTATTGGATGGAGACGACAGACAACGCTGATCGAGGTGGAGGCACATGGAACTGGACGGTACCTGGAGGTGGATCACTGGACGGGACGTACACGGAGCGAACAGCTGGTGCCAAGGAGCATATGAGGCTATCTGTACCCACCCTTCAGGTGGTATTCCCAGAGGATGGCTTGGAGTTGCTATTTTACCTTTCTACTACTTTACTTTCTTTTCAGTTATAATTTAATTTCAGTTGAGTTTGTATTCTGGCCCATTTAATTTTTCAGCACTTACTTTTGTACTCAGTTTACTTAGTGTTTACTTCATCTTGCGTACTCTGTGGTGTTTGTTTACTTTATAAAGGTAATGCCTTCCCTTTTTATCGGGATTTACGCCTTTGGTGCTAGTCCCTAGCCCCTGGCCTATGGAAGGCGGCTTGGGGTAGTCACGGCATGGGCCCCGAGGACGTGTCATGAAAATTGGTATCAGAGGATTTCAGTTCTACCACAGAACTCAGGACTCTGATCTTTCTTTAATGTGAAGCCATAGTATTAAGGGTATTGGGTGTGGTTATCAGTCCAGGGAGTCCATTGTTGGTGCGGCGGCCGACGTATCCATACACCAAGACCCTGACTTATGATTTCCGACTCAGTGCATGAAAAAATTGATTGCCTGTGTGTTTAAAAAGTTTTCTTTGAGATTAATTTGTGTCAGCTCACCAGGTATACTGTTTTTACCATGGAACACCTTTTTCTTTTTAGGATGTCCCCACGATGGCAGCCAGCTAGGGTTCCGATATTTGTGCGAGACGACAGCCCACCGAGCGACGAGGCCTCGGTGCAGGGCCCTTTTACAGCGGAGGCACCAGCGGTACCTCTACCCGGCGAGCCACTGATGCCACCATCCCTAGCCGCTGAGAGTGTACATCGCCTTAGTGCACTGCATGAGTATCAGCGTCAGAGACCACCTGGGTTCCTCGGGGAGACGGACCCTCAGGCAGCCGAGTATTGGCTGGAGGATGTTGTATGATTTTTCAGGTTAGTAGGGACACCATCTGACCTCATGGTGATCCTTACAGCGAGTCTCCTGCACACGGCAGCAGGTAGATGGTGGATCATGATGCTCCAAGTGCACTCCGAGTAATCTCTCCTTTGGTCAAACTTCGAGAGCCTCTTCTACTCGGAGTTCGTACCAGCCACCCTCCATGAAGTGCACATTCAGGAGTTACTGCAGCTACGGCAGGGCAGCATGACGGTAGCCCAGTACTTAGTAAGGTTTACTGATCTCTCGCGCTACTCCACAGACATGGTACGAGACACATTCGTCTGGCCCGGACCTTCGAGGAGGGACTGAGGCATGAGATCAGGGCTTCGATGATCTCCCTCATCATTCCGACACAGGAAGGAGTACTGGAGTGAGCCCTTCTCGTAGAGAGTTTTATTACTGAGCCTCCACCATCAGCGAGACCTACCGTAGGGCGGCATGTAGCTGAGTCTTTTGCAGCTGGCAGTCGATGGATGTTGTAAGGGTCCAAGCGGACTAGACCATCAGGCGGACGGCGTCAGGATACTGGCTCAGAGGTGCGGGGCGCACACAGCAGATCCAGTACTACGAGAGGCAGGTAGTGCTAAGCATGCGGTGGGTAGGGCCACATGGCTCATGACAGCCTGAACCATCGTGCAGAGGAGCAAGAGACAGTTGAGGGACCACCCAAGTAGAGGCAGAGGTTCGACCGTGGCGGTCCATAGGGAGCAGCCGGACGAGGAGGAGGAGCTGGTCAAGCAGAAGGTGGTGGGCGATGCATTGATACACCACCACCACCACCACCAAGAGGTTCACCCCAACCACAGGGAGCTGGAAGACCGAGGCAGGCTCAGCTTCAGGCAATGGAGGCCTATGACCACGACACACCAGAGATGATTCGAGGTACTATCTATGTCTACTCCACTATTACTGCAATTATTATAGACACAAGAGCGAGTCATTCTATCATTGTCGCTGCCCTTGTTCGGAGTTCGAAGATTCCGATGGAGCCGTTGGCTCAATCTTTACGGCTAGAGACTCCTATGGGAGCAGACTTGATGATTATGCACTGGTGCCGACAGTGTGATCTTACTCTAGGAGGCGAGAGCTTCAGATGGGATCTTCTTGTAGCGGCATCGAGGACTCACGACGTCATCCTGGGCATAGATTGGTTATCTACGGTCCATGCTCAGATTGACTATATTAGGTGAAAGGTGCGATGTGTTCACACCGATGGGAGAAAGTTCACCTTCACCGGAGAGAAGGGGGCCTTTGCTGTGCAGGATGGACTCACTCAGAGGAGAGAACAACCGATCACTCATCAGTTGGCTAGCCTCATCCTAGGAGTAGTTGACATGCGGTGTCCGAGTTTTCCTGCAGTGGTGGATCAGTAAGCATACGTTTTTCCTGACGACGTTCCAGGACTACCTTCTCGTATAGTGGTAGACTTTTATATTGACTTGTACCCTGATACACCCTCGATATCTACTCCTACGTATCTCATGGATCCCACTGATATTTGAGAGCTACGAGTATAGCTGGAGGACTTGCAGGGTAAGAGATTCATCTGACCCAATGTTTCACCCTGGGCTTCCCCGATTTTGTTCACCAAGAAGGCGGACGAGAGCTTGCGACTGTGTGTCAATTACCGTCGCCTGAACTAGGTGAATGTAAAGAACAAGTATCCACTTACGAGGATTGATGACCTCTTCGGTCAGCTCAAGGGAGCACGGTGGTTCTCGAAGATAGACCTCAGGTTAGGCTATCATCAGCTCAGAGTTCAAGATGAGGATGTGCAGAAGACGGACTTCAGATATCGGTATGGCCACTATGAGTTCATGGTTATGAATTTTGGTGTAACCAACACTCCAGCAGTGTTCATGAGTCTCATGAATAGGATATTTTAGCCTTACCTCGATTTATTTGTCATAGTATTCATCGACGACATATTGATATACTCGACCACTGAGGAGGAACATGCCTACCACTTGGGGGTTGTACTGGACACACTCTGAGAGAACCAAATTTATGGTAAGGTCTCGAAGTGTCAGTTCTGGATACGCGAGGTCCACTTCTTGGGACACGTCATCTTTGAGGCGGGATTAGCGGTGGATCCTGCAAAGATCGAGGCAGTGCTAGCCTGGGAGCCACCCAGGAGCGTGATGGAGGTGCGGAGTTTCCTAGGCCTGGCTGGATACAATCAAATATTTGTGCTAGAATTATCCCAAGTTGCATCACCACTCTCATCTTTGAAGAAGAAGGGGAAACCCTTCGTGTGGTCAAATAGCTGTCAGTAGAGCTTCCAGGAGATGAGACAGATATTGACCAATGCACCCATCTTGAGGCTACCAGATGAGGGAGTAGGGTACGTAGTCTACTGCGATGCATTAGGGACCGGACGGGGGTGTGTACTAATGTAGGATCAGGTAGTGATCACCTATGGATCATGACAGTTGAGGCAGAATGAGAAGAACTACGCTACCCATGACCTGGAGTTAGCAGTAGTGGTCTTCACCCTAAAGATGTGACGACACTATCTGATGGGAGAGTGATTTACAGTCTATTCTGACCACCAGAGTCTCAGGTATATCTTCTCACAGAAGGAATTGAACCTGAGACATCGGAAATGGCTGGAGTTCCTCTAGGACTATGACTTTGAGGTAGTCTATACTCCTGGAAAGGGGAACGTAGTAGCCGATGCTCTCAGCAGGAGGATGGGCATTCAAGTATTTGGAGAGGCGACAGAGCAGCTAGTCTCTTTTCAGATATCCTTCATGGATAGAGATCGAGCAACCTTTCTTCAGTCGCTCACAGTCACACCTCCACTTCTTTAGCGGGTCAAAGAGGCACAGTGTGGGGACGTTGACTGTGAGATGTGGCATGCACAGATATCCTCAAGACAGGCACCTGATGGATTCTCTGTAGGAGGAGAGCACATCATCTTTTTCAGAGGACGTACCATGGTACCAGCTGCATTACAGGAAGAGGTGATGAGGGAGTTTCATACTTCCCCTTTAGCGGTACATCCAAGAGTGGCGAAGATGTACCAAGATCTCAGATGATAGAACTGGTGGCCGGGTATGAAGAAGGCTGTTGTAGAGTTCGTTTCTCGATGCCTCACCTGCCAGCAGGTGAAGGTGGAGCACCAGGTACCAGAAGGCTTGGTACAGCCCTTGGAGGTCCCAGAGTGGAAGTGGTACATGATATCTATGGATTTCATGATCGGGATTCCATGTACTTCCAGAGGACATGACTCCATTTGGGTGATTGTCGACTGACTCACCAAGTCGGCCCACTTCTTACCTATCAGAGAGCAGGGCTCAGTGGAGAGCTTGGGATGCCTATAAATTCAGGAGATCGTATGGCTTCATGGTGTGCCATCATATATCATCTCTAATCAAAATGATAGTTTTACTTCCCGGCTTTGGAAGGGGTTGCAGGAGGCATTCGGGACGCAACTACGTCTAAGCACCGCCTTTCACCCTCAGACAGATGTTCAGACGGAGAGGACCATTCAGACTCTTGAGGACATGCTCCGTGCATGTGTCCTCGACTTTGGTCGCAGCTGGGAGGATCACCTACCCTTGGTGGAGTTTACGTACAACAATAACTACCACTCCACCATCAGGATGGAACCATACGAGGAATTGTACGACCGACCATGAAGGTCACCTCTGTGCTGGATAGACCCTGGGGAGTAAGAACTTGTGGGACCAAAGATGGTCCATGCCATGATAGAGAAGGTCCAGGTCATCCAGGAGTGGATGAGGACAGCTCAGAACTGACAGTAGTCTTATGTTGATAGGAGGCGGAGACCACTTGTGTTCGAGGATGGCGACCACGTTTTCTTGCGGGTCTCACCTCGATGTGGATTACGAAGATTTGGCCGGGGTGACAGGCTATCTCCACGCTTGATCGGACCTTCTCAGATTCTCAGTAGGATAGGCAGGGTGGCTTATCGTCTGGCTCTACCACCTCAGTTGCACAGGGTACATGATGTCTTTCACGTATCTCAGCTGAGGAGATATGTGCACGAACTGACTCATCTCATCGACCATGAGGAGTTGGACATTGATGACGAGGATAATTTTAAGGAGGTCCCAGTGGTGATCGAGGATTGATAGGAGTGGGTCCTTCGTGGGCAGTTGATTCCTCTTGTGCGCATCAGGTGGAAGCATGGGAACCTCCAGGAGAGCACTTGGGAGCAGGAGGCTCAGATGCGTGCTCAGTACCCTCATTTGTTTCCCTAGTTTGTGATGTATCTTTACAGGGACGTAAATCCCTGAGGTGGGAGTAATGTAAAGACTTATAAATTTCATGGAAATTTTTTTTTCTTAATTTATTTGGGATTTTACAAGTACGTAGTTTCTAAACGCACCTGATTCAGAGGCCCGGTGTGTCCAAAATCAATTTCTGAAGTTTAGCTCGGGTACATTCAGTGAACGAATGAGCATGTTTTTTCTAACTTTTGATCCGGTGCTAGGAATTGAAATATTAGGGCACCGATGAAAACAAAATGCTGATATTTTCTTAAGAAGACCCTTTCTGGAGTTGCGTATTTCTCGGGAGGTGTTGTTAAATATTTGGGTTAACTAAAAAGTGAAATAAAAATTTGTGCTACAATTTTTATTTCTATTCTAATAGTTAACCTATGAATGAGAGTTAAGTGGGATGCACTAAAATCATAACTCTTGGAAGGATATTAGTGATGTGGGGCCCACACGATCTCCACCCCTTAAAATCCCCCAAACCCCCTCTTTAATGTTGGAAACTCCCCATAAATTTATGTCTTTCTCTCTTCTCTTTTTTAAATGCCAACACACCCTATTCAATTAATTGAACCCATTAATTAATTGAATTAAATTTTTTTGATTTTTTTAAAAAATGTTGGCATGTGTGTGAATAAAATAAGAAAAAGTCTTATTTTATTTTGGTTGATCCGTTGTGTGGAATAGAGGAGAAAACAATTGTGGTCTTGAAGATCTTCTTCTTTCCCATTGAAGAACGCGAAGAACGCCGGGGCACCAAGGAGTGATCAATGTGCCGTTCTTCTCCTCTCCCCAGCCGGTGTGAGATGACATCCACGTTGGACGTACGCTGACGTCGTCAACCGTGACACCGTCTTTGAAATCATTGTTGAGGTAGGGGTTTTTCATCATTCAAGAATTATCATTTTATGCTCTTCCTTATTTCTTGGATGCATGTTATCGGATTAATGGGAGGGGGCCGGACCACACAAACACGGCTGACCCTCCCACCCTTGGTTGTTGTGTCTTGTTGCGAATTGGAACAGAGGCAACGTGGTGCCGTCACACCGTGTGAGAATGAGAGAACCAAGAACAGAGAGAGATGCGGCGAATAGGTGCAGCGCCGTCACGCCGCGTCGAAGCCGAAGAACCCACGACTAAGGTCGAGCCACAGTGGAGGGGCGTGAGGCAGTCGCGCCGTGCCAGAGCTTCAAGAAGGGCCGCAATGGAGGGGCTCGGCGCCGTCGCGCCGCGCTGGACAGACAAGGGCCACAACCTAAGCTGCTGCTATGCAGGGGAGGGTGGCTGGAATCGCCAGCCGCCAACGCTTCAGAAGGATGGGACCACGGGGTCCTGCAGCGGCAACACCGGCCGGCCAACCGGGCCAGCCGTTCAGAGGAGGGCGGGGGTTGTAACCCCCGGCGGCAGATAGGTGGGACCACTCCACGTGGGGGGCCCCGTTTCGAGAAAAGGAGGGAAGCGCCCCCCCATTTTCCGCTCGGCCGAAATGGCCGAGCTGCTGGCCACGCGGGCCGCACCTGCACCAGGCCAACCGGCCGCACCGAGCCAGACCGACTGCGCCGGGCCGCCCGCGCTGGGGTGGACCCCCGTGCCGGTTCGGGCCGTGCCAGCTGGGTCGGGCCGCGCCCTAGTGGGATGGACTTGGACCCAGGTCAGGTCGACCCTATTTAGGCCGACCCAAGGGGTCTTGGGCCGGGTCGGTCCGGGCCCAAAACCCCTTAAAATCGGACCGCTTTGTTCAAAGGCCCATAACGTGGGCTACAGACCTCCGATCAACGCACCGTTAGTTTCGATGCGATACTTGGATCGATACGGTCGTTTTAGTATATTATACTCATGTTTTAAGAGAACTTTGGGTATGGTCGGGTTGGTTCGAACACGAAACCAACCGGGCCCTCGGAGCGGAAATGCTTATAACTTGAGCTCCGGACGTTCGATTGACGTGTCGTCAACTTTTTTGGTTTCCTCTTAGTGAGACAGAACTTTTGAATTACTCCAATTGAGGATTGGATGAAGTTGGAGTATGGTATGGTTGGTTTTGAATTAAAAACCTATTGGGCCCCTGGGACGAAAAACCCAATAACCCTCAGACCGGGCGTCTGATTAACGCGCCGTCAGTCGAGTTGAGTTCCTATTGACGTGGAGGAACTTTGAGATATATCAACTCTTGACTATGTGATAGTTGATGTATCGACCCCTTTGCTCATGGAGCGGAACCTCCCGGAACGAGCATGCTGTGTGTGAGAACCCTAGAGCTGGCTGCGACTGTGACGACGACGATGGTGGTACTGGAATCCTCCATGGGTTCGACAGCGACGACTACAATATCGAGTGATCCTGTGTGTGTCAGCACTCGGCGATCCTATGTGGGTCAGTGCATACCGATCATGTGTGGGTCAGATCCTATGTGGGTTAGCGCTCAGCGATCCTATGTGGGTCAGCGCATACTAGTCCTGTGTGGTTCAGATCCTATGTGGGTCATTGCGGGGGTTAGTACCTATCGATCCTTTGTGGGTCCAATAACTTAGATGATCTAGTGGCTACATATGATCATATAATCTCTCTAACTATTGTGGAATACCTGTGTGAGTTGAGTCTTGACTTTCAATATTTATCTTCGATATGATTGACTTGCAATCCTGTGTGTATTGAGTTATGCTTTCCTGTGTGGATTGAGTTTTAATTTCCTGTGTGGACTGGGTTGTACTTGGGCTCATGTGCTGGAGCCGAGCTGGAATTGATGACTTAGGTATATGTATGGGAATATACCTAAGTAGAGTTGGTTGATACTTCATGATTGTATCTATCCTTTGTGGTTTATCCTTCGTGGATTCTGGGAGACTTTCATGGGTCTCGGGGTCCCTAATGAGTATCGTATACTCACCCCTGCACGGGCTATGCCCGCACTACGTTGTGTTGGATGCAGAAAATGGAGAACACTGATCGAGGTGGAGGCATGTGGAGCTGGACGGTACCTGGAGGGGGATCACTGGACGGGATGTACACGGAGCGAACAGCTGGAGCCGAGGAGCAGAGGAGGCTATCTGTACCCACCCTTCAGGTGGGATTCCCAGAGGACGTCTCAGAGTTTCTAATTTACCTTTCTGCTACTGTACTTTCTTTTCAGTTGCACTTTAATTTTAGTTGGGTTTGTATTCTGGCCCATTTACTTTTCCAGCACTTACTTTTGTACTTAGTTTACTTAGTGTTTACATCATCTTGCATAATCTATAGTGTTTATTTACTTTATAAAGGGAATTCCTTCCCTTTTTATCAGGATTTACACCTTTGGTGCTTGTCACCATCCCCTGGCCTATGGAAGGTGGTCTTGGGGTAGTCACGGCACGGGTCCCAAGGACAGGTCGTGACAATGGGTCCCTCATATCTAATGAGATTTACGTTGGGCTATTGGCATTAGGAAAACAATAACACTTAAATATGAAAAAAATAATCATCATCCTTAATTGACTATGAATATAAAGATCTTACTCTCTCACATAATTTTTATAACACCTCAAGATTTTATGGTACATTTACTTTTTAAATAAATTTAATAGCTTGCATTTCATGCAACAACGAGTTCAATTAGACCGTGATCTATTAATAAATAACTCTTATAACCTAGATGTTAAAAAGTGGGAATTAATATTAATAACCGCATTATGAAATATAAATATTATATATTAAATCAATGTTTTCTACATTCATCCATAATATTTTATATGTATAAGATAATAATGAATCCAATTTTATGTATTAAAAGGCAATATTTATCTAAAGGCAATTTTACCACCTATTAATGGACCACTTGCTTTAAAACAAAATTTAAACACTTATACAAAATCTAATTGAAAAAATGAACTTCATTTTTTAAATATGAATTTAAGAATTTACATTGGTTGAATTTTTGGTAATTTTCTCATATGTTTATTTTTTTAGGAAAAGTGAAAAAATACCACACCTTAATTAAAAACTGCATTTTTGTCTAACTTATTTATATAATTAAATAATATTTTAAATTGGTTTTAAAGTATAAATGTTTAAATTATACATCATTGAATCCAATTTGTATAAGGCTTCAACCTTAAACATTACTTAATAATGGTTTATTTCAAGAATTCGCATTGAGGATCTTTTCAAGTTTAGAGTTTTAGATAATTAGATCTTAAATCATGCATTACATTCCACATTTAAACAAGGTGGTTACATCAAAAAAGTATTCATTTTTTCCACCAAAGGAAACATATTTAAAATAAAACATGGTTTCTTTCTTGAAACTTCCTCGACACTATCATCACATCATGTAGTTTTCCCTTGACCTGTGAAAAACATTTCAAAAACATGGGATGAGCATAAAAAGCTCTGTAAGGGATATAAAAATACGGAAAGTAAACATTAGTCCATGTATACATAAGAATCAATGAAATCATACTTTACTCATAAAACATAATCACTTTAACATACCTCATGAAAACATAATATTTATGAATAACTCATATAAATCATAAGACATAAAGGTAACTTGAGGCATTCCTAACATTCTTATGTAGGGAGTAACCATCATGATTACATTTGGAATACCCATCACAGTATATTCCCTAAATCTCTTAGAAGAAACCTTAGAGTTTAACTCTTTCACATTACCTAATGCATTATAGAGCTGTCTCGGGCTCACCCTCCCTTAGTTTATCACGGAACCACCCGAATTCATAAGCAATGCCCAAGAACCATAACATAATCGTATCACATAAAACATGCATAAAGGAAACATAACATTTCCATATTTTAATATCAAGATATCAATAAAAGGCATTGATATAATCAGAACCTTATCAAAACCATTTTCCATACCAAATTAAAAGAAAAGTAAAACCTGGTATTTATTCTTCATTTAAAAAGTTAAGGCTTGTAGAGGAAGCCGAAACTCAAATAATGGTCACGGTGGCAGAGAAGTCATTGTCTCCGCATACATAAGACAAAAACATTGCTTTTGTCATTTAGTAAAACACTTCATGTAAAAAGATTCCTTTTGAATGAAATTAAAATTCAAAATGTTTTATTATACAACTAATAAAATAAGGTCGTATATAAATTGAAGTATGCCTCAATGAAAGGAGATTGAGACGAAGTCCCTTACCTCAAGTCCAACTTGTTCTCATTCATTATTTATATTACTGAATAATAAACTTATGTAAATTTATAATTTCTTAAGGACTTCCTTTAATGTTTATTATTCAATTAATATCACATATACTCATGTTATAATAATTAGTTAATTATGTGATTTCATATCATATGTTTTGTCGATGTTCGGTACATGAGTCAAAAATGAACTTGTTTGAAAAGAATTGCCCATTTAGTTTTAAGTAAATCATCTCCAGAATGGTTTTAATGATTTAAATAACATATATATCCAGTATATATTTATTTTATACTATTCCATAACATTTTTCTATTAGAAATGAAATGCATCGTTTATAGAGACGGTAGGCTGTACGTACGCATGAAAGCTACTTTCATTTCTTTGTAATATTAAAGGAATTAAAACTAAATGAGACATATATATATATATTATAATTACAGTATAATATATATGTTATACAGGTAACATAAGTTCATTAATTACATTCTTTATAAATTCCATGTTTTTCATGAACGAGTCACATCACTTGAGGGGGTGGTAGTCCACACTTCCTCAGATTAAACTGTCGTAGTTTTACAACATGAAAAGCATAACAATGTGATTTAAAAAAAAATTCAGAAGAATATATAAAACATAAATACCATATATATCATATATAAATATAGTGACATTATAATGGCCACCATGAAAGGTGTTAAAAGAAGATTGAACAATCATCGTTTCGTGAGGCAGTAATTCACCACCCACAGAAACAGTATGTTCTTTAACCATTTGATAGAGGTGTGTGTAAGTGTAGGTAGAATACTAATAATAAAAACATCCTAGTATATTTAGGATACTGATTTTGTTATGGGATCAAATAATAAGAAGACAATGGTGAGTGAAGAAGTAAAATAAAAGGAATAAACTCGAGAGAAGACATTACGTCTAAATCGGGTAACTCTTTTTGATTTGAGCCAAACGATTTTTTGTAAAGACTTATGACCAAAGTGAGGATTATAAGAGTAATATAGGGATGTGGAGAGATAATATGAGAATAGTTTGGACGATCCAATGGCTTTAGAGGTTGGGGTAAGGGGGTAGAGGAGGGGGCCTTTTGTAAGAGGGAGGAGGGTCACATTTGGAAAGTCTTGAGATGCTACTTTATTGTAAAATGATTTTGGGATTTTAAAGGTCCCATAATGATATATTTTGAGGATAAGGTGATAAGGGTTTGAAATCCATCCATACCATAGTTTTTAGACAAGTTTAAGTCTTAGATTTTACCTTATCTTTTCATTTTATTTAAATCGTTCATTAATGAGGTAATCACTACATCATCATGGTGTCATAAATTTATTTATTTATTTAATGTCTAAAAATTATATAACAAATACCATGATGTAGGAAATATTTTTAGCTTTCCAATGACTTTTTATAGTCTAATAGATCATTTATGTAAAAAAATTAATTTTTTTTACTTAGGATATACAAACCTTTGTTATATTTCTCTTCTTTTTAAAAATAATGTCATAAATGTCACTATCACACCCATGTGACTCCATGTGCCCTCAAGTTTGGTAAAATTTTTCCCATAGTCTCCCATGACTCAAAAAAGAGGATTTGGATACATGTTGGGGTCATTTTATATTATTATGATATTATTTTATTACCCTTAACTACCTGATTACTAATTAATCACGATAATTAAAGACAATTACCGTCGTTACTATACATAATGTACAAAAAAAGTCTTAATTACATAATTTGGACCTTATGATTCCAAACATGGAATGCATTTTATAAAATTCCAAACACAGAAATTATAGATGTTAATTTAAAAATAATTCTCGTTGTCAAAACAAATAGCATGTTTTTAAGAAACAATATCTATCAAAAGATTGACAATTGTTTATGTCCAATTTCAAAGTGAAATTAATTCTAATGACCACCATTGGATTAAATGGTAAAAATATATTATAATTAAACTTTAAAACCAATTAAAAAGATAATCTAACCATATAATTCAATTAGGTAAAAAAGAAGTTTTGAAGTAAAATGTAGTATTTTTCACTATTCATTAAAAAATGAACATTGTCAGAAAAATACCAAAAATTTATCCAAAGTAAATTTCAATGTCCCAATTCTAAATAATAAGTTTATTTTTGACAAATATAGATTATAAAATTGTCAAAAGTTTTATTTAAAAATGGTTTTCCATCAAAAGGTAGTAAAACAATCTTTTAAAAATATTAGAATATTTTATTCTTAAGACAGGATTTATTCTAATTTTATGCCACTAAAACACTATATAATTCATAAATAGACATATATATGAAAATATATTATTCTTTACTTACTTGGGATGTTACATCCTTCCCCCTTTAGGAAATTGCGTCCCCACAATTTATTTACTTATCGAATAAGTGGGGGTATTTATCCCTCATTGCATTTTTAGATTCCCGTGTTGCATCTTCAATCATGTGATTTTTCCACAAAACCTTTACTTGATGAATCACCTTATTCTAAAACACTTTCTCCCTATGGTCAAGAATCTAGACCAATTGTTCCTCATAAGATAGATTCTCTTCTAGCAGAACTACCTATGGACTCAAAACATGAGATAGATCTGGCATGTACTTCCTTAACATTGAAACATGAAAAACATTGTGTACATGAGACAAATTTGGAGGTAAAGCCACTCGGTATGAAACTGATCCAACTCTCTCCAAAATTTCATATGGTCCAATGAACCTTGGACTCACCTTTCATTTCTTACCAAATCTTATCACACTTTTCCATGGTGAAACTTTGAGGAAGTCATGATCACCTACCTCAAAAGAGAGATCCTTCCTCCTATTGTCCGCATAACCTTTCTACTTGCTCTGAGCTGTTATCATGTGTTTCCGTATCAGCTAAACTTTTTATTCCATCTCTTCTACCAATTTTGGTTCCATAAACTTCCTTTCAGCTACTTTATCCCAAAAATCTGGAGTTCGACACCGCTTCCCATATAATGCCTCAAATGGTGCCATCTGTTTACTGGAATGAAAACTGTTATTATAAGAAAAATCAACCAATGAAAGATATTGGTCCCAAATTCCCTGATAATCCATCGAACAAGCACGTAGCATATCCTCCAAAGTCTGAATTATTCATTCTAACTTCCCATAAAATTGAGGATGAAAAGATGTACTAAAATTTAATTCAGTACCCAACAACTTCTGAAGGCCTTTCCAAAAGTTAGAAGTGAACCTGGGATCATGATCAGATACAATGGAGAGGGGAACTCCATGTAACCTGACTATATCTTTAAGATACAGTTGATAAAGTTGATCTAGGGAGAAAGTATCTCGTATAGCAAGGAAATGAGAAGATTTAGTCAAGAGATCAACAATAACCCAGATTTCATTATTACCTCAAGGTGTCTTCTGTAATCCCACAACGAAGTCCATGGATATATTCTCCCATTTCCACTCTGGCACTGGTAAAGGCTGAAGCATCCCTTTCAGTAACTTCCACTCTGCTTTAACCTATTTACAAGTCAAACACTTCATAATAAAATCAGTAATATCTCTTTTCATTTCATCCCACCAGTAATACTCCTGAAGATCTCTATACATCTTAGTACTTCCTGGATGAACTGAAAATGGAGAACTATGAGCTTTACATAACAAATCTCTCTTGAACTGTGAATCACAAGATACACACAATCTCTTCACAAATCTCAAAACAAAATCATTATCAATGTTGAATTCAGGTGACATACCCTTATGAACCAGCTCTACCTTTTTCTGCAACTCACTATATTGATTCTGTACTTGCTTAATTCTATCTGATAGAGAAGATTTCACTGATATCTGAAACAAAACAGAATAATTTTCTGTACCAAAAAATTACAACCCAAAATTCATCTAATATTTAACTAAAGTATCACGTTCCAAATGTAACATGGTTAATGAAGAATTACTTTTTTGACTCAAAGTATCTTCCACTTTATTTTCTTTTCCTGGGTGGTAGTGAATCATGAAATAATAATCCTTGATTAATTCTAGCCATCTCCTCTGTCTCACGTTCAATTCTTTCTGAGTGAATATATACTTTTAAATTTTGTGATCAGTATATATTTCACACTTTACACAATAAAAATGATGCCACAAAATTTTTAAAGTGAAAAAAACAGCAGCTAATTCCAAAACATGTGTAGGGTAATTTATCTCATGAGTTTTCAAATGACATGAAGCATAAGCAATTACTTGATCATTCTACCTTAGGACGCAACCATGTCCTTTCAATGTAGAATCACTATAGATAATAAACTCACCATTCCTGGAAGGTAGTGACAATACTGGGGCCTTCACAAATCTTCTTTTCAACTCCTGAAAACAATCATCACATTATTTTGTCTAGATAAACTTAACACCCTTTCGAGTTAGCTTACTCAATGGGCTGGACAACCATGAAATTGTTTTAATAAACCTTCGGTAATAGCCTACCAAACCAAGAAAACTATGAATCTTGGTTACATTTGTGGGTCTTGGCCATTATTCAACAACCTTTGTTTTTGAAGGATCAATAGTTATTACAACTTTAGAAACAATGTGACCAAGGAAAGAAATTTGTTACAACCAAATCTCACACTTTTTAAATTTCCCATACAATTTATTTTCTTTTAAGGTTTTCAAAATAAACCTTAAATGAATTTCATGCTCCTGTTTACTTTTATAAAAAACCAAAATATCATCAATGAAAACAACCACAAACTTATCGAAGAACTCATGGAAAATTCTATTTATAAGGACTAAGAATACAGCAGGTGCATTGGTTAACTCAAAAGGCATAACTACAAATTCATAATGTCTATATCTTGTACAAAACACAGTCTTCAGAATATATACTTCCTTGACCTTCAACTGATGGTACCCCAATCTCAAGTCAATCTTTGAAAAATACTGAGCTCCCTAGAGCTGATCAAATAAATCATCGATATGAGGAAAATGATATTTGTTCTTAACAGTGATGTTATTAAAGGTGCTATAATCAAATCAAGGTCTCATTGAACCACATTTCTTTTTAACAAATAAGATAGGAGAACCCCATGGTGATGTGCTAGGTCGAATGAATCCTTTCTCTAATAAATCTTGAAATTACTCCTTCATCTCTAAAAGTTCAATTTGAGCCATTCGGTAAGGGGGTTTTGAAATTGTCTTAGCATCAGGAAATAAGTCAACAGTAAATTCAACTTCCCAATCTGGTATTATTCTAGGAAACTCATCAGAAAAAAGTATAGGATACTCATTTACCACTGGCACATCATTAATCTGAATGGTTCCTTTGTTTTCAAAAATATGTGAACGGTAACATTCATTTCCATCTTTTACAGGTTTCTCAGCCTCTTGATATGTTATCAACACTAAGGGTTCATTCTTGTACACAAAATGAAAGCCTTTCTGAAAAGAAACTTTTTAGCTCTAAAGTCAATCTTATCATGGTAAACAGAGAGCCAATCCATACCCAGGATAACATCAAACTCTACTAGAGGTAAAACAATAAGGTTTGCAAGTATATCCTCTCCACGGATAAGTATAGGAAGATTCTTATAAATTCTTTTTTCCTCAACATTTCCCCTAGGTGTTTTTACCACAAGTTCAGGAGTCATTTCTTGAGATGGAATTCCCAATTTTCTAGAAAATTTTTTAGATATGAAAGAATGTGTAGACCTTGAATCCTACATCACATTGGCATAATCTGAAAAAAAACAAAGTACCTAATACCTCTTCATTTGATGGACCAACATCTGTTGAAGTAGTTTCAAAGGATTTAACCACATCTTTATGCTTATAGTCTGACTGCTTCCCATCATTTGAGATCTTTGTCAAACACTCATTTGCATAATGACCCATCTCATTACACTTGAAACATTTCACTAACTATAAATAAAAGTTGGCCTTACCATTACCCTGATCTTTTCCAGTGCAATCATGAGCCTTATGTCCGATCTTACCACATCAGAAGCACTTTCCGGAATTTAAAAGACATTCCCCAGCATGCTTTTTACCACATTTATCACAAACTGAAAACTTAGTTTTATTACCATCAAACCATTTTGAAGGATTCTTCCCTTTCTCCTGCCACCTTGGTCACTTCTTCTATTAGTTTTCATAGAACACTTGATCATGGGAAAACTCTATTTCCACCTTCTCAGCACATTGAACAAGATTTTCAAAACTTTTGACCTCATGAGAAGCTAATTCCATTTGATATTTTGCCTTTAATACAGAGTAAAAATGATTGATTTTACTATCAAGTTCTTGGATAAAATTTAGAGCATACCTTGGAAATTGAGTGAGATTTTATTCATAAACAGCCACTGAGTCGTCCTCTTCCCTCAATTACAAGAATTTATTTTCCATCCTAATTAAAACAACGTTAGGAAAATATTTATCAAGAAACATAACTTTAAATTCATCCCAGTCAAGAGCATCAATCTCATCAGCATACCTGATATTATTAACCATCGACCACCACTGATCTGCTTCACCCTCCAAATGGTAAACAACAAGACTAACCTTTTGATTTTCTAAACACCCCATGACATAGAAAATCTTCTCCAATGCTTTAATCCACCCTTCAGCTAGAAGAGGGTCAGATGATCCTCTGAATGATGGGGGATGTTGCCTCATGAAATGTTCCACCACTGACATGTTCCTCTATGGTTGATCTATCTGATCTCGTGCATGGATACCACCACCATTTATCACTTGAGTCTACTGGTCCATTACTGCAACAAACTGTTCAGTTCCAATTATGACTATCTCAGGATGCTGATTTGGAAGGTCATTTCCTTCTGTATTCCTTCCTAACACTGTTTCCATATTTCCTCTACAAAAATCCATTCTGAACAAACACATCTTAGATGAAGAAACATGGTAATCTTCAAATGCTATATAATTTAAATTTGACCAAATTTTTTTTGGATGATCATTTAATAGAATTCTAACTCCTAAAGTTATCTAAACCAATCAATGATAGCAACTATAAGACCCCAACATTAAACATTACTTAATTTTTGGTTATTTAAAGAATTCACATTGAGGATCTTTTCAGGTTTAGAGTTATAGAGAATTAGATCATAAATCATGCATTACATTCCACATTTAAACAAAGTGGTTACATCAAAGACAATATTCATTTTTTTCCACTAAAAGAAAACATATTTAAAATAAAACATGGTTTCTTTCTTGACACTTCCTCAACACTATCATCACATCATGTAATTTTCCTTTGACCTGTGAAAAACATTTCAAAAACATGGGATAAACATAAAAAGCTCAGTAAGGGATATGAAAATATGGAAAGAAAACGTTAGTCCATATATATATAAGAATCAATGAAATAATACTTTACTCATAATACATAATAACTTTAACATACCTCATGAAATCATATGATTTATGAATAACTCATAGAAATCATAAGACATAAAGGTATCTTGAGGCATTCATAACATTCTTACGTAGGGAGTAACCCTCATGGTTACGTTTGGAATACCCATCACATTATATTACCTAAATATCTTCAGAGAAACCTTAGCGTTTAACTCCTTCACATTACCCATTTCATTGGAGAGGTATCTTGGGCTCACCCACCCTTATTTTATCATAGAACCACCCGACTTCATAAGCAATGCCCAAGAACCATAACATAACCGTATCACATAAAACATACATAAAGGAAACATCAAATTTCTATATTTTAATCACAAGATATCAATACAACACATTGATATAATAAAAACATTATCAAAACCATTTTCCATACCAAATTAAAAAAATTTAAAACATTCTATTTATTTTTCATTTAAAAAGTTAAGGCTTGTAGAGGAAGCCAAAACTCAAATAATGGTCACGACGGCGGATAAGTCATTGTCGCTGCATACGTAAGACAAAAACATTCCTTTTTTCATTTAGTAAAACACTTAATGTAAAAATATTCCTTTTTAATGAAATTAAAAGTCAAAAGGGTTTATTATACTACTAATAAAAGAAGGTCGTATATAAATTGAAGTATGCCTCAACGAAAGGAGATTGAGACGAAGTCCCTTACCTCATGTCCGACTTGTTCTCGTTCGTTCTTTATATTCCGAAATAATAAACTTAGGTCAATTTATAATTTCTTAAGGACTTCCTTTAAAGTTTATTATTCAATTAATATCACATATTATCATGTTGTAATAATTATTTAATTATGTGAGTTCATATCATATGTTTTTTCGATGTTCGGTACATGAGTCAAAAATGAACCTGTTTGAAAAGAATTTCCCTTATAATTATAATTACATCATCTAAAGAATGGTATTAATGATTTAAATATCATATATATACAGTATATATTCATTTTATACTATTCCATAACATTTGGAGATAAAAAATGAAATGCACCGTTCATGGAGATGGTAGGTCGTACGTACGTATGAACACTACTTTCATTTCTTTGTCATATAAAAGGAATTAAAACTAAATGAGACATATATATATAAATATTATAATTATAATATAATATATATGTAACATAGATAACATAATTTCATTAATTACATTCTTTATAAATTCTATGTTTGGCATGAACCAGTCACTTCACTTGAGGGGGCGGTAGTCCACACTTCCTCACATGAAATTATCACAATTCCACAATATGAAAAGCATAACGATGTGTTTTAAACAGCAAATTCATAAGCATATAGAAAACATAAATACCATATATATCATATATAAATACAATGACATCATAATGTCCTCTACGAAATGTGTTAAAAGAATATTGAACAATCATCGTTTCGTGAGGTAGTAATTCGCCACCCACAGAAACAATATGTTCTTTAACCGTTAGATAGAGGTGTGTGTAAGTGTAGGTAGATTACATATCATAAAAACATCCTAATATATTGAGGATACTGGTGTTATTATTGGATAAAATAATAAGAAGATAGTGGTGAGTGAAGAAGGAAAATAAAAGGATGAAACTCGAGAGAAGACATTACCTCTAAATCGTGTAACTCTTTTTGATTTGATCTGAAGGTTTCCTTGGAAAGAATTATGCCCAAAGTGAGGCTTATAAGAGTAATAGAGGGATTTGGAGAGATAATATGATCAAAGTTTGGCCGAGCCAAATTCTTGAGAGGTGTGGGTAAGGGGGTAGAGGTGGGGGCCTTTTATAAGAGGGAGGGGGGTCACTTTTGGAAAGTCTTGAAATGTAACTTTATTATAAAATGATTTTCGGATTTTTAAGGTCCCAAAATGACATATTTTGTGGATAAGGTGATAAGGGTTCAAAATCCACCCATCCAATAGGTTTTTGACAAGTTTATTTCTTATATTTTACCTTATCTTTTCATTTTATTTAAATCATTCATTAATGAGGTAATCACTGCATCATCAAGGTGTCATAAATGAATTTATTTATTTAATGTATAAAAATTATAAAAAAATTACCATAATGTAGGAAATAGTTTTATCTTTCAAATTACTATTCATATTCTAATAGATCATTTATTTAAATAAAACTAAAATTGTTTTACTTAGGATATACAAACCTTTGTTATATTTCTCTTCTTTTAAAAAATAATGTCATAAATGTAACTATCACACACATGTGACTCCATGGGCACTCAAGTTTGGTAAAAAGCTTTACATGGTCGGTAATGAATCAAAAAAGAGGATTTGGACACATGTTGGGGTCATTTTATATTATTATGATATTTTTTTATTACCCTTAACTACCCGATTACTAATTAATCATGACAATTAAAGATAATTAACGTCGTTACTATACATAATATCCAAAAACAAGAGTCTAAATTACTTAATTTGGACCTTATGATTCCAAATATGGAATCCATTTTACCAAATTACAAACACAAAAATTGTGGTATTTAATTTTAAAATAATTGTCGTTGTCAAAACTGCATTTTTGTCTAACTTATTTATATAATTAAATACTATTTTAAATTGGTTTTAAAGTATAAATGTTTAAATTATACATCATTGAATCCAATTTGTATAAGGCCCCAGCCTTAAACATTACTTAATATTGGTTTATTTCAAGAATTCGCATTGAGGATCTTTTCAGGTTTAGAGTTTTAGAGAATTAGATCTTAAATCATGCATTACATTCCACATTTAAACAAGGTGGTTACATCAAAAAAGTATTCATTTTTTCCCCCAAAGGAAACATATTTAAAATAAAACATGGTTTCTTTCTTGAAACTTCCTCGACACTATCATCACATCTTGTAGTTTTCCCTTGACCTGTGAAAAACATTTCAAAAACTTGGGATGAGCATAAAAAGCTCTGTAAGGGATATAAAAATACGGAAAGTAAACATTAGTCCATGTATACATAAGAATCAATGAAATCATACTTTACTCATAAAACATAATCACTTTAACATACCTCATGAAATCATAATATTTATGAATAACTCATATAAATCATAATACATAAAGGTAACTTGAGGCATTCATAACATTCTTACGTAGGGAGTAACCATCATGGTTACATTTGGAATACCCATCACAGTATATTCCCTAAATATCTTAGAAGAAACCTTAGCGTTTAACTCTTTCACATTACCTAATGCATTAGAGAGCTGTCTTGGGCTCACCCTCCCTTAGTTTATCACGAAACAACCCGACTTCATAAGCAATTCCCAAGAACCATAACATAATCGTATCACATAAAACATGCATAAAGGAAACATAACATTTCCATATTTTAATCACAAGATATCAATAAAATGCATTGATATAATAAGAACCTTATCAAAACCATTTTCCATACCAAAGTAAAAGAAAAGTAAAACCTGGTATTTATTCTTCATTTAAAAAGTTAAGGCTTGTAGAGGAAGCCGAAACTCAAATAATGGTCACGGTGGCGGAGAAGTCATTGTCTCCGCATACACAAGACAAAAACATTCCTTCTGTCATTTAGTAAAACACTTCATGTAAAAAGATTCCTTTTGAATGAAATTAATATTCAAAATGTTTTATTATACAACTAATAAAATAAGGTTGTATATAAATTGAAGTATGCCTCAATGAAAGGAGATTGAGACGAAGTCCCTTACCTCAAGTCCAACTTGTTCTCATTCATTATTTATATTACTGAATAATAAACTTATGTAAATTTATAATTTCTTAAGGACTTCCTTTAATGTTTATTATTCAATTCATATCACATATTATCATGTTATAATAATTAGTTAATTATGTGATTTCATATCATATGTTTTGTCGATGTTCGGTACATGAGTCAAAAATGAACTTGTTTGAAAAGAATTGCCCATTTAGTTTTAAGTAAATCACATCCAGAATGGTATTAATGATTTAAATAACATATATATCCAGTATATATTTATTTTATACTATTCCATAACATTTTTCTATTAGAAATGAAATGCATCGTTTATAGAGACGGTAGGCTGTACGTACGCATGAAAGCTACTTTCATTTCTTTGTAATACTAAAGGAATTAAAACTAAATGAGACATATATATATATATTTTAATTACAGTATAATATATATTTTATACAGGTAACATAAGTTCATTAATTACATTATTTATAAATTCCATGTTTTTCATGAACGAGTCACATCACTTGAGGGGGTGGTAGTCCACACTTCCTCAGATTAAATTGTCGTAGTTTTACAACATGAAAAGCATAACGATGTGATTTAAACAAAAAATTCAGAAGAATATAGAAAACATAAATACCATATATATCATATATAAATATAGTGACATTATAATGGCCACCATGAAAGGTGTTAAAAGAAGATTGAACAATCATCGTTTCGTGAGGCAGTAATTCACCACCCACAGAAACAATATGTTCTTTAACCATTTGATAGAGGTGTGTGTAAGTGTAGGTAGAATACTAATAATAACAACATCCTAGTATATTTAGGATAATGATTTTGTTATGGGATCAAATAATAAGAAGACAGTGGTGAGTGAAGAAGTAAAATAAAAGGAATAAACTCGAGAGAAGACATTGCGTCTAAATCGGGTAACTCTTTTTGATTTGAGCCAAACGATTTTTTGTAAAGACTTATGACCAAAGTGAGGATTATAATAGTAATATAGGGATGTGGAGAGATAATATGATAATAGTTTGGACGATCGAAGGGCTTGAGAGGTGGGGGTAAGGGGGTAGAGGAGGGGGCCTTTTGTAAGAGGGAGGAGGGTCACATTTGGAAAGTCTTGAGATGCTACTTTATTGTAAAATGATTTTGGGATTTTAAAGGTCCCATAATGATATATTTTGAGGATAAGGTGATAAGGGTTTGAAATCCATCCATACCATATGTTTTAGACAAGTTTAAGTCTTATATTTTACCTTATCTTTTCATTTTATTTAAATCGTTCATTAATGAGGTAATCACTACATCATCATGGTGTCATAAATTTATTTATTTATTTAATGTCTAAAAATTATAAAACAAATACCATGATGTAGGAAATATTTTTAGCTTTACAATGACTTTTTATAGTCTAATAGATCATTTATGTAAAAAAAATTAAATTTTTTTACTTAGGATATACAAACCTTTGTTATATTTCTCCTCTTTTTAAAAATAATGTCATAAATGTCACTATCACACCCATGTGACTCCATGTGCCCTCAAGTTTGGTAAAATTTTTCCCATAGTCTCCCATGACTCAAAAAAGAGGATTTGGATACATTTTGGGGTCATTTTATATTATTATGATATTATTTTATTACCCTTAACTACCTGATTACTAATAAATCACGATAATTAAAGACAATTACCGTCGTTACTATACATAGTGTACAAAAAAAGTCTTAATTACATAATTTGGACCTTATGATTCCAAATATGGAATCCATTTTACAAAATTCCAAACACAGAAATTATAGATGTTAATTTAAAAAAAATTCTTGTTGTCAAAACAAATAGCATGTTTTTAAGAAACAATATCTATCAAAAGATTGACAATTGTTTATGTCCAATTTCAAAGTGAAATTAATTCTAATGACCACCATTGGATTAAATGGTAAAAATATATTATAATTAAACTTTAAAACCAATTAAAAAGATAATCTAACCATATAATTAAATTAGGTAAAAAAGAAGTTTTGAAGTAAAATGTAGTATTTTTCACTATTCATTAAAAAATGAACATTGTCAGAAAAATACCAAAAATTTATCCAAAGTAAATTTCAATGTCCCAATTCTAAATAATAAGTTTATTTTTGTCAAATATAGCTTATAAAATTGTCAAAAGTTTTATTTAAAAATGGTTTTACATCAAAAGGTAGTAAAACAATCTTTTAAAAATATTAGAATATTTTATTCTTAAGACTGGATTTATTCTAATTTTATGCCACTAAAACACTATATAATTCATAAATAGACATATATATGAAAATATATTATTCTTTACTTACTTGGGTTGTTACATCCTTCCCCCTTTAGGAAATTGCGTCCCCATAATTTATTTACTTATCGAATAAGTGGGGGTATTTATCCCTCATTGCATTTTTAGATTCCTGTGTTGCATCTTCAATCATGTGATTTTTCCACAAAACCTTTACTTGATGAATCACCTTATTCTAAAACACTTTCTCCCTATGGTCAAGATTCTAGACCAATTGTTCCTCATAAGATAGATTCTCTTCTAGCTGAACTACCTATGGACTCAAAACATGAGATAGATCTGGCATGTACTTCCTTAACATTGAAACATGAAAAACATTGTGTACATGAGACAAATTTGGAGGTAAAGCCACTCGGTATGAAACTGATCCAACTCTCTCCAAAATTTCATATGGTCCAATGAACATTGGACTCACCTTTCCTTTCTTACCAAATCTTATCACACTTTTCCATGGTGAAACTTTGAGGAAGTCATGATCACCTACCTCAAAAGAGAGATCCTTCCTCCTATTGTCCGCATAACGTTTCTACCTGCTCTGAGCTGTTATCATGTGTTTCTGTATCAGCTAAACTTTTAATGCCATCTCTTCTACCAATTTTGGTTCCATAAACTTCCTTTCAGCTACTTTATCCCAAAAAGCTGGAGTTCGACACCGCTTCCCATATAATGCCTCAAATGGTGGCATCTGTATACTGGAATGAAAACTGTTATTATAAGAAAAATCAACCAATGAAAGATATTGGTCCCAAATTCCCTGATAATCCATCGAACAAGAACGTAGCATATCCTCCAATGTCTGAATTATTCATTCTAACTTCCCATAAAATTGAGGATGAAAAGATGTACTGAAATTTAATTCAGTACCCAACAACTTCTGAAGGCCTTTCCAAAAGTTAGAAGTGAACCTGGGATCATGATCAGATACAATGGAGAGGGGAACTCCATGTAACCTGACTATCTCTTTAAGATACAGTTGATAAAGTTGATCTAGGGAGAAAGTATCTCGTATAGCAAGGAAATGAGAATATTTAGTCAAGAGATCAACAATAACCCATATTTCATTATTACCTCAAGGTGTCTTCTGTAATCCCACAACGAAGTCCATGGATATATTCTCCCATTTCCACTCTGGCACTGGTAAAGGCTGAAGCATCCCTTTCAGTAACTGCCACTCTACTTTAACCTATTGACAAGTCAAACACTTCACAATAAAATCAGTAATATCTCTTTTCATTCCATCCCACCCGTAATACTCCTGAAGATCTCTATACATCTTAGTACTGCCTGGATGAACAGAAAATGGAGAACTATGACCTTTACATAACAAATCTCTCTTGAACTGTGAATCACAAGATACACACAATCTCTTCCCAAATCTAAAAACAAAATCATTATCAATGTTGAATTCAGGTGACATACCCTTATGAACCAGCTCTACCTTTTTCTTCAACTCACTATCTTGATTCTGTACTTGCTTAATTCTATCTGATAGAGAAGATTTCACTGATATCCGAAACAAAACAGAATAATTTTCTGTACCAAAAAATTCCAACCCAAAATTCATCTAATATTTAACTAAAGTATCACGTTCCAAACATAACATGGTTAATGAAGCATTACTTTTTTGACTCAAAGTATCTTCCACTTTATTTTCTTTTCCTGGGTGGTAGTGAATCATGAAATCATAATCCTTGATTAATTCTAGCCATCTCCTCTGTCTCACGTTCAATTCTTTCTGAGTGAATATATACTTTAAAATTTTGTGATCAGTATATATTTCACACTTTACACAATAAAAATGATGCCTCAAAATTTTTAAAGTGAAAAAAACAGCAGCTAATTCCAAAACATGTGTAGGGTAATTTATCTCATGAGTTTTCAAATGACATGAAGCATAAGCAATTACTTGATCATTCTACCTTAGGACGCAACCATGTCCTTTCAATGAAGCATCACTATAGATAATAAACTCACCATTCCTGGAAGGTAGTGCCAATACTGGGGCCTTCACAAATCTTCTTTTCAACTCCTGAAAACAATCATCACATTATTTTGTCTAGATAAACTTAACACCCTTCCGAGTTAGCTTACTCAATGGGCTGGACAACCATGAAATTGTTTTAATAAACCTTCGGTAATAGCCTACCAAACCAAGAAAACTATGAATCTTGGTTACATTTGTGGGTCTTGGCCATTATTCAACAACCTTTGTTTTGGAAGGATCAATAGTTATTCCAACTTTAGAAACAATGTCACCAAGGAAAGAAATTTGTTACAACCAAATCTCACACTTTTTAAATTTCCCATACAATTTATTTTCTTTTAAGGTTTTCAAAATAACCCTTAAATGAATTTCATGCTCCTGTTTACTTTTATAAAAAACCAAAATATCATCAATGAAAACAACCACAAACTTATCCAAGAACTCATGGAAAATTCTATTTATAAGGACTACGAATACAACAGGTGCATTGGTTAACCCAAAAGGCATAACTAAAAATTCATAATGTCTATATCTTTTACAAAACACAGTCTTCAGAATATATACATCCTTGACCTTCAACTGATGGTACCCCAATCTCAAGTCAATCTTTGAAAAATACTGAGCTCCCTAGAGCTGATCAAATAAATCATCGATATGAGGAAAAGGATATTTGTTCTTAACAGTGATGTTATTAAAGGTGCTATAATCAAAGCAAAGTCTCATTGAACCACATTTCTTTTTAACAAATAATATAGGAGAACCCCATGGTGATGTGATAGGTCGAATGAATCCTTTCTCTAATAAATCTTGAAATTACTCCTTCATCTCTAAAAGTTCAATTT
This sequence comes from Viscum album, assembly GCA_963277665.1. Lineage (NCBI taxonomy): Eukaryota > Viridiplantae > Streptophyta > Magnoliopsida > Santalales > Viscaceae > Viscum > Viscum album. The sequence goes on along the minus strand of OY728126.1, from coordinate 273,780,757 downwards.
GAGCCATTCGATAAGGGGGTTTTGAAATTGTCTTAGCATCAGGAAATAAGTCAACAGTAAATTCAACTTCCCAATCTAGTATTATTCTAGGCAACTCATCAGAAAAAAGTATAGGATACTCATTTACCACTAGCACATCATTAATCTGAATGGTTCCTTTGTTTTCAAAAATATGTGAACGGTAACATTCATTTCCATATTTTACAGTTTTCTCAGCCTCTTGATATGTTATCAACACTAAGGGTTCATTCTTGTATACAAAATGAAAGTCTTTCTGAAAAGAAACTTTTTAGCTCTAAAGTCAATCTTATCATGGTAAACAAAGAGCCAATCCATACCCAGGATAACATCAAACTCTACTAGAGGTAAAACAATAAGGTTTGCAAGTATATCCTCTCCACGGATAAGTATAGGAATATTCTTATAAATTATTTTTTCCTCAACATTTCCCCTAGGTGTTTTTACCACAAGTTCAGGAGTATTTTCTTGAGATGGAATTCCCAATTTACTAGAAAATTTTTTAGATATGAAAGAATGTGTAGACCTTGAATCCAACATCACATAGGCATAATCTGAAAAAAAAACAAAGTACCTAATACCTCTTCATTTGATGGACCAACATCTGTTGAAGTAGTTTCAAAGGATTTAACCACACCTTTATGCTTATAGTCTGACTGCTTCCCATCATTTGATATCTTTGTCAAACACTCATTTGCATAATGACCCATCTCATTGCACTTGAAACATTTCACTAACTATAAATAAAAGTTGGCCTTACCATTTCCTTGATCTTTTCCAGTGCAATCATGAGCCTTATGTCCGATCTTACCACATCAGAAGCACTTTCTGGAATTTAAAAGACATTCCCCAGCATGCTTTTTACCACATTTATCACAAACTGAAAACTTAGTTTTATTACCATAAAACCATTTTGAAGGATTCTTCCCTTTCTCCTGCCACCTTGGTCACTTCTTCTATTTGTTTTCATAGAACACTTGATCATCGGAAAACTCTATTTCCACCTTCTCAGTACATTGAACAAGATTTTCATAACTTTTGAACTCATGAGAAGCTAATTCCATTTGATATTTTGGCTTTAATCCAGAGTAAAAATGATTGATTTTACTATCAAGTTCTTGGATAAAATTTGGAGCATACCTTGGGAATTGAGTGAGATTTTCTTCATAAACAGCCATTGAGTCGTCCTCTTGCCTCAATTACAAGAATTTATTTTCCATCCTAATTAAAACAACGTTAGGAAAATATTTATCAAGAAACATAACTTTAAATTCATCCCAGTCAAGAGCATCAATCTCATCAGCATACCTGATATTATTAACCATCGACCACCACTGATCTGCTTCACCCTCCAAATGGTAAACAACAAGACTAACCTTTTGATTGTCTAAACACCCCATGACATAGAAAATCTTCTCCAATGCTTTAATCCACCCTTCAGCTAGAAGAGGGTCAGATGATCCTCTGAATGATGGGGGATGTTGCCTCATGAAATGTTCCACCACTGACATGTTCCTCTATGGTTGATCTATCTGATCTCGTGCATGGATACCACCACCATTTATCACTTGAGTCTACTGGTCCATTACTGCAACAAACTGTTCAGTTCCAATTCTGACTATCTCAGGATGCTGATTTGGAAGGTCATTTTCTTCTGTATTCCTTCCTAGCACTGTTTCCATATTTCCTCTACAAAAATCCATTCTGAAGAAACATATCTTAGATGAAGAAACATGGTAATCTTCAAATGATATATAATTTCAATTTGACCAAATTTTTTTTGGATGATCATTTAATAGAATTCTAACTCCTAAAGTTATCTAAACCAATCACTGATAGAAACTATAAGACCCCAACATTAAACATTACTTAATTTTTGTTTATTTAAAGAATTCACATTGAGAATCTTTTCAGGTTTAGAGTTATAGAGAATTAGATCATAAATCATGCATTACATTCCACATTTAAACAAAGTGGTTACATCAAAGACAATATTCATTTTTTTCCACTAAAAGAAAACATATTTAAAATAAAACATGGTTTCTTTCTTGACACTTCCTCAACACTATCATCACATCATGTAATTTTCCTTTGACCTGTGAAAAACATTTCAAAAACATGGGATAAACATAAAAATCTCAGTAAGGGATATGAAAATATAGAAAGAAAACATTAGTCCATCTATATATAAGAATCAATGAAATCATACTTTGCTCATAATACATAATAACTTTAACATACCTCATGAAATCATAAGATTTATGAATAACTCATAGAAATCATAATACATAAAGGTATCTTGAGGCATTCATAACATTCTTACGTAGGGAGTAACCCTCATGGTTACATTTGGAATAACCATCACAGTATATTACCTAAATATCTTCAGAGAAACCTTAGCGTTTAACTCCTTCACATTACCTATTGCATTGGAGAGGTATCTTGGGCTCACCCACCCTTATTTTATCATGGAACCACCTGACTTCATAAGCAATTCCCAAGAACCATAACATAACCGTATCACATAAAACATACATAAAGGAAACATCAAATTTCTATATTTTAATCACAAGATATCAATACAACACATTGATATAATAAAAACATTATCAAAACCATTTTCCATACCAAATTAAAAAAATTTAAAACATGCTATTTATTTTTCATTTAAAAAGTTAAGGCTTGTAGAGGAAGCCAAAACTCAAATAATGGTCACGACGGCGGATAAGTCATTGTCGCTGCATACGTAAGACAAAAACATTCCTTTTTTCATTTAGTAAAACACTTCATGTAAAAATATTCCTTTTGAATGAAATTAAAAGTCAAAAGGGTTTATTATACTACTAATAAAAGAAGGTCGTATATAAATTGAAGTATGCCTCAATGAAAGGAGATTGAGACGAAGTCCCTTACCTCATGTCCGACTTGTTCTCGTTCGTTCTTTATATTCCGAAATAATAAACTTAGTTCAATTTATAATTGCTTAAGGACTTCCTTTAAATTTTATTATTCAATTTATATCACATATTATAATGTTGTAATAATTAGTTAATTATGTGAGTTCATATCATATGTTTTTTCGATGTTCGGTACATGAGTCAAAAATGAACCTGTTTGAAAAGAATTTCCCTTATAATTATAATTACATCATCTAAAGAATGGTATTAATGATTTAAATATCATATATATCCAGTATATATTCATTTTATACTATTACATAACATTTGGAGATAAAAAATGAAATGCACCGTTCATGGAGATGGTAGGTCGTACGTACGTATGAACGCTACTTTCATTTCTTTGTCATATAAAAGGAATTAAAACTAAATGAGACATATATATATATAAATATTATAATTATAATATAATATATATGTTACATAGATAACATAATTTCATTAATTACATTATTTATAAATTCTATGTTTGGCATGAACCAGTCACTTCACTTGAGGGGGCGGTAGTCCACACTTTCTCACATGAAATTATCACAATTCCACAATATGAAAAGCATAACGATGTGTTTTAATCAGAAAATTCATAAGCATATAGAAAACATAAATACCATATATATCATATATAAATACAATGACATCATAATGTCCTCTAGGAAATGTGTTAAAAGAATATTGAACAATCATCGTTCGTGAGGTAGTAATTCGCCACCCATAGAAACAATATGTTCTTTAACCGTTAGATAGAGGTGTGTGTAAGTGTAGGTAGATTACATATCATAAAAACATCCTAATATATTGAGGATACTGGTGATATTATTGGATAAAATAATAAGAAGATAGTGGTGAGTGAAGAAGGAAAATAAAAGGATGAAACTCGAGAGAAGACATTACCTCTAAATCGTGTAACTCTTTTTGATTTGATCCGAAGGTTTCCTTGGAAATAATTATGCCCAATGTGAGGCTTATAAGAGTAATAGAGGGGTTTGGAGAGATAATATGAGAAAAGTTTGGCCGAGCCAAATTCTTGAGAGGTGTGGGTAAGGGGGTAGAAGTGGGGGCCTTTTATAAGAGGGAGGGGGGTCACTTTTGGAAAGTCTTGAAATGTAACTTTATTATAAAATGATTTTCGGATTTTAAAGGTCCCAAAATGACATATTTTGTGGATTAGGTGATAAGGGTTCAAAATCCACCCATCCAATAGGTTTTTGACAAGTTTATTTCTTATATTTTACCTTATCTTTTCATTTTATTTAAATCATTCATTAATGAGGTAATCACTGCATCATCAAGGTGTCATAAATGAATTTATTTATTTAATGTACAAAAATTATAAAAAAAATTACCATAATGTAGGAAATAGTTTTATCTTTCAAATTACTATTCATAGTCTAATAGATCATTTATTTAAATAAAATTAAAATTGTTTTACTTAGGATATACAAACCTTTGTTATATTTCTCTTCTTTTAAAAAATAATTTCATAAATGTCACTATCACACACATGTGACTCCATGGGCACTCAAGTTTGGTAAAAAGCTTTACATGGTCGGTAATGAATCAAAAAAGAGGATTTGGACACATGTTGGGGTCATTTTATATTATTATGATATTTTTTTATTACCCTTAACTACCCGATTACTAATTAATCATGACAATTAAAGATAATTAGCGTCATTACTATTCATAATATCCAAAAACAAGAGTCTAAATTACTTAATTTGGACCTTATGATTCCAAATATGGAATCCATATTACCAAATTACAAACACAAAAATTGTGGTATTTAATTTTAAAATAATTTTCATTGTCAAAACTGCATTTTTGTCTAACTTATTTATATAATTAAATACTATTTTAAATTGGTTTTAAAGTATAAATGTTTAAATTATACATCATTGAATCCAATTTGTATAAGGCCCCAGCCTTAAACATTACTTAATATTGGGTTATTTCAAGAATTCGCATTGAGGATCTTTTCAGGTATAGAGTTTTAGAGAATTAGATCTTAAATCATGCATTACATTCCACATTTAAACAAGGTGGTTACATCAAAAAAGTATTCATTTTTTCCACCAAAGGAAACATATTTAAAATAAAACATGGTTTCTTTCTTGAAACTTCCTCGACACTATCATCACATCATGTAGTTTTCCCTTGACCTGTGAAAAACCTTTCAAAAACTTGGGATGAGCATAAAAAGCTCTGTAAGGGATATAAAAATACGGAAAGTAAACATTAGTCCATGTATACATAAGAATCAATGAAATCATACTTTACTCATAAAACATAATCAATTTAACATACCTCATGAAATCATAATATTTATGAATAACTCATATAAATCATAAGACATAAAGGTAACTTGAGGCATTCATAACATTCTTACGTAGGGAGTAACCATCATGGTTACATTTGGAATACCCATCACAGTATATTCCCTAAATCTCTTAGAAGAAACCTTAGCGTTTAACTCTTTCACATTAACTAATGCATTAGAGAGCTGTCTCGGTCTCACCCTCCCTTAGTTTATCACGGAACCACCCGACTTCATAAGCAATGCCCAAGAACCATAACATAATCGTATCACATAAAACATGCATAAAGGAAACATAACATTTCCATATTTTAATCACAAGATATCAATAAAAGGCATTGATATAATCAGAACCCTATCAAAACCATTTTCCATACCAAAGTAAAAGAAAAGTAAAACCTGGTATTTATTCTTCATTTAAAATGTTAAGGCTTATAGAGGAAGCCGAAACTCAAATAATGGTCACGGTGGCGGAGAAGTCATTGTCTCCGCATACATAAGACAAAAACATTCCTTTTGTCATTTAGTAAAACACTTCATGTAAAAAGATTCCTTTTGAATGAAATTAAAAATCAAAATTTTTTATTATACAACTAATAAAATAAGGTCGTATATAAATTGAAGTATGCCTCAATGAAAGGATATTGAGACGAAGTCCCTTACCTCAAGTCCAACTTGTTCTCATTCATTATTTATATTCCTGAATAATAAACTTATGTAAATTTATAATTTCTTAAGGACTTCCTTTAATGTTTATTATTCAATTCATATCACATATTATCATGTTATAATAATTAGTTAATTATGTGATTTCATATCATATGTTTTGTCGATGTTCTGTACATGAGTCAAAAATGAACTTGTTTGAAAAGAATTGCCCATGTAGTTTTAAGTAAATCATCTCCAGAATGGTATTAATGATTTAAATAACATATATATCCAGTATATATTTATGTTATACTATTCCATAACATTTTTCTATTAGAAATGAAATGCATCGTTTATAGAGACGGTAGGCTGTACGTACGCATGAAATCTACTTTCATTTCTTTGTAATATTAAAGGAATTAAAACTAAATGAGACATATATATATATATATATATTATAAGTACAGTATAATATATATGTTATACAGGTAACATACGTTCATTAATTACATTCTTTATAAATTCCATGTTTTTCATGAACGAGTCACATCACTTGAGGGGGTGGTAGTCCACACTTCCTCAGATTAAATTGTCGTAGTTTTACAACATGAGAAGCATAACGATGTGATTTAAACAAAAAATTCAGAAGAATATAGAAAACATAAATACCATATATATCATATATAAATATAGTGACATTATAATGGCCACCATGAAAGGTGTTAAAAGAAGATTGAACAATCATCGTTTCGTGAGGCAGTAATTCACCACCCACAGAAACAGTATGTTCTTTAACCATTTGATAGTGGTGTGTGTAAGTGTAGGTAGAATACTAATAATAACAACATCCTAGTATATTTAGGATACAGATTTTGTTATGGGATCAAATAATAAGAAGACAGTGGTGAGTGAAGAAGTAAAATAAAAGGAATAAACTCGAGAGAAGACATTACGTCTAAATCGGGTAACTCTTTTTGATTTGAGCCAAATTTTTTTTTGTAAAGACTTATGACCAAAGTGAGGATTATAAGAGTAATATAGGGATGTGGATAGATAATATGAGAATAGTTTGGATGATCCAAGGGCTTGAGAGGTGGGGGTAAGGGGGTAGAGGAGGGGGCCTTTTGTAAGAGGGAGGAGGGTCACATTTGGAAAGTCTTGAGATGCTACTTTATTGTAAAATGATTTTGGGATTTTAAAGGTCCCATAATGATATATTTTGAGGATAAGGTGATAAGGTTTTGAAATACATCCATACCATAGGTTTTAGACAAGTTTAAGTCTTAGATTTTACCTTATCTTTTCATTTTATTTAAATCGTTCATTAATGAGGTAATCACTACATCATCATGGTGTCATAAATTTATTTATTTATTTAATGTCTAAAAATTATAAAACAAATACCATGATGTAGGAAATATTTTTAGCTTTCAAATGACTTTTTATAGTCTAATAGATCATTTATGTAAAAAAAATTAAATTTTTTTTACTTAGGATATACAAACCTTTGTTATATTTCTCTTCTTTTTAAAAATAATGTCATAAATGTCACTATCACACCCATGTGACTCCATGTGCCCTCAAGTTTGGTAAAATTTTTCCCATAGTCTCCCATGACTCAAAAAATATTATTTGGATACATGTTGGGGTCATTTTATATTATTATGATATTATTTTATTACCCTTAACTACCTGATTACTAATTAATCACGATAATTAAAGACAATTACCGTCGTTACTATACATAATGTAAAAAAAAGTCTTAATTACATAATTTGGACCTTATTATTCCAAATATGGAATCCATTTTACCAAATTACAAACACAAAAATTGTGGTATTTAATTTTAAAATAATTGTCGTTGTCAAAACACATAGCATGTTTTTAAGAAACAATATCTAACAAAAAGATTGACAATTGTTTATGTCCAATTTCAAAGTGAAATTAATTATAATGACCTCAATTGGATTAAATGGTAAAAAAATATTATAATTACACTTTAAAACCAATTAAAAAGATAATATAACCATATAATTAAATTATATGAAAAATCAGTTTTGAAGTAAAATACAGTATTTTTCACTATTCATTAAAAAATGAACATTGTCAGAAAAATACCAAAAAATTATCCAAAGTAAATTTCAATGTCCCAATTCTAAGGAATAAGTTTATTTTCAAAAATATATTTTATAAAATTTTCAAAATTTATATTTAAAAATGCTTTTCCATCAAAAGGCGGTAAAACAATCTTTTAAAAGTATTAGAGTATTCTATGCTTAAGATTGGATTTATTCTCATTTTAAGCCTCTAAAACACTATCTAATTCATAAATAGACATATATATGAACATATATTATTATTTACTTAATTGGTATGTTACAATTTGGGTCATTTTAATCAATTTTAAATTTAAATTAGATATAAAAACATTTCAATCTTTTGAACATTTATACATTAAAAACACATTGTTTCATCCTATCTATATGATTAATTTTTAATTATTTTATTAAAATTATATGAATTGAATTATGAAAATTGATTCCATATTTTAAATCGGAAGGTAAACATTTAGTAAATAGGTCCATTTATTTTTTTGGGATAATATGAATTGTAATCATAATAATTTTAATTACCACGGTTAAGGGTAAATCATTTAATTAAGAGTAAAAATAATATTATAAATATTATAAAATTACCATAAAAATTGTACTCATTTTATTTTATGGGTAAAATTTGATAAAAATAATCCTTGGGATAATATTATGGTCTATTTAAGAAACTTGGATCACTTTGACCCCTTTATAGTATTTTATTTTTAGAAAATCCAAATATGTCACACTCATGTTTTTAATAAGTATTTCATTTTTAATATATGATTTTTCAGAACATATATTAGAATATAAATTTTAATTTTAAGTATAAATTTTTTATATTAATAATGATATTTTATTATTAATTTTTGAGAAATAGATAATTACCTTAAAGTCTTACACAATGATGATACAATAATTATTTAATTGTTGGAAGTATCAAATAAATCATTATAAAAATATTAAAATAAATATAAATTTAGATAATTAATGTCAGAAATTTTTTTATAGATATATTTGATATGTTTGGGATATTTGGAATGTTTTTTCTGAAGATATATTTTTTTATTGATTTTTGTAAAAGTATTTGTAATTAATAGTGTCAATAATCTCATTAATATTATATTAAAATAAATAATATTTTATGAAATGATATAAATCTTGAGAAAATATACAATTAATCCAAATTATCGGTATAATGTTTAAAATTTATTAAATGATTGATTTATGGGTATTTTTGTATTTTATAGTAACAATATTGTCCCTTAAGGCGTAAAAATCCGTGTTGAAATAGTAAAAGTTAAAGGGATTAAAAAAAGTTTAAAACTAAATGATAAAGGTTTGAATGTGGCCTAAACTTATCTATAAACTATTGGATGAGATAATTTAGAAAAATTATCATCTTATATTCTAAATAAATCACTTTGGATCCACTTGAAATGGAAAATTAATTTAATATTTTGAGATTTCCAAAAGTACCCCTCACCTCAATTATAAAACAACGTCTCATCACACACTTATTCACACCACTTTGAGAGTTCTAGATCAACCAAAAACAAAACATTTCTATTCCAAACATCCTTATAAATTTTTATGAGGTCATGATTTTAAAAAATACCAAATCTATATCCTTTAAGAAGAGATCTAAAGGAAGTTTATTGAAGAAGAGGTAATTGTTTCACCAACTTATTCAAGTACATTTATTCTTATACTTCCTCTTCATGTATTGTTTCTGTGAAAAAGTAAAAAATCTACTATCATATATATGTTTAAATATTATTATGATTATGTTACAACAATATTCCACCTTTTATCCATCCTATGAAAAATGAAAGCACTGTGTGTGCTTACATACGGCTTACTGTCTCCACGTCAAAGTGTAATATATTTTTCATCATCACTTTTCTTAGATGGGTATAATGATGTAAATAATAGATATTTATTATAATTATGATATGATATTGATTTTATGAAAATAAATATATCATCCAATTCCTTACCCCTTCAACAATAATGGAATGATACCATCGATCGTGTGTTCGTACGACCTACCATCTCTATGACGTGATGCAATTCATTTACCATGTTCTCCATTTAAGAACGATTAAAAAAATTTATATAATGAATAAAAATGATATCTATGAACTTAATATCAGTGTATAGATTAAGGAACTATATCTTATGCATAAGAATCAGGACATACACGATAAAGCATGCATAATTAAGTAGTTAACAATAAAAACAAGCATAATAACAAAATATTATTAAGAAATGGTGATAATATAATATAATAGGATAACATATGATATAATAAATATGAATATTATTTTTTATTAATTAATTACATGATTTAAAAAATTATACAATAAGTTTATATATGTATAATGGGAATCTAACCTAAGGTAAGGGTTATTTTAGAATCTCATTATTATTCAGGATTATTTATGTTCAAGTATCAACTGGGGAATATGTTCTTCCGTGTCCATGTTTTCTAAAAATGGTTTCGATAAGATTTTTTTCCATCATGTTATGAATTTTCAAAGACCTTTTACCCATGTTTTATTTTTTATAAAATGTTTTGAGAGGAATTTTTTTTTGTTTTTCCAAATGAGGCACTTTATGACTTTTTCATCAAAATATGGAAGGAATACTTTTTTAACTTATGCGGCATGAGAAATTTTTTCATAGTCCTAATTCCTTAATTTTTTGAAGTTTCCTTTACAATTTTACATTGTTATTTTCAAATAAAATATTTTCTTTTATAAATGCGTGGATTTTTAAATAATTGTTTTAAAAATAAAAAATGGTATTTCTCTCAATAAAATTTTAATGATTTTTAGAGTATTTTAATCAATGTCAATATCCTTTGTTGGTTATTTTGATTAATTGAGGATTATCTCTTATGATACCATTTACCATATTTTATGGAAGGGGTTATGATCAGTTTGTCTCTGGATGTGCTATTTTTATACCATTCAGGGTTTATGGTTAAAGTACTTACATTTTATATGGTAGTTTTCAATACCAATGTTTATATTGTTTATGTTTTAACATTTTCATATGATGAATGCATTAGACTTAGTAAGTGATGGAATGGGACTATTGTAGCCCCTTGATGCATCAGTAGGTCTCATGAGACAAACTAGTTTAGGTATTGACTAAGGTATTTCCTGTTTATGTATGGTTTCTTGGACAAATCTTTGATAGTTTGTTTATGTTGTATATAATTATGCATTCTCTCATTATGAGATTATCTATTGATATTCCATGTTATTATTAGATTATTATAATATATATGTGATTATTTATATAATAATTATCTTATTATCATTTATTATTTCCATATTATTCTCAAGATTTTTTTTAAATGGACCGTGTTTTAGCTATTCACCTTTCCTTATTGTTTATTCTCATTTATTCATGATATATTCCCCTGAATTTTTAACATTAATAAGCATCTGAGATCACCAATTTCTTATGTTTTTTTTTCCTATGATGCTAATATTTATATTATGATTGACATACAGGGATAAGTTGCAATGTTAATGGTTTTATTAAAGGAATCAATATGTTGAATTTTATAATTTCAATTATAATGTGTGATTCATGTATGTATCTAGTTTTTGAAAACTACTAAATAGTTTTTCCCTTCAAGATGTTATTACATGTATAATATGCCATTGTAATGAAGTAACCACCGACTCTGGGTTATTGGTGTCAGGGTCTTCACAGTTGGTATCAAAGGATATTAGTAGGAAATTTGGAAACCAGATTTAGATAAATATATATTAGGTAAATGTAAATATATAACAGACTTTGAGAATATTCCCAAAGTAAACAAGATTATGATTTTTGGATTAGTTATACAATTAACGTCAAGTATTTTACTATTTTGAAGCTATGATTAATGATTCATAACCTAATCTTGTGTATGCCATAATTTAGAAATGAACCCTATTAGAAGTAATAGAAACCGTATCAATGCATGTAATCCATGTCGGTATTTCCCTCCTATATAAGATAATGATTTTGTAGTTAGAGATACAATTGGTGCTGAAAAACTTATAACTATACAAGGAAAAATGAATCAGGTTATGAGAAATAGCCTTACATGTATGGAAAAACCTGATCCAAAATGCATAGGAAAATGGTTAGACCGTTTCATGAGGCAAAAAACTCCATCCTTAAATGGGACTACAAATCCCTTTGTAGATGATAAATAGATAAGTTCCTTAAGGAATATATTTCTTACTTTGGGAAGTAATGAAAGGGATAAGTTTGTCATGGATGTTTATCATCTATCAGGATACGTGGATCAATGATGGTTATTGATTCAAAATATGAAGGAGGAGGAAGAAATTTCAAGCATTTATTGGATTTTTTATGAACTTTTATTGGAAAAATATTTCCCTCACAAACAATGAGAATATATGTTGAGAAAATTATTGAATATGAGGAAAAAGTAGGATGAGAATATTGATAAATATCAATATAAATTTACAAGGATATAAAAGAATTATATAGATTACACATGTAAATAAAATATCAATATTGGTTAATTATTTTATGGGTTAAGACCATTACTTCAAAGGGAACTAATCTCTCAAACTTTCTTATCATATGAAGGCATAGTATTATGTGATATCAAGACAGAGAAAGAATTTTGCAGTTCTTGTGAAATTAAGATAAATAAAGAGAATAATATGGTTAACTAACACTTTGAAAAATTAAATAAGGAAAAAATGAATAAGGGAAGAGTTAAATTTATATACTATTATAATTATGGAAATAAATATCATGGAACATGCCTATTGGGGATGAGAACTTGTTACAAGTGTGGATTAAAAGGCCACCAAGACCTTTATTTCAAGGGAAATAAAGAAGTTAGTAATGTTTAGTATTTTAACTAGAATGATATGAGACACTATGAAAATAATTTTCCTAATCATCAAGGAAACTTTCCTTAGAAAATGAAAAGGGAGAAAGGATAATATTATGCAATCAAAACTTATGAGGTTGAAGTTTCTAATGATGTGGTGGTAGATACTATAATTATATCCTAAAATTTAGCTAATTCTTTATTTAATATTGCATCATAAAATTCATTCATATCATCCTAGTTTATCAAGAAAATTATATATTTACCTTTTCATTTAATAAATTATTTTTTTATAAAAACTCCTAAGGTATGTCTCATTTAAAAAACGATGTTTCAGGAAGTCCCCTTTATGAAACCTAAATGTAATTTACTTACTGACCATGTCATCATACATATGGTTAACTTTGATATAATCCTTGGTATGGAATGGATTTCGAAATATGATTTTATTTTCAAGAATAAGGAAATTATGATTTGTGAGGAAGATATATAATTCCTTATCTTTAGAGAAGAAACTTTATCATATTATTCTTATCTAGATCCACCCCCAGTACCTCTACTTAATGATTTTTTTAAGATGGTGGGAAAACAATATATATAGATTCATAAGGTAATCTTAGAATTAATTATGTCCGTATTTTAATGGAATACATTTATGTATTTCCTAAGGAGTTACCTATTAACCCCCTAGATCATGAAGTAGAGATTTATATTGATTTAATACCTTATGAAAAACCAATATTAAAGGCTCCATATAGAAAATCTATAATATAATTAGTAGAGATAATGAAAAACTAGAGGAGTTGAGAAAATTGGATCTATTCTCCCAAGAATTTCTCCACAGGGATCTACTATTAACTTTTTTAAGAAGAAAGATAGATCCATGAGGATGTGTATTGATTATAGGGAAATAAATGCTATTAAAATAAAGTACAAGTATCCTCTACATTGCATTGATGATTTATTTATTCAACATCATAGAGATCAATTTATTCAAATATTGAACTTCATTCTGGATATCCTTAATTGTGATTCATGAAGGGAGAAATTCTGAAGACAACATTTTAGATGAGTTATTGATATTATGAGTTTACAGTAATGCCACCTGGATTGACTAATGCACCATTTGTTTTTATGGATCTAATGAAAAAATTATTCAAGGAATATCTTAATGATTTTTTTGGTATTAATTGATGATATTATGTTGTATTCTAAAATCAATGAAGATCATGAGAATCACTTGTGGATAATTCTTGATATGCTTAGAAGGAAAGGGTTATATACTAAATTTAGCAAGTGAGAATTATGGATTTAAGAAATTTCTTATCATGGCCATATTTTCTAGAAGGATTTAATCTCTGTTGATCCTATAATGAAAAAATAAATCCAATAATGGAATGTACCAATGATTATAAATTAGGTATGTAGTTTCATTGGTTTAGCAGGTTACTATCAGTGTCTCATTCAGAATGTTTCTTGATTGGCTAACTCATTAACTAAGCTCACAAATAAATGGATTAAGTTAATATATGCAAAATAATGTGAAGAATTTTTTGAAGAATTGATTAGAATATTGGTAAATTCTCTTATCTTGACTATACCATCGAGAAATGGTTGATTTGTGATTAACAGTGATGAATTAAGGAAAGGAATTGGTTTTGTTTTTATGTAGAATGATAGAGTTATTAGATAAGAATCAAGGTAGTTAAAAACTTATGAACAGAGCTATTTAAATCATGATCCTGAGTTATCTATTGTAATATTTGATATAAATATATGGGGACACTATCTTTATGGTTAAAGATGTATGATGTATATAGAAAAAAAGAGTTTGAAATATAAATTATCAAAGAAATAACTCAATATAAAGAAAATTATATGGCTCGATATAGTCAAGGATTATGTTTTCTCAATACACTACCACCCATGGATGGTAAATAATGTAGCAGATGCATTGAGAAAGAAATATTATGGAAATATAAACAAAATGAGGATTGACATGGAACCTGTGTTCACGGATCTAGTAAATATGGATATATGAATTACTAAGGAAGGGGAAACATCACTCCTATGTAATTGTTTTTCCAAAACATCATTATTGGAAAAGATAAAAACTTCTTAGTCTAATGATGAGAATTTCCAAAATTAAATTAATGTTTTTAATGATGGAAAATTGATAGACTTTGTTTTTGAAAATGGTATTTTGAAATTTGGAAATATGATTTATGTTCTCTCAATAACCTAGATGAAAAGGGAATTATTGGATGATTCTCATATCTCTAATTTCTCTACACACCCTAGTATAACCATGATGTATATATATTTGAAGAAATATTTTTTGTGGGACAATATAAAGTGAGAAATTGCTAATTATATGTCAAGATGTTTAGTTTTTTAATAGGTAAATCCTGAAATAAAACATCCTAGAAGAGTCATGAAACCTATAACTATACTTAAATGTATATGGGATGACATTACTGTAGAATGTTTCAATGTATTACCAAGGAACCCATATAAAAAAATGACATGATATGTGTTATTACTAATCACCTTACCTAATTGGAACATTTTCTTTGTATATGAGAAGATTTTCCAATGAAGCATCTTAGATAACTATATATTAATGATGTTGTAAGGCTTCATGGGGTACCTATTTAAATTATTTCTGATCATGATACATGATTTACATCGAAATTTATGAAAATTCATCCGAAGGCCCTTGATACCGAACTTTATTAGAGCACTGATTATCACCTTCAGACTGATGAGCTCCTAGAAATGACTATCCAAACATTAGAATGCATGTTGAGGTCTATATCTGTTGAATTTCAAGGTATATGGGATCAGTATTTACCTTTGGTATAATTTTCCTATAACAATAGCTTCCATTCAAGTATTCAAATGGAACCATATGAATCATTATATGGGAAGACAAGTCATACACTAACTTTTTGGGATGAATTTGATGAAAGGAAGCTTGTAGGACCAGAAATTGTGGAGGAAACCTTGAAAATGGTAAATACTATTCAAACCCATATCAAAACATCTCAAACTAGGAAAAATATATATACTGATAACCAAAGTAAGTATTTATAATTTCAAGTGTGAAATCATGTTTTATTGAAGGTATCTTCATAGAAAGGTGTTATAAGATTTGTTATGAAAGGAAAAATATTCCCCAAGTGCATCATACCTTTTTAAATTTAAGAGTGAATTTTAAGGGTGGATTATTGTTTGGTAATACCACCTAACCTTTCTAAAGCACATGATGTGTTCTATATCTCTTTGTTAACAAAGTACATTCCAGACCCAACACATGTTCTCACTTATGATGAAATAGGATTGGAACATGATTTATCTTACTATAAAGAGCATATCTAGATTTTGGATACTAGAGAACAAGTGTTGTAGAATCAGATCACTTAGTTGGAAAAGGTTCTATAGAAAAATAAGAAAATAGAAGAGATAATGTGTGAACCTAAGGAAATTATGATGAATTGCGTAAATATTTTTATGAGGTGATTTTTCTGGAAATTTTATGCATGGATTTTTTTGGAAGGAATAATGCAAGACTCCAATATTTTATAGTACATTTTCTTTCTAAATAAATTTTATAGCTTGCATTGTATGCAACACCTAGTTCAAATGGACCAGAATCTATTAATAAGTGACTATTATCACCTAGACATTAAAATGGAGGGAATAAATAGTATTAACAACGTTATGAAATTGAAATATTATTTATTTAATATAATATTTTTACATTAATCCAAAATATTTTATTGGAATAAGATAAGAACGAATCAAATTTTACCCATCAAAAGGCTATGTTTTTTTAAATTAAGTTTTACCACGTTTTAATGATGCACATGTTTTAATACAACATTTTTACACTATTATAAATAAGATCTATACCAATAGTTTTGGGAAAACTGTTGGTATAGTTCACTTATATGGACCTCTACCAACGGTTTGGCCAAAACCAGTTGTATAGGTCACTAATTTGGAAATATACCAATAGTTTTGGATAAACCATTGGTATAGGGGGACCTATACTTAAATTTTGGCCAAAACCATTGGTATAGGTCACTAATTTGGACCTATACCAATGGTTTTGGACAAACCGTTGGTATATGTCCATAATAGAGACCCCATACCAACGGTTTTCCCGAAACTGTTGGTATAAGTCCCACCTATTCCAATGGTTTGTCCAAAACCATTAGTATAGGTCCCAAAATAAAATAATCAATAACAACATTATCAAAACCATTGGTATATACCTATACCAACGGTTTGGAGAACTGTTGGTATAAATACATGTATTTTTTATGGAATCTTCTTATAGAGAACATTAAATAAATCAAAATTTAAAATATTTATAATAATACATATATATATATTTATAAAATTATGTTCACAAAAGTCATGTTAGGTTAGTGGTTTTCAATCATAATCTAGAGGTACTAGGATAAAAACCAATAGAATTATTCTTTTTTGAAATACATATACCAACGGTTTTGTGGAACTTTTGGTAGAGATTTCTCATATTACTTATACCAACGGTTTTGAAAACCCTTGGTATAGGTCTATACCAATAGTTTTTTCAAAACTTTTGGTATAGACCTATCCCCATGCCTTACTATCCAATGGTTCTCCAAACCGTTGGTATAGGATATACTAATGGTTTTGAGGCATTTACCAACGGTTTGAAACCGTTGGTATAAGGTATTTTTCTAGTAGTGTGACACTTAAAAATTCTATATGAAAAAATAAACATAATTTTTGAAATAATAATATCATCATTTAATTTCGTTGATTTTTGTAGTATTTTTATGATATTTTTTATTTTTTTATGAATAATGAAAAATACAACATTTTAATTAAAAACTGATTTATTTTCTAATTTATTTATACAATTAAATAATATTTTAAATTGGTTTTAAAGTTTAAATAATTCAATTTTATATAATTTAATCCAATTTTCCTTATTACAATATATTTTAAACATAAACTAGATATATAAAAATTTAAATATTTTGAACATTTTTACATTCAAAACCCATTGTTTCATCTCGTCTGTAGGATTAATTTTAAATTAATTTCTAAATATTATGTGAATTTAATTATTATAAATGGTATCCATTTTTTTAATAAGAAGGTAAAAATTTAGTAAATAGGTCCTTTTTATTTTTTTTCCATTATGAATAGTAAACTTAGCCATTTTAATTACCACAATTAAGGGTAAATCATTTAATTAAGAGTAAATATAATATTATAAATTTTAGATAATTATCCTAAAACTTGTCCTAATTTTATTTATTGAATTAGTGTTTAAAAGAATAATCATTTGGAAGATTTTATGGCTTCTTGGAGCTACTAATATGGATTTAATCCTTTTATAGTATTTTATTTTAAGAAAAACCAAATATATCATTCTTATTTTTTAATAAGTATTCCATTTTTAATATGTGGTTATTAAAAATATATACTTGACTATAAATATTAATTTGAAATATAATTTTTTTCTTCATCATGATAATTTATTTTAAATTTTTAAGAAATAAATAATTACCTTAAAAGCATACACAATGATGATGCAGTAATTATTTAATTAATAGGAATATCAAATAAATGATTATAAAAATAGTAAAATTAATATAATTTGAGATATCTAATTATATACAAGAATTTTATATGTAAAATTGATATGTTAGTGATATGTTAATTTTTTTATAATATATCTTGTTTTATTGATTTTTTAAAAATTAAAAGTATTAAACAATGTCAAAATTGTCCTTAATGTTGTATAAAAATAAATATAATTGTATTAAATGATAATTTTTTTATAAAAATATAAAATAAGAAAAATTATTGGGATAAGGTTTAAAAATCCATCAATGATTCATTTATGGGTTTTTTGGAATTTCATAGTGACAATATTGACCCTCAACGAGTAAAAATCCATGTTGTTAGAGTAAGAGTTAATGAGATTGAACAGAGGTTAAAATTAAATAATAAGGGTGATAATGTAACGAAAAAGTAACTAATTTTTTTTGTATGACATTATTTATATCCATTCTCATATTATATTTTAAATAAACCACTTTGGGGCTATTTGAAATTCAAAATTAGTTTATATTAATTTAATATTTTGAGAGTTTCCAAAAGTCCCCCTCACCTCAATTATAAAAGGGAATCTCCTCCTCCCCTTCTTCACACCATTTTGAGCCTTATACCTTAAAAAAACTTTCCCATTTCACCTCAAAACATCATAATCCAATTTATGGAGGCCCTTTTATTCAAAAAATACAAACTATATATCCATTAATAAGAGATCTAAGGGAATTCCACTGAAGAAGAGGTAACTATTTTACAAACTCATTCAAGTTAATTTCTTCTTCAACATTATCTTAATGAGTTTTTTATGTGATAAAATAATAACTACAGTGTCATATATATTCTTATATGTGATTTTCATTTTTGTACAACCATATTCCACCTTTTATCCATCATATGAAAAACAAAATCACCGAGTGTGCCTACGTACGACTTATCATCTCCACACTATGGTGTAATATATTTTTCATCACCACTTTACTTGGAAGAGTTTAATGATGAAAATAATATATATATATGATAATTATGAAATTATATTAATTCTATAAAAATTAATATACCATATAATTCCTTACCCTTTCACCAATAATGGAATGATACCATACTCGCATATACAAACGTCCCAATGTCTCCATGATGCGATGCGATTAATTTACAATGTTCACCATTAAAGAATGATTATAAAAATTTATATAAAGAATAAATATTATATCTATGATATTAATATCATTATTATTATTACATTACTAAATAATATGCACACGAATTTGGACTTTCATGATGAAACATGTATAATGAAGTAGTTAACACTCGAAATAAGGGTAATAAAGAAATATTATTAACAAACGTTGATAAGACTATATAATATGATCATATATGGAATCATAAATATAAATATGTTTTTTTATAAATTATTAACATGATTTAAACCATTATATAAGAGGTTTAGATATGTAAAAATAAAAATGGACCTAAGGTAAGGGTTATTTCACAATGTCATTATTATTGAGTATTTTTTATGTTTATGTCTCAAATGGGGAATATATTCTTCCATGTACATGTTTTATAAAAATGTTTTCAAAAATATTTTTACTATTATCCTATGAATGTTAATTGTTTTTACCCATGTTTTCATTTTTATAAAATGTTTTTAAATGAATCTTTTTTACATTTTCCTAACAATATACTTTTTGAACTTTTCAACAAAAATATGGAAGGAATGATTTTTTTGACTTATGTGACATGAGAATACTATCCCACATTCATGATGCATCAATGTTTTGAATCTTATGTTACATTTTAAAAATGTTATTTTCATATAAAAAATTTTCTTTTATAATTGTATACCTTTTTAAATAAATTATTTCAAAGTGAAAAAAGGTATTCTCTCAAGAAATTTTTAATGATTTTATTAGTGTATTTTGATCTATGTTCATATACATTGTTGGATTTTTTGATTAATTTATGTTTATATCTTATGATACCATCTACCATATTTTATTTAAGTGTTTATAATGAGTTGGACTTTGGATGTTCTATTTTGATTCCACTCATTATTTATGGTTAAAGTATTCACATGTCATATTCTAGTTATTCAATAATAATGTTTAAGTTGTTTATGTTTCAAACCATTCATATGTGAAAAGGATTAAACTTATTAAGTGATGGTAAGGGCCCACTATATCCCATCAATTCATTAATAGGTCTCATGAGACAAACTAGTTTGGGTATTGGTCGAGTCCTTACCTATTTATTTATGGTGTCTTAGCTGAATCCTTGATGATATATTTATGATACATGGTATTATGTATTCCCTCATTATGAGACTAGTTATTTATATTCCATGTTATTTTCAATTATTAGAATATCCATGTGATTATTTATATAGAATTATTTTATTGTCATATATTATTTCCATATTATGCTCCAGATTATGTTTAAATGGGTTGTGCTTTAGTTATTCACCATGCCTTAATGGTTACTCTTATTTATTCATGATATATTCTGTTGTAGGCTTACTATTAATGAGAATCTGAGCTCTCCCCTTTCTTATGTTTTATCTTTCCCAGGATTCCATGATATATATTATGCTTGACTTAGAGGGATATGCTAGGATAATAATGGAATTCATAATGGAATCATTATATTGTATTTTATAAATTCAATTGTAATGTGTGATTAAGTACGTATCTATTTTTCCAAAACTACTAAACTATTTTGTCCTTCAGGATATGATTCCTTGTATAATATTACCATACAATAAAAAAACCACTAACTCTCATCTACTAGGGTCTAGTTCTTAATAATTTGGTTATTTATTTAAGTTTATATGTTGGGTTTCTTATCTTATCTCTATCTCATGGTTCATAATGACTATTTATTTCTATTGGTCACCCATTGGTTATTGGGAAAAGCTACTAGATATGTATATACTCACCTTTAGTGGGATTTTCCCTCATGTGTTAGGTCTTATGAAGATGTTAGATAGTTAGATGATAACTTTGGAAAGCCTGATGTTTGTAGATCTTAGATGCACTTGGTGAGGATGATCACAGTCAATGGTTGGTATTATTATTAAATAGTAGGCTTTTACCTTCTCATCGGTTGTTAGGTTTGTAATATATTTATTTATGAATGATTATGGATCTTTCCCCTTTCATAATTTGGATATAATTATGTTTCTATACTCTTTTTTTTTAATTTTTTATGGACATTTATTTCATCTTTGGTTATTATGATTTTGTTTATCCTACCTGGTTATGATGTAAATGGATGTTTGAACATATAAATGTTCATTATGTTATTGCCTATTATTTTTTTGATATACTACTTGGTACTAGTTGCCAAGCTCTGTCCTATTCGATGCCATCTTGGGGTGTCACATTAAAATTACTTCAAGTATAGGTGAGGCCTTAATGGGTTGGGTTTTAATAGAGTGGTATCATAGCGGTCAGTCCTAAGAATAATGTTTGGAGATAGATATGTTGTGAGGATTGGTTTGGGACTTAGGGAAATAGTGTTAAAGTGTATAAAGCTCCACTTTCAGGATAAGTTACCCAATGGTGGTGTGATAAATAACATATATATATATTTGACTCCCAATACCTACTTATCAACTAGAAAAGATGAGACATAAATTATAGAGAATCCACTAGTACATTAATTAATTTAGAATGAATCATAGTCTTTTATGTCCTTCTTTTGTCAGATCCCTAGATATTCTCATCTAACCATATTACACCTTGTTAACTTTTCGTATTCCACTATGATGATAGTGAGCTAGGATTATAAGATAATGTTGTGATGATGAATACTTGAGTGATTAGGATTGGTGTAGGGGCATATTTATGAGGTTTTTCCTCCAAGAGAGTAGAGATTAGTGATTCTGTCCATTGAGTGGAACATGAAATGGACCTCAACAATTTTGGACGATGTTCATATTCATGGAAAGCAACTATTTTTTCTTTTTATTTCATGATAATGATATTCATAGGTTTAGTAGATTGTATGTTTTTTAGTGGAATATTTCTCTTATATTTCGAAGCAATCAAGATCCTTAGGTGGTTAAGAATTGTATTGGGTTAGTGGTATGCGTTTTATGCTTATAGAGACCCTAAATAATAAAATGGTTGTGCTTGAAATAAGTATTATTCAGGGAGTAACAAGGCACCGGTGGGGTCTGGTTACCAAGATCAATGATGATGTGATACTCTCATTGACAATGTTTCAGAACAAGTTATGTGATGAGTAATATCCTTTGACCTTTCACTCTATCTGGATTTAGGAGATTCTAGAGTTTCAACAAGGTGATATGACCATTGTAGAGTATGTATTGAAGTCCAATAACCTCACATGCTACTCTAATGATATGGTAAAATATAGATACATCTGATCATGGATGCTTGAGAAGGTCCTATATAGATACATCTTATCTAGAATGATCTATTTATGAATTCCTATATATGCTAAGGTGATGGAGCGATCTTTGGTGATAAAGAGATTCTTGGTAGAGAAGTTCTGGGAAGTGTACATTGTCTAGAAAAGTCATCTACTGCATTTGATAGGCTCATAGGGCTAGTGGACATGGATGTGGTCAGCTAAAGGCTGTGTAAGGATATGGTTTGGTTGAATATGAGATGATTTGAGGTATAATATATATATTTTGTATCTTAGATCTATTAATTATAAACACACGAACATGTCATTATTACATTATCATATCCCTATTGTGATGGCTAGAAATTTTGTTAGAAAATTTATCCCATTAGTTGTTTCTAGAGGTTCCTATAGGGAGTGATTTTATTGTTTTCACATTTTTCAATAATGAGAGTTGATGCTTAGTGGAGAGAGTTTCACATGTAACCTCTTGGAATTTTAAATGAAACCATATTACACCTCTTTCTGATGCTTTCCATAGTTGATGCACAAGTTTTTGGTGACGAAATTTTCATTCTATTGCCTCACATTCCTTCTTTCCAAAGGAGTGTGGGCTCTATTACCAAGGTTGTTGATTTTGGATCCTTGACCAAAACATGATGATGAGATGTTGGTTCCCCCTTTCATGGATTCCTCCTTAGAGATTGTTTCCTAGTCTGGGTCTCCCTCATAGATTTTATTTATATTCATGAGACTCATTCTTAGTTCCTTATCGAGGTAAAATCTGGTTAATTATGCTACTTCTATCTCTATAGGGCCTGATCTGACAATTAAAGTGGATGGTAACATTGGGAATATCTGATCATCTTGGAATGTTGGGTGTGTTGGGAATCTATAAAGTTCCCCCCTTTTGAAGTTAGAGGCATCCCACATATGAGGCATATTAGGCATGAAACCAAAGATGTAATGAACTATACTTTTTAAATGATAATTGTTTCCAAAATAAATGTGTGTTATATAATATTATATAAGTATTATACACATATATCACATAGAAGAACAAAAAAAACTTTAATTTATTGATGAAAATTATTACATTAGTTAATGAATAAATCCATTAAAATTCCAAATATTACAAGGGGAAAAAGATTAAATAAAAAATCTACAATGGGAAAATTTGGATTACCCCAAAAGTCTAGAATCACCCCTCCCACGAACAACACAATAGAAATGAAACAAAATATTAGTAATCCAATTGAAATTATAGTAAAGTGAAATGTAGATCCTTGAGATGAATTAAGGATAATAATGAATTAAATAATGAATTAGTATTTATAGGAGGTAATCTGACTATTAGAATAATAATGTGACCATTGGAATAGTAACATGACCATTATAAATAGTAACTTAATCATTAAGAATAGTAACCTGACTGTTCGAGTAATAATTTAACCTCAAAACAATAAAATTTAACATAAATAATATTTATCATGATTATTTTATGTAAAAATAAATATTATAATTACATAAAATATATATTATGATTAAAAAATCAAATAAAATATAATCACATTTTTAATAAACTGTAGTTTAGGAAATTTCATAAAAAAATTATATTTTTTATATTAAAATTAAAATCACCTATTTTAGAAATTTATTTTGGTATATTTAATTTCTTTTTTGAAATTATCATGTTGAAATTTCCCAAGGGTTATTTTTTTGGTATTTGTTTTGAAATACTTTGATTTCTAGGTGAATAGTAAAATTACAGTTTTTTCCTAACTAATGTGTCTTAAATTACATCATTCATTATTTAACAATGACATAATAATTTATAGAAATTTAGGCTTAAAAACATATTAATTGTTTTTTAAAATTATTCATTAAAAAACAATAAACACAATTTCTAAACTAAAATTTCATTATCCAAAGCCTAAAGTCAAAAGTGTTCTGTTAAAATAACAGTTTTCCTTTTTCCCACATTCCTTTTTAATAAACTAAGTGAATAAAAATTTTAAAGGGATTTAAAGTAATAATACCATTATATTAAATTAATATATGATTTATATTTTCAAAAATTCACTATTTCAATATTTACTTTTGACATAGTATTTTATATAATATTTTATTCTAAAAATACCCTTCTCCTCATGTATAAATAACCTGTCCCCCTCCCCTTGAAAAACCACTCCTCCCTCACTTTTCAAATCCAAATATCTTCAAAAATATTCTCTCATAATACTCTTATCATACATAGGGATATTTTAGATCCATCCAACTTTAATAATCAAAGGAGTTTAGAGTGGTAGAGATGAAGCAACATCGAGAAGTGGGAAAGATTTCAAGAATTCTCCCTCTAATTCTCCTATCCTCTTTCTTTTTTTTCTCCACCCTTTTCAAACCCATATTTGATAAGGATAATTAATTAGTATTTTAACTTTATATTAATGACTTTAAACTAATATATGTATTATTTTTTTGATATATTAAATTGTCATACTTACCATTCTTAGTCTTTTAATAATGTTCCATTAATAGTCAGTTAACCGCTAATGAGGTGTTGAAAATTATATTTGGAGGTTATGAGCATGGTGGAAGCATGTAATGGGTAATGACTAAATTTTATTTTTTTAATTATTGATGATTAATCCTGTATTTTTCACAATGTTTAACATCATGATCAATAGAATTAAATCAATGAATACAAACAAGGGATAAAATGTTATAACTAAGCACAAGATCATCACATATTATTTATAATTAATTTAATCAATTGAATAATTTCCTTCTGAGAATTCTTTCTTCATTGATGTTTTTGAAAAAATACCTACATAATACGATGATTTATTTTATAAATATAGAGAATATTCCTTCTACTGGTGATCCACACATCTTCCACAAATCTACTAATGTTGTCATAGGAATTTCCGGGTGTTAACAGAAAAGATTCCATCGCTTGTGTTGTTTGCCTTTGATCACTGAAAGAATCGATTCCAAATCCTTCTTTATGATCTCTCAAGACTCAATAATGGAGGGTGGAGAAAGATAACTCCCTATTATTGGATGAGTTCTTGGATAAGGGAGATCTCTAGGTATTTATAGGATTCTCTAGATTCATTGTACAATTCAAAATGAATTAACTCTCATAAAAAATAATATAAATGGGTTTATATACCGCTATGGTTAGAATTAAATATTTTCTCAAGTTCCCTTTAATATTTATTTAATCTGTAACACCCCAGGTAAATAAATAATATGACATTTTCATATTTATCCATATTTGTGAATAAAATATTAATATGACTTTAAAGGGGACGCTATGCTCGATGGCGTACCCAACACGCAACAACGAGTTTCTTGGGAATCTTACGTTGCACTCTAATAATAAAATAATATTATTTTAAATGGTATTTAACATGTAGCTGTTGTAATAGCGGGAATGGATAGAAATAACTAAAATATGATTATATATGTTCTTAAATGTTTTTACATTTATACAATAAAAGATGAATGCTTAAAATACGGAAAGAATTCAATTTTAGGCGTATATGCCCTAGTTTTCACTAAAGGTTCACTTATCACCTTTTGATGGCGAACCGTCATTAAATATAGTTTTGATCACTCTTAAACATTCTTTTGGACCAAATAAAACTCTTATTAAGAATCGGGACATCAAAATTTACTTTGTGTAAATTTTTGGTATCTTTCCGATAAAGTTCATTTTTTTGAATAGTGTAAAATGTTGTATTTTAATTCAAAACCACTTTTTAATCTAATTTATTTATATGATTAGATTATATTTTGAATTGGTTTTAAAGTGAAATTATAAAATATTTTTGCCATTAAATCCAATAGTGGTCGTTGGAATTAATTTCACTTTGAAATCAGACTTAAACTAGTGTCAATCTTTTGATACTTATTGTTTCATAAAAACACGCTATTTGTCATGATAGCGGGAATTAATTATTAAATTAATTAATGTGACTTATATGTTTTGAATTTTGTAAAACAGACTTCATTTTTGAATTCAGAATATCAAATATAGATTAGGGTGAATTTTTGGGATTTTTCTGAAAAACTTCAATTTTTGATGAATAGTGAAACCACTAAGTGGTACTTATAAAAACTGATGTTCCATTTAAATGAAATTTTTCCATAATTGTGTTTTGATTTTCAAAAATCCGACATACATGGTTATCATTAAGAAGTAAAATGTGGTTCAATGAGATTAAAATAATTTTTTTTGGTGAATAGTAACTTATTAAGTTTTTAATCGCGATTAGTGGTAATTAGTGTAGTTTAAGGTAAAAATAATGCTTTAATAATATGAAATGACCTAGACACATGTCCCAACCTCATTGGTTGTATCATGGCCGAACCATACAAGACATGGGTCAACTTGGGGACCCCATGGATCCACATTGGTTGGGAAATAACATAAATAACATTTTATTTAATGTAAAAGTAAAATTGACACAAACATGATATGTTTTACTAAAACAATCTTTAAGTGGGGTTATACAAGTCATATTTTTGATTATAAATATTAATTGGAAAGATAAAAAGATTTCCTACATCATAGTATTTTTTTTATAATTTTTAGACATTAAATAAATTAAATTATTTATGACATAATAATGATGCAGCGATGACATCATTATTTGACGATTTAAATAAAATGGAAAGATAATATAAAATATATGAACTACACATGTCCAAAACTTATTGGATGAGTGTATTTCGAAGACTTATCACCTTATCCACGATTTATATAAATGTGGGACCTTTTGAAACCGAAACACATTTTCAAATAAAGTAATATTTCTTTACTTTCCAAAAGTGCCCCTCCTCTCCTCTTATAAAAGGCCCCCACCTCTACCTCATTTCACAAACTCCTCAAGCCTTTGTCTCGGCCAAACCCTGACCATTTACTCTCTCCACATCTCTCTACTAATCCTAGAGGATTCCCTTTGGGCAGAATCCTTTCAAAGGAAGCCTTTAGGCTCAAATCAAAAGGAGTTACACTTTTAAAGGTAATTCATTCTCTCAAGTTCATTTGTTTTATTTTGCTTCTCCAACCCCCTAAACTCTTTTTATTTACTTATTTTGTAACAAAAACAGTATCTTAAATATACTATGATGTTGTTATAAGATTTATTCGAGCTACACTCTCACACAACTACATCAAATGGTTAAAGAACATACGGTTTCCGTGGATGGTGAAATTCTGCCTCCCGAAACGATGATTCTTCAATACTCATTTAACACCTTCAAAGGTGGCCATTATGATGTCACTATTTTTATATATGATATATAATATGTTTATGTTTTATTTATACTTCTGTATTTTTGATTTTTGTCTTACCTTTATGGCTTCCATTATGGGTATATGCGATATCTTCATTTAAGGAAGTGCAGACTACCGCCCACTCAGAGTGATTTGATTCGTTAAATACCATATGTGGGATGTATAAAGGATGGAAATATGATATTATATATGATATTATACTGGTATTATAATATACCTTTATATCATTATTATTCCATTCTATAAAATACGAAATAGAAATGAAAGTAGCGTTCATGCGTACGTACGGCTTACCGTCTCCATGAACGGTGCATTTCATTTCTTACCTCTAAATGATTATGAAATGTTATAAATACATGAATGTACTGGATATATATGAAATATATGATATCTAAATAATTAATACAATTCTGGATATAATAAACATTTGGCCACACAAACAACATGTAATTGTAAGAAGTCCACTTTCGACTTAAGAACCAAATATCGGCAAAAAAATATTATTAACTTAAATGATTACATAATGTTTATGACATGGTAATAAGTGGTATAAAAGTAATAATTAACTTGAAAAATGTTCTTAAGGAATTATAAATTAACTCAAGTTTATTATTCAGGAGATTAAAGAACGATCGAGTCAAGTCGGACCCGAGGTAAGGGATCCTACTCCTCTTTCTTTTTAAGTACACTCTTTTATGTCATTCCTTTTAAAGCTCATATTTATTGTTATTGGGATGTTATTTTATATTAATACTACTGTAATTTTTATGTTCATGTGATGAGAGACCCTATTCTCTCTCATCAATCCATTTTGGAAGTTTTATGTGGCGCCGTTAGGCTGCCGAGTTTTCATAAGGGATTTTTCATCTCACTTTTATTCACTTGAGATTTATGCTACATTTGCCACAAATTCCATTGATTGGTGTATGTACTGCAAATTATTCTACTCTTTGTGTAATATACTTTAGTTTATGAGTATTTACATCAATGATCTATTGTTTTTCTTTCATGGGGTGTATGTTTTGAAAGATACCCAAGTCGGTAAGGGAACCTTTCACCCTCCTCTTTTTTAAAAGACTTATTTTGTTGGGTCTTTTAATTTACATATTTTTATGTTGGGATATGTTCTCATATATCCTTATTGATGTAAATTTTATGTCTAAGTGATGAGATACACTTTTTATCTCTCATCAACTCATTTTGATGTGATGCCGTTAGGCTGTCAAGGGAACTTTTTAACCCAATTTTGTTTTCTTTGGGTTCAACATGTAGTCATTGAATATGTCATCCATTGAATATGTGTGAATGAACTTTTATTGTTTTACACTTAATATCCACTTATATTGGGTGTATTTATATTTGTCACACATATTTTGGAGATTTATTTGTCCTTAATTTAAGGATACCTTCTTTATAAGGGATTTCATCACATTTGACATTTCTATTGAGGGTTCATTGCTGTTATGCACCAATTCACTCTTATATGGTGTATATACTGTCCTTTGGAGTATTATATCGTGAATCCATTTATTCTCATGATATTATAAAGTTTCGACTAAATGTTATTCCTCAATTATCGTATTCAAGTGTCTCTAATTTTGGTAAAACCCCTTTAACCAAAATATCGTTTTAAATGTTTTAATTATTTGTTCTTATTAATATCCTTGTTTTCAAAATGGTTTTAAGGATTTATTTATATGGATATTAATGGTTTAAAATTTTAAGCTTCAAGGTGGTATGGGACACTTTGATTCAAAAATCTCTTTATTAAATGTTTTAAATGGTTTTGGAAATGGTTTCTTTTTGAATGGATTCAATATTTCAATATACTAAAATGTTATATTGTGATTGAAATGTGGAAATGTTATGTTTCCTTTATGCATGTTTTATGTGACACATTTATGTTATGGTTCTTGGGCATTGTTATGAAAACCGGTGGTTCCGTGATAAACTAAGGGCGGGTGAGCCCGTTATAGCTCTCCAATGCATTGGGTAACGCGAAGGAGTGAAACGTTAAGGTTTCTACGAAGAGATTTAGGGAATATACTGTGATGGGTATTCCAAACGTAACCAAGAGGGTTACTCCCTACGTAAGAATGTTATGAATGCCTCAAGTTACCTTTATGTCTTATGTTTTCTATGATTTATTCATGATTTGATATGCCTATGTTTTATGGTAAAGTATGATTTCATTCTTATGTATATATGAACTCATGTTTCCTTTCCATATTTTTATAACCCTTACTGAGATTTTTATGCTCATCCCAAGTTTTTGAAATGTTTTTCACAGGTCAAGGGAAAGGTACATGATGTGATGATAGTGTCAAGGATGTGTCAAGAAAGACTCCGTGTTTTATTTTAAATAGGTTTCCGTTGATGGGAAGAATGAATACTGTCTTTTATGTAACCACTTTGTTTAAATGTGGAATGTAATGCAAGTTTCAGGATCTAATTCTCTAAAACTCTAAACCTGAAAAGATCCTCAATGTGTAATCTTGTAATAACTCAAGATTAAGTGAGGTTTAAGGATGGGGCCTTATAGTTGGTATCATAGGGAGGTTTAGATAACTTTAGAGGTTAGGGTATTCTTTAAGCATAAGTGACAATTACCATAATGGTTAGGATTTCAGAAAGAGTCTTAGTTTTAGATAAAGTGAATGAGTAAGCATATCTTATTGTTTATATTACTCATTAGTACATGATGGTTTTGTTGATATACTCACACTGACCTTTTTGGTTTTAGTAAATGGCTGGATCTAGCAGGCACCAAAGTAACAGTGGATGTGAAGGAAACTGTGACAGTTTTTTGAGCAAGAAACTGAATGATATGGGAGCTGCAATGAGAACTCTTTTGATTATCCTCAACGAACTATCTGGAGTCATGATTGACCGCCTAAACCTTGGAGATTTCTCTAAGGCATCATATATGCAAGAAACAAATCCCTACGGAAGTACAGGTAATAATCATAAAGGTAAGTGTGTTCAAAAACCTATGTGTCAAAGATGTGGAAATAAACACCTAGGAAAATGTTTCAAAGGGACAGAAATATGCTATAGATGTGGAAATGAAGGTCATAAAGCAAGAACCTGCCATGGAAAAAGGAAGAATCCAGTTGACTCGAGGAAAGGGAAAGAAGTTCTTTCTGAGGGATCAATTGAATGTTTTAAATGTGGAGTGCATGGTCATTATGAAAACACATGTCCTATGAAGAAATTTCATGAATGGGGTCACCAAGAGCGTACCAATATTCGTTTACCAATACCTAATGCCATTCCGATTGAGGATGAAGAAACTGACAATGACCAATCAAAGGTATGTACTATTTCATGAATATTGTTTTCTTATTTTGGAATCTTAGGATATGATTCATGATTTTGTTTGTAGGAAAGAGGTATTTCGGAATAAGTTGGAAAAGAATGGATAATGGATCATGAAGAATGTTGAATGAGTAAGATGTCAACATATAAGGGCTTCAAGAGTTAGGATGAAATTCTTAAGACTATTAAGTCTCTTTTGATGATGGGGTTACATTAGAAGACTTTTTATATTATGTGTAACCCTGATGTTTAATATAGGAAAATTTTATTCAAGTAATAGTTATCTTTTCTTTTGTGGACATAGTTATAAATAACCATTTGGGTTTATATGATCCTTACTTTTGAGGTAATTATGGGTTACCATATGTTATGATTGAAGTGAAACGCATGAGATAAAATTGAGGTTAAATTATGTTATGGTTATTTTTTATGATTTTATCCCTTTTTGGGTAATGATTTGAGAATTATATAGTTTTGGAAAAAGGACAACACGCAGACCGTGTGACAACCCGTCGCGTCGGACAATGCTGCGGGAATCGAACCCACAACCAAAGTGCGACTGGTATTTATCGCCTACCACTGGACTACGTGAAGTCCCTGGTTAGTTTGACTGATTCTTTTTAGTTATATGATTTTATGATTTAAGAGTAAGTTTATTTTGGAGGATATGTGATTAGGATAATTACTTTTCAATGTGAGACTTTAGGAGCAACTGATGTTGTTTGGAGATAAATGTTACGATTTAACTTGGAAGACTATGTGACTAAATCCTTCAAATATTTGGGTTTCAATATTATATTGGTTTACTTTGTATAATTTTATAGACAAATTGTTTATCGGATGGTCCTCGTTGAACTTTGGGGTTTGTTGGACAAATTTTGGAGATTAAGAATAGATTTTCTTTTTTATAAGGGGTTATCCTTTTCTGGATTATCTGATCTTGTACTAACCTTTTTGGTTTTGGTTTTGGTTAAAGCCTAAATACATCGTAAGTATATAGTTATATTTTGTGGATTAGGTGATTCTCTAGAAGTTGATTATAGTACTCTTAATGCGAACAATTCTCCCTAAATACTCGTCTTTTGGAAAAAATATGAGTTTGATTAAGGAAACTAGTAAAAGTTGAAAGTCAAAATTATAAGTGATTATGTTTCCTTATGAATAAATTCCTCAATAGAAAGTAACTTAAAACAAAAATGTTGTCTATTAACTTTTCCTACTGGGGAACCCAACACCGTTTAACCCATCACAAGTTTGTGATTTTCTCATTGTTAAATTTCTCCTAAACATGTTTTCTATCACTCTCCATCAGAACATGACCCTTTGTTTTTTCCTCCATGTCCATATTTTCATACTTGGAATCAAAGTATGGGTTAACTCAGGTGACCTTTTTACTTATCTTTCTTTATTTTAAAGTGTTTATTTTACCGACTCTTGTTCCGATGTGGGACGTTCAAGGATGTTTCCAAGCGCAATTTTAAAATTGCGAGGACGCAATTCCCAAAAGGGGGGAAGGATGTAACACCCCAGGTAAATAAAGAATATGACATTTTCATATTTATCCATATTTGTGAATAAAATATTAATATGACTTTAAAGGGGACGCTATGCTCGATGGCGTAGCCAACACGCAACAACGAGTTTCTTGGGAATCTTACGTTGCACTCTAATAATAAAATAATATTATTTTAAATGGTAGTTAACATGTAGCCGTTGTAATGGCGGGAATGGATAGAAATAACTAAAATATGATTATATATGTTCTTAAATGTTTTTACATTTATACAATAAAAGATGAAGGCTTAAAATACGGAAAGAATTCAATTTTAGGCGTATATGCCCTAGTTTTCACTAAAGGTTCACTTATCACCTTTTGATGGAGAACCGTCATTAAATATAGTTTTGTTCACTCTTAAAAATTCTTTTGGACCAAATAAAACTCTTATTAAGAATCGGGACATCAAAATTTACTTTGTGTAAATTTTTGGTATCTTTCCGATAAAGTTCATTTTTTTGAATAGTGTAAAATGTTGTATTTTAATTCAAAACCACTTTTTAATCTAATTTATTTATATGATTAGATTATATTTTGAATTGGTTTTAAAGTGAAATTAGAAAATATTTTTTCCATTAAATCCAATAGTGGTCGTTGGAATTAATTTCACTTTGAAATCGAACTTAAACTAGTGTCAATCTTTTGATACTTATTGTTTCATAAAAACACGCTATTTGTCATGACAGCGAGAATTAATTATTAAATTAATTAATGTGACTTATATGTTTTTAATTTTTTAAAACGGACTTCATTTTTGAATTCAGAATATCAAATATAGCTTAGGGTGAATTTTTGGGATTTTTCTGAAAAACTTCAATTTTTGATGAATAGTGAAACCACTAAGTGGTACTTATAAAAACTGATTTTCCATTTAAATGAAATTTTGCCATCATTGTGTTTTTATTTTAAAAAATCCGACATACATGGTTGTCATTAAGAAGTAAAATGTGGTTCAATGAGATTAAAATAATTTTTTTTGGTGAATAGTAACTTATTAAGTTTTTAATCGCGATTAGTGGTAATTAGTGTAGTTTAAGGTAAAAATAATGCTTTAATAATATGAAATGACCTAGAAAAATGTCCCAACCTCATTGGTTGTATCATGGCCGACCAAGAAAAGCCATGGGTCAACTTGGGGACCCCATGGATCCACTTTGGTTGGGAAATGACATAAATAACATTTTATTTAATGTAAAAGTAAAATTGACACAAACATGATATGTTTTACTAAAACAATTTTTAAGTGGGATTATAAGGAGTAATCTTTTTGATTATAAATATTCATTGGAAAGATAAAAATATTTCCTACATCATAGTATTTTTTTTATAATTTTAGACATTAAATAAATTAAATTATTTCTAACATAATAATGATGCAGCGATGAAATCATTATTTGACGATTTAAATAAAATGGAAAGATAATGTAAAATCTATGAACTACACATGTCCAAAACTTATTGGATGAGTGTATTTCGAAGGCTTATCACCTTATCCACGAATTATATCAATGTGGGACCTTTTGAAACCGAAACACATTTTCAAATAAAGTAATATTGCTTTACTTTCCAAAAGTGCCCCTCCTCTCCTCTTATAAAAGGCCTCCACCTCTACCTCATTTCACACACTCCTCAAGCCTTTGGCTCGGCCAATCCCTGACCATTTACTCTCTACACATATCTCTCCTAATCCTAGAGGATTCCCTTTGGGAAGAATCCTTTCAAAGGAAGCCTTTAGGCTCAAATCAAAAGGAGTTACACTTTTAAAGGTAATTCATTCTCTCAAGTTCATTTGTTTTATTTTGCTTCTCCAACCCCCTAAACTCTTTTTATTTACTTATTTTGTAACAAAAACAGTATCTTCAATATACTAGGATGTTGTTATAAGATTTATTCGAGCTACACTCTCACACAACTACATCAAATGGTTAAAGAACATACGGTTTCCGTGGATGGTGAAATTCTGCCTCCCGAAACGATGATTGTTCAATACTCATTTAACACCTTCAAAGGTGGCCATTATGATGTCACTATTTTTATATATGATATATAATATGTTTATGTTTTATTTATTATTCTGTATTTTTCATTTTTGTCTTACCTTTATGGCTTCCATTATGGGTATATGCGATATCTTCATTTAAGGAAGTGCGGACTACCGCCCCCTCAAAGTGATTTGATTCGTTAAATACCATATGTGGGATGTATAAAGGATGGAAATATGATATTATATATGATATTATACTGGAATTATAATATACCTTTATATCATTATTATTCCATTCTATAAAATACGAAATAGAAATGAAAGTAGCGTTCATGCGTACGTACGGCTTACCGTCTCCATGAACGGTGCATTTCATTTCTTACCTCTAAATGATTATGAAATGTTATAAATGCATGAATGTACTGGATATATATGACATATATTATATCTACATAATGAATAAAATTCTGGATATAATAAACATTTGGCCACACGAACAACATGTAATTGTAAGAAGTCCACTTTCGACTTAAGAACCAAATATCGGCAAAACAAATATTATTAACTTAAATGATTACATAATGTTTATGACATCGTAATAAGTGGTATAAAAGTAATAATGAACTTGAAAAAGGTTCTTAAGGAATTATAAATTAACTCATGTTTATTATTCAGGAGATTAAAGAACGATCGAGTCAAGTCGGACCCGAGGTAAGGGATCCTACTCCTCTTTCTTTTTAAGTACACTCTTTTATGTCATTCCTTTTAAAGCTCATATTTATTGTTATTGGGATGTTCTTTTATATTACTAATACTGTAATTTTTATGTTCATGTGATGAGAGACCCTATTCTCTCTCATCAATCCATTTCGGAAGTTTTATGTGGCGCCGTTAGGCTGCCGAGTTTTCATAAGGGATTTTTCATCTCACTTTTATTCACGTGAGATTTATGCTACATTTGCCACAAATTCCATTGAGTGGTGTATGTACTGCAAATTATTCTACTCTTTGTGTAATATAATTTCGTTTATGAGTATTTACTTCAATGATCTATTGTCCTTCTTTCATGGGGTGTATGTTTTGAAAGATACCCAAGTCGGTAAGGGAACCTTTCACCCTCCTCTTTTTTAAAAGACTTCTTTTGTTGGGTCTTTTAATTTACATATTGTTATGTTGGGATATGTTCTCATATATTCTTATTGATGTAAATTTTATGTCCAAGTGATGAGATACACTTTTTATCTCTCATCAACTCATTTTGATGTGATGCCATTAGGCTGTCAAGGGAACTTTTTAACCCAATTTTGTTTTCTTTGGGTTCAACATGTAGTCATTGAATATGTCATCCATTGAATATGTGTGAATGAAATTTTATTGTTTTACACTTAATATCCACTTATATTGGGTGTATTTATATTTTTCACACATATTTTTGAGATTGATTTGTCCTTAATTTAAGGATACCTTCTTTATAAGGGATTTCATCACATTTGACATTTCTATTGAGGGTTCATTGTTGTTATGCACCAATTCACTCTTATATGGTGTATATACTGTCCTTTGGAGTATTATATCATGAATCCATTTATTCTCATGATATTATAAAGTTCTGACTAAATGTTATTCCTCAATTATTGTATTCAAGTGTCTCTAATTTTGGTAAAACCCCTTTAACCAAAATATCGTTTTAAATGTTTTAATTATTTGTTCTTATTAATATCCATGTTTTCAAAATGGTTTTAAGGATTTATTTATATGGATATTAATGGTTTAAAATTTTAAGCTTCAAGGTGGTATGGGACACTTTGATTCAAAAATATCTTTATTAAATGTTTTAAATGGTTTTGGAAATGGTTTCTTTTTGAATGGATTCAATATTTCAATATACTAAAATGTTATATTGTGATTGAAATGTGGAAATGTTATGTTTCCTTTATGCATGTTTTATGTGACACATTTATGTTATGGTTCTTGGGCATTGTTTTGAAAACGGGTGGTTCCATGATAAACTAAGGGCGGGTGAGCCCGTTATAGCTCTCCAATGCATTGGGTAACGCGAAGGAGTGAAACGTTAAGGCTTCTCTGAAGAGATTTAGGGAATATACTGTGATGGGTATTCCAAACGTAACCAAGAGGGTTACTCCCTACGTAAGAATGTTATGAATGCCTCAATTTACCTTTATGTCTTATGTTTTCTATGATTTATTCATGATTTGATATGCCTATGTTTTATGGGTAAAGTATGATTTCATTCTTATGTATATATGAACTCATGTTTCCTTTCCATATTTTTATAACCCTTACTGAGCTTTTTATGCTCATCCCAAGTTTTTGAAATGTTTTTCACAGGTCAAGGGAAAGGTACATGATGTGAT
Organism: Viscum album; assembly: GCA_963277665.1. Classification (NCBI taxonomy): domain Eukaryota; kingdom Viridiplantae; phylum Streptophyta; class Magnoliopsida; order Santalales; family Viscaceae; genus Viscum; species Viscum album. The sequence continues at coordinate 273,743,318 of OY728126.1, read as the reverse complement.
GATAGTGTCAAGGATGTGTCAAGAAAGACTCTGTGTTTTATTTTAAATAGGTTTCCGTTGATGGGAAGAATGAATATTGTCTTTTATGTAACCACTTTGTTTAAATGTGGAATGTAATGCAAGTTTCAGGATCTAATTCTCTAAAACTCTAAACCTGAAAAGATCCTCAATGTGTAATCTTGTAATAACTCAAGATTAAGTAACGTTTAAGGATGGGGCCTTATATAATCCCTATGAAACCCCTTGTCTATAATAATAATAATAATATTTCTTTACATGCTTCGAACTTGGAAATTAAAATTAAATAATATTCAATTAAATAATATTTAATATAAATTATCTCCCACTGTTTCATTAAACATGATTTACCTTCCTCTAAAATATTTATTAGGCCTTGAATATTATTTATTTATTTATTAAATAATTATAAATACATTATTATCCAATAAATAAATAAATATTATATTCACTAAATAGAAAACAAATATTTATTAAATATTTTTATAACATAATATTCTCTAAAATAACTAGTGGAGAAATATATGAGATCAAGTAAACATGAATAATTATTAAACTACATGTTGGAATAATATTTATTCATCTTTTTAAATAATAAATAATGACATATTATTTAACTGAGATAATGGATACACTTAGTGTGTGGCCCCCTATGCATTTTTCCTAGTGGAACTAGGAGAAGTAGCCTAAAGTCCATGTTTAGCATCTAAAAACACACCAACAAACCCATAGAGAATGAAGTTAATTATACAATAAAATAATACCTCATATGGATGCTTACTGCGTAATATATCCCTTAATATTGATATCTCAAATAAAGTAGGTTATATATTGGTGTCATTAACCTATGTGCTTGATGTATCTTTCTTTGACTTTCTAGAAATGTAAATTAACTATAAAATACCATATCCATGAATTTATTTAGGTTATATCATTTCCATCAAATGAATTGAGATATAAACATCCATAAAATAATAGAAGGGACAAAAAATTTCTTACATTATTCATTAATGTTATACTATTCATGACACACCCAACATATCCTACCTCTCCACGAATTTATTTCATCATAGATTTCTTCAATAAATAAAATTACACATCTTATAATTTTCATTAATAATAATAATCTTAAAGTATATGGATCAATATACACATCCATTGACAGGAAAATCCAATGAAACATATAAATGTCGATTTCCAACTAGTGGGTCTCATTTTAATAATATCCTACATTGGATATTATATAGGTAATACATCATTAGAAGGTGAATTGAATACCTATTAGTCTCTACCTCTAATATCCTTTTTCATTTGTGTCCTTCAAATGATATTATCTGGATATAGAAATTATATTAAAGAGTACTATTATGGCACTTCAAGAATCTTATAATAGTGGGGAACTTCTATGGAATTTCAGAGTGACTGTTACTCTTAGGACATTATCACCTACTATGTTATGCAGAATAATAATTAGGATGTGAAAAGGAGTTTATTAATATTAAAAACTATGAATACAGGTTACCATAATGTACACAAAATTTGGTTCGAGGGCATCAACTCCAAAAGACTCCCACTTCCACTATATCCAACTACTAACAACCTTTATTCTTCTATCTCTCACATGATACTAATTCTTATGCTGAGATAGGTCTTTAGTCAAGGGTTCCACCACATTTTATATTAAAAGAACTTTGATTACTAAAACTTCAACCCTCTACTAAAAATTCCATAAGATGTGATATTTCCAAAGTATGTGCTTTGTTCGTTGGTGTGACCTTGGATGTTTTTAAGAGACACATATATAGTATTATCATAATAAAATGTGATAGGTAATTCATTTATAGATACCACATCACGATCCCATAATTTCCAAATGGATTACTTGGTTTCATCAGAAGCCAATATATACTTAGATTCCACTATAGATTTAGTGACCAATAGCTTCTTTGAACTCTTCGACATCATGTCTCTTCAATTGAGACATAATACATATCATGATCACATATTCAAATCATTATGATCTATTTTAAAAATATAATAAATATAAACTTTTATTACTAGCTCCTTGTATCCTCTATACACTAATATCATATCCTTAGTTCATCTAAGATACACGAGGATAACTTTAACAAAAGGAAAATGTTCTTCTCCTAGATCAACCTGATATCTTCCTACCATGTTAAATTCATAGAAAATATCATGTCTAGTACATAACATGGAATACATTATTTATCTTATCATTGAATCATATGATATCTTAGTCATTCTTTCTTTCTCCTATTGTGTCTGAGGACACATTTTCTAAGAAAGATGTATACCATGTGACACTGGAACCAAGCCCCAATTGGATTGTTCCATACTAAATATCCATCGTATCTATTCAATGTATGTACTTTAACTTAGACCATGAAAAATATTGTATATATCACGGATGATCTTGATCAATAGAAAATTGGATTTTTCACCTAAGTACTTCATTGAGAAACACTTTTTAAACTAGTCCTTAATAGACTATAATTCTGTTATTCCATTTTCAATAAGTAATATGTAATCAGTATACGCAAAAATCCAGGAGGCAGGAAAGACCTGTTCCTAGGAAAATATATTAAATAAAATAAAAAAGATACAGAAAAATAGAGTCAAAGAACATCTCAACAGAGGCGAGAGTAGACCTCACCACTAAGGTCATCCTAGACAAGATCATTACAAAAGTCAGGCAGGACATAGGACCAGCTGGAGCTAAACTCCAAAATTTCTATCTTAGAAAGAGCATCATCAACCTGATTTACCTCACTATAAACATGCATAACTTCAAGGGAAATCACCTCCAAAATACAAAGACATTCAATCCAAGATGTCAGGATCTTCCATGGTATATTCCATGAAGGATCCTGAAGAATTTGAACCACAATAGACAAGTTGGACTCCATCCATAATTGATGCCAGTGAAAGTGAATAGAATATTTTATTGATTTGATCATGGATCAGTGCTCAACTTCAATTTCAAGGCCATTTCCAATAAAATGTAAGAAGAAATCTTTCACAAACCCTTAGGAAGTTTGAAAAACACCACCGCAGCCAGCAGGGCCTAGAGAACCTGAGGCTGCTCCATCAATGTTGAATTTGAGCCCTCTAGATATGTGTGGTATCCGGTGAACATAATTCACCATTATTAGCTTCCAAAACTTGCCATTCACACCAAGTGATCTCAAAAGATCAAGTTCAAAAACATTATTATCCATAGATCCTGTTTGTATAAGAGAGGTAGTCTGAATTGCATGATGTATGAACATAACACCATTGTGGAAAGAAGGATTTATGTGGTTGAAGACCAAGTCATTTCGTGTCTTCCAAATAAAAGAGAAGAAACTCACAGAAGAATCTCATTGAAGGGAGTGAATTTGTTCACTTCTATCCTTTCTACAAATTGATTGTAATATCCCCTCAATGGACTACAAGTTGAAGCATCATGCATAAATGTCCTGAAGATATTTTCAGATCCTACACGTGACTTTGTAGGAAATGAAAAGATGTTGATGGTTTTCATCCGCTTCTAAGAAGAGGAGACAAGCAGGGGCCAGCTGAACACCAAAACACTGCAGAAGATTCTGTTGAGGGAGGCACTGCTTCAAAATTTTGCAATGAAGAATGGTTGAAGTAGGTAGGATAAAAAAGTTCTAGACACCCTTAATCAATGAGGGCTGGTTCAAGTAGGGGCCACAAAGAAATCTGTAGCAATCTTTAGTAGAAAAAACCCCATTCAAGATAGGAATCCAGATCAAAGTATCAAAAAAAAATGTATACAGAGATCTATAAACAGATATGGGAAGGTAATAAACAATTCATAGTCATGGTATTACGAATATCAGTAATAACACAGTTTATTAGAGATGGAGGAACAACAAAGTCTTCACAAATGGGCAGGGATAACCAAGGAGTTGTCCAACAGTTTAGCTGAGATTGTTCACAAACCAACCATCTTGAGTTCTCCATAAGACCAGAATAGGCCTATATGATGGCAGGACAAATAGAGGAAGTCATATAATATCCATAACCATGTTGAAGCTTCTTCACAAAACTAGAGTAGAGTAACTCTATATAAGAATCAGATCTGAATAGCAGGTTCCACACAAATTTCTTGATTAAGGTATCATTGAATAACCTTAGATCTTTCACTCCCATTCCCCCCATTTGGATCAGTTTAATATAGTCTTTCTAGGCCACTGTGATTATCTTTCTCTCGTTAATTGATCCAGTCCAGATAAAGATTCTAATATTACCATTCAATTCTTTAACAAGTTCTCTTGGCCATCTATAAAGAGAGAACAAATAGAAAAACATTAAGGTGATCACTGAATTAACCAAGAAGAATCTTCTAGCCTAAGACAAATTATAAATCAATATATACTACTAGGATAATGAACACATTTCCACTAATCCTATCATAAATACATGGATCACATTCATTCATAATGAAACCCAATTCTTTTCTACTGTCATTGAATCGAATCTTCCATGACCTAGATGCTTTATTCAATCCTTAAAAGTATTTCTATTACTTGAAAATATTTTTTCCATCACCTAGAGTCACAAACTCTTTTGGTTGTGTCATAGATACATCTTCCATAAGGTTCCCATTAAGGAAATAAATTTTGACATTCATCTACCAAATTTCATATTCAGGGTAAGATGATATAGAAAGTAGAATTTTGATGGGTGCTTTGGGAGGAGAGGAACCAGGTTCGACTGGGGAGAAAAAGGTCATTGGTGTCCATGCAGGTCCAGCTGAAGTCGCTTATTGTTGAGCTAGCTTCTCTCGTCAAGGGAGGGCTGTCTTTAGTGGTTGTGGGCAACCTGCTCAATAGGCCATGCATCCAACGTAGAGGAAAGGAGATATGGGTGAGGTGGATACCACCGAATCAGGGTCTGAAGCTAAACATTGATGGATACTGTTCGGGGGGGGGGGGGGGTATGAGGGGTGGTGGGCTGCTCAAAGATTGTTGGGGCTCAGTTCTAATAGAGTTTAGTGCCTTTTATGGTCCGGGGAATTCATTGGGTGCGGAGGTTCAGGCACTTATTTCCGGCTTGTTGGTATGCAGGCGGAGAGGGATGCAAGTGTCAGAGGTGGAGTCTGATTCTGAGTCTCTAGTGAGGATGCTCCATGGAGGCCATTTCATTCCGTGGGACTTGATTTATCTCATTCGTAGGTGCAAGACAGAAACTAATCAAGGCCAGGTTATTCACCACAGTTGGAGGGAGTCTAACTTTGCGGCTGATGCCCTCGCCCGCTTAGGCAGACAGGAGGAGCCACTTTTTATTTTTGATATTTTGAACTCCCTTCCCCTTGAGTGCTTTACTGTGGTGCAAGGTGACTCCCTTGGAATCCACCACTTTCGACCTCCTTGAAGGGAGGTTCTTTGTTTTTCTGTGCTTCAGCAAATAATAATAAAAAAAAGTACTTTTCGTAAAAAAAACATGGAAAATGATGAAATGGTTTCATCGCAGTCAATTCCTTAATGGTGTTTAAACCCTTTAGACACTATTCTTGTTTTATAGGTATTTACTTTACCTTTCTTGTGAAATTTTATCTTAAATACCCATTTAAACACAATAATATTTACATCAACTAGTGCATTGACCAGAATCTAAACATGGTTTTAATACATGGAATCCATTTCAGAATCCAGGGTTTCATTCCATATTGCAACTTCTAAGCTCTATATTTCCTTTTTATAAGAGAGTGATTCATCATTGTCAACGAATAATGAGTCACCATCTACAAAGGCTATAAAACCATACCTATCTAGTTCAATTACTTATCTTGTACTCCAACACAGTACATGTGTTTCAGGAACTAATTTTTCCATAGGGACCTATAGAAATTGTTCTTATTCCAAATCTTGTGTAACTTTAGCATCAACATCATCAATGTCAATATTTCTCTCACTATCCTTTTTGTGTATGTTCTCCCTCACAAGAAAGAAGTATTTTCTAGTGATAATAACTTTCTTGTCTGAGGGGTTGTATAAGTATTATCTCTTTGTTTCCTTGGGATACCCTATAAAGATATACTTTTTTCCTTGGGGTTCTAGTTTGTATCCTGATAAGGGCTTAACAAATTACTCATTACACAATACATGTGTAAATGAGAAAACATGTTTCATTCCACTCCATAAATTGAATGGAATTCTATTTTTTGCATTAGTTAGTACTCATTTTTACGTATATACCACAATTTTAAATGAATATCCCAAAAAGGATAATGGATGATATTCATGAATAATTATCAACCACACCATGTCTAATAATGTACAATTCATCATTTTTTTAACACTATCCCACTGCGGTGTGTAAGTTGGAGTGAGTTGAGATAGAATCCAAAAATCCCATATAAATTCGATGAACTCTTGGTTAAGATATTCACCACCCAAATATAATAGAATCTTCTTTATATTCTTTCCAATTTGATCCTCTACTTAATTATTGAATTATTTGAATTCATTAAATAACTCAAACTTACCTGAAAGTAGAATTTTTATAAAGAAAGGGAAAGAAAGAGCATGGTACAACCGAGGGTCAGGGGGGAGGTCTATAGAAATAAAGGCCCAAAGCATAACCAATGGAAATATACACACCCCCATGGGGAAGGGAGACAAAGCTATCAAACACCATGAGGGGGACCTCCCGGAAGCCTTTGAATCCAAAAAACCAGCAACCCGATTGCCTTCTCGCCACATATGTGAAAGATCGATATCATGGGGGAGATAAAATATACATTTAGTAATCAAATAGGTGATTTCCCAAGGATTGGGAGTGAGGCATTTGAGATAACTCCATCTAATCTTTGAATCTGTCTCAATCACTGATAAAAAAATCTACTTGGAAGAGAATATAACTAGGCCACTAGGCAAGGCCTCTGATTCAACCCATAGTGATTTGCCAGCCCCCTAAAAAGAGATGAAATCAAGGAACACCAAACCTGATTGGTCTCGGACCACACCGCCACCCCACATGCTCCCTTGGATATATGAGCCATTGGCATTTCACTTAATCCTGAGAGTGGGGGGCATCCATTTCACCCAATGACCCTCTGAATGGGGACATGGTGGAGCATGATCTTTCCTTCTAGACATGAAGTGTCTAAGAGATGGGACACCCTCCCATTGGTCCTTAATGATATAGAGGTCCGCCACAAGGCAATTATCTCTCACCATCAGGCCAATGTTAAAGAGAGGGGCTTTGTGCTGGGAGTGGTTCCTAGCTTCCCAGATGCACCAACAACCCGTGGTGAGCAGGAGGCCCCGAGCTCGCACCTCCTGGTTAATACCATTTGAACCGCTGAACCAATGCTGCAAAAAATCCTTAGTCAAATGCACCGCTGAGTTAAAACCAAATAACTCACAGAACATTCTCCACACCTTCCCCACCCACTCGCTTTGATAGAAGAGGTGGGTTGAAGATTCCACCTTCAGATTCTTATAGCACCAACACCAAGAGGAAAAGCAGATCCCTTTGCTTTTAATCACCACTTCAGTGGGAAGAGCATCATTTTGAATCCTCTAAAAAAGGAAGTTGAATTTCATAGGGATGGTTTTACACCACAGAGTGTCACCCCATAAGTCACTGACATGATGTAGAGAGGTTGACTGCCTATATTCTTTAGAAGAGAAAGAACCTGACATAGCTCCCGTAAAGCTGCAAACATCAAGAGTGTCCTCTATTCGAATTTCGTCAAAGACCTTCGTTTGGGATGGATCCATGATATCTTAAATAAAAGAAGGAAAGGATCAAGCCTTATTGAAAGTGATGTTTGGGATGGGTCAACCTAGATACCCTAACACGTCACCCACCCAATTGCAATCCCAAAAACTGAAGTCTCCACGCCCTACAATCCAAAGAGAGTGACCAAGTAGACCTGGAAAATAGGCCTACAGGGACTTATATAAGGAGGAGGGGTTGACCCTATCCATTCTCAGATCTCTTCCATATTTACCCTTGGTAAACCAGCTCCATAGGTAATGACCCTCAATTACCTCCCAATAATTTTTTCCTTGGAGGTGATACATAGTCTCTGTCACATTCTGAACATTGAAACCACCATTTTCCACCGAGCTCACGAGTTTTTTCTAGGAATCCCAGTGGCACATTACCTCGCCTTATGCATCCCAAATGAAGAAATTAAGGAGTTTTTCAATATGTTTTAGGACTTCTACTGGCACTTTGAGCACCAAGAGAGTTTCCATTGGAATAGAAGTCAGCACACAGTTCACAAGGGTGATCCTACCTCTGAAAGAAAGGAACTGATTATTCCAATTAGTAACCCTATTGGTTATCTTACTAACCATATCATCAAAGTAATTAATCCAGATCCGGCCTAGGGAAATTGGAGCACTGAGTTAATCCATAAATAAGGCCTTCTTCTGGATTCCGGACATGGATACAATCCTCTACCTACATCTCTGAGAGCAAGAAGGGGGAAGAAACATATGAATTTTGCTTTTGTTAATGACTTTTCCACTCTATCTCATATAATTACCCATGATATTATGGAAACCTCTTAAAGAGGAGTTTCATCCATTAATGAAAAAGAGAATTTCATTGGTGAAGAACAGATGAGATACCCCATAGTAATCCCTACAGTGGAAGGGTTTGATGATGGTCCAATGCAGGGAGGAGCCAACCAATCTGCTGAGAGCATATTAGGCCAAAATAAAGATGGTGGGAGAGAGGGTGTCCCCCTATCTTATCCCCCTTATAGATTTCATAAATCCACATTACCTCCCCATGAAGGTAATATTGAACCAAGGAAAGCTGTAACATTGGAAAATCAGGTTGACGATCCATTCAGAGAACCCCAAGCTTCACATATCCTTGATGATGAAGATCCATTTGAGGCAATGATAGACCTTGTCCATATCTAGCTTAATGAAAATGTTAGACCCCACCACCTTCTTATTAATATCACCAACCATCTCCTGGGAAATGCCTATTGCGCCTTGGACGGAATGACCTTGAATAAAGGCGTGTTACTCTTCAGAGTTCCAAGAACGGATGAAAAGGGAGATCCTTATATTGATGGAAGAGGCAAAAATCTTGTAGTCCACATTACACAAGATAATGAGTCTATAATGAGAGATTGAACAAGGGTCCTTCACCTTCGGGATGAGAACCATGGTGGTAAAACATGCTACCCGAGGGAGGGGACCACCCCAGAAGAAGTCTTGAATAGATTCAATGATATCCTTCTTGATTACGTCCCAGGAGATGATGAAGAAAGACCCTGGAAATCCATCTAGGCCTAGCTCACTCTCCTAGTTGATAGATTTTTCGGTACCCCATACCTCCTCTTCGTGAAGTGTTTTTTCTAGAAAAGCATTGTTGTTAGATGAAACAAAGAAAGGAATTGAGTTGAAGAGCTCAGTCTATCCTATTGGGTAACCATTCTACATTAATGGGTTAGGATTACATAATAAAGAGTTAAAATGAAATCCAAACAACCCCCTGATCATGAATGGATCCATTGTGTAAGAACCATCCTCCTGGCGTATGTTCGGAGCGTTGACACACTATTTTTCTTTCAGGAATGCATGGAAGAAGCTAGAGTTTCATTCCCCCTCCCTGAGCCAGATGGCACGAGACCTATCATGGAGTCACCTTTCCTACTAAGGTAAAATCTTGTTGAAGTGTTACTTTTTGTACATAAGAGAAAATAACTGATCTTCATCCAAATAGTTTTATAGATTGAGTTCTTCTTGCTTGATCTCCCTTCTTACTGAGTCCAAGTTGTGATAGAGAGAGGGGAGGGACATAGCCCAGACTTTAAAATATTTTTTCAACTGACACAACTTGCTGTGGAGTTTAATCAAGAATCTTTCTTGGGTTGGTTTATCCCATGACTCATAAACCTTAGCGAGGAAATCATTATGTCATAACCACTACTTTGAGAGGAAGAAGTGGCCTTCCAAAACATGGCCGTTATACAGACTGATGAGGAGGGGATATTGGTTTGAAATAGCACGAAAAAGATGGGTAACCTCAAATCTTGAAGAACCAAGGCCTATATAGAATTGAATCTCAAATATTAGCTTTAAACAGAGCAATGTAGATCTCATATCTCTCTTTTATCTCCTTTTATTGACAGAGATCTCAAATGTGATACATCATTCTATATGCATTCATGTTCTTATGTTTCTTCAAAAACTCATTAGTCATGAATTATGGCTTAAAAAATTGAACTTCTATATCATCATTCAAATGTTTCTCATAGAGAGACAAATCTTACTCACTATCCTCATTACCAGGTGCATCAGGAATTGGTTCTTCCATCACATATAATTTCCTTTCATGGAATAGGATAAAACACAAGTTCTTTTTCCATTCTTGTAGATTTTGTGCTCTTGAGATGGTAATCCTTCTCAAGTATAGATTATAGTTATATTTCAGAAATCATTTTTATTTCTATTTCTACAAAGAAAATGAGTCGATATTTAGTACTTTATCTAACAACATTTAGAAAAATAAATAAATATTATATTTATTAATCTCGTACTATTTTATCGAAACCCAATAGTCCTCACCATTGGCTTTCTAATATCCTATTTCTTGGAATTTCTAGTACCAAGGATCCATATTCCCCTTCTCATTACCCAAAATTGGTTTTTCAAGAAACTATAATTGTTTTAGGTTGGAATTCAAAATTCTAACCACATTAAATCATAGTTCCTTGATCTATGGATTGGAATCACCAATCATAAAATCATTAAATAAAGTTTCCTCAAACCTTTCCTCTTAGTTATACCAAGTATTGCTTTAGAAGTAAACCCTTGATTTTTAACTAAGTTAAGTCAACCAAAAATTGCATGTTACAATTCCTCAATAATTTAAAGAACACCTACTTTGTCTAGTCAAGAACTCTGAACTATGGCTCGATTTTAACAAAAGTGGTGGAAGGATATATCACCTTAATATATGTGTTTGAGGGATTTTAACTTTTATTTGTAAATTTCCAATTATTATCTTTATTACATGATTTTCAATATTAAGTATATTTACTTACATGATTAACCATGTATCAGATAATATTTTCACATAATCCAATTTATTTTAGTTCTATATTTCATGATTTTTAATTCATTAATTTATGTGATCACGACATAACATATATATTTAAATAACCATTAAGAATTATATAAATAAAATAATAAAGTGGTATGATTATGATCTTTTACTAATGGTTAGTTCATCTAGAGGATGATAAACTAATCATCGACCAAGGGAAAAAACCCCTTGAACCAATTAAGGTTTGTGTTTTAGATTTCCAAATGCCCCTCTATGTATCTATCTTGGATTGGTTTCACCTCAGATCTAAAATCTAACTACCTCCACTATCTTGAGAGATCCATCCATTACATATTATTTTACTCACACATAGGAGAGGGAAATAATTTTACAAAAATGAAACCACGAGCACACATACCCTTACATAATTAGCAGATAAATGGCACGTAGGCTGATAATTTAATTTAATAATAAATTAAATGAAACCAATCAAACATACAAAGTTCTATTCTATTCTCATGATCATCCACATTCATGCAACAAATTAAGTATATTAATATAATTTTCATTTATTTCTAATTGTTCTTATTTAATATAAATTTTTATTGAATAAATTAATTATCATATTTAATTGGCCAATTATTTTATCATATTTCTCATTTGAATTTCTTTCAGATTATTATCCATAATATTTTTAAACAACTTAAGTAAATTTATTTAAAATTTACTGTGTATAAAAATGTACATTTAAGGAAACGTGGTGAATACATATCTGAACTACTCAAAATGTATTATACTCATATACTATTAACTCTTGTGACTTGTGAAATACATGACATATCACGTAATTTCATGACATGTACTATCAACTAATTTATTACATGAATTAAATTATTTTTCTATCATGTTTTATGATTCAATTCACATAGAGTAACAACTGTAATATGACTCATACATGGTTTAGAGATTTGAACATCACACAAAAATTAATTAAACATTTATATATATATATATTAAAAACCATCACATGGAATATCCTATCAACATAATGACCAAACACATTACATACTGATAAGGTTTTCACAATATAATAAATAAATTATAATTATGAATAATTTGTTAAAAGTACACAACATTCACAATTCTCACCGTCTATTTGAGGCACACACCTATGGACTCAACATGTAAAATAATCCATGTAAAAAGTTAGAGTAAATGGTGTGTACATGTGCTACATGTCATGTTGTCTCTGAGTTACATGATCACAAGTCAGGCAATCCTTGTAAGAAGATACATGACCTATCTATTCCTAAAGGACTACCTATTGTGTATGGAAGTTACAAGGTGTGTACTTCGGGTTACCATGCACTAGGATGGCTCAATCAATACATGGTGTATAATTAAATGAACTGAATGTCAAAAATTAACATGACTTTAATTAATTAGGAATTAATTCATGGTGCATTCAACATAAGTACACGGTGTGTACCTTTAGGTTACATAGTGTGTACTCTTCTGTTATCCATCTAGATTCCTTGTAACCACTAGATGAGATCATTGAATTTACTTCATTCATAAAATTAATCTATTTAATTATATTTATGAGAAACAAAAGTGGAAGAATAAGGTCTCACAATTCATATTAAAGAATGATTAAACATGAATTAAAAAACTAAAGGAAAAATGTGTAAATTAATAAATGATTTTTAAATAATTATATATAATTATGTGACCACTCTTGTACCACTTTAAGGTTCAAGGAACATTGGAATTATTCTATGGGTCATTCAAAACTTTTATTTTTATCACGATCAATTATTAATCAGAGATTTTACACAACATTAAACAACATGATCAATGGAATTAAATCAAAGAACATAGACAAGTGATATAATTTTATAACCAAGTGTAGGATCATCACATATTATTTATAATTATTTTAATAAATTAAAGAATTAACTTGTGAGAATTATTTACTTGTTGATGAATCTGACAACAGATCTGCGTTGTACCATCATTGAGTTGTTGGAATCAATAGAATATTATCTCTAGCGGTGATCCCCAACTGTTCTACAAATCTCTAAACATTATCGTAGGAATATTTGGGTGACATCACAATAGATCCTATCACTTGTGTTATTATCCATTGATCACCATGAGAATCACATTCAAAGCATTCTCCTTGAGTTCTCTATACTTGATAGTGGAGGGTTGATGAATATATCTCCCCGATATTAGAGGCATTCTTGGATAATAGATCACTCAAGGGATTTAGAAGATTATCCAGATTTGATGTGCACAAAAAAATGAATTGGATCTCCTGAAAAATAATATAATTGGGTTTACATATCATGAGGGATGGAAATAAATATTTTCACCACTGCCCTTTAATATTTATTAATTCCCAATGAAACCCCAAGCCTATAATAAAAATAATAATAATATTATTTCGCAATATCTGCTCAACCCACGAATTTAAATTAAAAATTATTTATTCAAATAATAGTGAATATATATTATATCTCACAAGTCCATTAAAATCAGTTTTCCATTCCTCAAAAAAAATTATAATGCCTTAAATAATGTCTATTTATTTATTAAATAAATATCACTGCAGTATTTTTCAATAAATAAATAAATATTATATTCAATAAATAGAAAAAAAAACATTTATTAACTAATCTGCTCATATAATATTGTCTCAAATAACTGGTGAAAGATTATTTGAGATAAAAAAACATGAATAATTTTTAAACCATGTGTGGGAATGATATTTATTCAACATGTCATAAAATAAATAATAACAAATTATTTAACTACGATTCTGGATACACTTAGTGTGTGACCCTCTAGGTCTCTTTTCTAGTGGAAGTAGGTGAAGTAGCCTAAAGTCCTAGGTTAGCATTTAGAAACACGCCAATACACCAATAGAGAAAGAATTTAATGTACCAATGACATAAAACCTCATATATATTCTTAATGTGTTATATAATACCTTTATAGTGATATATTTTATCAAGAAGGTCACTTGTTGGTGCCATTAACCTATGTGCTCGATATCTCTTTCAGAAAATAAAACTTTCCTATAGAACACCATGTACATGGATTTATTGTAACGTCCTGACCCTAGTTAAAAAGATTCGGTGTATTATTTCATAACATTGGTATAATAACAAGAGATCATGTCTCAAAAGACTGATAAGTTTAGTATCCTTAAAAGTACTATATATATACATACGTTTTACATTACATTATGAAATAAAAAAACAACATTGTGTACCCTTTGAACACACTCGTATACCTTATCCTATTCCTACTGGTCAATCATAATATAAATCTTCACATCCTGGTAAAAGAAAACATAAGAAATGGGTGAGCTCAGATGCTCAATAAAGACAAAAATATAACGGAAACTATCATAAATAAGCATAAACTTTTAAGGTAATGTATAAGACTAAAACACAAGCCTTTTAAACATAAAATTAAACATAATATGAAAAATATAAATTAAAATAATTTCATATAATTATTCACATGGATATTCTACTAGTCGAATAATCACATGTAATATCAATATCTAGTTTCATAATTATGGAATGAATAATGTCAGACATCATTACCACATATTCAAGGCCTCGTTCCAAGACTACAAATAAGATTTTGTCAAGGAATTTTTCCAAGACACTAGTTTGTCTAATGAGACCTACCGATGCATCTAGGAGCTATAGCGGTCTCCACCCGTCACTTACTAATTCAAATGCATTCCTCATATAAAAAGTTTGAAACATAATATAAACATTCATATTAAAACTAGCATATGAAAAGTTAATAAATTAACCATAAACCATTAATGGTATAAAAATCACACATCCATTTAAAATATATCACAAAACCTTCAATACAATATGAAATATTTTATCATAATAAATTGAATTCAAACAAGAATAAAATCTATGAAAGGATGTTGACATAGATGAAATCAAAACTATTTGAGAGAAATATCTCTTTCAATTTTGAAATCATTTAAAAGTCATGTAATTATAAAGGAAAAAATTTATTTTGAAATTATTCTTATATGATTTTAAGGAAATATTCAAATGTTTTATAATGGTGGAAAATAGCCACTCTCACTATATATGTTAAAAAAACATTCTTACCTTAATTTTTCAAAAAGGTCATAAAGTACCTTGTTTGGAAAATAATGAAAAGATTCCTTTAAATTTTTTTATAAATATTAAAACAAGGGTATAATTTAATTTAACCTATATTCTATGAAATAGTATAGTTTTTTTTAAATACATATGTAAGAAACATGAATGTGGGTGACAAATAATTCCCAGTAGAAACTTTCATAAAAACAACCTCTGATAATAAAGAGATTGTAAAATTAATCATTAACTTGTAATTTTCCTTGGTCGAGGGTACGTCAACCTGTTGTATAATATTTTAATAATTTTTATTAAATTATACAAGAACCACAAACATACATATGATATCATATATGATCTTATAATATTTCTTTGTCAATAATATTTAAGTAGTATCATTATTTTGGGTGTTAACTGATTCATTTTCCTTTATATGTTTTGTTACGTAAGTGATGTTTGTTATGGATAGGATGTATTTGATTCATATAAATAATGATATTAAGTTCTTAAACATTATTTTTAATCATAAAATGAAAATTATTCATGAATGGTTATGATGGGGAATGAATCTCATCGCGTTCGTGGAGACAGTAATCTGTACATACGCTTGAACGACAATATCATTATATTGATGGTAAAATAGTATGTAATTGGATGGTATATCATATATAAAGAATAATTAAAATTTTATATTTATTATTTACATCAATTATTATCATTATTATTCCAATTCAAATAATGAAGTGTTGAATAAAGAACTATACCACAACGTGGAGACGGTAAGCCGTACATACGCACGTATAGTGACTTTTTCATTCATAAGATGAATATAATATGGAATATGGTTGTACCATATTTTTAATAACAACATAGTATTTAGAAGTTAATGGAGTTATTATTTTGGTATGGAAACAACAAATAAAGAGGAAGTGGAATAATAAAATAACTTTGAAAGATGTGATGAAATTATTACATATTCTTCAGGTGCTTTCTTTAGATTTGAACAGAAGTGTTCATTAAGTTGGATTTATGATCAAATTAATGACTCTAGGTTTAAGTTAGGGTATTTGGGAGGATATGTTATCAGGTGTTAGCCGAGACAAATGGCTTTAGAGGTGTGAAACTATGAGAAGGGGAAGTACCCTTTTATAAGAGAGGTGAGGGTCACTTTAGGAAAAGCATGAAATATTATTTTATTATACAATAATATTCTGTTAATAATGGTTCAAAAATAATTTATTTATAGGATAAGGTGGGTATGGTTATAAAACATTTAAAACAATAGGTTTTAGACAAGTTAGATCACCATATTAACCTTATCTTTAAGATTTAACTCTTAGTTATGTAGTTTAACTTTTACCATGTCTTTTTGTATTATTAAAATAAATGGTTAATAAACATACTATAAAAAGCTAAGAGAACCCCAAGTGGTTCATTATTCATATATCTAAACTTATATATGTAGTTTGGCCAATCCTTATATTTTTATGAATATTATATCAATTAATAAAATGGTATTTGTTTTAAAAACTCATATATGTCAATTTTGACACTATTTAGTATTTGGTTTTTGTGAACATCATAAAAAATTTATTACTTCGAAAATATATATTTAATCAACCCTAACATGTCATATTAACATATAAAATTATTTTAGTGCATCAAAAGTCTCAATTTACATTTCTTTTAATATTTAAAATATCAATTATTTTAATCATTCATTAATAAGGTAATTACTGCATCATCATTGTGTCATAAATAAATTTAATTATTTAATTTCTAAAAATTATAAATAAAATAAAATTATGTAGGAAATATTTTTATCTTTTTAATTAATATTTATAGTTTAATTTATCTAATGTATAACTATATATTAAAAATTCTTTAGTTATTAAAATTTGAATTTAACACCTTTAACTCTTCTTTAAATAAAATAATAATAAATTTCCAAATATAATCAAAATGGATAAAAAAGGATAATATTTTATTTGAAATGTTGGTTTTGGTCGAAATAAACATATACAATACATTTTGGACAGGTTTTAGGGTAATTATAATATCATTATACCTTTAATTACCCTATTTACTTTTAACTGTGGTAAATAAAATCCATAAGTTACCATTCACCAAAAATTATTTTAATCCTATTGAACCAAATTTTACTTACTAATATCTACCATGTCTCTTGGATTTTTTATATTCAATTCACAAAAGTGGTAAAATTTCATTTTATGAAAATTTTCAAATGTGCCTAGAAGGTGGATAAAAGACGGTAAAAAGTTCAATAAAAGTTTCTATATCTAATCTTATTATAAAATGACTTTAAAGAATTAAATTGGAATTATATAGGTATTATGTCTCTATTTTGACCCTAAAATAAATTTTAATTAAAAATAAATATTTAAATAAAAAGTTGGTTTTAAACAGTAACACCGTGTTTTTCATTATTCATGAAAAATTGAATGTTTTCAGAAAAATACCAAAAATTCACCATAAGCTAATTCAGATATTATGAATAAAAAAATGAATTCCATTTTGAAAAATAAAATTTATAAAATTTCAAGAATTGGATATTACTATTTATAATGGCTTGTTTGATTGGTCATGGTGTGATAGAACTTGAAGTTGCGTACAACCCAAGCTATTGTATTATTCAAAGAGAAGCATAATTTAAAAGTTTGGTGTGTTAAATTATTCCCTCCAAATAATTTCATCCTCAAAATTTCTAGAATATTACTAAATAAAAAGATCTAGGTGGTTATTCATAACAAGTTCCTCAGGTTCCTATGTTGCCTCTTCCATCTTATGTTTTCTCCATAGAACTTTTACCAGATGAGTTGTCCAGTTTCTCAACACATGTTCTATAGTATCAAGAATATTGACAGGATCTTCACAATAAGACAAATCAGGTTCTAGTTCTATTTCTTCATGGGTGAGTACATGCATTGCTTCAGGCATGTATTTTCTCAACAATGATATGTGTAACATGTCATGAACTTTGGAGAGACTTGGAGGAATTGACAAATGTTAAGCTACTACTCCAATTTATTCTAGAATTTCAAAAGTCCGGATGTACCTGGGACTTAATTTACCCTTATTACCAAATCGTATAACACCATTCCATGGAGATACATTAAAAAAACATGATCTCCTACATTAAATTAAAAATCCTTTCTTGGATTATCAGAATATATCTTTTTCCTACTTTGAGCTACTTTGACGCGTGTTTGGATAATTTTCACCACTTCCATTATTTACCCAACATGTTCTGGGCCTATGATTTTTCTTTCACCAACATCATCCCAAGAAGTTGGTGTGTGACGTCTCTTTCCATAAAACGCTTCATATGGCGCCATATAAATATTTGAATGGAAGCTATTGTTATAGGACAGTTATACAAGAGGTAAATAATGATCCCACATACCTTGAAATTAATGTGAGAAATATAGAAACATGTCATCTAAGGTTTTAATAGTCTGTTATGATAATCTATCAGTTTGAGGGTGGTAGGCAGTGCTCAAAAGAAGTTCAGTATCTAGGGATTTCTGAATACTTTTCCAGAATCTTGATGTAAAATAGGGGTGCACCATGAAGTCTTACAACTTCATTAATATATATTCTTTCTAAACGTTCAAGTGGTAAATTTTATCTTATTACAAGAAAATGTGTTGGCTTGCTAAGATGATCAACAATGACTCATATTGCATCATTCCTTCTAGGAGTCTTTGGTAGCCCCATGACAATGTCAATTGTAATATCATCCCTTTTCCACTCAGGTATAGGATGAGGTTGCATGAATCCTCAAGGATGTTGTCTTCCATCCTTCACCTATTGATAGACCATACATCTTGATACATAATCAGCAATCTCCCTCTTCATGATGTCCCACCAAAAATGTTTCTTCAATTCTCTATAAATATTAGTGCTACTAGGGTGTGTAGAGAAATTGGAGCTATAATCATCATCCAAAAATTCCCTATTTAGATCATGTATATCAGGAACAAAAAACCTTTTCCCAAATTTCAAAATTCCATCTTCATATAAGAAGTCTATCAATATCCCATTATTCACACCTTTAATTTTATTTTGAAACTCCTCATCATCAATTTGAGAACATTTTATCTTTTCTAGTCAAGATTGTTTAGAAACCATTTGAAAAAGTATTGATGTTTCACCTTCCATGATTATTCCCATATCCATCATTACTAGATCCATAAAAAGGATCCCTTTCAACTCTCATCTTGTTTAGAACTCCATGATCTTTTTTGATCAAAGCGTCTTCCACCTTATTTTCCTTCCTTGAGTGGTTGTGTATAGTGAAATCATAATCCCTGCGTAGTTCATGAAATCTCCTTTGACTCATGTTGAGTTCTTTATGTGAGAAAATATACTTCAAACTCTTGTGATCAATATATATCTCACATTTTTCACCATAGAGATAGTGTAACTATATCTTCAAAGAAAATATTATAGCTATTATTTTAAGATCATGATTAGGATAGTTTGGTACATGATTTTTTGGCTATCATGATGCATAGGCAATAAATCTATCATTATTCATAAGGATACATCCATGTCCTTTGTTTGATGAATCACTATAAATAACAAACCCATCATTATCCGATGGTAGAGTCATGATAGGAGCATTGAATAATATTATCTTTAGATCACCAAAACATTATTCACACTTTTTATCCCAAACGAATTTAACCCCTTTATATGTGAGCTTGGTTAATGGGTTAGAAAATTGGGCATCATTCTGGAAGAAATGCCGACAATAACCTTATAAACCAATAAAACGGCATAACTCAGTTATACTCGCCGGTGATGGAAATTCTTGGATTGCCTTTTTCATAGAAGGATAAATAGAGATTCCATTCTTAGATATAATATGGATAATAAAAGAAATCTCTTGAATCTAGAATTCACACTTTCTAAAATTCCCATATAATTCATTTCTTCTGAGGGTTTTCAGAATAGTGTGTAGGTGATTTTCATAATATTCATAGAATTTGGATTATATCAAGATATAATAAATAAATAACACTTTGAATTCATCAATATATTCCTTGAGAACTTTACTCAATAGATCCATGAAAACAGAGGGTGAATTAGTCAGTCCAAAAGGTATTACTGTAAATTAGTAATGCCCATACCTGGTTCGAAATATTGTCTTTGGAATATCTTCCTTTTTTCAAAAACAATTGATGGTATCTAATTCAAAGGTCAATATTTGAAAAATATTGATCTCCATGAAGTTGATCAAATAAATCATCAATAAAATGTAGGGAATATTTTTTCTTTATTGTTATAGCATCGATATCCCTATATTTAATGCACAACCTCATAGATCAATCATTCTTCTTAACAAAAAGAACAGGGGCTCCCCATGGAGAAATACTAGGGAGAATAAATCCTTTTTCACTCAATTCCCCTATTTGTTTCTTTAGATCCACTAATTCCATAGTGTCCATTCTATAAGGGGTGTTCATTATAGGCCTTGAACAAAAAATTAAGTCAATGGAAAACTCAATTTCTCATTCTGGAGGATGTCCAGGTAAATCCTCTGGAAACACATCAACATATTCTTGCACAATTGGTACATCCTCTATTTTAAAATTCTTTTCCTCACCCATAGTTATTTCACTACCTTCCTCCCCAATAATTGAATTTAGTAGAGATACTGGGGGTGTATCTAGATAAGAATCAGATGGTGATGTTTCATCTCTAAAGATAAGGTATTCCTTATCATGATAGAAAATAGTAACCACTTTCTTCTTAAATAATTTTTTTTCATCATGGTCCGAAAGACAATCCATATCGGGGATTATATCAAATTAAATCATGGGTATAATAATAAGATTAGAAGATAAATAATGTTTATATTACAAAATGGTAAATGATTGATTTTTTTTTTGCAATGATACTTCACTTAGGTGTTTTGACTGACAACTCCCTTGTTAAATCAAATTTGGAATATCAAATTCTTTTATCAAACTGGGATGATGAAAAATAATGTGACGATCTAGAATCAAATAAATCATTGTCTAAATTTGAGGAAATGATTAATGTACCTACCACCACCTCATTCAGAACTTTAACCTCTGCAGTTTTGATTTCATAAGCATGGCCATGCTTTCTTGGCCTTTTTTGAGGTAATTTTCCTTGGAGCTTAGGACATTAATTTACATAATTCCCCATTTCTCTATAATTATAGCATTCAACATTGATAGACTCTTTCTTTCCCTTTCAATTATGAGCTTGGTGGCCTTTTTCACCACACTTGTAATAGAATCCCATTTCCCTAATGAAAGTACCGGGGTGTTTCTTCCCAAATTTACTAAAGGATGGAAATTCAACTTTTCCATTCTTCTGATTATTTCTATTTCAAGAGTGTTCATCAAATCTCTTCTTCTCTTGCTTTTCTTTAAAGTCATAAGACTTAGAGAAATCCTTTTTTGTCTTGATAACACATGAGACTATATATTCGTACAATGAGAAGGATTTCAATACTAATTATTAATGGAGTAATGGTTTTAACCCATAAAAAAATCAATAAATCTTACTCCTTTGATTACATATATAATCTACAGCATGGCTTGATAACCTCGTAAAGTTATCCTCAGACTTTACGACATTCTCATCCTCCTTTTGCATCAGACTTAAAAATTTATATTCTATATCTTCTCGATGTTCACAAGGAGATTATTTTTCTATGAAAATATCTTTAAACTCCCTACATTCCATATTTGATAATTTATCATCTTCCTTAGTGTTTTGAATCAATGACTACTATTGATCTGCTTCCCCTATGAGGCGATAAACTACCATGAATTTTTTTTCCCTTTTGCTACTCTTCAAAGCATGAAATATTTTCTCTAAGGTACTTATTCATTTCTCATATACAAATATATTTTTAGAACCATTGAATGTCGGTGGTTGTTTCCTCATTAAGTGGTATAATATTTATCCTCCACGTTGTGGATCAGGGTTCTCCATACGGGTGAGATTATTATTAATAACCAGAGTGAGTTGTCCTAGTATGGTGATAAGAAGATCAACACCAATTTCATCACTAGATCAACTATAATTATCTTGAGTAGGATAGAAAACCCTACACGGATTATGTGAGTTGATATGGTTTCCATTCCTTCCACTAGGAACCATTTATAAACAATGGCATACACTAGATTAATTTATGATTTACAATACATAATTCCAAACTCGTGAAATAGTTAACATATATTGAAAAATTTATGGATATAATCCATCATCATAAAAATATTTTCTTTGAGGAAGTATTTACTCATAAATATTTCATAATGGTTTGTAATGAAAATTTGAATTATCCTAAGCATATCCCTTAGGAGTGTCATAACCAAGAGTGCAGCAAGGCCCGTTGTCATGTACCAGGATACCCAGGGTCAAGCCCGAAACTCCTTGTCATAGTTTTCACTCCTAGGTACATCTATGATAGAGCCACCTCTACCTACTAGTATCTAGAAAGGGATGTATTTTTTGAAAAATTCTAAAATATCTGCATTACAAAAATTCTAGGAAGTTATTCTATACTAATTCTCAAATTTTATCTTAGGGTAATGTTCTCTAATCAGAGTTTTCCTATATCTAGTTTCCATGGTTTTTACTAAACTTCCTCTGATACCAACTATAATGCCCTGACCCTAATCACCTACAGTCGGTATATTATTACATAACATTGGAATGATCACAAGAGATCAAATATCTAAAGACAGATAAGTTTAGTAGCCTTAGAAGTACTAGATACATAAATAAGTTTCACATTACATTATGAAATGAAAAACAAAAAATTTGTGTCCCCTTTGAACACACTCATATCCCTTAGCCTATTCTTGCAGGTCAATCATAATATACTTCTTCACATCCTGGGAAAAGAAAACATAAGAAAGGGGTGATCTCAGATGCTCAATAAAGATAACAATATAGCAAAAGCTATCATAAATAAGCATAAATATTTAAGGCAATGTAAAAGACTAAAAAAAAAGCCTTTTAAACTTAAATTTTAGTATAATATGTATAATATAAATCAAAATAATTCCATTTAATTATTCACATTGATAGTATACTAGTCGAATAATCACATGTAATATCAATAGATAATTTCATAATAATGCAATGCATAATGCCGGACATCATAACCATATAGTAAAAGTCTTGTGACAAGACTAAAAATAATATTTTGTCAAGGCCTTATTACAAGACACTAGTTTGTCTCATGAGACCTGCTGATGCATCGAGGAGCTATAGAGGGATCCACCCATCACTTACTAATTCCAATTCATTCCTCATATGAAAATGTTGAAACATAATATTAACATTCGTATTAAAACTAGCATAAAAAATGTTTAGACTTTAACCATAAACCATGAATGTTATAAAAATAACACATCCATAGTCAAACATATCACAAAACCTTCAATATTACAAGGAATATTATGTAATAATAAATCAACTTCAAACTAGCATAAAATCCATCAAAGGATGTTGGCATAGATGTAATCAAAACTATTTGAGAGAAATATCAATTTCTATTTTGAAATCATTTAAAATTAATGTAATTATAAAAGAAATCATTTATTTTGAAAATATTGTTATAAGATAGTAATAGAAGCATAAAATGTGTTATAATGGTAGAAAATATCCACTCTCTTTGTATAAGATAAAAAATATTCTTACCTTAATTTGTCAAAAAGGTCATAAAGTACCTTGTTTAGAAAGTGACGGAAATATTCCTTTCCATTTTTTTATAAAAATTAAAACAATGGTATAATTAAAATTAACCTATATTCTAGTAAATAGTATAAATTTTTTGAAATAAATTTTTAAGAAACACAAATGTGGATGATAAATAAATTCAAGTAGATAATTTCATAAAAACAACTTCAGATAATAAAGATATTGTAAAATTAACCCTTACCTTGTACTTTTTCTTGGTCGAGGGTATGATAAACTCTTATATAATAGTTAAATAATTGTTATTAAATTATACAATAACCACATATATAAATATGATATCATATATTATCTTCTAATATTTCATTGTTAATAATATTTCATTAGTATCATTGTCTTGGGTGTTAACTAATTCATTTTCCTTTATATGATTTTTTACATAAGTAATGTTTGTTATGGATAGGATGTATTTTATTCATATACAAAATTATATTAAGTTATTAAAAATGATTTTTAATCATAAAATGAAAATTATTCTTGAATGGTTACGATGGGGAATGAATCTCATCGTGTTCATGGAGACGGTAATTCGTACGTACACACGAGCGAAAATATCATTCTATTGATGTTAAAATATTATATAATTGGTTGGTATATCATAAATACAGAATAATTAACATTATTATGTATTATTTACAATAATTATACTCATTATTATACCCATCCAAATAATTAAGTGTTGAATAATGAACTACACCATGACGTGGAGACGGTAAGCCGTACGTACACATGTATGGTGACTTTGTCATTCACACGATGGATAGAATAATTAATATGGTTATACCATATTTATAATAACATCATATTATGTATAAGGTATTGAATTTATTATTTTGGTATGGAAACAACAAGATGAAGTGGAAGAATAAAATTACTTTGAAAGAGGTGATGAAATTATTACCTCTTCTTCAGATGCTTCCTTTTTATTTGAACAACAGGGATTATTAGGTTGGATTTTTCATCCAATTAAGGCCTCTAGGTGAATTTAGGGTAGTGTTTAGGATATTTTAGCAGGTTTTGGTGGATTCAAATGGATTTTGTGGTGTAAAATTAAGAGAAATGGAAGCACCCTTTTATAAGAGAGGTGAGGGTCACTTTAGGAAATGCTTGAAATATTATTTTATTATAAAATAATATTAGGATTATAATGGATCCAAAATGATTTATTTCGAGGAAAAGGTGGGGATGGTTCTAAAACATCTCAACCAATAGGTTTTAGACAAGTTTATGTCACCACATTAACGTTATCTTTTAGATTTAACTCTTAGTTAAATTGTTTAACTTTTACCATGTATTCTTGTATTATTATAATAAATGGTTAATAAACTTACTATAAAAAGCCTATAGAACCCCAAGTGGTTAATTATTGATATATATAACCTTATCTATGTCTTTTTTCTAAACCTTATATTTTTGTGAATATTATATCATTTAATAAAATAGTATTTGTTTTAAAAACTCATTTATGTTAATTTTGAAACTATTTAGTATTTGGTTTTTTTATGTCATAAAAACTTTATTAATTAGAAAAAAATTACTTAATAAACCTTAACATGTCATATTAACCAATAAAATTAGTGTAATTCCTAAAAAGTTTCAATTTACATTTATTATAATATTTAAAATATAAATTATTTTAATCCTTCATTAATAAGGTAATTACAGCATCATCATTCTGTCATAAATAAATTTAATTATTTAATGTATAAAAATAATAAATAAAATACCATTATGTGTAAAATATTTTTATATTTATAATTAATATATATATTTTAATTAATCTTATATAAAACCCTATATTAAATATGTTTTAGTTATTAACATTTGAATTTAATAATTTTAACTCTTCTTTAAATAAAATAATAATAAACATACTAATATATTCCAAGTTGATCAAATATGATAATATTTTATTTATAAGGTTTATTTTGGTCTAAATACAATTATCCAATAGAATTAGGAAATGTGTTAGGGTAATATAATATCATTTTTACCTTTAATTACCCTATTTATATTTAACTGTGGTTAATAAAATCCAAAAGTTACTCTTCACTCAAAAATATTTTCATCCTATTAAACCAATTTTTATTTATTAATACAAAACTTGTGTCTAAAAATTTTGAAATTAAATTCATAGAAGTGGTAAAATTACGTTTATGCAAATTTTCAAATGTGTCTAGAAGGTGGGTAAAGACAGTAAAAAGTTCAATAAACTTTTATATACCTAATATTATTATAAAATGAATTTGATGAATTAAATTGGACTAATATATTTATTATGTATCTATTTTAACTTTAAAATAATCTTTAATTAAAACTAATTATTTAAAAGTTGGTTTTAAACAGTAACACAATGTTTTTCACTATTCATAAAAAATTGAATGTTTTCAGAAAAATACAAAAAATTCACTCTAAGAAAATTCTGATATAACGAATCCAAAAATGAAGTCCATTTTGAAAAATAAAATTAATAAATTTTCAAAAAATGGTTATTACTATTCATAACGACTAGTTAGATTGGTCGTATTGTGCTAGAACTTGAAGTTGCGTATAGTGTAAGCTATTGTATTATTCAAAGAGAAGCATACCATGAAAGCTTGGGGTGTTACATTTATTTAGGATATATCATCTACATTAATGGGAATAAGATATCAACTTTCATTAATGAACAAAATGTAAAAATCATTTCTCGCATTATTCATTAATACAATAGTACTCGTGATGCACCCAATATGTCATACCTTACAACGAACATATGTCATCTCGGTTTTTATCAACACATAAAAGTTAATTACTTATAATAATAATTAATAATAATATTAAATTGTATGAATCAATACACATATACACTGATAGGAAGATCTAATGACACATATAAATGTAGATTTTTTAATGGGAGTTCTTGTTCCCATAATATCCTACACCAGATATTACCAATTGTGTACACCATGAGAAGGTTCCTAAAAGTCCTATGAGTCTCCCCCATAATATTCTAAATCATCTATGTCCCTAAAATTATATCATCTAGATAGAGAACTTACATTTAAGAATACTGTCATGGCACTTCTGAGTTCTCATCGTAGCGGGGAACTACTATTACCTTCCAGTGTGACAGTTAAAGTAAGGACACTATCATATACTATGTTATGTAGAAGAAAAATCGTGATCTAATAAGGAGTTTCTTAATATTAAATACAATGAATATAGGTTATCAAAAAGTACACAAAATTTGGTTATAAGGCACCAAATCCAACACTTTTATTATCAAAAACCATTTGGAAGGTTATAATAAGTTATTTATAATTTATAAATTTATAAATATATGTATTTAATGCTTTTGGAATTAATTTTACTTATGTTTTAATTAAATTTAACAAAATAGAGAAATTGAAGAAAAATGATTTTTTAGGAAAGCATGATATCAAAATGCTTCAACATCAATAATAGAAATTAAGAAATATAATCCAATTCTTATAATTAATAATTAGTAACATAAATTAATATAATTAACTTCTGTTTCAATGTTTTAATAAACCTATTTTTATTATTTATAAGCTATAAAATAAATTAAATAATGTGGTATTTAAGGTAAGGAGATTCTCGAACCTGAATCATTTTATTTGGGTTAACCCCTTTCATAAAACCTTTAGTATGAATATTCCTGTAACATTCCTTAAATATAATTTCTCTACTATTGAATTTTATTTTTGGGATATATATATTTCCACCTTTATTTTTAATCTAAATATATTGATTTTCCATAAAGGTATTTTCATTGAAAAACACATCTTTGGCTCCTCTTGGGTTGTTTTTTCTTCTCTAAAGAATGATGGTGTTTATACCAATTATGTTTTCTCTTTTTCATTTGGTAATCCCAAATTTTATTCAGAAAAGTGTGAATTATTAAATCCGTATGAAACCCATTCATTTCTATGGGTCATATCATGAATATGATTGTTATATGTTCTATGTGTTATGTATGATTATGAGAATTCATGATGAGAAGAGTGGGCTCAAAATTATATATCCATCCAACGCATTGGGTAATTTGATGTATCTCATGATATTATGTGTGAAACTATGATATATTTGTTCAAAATGATGATGTTATGATTTATGAACATAATTTATGTGTGGACATGATATGAGATTTATTCACAACTATGTGTGGTATTTGATCACTATGGCATGATGTTTCATTTTTAGGCATATTACACATTCCATGACTTTATCAAATGATTCCATCATGATTATAATGATGATATAATGATTATTATATGATGATTATGATTACTCTCACCCATGTTCTATTGATTAATGTCCCTTATCCCTCCTCTAACTGGGCTTTTATCTCACCCATTTATTCTATGTATATCCTCTCGTGAATACATGTACTAAAAATAACCTTATATTTTAGAAGTACTAAGTTGAATGCTTTAAATAAATGTCAATGTATTATTATATACACTTGTAGCATGAGTATAATTTTACCAAGAAACTAAACCTTTGGATCATGGATTTGTAATAATATTATGTTATTTATATTAAAAATAATGTAATAGTCCTAAAAAAAAGTTATGTAACTATAATTGGTATCAAATCATGGTTTATTTAATTTGTGAATTTGGTTTAGAAAATTTTAGTTAAAACCTGAAGTATAATTATATGTATAGATAAACGTACTAGAATAATTGTTTTAGAAAAAGGATAAACATAGAGATCCCATAATATATTCCTTTAGATTTAATATGCACATTAAAATAAATTATTTATTCGTGATTTGTTGAGATAAGTTTTGTTCAATATTTTTTATTTTAGAAAACATTGGTAACTAGGATAAACCTAGACAAAAAAACATTTGAGGGATAATGCAATGATTTTTAGAATGATATCCCCAATTCCTTGGGGGAGGGTGTGGAGTTCAAAACATTATGGTGATGTTTACCCAGGTTTCTCAGGCTATGAATAATAACTCAAACCATAGGGAATATCTTCCCTCAACCAAGATGCAACAAATGAATTTTGATTCCTTTATGAAACATGAACATTGATGTTTTGTAGATATTTAAATACACATTCCACTAAACTGTGGGTTAACTCAATGGAGAATATCTTTTTAGTGATTCACTATTCTGATAAGAAGAAGGTGACTCTGGTTGTCTATCATTTAGATTGAAAATATGATCAATGTTTTGAGTTGTTAAATAATAAAAATCCAAATTATGAAATGAAAGAGATGGAGTGGGAATACTTTATGAAAAATATTTCATAATGTGTATCCTTATATAAGACTTAATAAAAAATATAAAGAGATAAATATAATAGCTGAAGAAAAATAAAGGTGAATTAGTCATCACATAAAAGGAAAACTTTACAAGGCTTGTAAGATATTCCTTGAGTTTTCTTATAAAAAATTATATAAAAATAGATATATTCTTTAGTATTTTTATACTATACCTTCTAAAGACTCTAGAAATCTAAGACATCAGGAGTTTAATGTGATCTCAAATTAGAGAGGGAGTTTGGTGTATAGTTCCATGGTTATGGAGATAAGAATACAAGAATGTAGTTTCAAAATTGTGGTTCAAATGAAAAATGAGGAAATAGGATCCAACCACCCACATGTAAAAAATATGGGAAGAAGAATCATGTGAATTGCCTTAAAGGTATGGGTAAATTCTTCAAGTGTGGAATAAAAGGCCACCAAGCTAAAGAATATTGAAAAGTCATGAACAAACTGAACAACATGATAGAGGAATGGAAGGAACCTCTTAATCACCACCCATGGTTCAATTCTTCAACTTGGGGTGCAAGGAAACTATGTAGGAAAATGCAGAAAACCATAGGGCCTTGAGGGTAATCTGCTTCAACAAACACTACACCCAAATAAGTAAGTGAAATCTAATGTCATTAATAATTCTCAGGTAGAGTGTGAAAATGAAGTCATACAAGGTATACTTACTATTCAATCGATAGTAGAAAATAATTTATTTGATTTTGGTTCTAAGAATTCTTTTATATCCTGTAAGTTTTATAGAACTATTGAATTAAAGACCTAATACCTTGAAGTAGAGATATTTATAGAAACACCTAGTAGTGAGATCATTTGAGCCCATGTGTTAAACTCTTCTCATGTTAGAATTTTTGGGAATATTATTCTAGAGAATATTTTAATCGTTCCGATGGTGGAAATAGACACTATACTGGGCATGGATTTCCTCTCATTATATATAGAACACATCAAATTCTTGGAAAATGAAATCTATTTCTGTATTTCAAACCATACAGTGCTATTATATAAATGCAAGGAAGATCATGAATCTTATCTGGATAATCCCTTGACGGGGTAGGTGATGGTACCCTATAAAGAATCATACTCAACCCAAATGGTTGTGTCAAAGGAATGAATCAACCTTGAAGAAATGAACATTGTTAGGGAATACACTGATGTATCTCCCAAAAAGTTACTCAGACTTCCCCCAGATCATAAGGCATAGTTTTCAATAGAACTGATACATAGATTTAATCCAATATCCAAATTCCCCTACATGATATACCTATTCAAACTAGAGGAGTTAAATAAGAAGGTACAAGAGAATTTGGACAAAGGGTTAGTACACCCGAGTGCATCACTATAGGGTGAAACAATTAACTTAGTCAAAAAAAAGGATAGATCAATTTGGTTGTGTATAGTTTACCAGGAGCTCAAAAATATCACTATAAAGAACAATCTTGCCCTGCTAAGGATTTATGGCTTGTTCAATAAACTACGACAAGCTTAGTACCTCTCAAAGGTGGATCTTCATTATGGGTATCATTAAGTAATGGGTAAGAATGAATATATTTAGAATATAGCCTTATGTATAATGTATGGACACTATGATTTAAAAATGATTCCCTTTTGACTTACTAATTCTCCTAAAATATTCATGGATTATATTAATAGAGTCTTTATAAACTACCTTAATAAAATTTTAGTAGTGTTTATCAATGTTATTATAATTTACTCTAAGAGAAAAGAGGAACATAAAGATAATAAATGGATTGTGTAGGAAATATTAAGGAAGTAGAATAGGTATACTAAGTTCAAAAAGAGTGACTTTTGGATTCAAAAAGTCCCATTATTAGGGAACATGATCACAAGTGAGAGAATTTTTGTGAACCCTTCAATGAAAAAGTCAATTAAGGAATGTCCTAGACCCACTAGCATCATAGAAACCCGTAGTTTTCTTATCATAGCTAGGTGATACTGAAATTTTGTGATAAATTCTTCATAATTTTCTATCCCTGTAACTAAATTAATATGAAAATGGGTATAGTATGTTTGAGAGAAAGAATGTGAGGAAATATTTAAGGAAATCAAGTTGAGGCTAATCACTACGCTTGTTCTCACACTACCATCATGTGGAGAAGGTTCTGTGATATACAATGATCCTTTAAAGAAATTATAGGGTTTTGTACTCATGAAAAATGATAATGTTATAGCCTAAATTATATGAAAACTGAATATCCATGAGTAGAACTACCCGATGCGTGATTTGGAAATAGAGGTTGTGATATTATGATTGGATATTTGGTATCACTACATCTATGGAGAGAGGTGTAACATATATACCAATCAAAATAGTATAAGGTATATATTCATATACAATGAGATCAACATGCAAAAAATAAGTTGGTCAGAGCTAATCAAGCATCGTGATTACTCTATTCACTACCATTGGGGAAAGGTGAACAAGTTATCTAATGATCTTAGCATAAAAGAACTAGCTACTATATCGATGATGTAGATTAAGAAACAACCTATCTTCATGGATATTTAATGTATGGATCTGAAAATAATAACAACATAGAATAAGTCCAACCTTTACCAAATGATTTCCCAACCATCTATTAAATAGAAGATCATATATCCATAAATGAATGATCTGGAGCATTAAAAAAGGTTGAAAGTAGTAATGAAAGGGAAGCTTCATGAGTTCCATATCGATGAAAATTATGTGATTCAATTTGAAGTGAGGAATTGTGTTCCTTCATAACCTAAGATAAATAATGATCAATTGGATAATTCACATAACTAATATTTGTCAATCCACCCTGGAAGTACCATGATGTACCGTGATCTTCAAGAATATCTATGTTGAGACAACATAAATAAAGATATTGATGAATATATCTCAAAATTTAAGGTATTCTATCATATTAAACTAGATAGATAAAATTATAAGGGGATGATGCAACCATTTATTATACCTGTGAGGAAATGGAAGAACATAACCATGTACCTTGTCACTAGTCTCCCAAAGTCATCTGAAGGAAACAATGCAATATGTATTGTGGTGGATTGACTCACTAGGACTACCCAAATCATCTCTATTGTGTAATATTACTTGCTTATAAAACATTCCATGATATAAGTAAATGAAGTGGTGAGGCTACATGGGGTACCATTTTTGATCATCTTTAATCATGATCCATGGTTTACATCTAAATTATGTAGAGTTATTCAACATTATTTGAGTAATAAATTGAATTTAAGTATGGAATTTCACCTCCAAACTGATATAGGATATCAAATTACTATTTAGACACTCTAGGAAATATTGAGAGTGTGATAAATGGAAATTAACTGGGGATGGGATTAACATATCCCATTTGTTGAGTTCTTATACAAAAAAACTTCTAATAAAGAATTAAAATGGGTCCATATGAAGCATTGTATAGATATAGATGTAGAAATTCTACTTGTTGGGATGAAGTTGGAAAAATAAAGGCACTTGTAACTAATCTAGTGCAAGTGATAGAAGAGAAGTTTCAAGCCACCCAACAACATATAATTTTTTTTCAAAGTCTCTAGAAGATCTATACTGACAATCGTCAAAGATACTTGGATTTGGAAGTTGGGGGAAATGTTTTATTTCAAATATCACCATGGATGAGAGTCATGTGGTTTGGAAATAAAGGTAACCTTATCACTAGGAACATTAGCCACTTTTAGATCCCTGATCTCAAAAGATAAATGGCCTATCAACTTGAAATTCCAATAATTATGGATCAAGTTCAAAAGTGTTCTACATACCTCTCCTAAAGAAGTACATTCTGGATCCCTCACATGTGATGAATCCGAATGTTGTATAAATGGATAATGAATTTTCATATGAGGACCATCAAGTGAAGATCATGGACCTTTGAGACAAAGATATACACAAAAAATAAAACTCACCGTGTCAAATTGTGGTGGCAGAACCATAAATACAAAAAGTCGATGTGGGAATCAGAGGAAATAATAAAATAAAAGTACACCAATCCATTCTTAATTTAGAATATGAGATGAAATTTCAAGGTTGAAATCTCAAAATTGGGAAGAATTTAATAACCCAAACTTTTTAAATGATAATTGTATCTTAATAAATACGTATTATATAAGTATTATACACATAGAGAACATTGAGAAACAAAAAACACATAAAATCATAAATGAAAATAATTACATAAGTCAATGAATAAACCAATTAAAAGTCAAAATATTACAAGGGGACAGAAATATAAAATTGAAAAACCACAATTGGAAAATTTGTATCACCTCGATCAGCTAGAATCATCCCTCCCATAAACAACACTATAGAAATGAATCAAAATATCCTTAAACCAATCAAAATTATAGAAAATGGAAATGTATATCCTTGAGAGTAATTAAGGTGAAATATTAACTATGGAATTAATTAGCATTTATATAAAGTAATTTGACCATTGGAAAAGTAATGTGACCATTGGGAATAGTAACCCGATCATTGGGAATAGTAACCAAACCGTCTGAATAAGAATTTAACCATAAAGTACTAAAATATAATATAAATAAAATTTATCATGACTAATTTAAGTAAATATAAATATTATAATCCCATAAAATAAATATGATGATTAAAATCTCAAAGAAAATATAAGCATATTTTTAATAAACTTTATTTTTAGGCATTTTATAAAAAATCATAATTTTTATATTAAAATAAAATACCCAATTTTAGGATTTTTTTGATAAAATTAATGTTATGTTTAAAATAAAAACACCAAAACTTTCAAAGGATGTTTTTTGGTACTTTTATGAAATTCTTTAATTTTCTGGTGAATAATAAAAATATATTTTTTTCACAACTAGTTTATCTTAAATTACATAATTCATGATGTAACAATGAACTAATAATTTATAGAAATTGTGACTTAACCAATTTTTTCTTTGATTTCATAAATTATTCACTAAAAAATAATAGACTTAATTTCCAATCCTAAAAATCATTTTCAAAAGAATAAATTATAAAAATGTTCCCTTAAAATAACAATTTTTCTTATTTCCTAATTTCCTTTTTAATAAACTTAGTGAATTAGAATTATAAAGGGGTTTAAATTCATAAAACCATTCTGTTTTACTGATATCTGATTTGAATTTTCTAAAATTCACTATTACACATTTTAACTTTGATATAGTATTTTATATAATATTTTGTCCTAAACATACCCTCTCCTCAAGTATAAATAACACCTCTGTCTCCCCTTGGAAAACCACTCCTCCCTCACTTTACAAAGCCGAATATCTACCTAAATATTGTCTATTAAGACTCTTAGAATACCTAGGGACGTTTTGGATCCATATAACACAAATAATCCAAGTCTTTTAGTGCCGTAGAGAAGAAGAAACACTGAGAAGAGGGTAAGCCCTCACCAATTATTCCTCTAATTATCCTCTCCTCTTTCTCTATTTCTTTACCCATTTCAAACCCATATTTTATAAGGAAAATTAATTATAATGTTAAAATTGTATTAATTATGTTAAACTACTAGAATTATTATATTTAAGACTTATTAAATTTTCATACTTCACATTCCCACTCTCTTGACAATGTCCCATTAAGGGTTGGTTAACCGCCAACATGGATATTTCAAATTATTTTGTTATCAAAAATCTTATGGATGGTTATAAGAAATTATTAATAATTAATAAATTTATAAATATATATATTTTAATCTTTTATAATTAATCATACTACTGTATAAATTACCTTGAACAAAATAGAAAAATCGATGAAAAATGGGAAATTTTTAAGGAAAGTGGGATATCAAAATTCTTCAACATCAACAAAGAAAATTAAAAAATATAATAAAATTGTTATAATTAATAAATAGTAACATAAATTAACATAATTAAATTCTATTTTAATGTTTTAATAATTATAACTTTATTATTCATGAGGAGGAAAATGAAAAAATAAAGCGGGATTTAAGGTAAGGGGATTCTCAAACCCAACTCCTTTCTTTGGTTTATCCCTCTTTCATGAAATTTTTAGTATGAATATTTCTCTAATGTTCATTAAATATAATTTAAGTATTATTTTCTTTTCTTTTTAGAGATATACATTTTCCACCTTTATTATTAATCCAAATAATTTTATTTTCCAAAAAATACTTTTCCTTTCAAAACACATCTTTGACTCATCTCGAGTTGTTTCTTCCTCTCTCAAGAATGATAATGTTTATACAAAATATGTTTTCCCTATTTATCTAGGAATCCCAAAGTTTATTTATGAATGTATGTTTTATAAAATCCATATGAAACACATTTCTCTCCATGGGTTATTTCATGAATATGATTTTTATAAGTTCTATGTGGAATGCATGATTATGAGCATTTATAATGAGACAAATGGACCCAAAATTCAATATCCTACCAATGCATTGGGTAATATGATGTATCTCATGAGATTATGTGTATTATTCTTAAATGAGATTCTATATTTTTTCATAATGATGACTATTCGATTTTTGAGTATATGTTATGCATAGAAATGATGCAATCTTTGTTCATAGCTATGTGTGGTATTTTTTTACCATGAAATGATGCTTCATTTTAATGAATATGAAACATTCCATGCCTTTATAAAATGTTTCCCTCATGAATATAATGATGATATTATGCATATGATATGAGGATAATAATTATGATCACCCATGTTTTATTTATTAATGTCCCTTATTCCTCATCTTACTGGGTATTAGATCACCCATGTATTTAATGTATATCCTCAGGTGACTATATGTTCCTAGAAGAACATGATATTTTAGAAGGATTAAGAAGAATTATTTAAATAAATGTTTATGTTTTATAATATACAGTTGTTTTATGGGCCTAATTTTTCCAAGACACTAAACATTTGGATCGTGGATTTGTAACACTATTATGTTTTTTATCTTAAAAATGATATAATATCCATGTAATAGAAAGTTGGGTCACCATACAAGGAAGTCTGCATCGTCTATGATGTAGTTGATTCTATGGGAATAATAATTTCGAGGGTTTTTACCTCCGGAATCCCATGTTTATTGTACGGGATAGAGATTTTGTATTAGGTCATATGTATAATATATTATAGAGATATGTGGTTTATAGGTTTAATGTATTATGGAGGCAGGTGGGTTATAAGTTTAAAGTCTTTTAGGGATAGGTAGGCTAGGTTAAATGTTCTCCCAGAGGGAAGATGATAAAACTTTTAGGGATATTTCCTAACAAGTGGAAGACATGAAAATTTTATGGGAATGTTGGGGATTAGGATTTAAAATTAGGGAGATATCCTAGGTGTTTCAATATATCATTATTGAACCTCAGTAACATATCTTGGATTATTAAAAAAATTATAATTGAACCTCATGGAGGTGTCCTATGTACCCTGTTAGGAGACAGAGATCAAAGTACACATAGTTTGATGTCACAGATTAAGGTTGTGTAACGAGACCAGTTCATGCTGCTTAACATCATTTATTAAATATGCTCATATCACAAAAGAAGTAACCACAATAGATGGTGTGGGTCTTATATCTGGAAGCTACCTGAAGTAGGTTAATCATCCCATGGTAGGGGATGAGGTTCCATACCATGATTATTTTACGTGTGGAATACTATGTTCATTACACAGGGTATAATGTGTGGGGTAATTCTATTCCAGTCATACAAGGGGAATATGGTGTTCACTAAATAATGTAGGGATAAATTTTAATTTCATATATTGAGGATGTTGTTGTGCAGTTTAATGTCATACGACTTGGATGTTGTTCTATTAAGTTTTACATCATACAGCTCAGACGTCATCTGGACCTATGCCAAGGGAGACCATTTCTAGGTAAGAGAGAAGAATCCAACACTATACCTTATCAAATGGAAAGTAAATATATTTCCTTTGATGGTGGAATCTTCAAGGATTATGTTTCTATGGATCAAGAACATATGGGTGGTGCATTTTTTAAACACTACCATGGTGATGTGGAAAAAGGGGATCTTGATGTTAGGATTAATATTATTAGGAATAAGAGGCATTAGGGTGAATATTTTTAGGAGAAAATTAAGATACAATAATCCAAGCCATGCTTCAAGTGAAGAAGCTCGTCATGAGGGTTGATGATACTGATTATTCAGAAGATCAAAACTTGAATAGACTGAGTTTAAATGGGTACAAGGAACCTAGGTAATAAACTTGAACAAAATTTTGTTTCTTAGAGGGTGATAAAGGTTCAAGAACCTAGAGATTTT
Source organism: Viscum album (assembly GCA_963277665.1). Lineage (NCBI taxonomy): Eukaryota > Viridiplantae > Streptophyta > Magnoliopsida > Santalales > Viscaceae > Viscum > Viscum album. The sequence goes on along the minus strand of OY728126.1, from coordinate 273,705,749 downwards.
TTTCACAAAACACTATAGTTGTGTGTATAAATGGGGTTGCACAAACCATGAGATCTAGAACATTTTCATTGCATGACCCTGGAGGCATATTTTTATTCAAGTTTTGGAGTCATGCGAAACCTAGGGTTATGTGAAAGTAGATTCTATTATGTGAAACCACATAAAATTTATGTTATGTTACACAAGGACATCAAAAACACAATCTAGACCAATTTGGTGGCCATGTGAGTTCATTTGTGCAAGTTATCTACCTTTGGGAATCCATGGAAGTTCATTGTTGTGTGTTGTAACAGAAGTGGGGATTTATGTGAGCAAGAACTAATGCTTCAGATTCTATAGATCCATACCCAAATGGGGTAGGAATAGTACTATATTTATAGATCATATGGGTAGCTTTTGGCATTAAACTCTCCCTATATCATAAAAATTGATTGTGTGTGTCACATGCCTTTGTCTTTAGGGTAAGGTCGCAAAAGTTTGTGCTTCAACAGTTCCTTTCTCATGTAAATGTTTTATGTTCTAGTGTTTAGGGTTGTTCCCCTATATCTATTTATAATCTAGGGTATTTAAGGGGCCAAAAAATGTAGTATTTTTGACATCTACTTTTTTTTCATAAGTCTATTATGCATGGAAATATAGAGTTTCATGAAATTCTCAGAAGTTGGGAACCTATACCCCCTAGATAAATAATTTTTAATTAATATATGGTGTGTCCATATTTAAAAAAAATCTTATTTAGGGCTTGATATGTGTTTTTTGTGCCTCAAAATTTTCCCCTATGAATTGGAGAAGATAAGGAACTCGAAGGTTGAGTTCTGAGGAAGGCGCTAAAGTTCAGAGTCATTTTCTACTATAGTAAATAAATTTTGACCCAGGTCCTGAAAACTTGTTACATGTATGAAAGTTAGGGGAAACATTCCTATAAATTGGGTAATGAGGGTCATGTATGGTCACATTAATTCCATTCAGGATAATAAATCTCTCTTTCATAGAACTCAAAACCTTTTCACGAACTCGATAGCATCAAGCTGTGACATTTTCAAAAGTCAATTTTATGCGATTGATTTTTTTGTACGTAGATGAAGTCAGTTTACATAAATTTTGATCCAGTAGTATGATGCTATTCCATTTTCATATGATATCCATTAGTTTCATAAACCAATGTTTTTTAATTTATAGAATGAATAAAAATGTAAAACCATGATGGTCAAATTGTTGTTGTCGCTCGTAAGGTAGATATAACTAGGAACCAAAAAATTCCATGATCTTGGAGAGTCCTCTTAGAGAATATAGAGATTTTGAATCAATTTTTAGAGTCCCAAAGGGAATACTTTCTAAAAAATAGGCTGACGCTGTATAATTTTGTGTTTTTGGACAATGTGGACATTCCATCCATGGCCATAAACACACCAAGGTCTCTATTTTATTGCTATGATTATATTACCAGCGGTAATAATTCTTATTCTATTTATCTAGTCAAATAATGTAAAGATGGTGTTGTCTACCCCTTGAGTGGAAGTACAAGGACATTGATAGGGGAATAGCGAGTGTATAAAGAATTACCCCCCATTATATGAGCATCATTAAAACCAATATTTGGAACAACAACACTGGATGGTATAAGTAATGGTATCTATGAGATGGGTAGTGCTTCACTGATGAGTTGTAATGGGTACACATGGTATGCTTCACTTGTGAGGATTATGGGGATGATCTATGACATATTGGACTATATGAAGTAGCGTGGATATCCTAGTTCCATGTTTAAATCCAGCAATATATATTTCTCAAGATTCTCAATTTGTGGTATATAGATACAAATACCTTATATATCTATCATAGGGAAGTAAGGATTAGATTGTGGGATATCCATAGTGTCGGTGGAATTCCCCTAATGGTGTTCCATTATGATGAGTTCCACTTGATGACAAATGATTGGGGAGATTCGGTGCATATGTTGATAGTGGAGAAAATCGTACTGGATAAATTAAACAAGGTATTAATGAATCACCCTCCCTTCTATAAAGAAATTTTGTTCAAAACATGGCTGGGATTATTTTTTAATTCAGTAACTATGAAAATGAAAAGGCATATAAAGAAATTTCTAGCAGAACGACATATCAGGAGGTTGGGATCTTATTAGATGATTTTGGAAGATGGATGTTACCATGAATAGGGCTATAACATGAATTATTGATAGAAAACAATGTATTACACAACATTCTATGCCACTTTTTGAAGTGGCTATCTGTATCTAGTTGGATATGCCCACCTGAGCTTATGACTTGGGCTGCTAGAGATGGCAGTGATCATGGCGTCAAAAAACCGGGTGAACTTAAGAGTTTTGGTGTTGGATCAACTATATAACTGACTAGAGAATTTAATTAATGAGAAAATACCTAGGTGCATCTATATCCTATTCTAATTTCTACATTGGTGGATTGAAGTGAACCTGTAGGGGTATGAGTTTCCAAATCCCATCACCCCTCTGCATGTTTCCCTATGGTATTCTCTCCTCAATATTATCAGGGTTGTACTAATGGTGCTCAATGAAGGTGGGGTGATAGTGGGAATCAGATTCATGGGGAACCTTAACTTACACACATTCCCCAACCCCCTCTAAAGATATGGTTGATAATATGGAGGGGTTGATGGAGAAAAGAGAGTACCTCCTTGCCTTTTGTGGCGATGATTTGGTCACAAGGATAGATGAAAACACTTTTTGTGAATCATATACTCCCTCATGGTTCTCTTGATAGTTTGTATGCATCCAATAGTATAATAAGCAACTATACATGGGGGTTTAAGAGGAAAGGAATCCCTATATCATTTGTAAGATATGGTGGATGTTCGTTGATGGAGGTACATGGGAGAATATCATGACTCCCCCAACCAAAATCAACGTCAGCCACTCCCAAAGTTATTTCAATCATTGGAATGTGGTGTATCTGACAGAAATATTTCACCAGTATTTAAGAAATGTAGGACCAAAAATGATCTATAGAGGTAACAACGCATTTTCTAAGCCTCCCAATGAAGTGATCATTGCATGAAGATGGATTAAGATTATATTGGGATAGTGGATCAGGGGCCCACCCCAAATCATCTCTATAGAAAGGTTGGGATCCCTTAGAAATGGCCATGAGAGTAGATAGAGCAGTCCCATGCTTGGTAGTGTCAGCCTAGGGAGGTCATAGGGAAGAAACTATGCTACATGGTGAAACCATCCAATTATTTATTCTTTCTTGAACATTGGAAGACATGGGGAATTTTTTTGGTTTCCCAGAAGGCAGAGCAGCAATGGTGGAGGCTCACCTGAGAAGGTATGGAGCTTCCATTGGTTGTACATATGAGGAATTCTTTTCAAGTGAGCTTCCAAGAGAGGTTATACTATCTAGAAGTCATGGATGGATTTAAACACTAGCGTGGGTAGGGGAGGCTACCACTCCTCGGGTGAATGTGATGTTTAGTGTGGGCCATGAGGAGACAATATTTGCAATTTTTTCCCAACATGTGCTACATTTTAGTATTTATTCCCATGGATCTTGTTATGAGGAGTCTTTGGGACCCGATGTGGACTCATAAATTTCCCAGGAGAGCTGGGAGGTCACTCCTATGGAAGAATAGCTGACCAAGCAGTTGTTTGATGAGGTGATTTTTTAAGCTCTATAATTAAACTTTATTTTTATTTAGATTATCTAAACTATAATCTTAAATCATTAAAGAACAAGATGAGGATATTTTGGGGAACTCTAACTAGGGGGAAAAGAGAACATTGATGGGCCTGGAGGAGTCCTGCTCAGGGTCTTCTTCTGAGACCTCAATGAAAGAAGTGTCTGTAGAGGAAGCTATAGGTTAACATCCTGAAAATATATCCCTCATAGTCATATATTGAGTACCTTACCCTGGAATCTATGAAAAATATCCCCCTATTGGTGGGGGAGGTCTCTCAATATGGTTGATCATCAAGATCCCTATTCCTTCAAAATTTGAAGATCTAAGCCCCATCTACCTTGGTCCTCTCATAGCATTAATAAATTCTATAATTTTATTTATTAACCCATTTTTTACTTATAATACTTTTATACATGTGACACTAAGGGGTCCTATGTTTTATATTAAGGTGAAAACTGATACTAAAGGGTCTTGAGTGGTGGGATTCCTATTCGGGGCCTCGAATGTGGATACACCTCAAGCCCTTGCCTCATGTAAGTCTCCCTTTTTCACAAGTTATGTCCAACATGTTTCTTATTATTTGTTGAAATAATCTTCCTTCCTTTTTCTAAAATAATATTTGAGTTAATCCATCCTTAGAAAACAAGCATAGCCGGGGAAGTCATGTCACTCACCCAAACAGTAGAGCCAAATCACTGGGAGCTAGCCATTTAGGGTGATCCAACATCCATCCCAGGAGGGAAACCCATTGTAAATGTTGATTTAGATTTTGGGGGAGTTCAATATTGAATCTATAGAAGGTTCTTCCACTAGTTATTATTTAGAAAAATATGATCCTCCACTTGACATAGATCCTAGACCATCAGAGAGGATACCTGGGGAGGACCCTACTACCATAGTTCACGTGGATTATCCTATGTACAAGCCTACTCCACCTAATTATTTAGATGATTAAAGGCCAAATGTCACCAAATTTAACCATGTCATCTTGCACTAGGCATGGAGAAACCTGCAAACCTTCCCCACCCACAAAACAGAGTTAGATCTTGGAGTTAGAGGGGGTCCATCTGCCATTGGTTGTTGAACCTTGGAACTGGAGGAGTGGATATTTATGATCATAATGTGCTATCGCATGACTATCTTTCTAAGAGGGTGTTCACATATCTTAAAGATATAAATTTTTCCTAGTTTAAGTATAAGTATGAAGGTACAAAGGCACTCCAAGAAGCTGAACAAGAACTTATGTCGCTAAAGGAGCAAGCACAAAAGCACGAGTTCATCCTTAGTAATGAAGTGGATAACATCATCCAACTAAGGGTACAATTGGATGTGGATATGTTTAGGGATGAAGGGGGAAAATATTTTTAAGCTGAATTATGGGTTGAGTAGGGTAAAGTGAATATTTTTATTGTGAGATCTACCCCATAGATGAGGAGGAAGTGGCGGTACTTACCATGAAACAACATGCACTGGAGGTTACTAGGAAAATGATGGTCGAGTTAGAGTGCTCAATCATTAATTCCAAGAATTAGGGAGTACTTCTTTTTTAAGTGGGGATAGGCTCCGACATATAGAAATCCCTTCTTAATAATTACTTTAGAGTTATTTTATTCAATTTCTTTCTTGTGAAAATATTTTTTTCTACGTCTCAATCACACTTAGAAAGAAAATCATCTATAAACCTCTAATACCATGTGAGTCAGGATTAGTGTGTTAAACAAGAGATAAAAACATGAAAACAAAATTATTTTAGAGTGTGAAGTAATGTTAGGTTAGAATGATCCATCGTCTTTTAGGGAAGTCCTGACTGGGAGTACCTTGGTTAGAGAGTGGGGCTCTTCATAGGAAACTTTGTTTCCCAATGTGTGTAGGTGAACAAGCGGGGTAACCTCAGGGGAATTGGATTATAATGAAATAATGGAGAAGAAAAATGGACATGAATCAAGATGCCCAATATCTTTAACATAATGGGGGACACACTAATAAAGTATGATTTTAGACCAAATTTGTAACACAGACTCCACAATCGTATCACTATGGATGGGAAAAAAATGCGGGCAAGACGTTGACCAAGTTTGAAACACGATACTTGTCAAATTTCATATAAACTATTTTTAGAATATGATCCTAGGACGGTAGGTGAGCCAGCGCGACTAGTCACTATTTCTGTTAGAGGGACCATTTAGACATAGGGGATGGTGGATGTCCAAATCAAGGATGATAGGATGTGTGGGGTAAATGAAGGGAATGTTTGGATGTAGTTCCACACTATTGGGATCATTCCACCATGTATCTAAACACATCTAGTGGGTTTATTAGTCTGAACGAAGGCCAAACTCATCTTCCAACGGGAGCATAATCTTGGATGCAAATAGAAATTAAAGGGACTTGAATGGTGCGATGGGTGACTGACACTAAAGGTGTAAAATGGGGACTTGGGAAAAGGCTTAAGATTATTTTCAATTTCATATCATGAAATGTGGAAATATGGAATATAGTTTAATTTCTTATATCAAGGAATTTGAAAGTGCATTTTGGTATATTATGGTGAGAATGAGGTTTCATGTAGTTTAACATAATGTGACTAAGACATTAATAGTATAGTTTAGAATTTTTTGACTAGGATGTAAATAAATACTACCTATTTTGGGTAGTGGTATGTATGTAAAGAAACAAAATTAGTAAGAACCTCATATAGGAGCTTGTGAAGCAAAGAGAGATAAGATTAGGCTCTAAATTTTTTTAAACCAACAATTTACAATGATTAAAGCCTAGTTTTTGTATGTATTCAGCAATGAGTCTCATAGTATTTGTACATATTTATTTACACCCTTAGTTTTTCTTAAATTGAAAGGGTGACCTGGTGGGTTATAGTTTTACACTTTCTCAGATTGACCCTATGAGTTTTCAATCAAGCAGACATTTGTGCCTCTTAAATTTGGAATTATAAATACATTAAAGATGGAACAATAAGTTGAAAATAGTTTATATTCATAATGGTTGGAGAAAGTTGGGATACTCCATAGAGGTTTCGGATGGTATGAAGGGGTTGAAACCCATCATGAATGGAGGGAAAAGGAGGCCCCACACCATACTAAGATTTCCTAAGTCTAGTCATTGGTAATGGACTGGGGTGGATGACTGTTAAAGAATATGGCCTCAATTAATGGGTAATTTGGAGTTGGGCCCTATGAGAAAAGGTATAGGGATGAATATATATCTCATGGGTTGGGAATCAGGAAACACATAGTTCTAGAACATGATATGGTGGGATACCATCACCAGAAAGAGAAAAAAACCTATCAATAGAGGATGAGGTAAGGGGAGGGAAAATAGTTTTCCTAGGTACTAAAGATGAGGAAAATAAAATGATAATTGGGGTGCATGAGTCTCCAATTGCTTATATTTTAATGTAATAATTCTTGAACTAAGGATTTCTATAGTTTAAGGTCATGTAGATTTGACCAAGGGGGGAAAGTGGTGTCTTAGGGATATTTATGTGACATATAAGGAAAGGAACCCTGATGTGATGAGAGATCCAAGTGAGCCTTGTGTCACATGAAATGTTCATGAGGAATCTTGCACAATGTTTAAGGTCATTATGCATAGATCAAAGAGGGTGAACATGGAATAAAATAGCAGTAACTTGACATAAAATGAGGGTTTAGGAGGATTGGTTCCACATGACACATCCCCAGGGAAACTTTCACATAGTTTAATGTTGTGATGTGTGGACTTGGGATCCATGTTTATTGTCATCGAGTTTGAAAAAAAAGGTGTGGAACTCTATTTAAGGGATTCTTGTGTGTCTCAACCTCACTAAGGGGAATTCCTCCCTAACTCATAAGCCCATGAAAGACATGCTTGGTGTGAGAAAAAATGAGCGGCTTGAATTCCCCATTATCACAAGAGAGATCACAATAACGGGAAAAAGAAGATTACATGGGGAATTCCCAATGATGATGACTTTCTTAGTCATCATATGTGAAAATATGGGAGAATGAAACATATGGTGATTAAATTCCAACTTGAATAATGGAAGGTGGAAAAGAAGTAACATCTTGAATTACAAGACCTAGATCATGAAATTGGGTGACTAATGGGAGGGAAAAGACTAATGACCATGTTCAAAACACAAGTTCCATATCAAAATCAGTCAATGATGGAATGTATAAATTAGAGTCAGCTGCCAACCATGTTCAAAATAGAAAGACCACCAAATGTCACCAAATATTCTTCAGGGCATGTTCCTAGGAAAGTAAGTGAGCCAGTGTGGCTAGAATTTTTTTATTAGGGGGCCTATTCAAATTGAGAAGTTGATAAAGATATTAATCAAAAGAAACATAAAAAAGTGGAATTGGAGGATGTCTTAGGGAATACGGCTATAGGGACCATTCTACATTTCACTAAAAGGAACTAGATGAGTGTATTAGTAGACAAAGATTGAGCTTGAACCTAAGAGGTAAGGCCTCATAATGGGTTTGCGGTGGAGCTGGACCAAAGATATGAGATCTAGGTGTCACTATGTATCCCAAAAAGCTAGGAATTAGGTCCCATGTAGTTCTAGAATATGGAATGGTATGAGGAAATTTACAAGGGGGGAGAAAGAAATCCACTCTGGTGAGAACCCATGGTATTATGGAGATTTACATAATATGATAATGAAATAGAAACATCTCATATTTATCACATGAGGAATCCTATGTTCATCACACAGGGTAAGGCTATAGTTTAATGTCCTGTTCTAAGGATTTTAGATCCATCCCATTTTTGAAATAAGAGGAATCCTATATTCATTACATAGTATAAGGATACCGTTTAACATCATGTGATGAGGATGTTAGTTTTTTTCATCTCACATTTTTCATATGAGGCATCATGTGTTTGTCTGATAGGGTAAGGCTGTAGTTTGAAATTATGTTCTAGGGGCACTAGGATTTTTAGTGTAAAGTCGTACCACTCAGACCAAGGATGAAACTAGTTTATAGTCAAAGATATTAGGTTGAGGATGCAGGTAGTTTAAGATCATAGATCTCAGGACAAGGAATCTTCTATTTTAAGGTCATAGAGGTCAGACCAAGGATGCTGGTAATATAAAGTCATAGATCTCAAACCAAGTCTCCTGCTATTTTAAGGTCATAAAGCTCAAACAAATTCTAATGATAATTTAAGTTCATAAATCATGGACCAAGTGGTTTATGGGAAATTCTTCTTGTGAAGCTTCTCATTGGTGGGATGTGTGATATGATCCCCATCCATGATGATTAATGAGTATGCACCTTTGGAGTGAACCTTATGGAAAATGTAAGGACCTTACCACTTGGGATCCATCTTTAGCAATTTATTTCATGGTATCATTGTTTTTCTAAGATCCATTACCATGTCACCTTGAAGGAATGATCAGAGGAGAACCTTCTTATTAAATTCTTAAGAAACCTAGTACTAGGGCCTCTCCAAGTTATTTAGCAAATAAAGCCTATTTTCTTTAAGGGTATCCAGCTCAGTTAGAGAGACTTCAACTATTCTGACTTGAATCTATTGGTCATAAATGGCCTTTCAGAGTGATGATAATTGAATCTTTATATGTAAACTAACTTTATTCCATATAATAGATAGTATGGGGTTACAAAGGTAGAACTTTGAGTTTTTGTTCGATAGTCCTAGAGGGTATTAAGAAGTTTATCCATCTAACTCCTTTTATTCTAGCCCACTATATTAGACTAGAAGTTAGAGTCGGTTTTTTTGAATGAATCAAACTACCCATTTTCTTTCACATGGTATTAGGAAGTGTGGTTATACTGGATATTGTTCTTAGAATACAATTTATTCATCTTGGTATCCTAGAATTTAATACCTTTTTATATGAGAATAGTGATAGGAAACACAAACTAATGAATAACATAGGAGTTTAAGAACTCAATCATGGACTATGTTTTAGATTATTTTAAGGGATATTATATTTAAAAAATTTAGAATATGTATGTTATGTTAAAAAAACATGTATCATCAAGAAATTTCTAGTGGGTAGGGACCTATAACATCAAGTCCCCATACATCAAAGTGTTAAGAATACTTGGGGGAATAGTGTAGGTCTAGAGGTTTATAAAAAAATGGCAATGATTTGGCAAGAATAATACCTCCTAGTGAATCAATACAGTCATGGACCATGATTGTCCAAAAGTAACCTAAACTAAAAATTTGGCAAGATAGCTTCAATCCTGACCTATGGGCCCACATGATCCATCACAGACCACTTGGATAATCTGAGTTATCTTATTTCCATGAATGAAATAGTGAATAATTCCATCAAAATCACATCTGTAGAGAGTCCTTACAAGGTTAATTATTCTCTATAGGGTGAACTATAATGTACAAAAACAAATCCACTCACATGCGACTTAAACTAGTTAGAGAATGTTTTGCTGAAGATACTCAATGAAGGGAGTCATCCAATCAGGTGTTTCTTCGACCATGTGTAATTTGAGGGTACTAGCTAGAGGTACAGATGATCAGCTAATATACATATTAGTTTATATCATCTGAAGTGTCATGGGAAAGAACCCTCCAATGTGATACATGAATGAAAAAATCATCTTGATCAGACTTTTGTTGGGTTGTGGCCGGGCCAACCAAGAAATCATATTTGTTATTCTATGACTGTGGAACATGATTCACCTTCAACTGGGAAGGTAATTGAACCATTAGTTGGTGAGTACATTCTAAAAGGGGAATAATCTCTTTTTTTGATTATATAGTCACCATTGATTTTTTTGATTATAATCTCTGAGTCTCCCTTCACATGAATGTGGGGAACATAAATCCTGAGGGACAAATCAAGACTAGTGATAAGGTATTGATACTCTAACTCATTGTTGGTATGGAATTTTGAAAATGGGAATGTTTAACAAATATAGCATGTGCATGAGCGACAAATACAATACCCCCAGCCTATTCTATTGAGTTTGGAGTCATTGAGCATTATACCAGTTGGACTCTGAGAGGCACCATTTAAATTTATATTCCAAAATGGTATAGCCTAATCCATGGATAAAATGAAATTATCTAGGAAATCAACATTTAGGGGTAGTTTCTCAGGGGTTAGATGTACGACCAAGAAGTATACTATTATTTGGCCCTTGATGGCCTTCTGTGGAAAAAATATGATGCCAATCTGCTGGAGGATTAACTACATATACGCCAATCACCCTATCATCATGGTGTAGTTTAGGATGTAATTTGGTGGGTTAACATAGGATACAATCATAATCTCATGATTCTGTAAGTAATTCCATAAAAGTTTCACTATAATTACCTGTGCGAGTAAACTCTTTGCTAGGGGGAATATTGGTTTTCCTTGTTGAGGTGCATTCGACTAAGATAATATAGGTTGTTATTCCTTCCTGAATAGTTCTTCTAGGATAAAATAATTCAAATAAATTGTTCATGGATGGTTATATAAAAGAAACACATGCCTTAATAATACAGGTGGAATCAGAACCGAAGGCTTTAGAAGATACTTCTTAATGTCCTTGAAGATAGTCTGATAGTTCTCATCCCATTGGTAAATGAAATATTTCTCTATGAGACCCAAGATGGGATTATAATTGTTTTCTAAATTTGTAATAAATCAATGAATATATTCTAAGTGGCCTTTTAAGCCTTTCAAACCCTGAAGGTTGTGTGGATGATCAGTTTAGTTAACAGCCTTGATTTTCTCAAGATTGATCTTGATGCCTCTATATCAGACAACACAATCGAGAAAATTTCTAGAGGTAACCCCAGAGGAACAGTTCATGCCATGAACCCTCCCCCTAATGAATACCCCTCCTGGGCTGGTAATGAGATAAGGGAGGTGGGGACTACCTGAGCCCCACCTCTAGTAGTTCTCAGGTTGGTGACTAGCATCAAGGGTATAATAAACATACATATGTGAGACACTAACCTCTAAGAGAAAATATAGAAGAGGGAGATAAGATAGATATACCCATCAAAACCTATGTAGAAATACATATATTCAAACCCCAAGTGATAGCGTAGAATTTCATACAACACTAAAATAACTAAAAACAATACGAGCACTAAAGGTAATAATTAAAATGATCCTAAATCCTAAATAGCTCCTGTAAAACCTTATGCTAGTAATAACTAGAAAAATATCCAACCTAACCCTACTGACCTGAAAATAGTTTATATATACATTGGGTGAGCATAATAGTACTCATTAGGATCCCCCCTGTAGCTTCTCATGTAAAGGATAAAGAAAGCATGGTAACTCTTAGTGAACACCAGTGAAACTAACTCATCACCAAAAAAGTGTACTATATTCCCAACCACACCATGGGCAACTCTCACCAAATATTACATAAAAGAGAAAATATAATATAATAATGAAACATAAAGGGTACCCAACTCTTGCTTCTCCATTGGTTTGCTATTTTACACTAACATCGCATGTACTAATCCATCTCTCTCTAAAATAAGCCATCCCGAAGGCACTTGGTCAAGGCATCACAACATGCACCTCATGCATCACATCATCACATCATACCATATCTTATCTCCATATATAGTAACCAAGTATTTTCTAGGACCCACCACATCCCATATAAAATGTATCATATATTGATTATTATACCACAAGATAGTATAGGCCATACACTGAGTAAGCTACCACAAGCCATCACAACATACACACATCATACCAATAATAATCCTTTGGTTACTATATCTGAAAAAAATGTCTGTGAAATAACAACAATCCATCACATCCCTCTACACAAATATATGGAAAAACTAACCACCATGCCTACCAGCACAAATAACTAACAAGAGAATAGAGTGGGGCCATATGGGGGCGTCATCCATCCATCCTCCCACCAAAATGTTTGAGAAAACACCCTCTTAGAGTTAATTAGGTGCCAGTATCCCTAACTGACATGGGTGGGTAGCGTATGAAATCAGAGAACATACTGAATATAATATATATCACAACCACACTATGGGATTAACCTAGCCTTAAGACCAACTGAAATTGTCATCTCTTGGACACTCGGCTTCCACTACTTGGGACTAAATATCCTATAATCACACAATCATATAAGGATCTATAGTAATTAATTATTTTCAATTTATTATTTCCTTTCATTAATTAGCTTATTATCTATTAAATTAACAATTAACATTATTCAAGTTACATTCATTAACTAACAAAATGAATTCCATTCCCTCCATGCATAATCTAAACTAATTCCATGGTTTCTCATGATTAATATATTTTCATCATTTTCATTCCATCAACCCCAACCCATTGGGTTTCACATTATTACTCACTATTACCATAGTTTTATAAACCAGGTACTCTAGGAAACCCATGCTAAGCTACCACTAAGAGAAAAACTGCAACCAATCACATCCTTTAGCCTCATGTAGTGAGGAAAGGAATGTAGATAAAATAAGAAACCCGATCATCAACCATTAAATAAAACATTTCAAGAAAGCATCAATCATTATCACATCAACATGAAATCCCATATTCAACCCATTCTATCATCTTCAGTGCGATCCCTTTCACCCACATGCATATCCCAATGCATCTCATCATCATAGGTGTCAACTATTGCCACATCATCCGGGCCACCCCACCCATATCACATCAGTTTTCCTAGTATCATCCATCCCATGATCATATCACATCACATAAAAAAGCTCACATATATGGAATATCTCAAAATCAGTAGAAAATACAAAATGTATAGTAAATTGGGAAATCTTGAAACTAAAATAACCCATCCACCCAATACACATAAATGTGCTCTCATGGATCCAAACACACACTACGGGAAAAAGGACTTTTTGTGACGGGAATAAATCTCGTCGCAAAAAGTCTGTCCAAGTGATTATTTGAGACGGGTCCCGTCGCAAATAACATTTTAGCCGCCGACAGTAATTAATGCGAGCGTTGGTATTTGCGACGGGTCCCGTCGCAAAAGACACTATTTGCGACGGGTAACTCATCGCAAATAATCTAACCTATATATACTTTCATTTGTTTTTCTTCTCATTCCACTCAATTCCTAGATCTTGTTTCTCTCTAAACTTTGATTTCAGAGAGAAAATTTTTCTAAGTTAATTTTTATGGACACGAAAAAGTTGTGAAGTTGTCTACATCAATAGCAAATCAAGTTTAAAGGTATTTATGTTTTCTTTAATTTATTATTCATTTCATTTTTTATGTTAATTTTTATTATAGTTGATTAGTTGTAATTAAATTGAATTTAAATTTTTTTGTCATGATTATTTATTTGTACTAATAATTTAATTTTTTAGTATTAATTTTTAATAATTAGTAGTAATTAGTAATTATTAACGATAATTAGAAATGTATATAATTAATTTGTAGAAATTAATAATAATTGGTAATAAATAATAATAAATACTAATAATTAGCAATAAATAGTAATAATTATTAATAGATAGTAATAAATAGTAATAATGAGTAATAAATAGTAATAAATTATAATAATTAGTAATAAATTGTAATAATTAGTAATAAATTGTAATAATTAATAATAAATTGTAATAATTAGTAATAAATTGTAATAATTAGTAATACATTGTAATAATTAGTAATAAATTGTAATAAATTGAAATAATTTGTAATAATTAGTAATAAATTGAAATAATTAGTAATAAATTGTAATAATTAGTAATAAATTGTAATAATTAGTAATAAATTGTAATAAATTGTAAAAATTGGTAATAAATTGTAATAATTAGTAATAAATTGTAATAATTAGTAATAAATTGTAATAATAACTAATAAATTGTAATAATTAGTAATAATTTGTAATAAATTGTGATAATTAGTAATAAATTGTAATAATTTGTAATAATTAGTAAAAATTGTAACAATTAGTAATAAATTGTAATAATTAGTAATAAATTGTACTAATTAGTAATAAATTGTAATAATTAGTAACAAATTGTAATAATTAGTAATAAATTGTAATAAATTGTAATAAATTGTAATAAATTGTAATAAATTGTAATAAATGGTAATATTTAGTAATAAATTGTAATAATTAGTAATAAATTGTAATAATTAGTAATAAATTATAATAATTAGTAATAAATTGTTATAATTAGAAATAAATTGTAATAACTAGTAATAAATTGTAATAATTAGTAATAATTAGAAATAAATTGTAATAATTAGTAATAAATTGTAATAATTGGTAATAATTAGTAATAAACTGTAATAATTAGTAATAAATTGAAATAATGAGTATTAAATTGTAATAAATAGTAATAAATAGTAATAAATTGTCATAATTAGTAATAAATTGTCATAATTAGTAATAAATTGCAATAAATTATAATAAATTGTAATAAATTGTAATAATTATTAATAAATTGTAATAATTAGTAACAAATTGTAATAATTAGGAATAATTAGGAATAATTAGTAATAATTAGTAATAATTAGTAATAATTAGTAATAATTAGTAGAAATTTGGAATAATTAGCAATAGTTAGTAATAATTTGTAATAGTTAGTAATAGTTAGTAATAATTAGTAATACTTAGTAATAATTTGTAATAATTAGTAATAATTAGTAATAATTAGTAATAATTTGTAATAATTAGTAATAATTAGTAATAATTAGTAATAATTAGTAATAACTAGTAATAAATTGTAATAAATTGTAATAAATAGTAATAAATTATAATAATTAGTAATAATTAGTAATAAATTGTAGGAATTCGTAATAAATTGTAATAATTAGTACTAAATTGTAATAATTAGTAATAAATTGTAATAATTAGTAATAATTAGTAATAAATTGAAATAATTAGTAACAAATTGTAATAATTGGTAATAAATTGTAATAAATTGTCATAATTAGTAGTAAATTGTCATAATTAGTAATAAATTGTCAAAATTTGTAATAAATTGTAATAAATTGTAATAATTAGTAATAAATTGTAATAATTAGTAATAATTTGTAATAATTAGTACTAAATTGTAATAAATTGTAATAATTAGTAATAATTAGTAATAAAACGTAATAAATTGTCATAATCAGTAATAAATTGTCATAATTAGTAATAAATTGTAATAAGTTGTAATAACTTGTAATAAATTGTAATAAATCGTAATTTACTGTAATAAATTGTAATAAATTGTAATAATTAGTAATAAATTGTAATAATTAGTAATAAATTGTAATAATTAGTAATAAATTGTAATATCAAGTAATAAATTGTAACAAATTGTCATAATTAGTAATAAATTATCACAATTAGTAATAAATTGAAAAAATTGTAATAAATTGTAATAATAAGTAATAAATTTTTACAGTTAGTAATAAATTGTAATAATTAGAAATAAATTGTAATAATTATTAATAAATTGTAGTAATTAGTAATAAATTGTAATAATTATTAATAAATTGTAATAAATTGTAATAAATAGTAATAAATTGTAATAATTAGTAATAAATTGTAATAAATTGTAATAATTAGTAATAAATTGTTATAATTAGTAATAAATTGTAATAATTAATATTAAATTGTAATAATTAGTAATAAATTGTCATAATTAGTAATAAATTGCAATAATTAGTAATAAATTGCAATAATTAGTAATAATTAGTAATAAATTGTAATAATTAGTAATTAATTGTAATAATTAGTAATAAATTGTAATAATTACGAATAAATGGTAATACTTAGTAATAAATTGTAGTAAATTGCAATAATTAGTAATAAATTGTAATAAATCTTAATAAATTGTAATTAATTGTAAAAAATTGTAAAAAATTGTAATAATTAGTAATAAATAATACTAATTAGCAATAAATTGAAATAATTATTAATAAATTGTAATAATTAGTAATAAATTTCAATAACTAGTAATAAATTGTAATAATTAGTAATAAATTGAAATAATTATTAATAATTAGTAATACATTGTTATAATTAGTAATAAATTGTAATAATTAGTAATAATTAGTAATAAATTGAAATAATTAGTAATAAATTTTCATAATTAGTAATAAATTGTAATAATTAGTAATAAATTGTAATAAATTGTCATAATTAGTAATAAATTGTCATAATTAGTAATAAATTGTCATAATTATTAATAAATTGTAATAAATTGTAATAAATTGTAATAAATTTTAATAATTAGTAATAAATTGTAATAATTAGTAATAAATTGTAATAATTAATAATAATTAGGAATAATTAGGAATAATGAGGAATAATTAGTAATAATTAGTAATAATTAGAAATAATTAGTAATAATTAGTAATAATTAGCAATAGTTAGTAATAATTAGTATTAATTAGTAATAATTATTAATAATTAGTAATAATTAGTAATAATTAGTAATAATTAGTAATAATAAGTAATAATTAGTAATAATTAGTAAACAATTGTAAAAAATTGTCATAAATTGTAATAATTAGTAATAAATTGTAATAATTAGTAATAAATTTTAATAAATTGTAATAAATTATAATAATTTAGAATAAATTGTAATAAATTTTAATAAATTGTAATAATTAGTAATAATTAGTTATAATTATTAATAATTAGTAATAAATTGTAATAAATTGAAAAAAATTGTAATAAATCGTAATAATTAGTAATAAATTGTAATAATAAGTATTAAATTGTCATAATTAGTAATAAATTGTAAAAATTAGAAATAAATTGTAATAAATAGAAACAATTAAGAATAATTAAGAGTAATTAGTAATAATTAGTTATAATTAGCAATAGTTGGTAATAATTAAGAATAATTAGTAATAATTAGTAATAATTAGATATAATTAGTAATAATTAGTAATAATTAGTAATAATTAGTAATAATTAGTAATAATTATAAATAATTAGAAATAATTAGGAATAATTAGTAATGATTAGAAATAATTATCAATAATTAGGAATAATTAGCAATAATTAGGAATAATTAGCAATAAATATGAATAATTATGAATAATTAGGAATAGTTAGTAATAATTAGGAATAATTAGTACTAATTAGAAATAGTTAGTAATAATTAGAAATATTTAGTAATAATTAGAAATAATTAATAATAATTATCAATAGATATTAATAATTAGCAATAGTTAGTAATAAATAGAAATAGTTAGTAATAAATAGTAATAGTTAGTAATAAATAGTAATAGTTAGTAATAAATAGTAATAGTTAGTAATAAATAGTAATAGTTAGTTAAGAACAGTTAAGAATAAATTTTAATAAATTTTAAGAACTTGGCACAATTTCCAGTGGATTGACGACACTCCTTTTGCTCGATGACTTTTCTCCTTTCAACTCTCACCGACTCAAAACATTATTAAAAATGCGTTGTTACATAGGCATATTCAATCTCGTATGCACGATATTGGATATGTATTCATAGTATCATGTTTTTTATAATGCTTTCAGGCGGTGATAGTTGGAAGAAGATGATTCCTCAACAAAAAGGGGCTCTTTTGTCCCACTTCTCATTTACTTGCATCTTTCTCACACTGAAATCACAATGAAGAATCTGGTCGGAGATACGCATATTCATTCTCTTGCATACGAGAATGAATATGCCTACCTCCGATGAGATTCTTCATTGTGATTTCAGTGTGAGAAAGATGCAAGTAAATTAGCCATCGGAAAAAAGAGTAGCCGTCAATCCACTGGAAATTGTGTCACCATTAATTAATGGTAATTATTAAGAATTAGTAGTAATTAGTTATATTTTTTTTCAGATAGTGTTTTTATAATTTCAAAATATTCAAAAATTGTGATGATTTTATATTTTTTAGAAAAATATAGAACAAGGAGGTAGACATCGGTCATTATTAGATGATCACGCTTGGATAAACCAGTACAGAAATCCAAATGGTTCTGGTTTAAATCCTATATATATTGAGGGTTTTGAAGATTTATTAGCATTTGCATCATCAAAACCAGAATATGTTTCAAAAGGCACAATTAAGTGTCCTTGTAAAAAATGTGCTCTGAGAACATTTGACACATTTGACAAGGTTGGGGGACATCTCTTGCTATTTTGTTTTCAACCAGATTATTTTTTTTGGTATCAACATGGTGAACGTAGTTCTAGAGAAGATACTAATAACTTGATTCCGTATCTATAATGGTTCTAAAATTTAGTACATGATGTTGTAGGTCCATATCTTCAACAAACTGAAACTCATGATGATATCGATTTAACTCCTGAGTTGGCACCATCGAAATTTTATGAGTTGTTCAGGTCTGCTGAGGATGCATTATATCCCAGTTGCAAGATAAGAAAATTGGAAGCAGTTAAAAAATTTATGGTTATTAAATCAGATAATGCAATGTCAAACAAATGTTTTGGTTAGATATTTTCTTTGGTTAAAACACTATTACCTGAAGGAAATGTGTTGCCAAAAAATTACTGTAAGAGCAAGAGGCTGGTTCGTAATCTGGGCCTTAGTTATTGGAAGATTCATGCATGTGAAAATGATTGCATTTTATATTCTGGTGAAAATGAGTCCTTGGATAGTTGTACCACATGTGGACAATCGAGGTGTAAATAAGCTCAACCAGGAAAGTCTAGATTGATTCCTGTAAAACAGTTGAGATATTTCCCCCTTACACTCAGGCTCCAACATTTATTTATTTCTCATAACAGAACATCAATCATATAATGGCACAAAACCAATATTTCAATTGGTAAAAGCTTGAATCATCCATCTAATGGTGATTCATGGAAATATTTTGATCGTTTGCATCCGTCTTTTTCTTTAGAAGCCCAAAACGTGCGATTGGGTCTTTCTACTGATGATTTCTGTCTGTTTGGTTCTTATAGTAGTCAGTATTTGTGTTTGCCTGTCTTTATAACTCCGTACAATCTACCTCCCTAGACGTTGATGAAGGATCCCTATATATTTTTGACCTTACTAATCACAAGACATCTGAAAAAGAATATTGATGTTTATTTGAAACCATTGATTGATGAGTTAAATGCATTATGGGGTAATGGTGTTAGTACATATGATGTTGCTGCGAAACAAAATTTCACATTAAAATCTACATTGATGTGGACGATTAGTGACATTCTGGCATATGTCATGTTATCTGGATGGAGTACATATGGTCTAAAATCATATCCTTACTCTATGAAAGACAAAAAATCTTTTATGCTCTTCAATGGAAAAAAACCTTGTTATTTTGACTATCATCACATATTTCTTCCATCCGATCATTATTTTCGAAGGAACAAATCTCATTTCAGAAAAGGTATAATTGAAAGGGATAAACCTCCAAAAATGATGTCAGGTATAGAGATAAAATATAATGTATTTTCCTTACCTTGCATCACATTTTGGCCAACAATAAACCAACAGAAAATTTATAGTATTGGGAAAGAACATAATTGGATAAAATGATGCATTTTTTGGGATCTCCCATATTGGTCTGATTTTTTGGTCCTCCACATGTTGGATGTCATGAATATTGAGAAGAACTGTTTCGATAATTTATTTCATACCGTTTTGGATACACTAGGTAAGACCAAAGATAATATAAATGTACGATTGGATCTTGCCCAAATTTTCAGGTGACCAGAACTTAACTATTTGAAAATGTCAGATCACAGAGGTTAATGAAGGAAAAAGAAGATTATACGCTATCCAAAGATATTTTCTTATTATTTTGTTAGTGGATTGTAGATTTGAGATTTCCAGATGGCTATGCTTCCAATTTGGGCAGATGTGTTAAGAATGGTTATATTACTGGATTAAAAATTCATGATTGTATTGTTATAATGGATAGAATTATACCAATTGGATTCAGAGGTTTGTTGAATTCTATGATTTGGGATTTGATAACAGACATATCATATTTTTTTTCGAGACATTTTTGCAGCGACAATAGACTACAATGTGCTAAGAAAACTGGAAGAAGATGTTGCTATAATTATATGTAAACTGGAAAAAATATTTCTGTCTGCTTTCTTTAACTCAATGGAACATATGATATTACATTTTCCAAATGAAGATAAATGTGGAGGTCCATTACAATTTCAATGGATGTACCCATTCGAGAGATGCATGCAGAAATTGAAGAAAAATGTATGTAACAAAGAATCAGTTGAAGGCTCAATTCTTGAAGCTTATTTGCAAGATGGAATTGCTTTTTTTTTTTCTGATCTCACTATTTTGAATATGAATATCCCTAAAAAATGCAAGGGACAGAACAAGGGAAATATTAATGATGAAATGTATAATCAATTATCAGTTTTTAATCAGCCATATCTTGGTTTCAGTGGAGTTCAAGAACGATGGATTTCAGTCGATGAACATCACAGAGCTCATACATATATTCTACTCAACTATGAAGAAATGACAGAATTTGTACTGTTATTGCTTCTATCACTTATTTTATAATTTCTGTTACAATATGTAAACTTATTTTATTTTTAGGTTATATGATAATCATATCAAGAAACAAATTGCACAAATTACAGCAGATGCTCTTGAATAATGTAGACAAAAAAAATTTCTCAATAGTTTTAAAAACTGGTAATATAAATTATTCATGGTTTAATATCATTTCAGTTTACTATTTATTATATTGATAATTGTTTTAAAAATTTTCAGGTGTCTCAACATGATAATAAAATTGATAAGAGGCTATGTATATTGAGTAACCCACCATCCAAAATTGTTAAATCTTATAATACATATGGGGTGAAAGGTTTTTGATTTCATACAAATGCATATGGGGAATAAAAAAACAATGAATAGTGGATGTTTTTTAGAGGATTGCATCATAGTGAAACTGAAGTTAACGTTCATGGAATTATAGATGAAATTATTGAGCTATGATATCTTGGAAAGAATTACAAAATGATGCTTAAATGTTGGTGGTTAGATACTGAGAGAGGATTTCGTGTTCATCCCACTCCTGGAATCGTCGATATTAAATATAAAATTCTTCTTGTAGTAAATGAGCCATTTTTACTAGCTCAACAGGCACATAAAATTTCTTACACAAAGTACTGTGCTACTTCAAGAGACCTTAGTGATTGGTGGAGCATAATAAAAATGAAATATTTGGAAAATCATTTTACTCAAACTGAACATGGTTATGTTGAAGTGGAAGGAATTGAAATTTTTCAAGAGACTACTCAAAATCAATATTTTTCGCAACGAAACATGAATATCAATGATGAAACCCCACAATTATGGGTCGATGGTGATGAAGATGTTAATTATGTTACAAATGAATTTGTAATGATAAGGGATGGTGAAAGTGAAACTTATATGTATATTGATGATGCTGAGGAGGAATATGAAGACATTGACATCGTCAGATATGAAGATGAACATTGACACAGTTAAATACTGTTTATGATCATAACTAAAATATATCTATATATGATAGTTATTTTCAACTATATGCTAACAATAATCATTTTCTGTTTTAGATGGATCCTGATCTATTTCACAAGTTGCAGGAGGATGATATACATTTGGATGAGGGGGATGTGGGACCATCTGACCCTCAGCCTACTGGTGGTTCAGGAGGTACATAGAGGGGGCGCGTTCTTGCGCGACTGATGATTCCTGACCCTATCCTCGAGCGACGTCCACATCTTGGCTTCGATCCATGCACACGAAGGTATGATAACCTGTATATTTTAGTTATATTTTTCATTAATTTATTTATATATATACTAATTGTTTGATTATTTATTATTTTTTCATAATATTGCGCATGTAGCTGTTGGACATGGGAGGTGGCTATGCGTGAGTGTTTGCGTCATTTTTTGCACAATTTGAGAAAGATGGCTATTAAGAAAGAAGGAGTGATAATTTTTGATGAGTCGTGTAGAGCCCACTGACTAGAGTACATTTCATCTCAGGTTTGGGATGGATTATGTGCACAGTGGTTGGGTGGTGGATTTCAGAGGAGGTCATCATTGGGTCGGAAGAACTGGGGGAGACAAGTGGTGATGCATTTAGCTGGTAGTTGTACATTCAGTACGCATAGAGAGCATCTAGTAAGTATATTTTTTTTAAAATTTATATTACGTTAAATATAAAAATTTTATTTTATATTTATATAGGTAGTCGAGCATCCTGATATTACGGAGTTTGATGTTTATCAGAGGATGTATAGTGATCCAGCCACTGGAGAGATTAGAGGTGATCGCCAGCGTCAGATTGTGGTTATTATTATTTTTTCAGTTTGAAAATTAACTGTATATAATATTTTCAAAAATTTAATTTCAAATTGGAATTGAAGGAGTCATATGAGGCTATGACCTCTCAGACACATGCTGAGGGTCAGGACAAGGTGATTGATCAGACTAGTGCACACCATTTCAATGAGGCGGCATGGATACAGACGACTCAGTATGGCTTTGAGAAGGGCTGTGTAGTTGGTATTGGCTATCATGTGACTCTTGGTACTTATTATGGTACTGCTGTGATGTCAGCATCCAGCTTGAGAGGAGATTGTGGAGAGGTATCATCTTCTGCCTCACAGTACCAGGAGCAGTTACAAGCTCAAAATGACATTATAGAGAGTTTGTAGAAGCAGTAAGAAGAGATGCGTCACCAACAGCAGCAACAAAAGCAGAAATATTAGGAGGAGATACGTCGATGGCAGCAGCAGAATTAGGAGCATATGGAGTACATGTGCCATCTGACTCGTAGTTTGGGGATGGATTTTCCTCCACCATCTCCTTCAGCTCCTCCACCTCCTCTAGAAGATGACCGCCCTAGTAATTTTTTTATGTTAAAAACATTTGAATTTAACCTTTTTTGTAATATGACCTCTTTACAGTTTCTATATTTTGTATTGGTGTGAATATTAGAAAAATTAATTTGTAATATTTTATGAATTTTTTGGGAATATTGAGAATTTTAATAATTTTAATAATTTTTATTTTTTTATTATTTTAATAATATTAATATTATTATTTCATTAATCATAATTTTATTAAATATTTTTTTAGTATTATATTTTTTAATGTTTTTTTATTTTACTAATAATAATAATAATAATAATAATAATATTTTATGATTTTTTAATATTATTTTGTCAATATTGAGAATATTAATATATTTTTATTTTAATTATTTTAAGAATATTCAAATTAATTTTTCAATAATCATAATTTTATGAATTTTATTTTTTTTAAATTTATTTATTATTAGCGTCGAGATCTGTTGCGACGGGTTTTCATCGCAAATAGTCTAAATAATTTTTTTTAAAAAGTATTTGCGACGGGATTGTGGACCCATCGCAAAAAGTATTTGTGATGGGCCCGTCATAAATAGTCTAAATAATTTTTTTTAAAAAGTATTTGCTACGGGATTATAGGCCTATCGCAAATACTTTTTACGGCGAGCCCGTTGAAATTTTTATATATATATAAAGTTTATATTCAGAGACTTATTTGTGACGGGGAAGTATCCCATTGCAAAAAATATTATTTGCAACGGGACCATCTCAAATAATATTTTTTGTGATGCCATTTTCCGCGATGGGCTATTTGCGACGGGACCCCGTCACAAAAAAATATTTGCGACTCGATCCCGTCCCAAATAGCCCGTCCCAAATACCTAGAATTCTAGTAGGGACATGACACTTATCATTCTCAAGAAGATGGAAAAATCAAGCACCAACAATTATCTTTGTCAAGAAACCTGTTCTTATTTTATCTTGAATTAACTGATTCTTTATTCAAAGGTTCCAACTATGGAAAACATAAGGCATCATGATATAATAATCTATTGAAATCTAAACATGTTCTTAGAATTAAAACCAGTTTCATCAAACTATTAGAAGAACAATTATCAATTAACTTTCATTTTTAATTATTATCAACAAAAATAATTAACATGCTTCACATTCATTATTAATTCCATTAATCACCTGGAATATTATTTTCAATTATACATGTGCATTGCATCGATTTTATTATCATCAAAATATAACAAACATAGGATTACAAACATGCCACGTCTATAAATTCATAATCTAATTAATCAATTTATTTCTGGATTTATTTTCATTACCATTTTCCATCAAGATCAATATGATATTCTATAGAATAAAAATACATTATAATAATCATAACATTGATAACACACTATTTAAAATATCAAGAAGAAAACCATTATCATGTTATCAAATATCAACCTGTGATCACAATACAATTATTTTTTAAACAAGTATAATAATTATTAGGTTAATTCCATTGCCAAACAATGGGATAAACAAAGAAAACTTTAAGATTTCAAATAAATAAATAGGAGAATCAACGAATCCAATGACTTAAGGGCTTCAACATTCCTCACACTAGAACATACCAACATCTTAAATCCTGATCACCTCTCTAATGAGGAACTGCGATATCCAAGAAATTTAATTCCATGGATACACCATA
Organism: Viscum album; assembly: GCA_963277665.1. Taxonomy (NCBI): domain Eukaryota; kingdom Viridiplantae; phylum Streptophyta; class Magnoliopsida; order Santalales; family Viscaceae; genus Viscum; species Viscum album. Next base: position 273,680,617 of record OY728126.1, on the reverse strand, counting down.
AAATGAAAAAAATCATAAGAACAGTGGAGATCAAATGCCAAAGAATGGAAATAAGAGATGATAGGAAACAAGATAAAGTGGAAAGAAAACCATATAGAGAAGTGGTAGAACTAAACTTGAATCACCTTGGATAAAACATGAGAAGCTAAGAATCAATCATTTTTAAATGGATTCAAAATTACTGAAGATGGAAATATCACATGAATTTATTCACAAAAAATAGGGGCGTTTTGAAGATGGAATAACTGCTGGAAGACACTTGAACCTATAGAAGTAGGGTCCCATGACTTTAAGGGAATGGATTTAGAACCTCTATCCTAGAGGGAAATAAATAAGGAAGTAATAAAGGAAGGATCTTTATTTTTGAGTGAATACATACAAGGTGATTGAAATTTTAGATTGAAAAATATTTAATTAACCATCTATTGAAAATCTCATTAAACTCAATGTGGAAAGACATGTTTATAGCCTTGGTTATCTAGTAAAATAAAGGATATAATTTTCATTGATGAGTCATCCTTTTAATTCTACTGATTTATGTCTCCGAAAAATTCACATGCCCATTTTTACTTAACTGGAAGAAGAATCCACATGGATGATTCCACATAGCCAAAATATCCACATAGACAAAAGCTCCCTATAACCGTTTTTCACATAGCTGACTTATCCGAAAAACCAACTCACCCACTTAGCTGATTCACACAGCATATTTTTTCCTGCAACTGATTCAGATAGCCAATATAGCCACATAGGCGACTCAAATATTTGATCAACCACATAGCCGATTCACATAGCTGTTCTACCACATTACCAATTCACATAGCCGATCAACCACGTAGCTGATTCAAGTAGATGATCTATCCATGTATCCAATTTATATAACCAATCCATCCATGTAGCTAGTTCACATAGCAGATTATCCAGTAGTTGATCCAACCACTTAGTTGATTCAACTGGTTGTGAGAAGAAACAACTAACCATGACAACCAACCCACGACACAAAAAATAGATGATTGTTATTACCAACCAAACCACCAACCAACCTAACGAATGAAAAAACAGATGACTCCATGATGTAAAATTAGAATAACCAAAGGAAAATACTATTAACACCCTATAACCACAAAACTAGAAATGTAACATGTTGGGAAGGTATGATTCATTATATTAGATACCACTAAAATTATTATCATCCTTGAGAATCAAAATAAAAACTAGATTTAAAATAAGGGGTTGTCCAAACAACCACCCAGTGAGATACATATCATGGTACTTTCCATCACAAGAGCTCAACCACCTCATCATAGGGACACTTCAAAACTGTGAAACAATAAGAAATATATCCTTAAAACTCTCTCAAGGGAGATACCTCTCAGAAGAGAGTAAAGACACAACAAGAAACAATAGGAAACCATATCATAAACCCAAAAGGGTTAAACATCCAAAAAATGAACAATGTTACAAGAGAATATTTAAACATCAAGCATATTGGTGGTACTAAGTGTATGTATTCATCTCAGTTTCTTAGGTACTATCCTCTACTCCACTATGCTGCCAAATGACATGAACCAATGGAATAACATGAAAATAAAAAAACATATCATGGTGGTCCTAGATCTCCAAAGGCCCCTCCTCAATTGTCGCATCATCATAAACATCGATCTCTCCCCAATCGAGGACATGAGAGTACCTTGAATGGACCAATAAACTAGGGAAAAATATTACTCTCATAACCAAAACTTCATTGATCTTGATAAGGAGTCACCTTTAAGAACACATAGTCTTTAATTTTGAATTCTATAATTCACCCCCTATGATTTTAATAGGAATTCTAAAGATCTCGTGTTGCCTTAATCCTCTCAAAAATTACCTAAACTATCTCTGTTGTATTCTATACTAATTCTAGCATGATATTGATTGAATATCTATCCTTATTATAACATAATTGAGAATATAAATGTCATTTGTACAATGCTTCAAACTGAACTATACCAATGGTGGGGTGAAAACAATTATTGTTAACAAAATTGACCAATGTATGGAGCCTCATACACAAACCTCCAAAATATAGGACACAAGAGCACAACATGTATTCAAGAGTATATACGGTCTACTCTATCTGACTGTCTATATATAGATGAAAAGACGTGAAAAGGAGTAACTGAGAGCCAAAAAAATGTAGGATACCTCTCCAAACCTGAGAGGTAAAATGAGGATCTTGATCAGAGATGGTCATCCATGAGACTTTGTGGAGTCACAACACCTCCTCTAGATACTAACTTGAAAAAACCTACACTGATCTCAAATCCCACATCACTATAAAGTGTGATGATTAATTAAAAAGACCCACTATCACTAAAATAATACCATAGCCTCCTTAAGATCGAGGTAAACCTGAAATGATGTCTATAAATATTTCCTCCCTATTACAATGGTTAAAATCTAACATATGGAGAAAACCATCGAGAACACAGTTCTCGAACTTCAACTTCTAGTAGAATAAATATCGAGAATCAAACTCCACAACTACACACTTCATCGCAGGCCATCACAATTGAAATCTTAAGGAATAATGCATCTTTATCATGTAGGGATGTACCACCAAAGGTGAGCTATGAAACACATGAAGAACCATATCATGCATATTCAAAGGGATGAGAATTCTTTTTTGAAATACTACCTGGTGTTTTTATTCCTCATACCAACCATCATAGGAATCACTAAAAACAACTCGTTCTCTCCAGACCTCCACCTCAAAATCCCCCATCGGGGAATCCTCCACCTACTAAACCAAATAAAAATTCACTATCATCTATAAAATACACCTTCTGCCTCCAACCAATACCATATCTAGATTCATCACTAATATTTCTTCCTTCACTCTCCATGAATCCTCATATTGATTCACAACATCACTATATGACTTCCTACTCAACACATTAGCTACAAAATTTCCCTTTTATAGTGTATATGAAATATTGAAGTCATAATTCTAAAAGAATTCCATCCATAAAAAATGTTTCTAGTTCAAGTAACATAGTGATAAGACATTTCTTAGGCTCTTATGATTGGAAAAAACTGAAAAATTATTTCCAATTAGGTAATATACCACAACATCAAAGAAAAAAAATAGCTGCAAACTAAAGATCATGGGTGGTATAGTTACACTCATGGGGATGTAACTAATGAGACCTATATATAACAACAAATCTCTACTATATCCAATAATATCCTAATCTAGGACATAAATCATCTCTGAAAACCTTAAACAAAACTCCTTATACAAAAAAACAATATAATGGAGCACTAAAAAACTTCTCCTTTTGTTACTCAAAAGCTTCTTGACACTAGTTTTTCCACAAAAATGCCTGGTCCTTTTTGGGAAAGACTTTAATAGGAGTTAAAACCTAAGAGAAATTGGCTAAAAAAATCTAATAATAGAGTTCTAGACCAAGGATACTCCACACCTCTACCACTATATTGGGTGTCGTCCAAGAAACAACCACCTCTATCTTTAAAGGATCCCCAACTACTCCTTTATTGGACCTGCCATGTCCCAACAAATGGAATTAAAAATCCTATAAATTACACTTAGAAAACATCACATGTATCTTATCTTCATGAAGAACTTCCAAAATGGTAGGCATGTACTCTGCATTATCCTCATTAAATGCAGAGTACATAATGATTTCATCGATGGAAAAGAACAAAAACTTATCCAGGAACTCTCTGAAGAACATGCTCATCAACCCCATAAACATTGCTCGATCATTCAATGCACCGAACGATATAACAATGAACTCATAATTCCCATGAAGACAATGGAAATCAGTTTTCTAAATATCCTCATCCTTCACCCACATATAATGATATCTTGAACTCAGATCAATCTTCAAGAACCAACTTCAACCCTTAAGATGATTGAATAAATCATCAATCCATGGGAGCGAATAACGGTTCTTCTTCATCAACTATTTCAAGAGATGATAATCAATACAAATCCACAAACTACCATCAACATTATTAAAGAATAAAGCAAGTGAACCACAAGGTGACACACTCATCCGAAAAAACCTTACTACAACAGATCATCAATAATTACTCACATATCTCTCAAATCATAAGGCATTATTCTATATGGATACATCGATATAGGAGACATTCCTAGATGTAGCTTGATCACAAACTTAATCTATCATAGTGGGGTTGATGCTACAACTTCCTCTAGAAATACAACGGGTTATTCTTCCACAAAAATGGGAAACACTAAACTCTTAATTTCTGATGAAATTATCATCAACTCATCCAATAAGTAAGACAAGTAAAGAGCACGACTCATACTGATATGAGGGACTTGTTCACTAAACAAACAATGTTTTATCTCAATCAACATCATACAATGCAGCCTACCTCTTGAAGAAATCCATGATAGCCTAAAGCAAATATATCCAATCCATGCAAAGGATGATATTGTATGGATGTATCCATAAATATATAAAATATCCAAAATAGTGGTGCTACTACAACAATAGTTCAAAGTATCTAAATAATTCATACAATTCAACTAGACCTCTAACTAGAATAGTCAATCCTAAGGGCACTAAGAACCTCACTACCTTAAGTCCTAAAGTAAGTATGAGGTTTGGTTATATAAAAGAGTGTACCTATCTCAAATTAAACAAATCATACACATATGTATAAAATACGAAAAGGAAACCCTGAATGATGTCTAGATCTCCCAAAATTAGAAGCACTAGAGCATGAAGCTGACCACAACCTACTCCATAACCTCTCTGACCTAGATAAAAACCACCTCTATTGATGAAATTTTCTCTCTAAGGATGAGATATGTCTCAAGGATGTATTATGACTCCTCTATATCATATCTACTAATACCAAAATGTAATACCCTGCTGTTGTTGCCTTGGTTGAAACTATATTAAGAGAGGATCCTGAAGTGGAACACCTAATGCTCATTAACTTCTCAAAAAGGTCTGGCACTCTCATCGCTAATGACCTCGTTCTACCGAAGGGGAAAATACCTGTGATCCCTTGAAATAGGACTGAGGCCTTCCACCTAATTTTAAAAGAGATGATTAGGGTTGTGACTTTCCCCTGGATGACTGAAATCCCTTATGTCCAGGAAACTGGGAACCCCAGACCATAGATCTACTTCATGAGTAATCCTAAAAACTCCCCTCTCATGACAATCTGTTTTGGGCCACTATCCTATAAATAACCTCTTCTCTCACCATCACCTCATGATACATATTCAACATAAATGGGATGACCTAGTACTAGATATCTGGATGTAAAGTATACTTGAAATTTCTTCACCTTGGCCTCCTCATTGGGAAATAATTTTGAAGCATATTATAGAATGGTCCTGAAATGGATACCAAAATATCACACTTTGGGAATCCCCTATCGAAGGTTAAGAAGCACCTAGAGAATAGTTTCCTTCATGATCAAATAAAATAACTCTTCTTAGAACTTTTCTTATAAGTTCTCCCCCAAGATTACCGAATCCTCATGATCCCCAAAGAACAAGAAGCACCACTACCTCACTGATCTACACAACATCATCATAGCCAATGAAACCCAGTGCTCCTTCTAAGCATAGATCAAACTAAAAACTATCATAAACTCCCCCAACCACTATTCTATAATCAAATATGAAATAAATACCCCATACCTTTATAAACTCTAGCTATGAAACTCTCAAGGTTTCCTCCTCTAAGTGTCGTTATCATTGACCACCTCTCTATAATGATCTGCTGGCACATCCTACGGAATATCTTCAGCGTGAACCTGACAAGGATGTTAACCAAGATCCATTACTATAAAAGAAAAAAAGTTAGAGATCCTAAACCTGGAATAGTGAATATTTAACATTAATTCATTAATTATTTTTTATGTTATTATGGTTTTAACCTATAACATGGTCTACCCATTTCAAACATAGAAAAAAAATAAGAATGATGCATGATCCTTACCTAAATCTCTACCCTACTACCAGTATCACTTAAATTAGAAGGATTAGTAAAACTAAAGGCTCATAAATCAGATCACAGGGGGGACGAAATACCTATGGGTGATCCTATCTCTTGTGTTTACATTTCTTACTAAACATAGTTGAAACTATTTCCCTAACTACCCATGGAACATAACCTATGCCTAACTCTAAACTCCATCCTATCCCCCAAACATATACCTCTAATATCACTCTATTATGACTCATCCCTCTAAAGAGTACCCCTATTGGGATGGTAATGAGGGAATGTAGATGGTGATATCCCAAGTCCCACCTTCAGTAGGTCCCAAGTTGGTAACTAGCATCGAGGCTATTATAAACATACATATGTTAGACATTATGGTCTAGAAAAACATATAGAAGATAGAGATAAGATAAATACACCAATAAACACCTTCTCATACACATATATAAAGAAATCCCATGTTATAACATGAAATATCATATGGTAATAAAATTAATGAAAATAACTATAAGTACTAAAGGTATAGACAATAGTGACCATGAATCACAAACATCTTCTAAAAAACTGTAAGAATGTAATATCCATCCCAATCTAAAACCTACACCTTCTAGCCTAAAAATAGTATATATACACATAGGCTGCGCATATTAGTAATTAGTAGGATCCTCCCTATATCCTCTCATAAAAAAGATAAAGAAATCATTATAAATCATAGTGAATAATATTAAAACTAACTCATCACCTAAATAGGTATATGATGTTCCTAGTCCCACCATGGATAACTCTCACCAAGTAACTCATACAAGAGAGCGTATAATATAATAATGAAACATCAAGGGTAGACACCTCCTACTTTCCCAATGGTTTTCCACTATAGCCCAACATTGCACGTCTTAAGAAATCTCTCTCCAAAATAAGCTATCTCAAAGAAACATGGGAAAGGAATCACAACATGGAACTCATGCATCACAACATCCAATATCACAGATCCATATATCGTAACCAAGTAGTTTCAAGGAGCCATCACATCCTGTATGAAATGTATCATATATCATGTATTATACCTCAATCCATTGTAGACCATACACTAAGTAAGGTACTAATATCAATCACAACTTGTACAATTCATACCTATAATATTCCTTTGGATACTATATCTTGGAATAAATGTGTGGGAAATAACTACAAGGCATCATATACCTCCACAAACATATATGGGAAAACTAATTATCATGAATACCATCAAAAAAAAAACTTCCAAGAGAAGAGAGTGGGGTTAGAGGGGGTAGTTATCCATCCATCCTCCCACCCAGATGTTGAGGAAAACACCCTCCTATATTCCAAAAGGTGTCCGTCTCCTTAAATGACATGGTTGGTGTAGCATATGTAATAATTTAATATATATAATGTAATATATCTTGTAACCACATTGTGGGATTACCTTATTTCTAAGATAAACTACAGCTATCATCTTTTTGAAAACTAACTTCCATTTCTAAGGACTAGATATCCTATAATAACATAAGAATCTAAATATTTTCATTAATTAATTATTTTATTTTTATCATTTACTTTCATTAATTAAATTATTATCCATTAAATTAACCATTAAAATTATTTAAGTTATATTCAGTAACATATAGTGTGAAGTACATGCCCTCAAGGCATAACCCAAACCGAGTCCATGATTACTCAAGAATAAAATCTTTTAGGAAATTTTGATTCATTCAACACCAACCCCATTGGTTTAGAATTATTCTTCATTATCAACATCATTCCATAAACAATGTACTATAGGAAAACCATCATAAGCTACCCCCAATAGGAAACATGTAACCAAGTACATTCATCTGGATCAAGTAGTGGAGAAAGGAATGGAGATAAAATTGGAAATAAAACCATCGACTATTAAATAAAAAATTTCAAGTGAGAATCTAGATTTATCACATCAATGGGTAATCTTATCATCAACCCATTCCACCATCTTTGGTGCCATCCCCGACACACACATTCATATCCCGATTCATCTCGCCATCACATTCATTAAATAAGGCCACAACATTTGTGCCTCCCCACCCACATCACATCAGTCATCCCAGCATAAACCATCCCAGGAAAAAATAAAATTTCATAGAAAATATCACATCTCGATGAAATAAAAAAAGTATAAAGAAACAGAAAATCATATTCAATAGAGAAATCCAAGTCCTAAAACAAGGAATCTACCCTTCACACATAAACGTGCTCTCACAACTCCAAACACAAGACACTCAACCTTCTCAAGTTGACAGGTAACTATATACCTAATAATTATCTTTATCAAGACACCAGTTTTTATTCTATCTTTAATTAAATAAATCAATATTAATAGGTTTCAACTATGAGAAATCTATGGAACCAAGATATAATAAGATATGAAAATCTAAACACACTCTTAGAATTAAAACAAGTTTCATCAAACTATGAGAAGAACATTTCTCAACTAACATTGTATTTTAATTATTACCCATAATAAGAATTAATATGATTTACATTCTTTATCAATTCCATTAATCACACGAAATATCATTTTCAACTATACATTCACATTATATCAATTTTATTATCATCAAATTATAATAAACACCATATTAAAAACATTCATGATATTCCATAACTCCTACATTATCTAGTACCTTGAATGGACCAATAAACTAGGGATAAATATTACTCCCATAACCAAAACTTCATTGATCTTGATAAGGAGTCACCTTTAAGAACACATAGTCTTTAATTTTGAATTCTATAATTCACCCCCTATGATTTTAATAGGAATTCTAAAGATCTCGTGTTGCCTTAATCCTCTAAAAAAATACCTAAACTATCTCTGTTGTATTCTATACTAGTTCTAGCATGATATTGATTGAATATCTATCCTTATTATAACATAATTGAGAATATAAATGTCATTTGTACAATGCTTCAAACTGAACTATACCAATGGTGGGGTGAAAACAATTATTGTTAGCGAAATTGACCAATGTATGGAGCCTCATACACAAACCTCCAAAATATAGGACACAAGAGCACAAAATGTATTCAAGAGTATATATGGTCTACTCTATCTGACTGTCTATATATAGATGAAAAGACGTGAAATGGAGTAACTGAGAGCCAAAAAAATGTAGGATACCTCTCCAAACCTGAGAGGTAAAATGAGGATCTTGATCAGAGATGGTCATCCATGAGACTTTGTGGAGTCACAACACCTCCTCTAGATACTAACTGGAAAAAACCTACACTGATCTCAAATCCCACATCACTATAAAGTGGGATGATTAATTAAAAAGACCCACTATCACTAAAATAATACCATAGCCTCCTTAAGATCGAGGTAAACCTGAAATGATGTCTATACATATTTCCTCCCTATTACAATGGTTAAAATCTAACATATGGAGAAAACCATCGAGAACACAGTTCTCGAACTTCAACTTCTAGTAGAATAAATATCGAGAAAGAAACTCCACAACTACACACTTCATCGCAGGCCATCACAATTGAACTCTTAAGGCATAGTGCATCTTTATCATTAGGGATGTACCACCAAAGGTGAGCTATGAAACACATGAAGAACCATATCATGCATATTCAAAGGGATGAGAATTCGTTTTTGAAATACTACCTGGTGTTTTTATTCCTCATACCAACCATAATAGGAATCACTAAAAACAACTCGTTCTCTCCAGACCTCCACCTCAAAATCCCCCATCGGGGAATCCTCCACCTACAAAACCAAATAAAAATTCACTATCATCTATAAAATACACCTTCTACCTCCAACCAATACCATATCTAGATTCATCACTAATATTTCTTCCTTAACTCTCCATCAATCCTCATATTGATTCACAACATCACTATATGACTTCCTACTCAACACATTAGCTACAAAATTTCCCTTTTATAGTGTATATGAAATATTGAAGTCATAATTCTAAAAGAATTCCATCCATAAAAAATGTTTCTAGTTCAAGTAACATAGTGAGAAGACATTTCTTAGGCTCTTATGATTGGAAAAAACTGAAAAATTATTTCCAATTAGGTAATATACCACAACATCAAAGAAAAAAATAGCTGCAAACTAAAGATCATGGGTGGTATAGTTACACTCATGGGGATGTAACTAATGAGACCTATATTTAACAACAAATCTCTAATATATCCAATCATATCCTAATCTAGGACATAAATCATCTCTGAAAACCTTAAACAAAACTCCTTATACAAAAAAACAATAGAATGGAGCACTAAAAAACTTCTCCTTTTTTTACTCAAAAGCTTCTTGACACTAGTTTTTCCACAAAAATGCCTGGTCCTTTTTGGGAAAGACTTAAATAGGAGTTAAAACCTAATAGAAATTGGCTAAAAAAATCTAATAATAGAGTGCTAGACCAAGGATACTCCACACCTCTACCACTATATTGGGTTTCGTCCAAGAAACAACCACCTCTATCTTTAAAGGATTCCCAACTACTCCTTTATTGGACTTGCCATGTCCCAACAAATGGAATTAAAAATCCTATAAATTACAATTAGAAAACATCACATGTATCTTCTCTTCATGAAGAACTTCCAAAATGGTAGGCATGTACTCTGCATTATCCTCATCAAATGCAGAGTACATAATTATTTCATCGATGGAAAAGAACAAAAACTTATCCAGGAACTCTCTGAACAACATGCTCATCAATCCCATAAACATTGCTCGATCATTCAATGCACCGAACGATATAACAACTAACTCATAATTCCCATGAAGAAAATGGAAATCAGTTTTCTAAATATCCTCATCCTTCACCCACATATAATGATATCTTGAACTCAGATCAATCTTCAAGAACCAACTTCAACCCTTAAGATGATTGAATAAATCATCAATCCATGGAAGCGAATAACGGTTCTTCATCATCAACTAGTTCAAGAGATGATAATCAATACAAATCCACAAACTACCATCAACATTATTAAAAAATAAAGCTAATGAACCACAAGGTGACACACTCATCCGAAAAAACCTTACTAATCTATCATAGTGGGGTTGATGCTACAACTTCTTCTAGAAATACAACGGGGTATTCTTCCACAAAAATGGGAAACACTAAATTCTTAATTTCTGATGAAATTATCATCAACTCATCCAATAAGTAAGAAAAGGAAAGAACACGACTCATACTAATATGAGGGACTTGTTCACTAAACAAACAATGTTTTATCTCAATCAACATCATACAATGCAGCCTACCTCTTGAAGAAATCCATGATAGCCTAAAGAAAATATATCCAATCCATGCAAAGGATGATATTGTATGGATGTATCCATAAATATATAAAATATCCAAAATAGTGGTGCTACTACAACAATATTTCAAAGTCTCTAAATAATTCATACAATTCAACTAGACCTCTAACTAGAATAGTCAATCCTAAGGGCACTAAGAACCACACTACCTTAAGTCCTAAAGTAAGTATGAGGTTTGGTTATATAAAAGAGTGTACCTATCTCAAATTAAACAAATCATACACATATGTATAAAATACGAAAAGGAAACCCTGAATGATGTCTAGATCTCCCAAAATTAGAAGCACTAGAGCATGAAGCTGACCACAACCTACTCCATAATCTCTCTGACCTAGATAAAAACCACCTCTATTGATGAAATTTTCTCTCTAAGGATGAGATATGTCTCAGGGATGTATTATGACTCCTCTATCTCATATCTACTAATACCAAAATGTAATACCCTGCTGTTGTTTCCTTGGTTGAAACTATATTAAGAGAGGATCCTGAAGTGGAACACCTAATGCTCATTAACTTCTCAAAAAGGTCTGGCACTCTCATCGCTGATGACCTCGTTCTACCGAAGGGGAAAATACCTGTGATCCCTTGAAATAGGACTGAGGCCTTCCACCTAAGTATAAAAGGGATGATTAGGGTTGTGACTTTCCCCTGGATGACTGAAAACCCTTATGTCTAGGAAACTGGGAACCCCAGACCATAGATCTACTTCATGAGTAATCCTAAAAACTCCCCTCTCATGACAATTTGTTTTGGGCTACGATCCTATAAATAACCTCTTCTCTCACCATCACCTCATGATACATATTCAACATAAATGGGATGACCTAGTACTAGATATCTGGATGTAAAGTATCCTTGAAATTTCTTCACCTTGGCCTCCTCATTGGGAAATAATTTTGAAGCATATTATAGAATGGTCCTGAAATGGATCCCAAAATATCACACTTTGGGAATCCCCTATCGAAGGGTAAGAAGCACCTGGAGAATATTTTCCTTCATGATCAAATAAAATAACTCTTCTTAGAACTTTTCTTATAAGTTCTCCCCCAAGATTACCGACTCCTCATGATCCCCAAAGAACAAGAAGCACCACTACCTCACTGATCTACACAACATCGTCATAGCCAATGAAACCCAGTGCTCCTTCTAAGCATAGATCAAACTAAAAACTATCATAAACTCCCCCAACCACTATTCTATAATCAAATATGAAATAAATACCCCATACTTTTATAAACTCTAACTATGAAACTCTCAAGGTTTCCTCCTCTAAATGTCGTTATCATTGACCACCTCTCTATAATGATCTGCTGGCACATCCTACAGAATATCTTCAGCGTGAACCTGACAAGGATGTTAACCAAGATCCATTACTATAAAAGAAAAAAAGTTAGAGATCCTAAACCCGGAACACTGAATATTTAACATTAATTCATTAATTATTTTTTATGTTATTATGGTTTTAACCTATAACATGGTCTACCCATTTCAAACATAGAAAAAAATAAGAATGATGCCTTATCGTTACCTAAATCTCTACCCTACTACCAGTATCACTTAAATTAGAAGGATTAGTAAAACTAAAGGTTCATAAATCAGATCACAGGGGGGACGAAATACCTATGGGTGATCCTATCTCTTGTGTTTACATTTCTTACTAAACATAGTTGAAACTATTTCCCTAACAACCCATGGAACATAACCTATGCCTAACTCTAAACTCCATCCTATCCCCCAAACATATACCTCTAATATCACTCTATTATGACTCATCCCTCTAAAGAGTACCCCTATTGGGATGGTAATGAGGGAATGCAAATGGTGATATCCCAAGTCCCACCTTCAGTAGGTCCCAAGCTGGAAACTAGCATCGAGGCTATTATAAACATACATATGTTAGACATTATGGTCTAGAAAAACTTATAGAAGATATAGATAAGATAAATACACCAATAAACAGCTTCTCATACACATATATAAAGAAATCCCATGTTATAACATGAAATATCATATGGTAATAAAATTAATGAAAATAACTATAAGTACTAAAGGTATAGACAATAGTGACCATGAATCACAAACATCTTCTAAAAAACTGTAAGGATGTAATATCCATCCCAATCTAAAACCTACACCTTCTAGCCTAAAAATAGTATATATACACATAGGCTGCGCATATTAGTAATTAGTAGGATCCTCCCTAGATCCTCTCATACAAAAGATAAAGAAATCATTATAAATCATAGTGAATAATATTGAAACTAACTCATCACCTAAATAGGTATATGATGTTCCTAGTCCTACCATGGATAACTCTCACCAAGTAACTCATACAAGAGAGCGTATAATATAATAATGAAACATCAAGGGTAGACACCTCCTACTTTCCCAATGGTTTTCCACTATAGCCCAACATTGCACGTCTTAAGACATCTCTCTCCAAAATAAGCTATCTCAAAGAAACATGGGAAAGGAATCACAACATGGAACTCATGCATCACAACATCCAATATCACAGATCCATATATCGTAACCAAGTAGTTTCAAGGAGCCATCACATCCTGTATGAAATGTATCATATATCATGTATTATACCTCAAGCCATTGTAGACCATACACTATGTAAGGTACTAATATCAATCACAACCTGTACAATTCATACCTATAATATTCCTTTGGATACTATATCTAGGAATAAATGTGTGGGAAATAACTACAAGGCATCATATACCTCCACAAACATATATGGGAAAACTAATTATCATGAATACCATCAAAAAAACTTCCAAGAGAAGAGAGTGGGGTTAGAGGGGGTAGTTATCCATCCATCCTCCCACCCAGATGTGGAGGAAAACACCCTCCTATATTCCAAAAGGTGTCAGTCTCCCTAAATGACATGGTTGGTGTAGCATATGTAATAATTTAATATATATAATGTAATATATCTTGTAACCACATTGTGGGATTACCTTATTTCTAAGATCAACTACAGCTATCATCTTTCTGAAAACTAACTTCCATTTCTAAGGACTAGATATCCTATAATAACATTAGAATCTAAATATTTTCATTAATTAATTATTTTATTTTTATCATTTACTTTCATTAATTAAATTATTATCCATTAAATTAACCATTAAAATTATTTAAGTTATATTCAGTAACATATAGTGTGAAGTACATTCCCTCAAGGCATAACCCAAACCGAGTCCATAATTACTCAAGATTAAAATCTTTTAGGAAATTTTGATTCATTCAACACCAACCCCATTGGTTTAGAATTATTCTTCATTATCAACATCATTCCATAAACAATGTACTATAGGAAATCCATCATAAGCTACCCCCAATAGGAAACATGTAACCAAGTACATTCATCTGGATCAAGTAGTGGAGAAAGGAATGGAGATAAAATTGGAAATAAAACCATTGACTATTAAATAAAAAATTTCAAGTGAGAATCTAGATTTATCACATCAATGGGTAATCTTATCATCAACCCATTCCACCATCTTTGGTGCTATCCCCGACACACACATTCATATCCCGATTCATCTCGCCATCACATTCATTAAATAAGGCCACAACATTTGTGCCTCCCCACCCACATCACATCAGTCATCCCAGTATCAACCATCCCAGGAAAAAATAAAATTTCATAGAAAATCTCACATCTCGATGAAATAAAAAAAGTAGAAAGAAACAGACAATCATATTCAATTGAGAAATCCAAGTCCTAAAACAAGGAATCTACCCTTCACACATAAACGTGCTCTCACAACTCCAAACACAAGACACTCAACCTTCTCAAGTTGACAGGTAACTATAGACCTAATAATTATCTTTATCAAGACACCAGTTTTTATTCTATCTTTAATTAAATAAATCAATATTAATAGGTTTCAACTATGAGAAATCTATGAAACCAAGCTATAATAAGATATGAAAAGCTAAACACACTCTTAGAATTAAAACAAGTTTCATCAAACTATGAGAAGAACATTTCTCAACTAACATTGTATTTTAATTATTACCCATAATAACAATTAATATGATTTACATTCTTTATCAACTCCATTAATCACATGAAATATCATTTTCAACAATACATTCACATTATATCAATTTTATTACCATCAAATTATAATAAAAACCATATTAAAAACATTCCCCTTCTTTAAATTATTAAGACAATTAATCATTTTATTTATAGATTTACATTATTTACCATTTTCCATCAAGATCAACATGATAATGCATATCATAACAATA
Organism: Viscum album; assembly: GCA_963277665.1. Classification (NCBI taxonomy): domain Eukaryota; kingdom Viridiplantae; phylum Streptophyta; class Magnoliopsida; order Santalales; family Viscaceae; genus Viscum; species Viscum album. Next base: position 273,665,005 of record OY728126.1, on the reverse strand, counting down.
CATGCTAATAAGTATAACATATATACCACACTATCTATCAAATAAAGAGGAAAACCATTATCATAGTATCAAACATCAACCCACAATCATAATCCAATTCATTATTAATCCTATCCAATAATTATTAGGTTAATTATATTTCCATATAGTAGGATAAACCATTCCAACTTTACAATTTCATGTAAATAAAAAGGAGAATCAATGAATCCCTGACTTCAAGGGAATCGATGTTCTTTGCACGAGACTGGACCAATGTCATAAATCCTGATCACCTCTCCCATGAGAAACTATGATATTCAAGAAACTTCATTCCATAAAACACCATCCAATAAAAAAACATTCCATAAGAATATTGGTGATCAAACTCTAAAGCATGTAAAGATGATACCAGAGGGAAAAAGATCAAACATAGAGAAAATTCTGGATAGAAGAGGTATAACTCTCCTTGGATAACCTTGGATCGAATAAGGGAAACAAAGAATTGATACCCATTGAAGGGATTCCAAAACATCTAAAGAGGGAAGCTTCATTTGATTCATTGAACCAAAAATAGGGGCACTTACAATATGGAATCGATGTTGGTAGAAACTCGAACCAATGACTTAAGGGTTTCATGGATCCAGGGTAAGAGATTCAGAACCTCTAGCCTCAAGGGAAAGAAATAAGGATGGAATAAATGATGTATCCTTATTTTTTATTCAATAAATATGGGATGATTGGAATTTCATATCACAAAATATTTAATTAACCAAAAATTAAGAATCTCATTAAACTCTATATAGAAAGACGCGTTTACAGCATCAATCATCTTCTAAAATAAAGAATATAACTATATTTGATTAACAGACCTTTTAATTCCCTTGATTCATGCTTATAAAAGAACTGAATGTCCATTTTTATACAATTGTTGGTAAAATCCATGTAGATGATTCCACATAGCTAAAATACCCACATAACCATGTAACTGTTTAACATGGTAGACTTAGCCACATATTTTATTCATCCATTTATCCAATCCATGTAGCTAATTCATTCATTTTTCTGATTCACAAATCCAATATGACCATGTAACCAATTCATGTAGCCAATTCACATAGTTGATCAACCACATAGATGATTTACATTGCTGGTCATCCACATAGTCAATTCACAAAGATGATATAGACACATAGTTGATTCACATAGCTGATCCAACCACATAGCCGATTCACATAGCTAATCATTCATGTAGCTGATCCGAACACATATCCGATTCGACTGGACGTGAGAAAAAAGGAAAAACCATGGAAACCTACTTAATGAACAACCACCTTACCAAATTAATAAACAAATTACTGTTCCCACCGACTGCACAACTAACCAACCCATCACAAAAAAATAGTGACCGCATATGTTTTCATACCATGCATAATAATATTCAATTGAATACATTATGGAAGATTTTTTTTTTAAAAAATGAAAAATATATACTGTGTGATAAAGAAAAATCAAATAAATACTTATTGGATCAATGAAAATGGAACTAGTTTTTATGCATTCTTGTTAGAGGGTGTGATAAAAGTAAATTTATACATTCTTTCCAAGTGTATTATATTGGCTAACCAGAGTCATATCACTTGATGAGCTTCATAGTTGTTCACCTAATTAATCTAATTCACCTAAGAGTTACTTTATTTTTTATTAATTTTATTATTTATGAATGAAATGATAAATTTGGGTTTTTATTAATTTCTGAAATAATTAAAATACATGCAGAATGAAAAATTAATCTTAAACTAACATTCAATGCGAACAGAATATGATTAGAAATAAAGAACATGGTATTAGGTTTGGTTTTTAATTTTATCATTATTTTCATTTATTTATAAAAATTATGTTTGATAATATAGTTATGAAGTATCATTCATATATTATTAGAATTTTATTTATTGTTGTGGAATCTTGAATGCCTTCAAAAAATCTAAATTTCATCTCTTCTTATAATCAAGGTTGATAGAACACATCAGTAGATAGTGTGACATCTTCCAGTAACCGACTCCATATTATTCCATTTCATCTGTTGATTGGACCAACTCCAATATGTGGAGAGATAATGATCAATATAAAGGAGGTAAGATATATAAATAAAATAATAGAAATATATTTAAATTATATTCATGGGGGGAAATCACCAAACCGAATCATGTCACTCACATCTACCACAAACACAAAATAAAATTTATGAATGAATTCAAGAACACCTAACCTTCCCCAAGATGATACTCGATTCATCCCCTCATTATTGAGGGTAATCAGTCACAACGATTGATAAATAGAGAGAGATATATAAGAATAATAAAATAAGAAGAATATATAAAATAGAATAAGAAAATAATAAGAAATAAAAAAAATAAAAAAATAAAAAAATAATTAAAAATTAAGGGAGTGAAAATATAATGAAAAAATAAAATAAATAAAGAATTAACATAAAATAAAAACACATAATGAGAATAATTATAATATTTGGAAGAACAAGAAGAAATTAGATGAAGATTAGAAAGGAGAAAAAGATGGGAGAATTATACTTTGAATAGAAACAAATTTCATGTTTTAATTATATTAATAAAATATATAATTAAATAAAATAAAAAAGAGAAAAAAATATTGAAACATCTTCTTTGGATGATCAAAAGGCCACCCTCATCATAGATGTCTATACCCTTGGCAGTTGATATGAATCCTTTTATAGGAAAAGGATCTGCCTCAACCTATTCCTTTCATGGTCAAGGTTGTATATTTATTTAAAATGAATATCAAATATTGGTTCCAATAGATAATTTAAATATCCAATCATTAATGCTCTAAGAATCTAGGGCTTTCCCGAGATGTAGTATTGACCAGTGGTGGCAGCATCAAGGTGCATCGGGTGAATGGGGATGCAGAAGTGCGACAGTGGTGGGAAGTGTCCTTTATCAAACCCTCCATCCTTTATAGTGGATAGAGGGAGGTCTTTTAAGTGTGATTACCCTTAGTCTTCATCTAATAGGGAATATAGTGGTCAGAATAGGCATATGAGGTCCTATGTGTCAGTCCTAGGTACTTGTAGAGGTGATTGGAATCGAGATCAATCTATCTCAGCCATTGAAATGGAGTTTCACACATTTGAAGATAGAAACGGGCCAACATCGGGTGGAAGAGATGGTGGAGGGTAGTGATGTCTCCTGTCTGAGGTGGGTCTCATAAGAAATTATTGAGACAATTTAATTCCACTAAATAATGAATAATGATAAGGGTTTAGGAATCCGACATCATAAGTTGACTACTCTAGATGAGTTATTAAATAATAATTCCCCACATCATTGGGGTTGTGATGTTGGATGGGGGTCGAACAACTCCCTCCAATGTTGTGAACCAACCTATCCCAATGAGACCGTCCTCCCATAATCTCATGGAAATGACCTATGTTACAATGTAGTCTCATTCAAAAACTATTCTTATAGGCCACTCTGCACAAGCTCCAACCCATACAACATGCCACTCAAGTAATCCTTCCTTTGGTTTTCATAGACGGGTGGCCCCTTGTGGGCTGCCTAGGTGGCATGCAAGTCCTCCTTAGGATTTCATGGTTGAGTTGACACTTGTGAGATTCCTATGTGGTGTTCAGGATCTGGTAGAAGAACTAGCTAAAGTTAGCCTATTTTTTTGAAAAACTCCCAGAAAAATATGAACATACATAGAAAACAATTCAAAATTTTAAATTCACTTATAAAATGACATTGAAAACTTTTGTCAAATAATTTTTAATAAAATAAGTCAATTGAAACCCGTCATTTAAATTCAAGATTAAAAAATTCCCACTTTTTAATAAAACATTGAATTTTATGAGAATATGAATTAAAAACCATTACAAAATAATTGGAAAATACTTAATAATATGCATGAAATTTTAGTGTGTCAGCTATCCAGATCTGATTGTATATAAAATATCTATCCATGAAGAAGATGTCCTAGAACCAAGAAATAAAATCAATGAGAATATACATCAATAAATGGGGAAACCCATCCTTCGAGCAATAGAAATTGAGGCCCCAAAATTCAATGAAGAGTCTAATATACCTATTCTTCTTCCTGATTAGAAAAATGTTGTCCATCCACCTACGATATAAGTCCACTATGATGAGGTTTTCCTTAATAATCTTTTTAACTTCAGCCTCAACTATGACATCATGGGAGGGGTTCATCTTTATTAAAGTCTTTTTGAAACCGTAGTCACTTACTGGGAGGCAACGATAATGAATGAAAACCTGGGAACTGAGGCTTGAAATCTCATTATAGATCTTGGAGAACAAGTTAGAGAGTTATTTAAGAATGTCCATATATTGTAGTTGTTACTTTTGTGAGATATATGTTCTGATTAGTGTTGGCTTCAGATCTTCCCCAACATCGAGGTTTACCTATGTCAACTCAAAAACCGTTGTGGAGACACTCTTTTCAAACATAGAAGGGGTTCATCCAAATAGTCTTCTTATCTGATGTAGGGGGTTAAAGGGAGGAGGCAAATCTTCTGGATTAGTGGACCTAGGGGTGTCATTAGAATCTACTCAAGAAAATATGGGATATTTGGTTAGGGGTTCATGTTCCATTGAAATTTTTGATATAAAAGATTCTGAGCCTATCCCACATGGTTTCTAATTGTGAAGACATATTTTGGTATCAAAGAATAGATTTTGGGCCAACTTCCACTGATTTAACCCAACATTTTCAAACACATGGTAGTTTTATAAATCAATGTTCATTGAGTGGATACCTCATTATTTTATAGGAGGATGATCCTCTGGTGCTATCCAAGACCATCCCATGTAGGAGTGCATGGTAATATGTGACGAGTCTTTCTTCTTGGAGATAATGAAATAACTCCCTAGATTATAGGTTGTTGATTCTAAACAGTGTATTGGGAAGATGAATATATCATTCAAGTATAAACAAGGATCCTTGGACATGGTTTCCCGATCATTGGGGATGTTGATATACTCAACCCCTCATCCTGGATCTATCCCCCTGCCCATTTTTTAGAAACCAACATCCAAACATCAGGTTTTTCAAGAGTTAAAGGGGTAAAAATTCCCTAAAGTACCCTTACATGATCATTAGGGGACTATTTGAGTTACTTGTGGTATGAAGATGGAAGCACTACATGAAAATGAATTTAGGGCCTTTAAAATAAGGTGTTGCAGGATGTATCCTATGATAATAAAATAAATTTATCCCATACTACCAGGAAACCTAATTGAGTCTTTATAGAAATCTTTCTATGTGGATTTTGATCGATCTTATCATACCCCTTAATTTTTATGATTGAGGGAGTCATATATACTTCTATAATCCCCATTTTTTGAGCATTTGGGATAGGAATAGATTGATCCCAGATCTAGTATCCTCTAGGAAACAATGTATTTCCACATCAGTGAATTGACCTATGATATATAATAGGCATATATTACCCTAAATGGTAGCACCATAGTCTTCCTCAGTGATGAAAATGGCAACTTTAAATTCTTCCTAGTTGGATTCCTCTATATGATAGGCCTCAACAAAAGATAGAACAATATCAAACTGAAGGGTTCTCTTCAATTATTCAATAAAGGACTCACACACTAATTGACAGGTGGAGTTCCAATAGTATTCAATGCCTATCTAACATGCCTAAAATATGTTTTATAATATTATATTTCCATGAAAATTAAATATGTTTTCCTATATAGGGTATTTCTTTAGGAATTAACATAAAAAACCATTTACTGAGGTGCTAGGGATCAGATAGTCATAGTTATACTTTGCCATTGGTTAACTATTATACTATGAAAACTTGATAGTTGGGAACCAAATAGATGATATCGGGGCTTGGATGAGTGTGACATATCACAATTTTTTCATTATTGATTCGCATGGTCTACCAAAATAGTATTTTGTAGAGTCATACCCTATAGAGAATCTTGGGTGGAATTTGCTTGATGATCACTACATGAGGCCTACTATCTAGTCTCAATAGCATGAAAATTATAATATGAAATAATATCTTGGCCAATCTTCTTACTAACATGTCCCCTAAATCTCTTTTAATGGCATTGGATAGAGGTTCCTGGGGGTTTTTTTCATGATGTTACCCATTATTTTTTATCATATAATGGTCTATTAGTTCAATAGTGTTTAGAGGTATATACTCTTTCTCCATGACAATGGAATATTCACAGATCAAAAAAACTCAATGAACATCTCCCAACTCAAGAGGCATGACTTCACTTAGGGTCTAGACTAGTTTCGACACTAATAGAGGAATCTGATACCCCTTTCATTTTTGATGCCTATTCATTTGAGACTTGGAATACTGTGACACATATGTGGAGCTGAAAACTAGAGGAGAAATTTTAACCACGTGAGGTTTTGGTTTTATAAATTAGGAATAGATCATACCATGGGATTGAGTGATTTTATTTTGATGAAACCTATCATTTTATTTTTGCGCTGCACTGCCGAGGTCCTACTTCTACTCACCAGAGTCTTCACTGTCACTATTGGGGTTAGTGGAGACATGTCCTACCTATTCCATGATGTCTTAAAATTTGATTAATAAAAATTCCAATTGGTCACATAACTAATATTTTATGATGAAATATTCTTTAATGGTAGGTCAGATATCTTATGGTATGAGTAGTGATTGGAATAATTGGTAGGTTTATCCTCTTGGGGTCTTCAACATTCTATATATTTCAGGATACCCATTTCTAGGGAACAGATGAAAACATTGGGACTTGTATATAATTGAAGGTGTAAGTATGGTTCTTACTTTATATGAATGGAACCCTAAGGGTCTGGCCCAAATGGGGGGATTTGAAAACATACTCTTAGTAAGGATTCCCTGTGTAATGACCCAAACTTTTTAAATGATATTTGTTTCCATAAAATGTGTGCTATATTATTTTTTTATACTCTGAAAACTATACCACTATAAAAATTAAGTGAGTATAATTTAAAATGTGATTATTTTATTTTGATTGTTATATGACCATTGGTCAATTATTATCATTTCTCAATTATGACTATTGGTCAATATGATCGTTGGAAACAATACTCATGATAAAAAAGCTAATGTTATAATTAGTATTTATAAGTACAAATAACAAAGGATAATTAATGCAGAATGGAGGAATTATGGACTCAAACAAAAGTGTCATGTCGTATATAGGCCATTTTTCAAAACTTACAAGGGTAGTAGAATCATCGGGCTTCACTCATGAGTAAGACAAATCCAAACTTCAACAAGTGAAGCTTGATTGAAATATCCATCACGTGAAGTTCAACCTAGTGGAAATTACCACTTGAGCGATATTAGCTGAGCCAACCCATGAATCTATCACAATCACACACCTTACCCTTAAGTAATATCTGGGATTTATAAGGGGTTATGTTTCGATAACATCCTTACTTAAAGTGTAATCCCATTTTATAAATAAAATTTTTATTCAATAAATTTTGTTTTGATAATATTTTTTCTTAAAAATATGATAAATATGATAAATTGATTTTTTGAATAGAAATTTTACTTTTAAAAAAATATATAATTATTATAATAAAATAATTTATTTTGATTAATTTTTATTTTATTTAGATATTATGATTAAAACACTCCTATTTAAATATAAATGCTATTTTTTTTTCATGTGTCAGAAATTTCATTGCATTTTCTATCTGCTGTTATTTTTAATAAATAAGAATTTTTATATTTAAAAGTTAAAATTATAATATTTTGATAATTATTATGATAAAATAAATATCATTTTTGAAATAATCACATCGAAATTAGTTTTGGGTGAATTTATTAGAATTTTATAAAATACTTTATTTTTTCCCAAATAGTAAAAATACAATTTAAGTTTTTCAGTATGTTTAATGACATCATAAGTATGAAATAATTATATAATAAATAATTATCCAAAACCCAAGACGTAAAATATTTTATTTTATTAATATCATGTATTATAATATATTTTAATCAATTTCGCAATATATAATTTAGTTTCCAAATTCATAAATAGAAACATTAACTTAAAAAATGTTATTTTGTAAAAAATTTAATATTACTTTATAAAATAAGTAATATAAAATTAAGGTCAACTCTTTTTGATTAAAAATACATAATATGTGTCCCAAGTGTCCAATAACATAGGAAAATACCATAGGAACTCCCATGATTTTTCATCTACCACTACCCTGGTGTCCAAGGAAATTAATAAACAAATCCTCCTCTTTTTTCTATATATACCCTCCCATTTCTCTATTTCATTTCACTTCCAATACATACTCAATGAATATATGATAGTTTTACCTTTGAAGTATTCCTAAAAAATGTTTCCTCAAGCCTTTAAGGTCTTGATCATCCATTTTTAGGACCAACTCTTCAATACAGGGGAAATCTCAACTTCTCTTTTCCTTTCAAGTTCCCTTTTTATGTGGTATGTCCTTAAAATTACCAAATTATGTTATTATTTCCATTTTGTTCTATCCCATTAAAATATTAATATTATTTTATTAATGGGATACCATTTCCCCTCTCTTTTTAAGATTTTCTAAAACCATGTTTTGTACCTATTTGGCTAATGAATTTTCATCAAAAAAATTATCACTTTTTCTCAGGAAATTATATTATTTTATTTTATGAATACCCAAACCACTTTGATTTATATGGTTATTCCCATATATGTAAAAATTATATATTTTATTCTAGTATTAACATACATGAATCTTACCTTCCTTTTTTGTGGGTTTATAGTGACAAATAGATCATGTCTATAAGTGCTTTTTTAAAAATTTCATGATTTTGATATGAACCCCATTTATATTATTATCCATGGGTTATTTATAAATTATTTTATAATTATATTTATGACTCATGTTAATTAATAAATATTAATGTTTCACCCTGATAGTTCTCTAATTCATTAGAATAAGAATTTATTCTCTAGAGATGACATGTTATATGGTACCTTGGTGAATAACATTGGTAAATTTTATAAAACTTCAATGAAAAAACATAGTGATTTTATTATGAATTTCTCATTTAAATGTTGTATCCACATTTACAAGTTATGATTCAAGTTATTTTATATTATATTTCCCATTTTTGTTTTCTTATTCCTTTATTTTATTCCTCATGTTCTTATTGATATTTCTCATGATCATAGGTAAACTGTTTCCCTTAATTTCCCTTACAAGGCCATATGCTCACAAATTCCTTTAATGTATGTCCTCCAGTTATCTTATGTAGAAAATGTACTTAGGATGGTCATATAATAGAGCCCTTCAAATTGATTAGAATAATACTTTATGTTTTTCATGTATTATGTACAATTTTTACAAGAAACTAAACTTTAAAAGATTCTATGTTTGTAACATGTAAATGAAAAGTTATGTAATAAAATGGAGGGATTTCATTACATGGGTGAGTCTACCCTTGACAAGGTTTTACTGGGTGAGGATGTTCTCGGAAAGTCTTATCTAGTAAATGGACCTATATGTGGACCATCTCTAGAGCCTCTGTGTGTATAGAATTGAATGTTTATGCTTTTACAGACCATTTCATGGGATCTAGAATGGTTAATGGGAGTGACCATTCCTTGGCCTACTATAAGGATTCTTCCATATATTGATATTTTTAAGTGAATTCTATAGATCAACTTATATAATTCAGGGAGATAAGGGTGAGGACGAGCTCATTTTTGAAATTCTCCATGCACATTTTTATTATCTTCTCTTAGGAAATCTACACATCAAGAGATTATTTTAGGCCATTCAATTGAGAGATTAAGTTAGCAACTCAATCATCAGCCCTATGATTGTATTTAGAGAGATCTGAAATACTATTATTGAGCATGATGAATCTAAAAGGGTAGAATAATATCCAACAGAGATCCTTTTAATCGAGAACAGATCTTGGGAGCGGCTAGTTGTACCAAATGAATGTGATTCCTTCCAGAATCTGGATGAAACAATGGACCTTGATAGCTTCATTGTGTATCAATGCCCCTAACATTGGGCCACACCATGATGAAATGTAGGCTAGATTTTTTAGTAGATCACCCATATCATTAAATAGTATAATGTTATGATTTATGATTTCTATAAGTAGATGAAAATGATCCACCCATTCTAGATATGGATTTCCTTTAGGTAGAATGGACACCTATCTCATTTCTAGAGCCTCAAGGTAGAAAAAAGAGTATTTATCATCTCATACTGGAAAGGATTTGTGGTCACTAGTTATATTACTAGATATTTATCTCAGGAGATGGATAAAACCTGATCTCAAGGAGGATAGTTATGCTTCTTAGGAGAAGTGGGTGAATCATATCTTGGTCATTCTCCAGCATCTGTGACTTTTTTCCTGATCAGATGCATGGGGCCACCTGGTTTGAATATGGTTACTTGGCCAAGAAGGACCAGCTGTACAACTGGAGGAGAAAAAAGATCCCCTTTGAAATTATCATGATCCATGATCTTCTCAGATAAAAGATCTACAGTAAGCCACGTATAGCCCTCTTACTCTTAGAGAAAAGTGGCTAACCTAGAATTTGATGTAGTTTCCAATACGATCTTGAATAGACCAAAAAGCTTAGTGGGACCCTTTTCCTTTTTGAGGGTTTGGTGGGAATGTCGAAATATCTCATTGTGGATATTAACAAGTCATAGAACTAGTCTCTACTAAAAAGTTTGAGGGCCTATCAAGGGATCTACCTAGTATTGTTCAACTTCATGGGGTGGATTCTCCCTATCATGCCCTATGTCAGAAGTCCATTTTCTCTGATCCTTGAGAGATTAAATAGTGACAACATTCACCATGAATATGTTTAGAGAAGACATTTCACCACCAGTAGGCAGGATGGACTGAAAATATTGTTGTTACTAAGATATAGGGATGAAATAGAGGGAAAAGTTCCACCCCACCCTCTAAATTTCACCTGTTTAGATGTCTCTTCAATGAATTTATTGAGCATAGTGAGGCTATTGACATAGGTATGCTAGAAATTATGGTATTATAAATAAAATTCAAGGATCTGATCAACTGAGAGTGCTTTGATGTTAATCTTATTACACTATTTCTACATGGCATTAAGATATTCATGACTTCCTGGGTAAATCAGTATACTATCTTGAAGGTGGCTGAGCATCACTCCACTTTTTTTTTGCAGAATCATGCCAACTCTTCCTCAACGAGGGACTCTAGGATGATTAAATTTTTGGTTGTGGGTTTCTAGAATGTTAATGGTAGTTCATCTATGGACATGATTCTCCATAATTCCACTTTTTCATTACCTGAAGGATGATCTTATTCCTGACCAGTCCAAACCCCAAATATCATTGGTTGGGTAACTAGCGGTGGAACTGATGTAGATTTTCTTTCTTGTTAAAATTTTTATAGGTGGGGTGTCACATGAGCTAACCTTCCACTGAATATGGGAATGTCTTTTAGAGGTTGGGAAAACTTCAAGACCATATCCATGTAGGATGGGGTGTTTATAACTTCCCTATGAGTGATAGTGGAAACATCTCTATGGGGATCAATATAGTGATAAACATCATCCAAGGGCATAAATCTAGACACTGATGTCTCTCTTACTTCTAATGTGGAGGTTTAGAGGAAGAAATATAATGGAAGCAGAGAGAAATTCACTCCAATTATTTCGAAGGAGGCTAGAACATCCACTACATACAGGTACCTAGAAGGGGATTTGGAGATTTTTTGGAGCTTGGATTTAGTTATCATTATCCATAATTGATAGGATTATTCCCCCCAACTCTAACAATGTAGGTGAGGTCCCCTTCATCGAACCATCTATCATCTCAGATTCTATGAGATCGATGATGAGATAACATTTTCAATCTTTCCACCTCTGATGGCACATGAGTTCCCCAAGTGAATGTTTTCTGGGGGTCTCTTGGGTTTCTTATATGCACATTACAACATTTCTTATATACTTTAACCCTAAAAAAGTTTTTTGTAATCCTACATTAGGATAAATATATGGAGCATTTCATATCTCTGGCATATGGAGGACCGTTGCACTGGTTGGGGGTAGTATGGGGAGGAACTCTAGTGAAATTAGCTATCAAAATATGGTATGTGAATATTTTTAGTAGTTCTAATGACTAGGGGAGTGAACAAGATCCACCTAATCAGTGGTTGGGGTCTCAATCACAAAGGGAGAGTGTGGGGCCCCATAAAGTTGCTAGAGGGGAATGGTAAAATGTTTAGGTGGTGGATGGCGCCACTAGAACTGGAGAAGAATCATTTAGATGTTATAGAATTATAAGATTCACCTTGAGTTGTAAATGAGTTTTTTTGAACAATGAATCTGGGGTATGGGTAATACATACCTTCTCTTTAACCCATGAGACAAGATGATATCATCAAAATGGATGAGTGGGAGCCTTCCTAGGAATCTCTCATGCGGTAGTCACTATGAGTGCAACCTGTATGTCCCCTACTTCATTAGTATATCAAAGGAATCTTTGAGAGTGTTCCAATGAAAGTATACTAAAATGTTTCATCTTCATGATTGGGGGGAGGGGGATTTCCCTCAGTATTCCCCTTTTGGGTGGTGGAACCAGCAGAGTTCCACATATTACATGCCTTTCTAGGCCATATCTCTGGTTGGGATGACCCCTTCTTCCCTGTATTGACAAAAAGGTCATTTATAACCCTTATCAAGATAATCAAAAAAGAGAATATGGGGTGAGGGTGACTATTAGTCATGGTAGATATTGTCATTAAGGATGGAGTATGGTTGTGTAGTATTATCACATTTTTATTCCATGTTCCCCATGACTATTAGTGGTGGGTCATTATGCATTCATTGTGACTTCAGTCCTATGGGAATATATGGAGTCATTCATCAATAAATTCACATCATTGTGGCTTTCCCCCTATTGACAGTGATTAATTATACATTTGGTGTGGCTTGAGTCCAAATGTTTCCAACATCATTCATCCTTATCAATTATGGAGGGAGGATCCACGCCATCAATTCCTCAGATCAAAGATGTCCAAAATCCATCACTTTCCCCCAGTTATAGGATAATAGTTTCAAACCAGGATCACCATCTATTTTTTACGGGAATGGTATCCGAAATATGGATTTAGTCATTCTAAAATCTGATTGTAGCCAACATTATTAACCCACTCATTGATGAAGTATAAGAGTTTCACATTTGGTTCACCATTTGTTTTTAATACTTTCTGCAGCCAGGGTGCATATTGTCGATGGAGATACACTGGATCTCCTACTTTTAATCCCCTCTCCATAAAGGCTGGAAACATCCATTACCAAGGTTGGTGATTTTAGCTCCTTGACCAAAATGGGATAATGTAATGTCAGTTATTCCTTCCATGGATTCCTCCTTAGAGCTCATTTAATAGTCAAGGTGTCCCTCATATAATCGATTCATGTTCATGAAATTCATCCCCATTGACATCTCGAGGTGGATTCTGATTAATTATGAAACTTGTATCTTGACTTGGAAGTAACCTATAGTTATAGGAATACCTCAAATAAGGCATCTTAAGTAATAAACCCAGGGTATCCTATGTTAGCCACGTGGGAGTTGACACAATGGGTGTAAGAATTCACAGGGGTTTTACCTTATGGTTCCCATGTTTATTGTTTGGGGTATATGTTCTGGATTAGGTCATAGGTATAATGTCTTACAGAGACATGTGGGTCTCAAGATTAATGTCTAGTGGGGATAGGTGGGTCACAATTTTAACATCTTGTGGGGACAGGAAGGTCGGGTTAAGTGTGTTCACATGGGGAAGATGATCAAGCTTTTTGGGTTGCTTCCCTCCAAGGGGAAGACATGAAGATGTTATGGGAATGTTGGGGAATATGATTGAACCTTAGGGAGGTATCCCTAGTGTGTCAGGATATCAAGATTATATATCAAGAACTTATCTCATATTTTTTAATACAGTAGGATTGACCCTCACGAAAGAATCCTATGTACCCTATTAGGATACATGGATAAAAACTCACATATTTTGATTCCATGGTTTATGTTTGTGTGACAGGAAAACTCTATGCATTTTAATGTCATGTGGTAAGGATGACCACATCAACGAAGGGGATATCACAAGAGATAGTGTGGGACTTTTTAATGGAATCCACATGAAGTTGGAGTATCATCCCATGGAGGGAAGGAGGTGTCATCCCATAGTGATCGTACGTGGGGAATCTTACATTTGTCACACATGTTATGAAGTGTGGGGCTATTCCATTCCAATCACACATGGGGAATCATGTGTGGACAACATAGGGTAGGGATTCAATTTAATTTCATGTATTTAGTACATTTTTATGTACTTTAACATTGTATAAATAGGATATTAGGCTATGTAGTTTTATATCGTGTGGCTAAGATGTTATGGGGACCTATACCTAGGGAGACCATTTCTTGGTAGGAAATAAGAATCCAACACTAAGCCTCATAAAAGAGAAAGAAAATATATTTCCCTTGATGATTCCATATTCAGGGTGTACGTGTATATGGATTAGGATCCTCCAGGTGGTAAATATACTAAAAAAATCCATTGCAAAGTGGGAAATGGGTATCCTGATGTTAGGGTTCTTTTTCTTAAGAGAAAGAGGCATTAGAATGCCTATGCTTAGGAGAAAAATGAGATAAACCCATATATGTCATTCTTAAAGAAAAGAAGTTTGACATTAGATTTGATGATACCTATTGTGTGGAAGATCAATGTGTAGATGGAATGAGTTTGAATGGGTACAAGGCACCTGGTCACTAAACTTTCACACAACTAAATTTAGTAGAGGGAGGAAAAGGCTCAAAAACCTGGTGGTTATTGCGAAAAAATCTAGATTTGAAAGAACAAATGGGGTTACATGAACCATGGGATCTGGCATGGGGATACTTCATGTACCTTGGAGGCATATGTTCATGTAATTTTTGGACTCACATGAACCTTGATCTTACACAAATGAAAATTCTCTTATGTGCAACCACCTAGACTTTAATGGATGTTGTGAAAGGAAATCTCAAATAGATCATGGGAGTCCAACCACAAAAGGTCTATGCCTTTGGTAATCCATGAATTTTTAGAGTTGTGAAATGTCATAGAAGAGGGTTTTACATGAGTGAGATTTGACACATTGAATTATAGATACCCATCCCAAAATTGGGTGGGGGTGGGGATCTATTTATAGATGAAATGGATTTATTCTAGTGTACAACTCTCACTATTTCATAGTTTGTGGTTGTTCATGTCACATTCCTTTTCCATTGGGTAAATGGAATGCAAGGCTTATTTTCAATGATTACTTTATCATGAAAATGATTATGCACAGACGTTCTGGGTTGCGTGCCTCCATCCATTTGGAATTTTCTCCATTATAGGGGGTATAAAACTTTTTCTATTTTATGTTTCCATTCATGTGAATGTCAGCTACATCTTGAAACATAGAGTTGTGTTCAATTATCATAAGTTAGGCGACTCTATATTCCTCGGATCAAAAATGATTCATTGGGTATGGGTGTGTCTTTATTTTAGTGAAAACCCTCCTTTCATGATCATGATGTATTTTCAACCCCTAAAAATTATTATATATATAGACTGACTATCCATGATATGCGCCAATATATAATTTCAACACAGGATAGTTTTGTTCCAATTAGTGGATGAGATGAGTTTCTCCTTTAATAGAGTGAAGGTCATAATGGAGGAATGATTAGGCCTCATGAGTAAGAAGATACAAACTATCTTCCATTAGTTTTCGAGTTTATCCCTTGGTATATTAGGTTATGTAGACATATAGATTCTAATAGTAATGATGATTACATAAATGTCTTACCCAAATATGTTATGGGACTAAATCCATATCGAGATATATACAACTTAATTGAATTGAAACCATGTAATAAACCAATATATTCTGTGACATATTAGATGGCCCCAACTAATCTTCACTATATGTGGTTGCAATTATAGGACCTTTAGAATAAGGGTTTTATTAGACCGCATGTGTCCCCTTGGGTGGATCTAGTAATTTTCTTTTAGAAGGATAATGATAACTTGAGGTTGTGAGTTTATTATCATTTTTTGATCCAATTAAATATTACAAACAAGAAACCCTTACCAAGGATAAATGATCTCTTTGACTAGATTAAATATGTGATATAGTTCTTAGAGATTGATTTTATGTTTGGCTACCACCAGTTTGAGGTTTACATGGAGGATATTCTAAAGAAGACATTACTATGTTTTTATGAGAACTATGAGTTCTTGATGATTTCCTTTAGTGTGATGAATACCCCCACTATCTTCATGGGACTTATAAACTGTATCTTTCATCCTTTCTTGGATTAGTTCATAGCTTTATTTATCTATTACTTTCTCAATTACTTTGTGTAAGAGGAGGATCATGCATAACATTTTAGGATAGCCCTAGAATTATTCTAAAATCACTGGTTATATGGTAATCTCTCTAAGTGTCATTTATATATTAGATAGGTTCACTTTATAGATAATTCTATCTCTAAGAATAGTTTAGATACAAAATTAGAAAAGATAGAGGGAGTGATAACTTGAGATACACCCATAATCATATCATATGGGGAGAGTTTCCTTGGGTTATCTAGGTTTCATTGGTTGTTTGTGGTGTAAATTATTAGGAATTCAGCCCCATAAAATGAATTAACAAAAAAATGGAAGATTTTTTATTAGACTAAGTAGTGTTAGAAGTAATTTTAGGCGATGAGATATCAGTTGGATGGTTCTCTTATTTTGAGGTTACTAGAAGAGTTTGTTGAGAATATGGTGTACTGTGATTCCACTAGAGGTGGGTTTGGGTGCGTGTTGATGTAGAGTAGATGGTGATCACTAATGGATCTAGGAAGTTGATATCCCAGGACCAGATCTATGCGATCATGGATTAGAGTTAAAATTAGTGTACTTATACCTAAATAAAGGGAGGCATTAACATCTATGTGAGTATTTAATACTTTACTTAGATCACCAAAGTCTCAAGTATATCTTTTCCTAAAGAGGCCATAACATGAGACAAATGAATTGGATAGTGTTATTACAAGACTATGGATTTGGGATAGTCTATAATTTAGGGAATGGAAATGTGTTGGTAGATTCCTGTATCAAAAAAAATAATGTTCTCATTTTTTGGAGGAAGTTTTAGAGTAATTGGTCTCTTTAGAGATAACCTTAACAGTGGAGTGAGAGATAACTTATCTTTAATAGATGGTAGTTACTACCACATCCCCAGTGTATGGGAGAGAAAAATTTGTGATACATCAATTATGATGTTCTTATTGACCAAATACCCTCAAGAGATGCATCTATATAATTTTTTAAAGGTGGAGAGAACAATGGAATCTCACCTTTTTATTACATAACCTTTCATTTACATGGTACAAATAATGAATATTTTAATGTTTAGTTTCTTGAAAAAGGGTAAATAATAAATGAAAACATAAAATATTATTCTAATATAATTGAAAGACTTCATAATAGGTTCATACTAAGTAAATTTGTTGTATCTCATAACCTAGGGACATACATCAAAGGAAAGTGTGAGCATAATGCCTCGTAAGGGAAAGAAAGGGAAACAATTTACATGTGATCGTGGGAAATATCAATAATAACTTGAGGAATATAATAAAGTCAAGAAAAAAGAAAAAAAATAGAATATCATAATAAAAATAACTTGAATCATCACATGAAAATGTGGATAAAACATTTAATCAAGAGATTCATAAAAATATCGCTAAGGTTTTTCACCGAGGTGTTGTAAGAATTACTAAGGTTATTCACCAAGGTATCATAAAACATGTCATATCTAGAGATTAAATTCATTACCCAATGAATTGGGGTGATATTAGGGAAAAAATTTCATATGTATTAATTGATTTGATCCACATATATCATAATAAAACATTTCATAAATAAATTATGGAGAATAAAAGAAATGAGTTTCATATAAAAACTTTGTGTTTTAAAAGTTCTTTAAAACAAGATATTTATGATATTTATAACCCATAGAAGTGGAATAAGGGTTTTATGTATGTCAATACCATAATAGAATAAATAATTTTTACATATTCATGAATACCCATGGAAAATAAATAGGTTTGGGTATTCATATAATGTAAATAAAAGGGAATTTCTTGAGGAGATGAGAGAAATTTTGAGAAGTAAAATCAGCAAAATAACTGGTATAACACATTGTTTTAGAAAAGGATAAAAAGATAGAAAAATTGGTTTACCATTTGAGAAACCTAATTTTTAGTTAGGGTATTATGAAAAAAGAATAATAATATAGATATATCATAGCTATTATAATACACATAATTTTTTTTTCTTGAATTGAAGAATAAAGAAGGATATTTCCTTTACCTCGAAGAGTTGATACTAAAACATAAGGATAAAGACCTTAGGGATTTGGGTAAACCCTAGGAGGAGTCCTTGGAAGGTAAAAATATAATATATTCATGGATGATGTATTCTAATTGAAAGGAAATGGAGAAATTTGTGGGTATTTGTAGAAAAATAGGTGGATTTGTTTTTTAATTTCCTTAGATACCGAGGTAGTGGAAAATGCAAAACCATGGTATTGACCATGGTATTTTCCCATGGTATTAAAAAATTGGGACGCCTATTATGTTATTTTAAACCAAATGAGTGTACCATAATTTTATATAACTTTTTTTGGAAAAAAAGATTAATGTTTTCAAAAAATAACATTTTTATGTTTTCATTTAAGAAATTGGAATGTAAATTATATATTTGGAAATTGATTAAATTATATAATAATACTTGATATTAATAAAATAAAATATTTTATTTCATTGATTTTGGTTAATTAGTTATTACATCATTATTACATAATAATTATTTCATTAAACATTCCAAGAAACTAAAGCTGTATTTTTATTATTCATGAAAAAATAAAGTATTTTAGAGAATTCACAAAAAATCACCCTAACCAAATTTCAACATGATGTTTTCAAAAAATATATTTATTTTTTTCAAAATAATTTTCATAATTTGATAATTTTGACTTTTAAATATAAAAATCCTTATTTATTAAAAATAATAGTAGGTAGAAAATCCATTGTGAAATTTCTAACACTTGAATAAATTAAAATTATTTTATAATTTATATTTAAATAGGAGTTTTTTATTCATACTATTTCATTAAACTAAATATTATTCATAATACCTTAGTTTATTATAATAATTATATATTTTCTGAAAACTATAATTTCTGTTTGGAAAAACAATGTCTCAAATTCATTACATTTTATTGAAAAACTATTTTCAAAATAGAATTTATGGAATTTTTTTTTATTTAAACAAAGGGATTACAATTTATGTATCTAAGGTATCAAAACATAACCCATTATAACACCATCATGTGACATAAGTGTAAGGTTTGTGATGATGATGAATTCATGGAGTGTCTCGACTAACATCAACCAAGTGGTAATTTCCACTAACTTGAACTTATCCTAAAGGATATTTTATTAATGATTCACTTGTTTAATCTCAACTTAGGCATGACAAAGAGAGAATCCCAGTGATGCTACCACCCTATCATTTTCTAATAAATGATATTAATAAAACATGAATCTATTGGTTAAGGGCATCATTCATCCTTTCTGTATTAATAATCATTTTTCATTTCTACAAATGAATAATAATTATAATATTAAAATTTTTATCAAGATTATTGTTTCAAATGGTCATGTTGAACAATAGTCATAATTGACCCATGATAATATAATGATCAAAACCCAATGGTCACATTTAATATTATACTCACTTTATTATTAAACACGAGTAATTTTTTTGGTACAAAAAATAAAATAACACAAATTTTCAGGAAACAAATATCATTTAAAAGTCTAGGACATTACATTCTTCCCCCCTTAATAAATTTCATCACCAAAATTTCCACTATTGCTCCTAGAAGAGAAAAGGCACCTTTATGTTTGTCTTATTGTCTCCTCTAGTTTCAATGTTGCTTATTCATATTTATGGTTCCTCCGTAACACTTTGACTAGGTGGGTAGTCTTGTTGTGTAAAATCTTGTCTATGTGGTCTTAGATCTCCACAAGATATTCTTCATAAGAGAGTTATTGATCTAGTTGTACCACCTCAAATTTCAATACATGTGAAGGGTTGGGTATGTACTTCTTCAATAAGGATACATGGAATACATCATGAATTTGTACTATATTTAGAGAAAGTCCAAGAAGATAGACCACTAATTCTATATAATCAAGGATTTCATAGGGGACAATATACCTAGGGATAATCTTCCCTTTCTTCCCAAACAACATGACTCTCCTCCATGGTGAAATTTGGAGGAAGAATTTATCACCAACATCAAACTCCATGTCCCTTCGGCAGTTGTTATCATAGATCCTCTACCGACTCTGGGAAGCCTTTATGTGTTATTGGATGGCATGAACCTTTTGTGTCATCTCTTGCATAAGATCAGGTCCAAGAAGATTTCTATCATGAACTTCATCCCAAAAATTATGAGTTCTATATCGCTTCCCATATATAAATTCATAGGGTGCAATTTGAATACTAGAATGAAAGATATTATTGTATAAGAACTCAAATAATGGGATGTGTTAATCCCATCCACCTTTAAATTCCATTGAGAATATTCTCAAAATGTCATAGAGTGACTAAATATTCCTTTAAAATTGGCCATTAGTTTGTGGGTGATAGGTTGTACTGGAATTCAATTCAGTATTTAGATCATGTTCAGTACTTCTCTAGAATTTTTATTTAAATGTTGGATCACGATATGAAATAAAAGAGAGTGAAACCCCATGAAACCTAAAAACTTTCTTAATGAATATATTGGAAAGTTGTTCAAGATAAAAATCTTCCCAAATAAATATAAAATTGGTAGTCCTTGTGAGATGGTCCACTATAACCCATATCACATTGTTTCCTTTGGATTTTTTGGGAGACATGTGATATAGTCCATAGTGATATTTCCCCACTTCCATGTTGGAATGGGTAATTATTGTAATAACCCTTTAAGAAGTTGTATCTATACCTTTTCTTGTAGACACACCAGTCACCTTATAGTGTAGTTGGTAATCCCTTTTTTCGCTTTATCCCAACAATATTGATCACAAATATCCCTATATATCTAAGTGATTTCTGAATGTATAGTGAATGTATAGATATGAGCTTCATATATCAACTCATTCTTTATTTCTGGAATAGGTGAAACATGTATCCTTCTATGAAAATTCAGAACAAATTTTTAATCAATATTGATCTCAGGAAACTTCCCATTCTTCACAGCCTCAATATTATTTTGAAATAAAGGATATTCTCTTTGACCGTTCTCTATCTTATCAAGTAATTATGGTTGAGAAATAATATGGAATAGGGTGGATTATGTACCTTACCTCTTGATTCCCATGTCCAATATTACTAGTTATTTGACCAATGGATCTCCTTGAATCCTCATCATTGACAGAAAAACAAGGCATTTCCTACTTAATACATCCCTGACTTTGTTTTCTCTTCCGAGGTGATAATGAGTTGAACAATCATAGTCTTTAAAAACAACTAACCAAATCATTTGTATCACGTTCAATTCCTTTTACATGAAAATATACTTAAAACACTATTTGTTTGTCTATATATCACATTTCTCCTCATAAAGATAGTGCCTCCATATATACAGAGAAAAAAACAAATGCAACTAGCTCTAGATCATGCATAGGATAATTATACTCATGACTCATTAACTTTTGAGATGAACAAGCAATCATCATGTCATTATTCATGTGAAAACACCCAAGACCTTTCATATATTTATCACAAGAAATAATTAATCCTTCTTTTATAGGGGGTAGAGTTAACATGGGTGAAATAAATAATATCTTCTTCAACTCTTGGAAACTATCCTCACACTCCTTTATCCAGATAAACTTAAACCCTTTTCGAGTTAACTTGGTTAGTGGAGTAGAAAACCATGAATTTTTTTCACAAACCTATTATAATATCCTAATAAACCAAGGAAACTATGAATACTAGTTATTTTTGTACGATTACAGAACTCCTTTAAAACTTTTTATTTTGTAGGTTCAATCGATATTCCATCAGTGGTTACAATGTGCCCCAAGAAAGAAACATTTTGTAACTGAAATTCTCATTTTATAAACATTCCAAATATCCTCTCGTTCTTCATATTTTGTAATATAACCCTTATAGGATCCCCATTCTCCTTGTGAATTTTGGAATATATCATAATTTTATCAATTAAAACTACCATAAATTTATCAACGTTGTCTTTAAAGACAATATTCATCAAATAGGTAAAAAATGTCAATGAACTTGTCAAGATGAAGGGCACAACAAAAAAACTATTAATTCCCATATCTTGATTGGAAGGATTTCCTTTCAATATCTTCTTTCTTCACCTTCAATTAATGAAAACCAGATCAAAGATCAATATTGGAGAAAAATTTAGCCCAACGAAGCTGGTCAAATAAATCATCAATCTTTAAAAGAGGGTACCTTTTCTTCATTATGATCATGTTAAGTTCTCTATAATCAATACATATCCACATAGATCCATAATTTTTCTTCACAATGAGAAAATGTTCTCCCTAAGGAGACACACTTGTTCAGATAAACCCCTTCTCCAAAAGATCTTGGAGTTATTTTCTTAATTCATCTAACTCTACATTTTACATTCTATATGGGGTCTTTGAAATCATCTTAGAACAGGGAATGATCTCAAAGGATAACTCTATCTATATTTGTAGCGGAGCTCTAGGTAACTTTATAGGAAATATGTCAATATATTAATGAATTATGGGGACATTTTTTGTTAATATACTTTCATTTCCTTCTTCATCTTCACTGATCATTTTCATAAAGAAGTCTATAGGAGGTGCTTCTAGAAAAAGCTCAAGTAAATATATCTATAAATTAAAGATAATTTTAGGTTTTATTTTCAACACTACTAATATTTATTGGCTTATGATATTGATCTTAAAATTATACTTTAAGAGCCAGTCCATCCCTAGTATAATGTCGAATTCCAGAATGGGAATGACAACTAGATTTTTGATGATATTATTCTCGCCAAAGTGAATACTAGCGTTTCTATATACTGTATATTCTTGGATAATCCCTCCAAGAGTCTTGAAACACAATTAAACTTCTAGAAGTTGAATAATTGAATCCCTATTCTTTGAAAAATTGGAGGAAATAAAGGAATGTGTAGAACCAGAATAAAAAAATTACTTGATATCTTTGAGAGAACAACAAGAGTACGTATGACCACATCATTTGGAACTTCAACTTTAGCAATCATGATAAGAAAACCCCAAAATTTTTATCTTGTAATATTCTATGTTTGATGTTAATTCCTATATATTATCTTTAAATTTGGATAGTTATTGGAACATTTCCCATCTTTTACACACTTGAAGCATTGGAATTCAAGCTGGGCCTACACCATGTTCCCTTTGTTGTTAGTGTTGAGAAGTTGAGGCTTCACCTCACTATGATAGTGTCAAGCAATATGGCCATCTCTTCAACAATTCAAAATTTCCCGCTCTAGAATAAGAAGTCCCCTGAATGATTCTTCCCACATTTGTTGCAAGTGGAAAATTGAACTTTCTTCCCCCATCATTCATGATAAATGTTCCTCCCCAACTTTGGATACAAATATCTTTTATTTTCATTCAATTTTTTAGACCAAAAAATCTCACAAAACTCCATTCTAACCTTCATATCACTCCACAATATCTCCTCATAGATTTCATAGTCTAGATTGGATAGATTATTCCATAGATGGGGTCTTAGTACACCAGAGAATATATCAAACTTTATATTAGGATCAATGAAAAATCAAGAGGTGTTATAGTAAAGTCTTGTTTAGTTCATCTCATAGATTCCCACATATTCATTTTACTTTTTCTTTAGCTATAAGAATTACTTATTTATTTTATTTATCATCAAATAAGGGAAATACTTAATGAAAAATATTCCCCTAAACTCTTCCCACTCCATAGAATCAATATCCCATATTGGACTTATATTTTTAATCAGTTCCATCAACCAATAAATTTCTCGCTCTAAGTGGTAAACATTTAGGGTGAAATTATCTTATTACAAAGAACAATGTACAAATAAGTTTTTTTTCTATAGAACTTATCCATTGTTAAACAATAAATAGATCAATATATCCATTAAAAGATGGTGGCCATTATTGTATAAATGACTCAACGAAATGTTTTTCCCTTTGAGGTGAATTAGATCTCTCAACTTGACTAATTTTATTGATTATGACTCATGTAAGTTGATTCATAATTCTCAGGAAGTTTTCCAATCTGGATTCTATAGAAGGGCCATCACTACATGGTCTATTATGCTTAACATATACACAATATATCATATTTCCCTCTATTTTATAAAATAAGTAAATTTTTTTGAGAAACATGTTTATTTTAAGAATCTCACAATTATAGAATAATTTTATGACTTAAAAAATCAAGATTAAATATTCTACCCATTAGAAACAATTACATTTTCTATATATCCTTTATAATGGTTCATAAAAATATTATTTTTAACCAAACATATCCCCTGAGAGTGTCAAACTAGGTGTATGGTAAGGCATGTTTTTATGTATTAGGTTATATTGAGTCAATCCCGATGCACCTTGTTAGAATTGTTAAACCAAGGTAAATCTGTGTGAGAACCATGTACAATTGTTCGTATCTATACATGGGTTTATTTTATTCGAAACTATTTACTTAATACTTTAATAGAATACCAAGATGTTTTATTTCTTTCAAACCTATCCCAAGGGTTCTTCCTATTGTTTTAAAATCCCAATTTCCATAAATAACTATATTTTCCTTTGATACCAACTATGTAATCCCACCTTTTTATTATAATACTTTTTATTTACATTATTAAAAAAGTGGATCCTTTATTGTATAGTTTCCTCAAAAAAGGTAAATAATACATAAAAACTTAAATTTATTCTAATAAAAAATAAAGGATTCATCATAGGTTCATCCAAAGAAAAATTATTTTATATAATAACATGGGGAAATACATAAAAGGAAGTGGTGAGCATAAGGCCCAGTAAGGGGACACAAGGAAAACAATTTACATGTGATCTTGAGAAATATCAATAAAAACTTCCGGAATATAATAAAGTCATAAGAAGGAAAAATGGGAATACAATAACAATAATTACTTGAATCATAGCATGTAGATATGGATACAATATTTTAATGATACATTCATAATAATATCACTAATTTTTGTCACTAAGGTGTTATAAACAATACTGAGGTTTTTCACCAAGGTATCATAAAATATGTCATCTATAGAGATTAAATTCATTACCCAATACATTAGATCACTATAAGTATGCACCCTCACTATGTATTAGTTAATTTGGGACACATATATCATAATAAAACTTCACATACATATCCCTTGGATAATAAATGAAATAATATTTTATATTAAAATCATGGTGTTTTTAAAAGTTCTTAAAAACAAGATCTATATGTCATTTATAACTCATGAAAAGTTAATGGGGGTTTTATATATGTAAATAATAGAATAAAATAAATCATTTTTATATATTTGTCAATACCCCTAGTAAATAAAAAGTTTTGTGTATTCACATAAATAAAATAAAAGGGAATTTCTTAAGGATAAGAGAGAATTTTTGAGAAGTAAAATTGGTAGCATAACGGGTATAAAACAAGGTTATAGAAAAGGGTTAAAAGATAAGGAACCTGGGTCTCTCATTAATGAGAAATAATTATAAGTAATGGTATGATAAAAAAGGATAATAATAGATATAGATCATATAAATTAAAAGACACCTAAAAAAGCTTTTGTATTGATGAAAAAGAAGGATATTTCCCATACCATGAAGAGTTGATCCTAAAACATAAAGATCAGGACCTTTGATGCTTGAGTACACCTTGGGAGGTATCCTTGGAAGGTAAAAATATCATATCTTTATATAGGATGGATTTTAAGTGAAAGGAAATGGAGAAATGGGTGGGTATTTATAGTAAAATAGGGGGATTTGTTTATTAATTTCCTTAGACACCTAGGTAGTGGTAAATAAAAAATCATGGGATTTATCATGGTATTTGCCCATGGTATTGGATAAATGGGACACCTATTATGTTATTTTAATCCCAAATAATATACCATCATTTTATATTTCTTATTTAGTCAAGGAATAATAATGTTTTCACAAAATAACATTTTTAAAGTTAAAGATTCCATTTAAGAATTCGGAAAGTAAATTATATATTTGGAAATTGATTAAAATCTAATATAATATTTGATATTCAAAAATAAAAAATATTAATTCTTTTATTGTGTTCAATTAGTTATTAAATTATTATGAAGTAATTATGATTTCATTAAAAATACAGAAAAAACCAAAATTGCATTTTTATTATTCATGAAAAAATAAAGTATTTTAGAAAATTCTAAAAAATTAACCCTAACCTAATATAAATGTGATGATTTAAAAAATTATATTTATTATATAATAATAATTATCTAAATATAATAATTTTAAATTATAAATATAAAAATCCTTATATATTAAAAATAACTGTGGACAGAAAATGCATAGTGAAATTTCTCACACTTGAAAAAAATAAAATTATTTTATCATTTATATTTAAATAGGTGTATTTTAATCATAATATTTGAATAAAATAAAAATTATTCAAAATACATAATTTTATTATAATAATTATACCTTTTCTAAAAATTTCAATTCCTTTTGAAAAATCCATTTATCAAATTTGTTATATTTTTAACAAAAACTATTCTCAATATAATTTCAATGGAATAACAATTTTGTTTATAAAAATGCATAAAACATTAAATAACTAAGTTCCTGACACCTAACCACATATAAAAATTGAATATGACCTATGTTTAAGGTTTGATATGGTGAAGGATTCATGGGGGGGGGGCTAGGCTAACATCGCCCGAGTGGTAATTTCCACTAACATGAACTTATACCGAAGGTGATTTTGTTCAAGATTCACTTTTGGAAGCTCGGTTTGGGATTGGTCAAGAGTGAAGACCAATGACACTACCTCTATCTCACGTTGTGAAAAATTGGATTCATAAGGACTCTACTAGTTGAGTCCATCGTTCCTCCTTTCTTGATTAATTATATTTTTTCGTGTTTACTTATAAATACTAATTCTAACATTATAATTTTTATCAAGAGTATTGCTTCCAATAGTCATATTGAAAAACTTGTATAATTTACCAACAATCATATAACTATCAAAACCCAATGTTCACATTTCAAATTATACTCACTTTATTAGTAAAGAGGTGTAGTTTTGTGGATTACAAAAATAAATAATAGACATTTTCAAGAAACAAATATTATTTAAAAATTCTAGGTCATTACAATCACATCAACCTTTACCAAGGATGGAAAATGGTTCTGATCATGTTTTATGAGGAGTATATGAGGGAGTTTTATACCTCCTGCTTGGTGGTACATTCTTTAGTGGTGAAAATTTACAAGGACCTTCGTCATTGGTTTTCTTGGGCATGCAAGAGGAAAAGTGTTTTCATGTCAGTTTATTGATTCCCCACTTCTTAATAGGTGAAGTAAAAGAATCAGGTTCCAGAAGGTTTGACTCAGCCTCTTGAGATCAGAGAGAAGAAGTGAGATGACATATTGATGGATTTTATTATGGGGATTCTATAGACAATGAGAGGACATGATGTAATCTAGGTGATTTTTGATCAACCTACCAAGTTAGATCACTTAGTTTTTATTAGGGTGCAAAGTTTGGTGGAGAGTTTGGGGCACTTATACATACGTGAGATAATTTAACATTAGAAGGTACCCTCAAGGATAATATTCAACCATGACATCTGGTTTATTTCATAGTTATAGATATTTGTTTAGGATGAATTCAGAACCCAATTACAATTTATTAGAACATTCTAGCCCCAAAAATATGGACACAATGAATAAAATATCTTGGTTTTGGAGGATATATTGAGAGACTATGTGTTAGAAATAAGTTTAAATTATTTGAATCACTTACAATTGGTAGAGTTAACTTCTAATAATATAAATCACTCTACTACAGACATGGCACCATTCAAGCATCTGTATGGGAGACCCTATAGGTCACCCATGTCCTAGATAGAAATAGGAGATTCATAGATCTTGGGACTGGATCCAATTATTGCATTAATGGAGAAAGTTTAGATGATCTTTGAGTGAATGAGAACCACTAAATTCAAAATATATATTTCAGTGACCAATGTAATAGGCTGTTGGAGTTCAACCAGGGAGAAGATATGTTCTTGAGTGTATCCCCACAATTATGTTTATAGTGGTTTTGTCTAGGAATCAAGTTATTTGTAGGGTTCCTCAGGCTATTCTGAATTCTGAACAGGGTTGGTGAACCTGCTTACTTCTTGGATTTTCCCCTAAAATTGAATTGAGTGCATGATTTCTTCCATATTTAATATATGAGGAGATGAATTTCTGACCTATCACACATTATTTAATGGGAGATATGGGTATCATTGAACAAAATTCCATTTTAGATCATTTGGTAGTGACCGAGGATTGGTAGGGGAGAACCCTTCATAGGAGGACCCTTCCACTGGTTCGATTTCTTTGACAACATGGGAACCTCCAGGAGAGAATATGGGATCATGAGAGTTGGATAGAGGATATTTACCCTCACATTTTTTAGTAGGTTTTTTATTTTTGGGGTGAAAATTCTTTAAGGTGGGGAGAATGTAATAACAACTATTTTATCATTTAGACATTTTACATATTTTTATATGTCTTTTTGGGTTTTTCTTCAGAGTTGTAGAAATGTTACAATATTCATAGGACCCCAAAATTGATATATTAAATATATTAAACTACAAATGTATAATCGAAATCTCATTGATCAGAGTCTTTGATGTGAAGTTTTATACTACCACTTGTTTCAAAATGTGAGGCTTACCATATGTGCAAAATAAGTTTGATAAACATTATAGTTTTGGTCTAAACACATTTTTGGGTGGATATTAGTTGAAATAAATAAATAAATTTAATTTATTAATTTATTTTTCCTTAACCTAATTCTCTCTTATATAACCCATGTTATGATGATTATTTATTGTTAGTTTCATAACTATAGGAATAATGTCGTAGTGGGAGTGAGAGAGTGTCAATGTGGGAATAATATTGGATAAAATTACATGTAGCAACATGAATTTATGATTGTATTCAAAATCACTCATTATCAACATCAGTGTGGATTTGTTATTCATTAGCAATCAATCGAAAATTGATGTAGGGATCCAAATTTTTGTATCCTTACCCTAAAATTTTTTATATCTAGGATGAATTTTAATTTCATCATTGAATCCCCATTTTTCCTCCCTTTGGAATGATCTCATTAATTTTATTTTTTGTTTTTCCTTTGTCGATAAAAAATCATTATGCATTATTTATCTTATGATTTTGTTTTTGTGATTTCAATCAATGGTCATGTTCTCAATAACTATTAATGAACTCCCCTTGTTCATTTTTTATTTCTCCCTCATTTCTTCATGTGTCCATTGTTAGCCAATGGTAGGATAAATATTTAACAATAAATTTAGTGGAGTATGTGATCAAACCCCTAATTCAGATTGGTTTATGTGATTGGAAATGATTTATAGAATCAATGATGATCAACGATGGTTTTCAGAAGAATGAAAGAGAGTTGAATCCTCATATGATGATGGAGTTGAGAATATATAAAGGATAATTATGTTAATTTAAATCTTTCAAATAGATGGAGGGGTTCCATAAGACCTTCATTTCATTAGATTTGTGGTATATTATGAGTTTTTAGCACTCCAAAAGTATGTTTCTAGAAGGAGGTGGTTTGGAAAAGGTTTCTTATAATGTTCTAAACAAATGGTGGAATTTCACTAAAAGTTTTCTGCTTGTAATTATGGAATATGGATATGTTCATTTCTGATGTGATGTGTTTGTTGGTTTACCAGATATAGTGATCACATTGAAGTTCAATACTGGAGAGAGACTATGGAAACAATGAAACATAAGGACTCCCGAACTTTTCAAAGGCTGGGGAAACATGATGACCAAATGTTAATCTCTATATATAGAGGGTAATTACCCTATAATGAGGGTTGTGTTAAAAATAGTTTATATTATATTTTTTAGTAATCTGAGTAAATTCTAAATTCATTAATATTTAACACATTATTTTTAGAGAAATTAAATAGTACAATGTTTCTCCCATATATATATAATACTTTTAGTCTAAACCATGAAAAACCAAAGTGTTCTTTTATTTCTTCAATTTAATTTCATTTCATGGATATTTTTTATCTATTATAGTGAAGAAAGATGAAGTTTTTTCAACATAATATTATTATTTGGGTGAACCCTATTTCTTAAAATTTCCAGAATATTATGTTTATAGAGTTCCACTTGGGCTTTGTTTTCATCAAGTGATTCCAAAACAACTATATTGGATTATTTATTAGAAGGTAAGTATGGTGTAATTCTCAATATGTTCTATTATATTTTATTTTCTCATGGGAATCATCAGTTCAATCAGTTGTTCATGTAACATTATTTTTCCATATTTTTTTTCAAATTTCAGAGGGAGTCATTGTTTTTCTAAAAATGGAATAAAAAGAAGGAAAGTTATGGATAAATAATCGGATAAATAATATTTCTTTTTTTTGAAACTATATAAAGAATAATATATCATTTAGAAATATCTGGAGCTTTTGTTGAAGGGAATCAGACCACAAGTAGTGAAAAAAGGTGAATGGAAAAAGCTAGAAGAGAAGGAACATGGCTTCATATTAATTCCTTTAGTTTGGAATGTGTCTTTGAAACTTTTAGAGAATAAAACTATAATAGATTCTATGTAATCCCTTATATATATGTATGAGAATCCTATATTACTAAATAATTTGTTCCTAATTTAGAGGTTATTCAACATGCAGTTCTTAGATATAAGATATGAGTTAGATTTATTGAGTGATTTCAATCTAATTAGAAGTTAGGTGGAGTTTATGAAGGTTACTTCTATAGATAATTTTTTGATAATTTTTTTATTATAATATCTACCTATTTCTTTGGAATCCATGTTTATTATTGTATATTGTTTATGTGGAAAGAATGACTTAGTGTTAATTAATGTTCAAAACTTTATTCTTAATAAAGATAATTAAATAAAAGAGATTGAAATTTCTTCTGGTGATGTATAAATAATGGAAGGAATGGGATTATCACCTCATAAAAAGAACCAGAAGCAATTAAAGATGAAGTAAAATGAGAATATCCTAGGGAAGTATTCTATAAGTATTTTTTATAATTGGATAAAGTGATGTCACCTCAAGAATGATTTTAATGATAGGAAGACAAGCTCTGTAAGGGATTATTCAATAGAGCTAAGTGTGCTATTAGAAAGTAGTGCCAATATACTCAAGAATTTTTCTGTACAATTATAATTGTGTATCATTGATTTTATGCTTCAATCAATTACAATGGTGAAAAATAGTGCATAAAAAATTACATGTCTAAAATTTTTGGTAGATTTAATCTTGTGAATGATGAATATATTAACATTATGGGAAAGGGGGAATTGAAATTTTAGTTTAATAATGAGATTTTTTGATGTTGAAGAAATTATGGAATGTTCCAGGTATTTGGAATAACTTTATTTAAGTAGGTAAGATGGATGATATAGGTTTCAAAATAATATTTTTGAGATTATTTTGTAATATTAATTTAAGTTTTCTTATGATATCCGTAGGTGTAAAATATGGATCATTATATCTGATTAGAAGGCAGTGTGAGCTACAATTAATGGAACAATATATTTTGGATTTTTGAAACATTGGCATAATCAGTTTGGGAACCATAGTGAAATAGGAATGGGTATTATAAAAAATAGAGGTATACTAAAGGTGAATCATTCAAACATTAGAATATGTGAGAGTTTTATACTTGGTAATCAATATAATGTTTCATTTAATCTTTTTAGAAGAACACCAAAATGAATCACATCACTTCATGGATATAGCAGGATGTACGCACACACGAGTGACATTGTCATGTAATTAATGGGTGAAAGGGTAAGCAATATATGATATATTAAATTTAAAAAATATATTTTTTAAGTATTATATATATTCATTGGTTCCATAATTATGATTATCCATGTGAGGTGGTGATGGAAAAAAATTACATTGTTTCACAAGGCAGTAGTCCACTATACATATGAGATATTGTTTTGGTTCACATATATTGGAGAAGGATGTAGATAAATATCATTTCTTTAACATAATACCATCTCAGTATATAAGATATATAGGTTTTATTATATTATATTTGTTAAGACATAATTTAATGTGGTAAAAGAATAAGTAAAGAAGAAAGAGCTTCGTTAAGATAATTACCTTTTCTAAGAAGAACCTCCTTTGGATCCATTATTAAGGACCCTAGGGTTTGTTTTTTTGGAATACAGGAACCTATATAACGTGGATAAGGATTTTAGGGAGTTATTTTATAGTAATTTTGTTGATCTAAATGTATTGATATGTGTGAATAAGTGTGGGGTTAAGGTTTCCGTTTATAATTGTGGTGAGTGGCACATTTACAATTTTTCGAGGTTTTGCAATAACTCCATGTAAAATTTTAGAAAATAATGATAAAAATTAAATTACAATAAAAGGGGAAAAGTATAAGGTTAAAATAAAACCAACTAATTGTGGTTTCATATGTTTTTTGGTCATTTTTATTCAAATTTATTTAGATTAACCCCCCCACCCCAATAACCCTGTTTTATCCTTAATCGAGGTAATTAATTTGTACTGTTTTCATTATTCATTATGACCAAAAATTAAGTTAAAATTATAAAATAATATCAATTATTATGATTTTAAATATGAAATCCATTTTATTAAATTCAATTCATATAAGTTTCATTATTTTATTTAAATATAAACCCTCAAAACATGTCAAAAAATGGTTTTTTATGAAATTTAATTTTTTAAACATGAGATGATCTTATATTAACTATAAGATGGCTGATAATGATTATATATATTGAAATTAATTTATTTGGATATAAAATATATAAATTTCATTTAAATCATTCATCATTTAATATTATTTAAATCATTTGAAATCATAAGACATCATGCCTTTTAAGAAAAAATAGTTTTCTAAAAAATATCCCATTTTACCTCGAAATGATTAAATATTTACTTATATCAAATTTATATTTAAATAATTATTAATTATATATATTATAACATAAATAAAATTAGTAATAGTAAAATACATCATTTTCTGTTATTCCTAAAATCTAATTTCTAATGGAAATTTTCACAAATTAATTCTTGGTTTATTTTAACAAAACAAGTTCAAATCGACATTCATCCTATCAAATTCGAATTGTAGTGACCTCAAATATTAAAATTTTCATTTTATTATAGTTTCTTTGACATATAAAGTTAAATTACTATAATTGAAGCTTATGTTCTTCATTATTCCCCCCTATAAAATTTTATCCTCAATATTTTCATGGATATCACTTTCTAAACAAGTGCGAGTGGTTCCTCTTCATTATATCATCTAGTTCCCATATTTCTTCCTTCATTTCATGATTTATCCAATGTAACTTTTCCATTTGATTCACCCCATTCCTAAATAATTTCTCTCCAGTTCCATAAATCTAAACATGGTGTTTACGATAAGATAGATTAGATTCCAATTCTATTTCTTCAATGGCGATCAAATGCGCTGGGACTAGAACGTACTTCCTTAACAATGATATATGGAACAAATCATGTAATTTAGATATTTTTAGTAAAATTTACAAATATTAATCTACAAATCCAATTATTTATTATATTTTAAAAGTTTTGAGGTACATGGGGCTCACTTTCCTTTATTTCTGAACCTTATAACACCCTTCTATGGGGATACTTTTAAGAAAATGTAACCCCCATTTGGAAATTAAAAATCTTTCCTCCAATTTTCAGTAGAATTTTATTTATTTATTTGAGATACTTTAATATGATTCTGAATAATCATTACCTTTTTTATTATTTCCTCAACGTGTTTTGGGCCTACAGGTTTCATTTCACCAACTTCATCCCAATAAGTTGGAGTATGATATCTCTTCCATATAATGCATAATAGAATTCCATTTGAATCATGAATGGATAATATTATTATTAGAAAGCTATACCAAATAAAAATAATAATCCCACATACATTTAATGTCATGTGAGCATGAAATAAACATATATTATACTATTTTAATAGTCCTTCTTGAATTTCCATCAGTTTGAGGGTGGTAGGTGGTTTTCAAATAATGCCCAACACCAAGATCCTTCTAAAGAATCTTCTGAAATTTTGATGTAAATTGACGATCAAGATCAGATGTAATTGAAATATTTTTAATATAAAGTCTTTAAACTTCATTAATATATATTATTGTAAGGTAATCAATAGATAAATCTTCTATTATATGAAGTAAATGTGTAGATTAGTTAAAGTAGTCAATAATAACCCATATTATATCATTTTTTCTAGGGGTTTTTGTAGTCTTGTTACAAATTCATGAGAAATGTCAACCCATTTTCAAATAGAGATATATAAAGTTATCATGACTCTTCTAGGATTATTTCTATTATCCATCACCTATTAAGAAACAAAGAATCTTCATACAAAATCCATAATTTCCCACTTCATGTTTTCCCATAAAAAATGTTCCCTTAAATCCCTATACATTTTGGTGGTACTATAGTGTATAGAGAAATTGGAACTATGAGAATAATCCAATTATTTCATTTTTATCCTAGGTATATATGGAACACATATTATCTCTCTGAATTTTAGAATGTTATCTTCACAAAAAAAATCTTCCAAAATCCCATTATTGAATATTTTAATTTTCTTCTAAAAATTATCATCATCTGATTGGTATCTTTTTTTATTTTCTAATAATGATGGTTTGGAATTCATTTGAAAAAGGTGTGATGTATCCAAATCCATAATAAATCCAATATACATATTTACTAGATCCATGAATATAGGATCCATGAATGTTCCTACTCAATGCATCTACTACCTTATTTTCCTTCCATGAGTGGTAGTGTATTGAGAAATAATAGTCCTTGAGTAATTAAAGCCATCAACTTTTTATTTATATTGATATATTTATATGAAAATATATATTTTAGGATCTTATTATCTGTGTGTATATCACATCATTTTCCATGTAGATAATGTATCCATATCTTTAAATAAAATATTAGGACTTCCAACTCAATATCATGAGTTGGGTAGTTTGGTTCATGAGCCTTTAACTGTCTTGATAAATATACAATAACATTATCATTCAATATAAGGACACAACCAAGATCCTTCTTTTATGCATCAATATATAACAAAAACCTGTCATTTCTTAATTTTAGAGTAAAAATTGGACCATTGATAAATTTCCTCTTTAATTAATCAATACATTATTCACATTCTTTTTCCCATGTGGACTTATCCCATTTACATATAATTTTGGGTAATGGGTTAGATGTTCAAGAAAATATTTTATCAAATAATCAATAGTAACCTTCCAAAAACAATGAAACTACATACCTTATTTATGGTCATTGTTATAAGAAATTATTTGAATACATTTGTCATTATAGGATCAAATGAGATTCAATCCTTAGAGAAAAATTTTCCGAGAAAAGAAACTTCCAGAATCTAGATTCCACACTTTCAAAATTTCCCTTATAACTCTTTTCTCCTGAGAGTTACAAGAATTATCCATAAGTGATTCTCATGTTCCAAATAGATTTTATAATACATGAAGATATAATTTATGAATACCACAATTAAATTATCATGATATTCCTTTAATATTCTATTCAATAGATCCATAAAAATATATGGTGAATTTGTCAATACAAATTACATTACTGTAAATTCATAATGTCCACATCACATTAAAAATTCTATCTTAAGAATATTTTCATTATTTACATTCAATTAATGATAACCATACCAAAATTCAATATTTGAATAATATTGAGATCTGTTAAGTTGATTAAATAAGTCATTGATCAGAGGAATTGGATAATTTTTCTTTATTATAATTGCGTTGATTTCCATATAATAAATTCACTAGCTCATAGATCCATCATTCTTTTTAATGAAATTAATATGGTATCCCTAATGTGAAAGAGTAGGGTGAATAAATCCCTTATCAAATAAATCCTCTAGTTTCTTATTAATCTCAAATAATTACACAATGGACATTTTATAGGGAGTCTTTCATATAGGAATTTCATGAGGTATTAAATAAATAGAAAACTCAATTTCACACTCTGGTGGATGTACAAGTAATTTGTTAGAAAATAAATCAATATATTCTAATACAATAGGTACATAATTATTTTTAAGATTACCTTTTCTATCCATAGATTGTGTTTTCTATAATTCCTTAACAATATTATTCAGAAATGATACTGGGGACTAATCTAGACATGATTCAAATGATGAAGTCCATTCTCTAAATATAAGTAATTTCACATCATTATCAAAAATCATAATTTCCTTTTATTTGTAATATTTTTTTCATCATATTTTTAAATACAACCCATACCAAGGATTACATAAAATTTAACCATAGGTATAATAATTAATTCTATAAATATGGAACATTTAAGTGTCATAATGGGAACTCCCTATCACATTTTTATTGGAGTGATATTTCCACTAGGAGTTTTTGACTGAAAACTCCCCTCTTAAGGTGCTATGGAAATTTATAATTTTATTGGGTAACATGGAAGATATAAAAGAGTGAGAGGATCTTGAATCAAATAATATTTTTGATAAATTTTAGTCTTTTATTGAAGTACTTTTCACTATATGTTTCATAACTTCAACATCTTTCATAGTGATATCATAGCCTTGGACTTCTCCCCTTGGCCTCTTTTATAGTATATTACTTTGACTCCTGGAACATTTTTTGGAATAATTCACCATTTATTTATTGTTTATGAACTAGATAATAGGGTTACCTTTCGTTTCCTTATATTCATGAACCAAATGACCGTTATCATTGTACTTATAACACACTCCCTTGATCTTCAGTAATTTTCCAAGATGTTTCATTATTTAATTTTTAAAATATGGAAATTTCATAATTTTCTTCTAATTGTTCAACACATTTCCTTTTTATTCATGTTCAAATGACCTATTCTTATATTAATTCACATTGAATCTATAGGATTTAGAAAATTAAATTTTTTATGGCACATAAAACTATTTCATCATATGATGAAAAAGTTTGAGAAACCAGTTCCTTTTGGAGACATGGATTAATCAATTTAAAGAAATTTTCAATATTTAATTCTATAGTGTATGTTTAATACATATAATGCTTAAAAATTCTTGTAATGATAGGTTCATAGTCCATAATACTTTCTTCTTCATTTTTCTTTAAATTAGGAGAAGTTTCTCATCATTTCAGTTTGTAACTCATTAAGAAAATATTTGTTAAATAATATTTATTTGAAATATCTATATTACTTATGTTATATTTGATATTACTCCCAAGTATTCAGGATCAATATCCACAATTTATTAGTTTCACCCTTGAGATAATATACTGCAAGTATAACCAATTTATTTTCATCCCATTATAAGGTCAAAAATATGTTTTCAAAAGAATTAATACATTACTCATCTACTACTAGATTATTAGTCCCACTAAATTATGGGTGATTCTATTACATTAAGCTATCAAACATAGGATAATCATGTTTTGTAATAATTGGTTTCTCCATGCAGGCATGATTATTCACAATAATATGATTATGATTCCCTAATATTTCCATGATCTTCTCAATTATAATATAAGCTGCATTGGATTTCTCAATAGGGATATTTATACAATGGCCATGAGTGGTGACACTATTATTTCCTCTGTGAACCATTTATAATAAATGAAATATAATAGGGTTTCTCATAATATAATTAATTTTAAAACATAAGGTATAATTCTAAATTTAGTGCAACACTTAACATAAATTGAAATTTTATACATCATTAATATAAGAATCATAAACATGGTTTCTTTGGGAATATCTTAAATCCTAAAAATATTTTTAAATCATTTATAATAGTCTATAAATAAAATTTAAGTTAACCAAAGTATATCCCTTGGGTGTGTCAAACCAAGTGTATAGTAAGGGAATACTCATTCTGAAATAGAATGATGGCCAATATATACTCAAACCAACTCTTTTTGGGTTCTTACTCTTAGATTCATATGTTCCAAAACCACATCCGCATATAGAATCAAAATAGGGATGCATTTCTAGGAAAAAAAATCTCTACCTAACTAAAAATTTAGGATGTTATTCAATAATTAGAATTATCTTCAAATTCCATCATAGTTTTATGTTCCCTAATCTATGTTTTCCTAAATCTAGTGGCTAAGGTTTCCACTAAACATGCTCTAACACTAACTCTAACAACTATGACTCCAATAACCTAGATCCAGTGGTTAATTTATTACATTGGAATAGATACAAGGGGTATAATCTCAAATAATTGATCAATTTAGTAGTCTTTGATATCTAGATAAATACATGATACCAATTTTTTATTGGGGAAAAAATATAAGTCATAGTAATGGAAAAAATTCAGCATCCTTGAACTCATTCAAATAATTATTTATAATGACCCAATGTTTTATCAATGGAATTGCCTTCTTATAATTATGTATTATAGTATAATCGCATAATATTTCTTATAGAACATAATACAAACTTTATAAACAAATAATGAGTGAAATAAAAGGCATCTCTAGAAGTTAA
Organism: Viscum album; assembly: GCA_963277665.1. Lineage (NCBI taxonomy): Eukaryota > Viridiplantae > Streptophyta > Magnoliopsida > Santalales > Viscaceae > Viscum > Viscum album. The sequence goes on along the minus strand of OY728126.1, from coordinate 273,625,983 downwards.
GGAATATAAACCAATGAAATAGTAACTTGACATTTGGAATAGTAATGTGACCCTTATGAATAGTAGGCCAATGTAATAGTAACCACACCAAAGAAAGTATAAATAAAATTTACCCATATTATAAGTGATAAAATGATATAATTATATTATAGTATAAGTGAATAAATATTAAAAAATTTAATAATTAACTGTTGGTATTTTTGTAAGTCATGTTTATTTAATTACAATTTTATGATTAATTTAAAAAATTAAATGAAAATTTATTTTCTTAAAATTTATTCAAAAATTAGAATTATTATTTATTTTGATTATAATATAATTTTGTGCGACCATAATTAAATTGTCAAAGTGTTAGAAAATCAGTTTTAATTTTAAAATTGGTATTTTTCAAGTAAATTATGAATTTAATTAAAAATTTAATTTATCAAATTTAGAAAATTATTTTTGAAAAATGGAGTTCATTTTTTAATTCAACGCATTTAAAAATTATTAGACTACGTTTTTGGTATTTTTTCTGAAATACTTGAATTTATGATGAATAGTAAAATGTGGTAATTTACTGTATATATACATTATAAGTTCAATGAACTATTAATAAAATCATGGATGATGTAATCACAATTAGTTATAAATAACAAGATCTAATTAATGTATTTAGTCTCAAGAATCAGCATTATTTCTTTTCTTGTGAAAAATAATAAACTAATGAATTAGATATTTAGAAAACTCCCCTCTCCTTTACTATAAAATCACCTGTCGCCACCTCTTCTAGTCACACCTCTCAAGCCTTGTTCCTTTTTCAAATTCTATTAAAATATATTCCAAATCCCATCCACTATGTCCAAGATCCTATGGTCTCATTAAATGACCAAAACCTCTTCCATAAACAGGCTCTCAAGGAAGATAAATTCAAGAGTTATATTCCTCTTTTCTTTTCATTTATTTTCTTTTCAACATCCTTTATTCTATTTTCTGTACTCACCTCCCCTAATAAAAATGGTATTATAATTCCACTACATTAAATATACTATAATTTTGTTATTCTAATGGAATAATTTATCATTTTATCTTCCTCCCCATCCTTTTATACTAAAAATGAAAACACCGTCTGAGATGTGTTAATTTACACATTCAAGGACGACGAGTTTTCCATTTCTATCTTTAAGGATGGTCATGAAACCATTTTTAGGTTTATAAAAGTTTATAATATATGTATTATAACTTATTTAATGTTATGAAATCATTATATATACATGATATTTATTTATAAAAGAAAAAGAGTTCATTGTGATCGAAAAACTGCCAAATTAATCCAAGCGATTATCATTTAAATTTTATCTAATGATTCATACTAATTCCATATAATAAAATGAATTATATAACATTTTTGTTTTCTTAAGCTCATTTATGTAATATAATTCCACTTTTATAAAATTATTCTCTTGTTACATGAATTTCTATACTCTTATACAAGCGACCTGATCGTTAAAACTAAGAAAGCGAGCACTCCCAATCAATAAAATTGAACGCTATAACTCGTATAGAAGGAAATAAATGAACTTAATAAAATATTAATGAATATAATACATGTATAAAAAGTTCTATAGTTACTAATTAATGAATCTAATTTTATTATCCAAGACATTAAGATCAAGTGGAGGACACCTTCAGACATAAGGTAAGGCATTCTACCCGAACCTCTATTATTCCTTCTGGTTACTCTCTAACTCTTTTTACCCAAATTAAATTCTCTTTTATTTTTATGTGAATATTATAAATTCTGTGTATAATTTAAAAAATTTTGTATAATGATCCATTTATCCTTATTTTTATGGATATACATGCTTTTAAATGGATCCATACTCAATTATTCCCGATAAGAAAGCCCGTTTTAAGGGGACATCCTAAATTCTTTCCCATTATAAAGTGCACTTTATAATATATTTTAAGACAATATATTTTGTTTATAAAATAACAATTTTTATTATGAAAACCTTCTTGGTTAAATTATGGTTTTATTTAAGAGATTATTATATTTTCTATTTTAAAACCTCTTTAATATTTTCCTGAAACCGCACTAAAATGTTTTAATTATAAGGTTTCATTAATACTCTTTTCACATCTTATCACTTTAGTTTGAAATTTATTACCATGATCTATTCCTATTTTACCTTATTAACTTCCATGTATTATTTAAATCCTTCCCTTCATGGACAACATTATGATATTACCTTATGGGAAACGATTATGTTTATTCATGATTTTTTATGTATGATTATTTATGTGGGAAACATATTCATAGAGATGTTATTATGGGTGTGCCCAAATAGATCTCTAATTAATTGGGTAATGTATTATATAATGATACGTTATGTGCAATGATCTTAGACTCATGCTCTTCTATGTCCAACGAACCATGAATCGTTCTAAAGCCGTGTTTAATGTTGCGACCACATTACTATGATTCCATGTGTATATGATCCCATGTTTTATATTTTATTATTACATATGTTAAATTATGTTTCGTGCCTTTTTATATAATTATGTCATGCCTTCTAACCCATGTGCTAAGATTTATTCTTTTGTTTATTCTCTTACTAGGATTTTTAGCTCATCCCATTGTCTGTGTTATCTCCAGGTTATCCTATAAAAATGTATGAGAACAATTGAAATTTGGATCTCCTTATAGAGATATAATAAAATATGTTTTTATGATTTTTAATTATGTACCTAATCTTCCAAGACACTAGAATTTATGATCTGTAGCTTGTAATTTTATATTTATTTATAATTAAAATCATGTAATAATATATGTCAAATGAAAGGGTCACTACAGTAAGTATCAGAGAAACGTCTAGTTATTTGTGATGATTAGGAATATCTCACTTTAGTAAGAACCTTGGGGATAAGTATAATTATAAGAAAACATCCAAAAAAATTTGTTAGTATAGATTAATTGGTTTATCATGAAAATACATCCTTGTTTAGATACTACATGTTAATGTAGTTATGGAATAGATTTACCTAGGAGTAACAAATATGACAAGGTGTTTTAGGCCTAACTCAGGGTAACTTGGTACATGACAATAGGCCTTATTACACACCTAGTTGGATTCTTCCGAGGGATATGCATTGGTAAATTAATATGCTCATTATGAACCATTATTAAGGGAAAAATCCCATTAAAGAATATGTTAGGAAACAAGTCATGGATAACCAATATTGAAACCTAAGGAGTCACAAGTTAGGATATACTTTTATGGTAATAGTTTATCCTTTTATGTTTAATGATTATTTTTCATGATTATTAGATAGGTATTCAAGCCCCATAATTGTATATTATTTTTCTTAGTTAATGGTTGGAAATAGAAGAACATTTTCCAATAATCAATGTTATTGGAAATGTGAAAATTTCCCTAATGATATACCATATATGATGGGAATAGGGGATCAAAACATTATCACAATACTTACTCAGCTATATCAAGTTATGAATAAAAACTTGAATCATGTGGAACACCCTACTCCTCCAAGGAAAGAGAAAGGTTTTGTAAAACACTTTATATGGGAAAGGATTTCCATGTTTAGTGGATCTTATGATCCCCTCCTCATGGAATAGTGGATTAACTCCATTGAAAAGATATTCTCTATCTTCTAGTGATTCGAAGAATAGAATGTTGTGATGGCGGTCAATAATATTGATAGGGAAACTGATCTGTGGTGGAAGCTGATAAACAATATGAAGTCCAAGGAGGAAATTTATTCCATGGATTGGGAATAATTTAAGAAAATATTTTTCAATAAATATTTTCCCCGAACCCTCCATCTCAGGATTGAAAAAGAGTTCCTCAGAGTTAAGAAGAAGGAAGATGAGCATATCATGTTGTATGAATAAAAATTTACAAGGCTTTCAAGATACAGTTACATCTTTTGTCATGAACACTGAAAGCAAGGTGGATCGCTTATTTAGAAGACTAAAGCTGAGTCTATGAAAATAATTTGTGATTAATTACATCAAATGTTATGAGGAGATTTTCTATTGTGACCTCAAGGATGAAATTAATATTGGTTACTCTCAATGTTCTCATGGTCCAAGTGAAAAAAAGTGGAAAATGGAGTCTAATATGGGTGGTTTGGAAAATAAATCCTATGATGTAAATAAGATCAAACACCCCACATGTTAAAATTGTGGGAAGAAACGTCCTAGGAACTATCTAAAGGGAACCAAGAATTGCTTCAAAATGGATAAATGGGACGTCTATATTAGAACTGCCGAAGGGATATGAAGAATCCCCCTAATGTGGAAGAAGAAATAAAGGTTCAGATCAACACTCAGTACTAGAAAATAAGTCTATAACCATAGTTTTAAACCATGGCTATAGGCTCAAAAACAATGTATATAAGTTAAAAAAATAGTTTACTTAACCGTGGCTAGTATTGGGATGGCTATAGAAATATAACCACAGTTCAAACTATGGATACACCCTATATCCATAGTTTGAAAACTGTTGCATAGGATAAAATCACTCATCATCTATAACCATGGTTCCCAACCATGGATATAGACATATAGGAACAGTTTTGAATCATGGATATAGGTCTTAACATTTCTTAAAAAAAGAACAGTTTAGCCAGTGCTGGCCCCTGCACACCCATGACCCCTTTCACCCCCCCTTGCACATCCCACCTTGAACCCCCCTTACACACCCCTTTCACCCTAATACACACTCCATGTACCCTTACAACACCCCTGCTGGACACCCCGACTGCAACCCCCTTATAGACAGACCCCTCCCCCACCCCATAGACAGACACCCCCCTCCCGGACACCCCTTAGATAGACTCCCTCACCCCTAGACAGACACCCCCTAGATAGCAACCCCCCTGGACAGACACCCCCCCACACCCCCACCCCCATACACGTCCCTTGCACCCCCTACACACCCTCGATCCTCATACACCCACCTCGTTGCACATTTTCACACCCCCACTTCACACCCCTTACCCCCTACTGGACCCCTTGAACCACCCCTACTAGACATGCCCCCACACCCCCATGCCCCCTTGTACCCCATTATCCCCCACATAGCCTCCACCCCCTGGACAGTCACCCCTCATGGACAACAACACCCCCAAATAGACACCCCCCCTGGACAGCACCCTGACCCCCCTAGATAGAAACCCACATGAAAACAACCCTCTCACTAGAAAGAAACCCCTAGATAACAGCCCCCACCCCCTAAACAGACACCCACCTACACACCCATTCCCCTTGCACCCCCTACACAACCCCCCTTGCACCCCCATGTCGCCTTTCACCCCCCCACACTTGTACATCTCCATGCACACCCCTGCTGGACACCCCTTACACCACCCCTACTGGGACCCTTGCACACCCAATCCCCCATGCACAACCCCCCTTGAACCCCCCCCCCCCACCTTAGAGCCCCCTTACACCCCCTAAACATCCCTTGCACCCCATCCCCTTGCACCCCCATCCATGTGCACCCCCCCACCCCCGCACACCCATGCCCCATGAAAATCCCCCATCCCCCCCTGAGCCCCCCCATAAACATCCCTTACACCTCCCCTATAAACCCCTATCCCCCTGCACACCCCCTTGCACACCCCTACTAGACCCCCTTGTAGAACCCCTACTAGACACCCCCTCTTGGATATACCCCCCACTCCTAGACAACCCCTCTCACCCCTAGACAACCCCACCCCTAGACAGACACCCCCTACCGACCCATTCCCCCTTGTACCCCCTATACATCCCCCTTACACCCCCAACACACCAGGACATCCCCCTGTACACCCTTACTGGACACCCCTTGTACCACCCCTACTGGACACCCCCCCTTACACACCCATTCCCCCTGCACAACACCCCTTTCACCCCTCCCCTGCACATCCCCCCTTTCAACCCCCATTACACCTTTATCCCCTTGCAAACACCCCCTGTACACCTCCTTGCACCACCCCTTCTAGACCCCTTTCCCCCCACTACACACCCCTTTCCCCTACACAACCCCTTGTACCACCCATACTGGACCCCCCCCGCACTACCCTTTATGGACACCATCCCCCTAGGACAGACCCCCCCACCACACAGAGGGTAAGGCCTTAGCATCATGGAGTGGAATCGCTTAGTGAAGTCTTTATCTTTCTTCTTATTATACATTATCCTCTATTCTTCTATCATATTATGCAATTCATGTACAAAGTAATTTCTGCATATAAATATAACCATTGATTCTCAGTCCCTATCTTTTGTATACCTATAATATTATTCTTTCATGGAGAGGTTCTAGATATAGAGGGAGAATCTTGATTAAATAATGATAACTCAAGACGTTTCCAAACTTTCTCATCCATATAGTGTTGGAGAATAATTAATAGTGGCATAATGGCCAGAATAGTTGGAGTAGTTATTTACTCACACAAAATATGAAATCAACACAAAAAGAATCCATTAAAAAATGGTGTGTGGTGTGTGGTTACACTTGATTGGAATACTAGAGGAAGATTTCTCAAATCAAAAAACACAGGAAATGATTAAGTAATTTATTAAAGAATTAGTTATGCATGGAATGCCTTGGGTTTTTTATTTCTTTTTTGAACTGAAAAAGAATGGGCCTACCTAGATTCACTTCAAAGTAGTGTCGATTTAGAGATTTGGAGTTGTGGTGGTGGAATAATTAGAGGCTATGACTACTCAAGCCAAATAATAACTTAAAACTACCAAGGAAACATAAAATGTGGATGATATAGGGAATTTATCTCCTACAAAGACATAGTGAATGGAGTAGAAAGAGGTGTTTGAACTAGCACATGATCTTACTGAACTAACTAGTCACCAAGTTCTATCTTTTTCTTCGACACTGTAGTCTGAGATAAAAAATAGAGAGAAAGAGTGGATTAATATAGCTACATCAATTAAGGTTACTACTATTTTTTCTTGTAATCATGCACATATTGGATTATTTATGCGTTATGGGGCACAAAAGTCTTTCATTTCAAGTATGATATTGCAACAAGATCCTGTGGAGTTTCCATTCCAATGACCAACATCTGAATTTATGAAACCTATTTTGTTAAAGTGAAAACCCATAGAAAATATACATGTATATAAATATATCAACGAGTTGGGGGATGCAGGGAATAACTTGAATCTAAAAAGGACACAATAAGGTACTTTAAATGGTAGTGTGTTGAGAACGAAAAGGCTTGGAATTGAAGGTAATGTATAGAGGATCACAACCAATGCACTAAAAAGAGTTTCATCGTATTTATAAATCATTTTATATGGAATAAGGGTAATTTTATTGTACTATAGTTTTGTATTAGGTTCCAAAATAATATAAATATCTATGTAAATTTGTATAAATTTTTTATATATTGGTTTTAGTATCATTTAGAGCCCAATTACAAATTTCTTTGTCTAATATGACTACTTTTGAGGTTTTGTGGGGTGGTGGTAACTACTCTGAGAATCGAGATATAATTTTTTTTGATTGTAGTGGGGATTTCAACAATAAATAAACGAAACTGAATATCTTTTCTAATCAAAAGGCTGTTAAGGGAAGTGATTCAGAAAAGGCCAGTCTTGTTATTTACCTTTGGGAAGCCACAGTTCAAAACCACAGAGCCAGTAATAAATCTAGGAAATTACAAATAGAATATTCCTCATTGGGAAATATATTTAGAAAAATATCATGTTGCATAAATATTGGAAATTTCTAATAGTTCAAGAGATAACTCACTCTAAGTATAAAATAAGAGAAATAGTCACAAAAGATCACTTTAGATTCATATAAGTTTAAAATTTTTAGAATGAATATACAATTCTTGATAAATAAAATGTACAATTTAAACATGGATGTTATGGTTTGTCTGGGAATTATAGATATCATACATCTTAATGTTTCTAATCCTTTTCTCTATTTCAAATAAAAAATAAGATTGAATTATCTGTTTGCTTTAGTTTTTTTCCATAAAAACACTACTAGAGGTGCATGTTTAGTTGTAGGACTGGTTTAGATATCAAGGGGAAATTTGAAATGATATTCAAATAAGGGATTATTGGGGCACTGTTTGATGTTTTAGAATCTATTTAAGGAATACGTTAATTATAAGAAGACTATAGTTCCTCTAAAATTAGTTATTAAGAACAACACTTCCAATGTTAGGCTTTATTAGGTATTACAACCAGAACATTTCTTAAAATTCATATTCTTATTGAGTACTTTTCCCCTCTATATTGTAATGAAATGTGACATAGAATACCGTAATGTTGAAATATCATAAAAAATCAATAAGGAGGTCAGGTTTTTTGATGTTCTAAAGTGGAAGATAGAACTGTATCAAACAATTTATAATATATGACAAGGTGGTAGTTCTATTTGAATTATTTATTATTTCCACCTTGAGTAAAAGTTATAATTTTAAGAGAGTGATGATGATGGGAACATGGGATTGGGTTGTATATTTAGAGAATAGTGTGAAGTGGTGTTGTTCTGGGGGTAGGTGAGTGTCTAATAACTACTATGAAATTATAGTAAATGGTATTTGAATGTTTTTTACTACTAGATGAGAGTAGGTTGGGGATGATGATGTGACTCTATTAGAACTGCTAACTTCAATATTCTTTAGCATCAACTAATTGAATTGGTCTTATCATACATTTATTTGACTCATCTTATCTCTCATTGAGCACACCAATATTTATAGAACTGTTGGTCAAAAAATTGTTTCCAAGAATCTTTTCACTTCAATTGTTACAATCATATATTTGATTTCATAATTTATGTATGTGAAATCTATTCAAAAAAACTAAAAAAATTATTAGGAAAAATATAGGGAGGGTAGTGAAGAATATGATAACTCTTATGGTCATATCTCATGAGCCTTATCAACAGCAACTAGAATTGGGTGGTGAATGAGGAACACAACACTAGTACAAAGTGGTTCTGTGATGGGGAAATAAGAACCTAGTGAGAGGTGGAACCCAGAAATATTCAAGAACTGGTGGTTTTGGTATTTTTTTAGTACCAAATGACTTCAAAGGATGTATACATATCATATTTAGTGATAAAATAGTGGATTTCTTCACTAAATTCTAATGTGGGACTCAGAAATATAGTTTCAACAAAGATAATAAGACCACCCCATGGAAAATATGGACCATGCTCATAGTGGATAGAAAATGGATAGTATTTTTTCACCATGTCATGGTAAAACTCATGGATGTAATGTTTAATTTAAATTATTCACAAAATAGTGGAATCGTGAAAATTTTGGAGTCCATAGTCGAAGGAATAACAATGAATAGAAGATTATTAAATCTCTTGGATGGCCCAAAGATGCTAAAAACGATCACCTGGATGAGTTAGAGAGATTATATATGAGACAGATCAAATTATATATCTTAATCATAAGGATTAAAGAGACCAAATAATTTCATTACTAGATTTGGTTCAATTATATAAGTGATGGATTGAGATAAAAAGTCTCGCACAAACCCATTCCCACTGTGACACTAAAGGATTTCCCTCACTGGTCATGCCTTAATGGTCATTGTATCTTTCTCAATTGAGATATCATTTATCCATAATTTCATTATTTCAAGATGATGTTATTTATTCTAGTATAAGATTCAATTTCATTAAATTAGAGGATAGATAGTGAGGAAACACCATAGCTCATTCTATTTCTCACTCAGTTCTAAACCCTTTAGACCATATTAGTCGATCAATTGAACATTGAACCTTTATTCTATTTGTCAAAATGATGATATTGTCATCTCTAAAGTAAAGGAAATTTCATATTGAGTTGGCTGAATTTTTATACTAACCACATGAAGGAAGATTAATGTAAATCTCTATGTACATATTTTCATGGCCAAATATGCACAAGGGGATCCTTAGATTTATGTTTATACTTGTATATACCCCTTTTCACTTAAAAATGTATGCATTTTTCATATCTATATATAATCACATCTAGTCCCTATATATATATTCATATGGCCATGATGGCTACATAAGGTTCATCTATGATTTTTAGTAAGAACATAAAGTTAACATTGGGATTACACCAGACGCACCAAGGTAATTGTGATCCATGGTGAAGAGATAGAAAACATTTTATAGGGTTCTTTGAAATGAAAATGCAGCCACACCATAGTTAATTACTATGGGGTGTTTTGGTGATTGTGGTTAGATTATCATTTTTCTATGAGAAACTATGAGTCAAAAAAATCTATGGAGATGTTCGTGGTGTCTCAAATGCAAGAAGAAGGGGTAAGGATTAAAATGGAAAACATAAATGCAATAATTTCAAGCAAGCTATATAAGCATAAACTACCACTGTGAGTTTTCACATATATAACACATATATTGGAGGGGCTTTATTACAAAACCATGACTTGTTTATCAATTAAAACAATTATATTACTAAAAATTATTCAATAATTTAAATTTAATATAAACATGCTGAATTAAGAAGGTTGGTAAATTCAATTTAAAACATTCTTGAATTAAAGAGGGTGGGAGAGGGGCCCTACCTCAAAGGAGCCAAGCCACACTTGGCGCTTTACACTTTTATCAGCAATAACTCAAGATGTTCCATCCATCTTGCAGACATATTAAACTTTTCATATACATAAGGATTCCATAACCCCAACATATGTGTCTACATGTCCTTAAACATGCACAAGAGGATCCTTATATATATTCTCACATGCATAATCCCATTATCACCCACACACGTATGCATTTTTCATATATATACATAAGCACACCTAGACCCTTATATGTAATCACGCTGCCATGGGTGGACATACATATAATGAGATAAATTATTATATATATCCATACCTATACATATGTGGTGAGTCACCTTCGAAAAGAGGCTCGAAACCACCTCAACGAGATCCAAAACACACTAAAAAAAATATAAGAAACCCAAAAATAACAAAATACTTATTTAACATTAGGCCAAAGAATAAAAATGGAAGAAACCTTACATGAATATGATGTTGAACTCAATTCCTTTGATGGAAGTGGATAGAACTGGTCTCATCATAAGAAACCACCTGTAAGGAAATAATGGGAAAATAAGTGAGATATAAAGACTTCTTAAATATATGTGATCAATGTGTCAACTGTACTTGATAAATGATACATGAATTCAATACCACCATGATAAAAAGGATAATATTAATGATTACAAAAACATAATATAATCTAAATGATCAAGAGAATTAGCAATATAAAGGACACCTACCTCAAACGATAATCCATAAATTGATCTCATGCTAGTACCAACCACCAATGATCCTTCTATCCCATGTATCATCCATGAATACATATGAATCAAACAACAAAACATTTTAAAATTAAAACAAAAATAATTATAATTGATTCTAAACTCACTGGATAATATACTGCCCTCAGGAAACAAACCAAGTGTGGGTTCCACTTTGGACACCCATCTAGACATAAGAACAAAAAAAAATCAAATTTATCAACCAAAAACAATATAAAATTTCATCAAAGATCATGAAAAACCATAAATAAATCCACTAATTAGTACACCTAAACTCAAATGTCATGTAATAATGAGATAACAAGATTCTTATGTCTCCTCTATATGCCGCACATGAAATCCCCATCATATAGATGTGATCCCACAATAAGTTTCAATAATAATGCAGCCACAATTTTAATTAAACTCATGGCTCAAAACTAAGATATATCTACATACGTATCTTTGGTTTGTTTCATTTTATTGGTATAAGGAGAAAAGAGTTGTCTTTCTTCGATTAAGGCAGTGAGTTTCCTTTCATCATGGAAATGATAACTATGGGATCATGTGTGATTAGGTATTTTTTAGTATACACCTACCGGATGATCCAAAATGTTGGGAGTATGTATTTTAGTTTTAAGGTTCGAAAGTGGATATAATATAAGGCCCACCCCCACCCCCACCTGCACCCCCACCTGCAACCCCACTAACCCCTGAACACCCCACCTGCACCCCACTACCCATCTACACCCCCACACCTAAAACCCCACTGCCCATTGCACACCCACACCTATACCCACACACCCCCACCTACATACCCACTCCCCCACATGCACCCCCACTATGCACAAAACCCCCCCCCCCCCCCCCTACACACACACATGCAACCCCGCTACCCACTGCACACCCCCACCCACCTGCACCCCCACTCCCACACCCACCCACTCCCCCCACCTACACCCCCACTGCCCCCATCACCCCCACCTGCACCCACACTTCCCCCTGCACCCCTACCCCCAAGACACCCCCTTCCCTACCCCCATCACACCCCATGCACCCAAAACACCCCCTCCCCTACCCCTTACACACCCCATGCCTCCTACACCCCACCGAGCTACAACCCCACTGCCCACTGCACCCCTTTCCCATTGCACACCCCCACCTTCACCCCCACTACCCATGAACCCCCACCACATACAACGTCACTACCCACTGCACACCCCCACCCACCTACCCCACCACACCAACAACTACAGCCCAACTCCCCCACCTGCACCAAGAAATTGGATACTTCTATATAGTTTTAAAAAAAATTTTATTTTCCATATTTTTTTCTAACCATATGTAAGATGCATTATGAAAAAATAAAAATACAAATTCTATATCACTTCTATATTTTAAAGATGAAGCAACCACGTCATGTGGTAAATTGAGAAATTTTTGGTACAACCCACCTGAGAAACTTAATGTCTTGGAAAATGAATTGAAAGTTTCGAAAGCTGAAGAATAAATGAATTGTGATCTCAAGGAAGAATTTAGTTAAACCATCTAAAATATGGTAAAGAAAATTTAGGGAAAATTGATATTATTGAGTCACTTGTTCAAGAAGTAAAGCACGTGAATGAGAAGGAGACATGATATATACATGATCAACTTTAAGTAATGGTATGAAGAACAAACTAAGATAACATAAAGTGAAAAGAATTCTCAAATTTAGAATTTATAAGGACAAGTAGAGGATAAGATGATATGGATTAAGAATCTAGAGGATGATCTTCATATCATAAGAATGATTCCAAAAATTGATGAAACTAAATTGAAAAACTATTAACAAATATTATGAAGAATAATAATAGGGGTTCTATAAAAGTGCAGTATATATCTAGTATAACTCATTTAATAGGAACTCAAAAAAATATGGTGATGAAGTGATAACATTTTATGAGCATGTATACAGAATCTAGATAGTTAAATTGTAAGGAAACGTCTACTAAAACTAGAGGAAAATATCGTGTCGATCATTGATCAACATTAGGTATTTTGTAAAGAAATATACATCATCAATTTATATATATACCATGTCAATAATATGAATTGTGTATTTCATGTACCTCATTATCTATAACACATGGAGAGATCATGAACATGGTATAACATTGGTGGAAATTCCACGTGGATAGAATACTCACACTCCCCCCAAAGGATCTTGAATGTACTAATGACCATTGGGGATAGCTTGCTACCCCATTCAAGATTCCATAATACTCATAATGGGGAGAAATTCAAGAAAAAATGGTCCCCATGGTCCAAATACAAAGGTCAGAGATGTCAATCTATGTGAGATATCTATCTCCTCTAGGATGTCCCCATATCCTCAACACAATTTTCACAATCTTCACTCTATTAAGTGATGTCTCAATAACCAAAGTCCAATTTTATTGACATGATGGGTCTCTCATATATATCTTCTAAAGAGGACCTACTAATTTAAGAGTGACATATTTTATTATAATAAAACATTACCAATGGAAATTGACCCTCACATCCACCAAAGTCATAAATAAGGATATCAACATATCCTATAATACCAATATAGTTCACTCAGTCTACCAATTGATTTGGGATTTAATTTCTATTCTCATCATCGAATGGGTCCCAAAATCATCCTGCAAGACTCAAAAAATGTGATAGTAACTGATAATTATAGTCAGTGATTTTCATTGAGGGTACTACTTGAAGTCTAACAATAACCCCTATATAAAACTACCCAAAGATATCAGCTAAATTTCTACTCAATTTAATGAATGTATTCCCAATTATTAAGTTGGTCAACAATAACTAATATATAATCACAACCTATCACTATCTATGTATTCTACATCACAATATTCAAAGATATTTAATCCCACTATCACTCTATGATCTCAATAGGATATATCAATCCTACTCATGCATGATGATAAACATTAACTTGATAAAGTTTGATACATCTATATATAAACTCGATGAAAACCCACTTTATTGAATCCCACAAAAACAATGTTTAGATATTACATGCCCCTAATAGAAACCTCACAGACCTGAAACATTAACTTTGAGATATTACCATAAAATAGTTATCATGTAGGAAATGAAGGAACATCCTCAAATAAATCCTACCAGGGAAAATAAAAGAGGATGACAATATGAAAACAAAGAAACCCCACGGTAAAAATCAGATGAATGTGGGGTGGCCATGTCAGAGGATAAACATCTCTAGGAGGTGGGGTGGCCACATCGGAGGAGGACTGGGGAAGGTGGTGTAGCCATGTCAAAGCAGCATTGAGCGGTTCAAATGAAGGAGGAGGGTAGAGGTGATGTGAGGGGTCATTGGATCTATGTATAGAGTGACGTAGAGAGGCTGTGTAGTAAGGGTATAGATGAGGGGAGTACCACACGAGGGATAGAGAAACCTTGAATGGATAATATGAACCGCAGTTGGAGAATCTGCGCCTTGAATGAATTAACCTCAATGAGGGATGGAGGAACCAAAGACGATGAGGATGAATGAGAGAGGACAATAGTTAGTGAAAGAGAGGAAAGTTGTGATGGAAGAGAGGAGGGCATGATGATAGAGGTCATCGGGGAGGAGGAGAGGTTGTTGGTGGAGGAGGATGCTATGGTGAGAGGGTAGAGTATGGGGGAAGTAGGAGGAGCCCAACGTGAATCGAAAAAAAGGGACACAAATGTATAGCCACAAATCGAAATTAAACCATGGATATAAAAAAACCATAGCCACGGACCTATAAAAACATGAATATCAGTCCATGGATATAGCTTAAATTTCTAGTAGTGACTCAACATGTAGTGCATTATTACAACTACAAGGAAGATGGGGATTATGTGAACAGTTTTCTTAATCCAATGGTTTTCGGAGGGAATCATCAACAACCTACAAGGAAACAAGGAAGAGATTATGCTATCACTAATACTAAGGTGGATCCAAACAATGATGTGTTGATATATACGCTAGTTATTTATAAAAATAGAGAATGTACTATTTGATTTTTGGTTCTACACTCTTTCATATCTCACAAGTTTAAAAGAACTATTCAAACCCCACCTAAAAATATAGAGATTGAGTTATCAGTGAGAAAAAATGGGGAAATTATTGTATCTAACGTATAGAAATATTCTCCAATTAATGTTTGTGGGCTGAACCTTCCAGAAAATCACATCATACTTCCTCTAGTGGAGTTCAATGATCTTTTGGTCATGGATTGACTATCTTTATACAAAGAAAACATCAACTTTCAATAAAGATAGATCACTCTTCACATCCTGAAGCATCCTCCAATTCTAAATAAGTGTAAGGAGGAGGATTAATATCCTTTATAATCATTTCTTCAAGTGTGTATATTAATTCCTATTGAGAAATCATATCTATTTTAAATGAATGAGACAAAGGAGAGAATCATGCTCAAAGACGTGCCCATTATAAGGGACTACACTAATGTATTCCCCATTGAATTGTTTGGTATTACTCCTAATCGAGAGGTAGAGTTATAAATTCAACTTATTCATTGATGTCAATCTATATCAAAGAAACATTATAGAATAGCCATTGTATAGCTAGAAGAGAAAAAGAATAAATTATAGAAGAATCTGGACAAGGGTTTTTTACACCCGAGTGCTTCACCATGGGGTATACCAATCCTCTTTATCCAGAATAAGTATGGTTCAGTGTGCCTCTACATTTATTATCATGAATGTAATAAAATCACGATAAATAACAAGTATACCATACCTCGAATAGATGAATTATTTGATCATCTTTTGGGGGCCATTTATTTTTCTAAGGTGGACCTTCAGTCAGGATATAACCAATTAAAGGTGAGGAAGGAAGATATTCCCTAGAATAGAATCCAAATAATTTATAGACAATATGAGTTCATATTGATGCCCTTTGGACTCAATAATTCTAAAATAATTTTCATGGATTTAATTAATAGAGTCTTTAAGATTACCTCGACACATTTTTGGTAGTATTTATCGATGATATTATGATATACTCCAAGGGCAGGGAAGAACATGGAATGCATTTGAATATTGTGCTGAAGACTTTGCAAAGGGGGAAACAATATGAAAAGTATATAAAATGTGATTTTTTTATGGAGTATCATTATTGGGGCATGTTATCACCTGAAAAGGTTTATCTAAGGACCCTTCCTAGAAAAATGCAATCCAAGAGTGGCCCAGGACAACATCTGTAATGGAGATCTATAGTTTCCTGGGCATAACTGGGTATTAATAATGATTTGTGAAGAACATATAATTATTTTCAATCCCATTGACAAAAATGACATGGAAGGGAATGAATTTTATCTTGACTCATGAATTTGAGGAAATAGTTAAGGAGCTCAAAAATATGCTTATCTCTATGCCAAAACTCACACTACTAACAGTTTGAGAACTCTTTATGGTATATAGTGATGATTCAAAGAAAGGATTAGATTGTGTACTAATAAAAATGATAAAATGATATCATACGCCTTAATTCATTTGAAAATCCATGAGAAAAACTATCCCATTCATGATATGGAGTTGGCAACTATGATCTCTACATTCAAAATTTAACAAAATTATCTATATAGGAAGAACTATGAGATATATACTGATTAAAAGAGTCTCAAATATATATTCACATAGAATAAGTTTAATATGCCGTAGTGAAGATGGTTAGATCTAATTAATGATTGTGATTTCTCAATCCATTACCATCTGGTTAAAGAAAATAATGTGGAATATGCTATGAGTAGAAAGGAGCCTACATCTTTGTCAATGATGATAATTGATAAGGATCAAATTTTATTAAATTTTTAGAGGATTGACATGAAAATCATTAAGGGAGGAAAATCATCAATCCTTTCTCAAATGATCTCCCAGCCATCCCTCATGGAGAAAATAAAGGACGCTCAAAGAAAAAATGTGGAATTTCAGAAAAGAGTGGAAGCTATCAGAAATGGGAAATCCTAGGTGTTTAAGATTGATGAGGATGTATTTTTATGTTTGGGTTATGATTATGTGTACCATCCAATCCAGATATAAAGAAGGTGCTTTTGAATGATGCACATAGATCAACATTCTCTATTCACCTAGGGAGCACAAATATGTATCGAGATATCAGAGAGAAATAATGGTGGGATAATATAATGAAAGAGATCACTGAATATACATCAATGTGCCTGATATGTCAATAAGTAAAGGTTGGGATACAAATCTCAAATGGGATGATGAAACCACTACCCATACCAACATTAATGTGGGAGAACATTACCATGGATATTATCACTAGACTTCTAAGGACATTCGGAGGAAGCAATGTTATATGGTTTATTGTGGATCATCTTACAATGAAAACTCACCTTATCACAATTCGAGATGAATTCTCATTAGATCAACTTACATAGATAGATATCTAAGAATTGGTAAGGCTGCATAAAGTACAACTATCAATTGTATTTGATCGAAATCCGAGATTCACCTCAAAGTTCTAGAAAAGTCTCCAACATGGTCTTAGAACTATGTTGAAATTCATTACGACCTATCATCCTCAAACTGATTTCCAGTCCGAGTGAACTATTCAGACACTGGAAGATATGTTGAGAGCATGTTCTATGGACTTTAATGGAGGATGGGTCCAACATCTTCCATTATTCGAATTCTCTTAAAACAATTGTTTCTACTCCATCATCTGAATGGAACCATATAAAGCCTATTATTGGAAAAGGTGAAAAACAATGGAATATTGGGAAGAAGTTTGTGAGCGTAAGATGATAGGACCGAAAATGGTTAAAGAAATGGTTGAGAAGGTGAAATCAATTCAGTAGCACAACAAGGCAGCCCAAATTATACAAAAGCGTTATGTAGAAATTTTTTAACGATACCTTGAGTTCAATGTTGGAGACATGGTATTCCTCCACATATCTTCATAGAAGAAGGTCATGAGATTTGGGAAGAAAGTAAATCTAATTTCCTGGTATATAGGCCCCTTTGAGATCCTTGATCATGTTTAAGCTATGACCTATCGACTAGTACATCCATCTACCATGTCTAAATCCCATTATTTAATCCATGCATCCCTCTTAATGAAGTACATACCACATCCTTCACATGTACTGTCTTTAGAGGTGGTACAATTGGAGAGTGATCTTTTTTACGAGGAGTAGCTAGTGAAGATATTGGATTATAGAGATAATGTTCTACAGAACAAGACTACTCACCTTGTCAAACTATAATGGTAGAAATATATATATGAAGTGTTAATTTGGGAACAAGAGGAAGCGATGAAGGAGAAGTATCCACACCTATTTTTAGCATAGAATTTAAAATGAAATTTTGAGGGAGAAATTTCATATGGGGGAAGAATGTAAGGACCTAATGTTTTATTAATATAATTCTCTTATTATAATTCTTTCTTATATTCTAATCACATAAGATTACTTATAGAATACAATAAAAACTTTATAAATGAAGAATGAGTGAAATAAAAGGTTTCTCTGGAATTTAAGGAACATATACTAATGAAATAGTAACTTGAACTTTGGAATAGTAATGTATCCCTTATGAATAGTAAATTAATCAATGTAATGATAACCTCACCAATGAAAGTATAAACAAAATTTATCAATCTTATAAGTGATAATATTAAATAATTATATCATTATATAAGTGAATAAATAAATTAAAAATTATTAATTAAGTGTTGGTATTTTTGTAGGTCATGTATTTTTAATTACACTTTTATGATTAATTTAACAAATTAAAAGAAAAAAATATATTCACAAAATATATTCATAAATTATTATTTTAATTTTTTATGATTATAATATAATTTTATTAGTCCTTGATTAATTCTTCATAGTGTTAGAAAACCAGTTTTAATTTTAAAATTTATAATTTTCAAGTAAATTATGATATTAATTAAAAATTAAATTTATCATATTTATAATAATTAATTTTGAAAAATAGATTTCATTTTTTAGTTATAAACATAGAAAAATATTTAGGTTGAATTTTTGGGATTTTTCTAAATTACATGATTTTTTTGGGAATAATAAAATATGATAATTTACCATATATATACATTATATGTTAAATGAACTAATCCTAACAACATGGATGATTTATAAACCCTTGGTTCTAACTCACATGATCTAATTAATTTATTTATTCTCAATAATCATCACTATTTATTGTCTTGGGTAAAATAATAAACTAATGAATTAAAAATTGTGAAAACTCTCCTCTCCTCCACTATATAAACCACCCATCACCACCTCTCCTCCTCACGCCTCTCATGTTTTCTGCATTATAAAAATTATGATAAAGTATATCCATAGTACCCTCCCCCACATCAATGATCTCTAGGTATAATCAAAAGACAAAAACCACTCCTCTAAAGAGGCTATCATGGAAGATGAATTCAAGATGTAAATTCCTATTTTATTTTATTTTATTTTCAAGTTCCTTTATTTTATTTTCTATCCGCTCATAACCACATAAAAATGGTATTATAACTCTTTTAATTTACATATAATATAATGTTTTTATGCTAATGGAATAATTCATAATCTTATCTCTTTTATCCTTTTATACTAAAAACGAAAACACTGTCCAAAATGTGTTAATTTATCACATTCAAGGACTACGATTTTTCTATTTATATCTTCAAGGATGGTCATGAAACAATTTTTATGGTTGAACCAGATTATAATATATGTATTATATCTTATTTGATATTTTTAAATCATTTTTTAAAAATGATATTAATTTATAAAATAGAATGAGGTCATTTTGATTTAAAAACCACCAAATTTATCCAAGCGATTATCATTAAAATTTTATCTAATGATTCATCATCATTTCATATAATCAAATAAATTATATAAAATTTTTATGTTTGGTAATTTCATTAATATAATGTAATTATACATTTTTAAAACCATTCCCATTTTACCCGAACTTCCATACTCTTATACAAGTGAACTAATCTTGAAAACTACAAAAGAAATCACTCACGAACGATAAAATTGAACGTTATAACCCATCTAAAAGTACATAAATGAATTTAATAAAATATTTATGGATCTAATTTGTGTATAAAAGGTTATAAAGTTATTAAATAATAAATCTAATTTGATTATCCAGGACATTAAGATCAGGTGGAGAACACCTTCAAACTTAAGGTAAGGGATTCTACCCAAACCTCTATTATTCCTTTAGGTTACTCTATCACATTTTACCCAAATGAAATTGTATTTTATTTTTAGGTGAATATTAAAAATGCTATTTATATGTTCCCAACTCATGTATTAGGATCTATTCAATCTTATTTTTTGGGATATAAAGGTTTTTAAAAGGTTCCCTACTAAATTATTCCTAATATGCAAGCTCGATTTAATGGAACTTCCTGAATTATTACCCATTTTAAAGTGAAATATATAATCCATTTTGAGCCACCATATTTTTTTTATAAAAGAACCCTTTTTATTATGAAAAAATTATTGGTTCAATTCTAGTTTTATTTAATAGATTATGATTTTTTCTATTTTAAAATCTCTTTAATATTTTACTTAAACCACACAAAAATGTTTTTATTCCACAGATTCTTAAATTCTATTTTTTCATGTTAGAACTTCAGTTTGACATATCTTATCTTGATATATGAATATTTTTTCTTATGAATGGCCTTGTACTATTTAAATAATTCCCTTCATGGACACCATTTGATATTCCCTTATGTTATGTATTTTGAAAATATTATGATACCAAATTCTAACCATGGGTAACCCTTATGTTTATGCATCATCCCTTAGTTATGATTATTTATGAGTTAGACATATTTGTGGACATGTTATGATGGGTTAACATAGATAAATATTAAATTAATTGGTTAAAGTTTAGTCTCATGAGACATTATGTGCAATAATCTTGGTTGTTAGTCTTGACTCGGGATCCATGTGCTACAGTCTTGGTGGTTAACATTGACTTGTGCTCCTCTATTTGAAACACACCTTGACTCATGATAAATTCATCTTTTATGTTTTTTAAAAATTAATATGATTCCATTTTTATATGATCCCATGTTTATATGTTATGATTCTATATGTTCAATTATGTTCTATGCATTTTTATATCATTATGTCATGCGTTCTAACCCATGTCCTAGGATTTATTCTTATATTTATTCCCTTACAAAGCTTTTTAGCTCATCTGGTTGTTCATGTTTTCCCACAGTCATCCTAAGAAGATATATTAGAAAAATAGAAGTTAGGATATCATTATAGATATTAAATTAAATATGGTTTTATGTTGTTTAATTATATACCTAATCTTACAATACACTAGACTTTATGGTCCTTGGATAGTAATTTTATGTTTATTTATGCTTAAAATATTGTAATGATATGTGTAAAAGGCTTGGTTCACTAAAATATTCTTCATATCATGGGGAAAAAATAAAAATATGGGTGATCCTAAATGAACATTAATGGTTATTTATAACATAATCTACCATGATTAAATATTACATAATTAATATGGCATGGTAAATAAGTAAAAACACAGGACATTTAATCAATAACTTTAGAATGAAATGCATCCCTAGATAATATCAGTTTAATAATCTCTTGTATAATAATGACTAAATTATCAATGAAGGTGATACGTATTATTGGACTTCAGGATCTCAGATATCTTTATATCTATACCATTAAGACCTTTCTCCAAGATAGTTTAAAACCATGGGTAGGTATACACAAAAAACCCATCTAATTTGGCCAACTAATTTTCCAAAAAAAATAGCTGGACAAATTAAGTTGGAATTTCATGTATACTGACCCATTTTTTAAAATGTATTTGGGAAAGGTCTTAATGCTGTTGATATAATGATGTCCAATATTAGGCATTTCTTTTATTGAGATTTTTATTTTTTATTATCCATGATATTATTGCATTGATATTATCCACGGATGCATTTAATGATCAAGTTATAAATTAAATGGAATATTTTTTTAGTTATTTTACATTTCATATTGATTATTCCTTATTTAATCATGATAAATTACACTATACATAACCTTTATCAAATGTTTGATCTCAAATTTATTTTTTTTCCTTTCCCCGTGATATGAAGAAGAATTCTTTGAATGAGTTCAAAGATGTATAATTTTTTCCATTACACATTATATTTTCTACCAAATGTAATCTTGGTTTCATGTATATATCTATATATCCAAGACAACTCAAATTATTAGTCCTTCAAGACTATACCCCTTTTATCTACGACAATATAATAAAGTAGCCATCGACTTTGGGTTACTAGAGTTGGGGATATTACAATATGAGTGGATAAAATTTTAACAGGTCAGTATGGTTGATTTTAAGTGAATATAATATTATAAAAACTATTCTCCACTGATTTCCCCACCTTATTAGTGAATAAAACCAATCCTTGAAATTTTAATTGGTATCAATGTGGGTTCTTGCTGTTTGATCCAACATGGTTCTCATGGTGGATTATTTTAATTCCATTAACGGAAGGGGTTTACTTACATTTTATGGAATAAAATATCATAGTTATATGAATGTGATGTTTTAATATCTTCTTTTACTTGTATTGGAAGTTAAAAATGATGTAGTTGTGACATTTCCACCCATCGTAAAGGATTCACCATTGACCCTTGCAGACAAAACAATATGGAGGTTGATGGTAGGGTAAAAAACTATATTCTCATGTCCTTTAAGAAAGATTTTACAAAAAAATGATGAGAATTTAATTATATAATGAAATATTGGATAAATTAAAAACTATATATTAAATTAATGTAAAAGTCAAAGTGGTCAAATTATAGAAAATTAGTAGTAGGTTTCAACACATCAAAATTGTAAAACCTTGAGATTTTGTGAAATATTTTTTTTGAAAAAAATTTAATATGCTCGATATTTAGTATTACATGAAATTTTTTTATCTTTACTTATATGTAACACTATTTTTACCTTGAATGACACACAAAACTAAGTATGCCTTTTGTTGCACACAATACTGAGTTTTTCTTTCATTGCATGCAACACCGAGTTTAAATGAAAGATGACATATATATATATATATTATTATTTGATAGTTATAACCTAGCTGTTAGAATGGTGGGTATGAATAGGATTAACTAAATTATGAAAATATGGTTTACATGAGTTTATATAATTAATTTTTTGGTGACCAATTTATTATAAATGAAAATAAAACACTTTTTAAAATAAAAAGAAATCTTTTTCTGAAAAAAACTATTCTTATGCACACAAGTGTATTTTATGCCAATAGATTAAACAAATAAATATTATTGAATAATATTAGTTAAATTTATAAATTTTTAATTGAATATAATTTTTAACATTAATTCTATGTGTTATCTAGATAAGAGATAAAAATAAATCCAATTTCATGCTTAGCACTATTCTTTTTTCAAAAAGAAGTTTTATCCACTTTTTATGGTGCACATATTTTATGAATAATTTTTGATACTTTTAGAGAATATAATTGAAAAAATAAACTCCATTTTTAAAGTTTAATATAAAAAACATCTTCAAATTTTTTTTGTTTTTTTAAGAAGATATATTTTATGATGAATGGTGAAAATATTGAATTTTAATTGAAAACTGTAGTTTTAACTACATTATTTAAAAAGTGTAATAATATATTAAATTATTTTTAAGGAATAATTAGTTAAATTTTAAATCTATTAATCTAATTTAGGCCATTTTAATCAATTTTATGTTGAAATTGGATATAAGAATTTTGTAAACGTTTTAACATTTTCATTTTAAAACCCGTTTTTCGTTGTGTCTATATGATTTATTCTAAATTAAATTATTCTACTTCTCAGGGTTAAATTTTGAAAAATATATTCCATATTTTGAATCAAAATAATTTTTATTTTCTAATAAGGTTAAATTAATTTTTACCATAATGATTAATGAAAATAGTTTTAAATTAATGACGGTGATTAAGAGAAAAAATGAGTTTACCAAGGTACTAAAGATTAACATTAAGGGGTAAAATGACCTAGAGACTTTTCCAAAAACAATTTTATGGAAATATTTAGAACTTATAAATTATTTTATATAATTGTTTCTACTATTTTATCCACTTTACAAGTAAAAAATGTTGATGGAATTCACTCTTTCGGAAAATTACAAGAGTGACACTCACCTCCCTCATAGAAGGCCAACCCCTCTCTCACTCTTTTAAGACATTAAAAACCACTTGGTTCGTCCAATAACATACAAAATAACTTATTCAATTTCCTTATATCACCCTAAAATCCT
This sequence comes from Viscum album, assembly GCA_963277665.1. NCBI lineage: Eukaryota > Viridiplantae > Streptophyta > Magnoliopsida > Santalales > Viscaceae > Viscum > Viscum album. The sequence continues at coordinate 273,601,308 of OY728126.1, read as the reverse complement.
TAATTTTTGAATAAATACCACCACATAAGGCCATTGGTCAAAACCAAAAAGAGATTCCCTAAGAAGAAGTGACGTTCATCAATGGATGTTTTTTGTTTGATTTCTTCCTCAAACCCATTAAATTATTTTTATATAATTATTGTATAATAAAATCTATATCTTAAATATTATACTATTTTTATGTCATTTTTACTATATAGAACGACCCAAACTTCCCTCAAATGGGTTACAAAATCATCATTCGAGTGTACGATGGACTACCGCCTCCTGAACCGATGTTGTTCATTTTTCACTACCACTATTCAATGATGGGAATAATGATTTATGTAATATTTATATATGATATTTATGATGTTATTATGATTCGATAATTTTTATATCATTCATACCTTCATTCTTTCCATTTTTCGGGAATATGATAGCTTTGTTCCTTTGTACGATGAATTACAACCTCACGAAGCGATGTTATTCGTTCAAGCTATCCATGGAATGTATTAAAGATGAGTTCAATCGAGAAAATTTATTTATATTAAAAAAATATTTTTTTGAATTATAATTTATAACATTTAATTTTCTTTCTTTCAATATGAAAAGAAAATGGAAACAATGTTCATGTGTACATATTGCCTACCATCTTTATGAACAATGTATTTTATTTCCTATTTATATATTTAATATATTATTATAAATATGTTTATACATAATATATATGATATTTATATAATTTATATCATTATGTAGATGTTGAAATCATTATTAATGTAAGAAAACTGAAAATATAACATATCAAAACTTATACAAAAGACAAAACAGTTTTTCCTTGAAATGAAACTTTAACATGGAGTTGTTAATAAATGAGTAATAAAATGTCATAATAATGTAATAAAGGGTATGAAATATATGAATATGGTTTTTTAATATTTTTATAATAAACTTATATTAATTATAAAGGGAATTTTAATGAGTATTATGGGAGTCAAGACTTAAGGTAAAGAGATTTAAAATCTCACTTTTTTTCTAAGAGACATTTGTCATATTCACTGCTTGATTCTTTTTTATATAGTATAAATTTCCATAATATATCATTAATATACCTTATATCATGATAATTAATGTTTCAAATAATTTTATTCACTTATAGGTATTACAATTAAAAAGTGACTATAGTAGTAGGGGATTTTTGTCTTACTTTTCACTTTTGTGAGACACATGCAGTATTCACCGCCTATTTCTTATATGTGGTGTATATAATGACCATTAATATGTCTTATTATGATTATAATAAAATTAATTGGTATTTAAATAACCATTTTAGTATTTTTATTTCATGGGATTTATAGTTCTAAGGATTCCAAATCGGTAAGGGATTTTTGTCTCAATTTTCCTTCTTTGAATGTTTGTTATGATGTGCACCTATATTCTTTAATGAGGTTAATATATGGTCCATTTGTTATGTAATATCATGAATTTATTTATCCTTCTGATATTTTAAGTTCGATTTTATGTTATTCCTTTATGGGGCTTACTATTCAAGGTTATCAAAGTGGTAATGACTTTATGTTAAAATCTCATAATTTATCAAGATTATTTATAATTATGCTTATAATGATACAATATTATGATCTATATCTCAATAATTATCATGAATTTTAGCCTAATGTAGTTATAAATTATATATTCAAGTAATAGAACCATTTTACCAGTATTTTCTACTTATGATCATTAAGAAAAATATTTTTATGAAAATCAGACCTTATTTCTCACATCGGTCAAAAATTGATTTTATTTCAAAACCATGTTTTTTAACAACATATTAAAAAAAAATATACTATTGGCCTATTATTTTTAAAAGAAATTTTTACCCATGTTTTACCTTTTAAAAAATGTTTTAAAATTAATCTTATTGTCATTTTTCTGTCAAGGATCTTTTGAATTATACTGACAATGTGAAAGGAATCATTGCTTTTACATAAAGGTCATGTAAAGAATCTTCCACCATCCTGACCACTATATTCCTTAAAGAATAATTTATAAGTATTAAATAATATATTGAAAATAATTTTTTTTATTAAATCCATGGGAAATATTTTTATTTTAAATTTATTTTCAAATAAAGTAATTTTGAAAATGATTTACATTTAAAAAATTTTTAAAATATTTTCAATGAATATTTTAACAGTATTCATGTTTATTTTGAAAGAAAAAGGTTTTCTTAAGGTTTTACATTTTTAAAAGTGTTTTTCGAAGAAGAAATTATATTTTCCTTCATTAAATTTTTATATAACTCATAAAATGTTTCTTTATAAGTTGCAAATGTTATTTTCATAGAAAGGGATTATGAAAATAATTTATGAAATTTATTTTCAATTAAAGGTTATTTCCTTAAGAAATTATCTAAGTGGTCTTTGAAAATCATTATTCATCTAATACAATAGCCTTTGATATAATTTATGTTATACTAGGGATATGATTGAAGGATACAATTCATATTCTTTATCGGAATGGTCTATGTTTTGATGGAATGATGTTTTTGAAACACATTTCTCTTCCACAGGTTTTACCATGATAAATTTATTATGACGCCCACTTATTTTCATGGGTTATGCTAGGATGAAATGTTGAAATGATTATGAAACCTATATCTTTTCTACAGTTTATGATATGATGAAATGTTTATGATACCGAATTCATTTCATGGGTTAGGATATGATGGATGTTTATGATATTACAGAACACATAAATATAGTTTTATTATGTGATGGGTAGGACCTATATCTCTCTCTAATTCATTGGGTAATGATAAATGTTCTATGGCCTCAAAGGATATATGGGTGATTATCCCAATCCCAAAGATGAGGGTACACTGGTGATTTTCCCAATCCCAAATATGAGGTTAGACAAATGGTTAGACCAATACCATAAAATAGGGTGTACAGGTGGTTAGTCATTTCCTGAAAAATATTGTACAAAGGTGCTAATACCAATCCCGAAGTATGTACATGGGAGTTTATCCCACAAATAACTTGTTATAAATGTATTTGTGGGTAGATTTGACATAATATTTTCTATACTTGTGTTTATTCCATAAATTCCATGACTTATGAAAATGTTATGCTTTCATGGCTCATATTATTTGATTATATTATCATTCATGTTTAAAAAAAACTGTTCTTTATTCCATGAATTATTATTATAATCTTTGATATGTCAGGTATGGTTTTAAAATTATATTCTCATCTTCTCATACCCCTATGTTCATGTTATTATTATTTATCTCTTATGTTTACCCTTACTGAGAAACTAATATCTCCCTTTCTTAGGATTCATTTATCTAGGTTATAAAGAGAGGTTTTATACATGGTATGTCTATGAAGAGTACTAAATGGGAAGATCTTTGAGGAAAAAATTGATGATATTTCACCATATTAGAAAATTATGTTTCAATATTCCAAAGGCACTAAAATATCATGGTCCTTGGGCGTGTTTTTTTGCAATGTAATGAATATTCATAAAAAATGATGTAATATCCATGTATGAAAAGCCTAGGTTTCTTTATTTGTAATCAAAGTACGGTTTTCAATATCATTAGGATGTTCAGATGAGAAAACATTAGTGAGATCCGTAGGGTTATTTCTACGTATTTCTCTAGGGATGTATCTAAGGATAAGTCAAAAGATGAGTCAAATTATAGGAAAATGTCCTAGAATTTTTTTTAATGGATAGAGCAAGTGGTTTCCTAGAAATATACCCCGTTTTGGATACTATAAGTGGATGTGGCTCGGGCACAACATCACTAAGGGAAAAAAACTTCAAAACACTACATTGAGTTGAACTCAATTGGGAACTGGTGCATGATAATGGGACCTGTTATCCACTTGGGTTGACATTCCTAGGGGATATTGTGTAGAAATCTACAAACTCTTTATGAACCATCAAAAATGTTTTTTAAATAGAAAATGAAAATGAATGACCTAGGATAACTTAATCTATTAATGTTTAAAAAGGTTTTATTATGATTTCAATATTGTTTAAGTTATTTTTCATGATTATGTGGTTTTTTCCACTGTGATTATTGTTTCTCACACTGTTTTGGTTTTAGTAAATCGACATAACTTGAAGGAATCATGTTATAATTGAATCTGCTAGAAAATTTAGTGACTCTAAGAAACCAAATTGGAAAAAGTAAGGAGTGAAATATATTATGATTATGAATAATCAGCTATCATAGTATATAGTTAACAATATAAAATTTAATGATAATTCTAACACATCCAATAAGATACATATCGAAATTTATGAAATTTCATGCAGTGATGGACATAACAGAAAGAAGAATCATATTCATAATTATCAGGAATTAGGGAAGAAGAACCTAAAGGAATATATTAAATGGAGATAAATATTATTTCTATGTATAAACATGAGTCATACAGAGATAAATTGTTGAGGAGTTCATTGTATTATATTTTGAGAACAAGGTCACTACCCAACTCAAGGCTCTAACCTAAGAATTGTATTTTATTACAAGGAAGGACATATTCCATGCCAATCATTGAAGTGGAAGGATTGAAGTATTTATTTAATTCGATTCAAGAATTATAAAATGTAAAAAATATAAATATTTTCCAATATATGTTATTTGTAATGTATTTGAATGAATATGTTGAATAATGATGATAGATTGGAAAAATGATTTAATAGAAATGTGATATTTTGATTATGGGAAGGAAACACTTAATATGTTTAAAAAAATCTGAGGAAATTGTGTTTATTTTGGATAATAAGATGATTGATTTGGATAAATTAAATTGGATTGTATTGATGACCTCATAAATGATAATGGATTTGTGGAAAAATTAATTTATGATATAATTATTGGAGTTTGAAAAATTATTGTAACTATATAATATATTCACTATTTTATGTGTTTATTCAAGTATTTAATATTAATTCTTGTTTTCATTAAGGTTCTATGGTAATTCAGGTAACTACTATTTTTTGATAGAATATATGATAATGGTATTCACATGTTGTATATAAGAAAATAAAGAGATACTTTATGATATATAGGGGATTAATGTTAATATTATTATGAGAAATATCCTCAAATTCCTTCTCATGTTTTGGATTTCAATATTTTGAAAGGGTTAAAAGAAAAATATTTAATGAAAATGTTTATGTTGAACTTTAAATTTAGTTTTAGAAAATAATACATTATTTGTCAATATAAATATTTATGCATATTGGATAAGCTATGATAACTATTTTTCTTGATGATAAAAAAATATAGATGGAATGAATTATCATTCTATAATTAGATATTATGATCTTTTTGTGCTTTAGGAATAAAAAATCCACATTAATTTCTCAAAACAATAGTTGATGTGTAAATTGGTAAAGGAACAACCCAACAGTGATATTATACTTATGAAATAGAATGAAATCAAGTAATTATTTCTTCACAGGAAAATTCTTCAACATTTGGAAAAGGATCTTGAAATAAAAAATTTATCCTAGTACCTTCATTTCTGATAAATTAAATGTTCCCTTAGATCATAACATATTCATGGTTTCATGATCATTAATATTCTTTGGATCACTCAGTTTATTATGATCATTGATCTTTATCACTATCTATAATTATTTGGGATTTTCTTCATTGTCCAAATCTTCACTTCCCACATTTGTTATCATATGTGGAAACCTATTTTTGTGTTACTTTGGATAACCATTATGTTTTTAACTTTCTTTTTTAAAGGTTGTTTATTTTAATTTTTATGAAGTGGGTTTCAATGAAGAAATATTTCAATATTAAACCTTTAATGACATAGATGAATTTTGAGGGAGAATTTATTTTAATGGGGGTAGAATGTAATATTCAAGGATTTTGTGATATATATATACTTTTAACTAAATTTAATCTTATCAATATTCCTTTAATGTAAAACCAAGTTCAGCTTCCATGACATGAAACACTAAGTTTGGATTGTGTTACAAAAAATATCAAGTTTAGCTTGTGTTACATGCAACATGGAGTTTAAATGAAATGTAACATATTGCATTATTATATTATATATATGTCACATAGCAATTGGAATGGTGAGTATTAATATGATTAACTAAATAATGAAAATATTTTTTACCCGTATTTATATATTTAATTCTTTGGTGACCAATTAATTATAAATTAAAATATATTCATTTTGAAAATAAAGAGAAGTATTTTTCTCGAAAAAAGATTTATGTACACAACTGTTTTTTATACCAATATATTAAATAAATCACTATTAGTGAATCATATTAATAAAATTTATAAATTATATATTCAATACAATTTTTAAATTTCATTCTTTGTGTTCCCTATAAAAAAGATAAAAAATCAAACTTTATGCTTAGAACTATTCAAAAAAAGTTTTATTTCCTTTTTATAGTGCACTTAATTTAAAATTAATTTTTAACATTTTTTAATAATTTAATAGAAAAAAATAAAATTCATTTGTTAATTTTTAATATAAAAATTAGATTATGATGAATTTTTGGGTTTCTTTCAAAGAAGTCTCATTTTTTGATGAATAGTGAAAAATGATTTTTAATTGAAAACTGTCTTTCATCTAAATTATTTAAAATTTTGAATTATATTTCATATTATTTTTAAGTAATAATAGGATAAATTATAAATCTATTAGTCCAATTTTTTTCATTTTAATAAATTTCATATTGAAATTGAATTTAAAAACACTGTAAACATTTGATTATTTTCACTTAAACCCTTGCTTTCTCATTATGTGTGGAGGAATAATTTTGAATTAAATTATGCCAATTTTATGAGTTTAATTTTCAAAAATGGATTAGAAATTCTGAATAAGCATAATTTATATTATATAATATGTTTGAAATAATTTTTTTCACATAATTAATAACGAACACAGTTAAAATTAATCACGGTGATTAAGAGAAAAATGAGTTTACCAAGGGACTAAACATTAAACATAAAGAAAAAATGGCCTATAAAATTATACAAAACACATTTTATGTCCATATTTCTACTATATACCTTCTATTATCTCAATTTTTCAATCATTGGATCAATTTAAATGAAAAAGAACGTGGGTGGAATTCACTCTTTTGAAAAATTATAAGAGTGCCACTCACCTCCCTTTTAAAAGGCCACTCATTCTCACCCTCTCTTCAAACATTAAAAACTAATTGGTTCTTCCAATACATTCAAAAATAAATTATTAAATTCCTTAATATAATCATATATTCATTAATTTTGGATTAAATTCAACCAATGAAGGCCTTTGGTGGAAACCAAAATGAGACACTTGAAGAAGATGTAATATTCATCAAAATCATTTTAATTTATTTCTTCATAAAAACAATTAAATTAATTTTATATCATGATTATATAATAAAAAAGTTATCTTAAATATAATTATATATTTTTGGATATGGTTATTATGTACAACCACTCAAACTTCAATCAAATGGATTATGAAATCATCGTTTGTGTATATGGTGGACTATTGTCTCGTGAACGAATGTCGTTCATTTTTCCATTATCAACATTAATGGTAAGGAATGATGATTGAAATAATATTTATATATTCTATATATATTTTTAATTATTTTATTATTATTCTATCATTTTTATATCACACATACCTTCATGCCTTCCATTTTGTGGGAAAATGATAACATCATTCGTGTGTACGGTGGACTACCATATCGTTATAAGATGTGATTCATTCACAAAATAGATGAAATATATTACAGATGATTTTAATAAATATTTGTAATATATATTACATAACTATGGTTATTAAATTATAATATATATTATTTAATTTTCTTTCTTTCAATAAGATAAGAAAATGGAAATAGAGTTTATATATATATATATATATATATGGCCTACCATCTCTATGAATGATGTATTTAATTTACCATTTATACCTTTTCTAGATTATTATAAATAAATATATAATTAATATATATGATATTTATATAATTTATATAATTCTTAATATTATTAAATCATTATTAGCATAAGATAACAAAAAATATAACAAATCAAAACTTATACGAAACACAAATATGTTTTTACCCAGAAGAAAACATTAACATAGAGTTGTTAAAAAAAGTAATAAGAGGTCATAAGAAAATAATATAGGGTATGATATATATGAGTATTTTTTAAAATATATTTATAATAATGTTATATTTATTAAACAGTAAGTTTGAATGAGTATAATGGGAGCTGAGACTTGAGGTAAAAGGAATTCTAGTCTCACTTTTATTTTTGGGAGACTTATTCCATATTCACCACTTGTTTTTTTGTGTGGTGTATATATTTCAATATGAAATGTTATATCATCAGTATATCTCATTTCATGATAATTGATTTTTCCACTAATTTTATTCTTTCATGGAGATTATGATACAAAAGTTACTTCATCCGTAAGGTATTTATGTCTCACTTTTTTATTTTTGTGAGACACATGTTGTATTCACCATCACCTTCTTCCATGTTGTGGATATAATACCCATGAATTTATTTTATAATTATTCTATTAATATTTATTTTTATTTACATATACACTTTATGATCTCTCTTTCATGTGTTTTATGGTTCAAAGGATTCCAAATCGATAAAGGATTTTGGTCTCAATTTTTCTTCTTTGGGACATGAGTTTTGACTCAAACATATATTATTTCATGAGGATTATATAAAACCAATGTTACATGTAATATCGGTAATTTATCTATAATGATGATATTTTAGGTTTCATTATATGTTTTTCCTTATGGGGATTACAATTCAAGCTTACCAAAGCAGTAATGATTTTACGTTAAAATCTCATCATTTATGATTATGCTTAAAATGATAAAAATTATGATATATATATCAAGAATTGTAATTAATTTTCTCCTCCTATGTTTATTAATTATATATTCAAGTAATAGTACAATTTTCCCACTCATTGGTAATTAATATAAATAACAAAGTGTTTTTATGAAAATTTGAATTTATTTCTCTCTTCAGTTAGAAATATATTTTCTTTCAAAACCATGATTAATAAAAATGTTCTGAAAAATGTTATAATATTCTCCTTTGATATTTAGAATTAATTTTACCCATGTTTTATATTTTTAACAATTAATTTAAAAGGAATAGTCTTGTCATTTTTTGATCAAGGATTATTTAAATTCTACCGATAGTGTGAAAGGAATATTTGTTTCTATATATATTCCATGCATTAAATTCCATATCATCATGAACAATCCTTTCATTGAATATTAATTTGTATGTTTTAAATAATAGTTTCAAAATAAAATGTTTACTTAAATACTTTGTAACTATTTTTATTTTAAATTTATTTTCAAGTGAAGTAATTTTGAATTTTTTATGTTTAAATATTGTCTTAAATGATTTTCAAAGAATCCATTATAAGTTCTCAATGTTATATAAAAATAAAAATATTTAAAATGGTTTGACATTTTAAAAATAAATTTTCAAATAGGAAGGTATATTTTTCCCATAATTTTTTGATAATAATTTTTAAATATTTCTTTATAAATTTTCAATGTTATTTTGAAAGAAAACTAATTTGAATTTTTTTATGAAAGTGCTTCTAAAAGAAATTTTATTTTCACTATGAAATATTCCAAGTGATCTTTCAAAATCCTTATCCATATAAAATGAAATCCTTGTATTTAAATTAGTTTTTACTGTGGATATGATAAAATGATACAATTTATATTATTCCTCTAGATGGTTTATGTTTTCATGGAATGATTTTTATGAAATTTATTTCTCTTCCATGAGTTATATAATGATAAAATGATTATGAATCCCTCTTATTTTCACGGGTTATGATATGATTAAATGTTGAAATGATTATGAAACAGGTCTCTTTAAAAAAAGGTTATTATATAATGAAATTTTGATGATACCGATTTCATTTATTAGGTTATGATATGATGATTTTTTAATATATTATGGAACACATAAATATATTTTTTATTATGTGAATGTTGGGAACTATATCTCCATTGAATTCATTGGTAAATTTTAAATGTTCTATGATCTCATAATGTACATAGGTGATTACCCCAATCCCAAAAATGTGAGTACATGGGTGATTATTCTAGGGCCAAAGATGAGGGTACATGGGTGTTCATCTCAAGCCCAAAACAGGTATAAAGGTGGTTATCCCAAGACTTACATGTTATGAATGACATGTTGGGTATCCTTGCCATACTATTTTCTATTTTGGTGTGTATTCCACAAATTCCATGTCTTATGAAAATGTTATGCTCTCATGGGTCATGTTTTAAAGCTACTATAGATGATAATATATTGGTTTTATCTAATACTAGATCCTTTCCATTGGATGGTTACATCTTTTTTCTGGATGATTCCCTTGGACATTACTTTTTCTGACCCCCTTAGTTCCCTTTTTTATCTCTTCCATCACATTTTCTTAATATTATAAAAAGTTTTTTGTCCTAATAATATTTGATGTGAAAGGTGTGTTTTTCAAATTTTATTCTCTTATTATAATACCCCTATGTTCATGTTGTCATTATTTTTCTCCCATGTGTACCTTTATTGAGCATATGATCTCACCATTTCTTATGTCTCATTTCACCAAGTAATTAAGAAAGGATTTATGTAGGTTATGTATATAAATATTATTAAATGGGAAGATATTTTTGGTAAAACTTGAATATATTTCACCCGATTAGAATATTATGTTTCAATTTTCCAAATGAACTATACTATTATGGTCCTTAGGCATGTGTTTGTCTAATATAAAGAATGTTTATAAAAATGATGTAATATCCATGTATGAAAATCATGGGCCTCAATATTTGGTATGAAATGAAATGTTTAGTTTACCTTTAAAAACTAGGTTGATAAAACTTTAGTGAGATCCCTATGGATATTTCTAATGATATTTCTAGGGATGTCTCTAAGGATATGTCGAATGATAAGTCAATGTATAGTAAATGTACTAGAAATTTGGTAAAGGATAAAGATAGTGGTTTCTTAACAATAAATCCCTATCTAGATACTATAAGTGGATGTATCTCTAGAAGGGATGAACTGAGGGGTAACAACCCCAAAAACACAATATTTATCTAGACTCAATCGGGAAATGGTGCATGAAAATGGGCCTTCTTTCACACCTATTTTCACACTATTAGGGAATATTATTTAGAAATTCAAAACCTCTTTATAAACCATAAAAGGGTTTGAATATATGATAACTATAAATGACCTAGGATAAACCTAAGATGTCATAGATTAAAAAGTAGGTTTTGTGATTTGGACTTCATTTAATTTATTTTTCATGATTATGTGGTTTTCAACTATGATTAGTGTTTCTCACACTATGTTTTAGTTTTAATCAACGGATAGAAATAGAAGGAATAATGTTAAAATTTAATCTTATAGAAAATTAAGTGACTATAATAAACTAAATTTGATTATGAATGGAGATAAAGATATTGTGATTAGGCCTAATCATTTATCACGATATTTGATTAGCTATGTGAACATCAGTGAGATTTCTGACACATCAAATTAGAGGAAGATTAAATTTTATGAAATTTCATGGGGAAATAGACATAGTACAAAGAAGACTCGTATTATTAATTATCAATAAGGTGGGAATAATAACCTAAAGGAATATCTTAAATGGAGGGTAAGATGATATCTATTTGGAAAAAGGGATCATAGAGTGAAAAAAATTAAAGGTGTTAATTGTATTATCTATGGAGAACCAGGTCTTACCCAAATCAATTCCCTAACCCAAGAATTTACTTCTTGACCAAGGATGATGTATTCCATGCCAATCATTTCATTGGAAGGCTAAAAGTATTTATTTATTTGGATTCAAGAGATTTTAATTTTGAAATATATAAGTATTGTTTAGTATAAGTTTTTCGTTAATCATTTTAATGAATATGTTGAATGATGCTGATGGATTGGAAAACTAATTTAATGAAAAGATGATATTCTGATTATGTGAAGGTACCACTTAATATGTCCCCGAAGATGAGAAAATAGTGTTTATTTTGGATAATGATATTGTTGACCTCACCTGTTTTGATAATCCCAATTATGATTTCATATGCTTTGATAATCCCAATTTATGTTTATCAAGATAATAATAATATTAAAATAGTCTCTGAAATATGTTAATCAATTCTTGTCTATGTTTATATAAATTCTGAAGTAATTCTAACCCAGTCAGATGTGTTTTTCATAAAACAGCTAAGTGTTAAGTCATTGATCTGCGAATAGCTACTGATAAAGAGCTACCGGTACTTAGTCTACCAATAGACTTAGTCTACTGATAGGTAGAGTCACCGATACACTAAAGTCACTAATATTAGTAGATCTACGGGTAAGAATATACCAAGTATACCGATAAAATAGAATGGAACTACTGATATGTATAGAGCTACTGATATAAAGAAGTCTGCCTATAGAGTAAGTCCACTGATACAAGTGCAATCAGCTACCGATACCAAGGAGCTACTGATAGACTAAGAGCTACTGATACCAAGGAGATACTGATAGACTAATAGCTACCGATACCAAGGAGATGCTGATAGACCAAGATCTACCGATAGAGGTCTACTGAGCTACCGATAGAGTAAGTCTACCGACAGAAGGAGTTGCCAATACCGAGAGCTACCGATGGAAATTCAAAGAGCTACTGATGGAAGGACTGCTGCACAAAATCCACAGTACACGTCTACCAACAGAAAGGCTAATAATCATTGACCAACCAGTCAAACTCTATACTCTCAATACTATTTATTTATTAAGATAATGGTTACATTTCATGGTTTTAATGCAGTTAATTTTATTTAATGAATACTGTTTCCATGTCAGGGAACCGTACCTAGTACCCATGCAAAAGGTAATCATTCCCATTTTCTGGAGCTGAAAGCTATAAAAGGGAAGATAAAGACCTAGCTAAAAGATAAGTGGTGTCATCTTGATGAAACAAGAAGAAAAAAAGAACTAGGAAGTCACACACAAAGGGTGAAAAATAAAAAGGCTCATCATCATTCAAACGTGGTGCATTTGTGCAAGGCAACATTCAAACTTGAATAACACTGGACATACACGAAGAAACTTATTTTCAAGGAGAACACAAGCTACATCTTGAGTGATGAACTACAACTAACACTTCATGCACTCAGGCATCTAAGTTTAACCTGGAACAACAAAAGAAAACAACACTTTGTTTTTATCAAAAAAACCAGAGAAGGACTCAGAAGCTTTTCTGACCAACCAAACGAGTCCAAAGCTGCACTGCCAATCACTAAAGATCTTCTAAACTCATTCTCACTTACTTTAGTGATTCTTTCATTTACATTTCGAATAGTGTGTGTGTCCTATTTATTTTATACACACACTGTCTCCTATGCTAAGATGGAGGATTCTTAAATCCTCATTCAAACTCTATAACTCCTTTGTATCCCACTGTGGATAGTGGTAGAGGTCGAGTAAGACCTGGATAGCTGTTAGCTGTTTTTTGTTTTCCCCTGAAAAACTGTGGGAGAAGTCTTTGTACCTGCACAGTGTGTTCACTGTTTTTTACCCCGATCCAGGGTGTAGATCAATTTATATAAATTGTTTGAGAGGACTATGTATCGGCTTGAGACTGAACCTCTGGGTTACATCTGCTGTTCATTTTAGTTTAAGTCATATGTATACTATATATATATATTTCATATTCTACTTCTATTACTTTGAAATACAAATTATTTTAAATCAACTTTTATAGTTAAATTAGAAAGTGTTTATACTTATTGTAAACCAGTATGTTAGTTTCAAAAGTTAATTTAATCTTCAGATTAAGTTAACTGAGACCGAATCGATCTTTGAGAAACAGATTGAACATTTACACTCTGTATAGATTCACTACAATTTAACTTTGTTTTTAAATTGGGGGATTTTAAGAGAAATATTTTTAACAGAAATTTTAATTGGAACTCAATTCAACACCCTTCTTGAGTATACACTCCGACGAAAATTTGGTATCAGAGGTTTTTTTTTGTTAAAGGATTTTTGAAATACTCTATTTTTCAACTGTGATTTTGGTTGCATCTTTAACGATCTTAAATTTATGTTAGTTCTAAATTTTATCTCTTTAAATTTCTTTTCTAAAATCTAGTTATGGATAATAGACTAAAAGGTTCTTCTACTAACTGACCACCTTTCTTTAATGGCACCAACTATGCCCAGTGGAAACATAAGATGAAAATTCATTTGGAATGTATGGATTTTGATATCTGGACTGCTATAAAGTCACAAAATAAAATTCCAGAAACTGAAAGAACAAATTGGGATGAACCTACAAACACTGCTTAAAATAATAATTGTAAATCTATGAATGCCCTGTATTGTGATTTAATAGATGAAGAGTTTAATAGAATTTTTTCTTGCAAAACTACTTATGAAATATGGGACACTTTGGCAGTTTCCCATGAAGGAACAACCAATGTTAAGGAAATGAGATTAAATACTAATACTATTAAATATGATAATTTTAAAATGAAGATTGATGAACCTATTTCTTACATGTATCTCAAGTTCAATGAGATTTTCAATACTATGAGCTATCATGGAAAAGTTGTTCCTACAAAGGAACAAATCATGAGAATCTTGAGATGTTTACCAGAAAGATGGAGTGGCACTTCTGTTTCCATTAAAGAATCATGCGACATCAGCACACTCCCTGTTAAGGAATGAATAGGTAAACTTATGATGTATAAGGAAGAACTTAAAGTAAACAAGGAAGAAGATGATGAACCCAAGAGAAAATCCGTGGCTTTCAAGTCTACTGCTTCAAATAGCAAAGACAAGGAGAAAATATATGTACCTACTAAAAGTTCAACCAGTGAAGATTCATATTCAGATAGTGATGCTGAGATGGCTCAAATAACGAAGAGATTCATGAAGTTTTATAGGAAAAATAAATTATTTCAAAAATAAAATTACAAAGGAAAGTATGACAACAAGGGTCACTGGAAGAAGGATCAGAAGAAGTCTGATAAGGAAGATGATATAGTCTGCTATGAATGAAAGAGGAAAGGACACATCAAGGCTAACTGTCCAAAATTAAAATTAAAAAAGAAACATTATTATAAGGACAAGAAGTAAAATAAAGCTATGAAAGCTACATGGAATGATTCAGAAGACAGAACAAGTGAATCTGAAATTTTTGATTATGAAAATAATCGTGCCAACATGTGTTTCAGGACCAACACATCTGAGGTAACCTTAGGAACTCCTATTTTAAATTCCTATTATTCTGGAGATGATGTAGAATCTGAATCTGATTCTGAAGATATGTCTAAGGTTGAATTATCTGAATATTGTAACATGATGGAAGAAACATGTAATGAACTTAAGAAAAAATATAAGTCAATAAAGAAACAGTATGCTCTCACTGCCAATGTTAAATCTTCCTTTGATATAGAAAAGGAAAAGAATGCTCAACTGTTAAAGGAAAATACAGAACTAAAAATTTCTAATGAGCAACTTATAAAGGACTTAGAAAAGTTCACAAAGGGAAAAGATACACTTACTCAAATGTTAGGAAAACACGTTACACCTAAATACACTACTTGTTTGGGATACCAACCTGGATAGAGACAGTTCACTAAAACTAAATTTATTCTTAAGTCTAGAAAAAATTCTGCTTGTTACAGTTCTGGAAATTGGTAGTCTTTAACTAGTTATTCATATGGTTATAGATCAAATAAAGTTTATCTTTCAAAATATATTGATTCTATAAATTATTTGAGACCCATAAGACAAATATGGGTACCTAAAGATTTGATTCCTAACCTTTCTGGACCCAAGAAGATCTGGGTACCAAAGTCATTTTCCATCTAAATCTATTTTGTAGGAAACATGTTTGAAGAGTTCTTACAAGAAGGTATGGTACCTGGATAGAGGATGTTCAAGAAATATGTCTGGGGATTACTCTTATTTCAAGAGTCTAATCAAGGTTGATGGAGGCCATGTCACCTTTGGAGATAATTATAAAGGAAAAATCATCGGCCTAGGTCAGATTGGTAACAATGAATCAGTTTTGATTTCTACAATTTTATTTGTTGATGGACTTAAGTATAATCTGTTAAGTATTTCTCAATTATGTGATGATGGATTTAATGTTAAATTTGAAAATGATTATTTTAATGTTTTTAACTCTAAAAATATTTTAGTATTTTCTGCTTTAGGAAATGAAATTTTTTTGCAGTTGATTTGAATTCTTTAGCGAATTTTTTTTACTTATTTAAATGATGTTCATAAATAATTTTGGCTATGTTACAGAAGATTAGGACACTAAAACATCTATTCACTTAGAAAATTGACTAGCAATAACTTAGTTAGAGACCTACCTAAACTTGAATTCCCAAATGACAAAGTTTGTAATCCCTGTCCGAAGGGAAAACAACATAAAGTCTCTTTTAAATCAAAGAAAGAAGTTTCTACTTCTCAACCTCTCGAGTTGGTTCACATGGACTTGTTTGGACCTTCAAGAGTTTCTAGTTTAAATGGGAAGAACTATTTCTATGTTCTAGTAGATCACTTTTCTAGATATACTTGGGTGTACTTCTTAGCTCACAAAAGTGAAGCTTGTTCTTACTTTATTAAATACTCCAAATCTGTAGAAAACCTTAGTGGAATTAAGATTAAAACCCTGAGAAGTGATCATGGCCATGAGTTTGCAAATCAAGTGTTTGAATCATATTGCTCACACAATGTCTATAGTCATAACTTTTCTTCTCCTAGGACACCTCAACAAAATGGTGTAGTAGAAAGAAGGAATAGAACCCTTCAAGAAATAGCGAGAACCATGCTTAATGAGTATGACATGACTATTTATTTTTGGGCTGAAGTTGTGAATACAACGTGTTATATTATTAATAGAGTCTTAATTAGACCTGTTCTTAAGAATAACCCATATGATCTATGGAATAATATAAATCCTAATGTTATTTACTTTAGAGTCTTTGGCTGCAAAGTTTTTCTTCTTAATACAAAGGATAATCTTGACAAGTTTTCTTATATGAGTGATGAAGGAATTTTTCTTGGTTATTACATAACTAGAAAATCCTATAGAGTATTTAATAAAAGAACCAAATGTGTGGATGAATCGTTTCACATGAAGTTTGATGAAACTGATCCACATGTGCCTAAAACCTCTCTTGAAAATATTTTAGAAGATTTTACTGTTCTGAACCTTAATGATAAATCTAAAGAACCTACTATAAAACATTCAGTTCTTGACATATTCCAGAATTTTCTTGTATAAAACCCGAGCTTAGGGATGAACCTGAAATTTCTAGTCCTACCTTTACTAGATCAACAAGGATTCTAAAGAATCATCCTTTAGATGTTGTTGTTGGTAATCAGGACAGAGGGACACAGACTAGAGCTTCTCTAAGAAACTAGGTTGAATATCAAGCTTTTCTTTCACAGCTTGAACCTTAAAATGTCAATGATTCTATCAATGATGAATTTTGGGTAATGGATATGCAAGAAGAGTTAAATAAATTTGAAAGAAAAAAAGTCTGGGAATTAGTTGATAGACCTAAGGACACTTTAAAAATAGGCACTAAATGGGTTTTTAGAAAAAAAGTTGATGAATCTGGAAACATAGTTAGAAAAAAGCTAGACTAGTTGCAGAATGATATAGTCTAGAGGAAGGTATAGAATATGAGGAAAACTTTGCACCTGTAGCAATATTAGAATCCATTAGGATCTTACTTTCCTATGCTTCTCATCTGA
The DNA here is from genome assembly GCA_963277665.1 of Viscum album. Taxonomy (NCBI): domain Eukaryota; kingdom Viridiplantae; phylum Streptophyta; class Magnoliopsida; order Santalales; family Viscaceae; genus Viscum; species Viscum album. The sequence continues at coordinate 273,583,475 of OY728126.1, read as the reverse complement.
ATTACAAGTTATATCAAATAGATGTCAAAAGTGCTTTTCTAAATGGTTTTATAATTGAAGATGTTTTTGTTGAACAACCACCTAGATTTACTAATTCTCATTTTCCAAATAATGTTTTTAAATATACTAAATCTCTATATGGTTTAAATAAAGCTCCAAGAGCTTGGTATGATAGACTTAGTAATTTTCTTATTTAAAAAAGTTTTACTAAAGGGATTGCTGATCAAACTCTTTTTATTAAAAGAATTTCTAAAGATGTTTTAATAGTTCAAATCTATGTTGATGATATTATTTTTGGATCTTCAAAACACTCCTTATGTATTGACTTTTCAAAGAGTATGCAAAGTGAATTCGAAATGATTTTAATAGGAGAACTCAAATACTTTCTTGGATTTCAAGTTTTCCAAAATGAAAATGGTATTATTTTGAATCAAATTAAATATACAAAAGATCTTTTAAAACGTTTTGGTTAGGATAGTATTATGGAAAATGATACTTCTATGAGTATAGTATGTAAATTGAATGAAGATAAAACTGGAAAACCAGTTGATCAAACCAATTACAGAGGTATAATTGGAAGCTTACATTACCTTACTTCTAGTCGACCAGATATTATGTTTAGTGTGTGTATGTGTGAAAGATTTCAAGCTAATCCAAAATAATCTCATTTACTTTCTGTTAAATGAATTTTTAAGTATCTTAAACATACTATAAACTTAGGTTTGTTTTACCCAAAAGGACAATCCTTTGAGTTAATGAGTTATTCATATGCTGACTTTGCTGGCAGCAAGTTAGATAGAAAAATCACATCAGGAACATGTCATTTATTGGGAAAATCCTTAGTATCTTGGTGTAGTAAGAAGCAGAATTTTGTAGCTTTGTCCACTAATGAAGAAGAGTATATAGCTGCTGGGAGTTGCTGTGCACAAATCATGTGGATGAAACACACTCTTTTAGAATATGGATATGACTTTAAGCATGTTTCAATTAACTGTGACAACACTAGTGCAATAAACATTTCAAAGAACCCTGTATCCCACTCTAGGACCAAACAGATTGATGTAAGGAACCATTTATTGAGAGATCATTACCAAAAGGGTGTTATTACTCTTGATTTTATTGGTACTGAACATCAATTAGCTGAAATTTTCACCAAAAAATTTAGTTCATATAGGTTAAGTTACATTAGACATGAGTTAGGAATGATTAACCTTGATCGGTAGTTACCTCACCGATGTGAATCCTCACCAATGTGAATTCTCACTGATGTGAATCCTCACCGATGTGAATTCTCACCGATGTGAATCCTCACCAGTGTGAATTCTCACCGATGTTAATCCTCACCGATGTGAATCCTCACCGATAAATCCTCACCAATAAATTCTCACCGATAAATCCTCACTAATAGTAATTCTCACCGATAAACCCTACCGATGAGTGCGTTATTTTAAAATTTTGTCTACCGCAAGAATCTGAATCGTTTTTACTTTGTCTTATTATATATATATTTATTTTATGATTCCTAAATGATAAAAATAAAGGCATAGCTACTTATCAATCCACCGAGCTTCAAACCCTTTTCCCTCACACCTTTGCTCCTGAATATTTTGAGAACCCTAAATCCCTCGAACCAGCAATGGAAAAAACCAAACTTCCTACCATCAAAGATGACTCCAATGATCCGAAAGAAAATAAGAAAAATTCTGAGCCAGAAGAAAGTGGTAATGTTGGAAGAACAAGATCAGGAAGACAACCAGTGAATCCTCATTTGTAGAATAGATTTGTTGTGATCGAAAAGGAGCTCTGTGTGGAATGGCTGCTGCCTAGCAAATCGTTAGTGCTCGAAGTGCTGAAAGATCAAAAGTGGGTAGATTGTTTTTCGAACAACAATGGTCCCTACAATATGATGCTAGTGAAACAGTTTTATGACTTTGTATGTTTTGATAAATCTGAATATGAGAACCGAGTAACTTCATTTGTGAATGGAAATGAGCCATCCTTTTCATCGACTGAGTGGGATGAATGTCTGAAAGTTCCACATGAAGGTGTATCTAGATATGTATCGAGAGCTATGCCACCTATGTTGATTCTCCTTTTCGTCACATTGTCTAAAAGAATTTTAAGGGAAATTACTTAGCACAAATTGATTCATCCTTTGAAGGAAACATCAAAAATCAACAAAGGCATGAATAAGGCTTCAAATGCACAAGGGTCGCACAAGTTCCATCACTATTGCGCAAGTATACTTGCACACCACATAATGGTTGCGCAAGTGACTTGCACACCCTAAAAGATAACCACTCGGGGTCTTCTTCTGCCTATAAATAGACCCTGTGGGCCCCCCATTTTGGGGAGGAATTTTTTCCAGAAACTCAGATTTACGATCCTGATGCCCTAGTCTCTTCTCAAAGCTTCCGAAACACTTATAAGGTAATTTATTACCTAAAGTGGAAGATCTAAAGAGGGGGAGGAAGGAATAAGTGTTGAAACTCATCAAAACTTTTGTGCCTGAGTTGACAGCCCTTAAGGGAAATGGCCACACTTGCGCACCACCTTAATCCTTCAATAGAACTTGCGCGCCACTCCTATGGAAGAACCTCAAGAGGATTCTAAAGGCCTTATCCAAGATTCGCTCAAGTATTACCCTACTGGTTAAAAACCGCACAAGTACCCATCTGTCACGTGGGTATACCTGCGCAACCAGGACTTGCGCACCCACGCAGTACCTGCGCGCCTGCCAGGATTTGCGCGCCCCTGCATTTTTGGGTGCCCTTCTTTCCCATTTTACCCCTCTTAAGACATTCCACCTATCCTATTCAAGATTTAGTCTTCAAGACACTCTTCAAATCCATTTATGGCATGATTTCTTGATTTTACTTCCTTATCTGAACGGAATTCTGTGGAATATATCTCAAAACATAGTGATTTACACATCTTTATGTCACTAAAGATTGAGATTGCATTCATTCAACCTCATCCTTTAAGATGAGAGAATCCAACTCTGGGCTTCCTTTTAATGAATAAGTCCCAGTCATAATTCCTTTAACCTGGGCTTCCATTTCAGGAATAAGTCCCAGTCATAATACCTTTAACCTGGGCTTCCTTTTCAGGAATAAGTCCCAGTGATAATACCTTAAACCTGGGCTTCCTTTTCAGTAATAAGTCCCAGTGATAATTCCTTTAACCTGGGCTTCCTTTTTAAGAATAAGTCTCAGTCATAATTCATTTAACCTGGTCTTCCTTTTAAGGAGTAAGCCCCAGCCATAATTCCCCAAATTATGGGCATCTTCTTTAGGAGTAAGTCCCAAGTCCCCTAAACCTGGGCCTCTTTTTCAGGAATAAGTCCCAGTCTCAAATTTGGGCATATTATTCAAGAATAAGCCCCAAGTCCCTTAATTTTTTAATTCTATTAACCTGGGAATCCTTCTCAGGAGTAATCCCCAGTCTTAATTTCTCTTAATCAATCCTAATTTACCCTTGATCTGGGATTCCTTCTCAGGAGTAAAACCCAATCATCAATCCTCTCCTAATTTTGGGCCTCCTTTCTAGGAGTAAGTCCCAAGTTAGAGTATTAAAATCTCCGTGAAGCACATATACCTTTATAGACCCTGTTCATGGATTTCTTCCTTGAAGTAAATCCTAATCTTCATCTATTTTGGGCAGTCATACATACATAAGCCCCACATCATTTCTTATGATTGCATCTTTCATGGCCCAATTGTCTATTTTTTACCAATACCTCTTGTTTCTCACACCGAGCATGACTCACGTGAGCTTAGAGGGTAAAAGTAATTATGACATCCTTCTTTGAGCCATCAATCATAAACATCATACACCCTTACTAGAACTACGTGGGTTCTGATTCCTTTTCTAAACAAAATGTACCTAGGTAGCCCATCTGCAGGTTCTATCCCAACTCTGAAATAATATATGTCCTTCTAAATGACAATAAACTTCAAGTGTCCCACTGAGTGGCTTTGAAACTAGAATGGTCATCATAATGACCAAGAGACTTCTATATAAATGTGTTAAAGGATACCATTGGCCAAGAATCTCTAATAAATACAGATGATTCTCTATCGATGAAGAACCACGAATACATATAAAAGATTCTCTAAATTTCTTACATATTTGACCATTGATTGTCAGATCTAAAGGAAAAGCTCATTTTATACTTGGTAATGTAATAAGGATTCACGAACATAACTTAAATCTATAAAGAGAGTCCTAGATTAGACAATAATTCCCCTTAAAAAGGTGTGATGAGTCCGACCTCTCATCCTCTCTACCAATGAAAATTGCTAAGCCTCATCCGTCCACAAACTAATGAGAGCATACCTTTGGAAAGTAGGTCCAAATGGATGTGGAATCATTGGATGTTTTCTGTTCTACGAACAAACCCATTAGAAACCAATCAGAACATTTGAACCATCCATTAAGGAGGTCATCCCCGAATTCTAAGGGAAACAAAAATGGTGAACCAAACATGAATCCTTAACCAAGTTAATTTTTTTTACCTATTTGTTAGGCCCCTATTTAAAACTCAATGAGAGGGCCAACAAAAAAAACAATCATTGACATATGTGCTCATCCAAAAGATGTAGTACCTGAATTTATCTTTATTATGTCTGTTATATCAAAAAGGCACTCTTTTCCCAGATCTTCTGCATTTCCATAATGGCTGCTCTCAAATTCACACCTTTGAATACTGCTGCTGCAAATGCCACTGCTGCTATTCCTACTAGATCGTCATCCGCTCTGAGGATGACATCACCTACTCAGCGTCTTCAACGCTGTGTATCAAATGCGCTGGTTAATGAGTACTGTCAACACGGTACCATCCCAACTCTGGAGGCTGACCGACAAGCCCTCCAAGTGAACAACTCGCACTGGTCGTCCGGACAACGACGACCAGTGATCAAGAAGCAGGCGGTGCTGACTACCGTCTCCAACCGTTTCAGGTCATTATCCCCGGAACACAATCACCATTCACTCCCTTATTCTGAGGAAGTGAATGAGAAGGTCCCTCAGGCCCTTAATTCAAGTAGACATGAGTCCTTCTTGAGGGATCCCACCAACAATCACCGCCAGACTCATGCGACAGTGCGCCCTCAACATGATGAGGGTACCAACTCCAGGAGTTCGGCTCAGGTTCCTCGAACCCGAGCAGGCAGGACGAACCGTCAGAGGCGGAATCCGGTCAACAGTGAGCAGGTTCTCATCTCTGCCATCTCTGGAGAAGTCCACCACCCTAACTTGGTGGCAAGAAACGAGCGGGCACATACACCTGTTCGTTTTAATCCCACTATCCAGCAGACTCGTCTGGCAGCATCACGCCAATCCCGCCAGGCAATTCCGGCGAAGTACTATAGGTAGGAACATACACCTGTTTATACATCATCATTTAGTCAGAAGGCTCGTCTTAATACATATGGTGGAGCTCTTCAACCACGTTTGGTGAAGTGAAATCATCAGGAACATACACCTGCTAGTATTAATCAAGCCTACCAACAGTCTCGCTTGGTAGCACACGGAGAAGTCAGTCGGAATGTTCCGGCGACAAACAGGAGGCAGACTCAACTCTCTGACCTTACACTTGAGTATTGTCAGGATTCACTGATAGGAAATGGAGGACAGGAGAAGGCACATACACCTACTCCAAGCACGAAAGGGACGTATATCCCCGTTCTGGCAGCTGAAGTCACTAAGAATATTTTATCAATGGTGAAAGAGTAGAAGAAAATTCCTGCTCATATTTTGGATGCTTCCTAGGATATTATAACAGCTTCAGTAGCATCTCAGGGAAAGACACATAAATCTATCCCTACCAGTGGAGTGACTCATCAACAGTTCACTCCAGAACAGACACACACATCTGTTCCAGTCCAAGAGGGTTGTGGGGAATACTCCCCCATATCATACGGACAACCAAGTCAGGAACATACACCTGATTTGAGTAGAGATCGTCAGCCTAACCTGTCCATCTTTCCTGATCAGGAACATACACCTGCTCAGAGCAGCCACTTTTGTCAACAAGTGGTTTCCAAAGTGAGTAATAAGACGTCTAAGAAAAAGACCCGCCCAACACTGTCAGGTGATCAAGATCCAATCTATAACAAGGCCTTGATCGATGTTGGAGTTCTTGAAGCCCTCACACAGTTGTCTGTTGGAATTCAAGATTCTACTAACTCATTTCCCAATAGTGGGAACATTAATTCTGAAGGTCATCAATAGACACTTCCTCATGAAGGCTTGCTTCATGAAAATTCAGTCGATCTTGAAGTTTCATCTTCAGATGAGAGCCACAGGAAATTTCTGTGTGGTCAGAAGACCAAGGAGCAAGAGATCTCATCTTTTTCTGTAACCCACCATGGTGGTCCTACCCATGATGATGAATTTCACTGCGAAAGTCCTCTCCGCAGTAGTGATGCACATTTCCCGAAAAGTGCTCTATTGTACAATGTAGTGCTAAGAAATCCCTCTTATCTTGAGGCACTTTCAAATTCGAAACTAGTCATGTATGATGCTTCATCGCTAGCAGGTGTAATACTTTGTCAATCAGAAGATAGCCCAGGGTGTAGGTCATTCTCCGAACCACCCCTATGTCATGCATCTTCTAGTTTGATCAATGATTTCTCTACCAATCTTGTTGAATCCGGTGAAGCAACAAGGAAACACCAACTCTGGTCAAAACAGGTATAAGAATCTTCATTTAATGATGAAGAGGAAATACTGAACATTAGAAACAAACTGGAAAAAGGTGAAGTACCAGTCATGTTTTGGCCTCTGGCTGACTCTCAATATGACATTCCAAAGATGTTGACGGAAGATGGAATCCATGATATTCGTCTCAACACATGGATAACTCTTTTTCAATTGAAGAAGAAGGTATTATCTTATGATGAATATGAAAATAATCTTAAGATAATAGAAGGGTTACAACGTCAGATTGATTTGGCATCTCTATCCGTCTCTCGATATCCGAAGGCTGAAAAGCACCAGAGAGCCCTTCAACGTTCATGCCTTGGCGCACTAAGAAGATTGCATCAGTTAATTGCCAATGACCCATCTGGTATTCATGTCAAATGGTGAGGTGTTCATGGAGCACTACATTTCACAGTGCTCTCCAGTCAGCAAAGACCGCCGAAAATGGTCTCATGCAATGTTATTTCCCATGGCCTGCCACAGTCAATGGGCTTTGTTTGTAATCAAAATCTTTCTCAAGAACAGGCTTCAACTAGTTCCTATCAAAAGCAAGAATACATAGAACAAGTTGTTGAATTACTCCTACATCAAGCAAACAAGAATATTGAACAAGCCTCTCATATGGAGTAATCACATCATGAAGTGACAGAAGTGTCAAAAATCATCAAACAGTCTTTTGAACGAGGTGATAAAAGTGGATACAGGTTAATGCATCCAGCTAATTTCCGGACTAAGGTTTGCAAGATCAAGAGAGCTTTTAAGAAAGTCCCAGACATAGCATGTCAAGAGCCACCCCAGCTTTCCAGACTGGGGACTCTTTTAAAACAACCCTTGGAATCAACAAATAGGATTCGAGGAGTTGAGAGAGAACAACAGGAACAGCCCCAGTCCACCAGACTGGGGACTTTTTCAAATCATCAATCCCCTCCTCAGAGAATGTCGGTCTTTTCTCGATTGGGGAAGAAGCCTCAAGAGGAACGAAGATACAAATTATCAGGAGATTCCCTCCAAATTATGGCTCGTCAAGAAGTCCCTAAGAGATTGAATCAACAAAAGGAAATGTCTCATCAAAGACATGGAATAAGAAAATATCACAGAAATGCTGATAGAAGGGATGTGATGCGTTATGCATCAATCAATTTCATCAATGCCGTTGTTGCTGATCCACCAAATGAGGCTCCCTCCGAGGACTCATATGAAGAGGTTCCTGATCAAGAAGATGTACGCACCGATACAAATGAAGAAGGTGTGCATACATGAAATCAAAGGATTACTCAAAACCTAGTTAATCCTTTGAGTAACCCACTTCCCCGTCTCTGAAAAAGATCCAACAAAGGGAGGGGAAAGAATCAGGTTATATATCCTTCCTCTGGAGAAGTCCAATCGCTCTCACTAGAGAAAAGGTTTGCACAATAGGAGGAAGAAATGAAGGAATTAAAGAGGTTTAATACAGAACTACTTCAGAGTAGTCTTCTTCTTAAGAATGATGGAGTCAGTCAGCCAAAGAAATTTGTTGTAGCTACTGAGATGGATCAGGAATATCCTCCTCTATCAGTACACCCTCACAGGATTAATCCTACGGGTCAAGTTCAACAATAGTTGATAGTGCTACCATCAGTTGCAGCACCAACCTCCACATCTGTCCAAGCTCCAGTCATTGCACCTACCCAAGTCCACGTTTAACCGGATGTTTCTCAAAAGTTAATAACTACCATTGAGTCATTAACAGCTCGGTTAGAAATTATGGAAGGGAAACGTGCAAAAATTCAACCAGAAAAGAAACTTTACCCTGAATGGGTAGATTCAATCTCTCCTCCATCCAGTTTTGGAAACCCTGTATTCCCTACTTTCAATAGATCAGGCGACCCTGAACAACATTTGACACATTACATGTCTTGTTGTGATCCTATGATGGGAACTCCAGAGTAGCAAGAAGTAGTAAAACTCATATGATTCATACGGACCTTGCAAGGACCATCCTTTGTCTGGTATACAAGCTTGCAATCCCTGTCAATTACCGGATGGGAGGATCTTCACAAAAAATTCCTTCTTTAGTTCAGATCAAATTTGAAAAAGACGACAGTTTTTGATCTTACAAACTGTAAGCAAAGGGAGAATGAAAGAGTCTCTGATTTCATTGCTCGCTGGAAGGGATTAACATATTCCCTGAGCTTAGAACTCCCTCAAGAGGAACTGTTGCCAATATGTTTGGAAAATATACATGATGAATTACGCACGCCGTTGATTCCTGTGAAATAAACAGGAGGGTTTCAAGACCTTACTTCAATTGCTCAACAGATTGAAGATTCCCTTATACAGGCTAAGAAAAAATCTCGTGTAATTCCATAAGCTCCAGGAAAAAGAATGGCTAAAGCAGAAACTGATACAGTTATGCTTAAATAAGCGCCTGTACCTGTTTCTTCTTCAAAACCTTCATCTTCTCGAAGGGCTCCACCTCCTGAGCGCCAACAACAAAGGTCGTTTCGTCCAGATGATCAAAGAGATCAAAGACGAAAACAATTTAAGGATTTGAAGAGAAAAACATACTCTTTTTGAAATGAACAAGTTCCTAGTTACTTCATTTTGGCTCTGGAAAATAATATGGTTCAATTTCGAAGGCCCAAAAGGCCAAAAAAGGAAGGATATGAAGACTTTCCCAATTATTTCTCCTTTCATCAAATGTTGGGGCATCCTATCCAGAAGTGTTTTGTCTTCAAAGACCTCCTGCAAAAGATAGTCGACTCGGGACAAGTCAAATTGAATGGTTCTTCAGCTCAGGTAGCATGTGTTTCTGCTACAGTTCCAGCGGAGGAAAGCGAATGAAAAGAAGTCAAAATAGAAAATGCACAGAAGTATGGTTATTGGATGGTCAGAAAGACAATCAACCAAACTCATGATATTTTGAAAACACAATTAAAGAAACTGATTGTGTCTTCTGCCATGAATGTTGCGGCAAAACCCTCTTCATTAGAGGGAAAGTCCTCAAAGAAATGACATAATTCAAAGAAGGAAAAAGAATCAGAAGAAGATGAGTATGTGTCAAAGTCTAAGTTGTCTTTGACTCTGGAAAACATTATTCCATATACTTCAAATCCACGAGCACCACCCCACCAAACCGCATAGCCTAAACAGGCTAATCAGGCAGAGTCTTCATTAGATGAAGAGTTAATCTTCAGTTCTGTTAATATGATTCAATTAACAGATCCATATTCCAGTCGCAGTTTCAATTTTGATGAGCCTAAATTCCCTGTATCAAACAAGGGAATGAGAGGAAGTTCCAGAGGTTCAGGATACAGGGGGCGACGTGGATCTTTCAAAAGCCAATACTCCAATTCTACCCCTGCTAGAATTGTGTATGCACCAGAAACTTGTGGTAGAGCCCTTCAACGAGCTAATAAAGAACAAGCAAGTTCTTCTGCCAATAGAAAATTCAGTCCTGACACAGTTATTTTGGAAGTCTGATTGAAGGTTCCATCTTCTTCCTCTCAATAATTAAATGGATCTAATCGGTCTAATCTTCCCAAACCAAGGATGTTTCCAACTCCTATCCCAATACAAGATGCATCAACTTCCAAAGCATCTGCTTCCAAGGTACCTTCTAAACCATATATTCTTGCTGGGAAACACAGACCTCTAGATCAAAAGAATGATGTATTGAAACACTTGGACCAAGTAACATCCAAGTTATCAATTCTGGATGCTTTGAATCTTTCAAAAGATCTTCGGGAAGCACTCATCGAGGCTTTCTGAAGTCCTCAAGAGTTTTAAATTGAAATTGTTGCAGCTGAAGTCTATCACATAGAGAATAATCCTACAGAATTCCATGTAATAATATCTTTTACTGATGAAGAAGATGATGATGTTGTGCATGGGCATATTAGACCTTTGTACTTATCTAGAAAGGTCAATGGTGTAGACGTTTGATGAGCTTTCATTGACAATGGTTCCAGAGTCAACCTCATGCCCATTCGTACACTTCATCGATTGGGCCTCACATAATCTGATTTATCTCCTTCTACCATGATGTTACAAGGATATGATATAAATGAAAAAGAACAACTGGGTGAAGTTACACTCAGAACTCAGTTTGGAGATCTTGTATCCAATTTTGATTTCATGATTGTTGATCAAGACTCAGCTTTCAACATCTTTCTTGGAAGACCTTGGCTACATCAGCATGTGGATATCCCTTAATCATATCATCAGTGTCTCAAATATTATTTTTATGGTCAAGTTGGAATATGGTATGGTGATAAGGCCTCGTTCAATACATGATAGTCTCAATACATTGAGGCGGAATTCTATCACATGAAGGGAGGGGATAAATCCACAATAAAGGAAATTACCAAAGTTAATGCTCTATATGGATTGGAGAAGATTCCAGTAAATCCATTTACACATGTGAGTACAGATTATGTGTTGCCTATGAGTCAAATTGACAAGTTATACTCAAATTGAAATAATCTTATGGAAAGATCCGTAATGTCAATTACGGAAATCGAGCCAGACAACATGGGAGAAATTGGTAACCCACCAAGCAGTAATGAAATCACAAATGGTGACGTCTTCATTTCATCTACTGAAATCCAACAAGTCTATACTTCTCCAATTAGGCCAGAATTAGTAATAGCAACATCAGATGTGAACAATGATGTCGATTCTCAATCCATCATCTTCTCTTTGTTACCCAAAGAAAACACTTCATTATCAATAGGGTCAGAAATGGAAGCTTCCTCTTCAAAATGTGAAAATTTTGACGTCTCTTCTGATCATGAAAATTATGCTTTGTCATCTACTATGAAATTAGAAACAGAAGAAATAACACATGATGAAGAAGAAGAGGAAGATCTCAGAGATGCTCCTCCAGCAGTTGAAGAGGGTATCTCTACCACTGTGGATGAACTGAGAGAAATAAATCTGGGTACAAAGGAAGATCCACGCCCCACTTTAATCAGTGCGGACATGAACCTTGAAGAGCAAGAGATGTATATTTATTTTCTAAAGAAAAATAGAGAAATTTTTGCTTGGAACTATACAGAAGTTACTGGGATTGATCATGATGTTGCTACTCATCATTTGGGTTTACCAGAAGAACATCGAGGATTTAAGCAAGGAACAAGAAGAACACACCCAATTTATGATTCTAAAATTGAAGCTGAAGTGGATAAGATTATCAAAGCTAACTTCATTAGAGAAGTTCAGTATCCAAAGTGGTTGGCTAGTATTGTCTCTGTAAAGAAGAAGAACAGACAAATTAGAGTTTTCATCGATTTCAGAGATCTTAATCAGCACTGTCCTAAGGATGATTTCCCAGTTCCGATTACAGAACTTGTAATTGATGCAACAACTGGCTATAAAGCACTTTCCTTCATGGATGGATATTCTGGATATAATCAGATCCGAATGGCCCCAGATGATGAGGAATCCACATCCTTTAGAGACCCTCAAGGGGCATTTTTTTACTGGGTAACACCCTTTGGCTTAAAGAATGCAGGTGAAACATATCAGCGCGCCGTGCATCGTATCCTCAAATCATTTTTAGGGAAGTTTGTTGAATGCTATGTAGATGATTTGGTGGTTAAATCCAAACAACGTTCTAATCACATGGCTGATTTGGAATTCATATTCCACAAACATTGACAACATAATTTTAGGATGAACCCCTTAAAATGTGCTTTTGGGGTAACCTCAGGAAAATTTCACGGCTTTGTTGTATGCCATTGTGGTATTGAAGTCGATCATGAGAAGACCAAGTCAATCCTTGGTATATCACCTCCTCAAAATTTGATAGAATTAAGAATACTTAAAGGACACTTAGCCTATATTCGGAATTTCATCGCCAATTTGGAAGGGAAAAGTTTACCCTTTACCAAATTGATGAAGAAGGGAGTAACTTACCAGTGGACTGAAGAATGTCAAGAAGCATTCGATATTCTGAAGAAATACCTCTTGAGTCCCCTGGTACTCATGACACCTATTGAAGGAAGACCACTTATCCTCTACATGAAAACTCTAGAGCGATCATTGGGTGCCTTTCTTGCTCAAAAGAATGATGCTGGGAATGAAAATAGCCTCTACTATCTCAGTCGAACTATGCTTGAAGTAGAAACCCGATATTCAAGTATTGAGAAGTTTTGTCTGGCATTAATCTTTGCAGTTCAGAATTTGAGACACTACCTACAACATCACGAGGTCCAATTGGTATCTCGCAATAACCCACTCAAATTCATACTTAGTCGTCCAATGCTTAAAGGATGTCTAGCAAGGTGGGAAATTATTTTGCAACAATTCAACATTCAGTATGTGTCTCAAAAGGCGATAAAGGGCCAAGCTCTGGCTGATTTCCTGGCTGAACACCCTTCAGTGGAAGACACGTCTTCAGATATTGAACTCCCGGATGAGGAAGTCTTCTCTATTCAAGAAAGTCTTCAAGCATGGGAAATGTATTTTGATGGTGCTTCCAGAAGTCCAACAGGGAAGAAAATGGGAAATCCTAAATTCAACAAAGTTGGCTTAGGAATTGTGCTAATTTCTCCAGAAAAGGCAGTGTTACCTTATTCCTTCTTATTGTGGGAAGGTGGTACCAATAATTAAGTCGAATACCAAGCTCTTATCACAGGCTTGGAGTTAGCACTTTAAGAACAAGTGAATCACTTAAAGGTGAAAGGTGATTCAGACCTGGTAATAAAACAATTCAATGGGGATTATGCCGTCAGAAAAGAAGAAATAATCCCTTTGTATGATTGCATCAGAGATTTAATGGTGGAACGCCCTTCAGAACCGACATTTTCTTATGTCCTAAGATCACAAAATGCTCAAGCTGATGCGCTGGCTAATATAGCCACAACTCTAGCAGATCCAAATCGGGACGAGACAACCATCAGTATCACCCACCGTTGTGCAATTTCACCTTATGTTCGAATCAAAACAGATGAAATTAATGAAATTAGTCCCATTCCTGAACCGTATGGTCATACTATAGTATGGATGTCACCTATCAGGGAATACCTTCAAAATAGAACACTTCCACCTGATAGAGCTAAGAAAGAAAAAATCTGGCGACGTGTGGTCAATTTTACTCTTTATGATAGCCCAGATCACCTAGTGAAAATTCTCTAAAAACGTGGTTTTGATGGAGTTCTCTTCAGATGCATTGATGGCAAAGAGACAGTGGCTGTCATGAAAGAAGTGCATACAGGAGTCTGTGGTGCCCACCAGTCTGGACATAGATTGTCTGATCAAATTTGAAGGCTTGGATACTTTTGGCCTTCAATGATACGAGATTGTGTTGATTTCAAAAAGAAGTGTCATTCATGCCAAGTACATGAAAACATAATTCATCAATCTCCAGAGTTGCTTTATACAGCTAAATACTTGTGGCCATTTTCCACATGGGGAATGGATGTGGCGGGACCTTACCCTTCGGCTACGACCAAGCAGTTTAAGTACATTCTTAATGATACTGACTTCTTTTCCAAATGGGCAGAGGCAATACCTCTCAAGGAAGTAAGTTCTAAATGTGTTGTTAGCTTCATCAAGTCTAACATCATTGCTAGATTTTGTGTCCCTCATACCATATTGACGAACAATGGCACTAACTTCTGTTCATCCGAGGTAAAGAAATTGTATCAAGAATACAACATCAAATCCAACCATTCATCTCGGTATCATGCAGCGGCCAATGGCCAGATAGAAGCCTTAAATAAGACTCTTTCAAATATACTGCAAAAGATGGTGGATAAAGATAAGAAGTCATGGCCTGATAAACTCTTTCATGCTTTATGGGTTTATCGTACTACCACCCACACTGCAACACGATCAACTCCATATTCATTGGTATATGGAACATAATTAGTCTTGACAATTGAAGTTCAATTACCCATGCTCAGAGTATCCATTTTCGTTCATTCATCTACAAATGAGCTATCTCAAAAGCGATTGAATCAATTGGAACAGTTAGATGAGAAAAGATTGTGCACTTTGCACCACTTGGAAGTCTATCAGAATCGAATAACACAAGATTTTAACAAAAAATTTCGTCTTTGTTCATTCACTCAGGGAGAATTGGTATTAGTTCTCAGAACTCCAATGATACAAGGAAAGAAACCTACCAAGACTGAGCCAAAATGGGAAGGACCTTACTCAATACATAAGGTCTTCTCTAATGGAGCTTATTCATTAATCTCAATAGATGGAGAACTCATTACTACTCCAACTAATGCCAGATTTTTGAAGAATTATTTTGTATAAACACAAAATATATCCTAAATGGTCCAGTATGACCTTAAACTGCACAATGGTCCAGTATGACCTTAAACTACACAATGGTCCATTATGACCTTAAACTGCACAATGGGCCAGTATGACCTTAAACTGCACAATGGTTCAGTATGAACTTAAACTGCACAATGGTCCAGTATGACCTTAAACTACACAATGGTCTAGTATGACCTTAAACTGCACAATGGTCCAGTATGACCTTAAACTGCACAATGGTTGAGTATGACCTTAAACTGCACAATGGTACAGTATGACCTTAAACTGCACAATGGTCCAGTATGACCTTAAACTGCACAATGGTCCAGTATGACCTTAAACTGCCCAATGGTCCAGTATGACCTTAAATTGGACAATGGTCCAGTATGACCATAAACTGCACCATGGTCCAGTATGACCTTAAACTGCATCATCAAAAGTCCATGCATATGACCCTAAACTATTCACGCTTTCTTACAACATGACGTTAAACTGTGGGAAAAAGTCCCTAATTTCTCCTTACTACATGACATTAAACTGCACAGTCCCCCTTCTGTCCAGCATGATGATAAACTAAGAAAAGTTCATAATCCATCCAAAAAGACGTTAAACTGTGTCCCCTTCATCGTCCTTGCTATATGACTTTAAACTATACAGCAACGGTCCATACATATGACCTTAAACTATTTTTATTCCTTTCATCTCACATAATGTTAAACTGTAACGTCCTAACTACATGACACTAAACTGTACAGAAGTCGCTTATGTCCAGCATGACATTAAACTGCACTATCCACGGTCCAGGCATATGACCCTAAACTATTCGCACTTCCGTCCAACATGATGTTAAACTATATTGTCCCCATCTTCCTAACTACATGATGCTAAACTGTACAAAAATCCTTTAATATGTCCTACATGACATTAAACTGTGCATCGTTAGGGTTGTTACTACCTCTTGTTTCTCACACCGAGTATGACTCACATGAGCTTAGAGAAAACCTCAACCATAACACTCTCTCTAGGATAATAACCATGTGTAAGTCCGAGCAACATCATTTTTTAGGTTGTTTTCCTCAAGAACAACTTGATCATTAACTCATTATTTAATTGAACTACGCGAACTTTGATCCTTGCCTTCCAGGCTGGGTAAGTAGGCAACCTCCCAAGGTTCAAGCCCAAAATCAATCTCTTCACATCGATTCACCTCCATCTCATACGATATTGATTCGTGAAACCGCCCTTAGAATCAATATCTTTACATTTGATTCACTTTTGTCCTTGTTATTTGACGTTAAACTATACAAAACTTGTGTCCAGTATGACAATAAACTACAATATTCTTTGATATCCTCACTTGAGAGGGAACAATTATTTACATTGATTTTTCAATCATGTTTCATTTCAAAAGACTATGTGCATACATGGAAATGCCTAAACCTTTTATCTTGGGTTAAACCATTACTGTACTAAAATCCCCTTTCACCCTTCACATGTACGAACCAAATTTGTACAGAGGGTATTTCTAGAACTACGTGGGATTGATTACCATTCATTATGGGATACATAGGAACTATCGAGTGTCCCTCGAATCCAGCCCCATGTATTTTGGGCCTAACCCCAAATTTCACTTTCAGTCCCTTGGCTAAAAAGTCCCCATGAAAACACACACTGTGTATTCATTATTATGGTCCGATCTCTATGACCCTAAACTAAGACCTCTCATACTTTCGTCCTACATGACGTTAAATTGTATTTCAAGAACTACGTACAACTTGATATCTATCTTTATGGGATACTTAGTGAAGTCCAACATTTCAATTCAGGACCCAACCACAACATGATTATGGTTATCATTGATCTATGTATCTCTGTATACATTGGAAAATACCCATCTTTATGTGTCATAATACTAAGCTTAAATATTTTCAGATCTTTATAACCCTTTTTATGACTTTTTGTCACAAAAATGTCAAACTTCTGAGAATTCTTTTTCCTGACTATGCAGCACGTGCCCATAGGCGGCATTGCATAAATAGTCTACATAACAGATTTGTCATCCAATAGATACTATTATTTAACTATTCAGCCAATTCCCTTAGGTGACCCTGCATAATTCAACCCTCTAACGGGTTTTTTGGACAGTGGTAACTTCATTCTTGGGAAGAATGCCTCTTTTGTCCTTATTTGTCTAAAATGAAGGTATGTAGGGATCCACAAAAATATCCATCCTTAACATATTTGTCCCATGTCCTTTTTCATGATCTAAAATTATTTAAGTCTATGGTTTATATTCTCCTTCCCTAATCTTGTGTCATACCTTCGTAGAAGTAATATCCATCCAGTACTTTGATAGTCTTGTCTGGAAATATATTCTCCATATTCAAGTACCTCTTTCTATAAAAAAAACTCTATACTTTGGAAAATTTGAATCTCCATAAACTTTCCCTGGATTTTAGCAGTAGAAAGGTAAATTTTTGAGTGTTCTTTTTCCTGACTATGCAGCACGTGCCCTTAGGCGCCTTGCATAAATAGTCTACATAACAGACTTGTTATCCAAAATATGCTATTTATTTGACAATGCAGCCAATGCCTTTAGGTGGCCCTGCATAATTAAACCCCCTAACGGGTTTGTTAAATCGTAGTAACTTCATTTTTGGAAACTACTTCTTCTGATGCCTTTTAGCTCTTTTTCATATCATTCCTCATATTCAAATATTCTTAAGCCATAGTTTACATATTTTCTCTCATACTTGAGTATGGTAATATGTTTTCAGATAAATTGTCAAAAAATTGATTCAATTCTAATTCATTCGGTCAAAGCTATTTCGACCTTAAATATTAGCCTTTTTATGTCTGACATGCATGACTTTAAAATGCCAATAACTGCAAAGACCCCTGGTTTTTCTTCTTTTCCTCAGAGTCACATCCTCATTTCTTTCAGATCTAACTATGAGGGGGGACTTTTGTTGACGCTCCTTTTCATCACATTGTCTAAAAGAATGTAAAGGGAAATTACTTAGCATAAATTGATTCATCCTTTGAAGAAAACATCAAAAATAGACAAAGGCATGAACAAGGCTTCAAATGCATAAGGGTCGCACAAGTTCCATCAGTGTCGTTCAAGTATACTTGTGTGCCACCTAATGGTCGCGCAAGTGACTTGCGCACCCTAAAAGATAACCGGTCGGGGTCTTCTCCTGCCTATAAATAGACCCGATGGGCCCCCCATTTCGGGGAGGAATTTTTTCCAGAAACTCAGATTTATGCTCCCGGCGCCCTAGTCTCTTCTCAAAACTTCCGAAACACATATAAGGTAATTTATTACCTAGAATGGAAGATATAAAGAGGGGGAGGAAGGCCTAAGTGTTGAAAGTCATCAGCACATGCGCGCCAGAGTGGACAACCCTTAAAGGAAATGGCCACACTTGCGCGCCGTCTTACTCCTTCAATAGAACTTGCGCGCCACTCCTCTAGAAGAACCTCAAGAGGATTCTAAAGGCCTTAACCAAGATTCGCTCAAGTATTACTCTGCTGGTTAAAAAACGCGCAAGTACCCATGTGTTGAGCAGGTATACCTGCGCGACCAAGACTTGCGCGCCCACGCAGTACCTGCGTGCCTGCCAGGACTTGCGCGCCCCTGCCGTTTTGGGTTCCCTTCTTGCCCATTTTACCCCTCTTAAGCCATTCCACCTCTCCTATTCAAGATTTAGTCTTCAAGAAACTCTTTAAATCCATTTATGGAATGATTTCTTGATTTTACTTCCTTATATGAAAGGAATTCTGTGGAATATCTCTCAAAACATAGCGATTTACACATATTTATGTCACAAAATATTGAGATTTCATTCATTCAACCTCATCCTTTAAGATGAGAGAATCCAACCCCGGGCTTCCTTTTCAAGAATAAGTCCCAGCCATAATTCCTTTAACCTGGGATTCCTTTTCAGGAATAAGTCCCAGTAATAATACCTTAAACCTGGGCTTCCATTTCAGGAATAAGTCCCAGTCATAATACCTTAAACCTGAGATTCCTTTTCAAGAATAAGTCCCAGTGATAATTCCTTTAACTTGGGCTTCCTTTTCAGGAATATGTCCCAGTCATAATTCCTTTAACCTGGGATTCCTTTTTAGGAGTAATCCCCAGCCATAATTCCCAAAACTATGGGCATCTTCTTTAGGAGTAAGTCTCAAGTCCCCTAAACCTGGGCCTCCTTTTCAGGAATAAGTCCCAGTCTCAAATTTGGGCATCCTATTTAGGAATAAGCCCCAAGTCCCTTAATTTTTTAAGTCTCTTAACCTGGGCCTCCTTCTCAGGAGTAAGCCCCAGTCTTAATTTCTCTTAATCAATCCTAATTTACCCTTGATCTGGGATTCCTTCTCAGGAGTAAAACCCAATCATCAATCCTCTCCTCATTTTGGGCCTCCTTTCCAGGAGTAAGTCCCAAGTTAGAGTATTCAAATCTCCATGAAGCACATATACCTTTATGGACCTTGTTCCTGGATTTCTTACCTGAAGTAAATCCTAATCTTCATCTATTTTGGGAATTCATACATACATAAGCCCCACATCATTTCTTATGATTGCATCTTTCATGGACCAATTGTCTATTTTTTACCAATACCTCTTGTTTCTCACACCGAGAATGACTCATGTGAGATTAGAGGGTATAAGTAATTATGACATCCTTCTTTGATCCATCAATCATAAACATCATACTCCCTTACTCGAACTACGTGGGTTCTGATTCCTTTTCTAAACAAAAGGATACGTAGGTAGCCCATCTGCAGGTTCAATCCTAACTCTGAAATAATACATGTCCTTCTGAATGATAATAAACTTTAAGTGTCCCACTGAGTGGCTTTGAAACCAGCATGGTCATCATAATGACCAAGAGATTTCTATATAAATGTGACAAAGGATACCATTGACCAAGAATCTCTAATAAATATAGATGATTCTCTATCGATGAAGAACCTCGAATACATATAAAAGATTATCTAAATTTCCTACATTTTTTATCATTGATTGTCAGATCTAAAGGAAAATCTCATTTTATACTTGTTAATGTAATAAGGATTCACGAACATAACTTAAATCTATAAAGAGAGTCCCAGAGTAGACAATAATTCCCCTCAAAAAGGTGTGATGAGTCCGACCTCCCATCCTCTATACCAATGAAAATTCCTAAGCCTCATCATTCCACAAACTAATGATTGCCTACCAATGGAATGTAGGTCCAAATGGATGTGGAATCATTGGATGTTTCTATTTCTACGAACAAACCCATTAGAAACCGATTGGAATGTTTGAACCTTCCATTAAGGAGGTCGTCCCCGAATTCCGAGGGAAACAACCTACTAGTGATATCTTTGATTATGAGACTGCTTTGGAAGAGATTAATGGCGATGGAAATCAAAGACAAGTAGTAGCTTCTGAAATGGATGGAGAGAATAGATTACTGATCAAATTTGTTCAGCATGTCTTGATACTGAGGAGAGGAGACTTTGTAAATCTAAGATATTAGGATATCTATCTCCTGTATCTTTTGAGACATCGAGTCAATGTGAATCTATGTAGATTGCTGAGGACTCAAATGGAGGATATGATCAGACCCGAGTCAAAAATAAATTCCTTGTTCTTTGCCATGTTGATCTCAGTAATGATCAAAGTGAAAGGAATAGCTGAGTCTCAAGATGAGACAATGGTAGTAGGGAACAATTTCTATGTCACCAGTACAGTTTGCAAATTCATGAAAATAAATTGGAACCCATGGAGAGGAGAATGAGTCACTGATGATAAGAAGGCGTATTATAAGTTCAATCATGTGGATAATCCTTCAAGACCAAAGGATGTGAGGGATCTATGTCATGACCCCCTCCCCACAAAGTGTACCCCTCCTCGACCGAGAATGTGAAAAGGGAGATAATGACCCCTGAGTCCCGCCTCCAGTAGGCCCTGGGTTGGAGACTAGCACCGAGGGTATAATAACATACAAATGGGAGGAATTAACCTCTAAGAGAACACATGGAGAAGAGAGAGATAGAATAGACTCCAACCAACTCCAACTCATAACTGAAATATAAAAGGAAACCAAGTATATATATGAAATGTCATGCAAAAGTACTACAACTGAAAGGGGAAACTAAAAGTACCCAAAAGAAAGTAAAACGACAGTGACCACAAGCCCGAACAGCTCCTCCTCCAACCGCAAGCTAGTAGTAACCAGCTTGATCTCCAACCTGCTCCAAGTGACCTGAAAAACAGTTTATATATACATAGGGTGAGTATAACAGTATACTCAGTAGGATCCTCCCCAAGCCTCTCATGCAAAAGTAAAGAAAGCATGCTAAAGCCCAGTGAACAACAAGTGAAACTAACTCGTCACCTAAACAGGTATACTATGTTCCCAACCTCACCAAGGTTACTCTCACCAAGTAATGCATACAAGAATATAGCATATAGTAAAGAATATCAAGGGTACCCCGCTACTACTTCCCCACTGGTTTGCCGCTTTTCCCCAACGACATACTTCCTATGCATCTCTCTCCAAAGGCTTGCCCGCAGACACCTGGGCTAAGCTCCACAATCTGAAACTCGTGCACCACAAAGGCTTGCCCGCAGACACCTGGGCAAAGCACCACACCGTCCTCACAACCAAAAGTAACCAGGTAATTTTCGGGAGCCACCACAGCTCACATAACGTGTATCATACGTCGGGTATAATACCTCAAGCCATCACAGCCCATACGCCGAGTAAGGATCCTCAAGACATCATAGCCTATACACGTTACACCTATAGTAGTCTGTAGGATACTATATCCAGAATATATGTGTGTGAATAACCACAAGCCATTACAGCCCTCTACACACATATATGGGGTAACTAACTGCTGTGCCTCATGGAAAAAGTATCTACCAAGAGAAGAGAGCAGAGCCAAAGGGGGTAGTCAGCCATTCAACTTCCCATCAGAATGTTGGGGAAAACACCCCCCAGGGCTCAGAATCCCCGGGGTGTCAGTTTCCCTTACCGACAGGGCGGAGTAGCGTATAGAAACACAAAAAGTACAGAATATATAAGTAACTCACATCCACACTATGGGAATTACCTAGTCTTAGATACAACTGCAGCTAACGTCTCTCATACTCCAGGCTGCTACTTCTAAGACTAGGTATCCTATAAGCACACAATCATTTGAAGAGATTTATTAGATTACTCCGTTCTCATTTTATCAGTTCCACTGTACATTGATTAATTCTTTAAACATTAATTAAGAATGAACAATTCCACATTAAGCTGAATTGGCATCACATTCAGTACCAACTGCTCCTTTTAAGATTCACATCACCTTTAAATTCCAGCATCTCCATCCCTGTGGATTTTCACCATTTAATCAAACATTCATTACAAAATTACTTTTCCACATTCCCAGGAATTCTAGAAAAACATCCTATGCTTCTAAACACAAAGGAGGCTCAACACGGTGAATAGATATACTACCCATAGAGTCCTTTCCGCCTATAGAAAGAGCATAGACCCATTTTCCCTCGAGAGGCTAAACACGGAAAGCACATGGCATACCCCATGCGTCTTCGCCTCCTTCGGAAGAAGGGTAGCAAGACCAGCTGCCTTGAGCAGTGGGGAAAAGCAAAGCAGATTAACATTCAAAGAAAACCACAAGCATCCAGCAACCACATCCATCCCATTCCATCACCCCTGGTGTCCTCCCCGACACCCACATGCATAAACTGATGCATCTCGCCACTCTAGGCGTCATCTTCTGCCATAACCACAAGGCCTCCATGCCTCCACATATCACAACAACCATCCAGGCTCACATCACAGCACAAACAGCAGTAAAACAAACATCACATCATGGGCTCTTGACTCTTTAACAAACAAGAGGGTAACTCAAAACCCTTGTAGAAATTCCCACATAATCTGTTCTCTAATCCATATTGAATAGGAAGATTTGTTATTCGTAGGTTCCAATCATGGATACCTAATCAGCAAGCTATCACAATTAAATAACCATGATTACTTCCCTAATTTAATTATCCTCAAATTAGAATGACTACAACAACGACAATAACCAGATTAATTTATATGCCTCTTTATCTTTAGCCAATTAATTAACAATTAATTCTGGATTTACGTTCATTATCAATTTCCATCATGAATGAGCAACTAATTAAAGAAAAACATAGATATCACTCTATCTAGGAAAACATGAGGCAAACCGTTATCACGGTACAAAGCAACAACATGCGATCAACCAATTCTTTTAATCCGGTTCAAGTATTTAATTAGGTCAATTTCATTTGGATCCAAAGGGATAAATCATGCTAATTCTACGATTGCACATACACAATTAGAGAAGCCATGAATCCCCTACCTCAAACAGTTCCTCACGTTCTTTATCCACACAACAGGCCACGATCCTCCCCTCACGACAACTGCATCCACTGGAGGATGCCACGGTACGACAGTACCAACCAATCCCAAGAAAAATCCATTAGAATCTTGGAGAAAACATGGTAATTATGGAAAAGAGGATAGGGGAAGGTGAACCCCAAAAGAACGACGATACAACATACCTTATATCGAAGATTGATCGACACCGCTCAGTTGCATCCAAAACAGAGCAGAACCAATCCTAGGAGTAAAGATTGATTGTGCAACTCCTACAGAAAGGATTGAAAGGTTCTAGTGCCTCCTAATTGAGAACAAAGGAAAGAACAAGGGAGAATGATATCTCACCCCTTTTTGAAGATTTAATGGGGCGACGGTTTAAGATCCGGTTAATTCTCCATTAAAAACGGATCGCATTAACCCACGCGGTTTGACCAAGTAAAACATTCCA
Organism: Viscum album; assembly: GCA_963277665.1. NCBI lineage: Eukaryota > Viridiplantae > Streptophyta > Magnoliopsida > Santalales > Viscaceae > Viscum > Viscum album. Next base: position 273,559,649 of record OY728126.1, on the reverse strand, counting down.
AGCCTTAGGAATAATTAATATAGGATTTAGGGCATTTGAAACGGCCTTAAGAGCCCTTAAAATAAGGCTTTAAATGTATTTTATGTCAAAAGAAACGTCAAAAGGGACAAAACTGTAGGAGTCTGGAAACACTGTTCACCCACCGTTACTGTACATGAAACCGATCTGTGAAACCGATCTGTGAAACCGATCTGTGAAACCGATCTGTGAAACCGATCTGTCACACCGATCTGTGAAACCGATCTGTCACACCGATCTGTGAAACCGATCTGTGAAACCAATCTGTCACACCGATCTGTGAAACCGATCTGTCAGACCGATCTGTGAAACCGATCTGTCACACCGATCTGTGAAACCGATCTGTCAGACCGATCTGTGAAACCGATCTGTCACACCGATCTGTGAAACCGATCTGTGAAACTGATCTGTCACACCGATCTATGAAACTGATCTGTGACACCAATCTGTGAAATCGATCTGTCAGACCGATCTGTGAAACCGATCTGTCACACAGATCTGTGAAACCGATCTATCTGACCGATCTGTGAAACCGATCTGTCACACCGATCTGTGAAACCGATCTGTCACACCGATCTGTGAAACCGATCTGTGAAACCAATCTGTCACACCGATCTGTGAAACCGATCTGTCAGACCGATCTGTGAAACCGATCTGTCACACCGATCTGTGAAACCGATCTGTCAGACCGATCTGTGAAACCGATCTATCACACCGATCTGTGAAACCGATCTGTCAGACCGATCTGTGAAACCGATCTGTCACACCGATCTGTGAAACCGATCTGTGAAACCGATCTGTCACACCGATCTATGAAACTGATCTGTGACACCAATCTGTGAAACCGATCTGTCAGACCGATCTGTGAAACCGATCTGTCACACAGATCTGTGAAACCGATCTATCTGACCGATCTGTGAAACCGATCTGTCACACCGATCTATGAAACTGATCTGTGAGACCGATTTGTGAGACTGATCGGTGAGACCGATCTGTTACTGTTCATAAAACTGGAAACACTATTCACAGAACTGAAAAATTGGCAAAGTGTTGGGGATAAGTCCCCTTGACCTCCCGGAACACCTCCAACACCAAAATTCCAAAAAGTAATGGACTGGAGAGGTCTGGGCCATTACATTAGATACCTCTCAAAACATTCTCGTCCTCGAGAATTTAAAACCAACCCAGAAGAAAAGAGGGGTCCGAACAACCACCCCATAAGATACCTCTTAGGGGAAAACCACCATGAGTTGTTCGAAATCTGGAACAAACCTATGACATCCGGGAGTATGGGAACCAATAAACATACCCAAACAATTCATTCATAACATCACATGAAAAGTACATAAATAAAACATGAAAGGTCTAACCAGAGAGGAAACATCATTACATGAAAGGAGTTAAACATTGAACAACTCTGGGTACTGAGCATGTATCTGTGACTCACGCTCCCAGGTACTCTCCTCCATGCCACCGTGTCGCCACAAGACATGAACTAAGGGGATAGAACGCCCATGCAACACCTTCTCCTTGTGGTCTTGGATCTCCACAGGTCGCTCCTCGAAGGTTGCATCATCATCAATATCGATCTCTCCCCAATCGATAACATGAGATTCATCATGAAGATAACGACGGAGGTGTGATACATGGAAAACATCATGTATCCGACTCATATTAGGGGGAAGTGCTACTCGATACGCCACAGCTCCAACACGAGCTAACACCTTGAAAGGCCCAAAAAACCGGGGAGAAAGCTTACTCCCACGACCAAACCTTCGCTGCCCACGATGGGGAGTCACCTTTTGAAACACATGACCCCCAACATTAAACTCTAAGGGTCTCCTTCTTTGATCAACATATGATTTCTGACGATCCTGTGCTGTCTTCATCCTCTCACGAATCACCTGAACCATCTCTGTTGTATTCTGCACTAGTTCTGGTCCGAGAATTGCTGACTCTTCGACCCCAGTCCAGCACAACGGAGAACGGCATGGCCGTCCATACAAGGCTTCAAACGGTTCCATACCAATGGTAGAGTGAAAACTATTATTGTAAGCGAACTCTACCAAGGGTAAGTGATTCACCCATGAACCTCCAAAATCAAGAACACAAGAGAGCATCATGTTTTCAAGAGTATGGATTGTTCGTTCTGTCTGACCATCCGTTTAAGGATGAAAAGTAGTGCTAAGGCATAATTGAGAACCAAAAGCATGCTGGAGACCTCTCCACACCCTAGAGGTAAAACGAGGATCTCGATTAGAAATGATCGTTTTAGGAACTCCGTGAAGCCTCACCACCTCTTCCAGATACTGCCTTGACAAAACCTCCACTGAGCTCGACTCCTTGATTGCTATGAAGTGGGCCGATTTAGTTAAACAATCCACTACCACCCATATAGCATCATGTCCTCCCGGAGATCGAGGTAAACCTGTAACAAAGTCCATTGAGATGTCCTCCCACTTCCACTGAGGAATCTCTATGTGTTGGAGAATACCACCAGGAACACGGTGTTCGGCCTTCACCTTCTGGCAGACTAAACATCGAGACACACATTCTGCAACTGTACGCTTCAGCCCAGGCCACCAAAACTGACTCCTCAAGGATCGGTACATCTTCGTCACACCAGGATGTACCGCCAAGGGTGAACTATGGAACTCTCGGAGAACCGTCTCGTGCATCGCCAAGGGATCAAAAAGCCTACCATGATACAACACTTGGTGTTGTTCATCCTCCGACCAACCATCAGGGGCCTCCCCACAAACAACTCTGTCTCTCCAAACATCCACCTCTAGATCACCCAACTGAGACTCTTCCACCTTCTGCATCAGAGATGACTTCACCATCATCTGGAAAAGACAACCTCTACCTCCAACCTCTTCCATATCAAGATGTAATGCTGACAGTTCCTCCATTACTCTCCATGAATCACCAGATTCACGCACAACATCATTACGTGACTTTCGGCTCAGCGCATCAGCAACAACATTTCCCTTCCCAGGTGTATACGATATTTCGAAGTCGTATTCCTGCAAGAACTCCATCCACCGACGCTGCCGCAAGTTCAAGTACCGCTGAGAGAAAACGTACCTCAAACTGTTATGATTGGTGAAAACCACAAAGCGCTCGCCAATGAGGTAATGTCTCCAAAACTTCAGCGCAAACACCACGACTGCCAACTCAAGATCATGGGTGGCATAGTTACGTTCATGGGGGCGCAATTTTCGAGACCCATAAGAAACAACTGACCTTTGTTGCATAAGTACACAGCCTAGCCCTAGATGTGACGCATCGGAGAAGACGTCAAACTGGACTCCCTCAGCTGGAAGACAAAGAACAGGAACACTTACCAACTTCTCCTTTAGATACTCGAATGCTGCCTGACATTGATCAGTCCACATGAATGCTTGATCCTTCCTGGTCAAAGCTGTTAGAGGAGTCACAACCCGTGAGAAATTTGCTACGAACCTCCTGTAATAGCCTGTGAGACCAAGGAATCTTCGCACCTCTGACACTGTCTTGGGGGATGACCAAGACACTACTGCTTCTATATTCGATGGATCCACAGCTAATCCCTCTTAGGACACAACATGCCCTAAGAAACGAACTTCTCGAGCCCAAAACTCACACTTGGAAAACTTCCCAAACAACTGATGTTGGAGAAGAACTCCCAAAACGAATCGTAGATGTTCTGCATGCTCCACATCAGATGTGGAGTACACAAGGATGTCGTCGATGAAAACCACAAAAAACTTATCCAGGAATTCACGGAACACAGCATTCATCAACCCCATGAAAACAGCTGGAGCATTCGTCATGCCGAATGGCATTACAACAAACTCATAATTCCCATGACGACAAAGGAAAGAAGTTTTCAGGATATCCTCATCCTTTACACGCATCTGATGATATCCTGACCGTAGGTCGATCTTTGAGAACCAACTTGCACCCTTCAGTTGGTCGAATAGGTCATCAATCTGTGGAAGAGGATAGCGGTTCTTTATTGTCACTTTGTTTAATCGACGATAATCGACGCACAACCGCAAACTTCCGTCAGCCTTTTTCACAAACAAAACTGGTGCACCCCACGGTGACACAGTTGGCTGAACAAAACCACACTGCAACAGACCATCGAGCTGTATACGTAGCTCTCGTAACTCAGAAGGGGCCATTCTATATGGAGAGATAGAGATAGGAGACGCTCCTGGATGTAGCTCGATCCCAAACTCGATCTCTCGTCGAGGGGGTAATGCTACAACCTCTTCGATAAATACATCAGGGTACTCCTCCACAACCCTAGGAAACGCCAACTGCTCAACCTCTGAAGAACACAGCATCATCGCAACCATCATGGATGATAAGGATGAAACTCGTCTATGACTCATCCGAGGATCTCTCTCACCAACAAATTCTACTTTCTCTCCATCTGCATCAAAGAAAACGACCTTCTTCCTGTAGCAATCCACAATAACCTGCACTGAATACAACCAATCCATGCCAAGGATGACATCATATGGTTGTATTCGTAAACATAAGAAATCTCCCCAAGAGCGGTGCTTCCCCAACACTAGCTCACAGTCTCTACATACATCAAACAAGCTAGCTCGACCTCCAACTGGCGTAGTCAACGCTAAGGGCACTAGAAGCCTCTCTATCTAAAGTCCCAAAGCGTGGAAAAGGGTAGGGGATATAAAGGAGTGTGTCGCTCCTGAATCAAACAAGGCATACACCAAGGTAGAAAACAAGCAAAGGGTACCTCGGACGACGTCTGGCTCGCCTGGAGCTGGCAACGCTAGAGCATGAAGCTGACCACGACCACCTCCAAGGCCTCTCTAACCCTGATGACGACCACCACCACAGTCATGCTCTGCTCTTTAAGGAAGGGGAGCATCATGGGGCTGTCCTCTGCCTGCTCCATCTACCCTCTGGTGATCTAAAGCTGGTGCAACCTACTGCTGCTGCCTCGGCTAGAACTTCCTCAACGGAGGAACCTGGAGTGGAGCGCCTGGTGCATGATGACTGCTCTGAAAAGTTGGGCACTCCCGCTGCTGATGACCACGAACACCACAAGAAAAACAAGAGCCTGATCCCTTGGCATAGTCCTGAGAGTTGCTGCCTCCGTAGAAACGAGATGGGAAGGGCTGGGACCTACCCCCAGGTGAACGAAAACTCTTCTGTCCTAAAAACCGGGAACCCCGGACCACAGCTCTGCTTCGTGAGGAATCATGAAGATTCCCCTCTCATGACGATCTGGTCCTAGCCAAAGTCCCCTCAACAACCTCTGCCCTCACCAGCACCTCAAGATATTCTTTCAGCATAAATGGGGTGACCTGGCGCTGGATCTCTGGACGCAAAGCCTCCTCGAAATGCCTCGCTCTGGCCTTATCATCTGGTAACAGGTCTGAAGCATATCGTTGAAGGTTCCTGAAATGGATTCCAAACTCTCGAACACTAGAGCTACCCTGTCGAAGGGTGAGAAGCTCCTAGCGATTGGACGCCTTCGCAGTCGATGAAAGAAACTCGACTCTAAACCTGTCTCGAAACTCCTCCCATGAGATTGCTGACTCCTCACGATCACCGAGGAACAGGAACCACCACTGCCTCGCTGCTCCACGCAACATCATCACAACCAAGGACACCCAGTGTTCCTTCCGAGCACGAATCGAACTGAAGCCTATCTCGACCTCCTCCGACTAGTCTTCTATGATTGAATCTGAAACGGAGCCCTCGTACTTCTGTAGACTCTGGCGCTGAAACTCTCGGAGTGTCTTCCTCCAAGTTTCATCGTCGTCAACCTCTACCCGGCGACGATCTGCTGGAACAGCCTACTGGGCACCTTCTGCGCAAACCTGACGAGGACGTCGACCTGGAGCCATACCTGTAAAATAACAACCGTTAGAGCTCCTAAGCCTAGAATATGGAAGACTCAACATTAATTAATTAATTTTTTTGTTTTATTAATTTTAGTTTACCTATCCCATGGTCTACCCATTCAAAAACAGGTGCACAGAATAATGATGCATGATCCTTTCTTTGGTCTCTACCCTGCAACCAGTATCACTTTGTTTAGTAGCCATCGTATACTTAAAGGTCCGTGAAAAAGATCATAGGGGGCCCTAAACGCCTATGTCTCTGCTGGTCTCCAGTGTTTACCCCACTTTCTAAACATGAATGACACTGTTTCCCTACCATCCCATGCATCCTCACCTGTGCCTAACTCCAAAATCCATCCTATCTCCCAACCAGAGCTCTGATACCACTCTTTCATGACCCCCTCCCCACAAAGTGTACCCCTCCTGGGCCGACAATGTGAAAAAGGAGATAATGACCCCAAGTCCCGCCTCCAGTAGGCCCCGGGTTTGCGACTAGCACCGAGGGTATAATAACATACAAATGGGAGGCATTACCCTCTAAGAGAACACATGCAGAAGAGAGAGATAGAATAGACTCCAACCAACTCCAACTCATAACTGAAATATAAAAGGAAACCAAGTACATATATGAAATGTCATGCAAAAGTACTACAACTGAAAGGGGAAACTAAAACTACCCAAAAGAAAGTAAAACGACAGCGACCACAAGCCCGAACAACTCCTCCTCCAACCGCAAGCTAGTAGTAACCAGCTTGATCTCCAACCTTCTCCAAGTGACCTGAAAAATAGTTTATATATACATAGGGTGAGTATAACAGTATACTCAGTAGTATCCTCCCCAAGCCTCTCGTGCAAAAGTAAAGAAAGCATGCTAAAGCCCAGTGAACAACAAGTGAAACTAACTCGTCACCTAAACAGGTATACTATGTTCCCAACATCACCAAGGATACTCTCACCAAGTAACGCATACAAGACTATAGCATATAGTAAAGAATATCTTGGGTACCCCGATACTACTTCCCCACTGGTTTTCCGCTTTTCCCCAACGACATACATCCTGTGCATCTCTCTCCAAAGGCTTGCCCGCAGACACCTGGGCTAAGCTCCACAATCTGCACCTCGTGCACCACAAAGGCTTTCCCGTAGACACCTAGGCGAAGCACCACACCGTCCTCACAACCAAAAGTAACCAGGTAATTTCCGGGAGCCACCACAGCTCGCATAACGTGTATCATACGTCGGGTATAATACCTCAAGCCATTACATCCCATACGCCGAGTAAGGATCCTCAAGCCATCATAGCCTATACACATTACACTTATAGTAGTCCATAGGATACTATATCCAGAATATATGTGTGTGAATAACCACAAGCCATTACATCCCACTACACACATATATGGGGTAACTAACCGTTGTGACTCATGGCACAAGTATCTACCAAGAGAAGAGAGCGGATCCAAAGGGGGTAGTCAGCCATTCAACCTCCCATCAGAATGTTGGGGAAAACACCCCCCAGGGCTCAGAATCCCCGGGGTGTCAGTTTCCCTTACCGACAGGGTGGAGTAGCGTATAGAATCACAAAAAGTACAGAATATATAAGTAACTCACATCCACACTATGGGCATTACCTAGTCTTAGATACAACTGCAGCTAACGTCTCTCAGACTCCAGGATGCTACTTCTAAGACTAGGTATCCTATAAGCACACAAACATTTGAAGAGATTTATTAGATTACTCCGTTCTCATTTTATCAGTTCCACTGTACATTGATTAATTCTTTAATCATTAATTAAGAATGAACAATTCCACATTAAGCTGAATTGGAATCACATTCAGTACCAACTACTCCTTTTAATATTCACATCACCTTTAAATTCCAGCATCTCCATCCCCATGGATTTTCACCATTTAATCAAACATTCATTACAGAATTACTTTTTCACATTTCCGGCCCAGGAGGGGTACACTTTGTGGGGAGGGGGTCGTGACAATCTAGGTCTAGGACCTGATGAAGAGGAGCCAAAATACAGTGATGATTCAAAAGAGGAATATTCCCTTGCTGATGAAGGAGGATACCCTGACTTACCTCCTCACCAAGCTCCTGAAAATCTAGATCAACATAAATCAGATAAGGAATAATCTGATTTAGAGGATGTTGAAGTGGATGATGTATAGAATGAAGAAGATACTCATGAAAGTTAATCATCTCTGTCAGCTGATTTGAGCCTTAGTTCAGTGATTGGACAATATATAGTGCCTACTAAGGATGTAGTAGAAGAAAGGGAATAAGATTTACCTAATCCAGGGGAACCTCCTTGTGTTGTAGAAATGGAATTGATAATTGATGATTCTCTTGACAAAGGAAGACCTGCTGAGAATGTTGCTGAGGATGTTGTTGTTTTACTTGAGGATGCAATAGTTGAGGGGGAGCATCAAACCAAGTATGGAAGTGTGTTAGTGGCTGTTGATATTGAGGACTGGGCAGAAGACCCAGGTTTTGTTGTTTGTGGTTTAGACTATCCTGATTCTGACAATGAAGCATCTCTCAATAGATCAAAATCATTTATGATGTTGAAACTGAGTTACTACCTAAGGATGTGGTCAGAATGCATGAACTGGATATTTTGAAGAAAAATATTAAGGATAGATTTGTGGAATATGTAAAGAAGATGGAAGTTTCTCTGGTCTCTTCAATTCAATCTATCATGACTGACTCAGTGGTCAGTTTAGCATCTGAAAGAGAACCTATTGTAGTTAATCCTACTGATATGATCACCAAGGCTGACCTTGGATCCTTAAAGGATTAGCTGAAAGAATATTTTAGTGTTTTTGTTGCTGAGATGGGGCACTATTTTGTTGAAGAGATAAGTATGTTCGAAAGATCTGTTGAACTCTCTCTAGGTTGTAATTTGTCAACCTTTATGGCATAAATAGTGGAAGAAGTTAAAGAATACCAGACTCAAGAATCTAGAATGGAAGAAGATCTTGAAACTTCAAAGAAATCAGTTATCTCTTTGAAATCTTACATGAGCTCAAAATCCCAAGCAGACAAGGACTTAGCCTATGTCAAAAGTGTTATGAGCCAGATGGTTTCAGAATTTGTTGGTTTTAAAACATCTATGAAAGATCATGTTAAAATCCAAGATTCCCAAGTTCAAAATTTTATTAGTGGGATGACCAAGAACTTCATGTAAATAGTATCCTTCTATGTTGGTTCTGTTACATCTAAACCCTCAGTGGAATTGAATCAGTTTAGAGCTATGATGAAGGAGGAGCTTGGTAAAGCTTCAACAAATGGCTTTGTTGACTCATCCAAACTGAGAAAAGTTGTGCTTGCTATTAGAGATTCAGCTAGAGAAATAATGAAGATCATCCAAGACTATATGAGAGAAGAATATGCCTCTAAGAAATAAGTGAAAGATATGGTGGAATCCTATTTCTCTAAGATTTTCACCAAGCATCAACTAAACAATCACTTCAAACTTCTATTGGAAAACCTGAAGTTACCTCCTGTCCATCAGGCCTTCAGAGAGAAAGTCAGCAAACCAAGGGAATTGACTCAGGTGTTGGACAAATTTATGGAGAAAAAGGATGACTTCATATCTTCTATGGAGAGGAGGAGGAATAATTATGGATTTCAGAAATCTTTTGCTGCCTTTTCTGCATGTTGATGCTAGGACAGTGATTGTACCCCTAGATTTACCTTCCTCTGCCTCTTCTGCTTCTCCTGATTAGATGACTTCTACTCAAGCCATTCGAAGCCTCACACCTATGATCACTCAAAGTACTCCTCGTTACAGACCCGGAACAATTTCTGTGGCTCAGCCTCCTATGATCATTTCTGGAATTCCTAAGCCTTCACCTGAATTAACATCACTTGAATCCTCTTCTGCTTCAAAGGGAAAATCTCATATTGAGGATGTGGATTGATCCAGTGGCTAAGATGTTTGATAGGAATCCCTTGTATTTTTTGTTTTGTCTCTGTACCCTGTTGTTACATTTAATACAAGTGGATTTCTTATATTTTCTCATTTTGTTCCTCTTCCCACTTTTTGATTACCACAAAGGGGGAGAAATATACTACAAAGATTCTATAAAGGGGAGAATAAATACTAGGGAGAAAGTCTCAAAGGGGGAGAAATTTTATCTAAAAAGGAGGAATCATTCTTTACCCCTCAGATACTGTTACATTTAATTCTCTGATACCATTGAATTTAATTTTATCTCTGATACTATCACATTTAATTATACCTTTGATTAATTATGTTCTATAACATACTATTTTCTCTGAGAAAATTGAATTTAATGATATATCCTCTGATACAATTACTCACTATTTTAAAATGATAATATCATAAGTTGTGATTATCAAAAAGGGGGAGATTTTTGACCTCACCTATTTTGATAATCCCAATTATGATTTCATATGATTTGATAATCCCAATTTATGTTTATCAAGATAATAATAATATTAAAATAGTCTATGAAATATGTTAATCAATGTTTGTCTATGTTTATATAAATTTTGAAGTAATTCTAACCCAATCGGACGTGTTTTGCATAAAACAGATAAGTGTTATGTCATTGATCTGTGAATAACTACTGGTAAAGAGCTACCGGTACTGAGTCTACCGATAGACTTATTCTATCGATAGACAGAGTCACCGAGACACTAAAGTCACTAATATGAGCAGAGCTACCAGTAATCATATACCAAGTCTACTGATAAAACATAATGGAGCAACCGATATGTACAGAGCTACCGATATAAAGAATTCTTCCGATAGAGTAAGTCCACCGATACAAGTGAAATAAGCTATTGATACCAAGGATCTACTGATAGACTAAGAGCTACCGATACTAAGGAGCTACTGATAGACTAAGAGCTACCAATACCAAGGAGGTACTGATAGACCAAGAGCTACCGATAGAAGTCTACCGAGCTACCCATAGAGTAAGTCTACCGATAGAAGGAGTTACCGATACCGAGAGATACCAATGCAAATTCAAACAGCTACTGATGGAAGGACTTCTGTAAAAAATCCACCGTACACATCTTCCAATAGAAAGGCTACTAATCATTGACCAACCAGTCAAACTATATACTCTCAATACTATTTATTTATTAAGTTAATGGTTACATTTGATGGTTTTAATGCAGTTAATGTTATTTAATTAATTTTGTGGCCATGCCAGGGAACCGTACCTAGTACCCATGAAAGAGGGAATCATTCCCATTTTCCAAAGCTGAAATATATAAAAGGAAAGATAAAGACCTAGCTAAAATAGAAGTGGTGTTTTCGTGATGAAACAGCAAGAACCAAGGAACTAAGAAGGCACACACAAAGGGTGAAAAAGAAAAAGGCTCATCATCATTCAAATGTGGTGCATTTGTGCAAGGCTACATTAATATTTGAAGAACACTGGACATACATGAATAAACTTATTTTCGAGGATAACACAAGATGCATCTTGAGTGAAGAACTACAAATAACACTTCATGCACTCAGGCTGCTAAGTTGAACCTGGAACAAACAAAGAAAACGACACTCTGTTTTTAGCACAAAAACCAGAGAAGGACTCAGAAGCTTTTCTGACCAACCAAACAAGTCCAAAGCTACATTTCCAATCACTAAAGCTCTTCTAATCTCATTCTCACTTACATTAGTGATTCTTTCATTAACATTTAGAACAGTGTGTGTATCCTGTTTATTTTACACACACACTGTCTCATGTACTAAGCTAGAGGATTCTTAAATCCTCATTAAAACTCTATAACTTCTTTGTATCCCACTGTGGATAGTGGTAGAGGTCAAGTAAGACCTGGAAAGCTGTGAGCTACTGTTTGTTTTCCCACAAATAACTGTGGTTGAGGTCTTTGTACCTGCACAGTGTGTTCACTATTGTTTACCCCGATATTGGGTGTGGATCAATTTATATAAATTGTTTGAGAGGACTAAGTCTCAGCTTGAGACTAAGCTTCTTGGTTACATATACTATGCATTTTAGTTTAATTCATAAGTATACTATATATATATTTCATATTTCACTGCTATTACTTTGAAATAAAAAATATTTTAAATCTACTTTGATAGTTAAATTAGAAAGTGTTTATACTTATTGTAAACCAGTAAGTTAGTCTCAAAAGTTAATATAATCTTGAGATTAAGTTAACTGAGACCTAATCAATATTTGAGAAACTGATTGAACATTTACACTCTATATAGATTCACTACAATTTATCTTTATTTTTAAATTGGGGGATTTTAAGAGAAATATTTTTAACAGAAATTTTAATTGGAACTCAATTCACCCCCACTCTTGAGTATCCACTCTGACCAACAGATATGATTTATTTGGATAAAGTAAATTGGATAGTATCGATGACCTTAGAACTAATAAAGGGATTTTTGACAAATTATTTTATGATATCATTGATGGTGTATAAAAAATTATAATATATATGGAATATATTTTATAAATTGTGTTTTTATTCATGGGATGAGGAATAATTCGTGTTTTCATTATAGTTCTACTACAATTCATGTTATTACTATGTTTGAAGAGAATATTTGATGAAGGTATTCACAAGTTGTGTATGTGAAAATCAAGAGCTAATTTATGATATATGGTTGATTAATGTAAATATAATTTGGAGAAATTTATTTACCTTATTTTTAATGTATTGTATTTTTATAAACTGAAAGAGTCATAAGGTAAACCATTTATGAAATGGTTTATGTTAAAATTTTAACATGGTCTTATAGATTAGTTTTTTATTTCTTCTTATAAATATTTATTCATATTGGAAAACTTGTGGTAACCATTTTTCATTGATGACAAATAAATATAAACGAAACGACTTATTATCCAATATATGGATCTCAAGATCTGTTTGTGCTTAGACAAAATAAATCAACCTTAATTTCTCATAATAAGAGACAGTTTTTAAATTGAATAAGGCACAACCCAATAATGATATTCTGATTATAAAATAGAATTAAATCAAGTAACTATATATTTTCATGAAAATTCATCAAATTTAAGAAAATGATCTTGAATTTTTTTTACCCAAGTAACTTTATTTTCAATGAATCAAATGGTCTCTTAGATCATCAAAAATTCATTTTTTAGAATTAAATTTATCTAGATCACCCTCTTCCTTATGATCAATGATATTTATCACTCTATAATTATTGAAACTTTTCTTCCATATCCAAATCTTTACTTCCAACCTATAATATTCTATGTGGAAACCTAGTTATGAGTTTCTTTGGGTAACCATTATGCTTCCGACATTGTTTTTTGAATTACATTTTATTATTAATTTTTATGTTCCGGGTTTATATGAAATAATGTTCAAATTTTATACCTTTAATGACTGAGATTAATATTTATGGAGAAATTTATTTTAAGCGGTGTAGAATGTAACACCCTGAGATTTTGTGAAATATATATTTTTTCAAATGAATTTAATCTTCTCGATATTTAGTTTTACACAGAAAATGATTTTATATTTACATATAATTACTACTGAGTTTATCTTACATGAAATACAACACTAATATTGTCTTGGGTTATACACAACACCAAGTTTAGATTGTGTTACATTTAACACTGAGTTTAAACAAAACATGAAATATTATTTTATTATATGATATTTATCACCTAGATGATGGAATAAAGGGTATGTGTATGATAAAAAAATTAAGAAAACATGTTTTACACATGATTATATAATTAATTCTTTTGTGATCAATTAATTATAAATGAAAATAAAATTATTTTGAAAATAAAAGGAAATATTTTTTCTAAAAAACTATTTTAATGAACACAAGTGTGTTTTATACTAATAGATTAAAAAAATAAATCTTATTAAATCATATCAAATAAATTTATAAATTTTATATTTAATATAATGTTTCAGATTCATGTTATGTTTTCTCTAAACAAGATATAAAAATAAATCAAATTTTACACTTAGAACAATTATTTTTCAAAAAGCATATTTACCACATTTTATGGAAATTATTTTAAAATTAATTTTTACCACTTTTAGAGAATTTATTTTTCAATATAAAATTATTTTTTAAATATAAGTATAAAAATTATATATTATTTGGTTTTTTTATGAAGTTTCATTTCTTGATGAATAGTGAAAAATACAAAATTTTAATTGAAAATTGTATTTTAGCCTAAATTATATGCAAATTTAAATTATATTTTAAATTAGTTTTAAGGTATAATTAGTTTAATTATACATATATTAATACAATTAATTTCATTTGGATAAATTTTATATTGAAATTGGATATAAATACTTTGTAAGATTTTGATCATTTTTACTTTAAAAACTTGCTTTCTTATTGTGTCTATGGGGTTAATTTTAAATTAAACTCTGACACTTCCATTAGTTTAATATTAAAAAATGGATTAAATATTTTTTATAATAATAATTTATGTTATATAACATTTTTAGTTAACTTTTGACCATAATTTTTAATGAAAAGTGTTAAAATTAATCACAATGATTAAGAGAAAAATGTGTTTACCGAGTGACTTAACTTTTAAATTAAGGGAAACAATGACCTAAAAACATATCCAAAACCCATTTTATGTCCATATTTTGAACTTATATATTATATTATACATATAGGTCCATTTTTGGATCCAATTTACATGTAAAAGTTGTGGGTAAAATTCGATGTTTTGAAAAAGTAAAAGAGTGCCACACACTTTCTCATACAAAAGGATACTACCACTACCCCTCTCTTCACACATTTAAAATAATTTTTCTAAAAAATTAATAAAAAAAACTTCAAAATTTCCCTCATCTCATTATATAATCCTTAAATTGACAATAAATATAAACAAGGATGGCCTTTGTTGTAAACCAAAAGAAGGTACTCGAAGAAGAGGTAACATTCATCAACATTCAGTTTTTATTTATTTAATCCCAAAAAAACATAAATTATTTTAATATAATGATTATATAATTAAATTTTAATATTAAATATAATTACATGTTATTATTTTGAGTTTATTATGTACAAACACACACACTTCGATCAATTGGGTTACGAAACCATCGTTCATGTGTACGACAGACTACTACCTCACAAATTGATGTCATCTGTTTTTCAATTACCACATTTAAAGTTTGGTAATAATGGTTTAAATACTATTTATATATGATATATATGATATATATGATATATATAATGTTATTATGATAATATAATTTTTATATCATATATACCTTCATAATTTCTATGTTGTGGGAATACAATAGCGTTGTTTGTGTGTACGTCAGACTATCGTCTTGCGAAGCGATGTGATTCGTTCACACTATACATGGAATTAATTAAGGATGGTTTCAAGAAAATTTTGTAATTTATATTATATAAATATTATTCTGTAATTTTAATATATATCATTTTCTTTTTGTTCTTTCAATACTAAAAGAAAAAGGAAACAACGTTCATGTGTTTGTACAACCAACCATATTCATGAATTGGGTATTTAATTTCATATTTCATTATTGTATAGATTATTATAATTACATATAAAAAAATATATATTTTATTTATATCATGTTGATAATTATATATAATATGAAACCATTATTAATGTAATATAACCAAAAATATAACAAATCAAAATTTATACAAAAGACCGAGAAGTTTTTACCCAAAATGAAACTTTAACATAGAATTGTTAATAAACAGGTAATAAAATTTCATCAAAAATCATATAGGGTGTTATATATTTTAATATGGTTATGTAATGGATTTTTTATAAACTTATATTTAATATTCATGAATTTTTAATGAGTATAATGAGATTCAAGACTTAAGGTAAGGGAATTTCTATTCTCACTTTTATCTCTCAAAGACTTATGAAATATTCCACAATTGTTTAATTTATGTGTTTTATATAGTTCAATATTAAATAATATATCATGAATCTACAAAATTTCATGGTAATTAAAGTTTCCATTTATTTTATTATTCCATGGGTTTTACGATTCAAAAGATACTCTAATATTAAGGGATTTTTATCTTACATTTTACTTTTGTGAGACACAAGTTGTATTCACAACATAATTATTATATGTGGTGTTTATAATATACATGAATGTATTTTATGATTATTCTCCTAAAATTAATTTTTATTTACCTATTTATTTTATGAAATCCATGTTTTTAGGGTTTATGGTTCAAAGGTTACCAAATTAGTAAAGGCTTTTTGTCTGGATCTTCCAACATTGAGACGTATGTAATGATGTAACTATATTATTTCATGAGGTGTATATACATACCCATTGAATTATAATATCATGAATTTATGTATCCTCATTATATTTTATGTTCCATTTTTTATTCTTCCATAAGTCTTGTGATTCATGGTTAACAATCTGGTAATGATTTTATGTTAAAATCTCATTGTTAATTGGAATTGTTTATAATTATGCTTCTAATGATAAAATATTATGATCTATCTCTCAATAATTCTCATAAATTATCTCCTAATAGTTTTATTCATGACTTATTCAATTAATAGTATCATTTTACCACAATTTGGTACTTAATATAATTAATAAAATGTTTTCTTTAAATATGACTTTATTTTTATCTTCGGACAGAAATATGTTTTCATACAAAATAATGTTTTATAAAATTATTTTAAAAAATTATAACATTATCCTTTTATTTTTAAAATAAATTTTTTATCATGTTTTAACATTCTAAAAAATGGTTTTAAAATTAATTGTCTTGTTTTTTTCTGAGGAAGTATTTTTGAATTCTACCAATAATGTGAAGGGAATATTTGGTTTTACATATAGTACATGTATATAATTATCTAATGTCATGACCACTCCATTTTTTGAATATTCTATTATTTGTTTTAAATAATATTTTAAAAGGATAATTTTTTCTTGAATAATTTTGAAATATTCTTATTGTAATTTTATTTTCAAAGAAAATAATTTCGAAAATGATCTTTTTTTTAAAAGTGTTTTAAATGATTTTCATAAAATCATTTATATGTTTTCAGGGTTATTTTCCAAGAAAAAGTTTTTCAAAGGGTTTTCATTTTTTAAAATTTTTTTCAAAGAAAAAAGTATATATTACTCAAGATATATTTTATATGAATTTTCAATGATTTATTTACAAGTTTCCAATGTTATTTTTAAATAAAATGATTTTGAAAATGTTTTATGAATATTATTTTCAATGAAAGGTTATTTTCCTTATGAAATATTCCAAGTGATATTTAAAAATACTTCTCCATCAAATATGACATCCTTTGATATAATTTATGTTTTAATAGGGGTATGATCCAAGGACACCAATCATATTCTTTATGGTTTATGTTTTGATGGAATGATGCTCATGAAACCCATTTCCCGTTAATAGGTTATACAATGATAAAATTATTATGAAACCCTCTTCTTTTCATGGGTTTTACTATGATTAAATGTGGAAATGATTATGACAACTTTATATTTTCCATAGGTTATTATATGATAAAATTTTTATGCTACATATTTCATTTCATGGGTTATGATATGATGAATGATTATAATGTTGTAGAACTCATAAATATAGTTTTTATTAAATAAAGGGTTAGAACAATATAACCCTCCAATGAATTGGGTAATGATAAATGTTCTCTAATCTTAGAGTGTACATGAGTGATTATCCCAAGCCCAATGATATGGGTAAATGGGTTATTATCCCAATTCAAAATATAAGGGTATAAAGGTGGTCAACCCAAACCCAGAGATGGTGGCATACAAGTGATCATACCATGCCTAAAATGGAGGGTAGAAAGGTGTTCAGACAAAGCCCAAAGTAAGTACACAAGTGGTTTTCCCATTCCTAACAAGTTATGAATATCTTGGTGGGTTACCTTTACATAAAATTCTATATGCTTGTGTGTATGCCACACATTCCATGTCTTCTTCCAATGGTATGATCTCACGACTCATGTTCACTGATTATCTTATTATTCATGTCTTATTAACTGTCATTATTTATTCTATGAATCATGATTATGATATTTGATATGTAGGGTATGGTTTTTTAATGTTATGTTAATGATATTATACCCTGATGTTCATGTTATTATTATGTATCTATTATATTTACCCTTAATGAGTATTTGATCTCACTATTTCTTATGATTCTAATCCCTAGGTTATGAAGAAAGGATTTATGTAGGGTATTTCTATAAAGAGTTCTAAATGGGAAGATCTTATTGGGAAACATTGATGATATTTCCCTAGAGTAAAATATTATGTTCTATGTTTCCAAAGGCACCAAAATATTATGGTCCTTGGGTGTGTGTTTGTGTAATGTAATTAATATTCATAAAAAATTATTTAATATCAATTTATGAAAGGATTTGTTGGACATAAAAATGAATAAGTGTGAGGAAATTAATAATTAATTTACTTCTGTCAATGAAATTTTTTATAACATCTATGGATTTGAAAAAACAAGATAAAGGTTCTAATATTATTAAGAAGATCATTAGGAACCTTCTTAATAAGTTTTATCCTAAAATATCATCTCTATAAGTTATATATGATCTCTACATATAAGAATTATATTACATTCTCATAGTTAATGGAATGGGAAAAATCATAACATTTAAAAAGCGGGTTAAATATGAAATGACCTTTGAGTCCATGAGGAAGATGAAAATCATAGAAGATATTGATCCTAATCCGAGTGAATAATTGGATGAACCTGAGTTTTAAGGATATAAAAGAATTATTTCTCTTATTTCAAAGAAGAACAAGAATAGAATTAGTAGGAGTAAAAGATAATTTCCACCAAGATGTTATAAATGCAGTGGAATTAGAAATTTTGCTGTAAATTTTCCAAAGAAAAAGGGAGAAGTTACTGATTTTAAATATGGTGATAAAACCCAATGAAATAAGTGTGGTAATAAAAATAAAGACCTATATAATGATAGATGAATCTAGAAGAGTTTTTTTACTAGAAAGAGAATAAATTCGATGAGTAAAGAGGAGAGACCTGATAATTATTCTAACAGTGAGTTAGAAAAGTAATCTAGTTATAAACATACCAATTTTATTTATCATATTGAGAAATGATTTGACACTTAAATCACTAATGAAGATAAATCTAAACTATTATATCTTCAAAACATGCTGTAAGATGATCTTGAAACATTTATTGATCCCAATACCAATCCCAAGAATGAGAAGAAGCGACTGGTGAAATAAAAAAAAAGTTGACAAAACTGAATATTGAAATTAAAAAGAAATATTCATCCCTTGTTGATGAAACCAAAAAACATAGGTTAAAGACTATTTAATTTGATAATATGATAAAATATCATAAATAAAGTTTTTCTTTGAAAGAATAATAATTATTGTAAGACATGATATAAGGTTATTATGGTTGAGAAAAAGTTAAAAATGTTAAATAATGGTTTAAATTATTTTATAGTAGTCAAGGATTCATCCTTTAAATAATATGATATAACTTTTCTGAAATATCATGTTAAATATATACTAAATAAATCTTCTAATAATTACATTTCCAATAGTAATTATTGTTTAAACTCAAAATCTAGTAAAACTTGGGATAACAATAATGCATAAAAACATTCTTCCATACCAGTTGAGAAAAACAGTAACTCTGTAAGATCTTTATGTCCCAATGATAAGAAAATACAGACCTAAGGTGTATAATAAGAAATAAACTCTAGAAATTGTTTCATATAGAATGTCTATAAACCAAGTAGATTCAGGTTATAAGGGTAATAATAGCAATGCAAAGTGTTTAAGCACAATTCATACACTTTATGGTATTATATGTCACTACCTTGAATAATGCATGAAGTCACGGGGTGTCATCCAAAGGGTATCAAATCTTATTTTTAGAAAAATAGTTTAACAACTTGAGATTTAAATATCTGTTTTCATATAATTAAGTCAAATATGTTAGATATCTTG
This sequence comes from Viscum album, assembly GCA_963277665.1. Classification (NCBI taxonomy): domain Eukaryota; kingdom Viridiplantae; phylum Streptophyta; class Magnoliopsida; order Santalales; family Viscaceae; genus Viscum; species Viscum album. The sequence goes on along the minus strand of OY728126.1, from coordinate 273,539,761 downwards.
CTTCACATGTAACATAGAAATAATATAAAACGAAAATATATTTAGACCGTTAAAACCTAGATTTTTAATTAGTATATATCAATATAAGTATCTAAATTAAGAAATATATATATATATATATATATATCCAAATGTTATTTTATACAAATTTACGTCATTAATTATTGTGTTTAAGAATATATATTTTCTTGTACTATAATTTTTATTAAATAAAACTAAGTAAATTATTGTAAAATGGTTATTTTAACAAAATATAATATTTATTTATTAATTATAGCTTTATTGGTGTTTTATAGAAAATAAGAATAATAACAACTAGTGTTTTTAATATTTATTTTCCTATAATAAGAGTTTCTCATTGTTCTTTATAATATAAATTTAACTTTAATATATAAAATTCTAGAAATTTAATTTTACATAATAAAAATCATTTTTGGATTTATAATTTCAATATTAATTTAAGATTATTTTTTGGGTTTTTTTTGAAGAGATTTATTTTTAGGCGAATAACGAAAAATATTGTTTTTATAAATTAAATGAGTTATTTGAAATTATTAGTTTATAAGTATGAATTTTAAATTCATGATACATTTTATAACTCCAAATATTTATTTAATAACTTTTTTTGGGCTTTTAAAATTTATGGTTTTATTTTACAATCCCATATTCAACATTTTAGAACATAAATTATATTTTCCAAAAAATGTTTTTAATACATTATAGATTTAATAATTTAAGATTAATTTGTATCACTAATATAATTTGAATATAATAAAATTTATTCAATTTTTGGATTCATCATTTTAAGTTAATATTAAGATTAATTTTTATAATTTTTCTAAAATAATTGATTTTTAAATGAATTCTGATTTTTTTTTAAAATAAGAAATTTTGTTGATTTATTAGTATATAGGATAGGAATATAATTTTATCAATCATTTTAATTGATAAAATATTTATTTATATAATAATTTTATTCATTTTAAGGATATTTTTTTAAAATTTATAAATTACATGTTTAACCTTATAAAAAGCAATGTTTTAATCCAAGTAAAAAATATTTTTAATAATTTGGTAAATTTTGATTTGGATTGATTTCAATGCCACATAATTTTTTTATTATTATAATAAACCTATTTATAATTTGAAAATAATAAATATTGATAGTCTTATCCCATATTTAAATTCTAAGCTTCATGTGAGCTTTTTATAAGAAACGGTTTTTACACATTATATGCACTAATACTTAAATTAATATATATGTAACTTAAAATTTTAATTTTATAAAATGATATACATATTTAAATTCAACATGTTCAAATTATTAAGTAATTTTAAAATTAATATTGGACATCAAAATTAGTTTCCAATGGTGAAAGTGATATAACAACTGAAAGGATAAACTGGGGTAAGAGTGGTTTAACATGGTAAAAAAGGTTAAAACACATGAAAAACATATTTGAAATTGGATATTAGAGGGAAAATCAACCTTATCTTTTTACCCAAACCATTTTTTCCATTTTTTATCCTTTTGTTCATGAATAATGGAGTAATATTATTGAGAAATAATGAGTTTTTACAAAACATTACTTTTCATCCCTTATAAATGTAGATAACATATTCCCATTTTCTCCACCCATTAAAAATCCTAATGTTAACCAAAACTCTATAACAGTACCTCTTAAACACCCTACATAATTATGTTAATACCTGGTATCACTAAAAGTCAAAGATAAGGAGTCTTAACAAGTTACCCAAGAGATAACTTCAATGGGAGAGGTAATACAATTAACCAAACTTTTCCAGCTCTTTCCTTATTCAACACGCCTAAAACCACCTCTATCAATAAAGTTATGATACAATTTTTTTAATATTATGAATTGATATAACACTAATGTAATATCTATTTTATACAATTCTCTAAAATTATTAAGAAAAATGAATGTGTCATCATTTGTGTGGGTGGGTTACCACCTCCATAAATGACGTGTTCAATTTTCCATAACCACATTAAATGGTAGGTTAAAAAAGATATATAATTAAAAACTATGATATTTTTTACACCATTAATATTTTGGAAAAAATATATATGGAATTATATATGTGTGATTAAATATAAATGGTTGTGGTAACATTAACCACTATAAATGGACCTATCAAGGTACACTTCTTAAATTGAATATATTTTGGGATACAATTTGAAATTATATAAGTATTATCATAATAGAATAAAAAATTACAAAAAACTAAACAATTATAGAGATCATGGAATGATTTTATAACACCTTTGACTATGGTCAAAAAATTGAATGTGCTATAGAGAAATTAACTGAACAACCTCGATTAACCGATGTAATAAAAAAAAATTTAAAAATAAATACCAAAATATAATAGATGGAACTTATAAAATTAAATATATATGAATAAGTTTCTTCGTTATTTATTTAATGAACTTAGTTTAATTATTTAGTAATTAAATATAAGTTAATAGTTTATTCAAACATGAGGTAAGGGATTTTCCATAACACCCTCATTACTTGTCGGTTGCATGCTCTCTCTATTTTTATCCATTTTTCAAAATATTATTCTCATAACATTATCATAGTTTTTATATATTTACCTTACATATGTACCTATTTAAATATCCATTTATTTTTTTGGGGTTAAACAAGATTTTAGTTCCCTTTGAAATTCCCACTTCTTAGTAAACCCGATTTAAGGTATCTTTCCTATTTCTTATCTCATGAAAATAATCACCCATAAAATGTTTTTGGACCATGAATAGATACTAAAAACAATAATTATTTTATTAAGAATCCTATTGGTTCCATTATAGTTTCATGGAAAATAATATGCTATTTACTTCTTTAAAATGATTATTTTTATCTTATAAATAATCACCAAAGTGGTTTCTTTTTATTGCTTATTCTCCTAAATAATTATCAAGAATTTTCTATATTATAACTCCCTGTTAAATACATATATTTATTATACAATTTCCTATGTTAAAAATGCATTAATTTCTTCATATATTTGGAATCTTTATGATTTATATTTTTTTCCTTGAATCATAATTATGAAACCCACTACATTATCAGGGGTTTGATCATGCTTATAATTAATTTACGGTTTTTTTTCCTCATGTGGAATGAATATGGGTGACATTAAATATGTTATGGTTAGAACTAGAATTATATATCCCTTCAATTAATTGGGTAATGTTTTCATATCATGATATTCCATGTATGGTGCATGAGCGGTTAACCTAAGAACACTATGTTATATTATGGGTGGGACGAGAATTATATAGCCCACTAATGCATTTAGTAAGGATTTATATCTCATGGGATGTTATTTAAGGGGTTATAAAGTAAAAATAATCCACTATTGGTATTTTACACTATTTGTAATGGAATGGGGAGTGAAACCAATCCACCATGGGAATTTATTCACATTATAATGATGGTCTTGGGAGTGGACCTTAACTTATATTTATGTTTTCATGAAATATTATGTTGGAACATATTATATAATCCAATTATCTTATGAATTAATTCCCTTATTCCATGTTTCCATGATTATGATCATCCTATTTATTTTATTTGGTATAGATTATGTATTTTATGTTCATGTTCCATGCTCACATTTCAATACCCAAATGCATATCTTATGCTCACTTTTGATATTTTATTGTTATATATTATATATACCCTTATTGATCATTTAAGACCTCACTTTAATTATATTTACCATCTATGAGTTATTAAGATAATTATAGTATATGAGAATTCTTGAATGGGGACCAGAAGAGTATGATTATAGAAAAATTTTCAAAAGTGTTGTGGAATAATATTCTATTATAACTAGACCACAAAGATAAAAATACATATGTTCCTAGGACTATGATTTGTTTATGTGAAATTTAATGTCTAAATTATGTAAATTATATAAAAAAATATGATATATACTGGATGGATCATAATAAATAAATCTATAAAGAATTGTTTTTAAACATAGTTTACTCAAAAAAATTGAGTGTTGTGACGAAGTTTGTGGAAGGTGTGAGAAGTGGGTAATAGTGTAGTGAAATTAATAAAAAAAATAGCACAAACAGATTCCCTATTCTGAGAAGGAAATAGGTATGCATAATCTTAAAAAAAGTAATGTCTAGATAAAGTTCCATTAAAATGAAGCAGAATAATAAAGTCACGTGTTCTTGGTAATGGGTTCTCTTCCAACATTACTAGAGATCTGAAGATACTAAATGGTATATGTAAGCATAAAGGGGTATCTTTCACCTTTCAAAATGATTGTTCTCTAAAAAAAAGGGTTTTGTATCAACTAAAATTGAATATAAAATTTGGAGTCAAATGATGTGATATATATGGAAGGATAAAAGAATAATCTCTTGAGCATAAGTAACCTTCGTGATAGTGGAAATCCAATTTTCTTCAAGAATTAATCATGTATCATCATAGTCTTTATATATATATGGGCTACTTCATAAGGAAAGAGAATGAATTGTAATTTTTTTAATTGGGAATTCAAACAATACATTTTACTTGGGTGAAAAAGATGAGATTACGCTATGAAATAAGATTCTTATTCATCTTTATTAGAGAACCTTATGACAAATTTAGATTCATAAATTTGTAATGGAATTTCCGAAGATGAAAAAATAAAGTGAAGTGATCTATGGAACATTATATAAATGAAATATGACTTAGGAAGATCCTTAAAATGTAGGAATATTTCTAAAATACCATCGTAACTCATTCACGCTGATTTGTGTAGTCTAATGATGAAAAATAATACAGGTGGGAATTTATATTTTACCACATTCATCGATTATTTAACTATAATGATAAATGTGATGTTCATAATGTATAAGTTAAAATAAATAGAAATTTTTTGAAGATAAGTTGAAAAAGAGTTGGGACTATTCATAAGAAAAATGATATATAATAATGGGAAGGAATATACATGTGATGATTTTGAAATATATATTTCCAAACATGGGATCAAGTATCAATTCAACACACTATATACTGGCCAACAAAATGGAGTTACTAAAAGTAATAACATAAGAATTTTGGAGATGAGAAGATCAAATCTAGCTAAAAATAAAATCTCAAAATATTTCTTGAGAGAAATTTTATGTATTATTATACATATTCATAACTAATGTATATTGAGACCTAAAAAACATTTTAATCATTATGAGGCATGGTATAAGAAGAAGACAACTATCAATTTGAAATGTCCTGGACCTAGAAGCTACTATTATCGGTACCCCGAGCTGGGTCACTATATGACCTTAGGGGAACCTTCTCATATTCCAGAGGTGGCTGACTAGCAGTTCGAGTCTAAATAGAAACATGGGGGGACTATACCCGCATATTAGAGTGAGTACACAATATAAGTGACCTAAAATATAAAATAACCAATAAGAACAATAAATTTTCATCATATGATAAGAAACAACAAGTAACCAACTACATATGCTATAACAGAAATTAATGAATACACTATATGCCAAGAAGTCTTACAAATAAAAAAATCCCAAAAATAAAAACTATCAAAATATCTAAAACTTGGAACTGAGCCCCAACCCGGTCCAGACCACCCATTCTCTAATCAAACAACCCAAGTATGAAACAAACATGAGGTCCCCATCCAGAACTTGAACCTAAAAATAAGTAGAATCTCCTTGGGAACCCAATTTCCATGGTGGCCCAAGAAGGGTGTGAGTACGACTCAGTAGGACACCACCAATGGTGTCTAAAAAAATAAATATTTTGTAAAATATTGTATTTATGGAAACAAATGTAAAGAAATAAACATAGAAAGGAAGTAACATGTTTCACTGTTAAACAATTACCCATCTAACCAACTCTTATCAAGAAATAATTTTCATATTTGAAACATTATCAATTCACAATTTTATTTGTAAATTTCATCAGGTTCAACTAACTAACTAAATAGATTTATTCATATAGGAATCTTATTCCATAAGATAAGGGTTTACATACTTTAATCACAAGTGGAATCAACTAATCACAATTTATCAACAAACCATGGAGCCTTGGTCCAAAAATTGGGCCATGTTTGTGTGTTTGGGAAGCAAAGAACCTCAGTCCAACATCACAACCCAAACCAAGTCCACATGCTCTATAAAAAACCAGTCCTGACATACACTAACATTACATCACTTTTGCAGAATACTTAATACGTTACACAATCAAACTCCCAAAGACCATATTAGTCTAGTTTCTTTAGAAACAAAAAATATAAACACCGATATATATGTGAGATACAATATCTCCACTAGGTTCTTCATGGCAATAAACGTTATAAGACAAATAATACTTAATAGAAATATTCATAACTTGGGAAGGAAACATTAAAAGGGGTGATCATAGATACTCAATAAGGGTAAACAAGGGAGACATGTAAGAATAAAAATGATAATAGGGATATGATAACGTGATAATAATATTTGAAGATCATAACCTACATATAAAAGATCATAAAAAAGAATAATAGAATAATGATTAACAGTTCATAAGACATTAATCATAATGAAATAAAGAACATGATCAATGAAATAATAACATTGAAATAAAACATGTATTTTTTTCAAACACATAAGCATATAATATGATTTCCATAGTATCTAAGGAATAACTTCCTAGACCATCTTAGTAGTATGGGTTCATTCCCCAAACCATCTTTGTATTCATGGTTCACTCCAATGGTCATATTATTATGATGAGTTCACTCCTCATACCATCTTGGTAGTCATGTATCACTCCCATTGTCATCTTAGTAGTCAAGGATCAATCCCAAGACCATCTTAGTCTATCTTATGAGGTATAAATCTTTACCCATAGAATTAGAGGGAGATATAGGCCCCACACATCTCAAAATGAAATTATACATATATGTGCCACATAATTATAAGAAATAAAATCATAACCTATGAAATGAAATGGGTTTCATAAGCATGTGATCATATCATAACCTGTGAAAAAATATATTGGTTTCACAATCATTTCATCACAAACATAACCCATGAAAATAAGCAGGTTTCAAAATCATATGTCCGGTGAAAGATAAATGAATTTCTTAAACATATAACCAATAAAATAGAAACGAGTTTCATAAAAATTATGACATCAATGCATAAACCATATAGATAAATAATATGAATTAAACCTTTAGATCATTTCCTATAAAGGCATGAGTAACATCAACGAATGGAATATTAGATAAGAAATAAATTTTAAAGATATTTTAAAAAAATTTATTAAGGAAATATCCTCTCTTATTTTTAAAATGATTCATAAATAGTTAAACCTTTTGAAAATCATTTTCATAAAAATAAACTTGAAAACATATAAATGAAGCATTGGAAATATTTTTAAATCCTTTTTACTTTGAAAACTTGTAGACTTGAAAACCTTTTAAAAACCATTTTTCCTTGAAAAATTATAAATGAAGATTATAAATGATTGGAAAACCATTTATTTGAAAATATATTTAAAAAAATCATAAAAAATAACCTCTTAAACAGGGAGAGGAAACATCAAAAAAATGACGGTGGGTAAATCGGTAAATTATATATGAGGTAAAAAGAATATTCTTTTTTGCATAGTAAAAGGTTAGAAAAATGAATTGTTTAGAAAATGACAATAAAATTCCTTTGAAAATATTAGAAAAATAAAAAAGGTAAAATTTTATTTTAATGACCATTGGATTATATTAAAATATTCTTGTAAACCTTTTTATAAAACATATTTTTGAAGGAACATAGATTTCCAACCAAATAGATAGATAAGCACATATTTTAATAAAAACGTTTTATAAATTATCTCAAGTACCAAATAGTGGGAAAATGGTACTAATACATGAATACATCAAGAATAACCATAGGAGAAGATAATTCATCAGTGTACATGAAATATTTATCATAATATTTGATTAATGAAAACATGATCATAAACAATCTCGATAAATGGTGAGATCGTTTCAATAAAATCTTTCCACATTTTAAATATGAATCATACTCTCCATGTAGTAAAATGAAATTACATGGAGATCTTAAAATATAATTAAAAGATTTAGATTCATGTTATAACATGTTAAAGGTAATTTATACACCACATATATGAATATATGTGTATTACATGGCATGTGTTTCAAAGAAGTTAAATTGACACAAAATTACTTTACTGGTTTGATAACTTTTGAAACATAAACCTAATGATAGAAATATCATATAATGGATATGTAAATATGCCTACATTTAAGTATAATATTAATAATATACATTCATTCTCAAAATATACACCACACAAAATAATTGAGCGGTGAATAAGGAATGTATCTCATAGAAATAAAGAGTGAGAAGAAATTCTCTTACCTTGTGTCTTGAATCTCATCATACTCATTAAAAACTCATGTATAATAAATATAAATTTATTATAAATCTATATAATAACCATATTCATACTTATAATACCATATATGTTTTTATTATGTCTTTATATTACCCTATTGTTAATAATTCTATGTTAAGGTTTCACTTTAGGTAATATCCTCTTAGTTTTATGCATGTGTCTTAATTTGTTATATCTTTGGTATTTATATTTATATAATTATTTAAATAATTTAAAAAATTGTTTTAATATATTATATTATCAGTATATTTCTATTACAATAATCTATAGAATATAGAAGTATTAAACAGAATACATTGTTCATTGAGATGCCAAGCCTTATTTACGCATGAACGCTATTTTCATTTAGTTGTCGTGTTGAAAGAATGAAATTAAAAGACATATATATGAATATATATCATTATTAAAGTAGCTTTATTATATCATATATATCTTATATATTCACTAATCCATCCTTAATACATTATATGAAGTGTATGAATGAATCACATCACTTTGAGGGGGTGGTATTCCGCATTTCCACAAACAAAATTATCGTATTAACACAAAATGGAAAGTATAAATATATGTGTTGTAAAATAATTAAATAATCTTGAAGACATAATAAATATATTATATAAAATATATAAACATATTGTCGATCATAATTTCCACCATGACATGTTGTAATGGAAAAATGAATAATCATCATCTAGTGAGGTGGTAGTGTGTCGTCCATGTAAACAGTATGTTCGTTACGTATTAGATGGAAGTGTTTGTGAGTTTATATAGAATAATTATCATAAAAAAATCATATTATAGTAATTATACTGGTTTTTTATACAATTTGGAAATAATAATATATTAGGTATAAGATATGAAAATAAACGAAAAGAGTTTCAGGGAGGGTATTACATCTTAATCAGGTAACTCCTTTTGGTTTGCACCAAAGAGATTCTTTGGAAAGATTTATAATGAGAGGATGATTCAAGTAGGAAGTGATGGATTTTGAGGATCTATTTTAGTAGATATTGTTTGATCAAAAGTTTCTTGATAGGTGTGATTAAGTGAGAGGAGAGGAGGGCTTTAATAATGGACTGGGAGTGGCACTCTTGTAATATTTTGGAAAAGGGAAACCCAAATAACGTTTTTTTATTGAAAGTGGTTCAAATAATGGTCCAAATTAGAGAAAAGTTAGTATATGGTTAAAATATGGATAGAAAATGGCCTTTTAAAATGTTTATATGTCTTTTTGGCACTTAAGGTTATGGTTTAGTCTTTTATTAAGATTAATTTAACCTTAATCATTGTAATTATTTTTTATTACCTTCAAAAATATTTTTGGTCAAAAAATAAGGTGACCTTATTAAAAATTATTAATTATTATGTTCCAAATATGGAATTTTTTTTTATCAAATTCCATTCATAGAAGCGGTAGAAATTAATTTAAATTTAATTCCATAATCGGGTCAACAATGTAGGGTTTTTAAAGTAAAAACATTCAAAAATTTTCTATGTTTTTATATTCAATTTCAAAGTTAAATTAATTATAATAAAATATATTGGAATTATTTATAAAAATATTATCTAAATAAAATTTTTAACCAATTTAAAATATTATTTATATTTATAAATAAATTACATGAAAAAGCAGTTTTGAATTAAAATCCAGTATTTTTAACTATTCATTAAAAAATGAAACCTTACTGAAAAATTCCAAAATATTTATCCTAACCAAATTGTTATGATTTTATTCCAAATATAAAGTTTATTTTAACATATAAAATCTATTAAATTTCCAAAAATTATATTTAAAATGGGTTTACCATTAAATGGTTATAAAACTAAAAGAATTAAAAAATAGGATTTATGTGTCAAATAGGTTTTATTCTTATATTATGCTTATAAAATCATTTGCATGATTATAAAAAAATATTTAATTAGATATATAACATATATATTATGTAAAAATTACTTACTAAATTTAATTAATATAATTTTTTATCATTAAAACAACTTTGCATGCATAATAAGAGTTTTTTTATAAAAACACTCCTATTATATTCAATTGGTTCTTATATTAATTTATAGATAATATTTAACTAATTAATTCATTTTATATTTTTTGAAACTATATATTTAAAAAAATAGTTAATAATATTCATAAAATCTAATTTAATGTCTTAGATATATATTATTATTTTATATATAAATATATATTAATAATATATTATTGTTCATCAACACTCTACCTTGCGTGTAATGAAAGATAAAATTAGTGTTCATTAAAGATAAATATAACCTTTATATTTATTTATGTTTAAAATTAAATTAAAATTTCAAATAACACAATCCAAACATAGTTGTTTATTATTTATAAAATAACTATTTTTAGTGTTGTGTGAAATGAAAAATATCAAAAGAATAAATCAATTCAAAAAAAAATAATTCAAAAAATCTAAGGGTGTTACATTCTACCCCCTTAAAATGAATTTCATACTTTAAATTCTTATGGGTTATCAAAGGTTTGTTACTTGAAAGTTTAATTTATAGAAACCCACATTGTAAAAATCAATACTAAAACTTCCCTTGAAAAGGAAAAGTTGGAGCCATAATAGTTACCCAAAGTAACATATAACTGGGTTTCTACATGGGTGATGAAAGGTGGTAAGTAAAAACAAGAATATTAAAATATCATGAGATACATGATATTCCATCTCATATATCATCAGTTATCATCAACACCATGTTTTTATAACAGGTTATCCAATATTCATAAATCATTATGTGGAAATATACTACTTTATTTTCAAAAGAATCATCCAATGTTTGACTATATATTTCCATAAATGGTTAACCTTATAACCCTTATGAATGTTGAAATCCAAATATTTATAATTAATGTCATAAAATAAGATTAAAATTTATTCCCATTATATCACAAAGTCGGACATTATTGTTACATTTCAAACATGTGAATACCTTCATTATATATTATCTTGAAACATGATAACAACCAGAATTGCCATAAACACTTTTGGAAAGCATGTGTTATTCTTTATTCCAAAGGATAATGGATATATTCCTTATATAAAATAATTTTTAAACCTCATCCATTATGATATAGACCACCTTTTCAACCAATAAATAAACATATCCATGGTAATCAGTGTTGTACAATTTACTTTATCTAAATCAATAATCTCTTTATCCTTGAGAAACAAAATTTTCTAAACATATTGATCACATTAAGTGTTACCTTTACTTAATAAAAACATAAATTTTATAAGTCTTCATCACCATTAAACATATATTTTTCTATCCTTAATGATAAATTATACTGAAAATACTTATAAATTTAAAGATTAATATAATATAATATTTGAATTCCGAAATATAAGCACTTAATTCATCCCACTTTATTCTTAAACCACTACTTAGGATTTATCAAATTATTTATTAACACATATTTCCAAGAATATTAAATATGAATCATGTCTTAAGGTTCATCAACGTCAATCTAATCATGCTTATTACGATTAATGTATACAATACTAGAAGACAATCACTTTCCCTTTCACATTTCATTTGAGATATCTTGATCTTCAAAAGTATAAAAAATACACGTAACACCTCCCTAATTGTTTTTATGACATTTCCAATTTGGAAATGTGGTATAGACAATGATCAACAAAATTTATTCCACTTCCCCTCTCTCTCGCCTCTGATGGCCTTGGTCTTGACTACGCCCCACATCCCCTCCTTGGCCCTTCCTAGCCCGAGGGGGAGGAGAGTCCTCCCCTTCCCTCATCGACTCTCTGCACTCCCTCATTTTCTTCTTTCACTGACCTGGATACCCTCCCCATATTTCCCCTAATTGAAGTATTACCTAAGGTCCAGTCACTCGAGCATGGAGTGGTATGGGTACTGCTTTCTTCCCTAGAGTTCACCAGAGCTTCGGTAACGTTGGATAAATCTTTGGTTGCTCTATATAAGAAGAATCACTTCTCCATTGATTCCTTTAATAGATATGTGTTGTATTCATGGATGCTTCATGATCGTGTGTTTTTAGGGATTCTGAATTCGAGAAACATTTTGATCTACTTCGCAAATGAAGACAATCTAATATCTACCTTGGATCACGCTCCCCATTTTCTTCCAGTTTTCCATTTTTCTATCCTTTTATGGTCATTTTATTTTCATCTATAGTGTGACTCTCTTGTTATGAAAATTTGGATTTCTCTTCCTGGTCTCCCTTCCCCTTTTTGAAATCTGATGGTTCTTCGTTTGATCAGAAATATGGTGGTGCATTTTCTCTACTTGGATCTTCATACTCACGCTATGTGGCATCAAATTTCCCTGAGGATTTGTGTTGAATTAGATGTATCCAGAAACCCACTAGATTCCATCTGCATTGAGGTTGAATGGGAATTAATTTGGTTCCAGATTCTATGCTATGATTCATGGGTTCTTTTCTGTTCATATTGCGATAATCTTGGTCATGATTCTGGTATATATTGGTGTGCTTTGGGAGAGGATCAGTCTTTGTGGGTCACTCTGAAGGATGGTCCCAATAACACAATCCCTGGTTTTGCTTTTATTTCTCCTAAAGTGGATAATTGGGGTATTGGGGAGGTGATATTTCCTACTACCATCCAGAAGAAAATGAAACCGAGGTTTTCAGAGCAGAGGGTTGAAGATGTTTTTGGTCGTTTGGGGTGGGATTTAGGTATTAACCATTCACCAAGGTTGGTCCGAGGTGGCTCATGGGAGTTTGAGGGGGTGATTGTGGGCACTGGGAACCCTCCCACATATGCAGAGGTTTTGAGATCCATTTGAAATTATACCCTAGAGGTTATAGCCCGAAGATCAGGTAAGGATAGTCAATTATGTTGTCTGGGTGTTCTTGGTGATCAGGGGTCTGGTGTGAGTATAGTTTATAGCCCATGCCCTATAAAGATTCCTGTGTCGACAGAACATGTCCTTGGTGATGGATTAAAGCCTCCCTCTCCTGTTCACATAGGTATATCTGGATTTTCTGGTGGCTCTCAGAATAGTTTTTTGGTGCTGAGTGTTGATGATCCTCCTCCATTTGAAAAAGTGACTCTCAAGGAGGATGGAAATGTATAGCTCTATCCATTACAAGGAATGTCATATGTTGTAGAATAATATAATGAGTCTTCTTGAGAACTTTGGTCCCCAGATCCCAAAAAAGTGGAAATTGTTGAAGAGTACATTCGATCCTCTTCAAAGAAAGGGAAAAAACCCTTGTGGATTCAGATGGGTTTATCCAGCACATTCGGAGGCCAAGGAGACAAAATGACTACTCAAAGTTACCTAGTCCTCTTGTTACAAGTTCTTATAGTAAAGGAAAATTCCCTCAAAAGTGTTTAAAAGTTGCTGCTAACTTCACAAAGACTAAATAGGATGTTGAATCTGACATCATTGAGGATATTCTCATGAATTCTAACAAATAAATGCTAGTGGAATCTTTCATAATCAAGATTTCAGAGGAGTATGTACATAGAATGTTAGAAATACCACTATGTGTTGATTTGAGTGAAGACTAATCCTTTTGGATTGACAAAAAGAATCAGATTTTTATACATGGTTTCAATGAGGGAAAAGCAAGTCTAGAGGATCATGTGCTTACCTGGGACATGATGTCATCCCACTTCGAGGATCTCATTAAGGACAACACTGATATGGAGGCCACCTCCATAAAATGTCATTTAGTCAAGGTAAAGGAGTCTAATCACATTATTTTTTTTGGGAATGACCTGACTATTTCTTATGAGATTTGACTTTTCTTATATTCTAAACCTGTTGGTTTCCCACTTTTTCCTTAAAAGTGATTTATAAAATAATAAAAAATATTTATTGGACGAGCTTTCCAATTTGTAAATTTATTTTCATAGTGACAATAATTTCCACATCTAAAACATTCAATGTTATTCATGTTTCTTCTAGTTCTCCCGATTGACATAAACTAGTAATCACAAGGTGAGAAACACATACAAAGAATAAAACCATATAATCATTAAAAATAACTTATAGGATGTCTACATCATGAAATCAACTTTTAGTCAATGAAACCATTGGTTTATCCTAGTCCATTCGTATCCATATTCTATTCAAATCATTCATAATTGTTTGTGAAGGGTTTGTGAATTTCCAAAGCATATCCCTCAGTAGTGTCAAACCAGGTGTGCAGTAAAGCTCGTTGTTGTGTACCAGATTACCCTGAGTCAGGCCTAAAACATATTATCAAAGGTGTTACTCTATGTTACATCTATTCTAGATCCACATACACTTGTAGAATCTATAAATGGTTGTATTACTATGAAACCACTTACTATATCCTTTACAAAAATTTCAAGACGTTTTACAAAAAATTTAATCATCCTTATACTTATCCTTAGTGACATACCTAAAAATATCCTTATAAATATATGTAAAGATATCACTAAAATTTTATCATTCTAGTTTCTAATAATTAAAAAAAAAATCACTCTGATCCCAACTATAATGACCAACTCTTGACATACATTAAAATTGCATCACTTTTATAGAGTACTTAATACATTACACAATCAATCTCTTAAAGACTATATTATTCTAGTTCCTTTGGAAACATGAAACACTAAACACCAGTATATAAGTTTGCTAAATTTTATTCCATTATTCTCTTCCTGATTATCACCCTTCTTATTAAAATTATACTTAATAAAAATCTTCCTAACCTATGGAAGGAAACAAAAAAATGTGTGAGCTCAGATGCTTAGAAAGGGTAAACACAAGAGAAATGTAAGAATAAATATGATCATAGGGGTATGAGAACGTGATAATATCATTATAAGATCATGACCTTCATATCCAAGATCATAACTATTAATAATGACATAAATATTGATAGTTCATATGACATTAATCATAAGGAAATAAATAACATGAGTCGTGGAAACATAACATAGGAATAAAACATGGAATTGTGGAAAACACATAAGCATATAATATGATTTCCATAGTAGCCAAGACATAACTTCCAAGACCATATTAGTAGTATTGTTTCACTCCTCATACCATTTTGGTAGTCATGGTTTACTCCCATGGCCATCTTATTTGTTAAGGTTCACTCCCCTGACTATCTTAGTTTATATCATGAGTTCTAAATCTTCACCAAATGAATTAGAGAGAGATATAGGTACCACTTACATCATGATGAATTCATACATAAATTAGCCACAAAATTTAAAAAATCACATCATAACCCTTAAAATGAAATGGGTGACATAAACATGTGATCATATCATAACCTATGGAAAAAGATACTGGTTTCATAATCATTTCATCATAAACATAACCCATGAAATGAAGTGGGTTTCAAAATAATATATCCCATGAAAGAGAAATTAATTTATTAAATATATAACTCATAAAAGAGAAATAATTTTCATAAATATCATGATATCAAATCATAAAACATTCAGATAAATAATATGAATGTAACCTTTAGATCATTTCTTACAAATGCATGAGTAACATCCACAAATGTCAACATTGGTGGGAAATAATTTTGAAGGATATTTTAAAACTGTTCTTAATGAAGATATACTTTCTCCATTGAAAAATTATTTTTATAAATTTAATCTTTTTGAAAATAATTTTCATGAAATTAAACTTGAAAACATCTAAAGTAATCATTTTTATTGTTTCAGATTTTCCATTTATTATTTTAAAATATTATATGTAATTATTTCGAGACCGGGCGTGAAGACGACACATCATTCCGAGGTCCAGTGAGCCCGAAATGGTGTTTTGAACTTTTTTTAGTTAAGTGAGTTAGCACTTGTGTGCGGTTGTGGAAGTTTCCCAACGGATGCCCGGATTAAAAATCTGAGTGCACCGTTGCATCCAGGACAACAACTTTACCTAAGAATGAGGCTAACTTCGACCGGCACGGGTCAAGGGAAAAAGTTATTTTTTCGGACGTTTTAAGTAAAATAAAATAAAATAAAATAACCTGTTAATTTAATTTAATTTAAGGAAACATCCGCTGCAACGTGGTAAAGGCGCAACTATTTCCTAAATAAATGGCATGTCATAATAACTTCAAAATGGCGAGTCAATGTCATTAATGTTGCCGCATAAATTAAATGCCAACTTGTTTCCCCTTTTTTATGGGCTAAGAAATTGTACGTTCTGGGAAACGCAGAGAGAGGAACCTCTGCGGAATCCACGGAACGTTGGAGAAAATTTTCGACAACGAACGACAACGGATTGAAACCTAGGATCATTGCACCGACGTTGAAGGATCTCGACAGCAACGGTAGCACGAGACCTTCATCAACGATCAATCCTTTCAAAAGGTAGAGGTTGTTATTTCAATTTATTTTTCCCTATATTTGAGTTTAAACGACGAACGCAGATCAACCACGAACAAGTTGATATGTAGATTCGTGCGTTCTTGCGGGAGGGTTTTCTTTGGGATGATTTTGGGGAATTGATTCATGCATTGTCTTGTTGTTGATTCCTACTATGTTTAAGCCTATTAACGGTAGTGAATAAAGTCCATGACAAACGACGGCGGAGGTTCATTCCTCCTTTTTTTGTTATTTGGATTTCTTCCCCCCTCTTTTCTCGCACATTCTTCGTGTTCTTCAAGGGGCGACAAACAATGGATCGTTGCGTATCCGTTCTGTGACGCAACGATCCCAAATCGTAGGTTCGACAACGCAACGACCTTGTGGAGGTGCGGCAATGATGGCAGACAACAAATTGGACCGGATTAGAAAGATAGTTCTTCGAGGGTTCTTCTTGCAGAAAGATCAGAAATTTTATTCAGAGCCGACAGAAGGCCCGAAAATGATGGAAGCGGCTTCGTAGTGTCGGGGAGACCAGAACATGGAAGTTTTGCAGCGATCGGATGGCCGGATCGATGATTGGAGCACCATAGGAGGCGCGCCTACAAAAGGCGCTGTTTCTAGAAATTTCTAGAATACATGGTGCGTACTTCCGAAGAACACGCCGTGTAGTTATGGTGGTGGAAGATAGGGTTTCAGGGTTATAGAAGAATCACATGGCATGTGACATCAGTCACACGGTGTGTTGGACCTTCCCCGAAGCTCGGCATGTACTTTGGGTAGTACACGGACATGGGATGATCTACACGGCTCCAGGCGGAACGACGTGTACATCTTGGAAGAGGCGGCTACGCGGAGCTCGGCATGTATCCTGGGGATACACTGACATGGGATGGAGTACACGACCGTGTACTCCATCACCCGACCAGGCGAGGTCAACAGCGCGGGTCACCCCGTGTGCAGATTGCACGGGTTGGAGTACACGGGTTGGTGACCGTGTATGAGCACATGGCTAGAGTACATGGAGCCAACCCCAGTGACCCAGACACGGCATGTACTCCATACTACACACCGTGTATAAAGTTTTCTACATGACCAACCTCACGACACAGGCCGTTGTACACAGGTAGTACCCAGGGTCGGACAACACGGCATGTATAATTTCTACATGCCGTGTACTTTTTGGAAAACTTCTTGGCCCTTTTGTTCACCGTGCCTTGAACATCTTTCGTTTGGGTTAGTGCCCCTTTCTTCTTGTTCCCCTAATGGTCAGGCATTATTACCTCACACAAGATTATGATCCCTTCAGCAGGACTTTTCTGTGAGAGAGTCAGGCATCCATCCGAGAGGCCCGGATCGAGATCCTCTATCCATTCCAGACCCTAGGTAGAGTCAGGCATCGACATGACCAACTCCACCAGGCATTGATCCTATACCTAGCATTTGAATTCCAGATGAGTTGCGGTGTCCTCCATGTCCTTGGTAGTGATCCTCATTTGTGTATCGAGATCTTTCCCACTCAGGCGTGTGTCTCCCATAATGATTTCTTCTACTTACCGTAATCCTTCCACTCAGGAGTGTGTCTCCTGTAATGATTGTATCCATCTCTCATGATGGTTCCCAATGAACATCTCTTCCCACACGGACATCATCAGAGCCAAAAGACTCGTGTAGTGTGTTCTCCCGGAACGAGCGCATCACAGAATCTTCGGACGGAATCCCTTGCGGGGGTATGCGGTTGTGTGATTTGTCTCTAGACCATGGGACTAGGTTTTGAGTATATCTGGTTTGTTTTATATGTTCTGTAAACATATACTGTGCATAGCTGTCTGTACTTTTACTTGTATTTCTCTCTGGTTTTCGGAGTCCTCTACTGAGTATTGTTATACCCACCCCTGCACGGGCTTTGCCCGCACGTCTGGTGTCTTGTGCAGACGAGCAGCCTTTTGACAGATTCCAGGGTGGACTAGGACAGGACCGACCTTTCTGAGTTCCCTACGGGCCGAGGCGTTTCTAAGACTACGAGTGGTAGTCCCAGTACCTTTGTGCTCACAGGTTGGACCTTGCAATTTTTTTTTCAGACTCTTGTTTTTTGGTGTACTTGTATTCTGGCCCAGTTTACTTTTGCAGTACTCTACCTTTTGTCATACTCTATTGGTTGGGTTTTGTTGTATGTATGCATTTTTGTTCCTTAGTGTTTTACATTTCTGCATTTGTGGGGTTGGAGATGTGTGTGTGTGTACAGGTACCTAGGAAATGCCTCCAATGTTAGTGACATGCCTACTCGGTGCTAGTCACCAGCCCCTGGCCTATTGGAGGCGGGCTTTGGGTGTCACAGCACGGGCCCCACTGGGACGGGTCGTGACAGAGTGGTATTAGAGGTGGCCGGTTCTACCTTAGGACCAAGAGTGTATGAGTTTGGTTTGGGGCAAGAGTGTTGAGTGTTTCGTGTTCAGCTTTCAGGCTAGATACTCTAGTGTTGGTGTGGCGGCCGACGTATCCATACACCAGGGCTCTGATAACCTGCTTTTCAACCCGGTTCAAGAAAACACTGGTTGTGGGGAAATAAAAAGGTACATGAATCATATAGGAATGGGGTGTGTCTTCCATATCCTTGGTGTCAGCTATCCAAATATACTCATTGATCGTGACACATCTTTGTTTCTTTACAGGATACCTCCGCGAAGTATACCCACTAGGATTCAGAAGCACGATCACGAGGATGACCCCCTTAGTGACGAGGCTTCGATACATGGACCAGCTCCCCAGGCATTGCCAACAGGTGGTGCACCTACTATACCACCAGTGAAGCAGCCAGTGGTACCTGCAGTACCGACTGGAGAGGATCGTAGGATTAGCGCACTCCACGAGTTTCAGAGACAGAGACCCCTCAGGTTCCAAGGTGAGCCTGACCCTCAGGCGGATGAGGACTGGCTTGAGGCGGTGACCAGAGTTTTCCATCTAGTGAGGACACCGATAGACCAGATGGTGATCCTAGGAGTGAGCCTTCTTCAGGGTTCGGCGGGACGATGGTGGAGTCTTACCACGCAGACTCACGACTAGGAGACTCTTTCGTGGACAGAGTTTGAGTGACTCTTCACGGAGGATTTCTCTCTGGTTATGCTGAGAGATGTGCATATCCATGAGCTTCTTCCACTCCAGCAGGGTAGTATGAAGGTGGCTGACTATTCATCGAGGTTCACCAACCACGCCAGGTACTCGATGGATATGGTCAGGGATCAGTACTTCAGATCTCGGACCTTTGAGCGAGGTCTATGGAATGACATCCGAGAAAGTGTCGTGCCTCTATGAATTTAGACTTATGATGGAGTGCTCGAGCGGACCTTGGTGATCGAGAGCTTCTTGGCCGAGCAGAGACAGCCGTCGGCAGTCACCAGCAGGCAGAAAGGTGCAGAGACACCGAAAGTAGGGAGCCGACGTCAGGCACAAGGATCTGGACGTGGGAGACTTCATAGGAGGACCCATGATAGAGGATCGATAGTCCAGGGCTCTCAGGCTGGATCCAGTCAGCCTAAGGAGAACCGATGCTACGCATGCGATGGTAGGGGGCATCTCGCTAGAGATTTCCCGACACGTCAAGCAGCTGACAGGGAAGTAGTGGATGGACCACCGAGGCAGAGGCAGAGAATGGAGCAGGCGGATCCGTCGGGTGGTGGACGTGGTAGAGGAGCAGGGAGAGCTGCGGGTGGTGGCAGACGCTTCGACTTATTTCCACCCCCACCCCCAAGAGGTCCGCAGCAGGATTAGGGAGCTAGGGGACAGGGACGGGGACAACTGCATGTGGTCGAGGCGTACGACCCAGGGGCTCCAGGGATGATTCGAGGTATGATCTATGTATTTTCTACCTTAGCTATCGTACTCATAGACACAGGTGCCAGTCATTCCCTTATATCCACATGTATTGTACAAAACCTCAAGATTCCGGTAGAACCTTTGACTTGATCCTTACGCTTGGAGACACCTACGGGAGGAGACTCGACGATCACACACCTTTGCAGACAATGCGATCTCACCCTTGGAGGTGAGAGTTTCGATTGGAACCTCTTGGTGGTAGCGTCGAGGCCTTACAACATCATTCTCAGTATGGATTGGTTATCTTCGGTCCATGCCCAGATTGACTGTTTTAGGCGAAGAGTGCGGTGTGCCCGCCGTGATGGAACGAGGTTTTCCATTGTCGGAGAAAAGGAAACCCAGGCAGCACAAAATGGGCTCATGCATAGGAGGGTGTAGCCGATCACTCATGAGTTGGCTAGACTTACCCTCGGTGCAGTAGATGTTGTGAGCTCTCAGTTCCCACCTATGGTGGTGGAGTATGAGGACGTCTTTCCCGAAGAAGTTCCAGGACTACCTCCCCACTAGGAAATCGACTTCTGCATCGACTTACACCTCGGGACGACACTGTTTTCCTCATCAGCTTATTAGATGGCTCCCGCAGAGCTTCATGAGTTGAGGGTGTAGTTAGAGGATTTGCAGAGAATGGGTTTCGTAAGACCCAACATCTCACCCTGGGCGGCTCCAGTCTTGTTTGCCAAGAATGAAGACGGGAGTCTGAGGTTGTGCGTGGATTACCAGTGCCTGAACTAGGTGACGGTGAAGAAAAAGTATCCACTGCTGAGAATTGATGAACTCTTCAATCAGATAAGAGGGGAACAATGGTTCTCAAAGGTTGATATTTGATCAGGCTATCACCAGATATGAGTGCGGGATGAGGATATACCGAAGACGGCTTTCAAATGTCGCTACGGTCACTATGAGTACTTGGTGATGACCTTTGGCATGACGAACACCCCCGCAGTGTTCATGGGGTTGATGAAACAGATCTTCCAGCCGTACTTGGATCAGTTAGTAGTAGTCTTCATCGACGACATCCTTGTGTACTCATCGTCATAGGAGGAGCACGGGATACACCTATGGATGGTTCTGGACGTACTTCGGGAGCACCAGCTTTATGGGAATCTCTCGAAGTGTCAGTTATGGATTCGAGAGGTCCACTTTCTGGGACATGTCATCTCAGCAGATGGAGTAGCTCTGGACCCAGGCAAGGTGGAGGCTGTGTTAGAATGGGAGCCACCTCGGAGGATGATAGAAGTACGAAGCTTCCTTGGGTTGGAAGGATATTACTGGAGATTCATCCCTAATTTCTCCCAGATATCAGCACCGATGACATCCTTGACCAGGAAGGGGAAACCCTCTGTGTGGACAGAAAAGTGCCAGCAGGATTTTGAGCAGCTAAGACAGAGTTTGACGAGCACCCCAGTCCTGAGATTGCCATAGGAGGGTGTCGAGTACATAGTTTTCTGCGACGCATCAGGGACCGGGCTCAGCTGTGTCCTGATGTAGTGGCACGCGGTGATTGCTTATGGTTCACACCAGCTTAGGTCACACGAGAAGAACTATGAGACCCATGATCTCAAGTTATCAGCGGTAGTCTTCACATTGAATATGTGGCGACACTACCTTATGGGTGAGCGTTTCATTGTTTACTCTGACCACAAGAGCCTCAAGTACATCTTCTCACAGAAGGATCTGAATCTGAGGCAGAGGTGTTGGCTAGAGTTCCTCCAGGAATATGATTTTGAGATCATCTATATTCATGGGAAGGGGAACAAGGTGGAGGAAGCTCTTAGTAGAAGGTCGAGCTCACAGTTGTTGAGTGAGGTGACATAACAATTAATCTCATTACAGTTATCCTTTGTAGATGGAGAGGATACAACTTACATACAGTCGATGGTTGTCACCCCTCCACTCTTACAGCGAGTTAGGGAGGCACAACTTGGGGATGTCGACTGTGTGACCTTATGTGCTTAGTTATCCACAAGACATACTCCTGATGGATATTTGCATGCTGGGGAGCACATAATTATTTTCCGAGGACGCACTATTGTACCAGTGGCATTGCAGGATGAGGTCTTGAGGGAGTTCCATACATCCCCTTTGGCGGTACATCCTGGAGTGGAAAAGATGTACCAGGACCTCCGACGTCAGTTCTGGTGGTCAGGCATGAAGAAGGCAGTGGCATAGTTCGTTTCTCGATGCCTCACATGCCAGTAGGTGAAGGCTGAGCACCAGGTTCTAGCAGGATTAACTCACCCCTAGATGTTCCAGAGTGGAAGTGGGATGGAATATCTATGGACTTCATGACAATCTTACCACAGACATCCAAGGGGCACGATTCTATCTAGGTGATCGTTGACAGACTCACCAAGTCATCCCACTTCCTAGCTATCAGGGAGAAGAGTTTTGTAGAGATATTGGGGCGCCTCTATGTACAGAAGATAGTTCAGCTTCATGGAATCCCGTTGACTATAGTCTCGTACTAAGATGCCTGCTTCACATCCCTATTGTGGAAGGGATTGTAGGAGGATTTTGTGACTCAGCTGCGCTTGAGCACAATGTTTCATCCCCAGAAAGATGGTCAGACGGAGAGGACCATTCAGGTTCTGGAGGATATGTTGTGGGCCTGTATCTTGGACTTTGGTCGTAGCTAGGAGGACCACCTACCTCTGGTGGAGTTTACATACAACAACAGCTACCACTACACCATCGGTATGGCACCGTTCGAGGCCTTGTACGGGAGACCCTTCCGGTCACCGCTTTGCTGGACCGACCCCGGAGAGTCAGTACTCATGGGTCCAGAGTTAGTTCGAGCTACCACGTAGAAGGTGCAGATCATCCGGGAGCAGATGAAGACTACACAGAGCTGGAAGAAGTCTTATGCTGATAGACGACGGAGACCTCTGGAGTTCGAGGAGGGAGACCATGTCTTTCTTCGGGTCTCACCTCGACGAGGGTTGCAGAGATTTGGATGAGGCGGAAATCTATCTCCAAGGTTCATCAGACCATTCTAGATCCTGGACAGAGTTGGAGAGGTGGCGTACTACCTGGCTCTACCACCACAGTTGCATCGGGTACATGATGTCTTCCACGTGTCGCAGCCGAGGAGGTACATGCATGACCCATTGCACGTCATCGACTGGGGTGAGCTGGACATCAAGGATGGAGTGACCTTTGCTGAGTACCCGGCGGAGATCGAGGATCGGTAGGAGAGGATCCTTCGTGGGTGATTGATTCCCTTAGTGCGCATCCGGTGGCAGTACGAGAATCTTCAGGGGAGCACGTGGGAGTGGAAGGCCCAGATCTGTGCCCAGTACCCTCATCTTTTTGAGTAGCCTTTGTTTTGGTTTTTCGGGGACGTAAATCCCCAGGGTGGGGAGAATATAATGTCTCAGATTTTCCGTTTATTATTTTAAAATATTATATGGAATTATTTAGAGACCGGGCATGAAGACGGCACATCATTCCGATGTCCAGTGAGCCCGGAATGGTGGTTTGAACTTTTTTTTAGTTAAGTGAGTCAACACTTGTGCACGGTTGTGGAAGTTCCCCAACGGATGCCCGAATTAAAAATCTGAGTGCACCGTTGCGTCTGAGACAATGACTTTACCTAAGAATGAGTATAACCTCGACTGGCACGAGTCAAGGGGAAGAGTTATTTTTTCAGACATTTTAAGTAAAATAAAATAAAATAAATTAACCAGTTTATTTTATTTCATTTAAGGAAACATTCGCTGCAGTGTGGTAACGACATAGTTGTTTCCTAAATAAATGGAATGTCATAATAACTTCAAAATGGCGAGTCAACATCATTAATTCTGCCGCATAAATTAAATGCCAACTTGTTTCCCCTTTTTTATGGGCTAAGAAATTGTACGTCTTGGGCAACGTAGAGAGAGGAACCTCTGCGGAATCCATGGCGCGTTCGAGAAAATTAACAACAAAGAATGACAACTGATCGAAACCTAGGATCGTTGTGCTGATGTTGAAGGATCTCGACGTCAATGGCATCATGACTCCTTCGTCAACGATCGATCCTTTCAAAAGGTAGGGGCTGTTATTTCAATTTTTCCCCCCGTATTTGAGTTTAAATGAAGAACGCGGATCAACCACGAACAAGTTGATTCGTGGAATCATGCGTTCTTGAGGGAGGGTTTTCTTTGGGATGATTTTTTGAAATTTATTCATGCGTTGTTTTGTTGTTGATTCTTGCTACGTTTAAGCCTATTAACGGGAGTGAATCAACGCCGTGACGAATGACGGTGGAGGTTCATTCCTCATTTTTTTGTTATTTAGATTTCTTCCCCCTTCTTTCCTCGCGCGTTCTTCGCGTTCTTCTCGGGGCGACGTACAACGGATCATTGCGCATCCATTCTACAACACAACAATCCAAAATCGAAGGTCTGACACCACAAAGACCTTGTGGAGGTGCGGCGATGATGGCAGACGACAAATCAGACCGGATCAGAAAGGGCGTTCTTCGAGCGTTCTTCATGCGGAACGATTGGAACACTTTTTCAGAGCCGACCAGAGACCCGAAAATGTCAGAAGTGGCTTCGTGGTGTCAGGGAAACCAGAACCTGGATGTTTTGCGGTGATCGGATGGCTGGATCGATGATCAGGGCACCACGGGAGGTGTGCCGGTGAAGGGTGTCGTTTCTGAAAATTTCTAGAATACACGGCGTGTACTTCTGAAGAACACTCCGTGTAGTTCTAGCGGTGGTGTCTAGGGTTTCAGGGTTAGAGATAAATCACACAACACGTGACACTGGTCACACGGCGTGTTTGACCTTCCCCAAAGCATGGCATGTACTTTGGGTAGTACACAGACCCAGGATGATCTACACGACATAAGGCGGCACGACGTGTACAGCTCAACAGAGGCGGCTATGTAGAACTCGGCGTGTATCCCAGGGATTCATGGACACGGGATGGAGTACACGACCGTGTACTCCATCACTCGGCCAGGTGAGGTCAACAACGTTGGTCACCCCGTGTGCAGATTGCATGGGTCGGAGTACACGGGTTGGTGACCGTGTACGGGCACATGGCCAGAGTACACAGAGCCAACCCCAGTGACCCAGTCACGGCATGTACTCCGTACTACACACTGTATATAATGTTTTCTACACGACCAGCCTCACGAAACGGGCCGTTGTACATGGCCAGTACCTGGGGTCGGACAAAACTGTGTGTATCATTTCTACACGCCGTGTACTTTTTGGAAAACGGCTTGGTCCTTTTGTTCATCGTTCCTTGAACATATTTCTTTTGGGTTAGTGCCGCTTTCTTCTTATTCCCCTGAAGTTCAGGTATCATTCCCTCACACAGTATTATGATCCCTTTAGCACGACTTTTCTGTGATAGAGTCGGGCATCTATTCGAGAGGCTCGGTCGAGATCCTCTATCCATTCCAGACCCTAGGTAGAGTCAGGAATCGACGTGACCAACTCTACCGGGCGTTGATCCTCTACCTAGGAGGTGAATTCCGGATGAGTCACGGTATCCTCCATGGCCCTGGCAGTGATCCTCATCTATGTATCGAGATCTTTCCCACACAGGAGTGTGTCTCCCGTAAAGAGTTCTTCTATCTATCATAATCCTTCCACTCAGGAGTGTGTCTCCCATAATGAGTACAGCCATCTCTCATGATGGTTCCCGATGAACAACTTTTTCCGGATAGACGTTATCAGAGCTAAAAGCCTCATGGAGTGTGTTCTCCAGGAACGAGCGCATCACAGAATCTTTGAACGGAATCCCTTGTGGGGGTATGCGGTTGCATGATTTTTCTCTAGACCACGGGTCTGGGTTTTGAGTATATTTGGTTTGTTTTATATGTTCTTTAAACATATACTGTGCATAGATGACAGTACTTTTACTTGTATTTCTATGTGGTTTTTGGGGTCCTCTACTGAGAATTGTTATACTCACCCCTGAACGGGCTTTGCCCACATATTGGGTGTCTTGTGCAGACGAGCAACCTTTTGACAGAGTCCAGGGAGGACCAGGACAGGACCAATCTTTCTGAGTTCCCTACGGGCCGAGGCATTCCTACGGCTACGAGCCGTAGTCCTAGTACCATTGTGCTTACAGGTTGGACCTTGCAGTTTTTTTTCAGACTCTTGTTTTTGGTGGGCTTGTATTCTGGCCCAGTTTACTTTTAAAGTACTCTACCTTTCGTCGTACTCTGTTGGTTGGGTTTAGTTGTATGCATGCATTTTTGTTCCTTAGTGTTTTAGATTTCAGCATTTGTGGGCTTAGAGATGTGTGTGTCTGTACAGGTACTTAGGAAATTCCTCCCATGTTAGTGACATGCCTACTCGGTGCTAGTCACCAACCCCTGGCCTATTGTAGGCAGGCTTGGGGAGTCATGGCACGGGCCCCACTGGGATGGGTCGTGACATCATTGAAATCATTTTGAAATATTTTTTCCTTTGAAAACATGCAGTGGGTCTTGAAAACCTATTGAAACCTGTTTTTCCTAGAAAATTTATAAAAGAATATTGAAATGATTTGAAAACCATTTCTTTTAAAACATATTTTAAAAAACAATTCAAAAAAATAAACATTTTAAACATATGAAAGAATCTTTACAGAAATTATGGTGGGTAAATTATTACATGTTATGCGAGGTAAAAAGAATATTCCATTTTCATGGTAAAACATTTGGAAGATGACTTGTTTGAAAATAGACAATAAGAATCTTTTGAAAACAATGGAAAATTAAAAAAAGGGTAAAGTTTTCTTTCAATTATCATAGTAGAGTATTAGAATATTCTTGGAAACCTTATTAGAAAACATGGTTTTGAATGAACACAAATATTCCACCAAAGAAATTTGTAAGTTCATATTTCATTAAATTTTTTCTACTAATTATCATATGTACTAAAGAGTGGAAAGATATCAATAATACATGAAGACATAAAAAATGACCATAAGAGAATAAAATTCTGGAGTGTTCTTGAAATATGGATCATAAAATTTCATTAACGAAAATGTGATCATAAACAATCTCAATAAACAATTAAATTATTTCAATAAACTCTTTCCACCAAGTAACTATGAATAATACTCCCCATGTTGGAAAATTAAATTACATGGAGATTTAAAATATAATTAAAATAAGTATATTAATGTTATAAAATGTTAAATTCAGTTAATACATCTCATGTAAAAATATAAGTGTATTACATTTCATGTGTCTCAATGAAATCAAATTGAGAGAAAATTACTTTACCGATTTGGTAACTTTTGAAACCTAAACCTCATGATAGAAAGAGCATAAAAAGGTTATATAAATATCCATATATTTATTTATAATTGTAACATAATACATTCCTGGGTATTATGTACACCACACAAAAGAAGTGAGTTGTGAATAAGGCATGTATCACACGGAATTAAAGAGTGAGATGAAATTCCATTACCTTGTGTCTTGTATCTCATTATACACATTCAAAACTCCTATATAATAAATATAAATTCATTATAAATCTAAAAAAACCATATTATTACTTATAATACAATATATTATTTTATTAAGGCTTTATATTACCCACGTGGTAAAAATTCTATGTTATGGTTTCACTTCGGGTAATATCAACTTTGTTTTTTGCATGTGTCTTAATTTGTTATATCTTTGGTCCATATATTTATATCATGATATCCAGAATGAAAATATTTATTTAAATATATTTTTTAAGTATATTTGTATTATAATAATCCATATAATATAAAAATATGAAATGTAATACACTGTTCATGGATATGGAAAGCTGTACGTACGGATGAACTCTATTTTGGTTTAACTGTCATGTTGAAAGAAAGAAAGTAAAAGAAATATGTATTTTTGTATCTGAATATATAAAATTTTAAAAGTAACTTTATTATATCATATATATCATATATATTCACTAAATCCATCCTTAATACATTCCATGTAGTGTATGAACGAATCACATTGCTTTGAGGGGGTGGTAGTCCGCACTTCCTCAAATGAAATTATCGTATAAATAAAAAATGGAAAGTATAAATATATGGGTTGTAAAATAATTAAATAGGATTAAATATATAATAAAAATAATATGTAACATATATAAACATAGTTTCCATCGTAATTTCCACTATGGGAGGTGGTAAAGGAAAAATGAACAATCACAATTTTAATGAGGCGATAGTCTGTTGTACACATAAACAATATGTTTGTTACCCATTAAATGTATGTGTCTGTAAGTGTAGGATTAATAATCAGAATAAATAAATGCTTCTATATTTAGGGTACATTTTTTTATAAAATCATTGAATAAGATGATTTGAGAGAGTGGAGAATGAAAATAAAAGAAAAGAGTTTGAGGGAGGGTGTTACCTCTTAATCTGGTAACTACTTTTCTTATGAACCAATGGAATTCTTTGGAAATATTTATGCCAAGAATATTCTTAAAGTTGGAATTGAGGGATTTTGGGAAGCTATTTGGGAATATTTTGGTCCAAAAAAAGTTACTTGAGAGGGTTTATGAAAAGGGAGGAGAGCATGCCTTTTATAATGAGGGGGAGGGGGTGACACTCTAGTAATATTTTGTAAAAGGGATACCCTACCCACTTTTTTATTGATAGTGGATAAAATAATGATACAAAGTAGATTTATGGTAGGATATGGTCTAAATAAGGCCATAAAATGGATTTTGGAAAAATTTATAGGTTGTTTTAGACCTTACGGTTATGGTTTAGTCCCTTATTAATCTTAATTTAACCTTAATCATTGTAATTAATTATAATTACTTTTAGTAGTATTTATAGTCAAAAAATAAGTTGAAAATATTATAAATTATAAATTATTATGATTCCAAATAGTGTATCAACTTTTCCCAAATTCAAAAACATAAAAGTGGCAGAAATTAATTTAAATTCAATCCTGCAATCATGTCAACAATACGGGTTTTTAAAGTAAAATCATTTAAAAGTTTTCTAGGTTTTTATATTAAAATATAAAGTGAATTTGTTTCTCATGAACTAAATTGGATTTATAGGTAAAAATATTATCTAATTAATCTTTTAAAACAATTTAAAATATAATTTAACCTTATAAATAAATTAGATGAAAAAGCAGTTTTGAATTAAAATCCAGTATATTAAACAATTCATTAAAAAATGAAACCATACAGAAATATACAAAAAAATTACCCTAACATAATTTTTATGTTTTACATCTAATTATAGAGTTTATTTTGACATATAAAATGTATAAATTTTCCATAAATTGGATTTAAAATGGGATCTCTATTAAAAGGCAGTCAAACTACATTAATAAGAATATTGGGATTTATGTCTAAAATTGGTTTTATTCTTATCTTATGATTATAAAATCTATTGGATGATTATAAATTTTTTTTACATGGTTATATAAACTATAAATTATATTAATATTACATAATAATTTTTATTAATTTTATTTCTTAGGATCAAAACAACTTTGTGAGCATAATAATGGTTTTCCAAAAAAATACTTTCTTTATATTCAATTGGTTCTTATATTAATTTTTAAATAATATGTAACTAATTAATTCATTTTATATTTTTTTAAAACCATATATTTTTATAATTTAGTTAATATTATTCATTTAATCTAATTTAATTAATAGGTTATATATTATTATATTTTTTTAATAATATATTATTGTTTGGTAACACTCGATCTTGCGTGTAACGAAAGATAACCTCAGTGTTTTGTATAGTGAAAGTTAACCATTATATTAATTTCAGTGCACAATTAACTTGTAATTGTGTATAATTAAATCCAAACATAGTTCTTTAATATATATAAAATATCTATTTTTATTGTTTCATGAAATGAAAAATATCAAAAGAATAAATTTATTCAAAAAAAATAATTCAAAAAATATTTAGGTGCTACATGATCAATAGCATAGAGCCTCAACCCAAAATCCCAACCAAACATTACATAACACATACCTAAGAGCATCAGTCTATATGCAATCTCATCATATAAACCTATTTGGGACAAAGAGCCTCATTCCACTCCCTAACACATACATTACTAAAGGCGGGGTTTAGAGCCTTAGTCTAAAACAACCCATAGGCATAGATCCTCAAGTCCAATACCCCACAACAACCATCAATCCATGTGAACACGATTCATTATCCAGAACATATTTATCAAAGAAACAAAAACAATTAAAAAATTTACCATCCACAAATTCTACCCATTACACATGTACCATTATGCCAAACAACCCCTTATGATATGTCATAAACTAAGAACTTTCGTCATTTAGTTCATTTCATAACCATGTTAACATGACAACATATTCATCAAGGGTTATATCTCACTAACCCATATAATATTTCAATTACCATGTCCCCAAAGTAACTTAAAACCAAATTATGACATTAAACAAATTTCAAAATACTCATTTGAAATATATCTTGAATCCACATATTAAAACATGAGTTATCCTCTTTGAAAAACCAAATAATTCCCCAAAACATTAATTTTAAACCATCAAAAACAATAATTAATCCCTTTCACAAGGAGGAAAAACCACCATTTCAAATCTTTATTTGAAATATCATAAGAAAAACCATATATATAATAATGTTGAGTTCAATACCCACTTTCAATGAATTACTCACTTTCTAATATCATTTTCTTTCAATAAATATATAACTGGGTCAAATCCCCAAAACAAACCGTTTAAACCATTTCAAAATCCTCCTAGAAATATCACAAAAATAAACACATAATCATTTCAATTAAAACCATTTACCATTCTCACATAATCAATTAAAATTCTATATCTAATATTCTCTAATAATTCCCTTATATCAATGTCTACCATTATACCTCACCATTTTCAAGGGTTACACATACCGAATGGGTTTCCCTAGGTTAGTTCTTGCATCATTAACGAACCCAATGGGGTCTGTGAAGGGTCTTTAACCTCAAACTAATTCCCCAAATCACATTCTGTAGACATGGACAAAAAACAAACAATGTGATACCTTATCACAACCACATACACATATAGAACATTGAGATCATGGGAAACATATTTAAGACCACCTACCTCATGTTTGGAGACAACTGCTCAGTTGAACCTATCCATTGATTCGAACTCAAACAACTACCAAAGCCCCATACTATAATATGTTGTAAATGGAGGGATTTTAAGGATTTAGAAGGAATAGAATGATTCTAAAAGATCTAATTCTAAAAAAATAAAGGGAGAGGAATGTTGGACTCACATGGATATTCTATTTAAACCCAATCTCTCTCCAACTAGCCAATAATTTGAGGCGATTCATCCCTTGGAAGTATAAAATGGTTTGGTTTGTTACCCAAGTTATTAGAGGATGAATATGGTAGAAATTTGGGTTATAACCCCTAATGCCTGATGGGGGGGGGGAACTAGAAATTCACACTTTTTAAGGAATGCAAGGTTTGGCATCATGGTTGGCAAAACTGTGTGCCCACTTTGAGGCTCCCTATATCCATGAAGGGTGAAGATACATGATTTACATGAATCAACCAGATGGTTTGTAAAACCATACAAAGCCCACATGCTATCCTTTGTCCAAAACATGGTTTGGCCACATAGATTTCCTGGTGAGGTGCATGGTTTGTACTAACCATGCATGAACCATGTAATGCACACTGTTTGGCCTCCTTTCTCCTCTTTTTATGCGTTGAACCCCCAAGACACCCTTGAAAATCATCATACACCCCTGAAACACCTCATTAACCATACCCAGGGAAGTTTAACAAAATTTAAACAATGATGTACCTTCGTAAAAGGTCAGAATTATACAACCTCCCCACCTTATAATAGTTCTTCCTTGAGCCACACCCCCATGAATTAACGATCCTTCAATAAAAAAAAGTTTGGGACATAGGCCCACCAATCAACCTTCTTCTCCAATGTTTTCTCCAAAACACAACCATACCATCACCACATATAGACTAAAGAAACAGTCATTCCCCAATGGAACTTCCACCCACCGTTGTCTGCAACCATGATCCTGGAGCTCCTCAATGATACATCCACCCCAAACTCACCATTACCATCATTAAACACTGGAAAATGGAATGGGTATCACCACTGAACCACCACCAAAAGGAATACAGACATGGCATTATATTACCCTGGGGGAGCCAACAGGAACACCCTAAGTCTTATCCTCTCCACAATTCAGGGCCCAAATCACTTTGTTCCACACAACCCAATTCTTTAAAATATTCATGGTGACCCAAGCTCAAAATCACCTAAGGGAACATCCTGAATCCAACAACATTCTCTGACCTACAATGGTTCGCCACTCGAGGCCCAACGACCTCAGTCCATTCTCAAACATCTAAAATGCACCGACACATGCCTGTCATAGGGTGTGAAAAAAACAAATATTACCTAATTTAAAATGAATTATAGTGTTAAAACTTAGTTGTCTCTATAGAAGAGTGAACAAAAATAAAACTATCACCTTAGATTTGAGAAAGAAGAAGAGGTTTTTTTTGAAATTTTTTGAGTTTAAAAAACAAAATAAAGTAACAAAACAAAATAAATATATGAAATAAAATATTTGAAAAAAATTGAAAAAGAATGAGATTAAAAACTATGATATGAATTGGTTGATCATATTGGGATTATTTTCCCAATTTCAATGCTATAATACTTCCAATATATCTAATTATCTTCTACTAATTCGATTAAAGTAAGATTCTTAGATTGCTTCATCTCACTCCGTTAGTCAAATGGTGATGGTGAGAGTAAAACTTTCCAATATCTTAGCTTGATCTACACTCCTTACTATGTGTGAATGTGTTTCATTGAATACCCTAAATTGACTTAGTCGATTCCTAACAGGTCTTGTTTATCCCAAGCAACCAAGAATATCCACTACCCCTCCCACATGCACAGATGATCTCCAAGTACTTAACCACTAAGAAAAGATATATTACATCATATATAAACCATAAAATAGTTGTGGGAGAAAATGATAATTGACCAAAGCAACAACAACAACAGAATCTAAAACCAAATATGATAATACATTATAATAAAAACCATTATTGGAATTTGAAACCAACTTTTCAAAAGAGAGAAAATATTTTATAACACTAAGTGCATTAAATTGGGAATTGTAAAAGGGAAAACCTCCTCTAACCCAATAACATAGATTATTATCCTTACATGGGATGTGTATCCATGTATAAGGGGGAATAAAAATACATTTTAGAACTAAAAATAATGAAAAGATGGGAAATTAAGAACATGAAATTTTCCTATAGAATCTATCCTCAAGAAGTTATATTTTATTATACCCATCATACCTAAAAACACACCATATTCACTACTTAAAAGTTGTTCTAAATTGATTTTTCTATCTACACTCAAAAATTATATTCATTTGGACACATTTATAAAACATTATTCTTGAATAACTGAAGTCTTATTTTTTTTATCTGAGGAGACTCCTCAACTTCTTCTTTTTGGGAGAATTAACATAAAATATTAATGAAAGAATTTCTCCATTAAATTTAATCGGAAAATTAATCTCTGAGTCATATTTCTCCTCCAACTATAATTACCTCATTTAGAAATTTTTAGGCTAATATATGCCTCATTAACTATGGGGGGTTCATTCTATCGGCCAGAAAACCTTTTCCACTTGATTGATTTTTTCTAGGCCAGTGGATTTCAAATTGGATCTTAGTTTAGAAAGAAAATGAATCCCACGAATAATGGAAGAATAAAAAAGGAATTACACAATTTGGATAAAAATTGTAAAATATATAACCAAGATACAGAAGCACTACAAAAATCTAAATTTCCATAATTAACCAATATTTTTTATTAAGCCCAAAAATATACAAAAATAATAAAATGATGAAAATAAGATCATATGGATTAATTGTAATGGATTAAATAATTTAAACACACATAAAAAATAATGAAGATATTAACTCTATCTAGAACAACTCAAGTATAACCTTCATCTCAAGGTACTCAACTATTTAAAACCCAAGCCAATGCACATCAACAAAACTGCTACACCATGATTCCTTATACTTGAGTCCATATAACTCAAAACACTAGTCACATCATTAACCAACTACTTACCCACTATGGTATTATCCACCATATGAATTATTTTACCACCATAATTTTCTAATGTTGTTCACTTCCTTCATCGAAAGGAAGGCCAAAAAATACTTAACTCAACCTTCACAACTTACCTAATGTTGTTACCAACTCATGGCACACAACCATCCCAAAGAATTCCACCCAACACTATCTTTCAACCATGCCACTAGACCATTTAACCAGAGGTGGCCAAAAAATACCACCCAATTTCACTTAAGGTATGCAACCATCATCTGACACACCTACGGGATTCATTCTCCTAATTCTACTAAAATGTTATCATCAGAGAATACTATACTCTCCAACCCATCATAATGCTCAATTCTACTCATAAACATTCCTCACCCAAACACCTCTATTTTCCATACATAAACTAATGAAAACATGGTCCTTCCTTAATACCCATTTCTATTCTAAAAAAAACTTAGATTCACTATTGGCACACCACTACATTACATGAACCAAATTGTCTTCATAGTTAAGGAAATTATCAGGTCACCTAAACACACCAATCTGAGTCCATGAACCATTCACAATAGGGTTCTAACCCCAAAACGCTACTACCATCAAGTTTTGTCACAGATTATTATGGCCACCAATAGCTCTAACATGGGCATCTCAGATTTTCTTTTAAACCACCTCGAGCCCAAATACAACGCTTGGCTCCATCAACCACTAGAACTAAGTCCCATTTGGACTCCCTTGAGGAACTCAAACATGTATCTCACAGGTTTATCTTTGGAACCTTGAGGCCACCACATTCACCCCATGGTTTTCTCCACACATCAATAACTAGCATAAGACTTCCCACCATAGGAGTGCCAATCTCACTGATTACCTCATAAAATTTTGACCATCATGGATCAACTTTAAATCATAAGATGAACCCATAAAACATATACAGGTCTATAAAACTACCACTAGTGAAACAAAACAAATGTCATCACTACTCATTCTCAGATTCCAAGAATGGAACCCATGGAGTTTTTTTACATATAGTCTTTCCCGAGGAACTCCTCTATAATGGATAATGGTGTATTTTCTACCATCCATCTATATAAATATCTCTCCACGAATGTATCCTCCAAGATACTCCATTTCCATCTCATAACACATTTATGTAGATAGACGTAATGTTGGGGCTTTCTCTCTCAGCATACCCAAGACAATGTCAATTTATTAGACATTATTATAGCTAGCTAAAGGTATGATAAAGATTCATCGATGAACACCACCACAATAAATCCATCCTAACCAACACCTACCACCATAAGGACATCATAACCAATATAAGGTCTCAGGCTTTCCTACCTTCCAATGTTTCATCAAAACCAAAACACCACAAATAGAACGAAAATTTCCAACCAAAACACTGTACCACCTCATGATCATATTCCAAGGAGTCATGGCCCAACATTCCCTATGACACCATTCTTATCACCCCACCTAAGTTCATATAGAATGATCCTGCCGACCCACAATAGATATGAAATGGACCATCCAACCGATCCAAAAAAAACTGGTTTCTCACATCAACAAGGCCTCTCCACTTTGATATAATGGAAAGAACTTTTTATTACATCCAAACCACCAATGCACATAACGCAATGGAATCGTGTATCTATAACACATTCCCATCACCCGATCCTCATCAAAACCATCGAGGTCTCACACTCTCCTACGACCATACAAAGAATCCAACTCTATATCGCATGATCTAAACATCACCTAAGATAGGCCCCAAATGTCTTCTCACACAACTGTCTATGACACCTAATCCATCAGCCTTTTTGATCTCAAATATTTCTGAATGTATCGCCCAAAAAACTAACCATTCACACTACCAATCCCAACTTCATGGCCAACCTCACCTCAGGTGTTATCCCTAACAAAAGCACCAATCTACACTTTGGTCACCCTTACCTTGTACGCCCAAAACCAACATCACATTCCACATTAAACTCCATAAAATCCACTATGTTACATTTATGAAATATAATTTCCTTCACAGCCACCTTTACAACCAACCGTAAAAACTAAGTTCTTCCCTGAGGCGAGACCAAGGAATAATAATGAACTTTTACCAAAAAAATTGATAGCACCCATTGTGAATCGATTCCACCTTTGATGCAACCACAAGTGCTTCACCTTCCAAGTCACTACAACATTGTGTTGACCACCATATAGGCTACCCTCTATTTCCCAAGACTATCAACTCATAGACACTACTTAAGTCTCATCTCAAAAGCCATTAAACCTTATTAATTATCTCTCTAGGCTAAACCTACACTAGGAATCACTCTATGTGTGCCACTTACAAGGCCTAAGATATCTACCTATGCCTCACACACCCAAAATGACTAACACCCAGAATGACCTCTCTCATAGATCATCCTCAAAAGTCTGATGGTACTGACTCTCTAAATTGGAATCATATCAAACATTGTCCACTAGCTCTAACTAATCCAGAAACATCAAACCTCACAAAACCATATGATCACGGGTAGAAATCCTACCCCTGTTCCAAAAAACACTATTTCTAACACACCAAGAATCCATTTACTCTAGGGATCATGCTAAGGATACCCACTCACATTCATCGGCACCAAAACCCAAACACACATTATAGGGTCCAAAACATAACTCACAAGGTCTCAACCCACAAGAGTCACCACACCCATGTTAACTGAAATCATTTTACTACTTTGAGGCCTCAAAAATAAGGCACTCCCACTACCCAAACCACCCTTACATAGGGTCAACAACCAATACAAAGAATAACCAACACTAGTGTCTGTAAAAGTTCCATCATTTTATTATATCCTTTCTTAGTTAAACATTACCTTTTAAAACTTTTGGTTTCACATTTTAAAACATTGAATTTCAAAACACAAGCGTTTTTACCTTAAAATATTGTTAAACTAAGATTTAAAAAAATCATGTTTTATTCAAAATCACATTTCAAAACATTTCCCTTTTCAAAACCCAAGTATTCACGTTTCTAAAAACCCATTTAATCCACTTTTAATCATTCATTGTTTTATTCAATTTAAATTTTATAACCATTTATTTTAACATCATGTCATTCAAAAGTAAATAATAGGAAACATACAAATTATCTATCTATCCTATGTGCCTAACATGATGCATGAACACACACACACTCTCTTGCAACATTGGGAAAAGCGGTAAAACCTCATCAATCAATAACATCACATCCGTGTATTCCACTCATGGTGCAAGAATTCACAAATCATAAAATTATAAAATAAAACATTAATTCCCACCCCTAGAAACATGGGTTTTCCATCATACGTTGGGATATAAGAACCCATGCACGTGCTCATTACCAAACCGCAAAAAGATACTAGTATATTATCTACCATTCCCAAATATTAAGATAAAGTACACCATCTATGATACCACTTTGTAACATCCCTTACCAAGATGCCTATATAACCAGTGATCCAAGATGGGTCACCACATGACCTTAGGCAAACCTCCCCATACACCATAGACTTCTGACTATCAGTGAAGGTTATATAGAATCATGGGGAGATTATAACAACTTATTAGAGTGAATACACGATATAAGTAACAATAAAATTTAAAATAACCAAGAATAATAAATGGACAACATATGACAAGAACTAACAACTAACTAATTACACATGCTATAATAGAAATTAATGAATACAATACATGATAGGAATTCATACAAATAATAAAATCCCAAAATGAAAATTATTAAAAGATAAATAATATAGAACTGAGCCCCAAAATAGTCCAGTTTACCCATGATTTTACCAATTGTTCCAAGTATGAAACAAACACCAAGTACCTATCCTGAACATGTGCCTGAAAACAAGTAGCATCTTCTTGGGTACCAAAGTTCCATGGAATCCCTAGCATGGTTTGAGTAAGAATTAATAGGACACCACCATTGGTGTCTAAATTAATAACCAGTCTTTAAAATAATTTATGTAGGAAAACAAGTGTAAAAAAATAAAAATTGCAAGGAAGGAACATGTTTCACTTTTAAATAATTACCCATCTAACCATATCTTATCATGAAATAGGTTTCACATTTGAAACATTACAAAATAACACTTTAACTATAAAATTATATAGGTTCAACCATCAAACTAATGATCTTTTGTCATACTAGAGGCCTAAGCCATAACATAAGGGTTTAAATACTTTAATCACAAGGGTTATTCAATAATCTAAATTTATCAACAATCCCCGAAGCCTCATTCTAGTAATCTAGCCATGTACATGTGTTTTTAAAGAATTGAACCTCATCCAAACATCCCAACCCACTCCATGTCCACA
Source organism: Viscum album (assembly GCA_963277665.1). Taxonomy (NCBI): domain Eukaryota; kingdom Viridiplantae; phylum Streptophyta; class Magnoliopsida; order Santalales; family Viscaceae; genus Viscum; species Viscum album. Next base: position 273,500,608 of record OY728126.1, on the reverse strand, counting down.
TGTTGGGATGCATAGAGCTTTAGTATGACATCCAACAAAACATTACATAACACATACCTTGTACATCAGTCATGGGCACTCTCATCATATGTAACTATTATTGGTATAGATCCTCACTCCTCTCCCTAACTTATACATTATTGGGGGTGAGGTTTAGAGCCTTAGTCTAACATGAACTGTGGTAATAGATTCTCAAGTTCAATACAAAAAAACTACTATCAATCCATGTCGACATGCTTCATTATCCATAAAACATTTATCAGACACAAATCATAACTAGTAAATACTTTTACCATTCACAAAAATGACCCATTACACATATACCATTATGTTATACACCCCTTATGCTATTTCATCAACTAATAACATTAATCATTTAGTTCAATTCATTACCATGTTAACATGAAATCGTTATCATCATGAGTTATATCTCACTAACCCATATATAATTTTAATTACCATGTTCCCAAAGGACCTAAAAACCAAATCCGGCAATGAAACACATTTCAAAATAATCATTTGAAAAATATCATCAATCCACCTGTTGAGAAAGAGTTATCCTACTTATAAACCATTTCATCTTCTAAAACATTCATTTTCAACCATTCAAAAAAATCATTAATACATTTCACAAGAATAGAGAAACACCCCCAATTCAAATCATCATTTTAAATATCATAAGAAAAAACATTTTTAAAATCAAATTGAGGTAAAGACCCATTTTTAAAACATTAATCTATTTCAAACATCATTTTATTTCTATAAATCTATAACTAGGCAAAATCCCGAAAACATACCATTTAAAACATTTAAAAAACCTCCAGGTAATTTTACAAAAACAAACTTAAAATCATTTAAATCATCCTGTTATCCATTACCATATGCCCAATTACACTTTTACATCCCATTTTCTCTCATAATTTCATTATCTCAATGTTCAATACTCTACCTCATCATTTTCAAGGGTTTTAAATACCCATTTGTTTACCCTAGGTTAGGTCTTGCCACATTAATGAGCTCGATGGGGTCCGTGAAGGGTCTCACCCCTCAATTTGATGCCCCAAATCACATTCTATAGATAAGTACACAAAACACACAAGTAAATCCATTATCACAACCACATAAAAAATTAGAACATTGAGACTATTAGAAAAATCATTAAGACCACCCAACTCATGTTTGGAGACAACCAATCACTTAAACGTATCCATTGATTGAAACTCAAACAACCGTTAAATCCCAATACAAGAATCTACTAGAAAATGTGAGTTTTTAGGGATTTCAAAGGAGTATAATTATTTCACAATCCCTAACCAGGAAAAATAATTGGGAGTGATGTTGGAATCACCTTGATTGTCGATTCACACCCAAATTCTCTCTAACTAGCCAAGAATTTGAGGATAACCATACCTTGGATGTATATAAAGATTTGGTTTGTTGCCTAAGATATTTGAGGAGAAATATGGAGAAATTAGGGATTGAACCCTTAAATATTAAGAGTGAAAAACTATAATTTTTTACTTTTTATGGGCCACATAGTTTGGCGGCACAGTTTTCCAAACTAGGTGCCAACTGTGAAACTCTCTATGTCCAAGAGGGGCCAAGATGCATGTTTTTCCATAAGGTCACTCATAGTTTGGAAAACTATATAGAGCCCTTGTGCCAGCCTCTATTTGAAAGGAGGTTTGGCCACATAGTTTACCTGGTCAGGCGCACAGTTTGTATTAACCATATGTCAACCATTAGTTGCACAATGCTTGGCCTACTTTACCCTCCTTTCATGTCCTGAACCCCCATGACATCCCCAAATCACCTCATACACCCAATAATCACCTCATTAACCATACCAAGGGATGTTTAACTAAAATTTAAATATGGTAATACCTCCATGATAGTCCAAAATTCTACACAAGTACTTTTATTTTATTGGTAGTAAGTGATTTATAAAAATCAATGATAGAATGCTTGAAAAAATTAATGGCAAATAAATTAATTTGACTTTATGGATTACTTATCCGATGAGACATCACATATATATAAGGAAAAAATGATTCAAAATCTAGTATATTATTAAGATGTAAAAACCATTAAAATCAGCATAAATAGAAGTGTTTTTATGTAGAAAATGAGTTATATAAAGCTGGAATTGAGCAATATTTTGAATAACAGATTCCAAAAAAAGCATAAATTAGGAAAAATATTTTCAATATTGACTTCGATCAGAATTTTGATTAAGTACCTACTGCATACTCGAGTTTGAGAAATTAAATATTGAAAATTCATACTAATACATAGAATATAATAGGAAACTAGGAATCAATATTCCAAACTATAAAATTCTAATAGTAGAGATTTAAATATATCATATATCATAAATTGAACCATGAACTTTGACAGAAGCTATTAGGAATAAATAATTATTACATATCATGAATGATTAGCTAAATTAAATTAAGATAAACTCAACCTGGGAGCTTATTCCAAGAATAACATATACAAATGTTATTTAAACCAATTTGGTGTTTAGAAACATTCTAAATGAGAAACGTGGGGTATTAATAAATGATTTTAAGTTGGTTTTCAAGGGGTACACTCAAATGTAAGGAATTTATTTTTAATACACCTTTAATCTGATAGAAAGGTTGGAAATTATTTGAATTTTTATTATAGTGTCTCCACACTAGCATTATAAATTTTATCAAATAGAAGTGAAATTATCCTTTTTTAATGGATGAAAAGACGTTGAAGTTTTTATTGATAAATCAGATGGTTTTATTATTGATATTGATGGAAACATGGCTCATTGGATAAATAATTCTACATATAGCTTGAAATAGGCTCCTAGAGCCTAGTATTGAAAACTTGATGGATTTTTAAGATAGATGAAAATTTTAAAATGTAATGTTGATAGAAATATATGTGTAAAGTAACTATCTATATGTACATTTACTATTATAGTACATGTGAGTGATATAATTTGTTTTATTGAAAATGTGTATCTTTTAGATGAATTTTCTAAGAAGATGAATAAGTGGTTTGAAATGTCAATGTTTGGGGAAATGACATACTTTATTGGATTAAAAATAGAGGGAAAATACAATTATAAATTTTTATATCATTAAAAATATGTTAGAGAGTATTTGATAATGTTTTTAATGGAAGAATAGATAGCGGTTTCAAATCCAATTTTAGTTGGAATAAAACTGATAAATGATGAAAAAACAACAAGGTTGATCATAAGGATTTTTTAAGAATCATTAGAAGCTTGTTGTATTTTACTCCATTAAGATTTGATATAGACTACATTGTTTCAATTTATTTTGTATTTTAGAGCGACCCAAGGGAGCCACACATGCATGTAGAAAAAATTGTCCTGACATATGTGATGTGAAAAACGAACTATGAATTTTTATATAAATACATCATATATTTGAGTTTTATTGGATTCACATAAGTAGACTTGGAATGAGACTATACAAAGAGAAGATCCACTTCTAGTGGTACTTTATTCATTGGTGAGGGATTTGTGAGTTGGTACAGTAATAAATATAATTTACTCACACTAAACATAGTAAGAGAAAAGTATAGGGCTACTACACATGCATGTATTTAGGTTTTATGGATGGTTGTGTAGTTAACCTATTCATAGGTTTAAAATAAGATATCATTTAGGATACCCCATGCTAATTGAAGTTCTATGATCTATCCAAAAAACCTATAGAACACTCTTGAACCGAGAATATTTATATTCAACATCATTTAATTAATGGAAAATTGGATAATATATATATTAGGTTGAAATATGTTCCAAAAAATAAGCTTACTCATATCTTCACAAAGGATATGTCTTAAGAGAGATTCATTTAATTGAGGATTAAACTTCATGTGTAACCTTCCCCTCTCACTTAAAGTGAGTGGAAACTAAAAAACCCATAGAATTTTGGATTTTATTATTAGTGGGAGAGAAAATAGTTTCACAAAAGTGAAATTGGTTACATGAATCTAAATTTGAGGTTAATTTTAAATAGGGGATAATTGTAAGATAATATGTTTGATTTGAAGCGGAATTCACGTAATTCACTTGGCCACAAGTTCTTATCATTGAGGGGTGAAATTATCTAAAAAACATCACCTTATTTGATAGTGTGGTGAAAGACTCTATTTATTAGTCAGGTATGATATTTGATGATTCTCATGAGTTTTAATGATAATTGAATGAATATAAGGTTGTTTTGAAGCACCATCATGAAATTTTCCAATAAATATTAAAGGGGTGGGGTATTGAAGTGTACATGGAGTTTTTTTTGGCTTTTTTTATAACTTTTTGGTAGAGAATGAAATTGGATCTTGAGGATTCTGATATTTTATTTATTTTTTGTGAGATGTTCTTGAAATAATTGATGAGGATTGATTTTTTTTAAAGAAAAACGAAATTCATTATTCGGATTAATGGAGTTTTTTAGTTTCTCTAAAAATTTATAAATGTCCCTAATAATAATTCATTACCATAAAACATCCATATCATAATAAATTTGAGGCCTTCTGTTGAGTCTTTCATCATATATGTATTTTGAAGTAATAACATTGTAAAACCTTTCTATGAGTGTAAGACATCACTGAATGGAGGCCTTTATGGATCATAATACTTCATGTTTGAGCATAAGTGTAATGCCCCGACCCCAGTTACCTAGAGTCGGTGCATTATTGCGTAACATTGGCATGATCACAAAAGATGAAGTCTCTAAAGACCGATTAGTTTAGTAGCCTTGGAAACACTAGATACATTCATAAGTCTTACATTACCTCATAAAGTAAAAAAAACAATAACTTAGTCTCCATAGTCCACACTTCTATCCCCTTCAGACTATCACTGTAGGTCATTCATAAAATATTTCTTCACATCCTGGAAAAAATAAAACATTGAAAGGGGTGAGCTCAGATGCTCAGTAAGGATAACAATATAGAAGAATCTTTCATAAATAAACATAAACATTTAAGGCAATGTATGACTAAAACAAAAGCCTTTTAAACTTGAACTTCCAAATAATATGGAAAAAGTAAAATGAGATAATGCCATTTACTTATCAACATGGATATTCTACTGGTCGAATAATCATATGAAATATCAATAACCACTTTCATAATGATGGAATGCATAATGCCAGACTATCATAACCACGTAGCCAAGGCCTTGTGCCAAGAATACAAATAATATTTTATCCAGGCCTCGTGCCAAGACACTAGTTTGTCTCATGAGACCTACAGATGCAATTTTTTTAGAATATAATTACGTTTAAAATATCTCAAATATACTCCAGTGTTTTTCTGAAAACATTATGGAAGATTCTGAAAACAAAATAACTAATTCTGAGACTGCTCAACTAATTATAGGCCATGATGGGTCCACACCCAATCCCTTCCTGTCTACCACACTCGAGAGTCGGGTTTTCTAAAAACATTTTTAAGCATGCGTTAAATACGTATACATTTTTACTGGATTTTCATACATTTGATAGAAATATATCTCTCTTTTTTTAAATCATTTTAAAAAATTTATGGCTTGCAGAGGAAGCCGAAACTCAAATAATGGTCATGGCGGCGAAGAAGTCATTGTCACTGCATACGTAAGACAAAAAAATCATTCCTTTTTTTGTTTAGTAAGATGCTTCATATAAAAATATTCCTTTTTAATAAAAGTAAATGTCAAAGGGGTTTATACACCGTATAATGGAAATTTGTGTATAAAACAAAATATTCTTCAATGAAAGGAGATTGAGAAAAAGTCCCTTACAAAGATAATTTTTTAAATAAAATAGATCTATTATGTGTATTCACTATAAGTACACATAAAGAAAGTAAAAATACAAGATAGGACATAATAATATCATGACATAATTTAAAAGTAGGAGATTAACCCAAAGAATGGAAATTGGGTTAAGAATTTCCCTTACCTCGTGTCCGACATGACTCGATCATTCTATAACCTCCTGAATAATAAACTAGTGTTAATCTCTACTTGCTTAAGAAAACATTTCAAGTTCATTATCCCTTTTATATCACTTATTACCATGTTACGAAAATTATGTAGTCATTTAAGTTAATAACGGTCGTTTTGTCGATCTTTGGTACTTGAGTCAACAATAAACTTCTTATAATTACAAGTTGTTTATGTGGTAGAATATCCATTATCTACAGAATTATATTCATGTTTTATATATCATATATATCATATATATCTAGTATATACATTAATTCATAATATTACGTAACATTTAGAGGTAAGAAATGAAATGCACCGTTCATGGAGACGGTAAGCCGTACGTATGCATGAGCGCTAATTTCATTTCTATTTAATATTTAATTGAATGAAATCATAATGATATAAAGGTATATTATAATTCCAGTATAATATCATATATAATATCATTTAATCCATCCTTTATACATCCCGCATATGGCATTATGGATTCAAATCACTTTGAGGGGGCGGTAGTCCGCACTTCCTAAAATGAAATTATCGCGTTTACCCATAATGGAAATCATAAAGGTACGCCAGAAATCAAAAATATAGAATAATAAGGAAAACAAAAACATAATATATATCATATATAAAAATAGTTTCATCATAATGGCCACCATGAGAGGTGTTAAAATAAGATTGAACAATCATCGTTTCGTGAGGCAGTAATTCGCCACCCACAGAAACAGTATGTTCTTTAACCATTAGATGAAGGTGTGTGTAAGTGTAAATAAAATCCTTCTAAAAAAACATCCTAGTATATTGAAGATACTGGTGTTGTTACAAAAGAAAGGAATAAAAAGAGTTTAAGGGGTTGGAGAATAAAAATAAATCAAAATAACATAAGATAAGACATTACCTTAAAATTTGGTAACTCTTTTTGAATTGAGTCAAAGGATTCCTTGGGAAGACTTCTGCCCAAAGTGAGGCTTCTAGGAGTAAGAGAGAAAATTTTAGAGAGTATTTGGGTAGAGTTTTTCCAAGCCAAATGGCTTGGAAGGTGTGAATAATGTGGTAGTGGTGGGGGCCTTTTATAAGAGGAGAGGAGGGGCACTCTTGGAAAGTCCGGAAATATTACATTATTATGAACTTATTTTCGGATTTTAGAGGTCCCAAAATTATATATTTAGAGGATAAGGTGATAAGGGTTCTAAATATACTCACCCAATAGTTTTTTGACAAGTTTAAGTCATATATTTTACATTATCTTATCATTTTATTTAAATCGTTAATTAATGAGGTAATTGCTGCATCGTCATTGTGTCATAAAAAATTTAATTTATTTAATGTCTAAAAATTATAAGAAAATTACCATGATGTAGGAAATATTTTTATCTTTCTAATTAATATTTATATTCGAATATTTAACTTATATAACCCCATGTAATAATTGTTTTATTAAAACAACACATGTTTGTGACAATATTATTTCTACTTTAAAGAAAAAGTTATTAATGTCATTTACTTACCCATGTGGCTCCATGGGGTCCCCAAGATGACCCATGGATTTCTTTGGTCGGCCATGACTCATCCAATAAGGGTAGGACAAGTTTAAAGGTATTTTCATATTTTTATAATATCATTTTTACCTTAAATTTTACTAATTACCTTTAATCGCGATTAATTAAACTTAAAAGTTACTATTCACAAAAAGATTATTTTAATCCCATTGAACCACTTTTTACTTCCTAATGACAACCATGTATGTTCGATTTTTGAAAATCAAATCACAGAAGTGGTAATGTTTCATTTAAACAAAAAATCAGTTTTTAACTTCCACTTAGTGGTTTCACTATTCATCAAAAATTGATGTTTTTCAGAACAATGCCAAAATTTCACCGTAAGCTATAATTGATATTCCGAATTAAAAAATGATGTCTATTTTAAAAAATTAAAAACATCTAACTTTCATTAATTAATTTCATAATTAATTTCTGCTGTCACAACAAATAGTGTGTTTTTAAGAAACAATATATATCAAAAGATTGACAATTGTTTATGTCTAATTTCAAAGTGAAATTAATTATAATGAACACCATTGGATCAAATGGTAAAAATATATTCTAATTATACATTAAAACCACTCAATATTATAATTTTTCACTATTAATTATTTTGATTTAAAAAGTTGTTTTTAAGTATTTTTCACTATTCATAAAAAATTGGAAGTTCTCAGAAAAATACCAAAAATTCAACACAGGCTAATTTCGATATTCCAAATCCAAAAATGAAGTTCATTTTGAAATATAAATTATATATAATTTCAAAAAGTGGGTATTACTATTCATAATGTCTATTTTGATTGGTCGATGTGTGTTAGAATCTCGAACTTGCGTACAATGCAAGCTATTGCATTATTGAAAGAGAAGCGTATTATAGAAGCTCGAGGTGTTACATTATCCTCTCCTTCAATAAATTGCGTGCTCGCAATTTGAAATTTTCTTTGAAAATAAAATATTGAAATTAGAAAATACCATTGTGGAAAACCCACATCAGAAATATGGTTAATAAAAATATAACATTAAAAGAAAGAAAGAGAAGTACAAAGGTCACCCGAGATAACCCATACTAGGATTCTATGAAAATATGGATATGGAAGAAAAACAAACCATCAAGGTCTGATAGAGACTTGTAGAAAACAAGATTAGGAGAAAGTTAACCACAAGAAAATCACAAACTTATGATTGGTTAAATGGTCATTGAATCCCCAGTTGGAAAAGTTAACCAGCAACGTTTTTGTTTTAAGTTACCTTTCATAAAGTTGAGGAATTTATTTAAGATATCTACTAAGATCGTAAGGAAATATACTTACTTGTCATGTAGACTTTCATTTATTAACAAATTTTTACCACAAACCCATATTTCACTCAAAAAGATAATAGAACTCAAAAATATTATATTTATCCTAATCGTACAAGGTTCCAAATATCAAAAAATACCATTTAGATTAGGAAAAATATTTGTAATAATCAGGGACTTCCTATAGGCTAGTGGTAGGTAATAAAGGCCTGTCGCACTATGGTTGTGGGTTCGATTCCTGCAGCTTTGTCCGACGCGACAGGCTAACCCCCGACCTGTGGGTTTTCCTTTTCCTAAAACTATAGTATTATAATATTTCAAAAAAATCTTCAGAATGTTTTAACCTTAAACAATAATATCCAAAGTTAAACTTAGTTCATTCCAACCATTATAGTTATCCAAAATACCTCTGTCCAGACTTTCTCTAAAAGGTCTCTAAATTCCAAAATCAATCCATCAGATTCCCCAAACAAAGTAATGTTTATCTTATTGTCACATTCTAAAATATGATTACCTTAATCATATTAAAACCTTAATGAAAAAACAAGTACTGCAGCACAATCCTTATATATATCACATTATTCTTATAACCAGAATATAATCCTTGAGTCCAAAAGCACCAATACATTAATTATTCCACTTTAACTGTAGTAATAGCATAAGATTGGTCGTGATCCCTTGGCCTTTTCTGTGGTAAGTTTCCATGATGCTTAGGACATTCATTTGAATAATGACCCATTTCCCTACAATTTTAGCATTAAACATTGACAGCCTCTTTCTTTCTCGAACAATCAAGAGCCTAGTGACCTTTCTCTCCACATTTATAAAAAACTCCCATTCCTTTTAGGCAAGTACCGGGGGGATTTTTCCCACAATTATCACATAATGGAAAATCCTTCTTTCCCTTTTTCCCTTTATCTATCTCTTGTTCCATCGTTCTCTTCTTCTCTTGCTTTACATTATTGTCATAAGATTTATAGAATTCCTTTTATGTCTTGATAGCACAAGAGACAATATCTTCGTACAACGAGAAGGTTTGTGAGACTAATGCTCGATGGAGAAATGGTTTTAACCCATCAAAGATACAATCAATCTTACTTCTTGGGTTATGTATATAATCTGCTGCATACCTCACTAACCTTGTAAAGTTAGCCTCATACTTTGCGACATTCTCATCCTCCTTTTGTCTCAGACTCAGAAATTGCCTTTCCATATCTGCTTGATGGTCACGAGGAAATTATTTTTCTATGAAAAGCTCTTTGAACTCCCTCCATTCCATATTTGATACTTCATCATCTTACTTTGTGTTTTGAATCATTGACCACCATTGATCAGCATCTCCGGTGAGGTGGTAAACTGCCATGCTAACCTTTTCCATTTCACTACACCCCAAGGCGTAGAATATTTTCTCTAAGGAGTTTATCCATTGCTCAGCTACTAATGGATTTGTAAACCCATTAAATATTGACCGTTGTTTCCTCATGAAGCGATCTAACATTGATCCTCCACATTGTGGATCAAGGTTCTCCATACGAGTAAGGTTATTATTCATAACTTGAGTGAGTTGTCCCAGTATGGTGATAAGATGATTAGCACCGGTTTTATCTCCAGCTCCATTATAATTATCTTGAGCAGGAGGACAATCCCTACATGGAGTGTGTTCATTGATATAGTTTCCATTCCTCCCACTAGGCGCCATTTCTAAATAATGGCATAAACTAGATTAGTTTATGAATCAAAATACATAATTCCATACTTGTAAAACACTTAACATAAATTGAACTATTTATGGATATAATCCATAATCATAAAAAGAAATGTTTTCTTTGAGGAAGTATATACTAATAAACCCTTTATAATGGTTTGTAAAGAAAATGACAATTATACTAAGAATATCCCCCAGGAGTGTCGTAACGAGGAGTGCAGCAAGGCCCATTGTCGTGCACCAGTTCCCGTTCAAGTCTAGCTCAAAGCGGTGTTTTCGGGTTTTACCCCTAGGTACATCTGTGCCAAACCCGCCTCTACCTGCTCGTATCCAGACAGGGATGTATTGCTCAGAAAACTCACAAAATCTCTATAATACCAAAATTCTAGGAAGTTCTTATATACTAATCCTCAAAGTCTATCTTAGGGCTATGTGCTCTAATCGGAGTTTATCTAAATTTAGCTTCCAAGGTTAGTACTAAACTGCCTCTAATACCAACTGTAATTCCCTGACCCCAGTTACTCAGAGTCGGTGCATTATTGCGTAACATTTGCATGATCACAAAAGATCAAGTCTCGAAAGACCGATTAGTTTCGTAGCCTTGGAAACAATAGATACATTCATAAGTCTTACATTACATCATAAAGTAAAAAAAACAATAACATAGTCTCCATATTCCACACTTCTATCCCCTTAAAACTATCCCTGTAGGTCAGCCATAAAATATTTCTTCAAATTCTTGGAAAAATAAAACATTGAAAGGGGTGAGCTTAGATTCTCAGTAAGGATAACAATATAGCGGAAGCTTTCATAAATAAAAATGAACATTTAAGGCAATGTATGACTAAAACAAAAGCCTTTTAAACTTGAACTTCAACATAATATGGAAAAAGTAAAATGAGATAATACCATTTACTTATTAACATGGATATTCTGCTGGTCGAATAATCACATGTAATATCAATAACCACATTCATAATGATGGAATACATAATGCCAGACTATCATAACCACATAGCCAAGGCCTCGTGCCAAGACTACAAATAATATTTTGTCAAGGCCTCATGCCAGGACACTATTTTGTCAAATGAGACCTACAGATGCTATTTTTTAGAATATAATTACGTTTAAAATTTCTCAAATATACTCCAGTGTTTTTCTGAAAACATTATGGAACTTATGAAAAAACAAATCTGAGACTACTCGACTAATTACAAGCCATGATGGGTCCACGCCCAATCCCTTCCCGTCTACCACACCCGAGATTCGGGTTTTATGAAAACATTTTTAAGCTTGTGTTAAATACGTATACATTTTTACTGGATTTTCATACATTTAATATAAATATATATCTCTTTTTTTAAATCATTTAAGAAAAGTTATGGCTTGCAGAAGAAGACGAAACTCAAATGATGGTCATGTCGGCGAATAAGTCATTGTCGCTGTATACGTACGAAAAAAAACATTCCTTTTTTTGTTTAGTAAAATTCTTCATATAAAAAGATTCCTTTTGAATAAAATTAAAAGTCAAATGGGTTTATACACCGTATAATGGAAAGTTGTGTATAAAACAAAAAATGTCTCAATGAAAGGAGATTGAGACGAAGTCCCTTACAAAGATCATTTTTAAATAAAATAGATCTATTATGTGTATTCACTATAAGTACACATATAGAAATTAAAAATACAAGATAAGATATAATAATATCATGACATAATTTGAAAGTAGGAGATTAACCCAATGAATGGAAATTGAGTTAAGAAGTTCCCTTACCTCGTGTCCAACTTGACTAGATCGTTCTTTAAACTCCTGAATAATAAACTAGAGTTAAAATCTACTTTATTATGAACCTTTTTCATGTTCTGTATCCCTTTTATATCACTTATTACCATGTTACGAAAATTATGTAGTCATTTAAGTTAATAACGGTCGTTTTGTCGATCTTTGGTACTTGAGTCAACAATAAACTTCTTATAATTACTAGTTGTTTATGTGGTAGAATATCCATTATCTCCATAATTATATTCATGATTTAGATATCATATATATCATATATATCCATTATATACATTCATTCATAATATTACGTAACATTTAGAGGTAAGAAATGAAATGCACCGTTAATGGAGACGGTAAGCCGTACGTATGCATGAACGCTACTTTCATTTCTATTTCGTATTTAATGGAATGAAATCATAATTATATAAAGGTATATTATAATTCCAGTATAATATCATATATAATATCATTTACTCCATCCTTTATACATCCCACAAATGACATTAATGATTCAAATCACTTTGAGGGGGCGGTAGTCCGCACTTCCTAAAATGAAATTATCATGTTTACCCATAATGGAAAACATAATGGTTTGAAATAAATGAAAAATACAGAATAATAAGGAAAAATAAAACATAATATATATCATATAAAAAAAATATTCTCATCATAATGTCAACCATGAGAGGTGTTAAAAGAAGATTGAACAATCATCGTTTCGTGAGGCAGTAATTTAGCACCCACAGAAACAATATGTTCTTTAACCATTAGACGAAGGTGTGTGTAAGTGTAAATAAAATAATTCTCAAAAAAAACATCCTAGTATATTTAATATTCTGTTGATATTACAAAATAAAGGAATACAAAGAGTTTAATGGGTTGGAGAAGCAAAATAAAACAAAATAACATAAGAGAAGACATTACCTTAAAATCAGGTAACTCTTTTTTAATTGAGACAAAGGATTCCTTGGGAAGACTTCTACCCAAAGTGAGGATTCTAGGAGTAATAGATAAAAGTTTAGAGAGTATTTTTTTCAGATGTTGGCCGAGCCAAATGGCTTAGAAGGTGTGAATAAGGTGGTAGTGGTGGGGGCCTTTTATAAGAGAAGAGGAGGGGCACTCTTGGAAAGTCATGAAATATTACTTTATTATGAAATGATTTTCGGATTTTAGAGGTCCCAAAATTATATATTTATAGGATAAGGTAATAAGGGTTCTAAATATACTCACCCAATAGTTTTTTTACAGGTGTAAGTCTTAGAGTTTACATTATCTTTTTATTTTATTTAAATCGTTAATTAATGAGGTAATCGCTGCATCGTCATTGTGTCATAAAAAATTTAATTTATTTAATGTCTAAAAATTAAAAGAAAAATACTATAATGTTGAAAATAGTTTTATCTTTCTAATAAATATTTATAGTCAGAATGTTAACTTATATAACCCCATGTAATAATTGTTTTCGTAAAAAAACAAATGTTTGTGACAATATTATTTTTACTTTAAATAAAACGTTATTAATGTCATTTTCTTACCCATGTGGCTCCATGGGGTCCCCAAGATGACCCGTGGATTGTTGTGGTCGGACATGACTCATCTAATAAGGGTAGGACAAGGGTAATGGTATTTTCATATTTTTATAATATCATTTTTACCTTAAATTTTACTAATTAACTTTAATCGTGATTAATTAAACTTAAAAGTTACTATTCACCAATGGATTATTTTATTCCCACTGAACCACATTTTACTTCATAATGACAACCACGTATGTTGGATTTTTGAAAATCAAATCACAGAAGTGGTAATGTTTCATTTAAACGAAAAATTAGTTTTTAACTTCCACTTAGTGGTTTCACTATTCATCAAAAATTGAAGTTTTTCAGAACAATGCCAAAATTTCACCCTAAGCTATAATTGATATTCCGAATTCAAAAATGATGTCTATTTTAAAAAATTACAAACATATAACTTTCATTAATTAATTTTATAATTAATTTCCGTTGTCACAACAAATAGCGTGTTTTTAAGAAACAATATATATCAAAAGATTGACAATTGTTTATGTCCAATTTCAAAGTGAAATTAATTATAATGAAAACCATTGGATAAAATGTTAAAAATATATTCTAATTATACATTAAAACTACTCAATATTATAATTTGTCACTACTAATTATTTTGATTAAAAAAGTTGTTTTTAAATATTTTTCACTATTCATAAAAAATTGGAAGTTCTCAGAAAAATACCAAAAATTCAACATAGGCTAATTTCGATATTCCAAATCCAAAAATGAAGTTAATTTTGAAATATAAATTATATAAAATTTCAAAAAGTGTGTATTACTATTCATAATGTCTATTTTGATTGGTCGATGTGTGTTAGAATCTCGAACTTGCGTACAATGCAAGCTATTGCATTATTGAAAGAGACGCGTATTATAGAAGCTCGAGGTGTTACAATAAGTATTTTTTGGTATGTCTTTAAAAATCATAAGTATTTGGATTTATCATTATAAAACTATACAAAACATAATCCTATTATAATTATTTAAAAGAACCCTATGTAAGTCTTTTGTACATAGTGAAATTTTCATTATGATACTGGAAAAAAATATGATTTTCAAAGTATAAATAATATGAAGAAAATATATGATGATGTTGAATATTATTTTTTAATGATTAATAAACCTTATATAACATGTGATTCAAGCTGATTTTCATGATAATTAAAAAATGGTGATTGAAATTCATCTTTCTCTTCTGATCTAAATTAATTTATCTAAGATGTTTCTATTTTTTTGAATATGAGTTCATTTTTTAATAATCTCTTGATATTAAATTTGGAATGTTAATATGATGATACTTTACTAATTTTATGTTCAAATAGTCACCGACATCTGTACATGAATTGATTATTACTAAATTTTTTAAGTGTGGAAATTAAAATAGTTGATTACTTGAGTTATACATTATGGGGTAGTTCTTTATTCCATAATAAGGAAGAAGAAGAGTTTGAGCTAAAATAGTGGGGAGGATATTATGGGTATTTATATAATTATAAAATATATTATTTTTGATTTATTTCTGATGATCAAAGCTAAAAAAATTTCTCAAATGGGTTTTCATAAACCAATAAAGAATTAATATGGGGAGAAGTGGAATTATAATCAATACATGAAGTTAATAAAATATTTGGTATTTTGAGATCATGGAGCATGAACATGTGTTCAACGGAATGAGAAAATAACGGAGGATTGTATTTTACAATTCGATTGAATCATGTTTTAAGAATACTTATCTTTTATTAATTTCTATTAAATTATAATAATTCTATACTCTTTATAAATAATTAATATGAGGGTATTTTGTAGAGATAGAAGATAGTTATGTGAGTTGAAAATATAGAGTATTGAAATTTAGAAAGAGTAAAGAGGATATCTTGAATTTGATATTTAGGAAAAATTAACTACATCTGTTTATTCTTGTGAATTTAGTGTTTTATCTAATTCTAAAATTGAAAAGTAGTTGTATAAAATAGTCTATATTAATTTAGAATGTATTCTTGAATATCCTAGAGACTGAAATAGATAATTTTATATTTGTAGTTTGTAATAAATTGAACTCTCAAGAAGATCTTTCTCATTCTCATTACATTCGTCATATAAAGGTAGTGTGAAACTAAACAATCTGATGTGACTTTGAACCGACTTGGTGAAAATCTATTCTATCACTGCAAGCTTGTAAAAATTTGCTTATAGTGAATATTCCATGGTTGGGGTCACTAACCAACCCAGATATGATGTTGGTTTCCCACTAAGGGGATGAACCTTGTAAAAATCCTCATGTTTCTTGATTATTTATATTCTACATACAAGAGTAAGGTATAAAAAATATATATTCATGTATAATAATTTAACTATTCATAGAGTCTGATTAAATGTGAAAATTAAATCATAAAAACTCATCACTATTGATTCATCCCCTTATCAATAGTGAAAACTAGTCCTTGTAACTTTATTAAATAGAGGATGGAGAAATATCATCATAATCAAATGGATTTTTTAAATGGTCAATGGAGGGGTAAATTTCAATTTCTACTCTTCCTTTGTGTGCCTATAGAATTCAGAGAATAATGAGGAGGTAAATTTTTGTTTAATTTCAACCTAAAAATTTATATTGAATTGGGTTCCATTACAATGTTATTTTCTTCATGGGAAAATGGTTTTTTATGTGTTTAAGTTGAGTGAAGAATATATCACTTAATATTATAATATATTCCTTACACTATTATTTTATTTATCAAAATATAGTTTTATTTATTAACCCATAGTGACTTGTATAAAAAAATTAGTTCTATAGTTAAATTTTACATGGTATATATTTATTTAATAATCTTATGTTTTGGTTTTCAGGGGATTTATGAACCACATTGTTACTTTATTTTTTATTTTTTAATGAATTTTAAATGGATTTAATTTTTAAAAGGGAATACAGTTATTGACTTATGAAATATACATTGACTATGATGTGAATGTTAGATCAACCCTTTTACTAGAAAGATTATGATAAAATGAGGGGAATTACATCATAATTTTTCAACGACCATCAAATTTAAAAGGAACCTATAGATGATAATTTAGGAATTGATAGATATTTTTAATATAATTATTTTAAAATACCTTATAACCAATCATGATCACATCATAATGAATTACATCACACCATGTTTTTTGAATCATTGACTATTTCTTAATTTGGATGGGTCTTTCTCTTGATATCTAGTTTATTCTATTATTGGAAAGATCTAGAAAGTATTTGGACTCTCTTAAGTGTTCTTGGGAACCCAATTTATGTTTTTTTTATTTTATTCCATAATTTTTCAAAAAATGGAGCTTCTTGATAGAAACTTTCACTAATGTAAAAGTCATGGTATACTGGTATTAACCATACCATTGTTTGTATTGATGTAAACCACATAACGGTGAAGGTCAAAAAATCATTATTTTCTACACTATAGTGAATTTGTTATATGATAATGCATTTTTATTGACCCCTCTTTCATTTAAGATATTATATATCAATTAAATGGTTACATGATGATATTATAGGTAATTTATTGAACGAATTGTCTTAAAACATAAAATAAATTACGGTTTTAGATATTATTTATAGTATTGGTAACACCCCAATTTATCTCTCAAGGATTTTTATTGTATTTAGAATGTGTATTTTCAATATTTTTATAAAATATTCTTGTGGTGTTCTGAATGATGTTTTAAAATGAAATAAATAAATAAAAGAAACAAAAATTTAAAAGTGAATTTTGGGAAACATATTAGGATTCCATAATGATATTGTAATGGGACCATCAAAATATTTCTACACATGTTGGTAGGTTCATTGCTCCCAAAATTTGAATTTGTTTTTATGTAATTCTTTGTTAAAGGATTATTAGAATCCCAATTACCCCTAACCTCTTTGAAATGAAACATTTCAATGTGATCCTTGGTGTAACTATTATATATACACATTCCAAAAGTTATATGATGTATATGAACTTAAAAATCACATTAATAACTTATATTCATGATAAAATAAAAGGTATGATATGTTTTTCAATTAGTATAACACAAGTTTCCTCACTCGAAACACAAAACCAATTTATTAAAGTGGATGAGTGAATTTCATTAAATGCATAAAAACATAATGATTCAAATCAGAATTATATTTATATAAAACCCCATTGAATATTAAAATAATAAAATCATAGAGAACAAGTGGCCAATTAGGTGTTAGAACTCCCCCTCTAAGTGCATAGATTCATTGCAGTAATCATCCATAATTTATCGTGCCATCGAGAGGAGGTAGCTTATATCGAACTATGTATTCATATTTTCTCTCCCTATATAGATAAAGATATCAACAATGTATATGATGATAATATGAATCATTAGGATATCTAATATTATAAAGCTTCACTCTCTTGTCTGAATTTACAATTGAGATTCCCATGGTTTCAAATTATAGGTAATGGGAGGTAGTTGTTTCTTAACACATATTTCATAATACCATTTGTAGAACAGTTTTTTGATAGAAAAAAATAATTATCTACGTTTTTTTAAAAACTGAAGAGTTGTTTTGCAACCACTTGAATGAATCTTTGTAGAATTTGGTGGCCAATAGAGTTCTAGAATATGATATATTTTTAAAATAACTATGTGTACTCTTGATGTTAAGAAGTTAAGTTTTGTGAATTGATCACTTCATTTAACCTACAGTATGGATGAAAAAGGCTTAATATTCTTCTATAGAATCATATCTCATAGAGTTAGGGATCTAAACATAATTTTAGTGTAATTTTATGGACCTATTTTTTGTAATTAAGAAAAATCAGTTCACAAATGTGCTTGGTCTTGCATACAATTTGTCCAATTTTTCTTCATATTCATCTTGGGCTCACCAAATCACCTCCTAATATTACTAAAATGTCAAAAAAAATTGAAATTTACCATTTTAGAAATATTTAAAATTAATTAATTAAATAAAATATGATGTAAAATTAATCATTATATTTTTAATTTACAATATAAATGTAGTTTAAAACAATTGTATGAGGGTGGAATAAAATAGTAATTCCCAATACAATCACACCCCTGAACCTAAATATTTTCACTCGTTCACAAAGTAAAATTTTATAAAATAATGTATGATGATATTACCTATTTTATAAATATTTAACATTAAAAGGAAATTAAATTTACAATAGAAATGTGAGTAAAATAATAACCACACAAAGTATTTAATATTAGTAAGCATGAAAATAAGTGTCTCATAAATTGCATCCAAATGAAATTCATATAGAATCTTGATAATATTATTAATAAAGTAATAAAAAAGTAAAATATGAAATTAAATCCACATACGTATTTTTGAAAACCATTTAATTATTACCTTACGACTTTCTATTCAACAAATATTAGTCACCTTAAATTTTTCCAACATACCCCGTTATTTCCACTAATCCTTCCATATACCCTCTATAATCAAATTTCAAAATACAATCATTAAATCATTCTAGGAAGTAAAACCTTTTTAGTTTCATCCTATATTTCATGATTTATTGTTATTTTTGTTTTTTTGTTATTTATTTCAAATACATTAGGTATCAACCATTTTTCAATTTGGTGAAAGAATGACATGAATCACATAATAAATGAATATATGGAAATACCATCTTAGAAAGACAAATAATGCTATCAAAAATTATATATACATATAATTAAGTAGAAAATATGAAAATTTACTAGTTTTATCTAGTGATGTGTGGAGAAATTTAATGATCTTATTTTAAAGAAAATCTAAAAGATAATATTAATATATCAAAGGTTTTTGTAAAGATAAAATCATTTATATCCCTAAAATATAATAACAAATATTCTAAAATCACCCATTATATATTAAATATACACTCATAATCACATTCTATTAGTGAAATAAATTTTATTCATTTTTTAAAATAATATAAAATTTACAAATTCGACATGAATATTCAATAAATTCGATTATTATATGGGAATTTAATACGATTATTCTAGAAAAAATTGATGAAATAAATAAAAAAAGAAGAGATAAAACATAAAAAATCTAAAGAATAATAAAAAAATGAGTGAAAAAGAAAAAATATGAATGAAATGTTAATATGGAATAAGAAATGAAAAAAAGAGAGAAATATAAGAAAGTTGACAAAATATCTAACTAACTCTGGAAATAATCCAAACACACATAGAATTTTTAGTTCTCTCATGGAAATTAAATATTAGCTGTGAATGGAGGATATAACCTAGTGGGTGCCATTAATAGATTGATTCATGAAGTAAATGTTCCTCTATTAGGTATTCTAAAAGGGTTTCATGTAAGTATTTTATACTTTTCCCATTGATATTTGAAATCTATTGGGTTTCATTATTTTTTAACTTACAGAACCCCAAAATGATGGACTATAATGACAATTTTTGGTCTAAAATGGTGGGAACTAAGATTACCTTGGGGTCACTTCACCCTTTAATTACAAATGAGTAACTTCTAAAAAATCTTCAATTAGTGATTCTGGATGAGGTGATCATGGGTAACCTTAGTTATTTCTTAATATATTTGGGGTGGGGGTTCTTATATGTTTTTTACCATATTTCCACCAACTCACAAATATTTTATTTTCTTTAATAACCCATAGTAAAAAAATTAAAATTACATTGTTTAATGGAATTATAGGCTCAAAGACCTATCTAAATGTGGAGGATAAAACTCTTGCCAAGTACATGTTAATAATGTGAAATTCCAATGATATTTTTGAAAGTAGTATGGTAATACCATGATTCATCCTCCAATGTTTGAATCTGATATTTTTATGGGTTAGACCATTGTTCTCAAGAATTTATTTAAAATCCCTATTAGAAACCTTATCTTGTCTTTTGGTTTGGGGATGGTAAACTCTATAAACTTGATTCTTGAACCCATACCAATGCAAATTTGATTTCATTTTGTGATTTTATAAATGAGAACACTGGTCAAGGGTGATGATCCTAGTCAATCCAAACATAAAAAATATTTGTACTTTAAAATATTATATAAAAACCTTTGATACATCAGTTCTTATAGATCATGATTCTACCTATTTACACACTTAATAAACTTTTATAAGAATGTAAAAGTTTTCAAATAAATTAGGAAATAAAATTATAAATTAAATGCTCCAAACATAGAAATGTGAAACAAAATAAAGGGTTTTTGTGACATTTCACTTCTTTTAGATAAATTCTATGTTATTTGATAATGAGGATAAGTTAAAAAAATAGTGGGCATATTAAAATAATTTTGGACAAAATATCCTAGAATCATGTTCCTTAAGAGAAGTTCATTGGATACTTAAGTGACCCTAACACAAAAGAGTGTGAAAGAACCTAATTATAGATTGAAAATTTATATCTAGAATGAAACAACACATGGAATGATCAATACATGTGTTCTAATGGTAAGGTTCATCCAAAATTTACCAATTTGAATCATTTTAAGATACTCAGGTTGGTTTTATTGAATTCAAATGGAATGCATGATGATACAAAATAAATATAATGTTAGTGCACTTGGAAATAAAATCTTTCACCCAATACAATTTCTCATTAGAAATATTAACATTTATAAAAATTCAAGGGTACAAATCAATGTTTGAGGATGGATAGATCTTACTGATATGGTCATCCTCTACATTATTTGATTATATTTAGCCCTAATTTCTAAATTTAATTATTAAAGGGGGATAATACAATGAATGAGACGTGGGTTGACATCCATTTTATTAAGGAGATAATAGAGGGAGTCCTAATCAAAATACACAATTTCTTTGGAACTTGAAATATATGGATGAATTTTATCCAAAGGAAAAAATTCAAAGAAATTATTTTTTATTTTAGGTATAGTTTTATTAGGAAAGTTAAAATGAACAAGATGCATATTCAATCACGTGGAAATCATTTTACACAATGTGATAAGGTTGACCCAACTACACTGTTGAAAGTGTCACACATATGTTCAAATAATAAATCCCACTGTGGTGGTTGGATTACTAGGGTGACAATAGATTCCATTTGAATTTATTAAAATCATTATCATGATTTTTATCAAATATAAATTCTTTGCATTTTTAGAGTAATATGGAAAGGGGGAGTGAAATCTTGAAAATATCATTAATAAAACATTGATAAAATACCACAAGGCCTATGAAAGTATAAACATACTATATATTTATGGGGAATGGTTGGATGAAATGAAATCTAATTTTGATTTATATACTCAAATACCATCCCAATAAATGACATCTCTAAGTATCATCCCCTATTTCCCCATGAAATAACATTTCTCGCAATTTAATACATGATACTTTTCAATACAGTGATAAAGGAAAACAATTAAACTATAAATCATAAGTACATGAATCATAGAAAATTAAATAATCCATGAGCACTTTCATTTAATTCTCTATATGATCCAAAAAATACAAACCATGCATCACTCAAAAGTACATGAAGCATTGAACACACAAAATGGAAACCTCTTATATGAAAATGTGTCAAAGGGGAAAGTGAATATTGTATTTCCCTAATATATTAGTGAAATATATATCTAAACATATGAATACACATCTTGGAAACAATATTGGTACTTTTCTATTAACCTATCTAGCATTTTTTTAATAAATAAAAAGTGGAAATGGTCCTTAATAGTGTGTTGTATTAGTCGGTGATTGTTTATATAGAGACACTATCCATTTTTCGCATGGATTTGTACTAATTCATCATTTTCATTTTTTTATTATTGTTAAACCACATTTCTTAGGAACTAATTTCACTATAATAACCCATTGGCTATCGGAATTAGGATAAATTATTACTACACCAAATAATTTGGTTGTATCATTTTTAATGAAATCATGGAAGTTTGTGTTTAGTTACTATTGTTCCTACCTCACAAGTTTAGCCTAATTATATAATAATATATGATGTGTGAAGATTTAAGGGCTAATACTGGGAATGAAAATAAGAATAAATCATAATTATTATTTATACTCCCTTAAAAGTTCATGAAATACAAATTTATGCTCTGGAGGGAATGAATTATCAATGATGAAAGGAAACATGTTTGGATTCTAAAGATATTAATATATTAAAATTTCAGGTGGTTATTTAAGTACCAATTTTGGGGGATTTTTGATTGATGGGAGGGAATTATAAAGAGATATAACTATAGCCTTATCTAACTACACCCTGGTAACATACTCATCTGAGAAGTAATCTTTTTTAATTTGATTAGAATCATCAATGGTCATTGTGTTCTCATGAGTACATAAAAAATCATTAATTTATGAAATTCTTATAGTTTATTAGAGTATTCAACCCATGAATCATTACTCAACATGTCTATAAATGATGAAATCCTAAAAAAATGAATAATGGAAAAAATTTAATTTTCTATAAAGATAAGGAGTACATCAATAAAATCAATTAATTTTGAGAAACATTTTCTTAATGGGTACTTTATGAAATAAAGGGTTTTATAGTAGAAGACTTCACAAACAAACTCTATAGAAAATATTCCATTGTGTACATTAATTGGGATTTTATCTGTTTTCAAGAAATTTCATCCTAAAATAATTAATACATATCCATTCACCCAATCATCTTAAATTTTTAGCATTTAAAATCAATATGAAAAATTATGTTTTTAACCCTCACAATAACATCCTCTATCAAACTTACAGGGTGTGTGATACTCTGGTTTTCTAGTTGATCAATTTTTCAATTATTTTACATCTCCAAAACATGTAATTAAGATAAAAAGGAGTGAGGTATCACATTTATAGAGGCAGCCAAGTCATGCATGGAATCAAAAAAAAATTACACCCTTATGGTACATGGAATCAAGAATGCTCCAAGATCTATGAATTTGGTGGGATGTGATGGATGAATCTATGTTGAGATTGTAATAAATTTTATTTTCTTGTTTGGGAATTTTGAATATATTTATAAATATTATGGGGTTTTCTACAAAGTTAATGTAATGTAACTGGTTTCATAGGGATCATCAATTTATATATTAAATATATTAAACCACATGCACACATATTTTTGGAAATAATTGAATTCCCATTGTTCAAAGTCTGAGATATAAAATATGAGGTTTTAATTGAATTTTATAATGTTGGGTTTACCCTATATTCAACATAAGTTTTGTATGCATCAGACTTATGCTCAATGAACATTCATGGGGGAAAATTAGATGTGATAAATAAATTAAATTAATTTTCCGAAACCTAATTATATCATTTCTAATCAATATTATGGTGATTATTTAGGTTTATCTATATAATTATTAGAATAAAGTGGTAGGGTGTGAGTGTCACTATGGAAAGAATATTTGATGAATAAACATGTGGGATCATGGATTGATGATTGGATTTTTCAAAAAAAATCATCAATATCGATGTTGATCTATTATTCCTAATTAATCAATCCAACATTGAGGAAAGACATGATATTTATGTATTTAAGCCCTATTATTTAATATTTCTTTCATGTATTATTATTTCTACTTTGAATCCCCACTTTCCATCCATTTTTCATGATCCCGTTAATTTTATTTGTTGGTTTTTTCTTTAGAACTAGAAAAATATTGCACTAAATTTACTTTTTCTTTATTTCCATGAAATTTATTTATTGATGGGTTCACAATGACCATGGATAAATTAACATATTTTTTTGTTTCTTTCTCCATTTTTTATTCACATGTTCATCATTAACTTATGGTAGGATGAATATTTGACTATCAATTCGATTTGAGACACAATTGAACCCTAGATTCATATTGTTTTGTGCATTTAGTGACAAAGGTGATGATTTTATAAAGATATAACAATCCGTGATGGATTCGGTATAAAACATTGAGTACCAAACCCTCATATAATGATGAAGGTGCAATAGATTCATGTGTGTTTGTGTGTGTGGGGGGGGTGAGAATCTTGGTTTTCTTCTACCAAAGGATTAAAATGAATTTCAAGTATAATTTCCATAGATTTCAGGGTCATTGAAAAATATTCCAATGGGACATATAAAAGAATCAATGGATGAGCGATGATTTTATAAAATATTAAATTTTTATAAAACTTTTATATATATTCCATGTATTCCAAAAGAACGCATGATGTGTAGTCCACCTTCTGTGGTGAATGGGGTTTCTATTCCAACTTCAATATCACATATCAATGTGGCATCCCTATATGTTGTGTGACCCTACTTGGGTAGATAATCCATGTATAGGGAGTATACACCAAGAATCCTATGTGGTTTTACATGTTGTTTACCCATAATGGACATGTCGTGTGACCCTACCTGACCAACTAAGATGTGTCTAGACCCAAGACCTTGGGAGATCTCACTCGCTATGGTCTACAAGTCACACACAATGTACATAACTATTTCTACAGAATGAAAATATTGAAAACATGATATAGAATCAACATTGGATTAAATCACAAGTACCCAAGAGATATACCATGTACCTTTCTTTGAATGATCTACCTATCATATGTCCTTCATTAATACTCCAAATTAGCTTTTGAGTAGTCCTTCATAAGAAGTTTTTCATTCCCAATGAAATGATGACCTTTGTTTTAAAATTTGAGATATTATATGGGATATCATTATTAGATTGATCATTTCATGATGATCATCTGATGTCAAGACTCAAGTGTGATCTCTGGGGTGATAATGGTGTTGGAACGCCCCCCCAATGACATGTGTATTAAAGGGAGTAGGTCCCCCATTTTCTATATATATATGATTATAAACCCCATCATACTCACATCAAGGCATGAGTCTTCTATTTTTATATTGTAACCCTCTCATCATCAAGTGTATATGAGGAATGGTTCCTCCTCCCTTAAGTGGTAATCACCCCCTCATTTGTGACATGCCATTTGTTAGGCATGGGTCCCCATATCTAATGAGGTTACATTGGGTTATTAGAATTAGAAAAGCACTAACACATAGATATGAATATAGGCTCATCATCCTTAGTTTACTATAATTATCTAGACATTCATATCTGCCTTTTTCTTATTACTTATTTAATTATATATATTGGTTTTATTATCTCTTCTCTATCTCATGGGTTATTGTTTCCGACGCTTTCGCCGGGGCGCGCGCGCATCCGTCCGCGGAGGAGGGGGACGCGCGGCTTTGTTGCCCCGCATTCCCGCTTTCCAAAGGCGGGCGGCATTCGTTCCTTGTTCAGGTATGTCTGCTCCTTGATCGAAACGGGATGATGGGATGTCGGTTCTTCCTCCTGTGGATTCCTCCTCAGAACTCGTCACCTAGTCCGGGTCTCCCTTATAGATTTAATACGTAGTTCGTGAAACTCTTCCCAGTGCCATGTTTCCATGGACGCCGGTTAATTACGCTGCTTCTGTCGGGACATTCCAAAGGGTCCAGTCAGGGCAGCAACCTTCGGTCGGGGGAGTAATCACGTTTGAGGCATCAGTAGCGTGTCTGGATGCTGGGGTACCTGGCATGTCTGTCTGTTGTCCTTGATCACAAGGCTTCTCGAGGTCGTGGAAACCCGAGGCATCCCACATCGAGCGCGGGGGGTTACATGTCATAGACACGTACCTGAGGTTTTCCTCAGCTTCCCGTGTTCAACACAGGGTATGTTTGTAAGATTAACGTCTAGCAAAGACGGTTACGCCAAAGGCGTTCCATCCGAGGTTTTCCTCAGGCATCTCATGTTTACTACGAGGTAGGTCGCGAGTTTAACGTCTCGCGGAGACGGTTGAGAATGGAATGGGACCATCGCAGGGGTGATGACGACGAAGTTGGGCTTGAGCCTTGAAGGGGCTTCCTACGTATCCCCGTGGCAGGGAATCAAAGTCCGCGTAGTTCGGGATGGTGCCGGTAAACCAACGTGATGGTGGACCTTGGTCCGATGGGCATCGTCAGCATACCTACATGAGGGTGGACCTTGGTCCGGTGGGAGTTGGGCTTGAACCTCTGGGAGGATTCCTACATACCATGCCTTGACATGGATCAAAGTCCTCGTAGTTCAAATGATACAGTTTAGCGTCATGCGGGACGGTAATGAACCCTGACGTGAATAAACGACGGGTGGTGGGTGTCGGTGAGCCGACGTAAGTGAGGGACCTTGATCCACTATTGGCGGGCTTGAACCTCATGGAGGCTTCCTACGTACCATGCCTTGACATGGATCAAAGACCACGTAGTTCAGGTGGGAATGGGTCACAACGGCTTACCGCTGGACTGGAATGTAGTTTAACGTCGTGCTGGACGTAGGTAGAACACGACGTGAATTGGGTGATGAGTGGGCTTGAACCTCATGGAGGCTTCCTACGTACCATGCCTTGACATGGATCAAAGACTTCGTAGTTCAAATGGTGGGTCGCAATGGCTTACCACTGGACCGGGGTGCAGTTTAACGTCGTGCTGGACGGGGGTGAAACCCGACGTGAAAGACGGGTGGGCTTGAACCTCATGGAGGCTTCCTACGTACCATGCCTTAACATGGATCAAAGACCTCGTAGTTCAGATGGGGGGTAGACCTTGGTCCACTGATGGTGGGCTTGAACCTCGCGGAGGCTTCCTACGTACCATGCCTTGACATGGATCAAAAAACCTCGTAGTTCAAATGGTGGGTCGCAATGGCTTACCACTGGACCGGGGTGCAGTTTAACGTCGTGCTGGACGGGGGTGAAACCCGACGTGAAAGACGGGTGGGCTTGAACCTCATGGAGGCTTCCTACGTACCATGCCTTAACATGGATCAAAGACCTCGTAGTTCAGATGGGGGGTAGACCTTGGTCCACTGATGGTGGGCTTGAACCTCATAGAGGCTTCCTACGTACAATGCCTTAACATGGATCAAAGACCTCGTAGTTCAAATGGTGGGTCGCAATGGCTTACCACTGGACCGGGGTGCAGTTTAACGTCGTGCTGGACGGGGGTGAAACCCGACGTGAAAGACGGGTGGGCTTGAACCTCATGGAGGCTTCCTACGTACCATGCCTTAACATGGATCAAAGACCTCGTAGTTCAGATGGGGGGTAGACCTTGGTCCACTGATGGTGGGCTTGAACCTCATAGAGGCTTCCTACGTACCATTCCTTAACATGGATCAAAGACCTCGTAGTTCAAATGGGGAGTAGACCTTGGTCCACTAATGGTGGGCTTGAACCTCATGGAGGCTTCCAACGTACCATGCCTTGACATGGATCAAAGACCTCGTAGTTCAGATGGGGGGTAGACCTTGGTCCACTGATGGTGGGCTTGAACCTCATAGAGGCTTCCTACGTACCATGCCTTAACATGGATCAAAGACCTCGTAGTTCAAATGGGGAGTAGACCTTGGTCCACTAATGGTGGGCTTGAACCTCATGGAGGCTTCCTACGTACCATGCCTTGACATGGATCAAAGACCTCGTAGTTCAGATGGGGGGTAGACCTTGGTCCACTGATGGTGGGCTTGAACCTCATAGAGGCTTCCTACGTACCATGCCTTAACATGGATCAAAGACCTCGTAGTTCAAATGGTGAGTTTGTCGGTAAACCGACGTGAAAGAAGACCTTGGTCCGCTGATGGTTTGTCAGGGTCGGTGCTCACTCTAAGCCCACGTGAGTCATGCTCGGTGGGAGAAACAAGAGGTTGCAAGGACCTGACGATCACGTCGCGAAGGGTGCGTCCGTGGGAAGCGAAGAGGGGCTTACGCGTTGAGCGGCCCATGGTGTTGGGACTTACTCCAGGATGGAGGCCCATGGCGCGACAAAGCGCGGGAAAGATGGACCTTGGTCCGACAATGGGAGGTGCCTCGTTCCCTATCACGTCCTCCACTGACCTTGGTAGTGGGGAAGTACCGAGATGCACGGGTGCAATCATCCGTACCAAAGGTTAGGGATTTACGCTCTGAGGCGACCCTTCCCCTGCGAACATACACCACTCCGACAAGGAGGATCTCATTCTATGTGCGGAAGAGTTCCATTCCCGTGGAGACGAGCGGTGTAATGAATGCTCGAGCTGGGGGGACCCTTCGTGAGGGAGACGAGGTTGGGTCACAGTTTAACGTCATGTGTTGGGGACGCGGTGCTTGGCAGTTTAACGTCCTGCAGCTCGGACGAGGTGGGTTCACTCCACACCCCTAGGGCTTACATAACTGGTACCCTCTGGTCCTTGGGGAAGGGGAGGTACCAGTAAGGCCATGGTAGAGGGGGGTCGAGGGAGGAGCCATCGAGGGGTCCACGTTAGTGTGGCTATGCGAAGAAGCAATAGCCGTTAGCGTGCCTATGCGAAGGAGCATTGGGCGAAGCAACGCTACGGGAGGTGTTGTCCATGGGACTTTGAAATCACATCGTGCAAACCTGGAGGGTCGCACGGAAGGAGGAATCGCTAAGCAGAGGAGTGTGCTTTGCGAAGTGGGGTGCCTTGGCCTTAGCATGGGGCAGAGGTGGGAGTGAGAGGTGCTTCGCGAAGTGGAACAGTGTTCGCGGAGCACTGCCTCGCGAAGAAGGAGTGGTTCGCGAAGCAGGGTCCTGCCAAGCAATGTGCTTCGCGATGCATAGTTATCCTGCCTTGGCATAGGGATTACTAGCATGAGTTGGGTGTTTCGCGAAGCACGAGTGCTCCGCGGCTGCCCGGGTTCCCTTGGGAATCCCCTTCCTTTGCGAACGCCCTTGGGCTTCGCGAAGGGCATCCCTCTCGGAAGAGGGGCTCAGGACGAAACAAATCAGAGTCGTCTCGCGAAGTAGGAATACCTCGCGGAGCTCATGATTCCCGGGGCAAAGCTTGCTTCGCGATTCGGGAGAGGAGAAGCCGAAAGGTCGGATTGTCCCTCTCGTGGACTCAGGGGGAGTCGAGTATTTATAGGGAAGGGGCGCCGCGAAGCAGGGCTCGCGCGCTGGCTTCGGGGCTTCGCGGCGGCTCGCTAACGTCAAACCGGATCGCGGAGGATCACCCCCTCTGGAGCTTCGCGGCGTCGCTAAGGTCGGGCCGCTTCGCGGCAGGGCTCCGCGGACGGGCTCCGCGGCTGTGCTTCGCGGCTGTGCTTCGCGGGGCAGCGCGCCGGCTCTCTTTTTCGTCCCTTCGTTTCGGGCCAGATTTTTGGCGCCAACAAATGCCCCCCCTCAGACTTGGAGCCGCGGAGGGCGAAGGGTCGAAGTCTGAGGGACAATCGCCAAAAACTGTCGGTGGTTCGCGATGCGTCATCGCGAAGGGGGACCGCGATGCTCATCGGGGCCGCGGATCCGGACGCGCCGCGATGCTTCGCGCGGGTGAGGCGCGCCGCGATGCTCCGGGGTCATCGCCTATAAATAGGGGGTCCGCCCTCTTTTGTCTTCATGTGTATTGTCTTTTTGTGCGCTCTCGATTTGGCGAAGCTCCGCGTACTCCGCGACAGCACTCCGCGAATCGAGCTTCGCGGCGAACCGTGAGTCTCCGACTCCGCGTCCGCGCCAAGCGAACCTCTGTCTGCCTTGGCCAGACTTCGCGGCTTCGTCTCGCGACCGATCTTCGCGATCCGTCTTCGCGGCCGAGCTTCGCGGCCGAGCTTCGCGACCGAGCTTCGCGATCCAGGGAGAAAAACTTTTCTAAGGGTCGACATTTAAAGATGGCCCATCAAGAAGCTGTGCTGGGAGTGCTCGCAGATGCTGCTCGCCGGGATGAGATGGCCAACCGTCCAGGCTTGGGGGAAATGGTTCGCAGCCATTCAGACCACACTTCTCTGACAGATCTGCTGTCGGAAGGTCAGAAGGACTATCCACAGTGCAAAAAGCTGCCGTTGTACGGCTTTGGGCTGAGGGATGACGTCTTCATCCCTGAGGCGGGAAGGGATGAACCAGCTTGTTGGTTCAGGAGCACACCGTGCCAACACCAATGGTTCAGGGCGGCCGATGGTCACGCGCGGGAGGATTTCACACCCGTCACCGCCGATTGTCTCCACAATCATGTGAACGACATTGACGGGAGGCCACTGCAACCGGAGACGTCCCCTCCTCTCTACCGCACCATGCTGAAGGCGGCTCTGCAGGATCCGAAGAAGGGATGGTCCGATGAGTGGGACCTGCGCCAGGGCGGCAATTTTACCGACGACTGGGCCTGGGCCTACTGGGTAGGAGCCTCATGCGAGGAGTTCGAGGCTGAGCTGAGGAGAGTGGGATTGTACGAGGCGGCATGGGCCTCCCAGTTCCACATTTACCAGCCAAAGCAGCTGATGCCGGAACTGCTGAGTAGATGGTCGTCCAGGACCAACACTTTTCATCTGCATCACGGGGAGGTGGGCATCAGCCTGTGGGATGTCCACCAGGTTTCTGGGGTCCCGATCTTGGGGGCCATGTACGACGAGTTCCTCCCCGTCATCAGTGCGTGGGGGGATGCTGAGCAAATGCCACGGCTGGCGTCAGCGCTGATGGCGCTTGTCCCTGGAGAGGACAAGGAGGCCGTGAGGGACGTCCACTTCAAGAGGTGGTTCAAGTGTTTCCTGAACTTTCCAGAGAATCGAGAGTTCCCTCCAAGGCCTCGAACTTGTCCGAGGGCAGCCCAGCGGGGTAAGGGGCACTCGTATTGGCGGGTTTTGGAGGACAGCCAATGGAAGACTTGGGGTTTCAGCGTCAGCACCGAACAACAGCCAATAGTTAGGCTGGCGGCGTTCATCGCGGCCCTCATATGTGGGTGGATCCTACCAGTGAGAGATACAAGCATGGGGGTACGGCCCAGCTCGTTTATCATGGCATCAATGCTGGCCATGGGGCAGCGGATCAACCTGGGGATCCCGATGCTCGCCAAGCTATACAGAATGCTGCGACGCATCAGCGAGGGCAATAAGCCACCCAGAATATGCGGGCCCTTCCACCTCCTGTATGGGTGGATCGCGGTGCACATCAGGGGGATTTACGAGTATCCAAACCCCATTTCGCCGCTGGGATCAGACTTTCTCCCTTCCATCCTGAACGCAGTTGGGAGCTTCCCATTCAAACTGGCCGTTCCGATGGTGCTGAATAGGGTGTGGAGGGCGGACGAGTTCAACTTTCATCCCTTTCCACTGCCGACGGGAAGGCTTACTAATGATGGACGGGGAACGGAAGAGCATCGGGCTTACCTCCTGGCCTTCCGAGGTGGAGTTTTGGTGGCTCGGATAGATCGTGAGCCGATCTGTGAACCGTACACCCCACACCGTTTTGCGAGGCAGTTCCGGTGCCTCCAGCGGCTGACCCCGCAGGTATACTGGGAGGTGCGTCACGAGGAGCACCCGTGTGTGATGAGGCAGCTGTGGCTCATGTTCACACGTGAGGATGGAAAGATGCAGATCACATTGCCTCCACCCACCGCCGCCTTCGGCTTAGTGAAGGAGTACGCCATTAGCTGGGAGGCCGCTTATCCCGGGGAGATGCTGAAGCAGCCAACGATCCGGGTTGGTGACGGTGGGCCTCCTTTATCTCGAGGTCGGGGTCGGAGGGCAGCTAGGGCCGCCCGTGGCAGCGGGGCTGCCGTGGCAGAGGGACCCGCACCGGCCGAGGGCATGGCAGCAGCGGCGGATCCGGTGGTTCCGGGAGAGCAAGGTCATCCGGAGGGGCGGCCATCGAGGGGATTCCGTCGGATATCCGCTCAGGCTCCGGGGAAGCGGCTGCGTCACATTGACATGGCAGAAGATGCTGTCTTTCCGGAAGCTTGGGACGTCTGGGACGTCAACCGGCAATTCCTCAGCCCATCTGAGGTGTGGGCCCACCTGAATCACCTCGGGATGAGACTGCCGGGCATAGGCCCAGTCCGGGCCGGATTCATGGTGTCTCCGGCGGAGGCGGAGCAATACTTGAACGAGCTGGAGGATTACATCCACTCCAGTGGTGTCCCTCGCCCAATGACAGACCGGGTGAGGGTACTGTTGAATCAGACGGTCCCTCCACAGCCATCAGCTGCCGATCTGAGGGAGCGCTTCCCCTTGCCGGAGGGATCAGGGGATTCCTCTCGGGAGGATGAGGCGGGAGGAGGGAGCCCGTTGGAGGAGGGCGAGGTCGGAGACCGAAGCTCAGAATCCGACGACTTCGCGGAGGCTCTCGAGGTAACATTCCGAACTTCTCTTCTTACGATCTGTTTTTTTTTTGAATTCCTACGGACTTCTTACCAATGTTTGGGTCGTGCAGGAGGAACTTGTTCGTAGGCCTCGTTCTCGCTCCTCGGCGGGTGATGATGCGGGACCTTCAGAACCCGCGCCTATGGCTGCGTCCAGTTCTGCATCTGGTGGGACCAGGGGGTCTGAGGTGGCTCCTCTGGACTCTCCAGATCTTCCTGCAGTATACGGGGGGCCCCGTCTCGGAGTCCCGTCAGTACCGGCCCAGGAGCAGCGCTCAGAAGTCAATCTTCGTAAGTCTCTTTCACCGGTCTCTTCGTTGCCACACGTGGGCCATGTCGACTAACGTTTATATCTCTTTCTATTATACAGTTCTCCGACTGGCGTGGGCTGCTGCAGCGAGGCTGGTTGGGATGTCTGGCGGCGTCCCTCCCAAGGGAATGCCGGTGATGGTGACGATAATCCCTTCACCTCCTCCAGCTGCGGTGCACACCATCACTGGCGGGATCACCAGCAGGGTCATACCTGAAGTCATCGAGGTGGACTCCGAGGAAGAGGATCAACCGGTCAGTCCCAGTCCTGTCGTGCCTGTACCGGCGTCAGGTGTCGTACCAGACTCAACACCAGATGCGGATCCCGCTGAGGAATTCCTGCAGGCATATCCTGTGTACGAGCCCGCTGACCGCGCGGATTGGGACGAAACAGCCTCTGACGAGGAAGACAGCAGCATAGTCTGCCGCCGGTCGTGGAAGCTGATTACGCGCTTTATCAGGGACACCCCCCAGGTGCAATGGCTAGCCGAAATGAATAGGCTCCGCTCACGGTTGCGCGAACTGTGTGCCGGGGGAGTGGATGCCCAACGCCCTCACGCGCTCATCCGAGACCTCATGGCTGAGAAGATCCGGGAGCATGATCGTGGGCTGAGCGTGGGATGGCAGCGGAGGAAGGCGACCAGCATCAGGAAGCTCCAGGAGGCTGAAGGCGAGGTCCAACAGATGCAGATCCGGGCCAACGAGCTTTCAGCCACTCTCGATGCACAGTCTGAGCTGGTCTTTCGATTGAAGGCCCAGCTGGCAAAGGCTGAGGAGCATATGGAGAAGACCTCTGGAAGGATGGCTGTCGTCCAGGCCGAGGTGGAAAGGGCCCGGGCCAGGGTTGACGGATTACGCCCCGCCGCTGCTGAAGAGGAGCGGGAGTTAAATCAGCGGCAACAGGCTCTGGACGCCGCAAGTCAACGGGTGGCGGAGCTGCAACGGTCTTTTGACGGAGTCAACCCGTCCATGGGGGAAGTCAACCCCCGAGTATTGTAGCGAACCCAAAGAAACTTTTATTAACACTTTTGTGCTTCAATTCTTCCTTTCTCCTTTGTTTTGAGTTCCGTAGCACGCACGATTTCCACTGTTGAATTGTCTTGTTGCATCCCTACAATGTTTGCGGGACGTTTGACGACAATTCCCTCAAACCAGTCCAGATTCCCGAAAGATGGGGAAGGCTTGATCGGAGGAGGAACTTCCGGGATAGCCGAATTACCGTTTATCCAACGTGCTCGTATGCACGATTGGGGCAACACCAGGGGCGCTGGAAATGAGGAGGAACATGATTTTGTGATTCCTGGGGCTGAACCCTAGGCGAAATGCCTGGGCGTCTCTACGTATCCCACGTGATGATGGGAATCAAGCCGCACGTAGTTCTGGAAACGCAGTTTAACGTCGTACTGGACGAGGAGCAGCCTAACCGTGTTGGTACACATCCGGCCAAAACTACTAAGCCCACGTGAGTCGTGCTCGGTGTGGGAAACAAGCAGTAGTGGCGGGAATTTCCCGACGCAGAGAGGGGTAGGTTGGGGCAAAGGGATGCTCGGTGACTACCGGCCCAATGACACTAACATGATCATTCAGCGCATCTAGATGCGCGAAGAGAAAGAGCCAATTATGGTGGAGTTCCACTTGAACATGAGGGAGTGGAAATGTGTGAATCATGACGCTCGAGATTCGGATCACGATGGTGACGGCGTGGCGATGGAGGACTACTGCTGACCATATTCGCAACACAGCATCGTATCGCGTTAGCCTGAAATGAGGACAAACAAATGAGGGTCGACCGTTGACCATGTTCGAAACACGGGACCGTGTCACAAATGTTGTCGAATATCCGCAGGGACGTTGGCCCGAAACGATTATAGGGCCCTTAGGTCCAGCATCCATGGAGAGCCCTTAAGCTTAGTATCCACGTCGTCCGAGGGTCCTTTTGGGTGTGGAAGAGGATGAGGATCCAAATAGTGAGCTCACGAAGCTTGGTCATGGGATGAGGGGAATGTCCCCGTGAAAATCCCATGCTTCGGGCTTTTTGTCAAAACACATCTGAATACGTCAACGAAACGTATTAGAGAAAGGGAGCAGATTCCTTTCCCTTGGGGAAATCTTAGTTTATGGTCATAGAATTCGGACCATGGATTGGAAAAAGGGATCAGGGGACGCATGACATCACAACCTGACGTGAATGAGCTCGAGTCGAGGGACCGAACACCAGGGTTAGGCTGGACCTGCGGGGAAGTACCCGGGTGCTCCTACGTATCTCATAAGAATGAGAATCAAGCCATACGTAGTTCTGGAAGGTGGCAGGGTAAGGTACCAGTGCCAGGGGAAAGGGGAAGTGCGGACGTGGCCCTTTCACTAAAAGAAGCGGAATTTGATGTATCTTGTTTGTTCTTTGAGGTGAATGGTTTTTTTTTTGTGAAGCGACAGGCCTAGGACTGTAGGTCGTGATGTCTCCACAAGAATCAAGACGTGATGGGCGTTGACAAATGGCATGGCGCGTGACCAATACCCAACGTGATATCCTCTACAGCGAGGTCACCACAATGCGGTGCCGTTTTTTGTCGTGCGGCCAGGACGATAATGTCACAGTTTAGGGTCGTATGATAGGACCAAGCATGCATTTTATCGTCATGCAGCGCAGACGTAGCAGAGACGATGCTAGGCGGGAAATGTGCGCAGTGTTTATAAAACACATTTGACAGAGACATGATCCCACATCAAATTGTACGCCATCCGGAGGTAAAACAGGGGAAGAGACTGGCTTCCTGAATGGGTTGTACCCGGAGACAGGGCGTCTGGGCGGTCCTACGTGTCCCATGAGGATGGGAATTTGAACGTAGTCCCGAATGGGTCTTAGTTTATGGTCTTAGAGCTCGGACCATGGGAGTCCCGAAGGACGCCAGATTGCAGCTTTGTCCCCCTAGCATGCAAAGGTGCACTGAGGGATAGTGCCAAAAGTGTCCAGATTCCACCTGGACATGATGGGGTGGAAAATGATGTGAATCATGCAACCAACATTCAAGGACTGAAGGGGCTGGCGTGACGACAGAGGATTACTGCTGACCATGTTCGCAACACAGCATCCTGTCGCGTTATCCTGAAATGAGGACTAACAAAACGAGCATCGACCGCTGACCATATTCGCAACGCGGGATTTTATCGATTTGTTGTCCGTAACCCTGGAGGGCGTTGGCCCGTATCGGTAGGAGAGCCCTTGGGCGTAGTATCCAGGCCGTTCTTGGGGGTCCCTCCGGGTGTGAAAGATGATGGAAGTCCGAATAGAGGGGAACCCGAAGCTTGACAAGTGGAAGGAACTTGACCAAGTTGAATCTGACACTCTTGGTCCTAGACCAGAGTACTCTCAATACATGGGTGAACCACTGCGGGGAGCCAAGGGACTCAACCTTGAGGGTGATCGAGAGATGGCAGATTCCCAGGGGAAGGGGGGCATGATGCCCACAACCTTGTATCATACCTACGCACCCCCCGCTGGAGAGGGATGGACCAAGTGGTCTAGGTGACCGGGAAATCAGGATATCTCCCAGAGGTGGGGCTGGACCCGAATCTTAAACATCCAGGTGGTCCTACGTATCCCATTATGATGGGAATCAAGCCACACGTAGTTCTGAAAGGGTGCCTTTTAATGTCATGCAGGACAGGGGATAGGAGGACTGAACCTCAGAATGGGGGAGTGCGTGGTGCAGCTATTGCGTACCTGACGTGAATGAGGGCGTAGTCCCACACTGCGCCACGCAGTCCTGTGATCAGGGTCCTGAAGGCAGGATTAGAGAGGTAAATTTGCTAAGCTCAAGCTGGGTCCAAGGACAAGGGGTCTTGAACGTAGTTCCAGATGAGAATCTTAGTTTATGGTCTTAGAGCTCGGACCGTGGGTGGTGACAACTCCCAAGTAAGCACAGAGGTCAACCCAATCCCTAAGCCCACGTGAGATAAACTCGGTGTGGGAAACAAGGGGGGGACCCTCATTGCAACACTTGGGGCATCCATTAAAGGGGAGTCAGCAGAAAGTTCCGAAGGACACCTTTGATGTCGCTTGTTCCTCAAATGCGCAGACGTGCACGGAGGAAAAGTACCAAGAATCCCGAGACTCTACTTGGGCACGATGAAGTGACGAAGGGTGTGAATTGTGTACCCGGCATTTGGGCTTAATGGGTTGGCGTGACGACAGAGGAAAACTGTTATCCATGAAGGAAACACAGCGTCTGTATCGCGTTAGCCTGAGGTGGGAGCAACAAACGAGCATCGACCGCTGACCATATTCGTAACGCGGGATTTTATCGATTTGTCGTCCGAAACCCTGGGGGGCGTTGGCCCGTATCGGTAGGAGATCCCTTGGGCATTGTATCCAGGACGTTCTTGGGGGTCCCTCTGGGTGTGAAAAATGGTGAAAGCCCTGATGCGGGGATACGCAAAGCCTGGAAAGCGGGTGCGGACGTGTCCGAGTAAAGCTTGGCATTCCAGGTAATAAACCAGAGTACTCTTAAGCACATTGGTGAACATCCGAAAGAGGGATCGACGAAACAACTCAGTGGTGCGGGAAACATGGCGTGGTCACTACAAGACCCTCGTAAATGAGGACATAATCCCACACCGCACCATATGATCTCCTCATGGAGGAAGGATGGGCCAAGGGGCCAAGATGGGATGAGGATTCCCGAGAGATGGGGCTGGACCCGGATCTTGGACATCCAGGTGGTCCTACGTATCCCATTATGATGGGAATCAAGCCACACGTAGTTCTTGAAGTGCAGTTTAACGTCATGCGGGACTTGGGTGGGGAGTAATATACTCCTAAGCAAGGTGTATAGTATGGCGAAAAACTGACGTGAATGAGGACGTAGTCCTACACCATACCGTACAATCCTATAAGATAGGTCCTGGGCCGCGGCCTAGAAAGGCCGAGGGGCCTGACCAGTTTGTAGTTTAACGTCTTACATGAGGACGGGGGGCCAGGGGCCCAAGGAGGCCAAGGGGCCTGAGGCTGAGCCTCGTAAGGGGAGTTGTACGGCATGGTACATGATCCCGACGTGAATGAGGACGTAGTCCCACACCACACCGTACACTCCAGGTGAGAAATAGGGGAGAAGGCCCAGGGGGCCCAAGATCAGGCATCAGTTAGGAAGGCCTGACTGGTTTGTAGTTTAACGTCTTACATGAGGACGGGGGGCCAGGGGCCCAAGGAGGCCAAGGGGCCTGAGGCTGGGCCTCGTAAGGGGAGTTGTACGGCGTGGTACATGATCCCGACGTGAATGAGGACGTAGTCCCACACCACACCGTACGCTCCGGGTGAGGAATCATGGGCTGTGGTCCCGATCACTAGCACCACCTGGGGGAAGTTTATCACCTCAGGATGGGGCAGAATGAATCACTGTTGACCATATTCGAAACACAGCGTTCCTATGGTGACCCGCATGGGGGAAACAAATGAGGGTCGACCGCTGACCAAATTCGCGACGCGGGACTTGTTTCAATTTGTTGCTTGAGAAACCCTCAGGGGCGTTGGCCCGTATCGGTAGGAGAGCCCTTGGGCTTTGTATACAGGCCGTTCTTGGGGGCCCCTCCGGGTGTGAATCCATCCACGAAAGGGGCAAACACCTCCAGGGGGGAATGTGCAGCCGGGTCGAGGCTTGCTCGACGTGGGTCGGGGCAAAAATGTGCACCCTGCCGTGTCTTAACCCGAGGGGAAGATTTCGGCTTTTGGGCTGGGCCAACAGACGAAATGTCTGGGCGTTCCTACGTATCTCATAAGGATGAGAATCAAGCCATACGTAGTTCTTGAAGGCCATGCAGTTTAGCGTCATGCGGTAAGGACGTGGGAGGGTAGAAGAACGGAGCGGGCGCATGGTGCGACCTTTACAATCTTTGCGTGAGTGGGGTTGCATGAGCGGGGCCAAGAAGGCCGACGCCCTGCTACACAAAGATCCTCCAAGGAGACCATTCCCAGGGGGAATAGTGGAAGAGAGAAGCTTGGGGCTGGGCTCAAGACGAGGCGTCCGAGCGTTCCTACGTATCCCATGAAGATGGGAATCAAGCCGTACGTAGTTCTTAACATGCAGTTTAACGTCATGCGGGACGAGGGGCATCTTGTTCGGGGATGTGTGCGGCATGGTACATGATCCCAACGTGAGAACGTAGTCCTACACTGTACCGTACAATCCCGTAAGAGGGTAAGTCGGAGAGAAACGAGGGGGGCCTGGGGCCAGACCTCGGTGGAGACGGGGCCAGGGGCCCAAAGAGGCCGAGGGGCCTGAGGCTGAGCCTCGGTCAGGAAGAACTGACTGACTTGCAGTTTAACGTCTTGCAGTGAGGACGGAGATACATTTTAAGGTCATGCGGGACCAAGTCGCAGTTTAGGGTCGTGCAGGACCAATGCTGTTTAATGTCATGCAGGACCCATGCAGTTTAATGTCGTGCAGGACCCATGCAGTTTAATGTCGTGCAGGACCCTCTCGCAGTTTAGGGTCATGCAGGACCATCTCTTGCCCTAGGCGAAGTATCGCTTGAGGAATCTGGCATTGGTGGGAGGGGTTACACGCTCTCCATCTGTGGTCACCAAGGAGTAAGCTCCATTGGGGTAAACCTTATGGATGATATAAGGCCCTTCCCATTTGGGTTCTAACTTGGGCGGTTTCCTTCCGGGAATCATTGGCGCTCGCAGGGCCAGTACCAGGTCACCCTGTAGAAAGGAGCGGAGACGAACCTTCTTGTCAAAGGCTCTTGCCATCTTGTCCTGATGCCTTTCCAGATTGTGCAGGGCACGAAGCCGGTTCTCATCCAGTGCCTCTAACTCAGCTAGACGGATCTCGGCTACCTCATCTGAAGTCTGGTGATCATAAACTGCAGTGCGTAGCGACGGTAGCTGGATCTCAATGGGTAGGACGGCCTCAGCTCCATACACCAGGGAATATGGGGTCACCTGGGTAGAGTTGCGAGTCGTCGTCCGGTAAGCCCAGAGGGCGTTGGGGAGCTTGTCCGGCCAACTCTTCTTGTTCTGACCAACCATCTTCTGCAGAATGTTAGAGAGGGTCTTGTTGAACGCCTCGATCTGTCCATTTGCCTGTGCGTGGTAGCGGGAGGTATGGTTTGACCGGATGTCGTACTTAGCGTACAATTTCTTCAATTCAGCTGCTCGGAAGTTGGTGCCGTTGTCAGTGAGGACGGCGTGAGGGACCCCAAACCGGTGGATGATGTTGGAGCTCACAAAGTCAACGACGGAACGGGCCTTGACCTCTTTGAGCGGAACTGCTTCTGCCCACTTGGAGAAGAAATCTGTAGCAGTCAGGATGAACCTACACTGGCGGGCTGTTGCCGGCGGGTACGGTCCCACTACATCGAGTCCCCATACCGCAAATGGCCAAGAGTACTTGGTGGGGTGGAGGGGTTCTGGCGGCCGATGCAAGAAGTTGGCGTGCACTTGGCACGCGTGGCATCTCTTGGCGTATCCAATACAATCGTGGATCATGGAGGGCCAGAAGTACCCTAGCCTCCGGATTTGATGGGACAGCTTCGGCCCAGCTTGATGGGCGCCACAGGAACTGGCGTGAACCTCTTGCATAACTTGAGGTATCTCTACTCCTTGGATGCAACGGAGGAGGACACCATCAAAACTCCGTTTATAGAGGGTCTGCTCAAGACTGGGGCCACTCTGGAGGGTAAATTGAAGCGCGCGGCGTCGAATTCGCTCGCGCTCGGCCCGGTTGTCCGGGAGCTGACCATTTTGGAGATACTCGACAAAAGGTGATCTCCAATCGGGGGTCGTTTCAACCACTGCGTCTGACGAACCCGGGACTCCCGATACGGAGGGTCCGGCGGTGAGATGACTTACCCGCAGGCCATCACGGTCCTCTTGGGTGACGGGAGCAATGACTCTACGGTGGGCCATGTGTATGACCAAATCATCTTGCTCGGGTTCTGCGAGCGATGCGGCTAAGCCAGCTAGGGCGTCCGCTTGGCCGTTCTGCGACCGCGGGACATGGGTAACCTCTGGCCGAGAAGAGAACTGGGCCATTAGGAGGAGGGTGTACTCCAGCAACGGTGCAAGCTCTGGCTTCCTGACGACGTAGTCGCCATTAACCTGTTTGATTACCAGCTCAGAATCTCCCTTCACATGTAGATGGGGTACATGGATCTCGAGGGCCAACTCGAGGCCGGTGATGAGAGCTTGGTACTCTGCCTCGTTGTTCGTACAACCTTCTGACAGCAGGAAGGAGTACGGCAGGACGGCTTGCGTCGGGGTAATGAAAACAATACCCAGACCCACTCTGTTGAGCTTGGGGTCGTTGAGCCTTCTACCAGTGGGGCTCCGGGAGGCGCCGTCGAAATGCATTTGCCAACACGGGACAACATGATCGACCGAGAGGATCGTCTCATCGGGAAAATCCAGGTCCAGGGATTGATCCGCGGAGGTTGGATGGGCAGCTGAAAAGTCTGCCAATGCCTGTCCCTTAATGGCCTTCTGAGACACAAACCTGATGTCAAACTGCTGGAGAATCACCGCCCACCGTGCTAGTCGGCCAGTCAGCATGGGGCGGTTCAGGATGTACTTCAGCGGATCCACCCGAGAGATCAATTGCACCTCATGGTGTTGCAGGTAGTGTCGCAACTTCTGCACGGCGAAGACGAGCGCAAGGCAGCTCTTTTCGATAAGGGAATATCTGACCTCCGTATCGAGAAGCATGCGACTGAGATAGTAGAGACTGTTCTCAGTGCCCTCGTTATTCTTCTGGGCGAGCAGCGCGCCGAGGGATCTTTCCAGGGCGGTCACGTAAAGGACCAGCGGCTTTCCAGAGACGGGTGGCATCAAGACCGGAGGTTGGAGCAGGTACTGCTTGATTTCCTCGAAGGCGATCCGACACTCCTCATCCCATTCGTAGGCAGCGCCTTTCTTCATGAGCCGAGAAAAGGGCTTACACTTGCCGGCAAGGTTCGCAATGAATCGGCGTATATAGGCTAAGTGGCCTTGCAGGCCTCGAAGCTCCCGAATGTTGCTCGGGGGAGGCATTTGGCTGATGGCCTTGATCTTCTCCGGGTCGATCTCGATACCTCGGTATCTGACAACAAAGCCCAGAAACTTCCCGGAGGTGACCCCGAAGGCACACTTCAGCGGGTTCATCTTCAGGTGACGGGAACGGAGGAAACCGAACACTTTCTCAAGGTCTTTGAGATGGTCCTGGCGCTGATATGATTTGACTACAAGGTCATCCACGTAGCATTCCACCAATTTCCCGAGGATCGGTTTGAATATGCGATGCATAGCCCTCTGATAAGTGGCAACTGCATTTTTTAAACCGAATGGCATTACCCGGTAGCAAAAGGTGCCCTGGGGAGCCCTGAAGGCAGTGGACTCCTCATCTTCGGGGGCCATCCAGATCTGGTTATACCCGGAATACCCATCCATGAAGGAGAGGGCTTGGAATCCGGCCGTGGCGTCAATCAACAGCTCCGTCACTGGGAGTGGGAAGTCATCTTTTGGGCAGTGGCGATTGAGATCGCGGAAGTCGATGCAGACTCTAATCTGCCCATTCTTCTTCCTGACCGGCACAATGTTGGCGAGCCATTTGGGGTACTGGACCTCTTTGACGAAGTTGGCCTTGATTAGCTTATCAACTTCGGCCTCAACCATAGAGCCATGGGAAGGGTGCATTTTCCTGGGAGGCTGCTTGAACCCACGATGTTTTACTGGGAGGCCCAGACGGTGGACAACCACTTGGGGATCCAGCCCTGGCATCTCATCGTAACTCCAGGCAAACACATCGCGGTGCTGTTTGAGGAAGTCTACATACTGCTGCCGCTCCTCGAGGGACATGGCCGCACTGATCAATGTGGGTCTTGGATCTGCCTCGCTGCCAAGGTTCACCTGCACCAGCTCATCAACCGTGGTAGAGACGCCTTCTTCAAAGGCTGGGGGAGCATCCTCCAAGTCTTCCTCCCCAGCCGTGGGGGGACTTCCCGTGACGGAAGGTGCTTCTGGGCTCTCAAAACCCGAGGGGCAGCTGGTGCCGGCTTGGGCAGCAGCGGTCATCACATCAGGAGACTCACTCGTCATGGAGACCATAGCAATGAATGCATTTGACCCTATCCCATCCGGCCTTCGGCCTAAGGGGCCACGCTTGACGATATCA
This sequence comes from Viscum album, assembly GCA_963277665.1. Classification (NCBI taxonomy): domain Eukaryota; kingdom Viridiplantae; phylum Streptophyta; class Magnoliopsida; order Santalales; family Viscaceae; genus Viscum; species Viscum album. The sequence continues at coordinate 273,457,175 of OY728126.1, read as the reverse complement.
AAGCAGTGGTGACGTGTCGGCCAGAGTCGGTTGATTCCATCCCGGCGAAATAGACATGTATGGCGCACCGCCGTTGTCATGAGCCTGACATCCCGGTACCGTACAGGGGTAGGAGATTCCGGGATGACCCGAGCCTGGTTGTTGTAGGAGTACGAGGTGATTTTCCGCCGTCGCTTGGACGCGGGAACATGCCTTCATTGCGTACCCGAAACAACGAAACATTGTCCCATGTCGGGGGTCGTGGCCTCCAACCGGTGGATCGGGAGGATGTAGGCGTCGTCCATGCTTGCCCAGGGATCACTTGTGATCGGGGCAGGCTCATCCTCGCTGACCAGGATCTGCTTGTCCTTACTTTTGTAATAACCCGCATCCAGATAGCGGGCCTCACAAGAAGCGAAAGGGGACGCGTCTCCTTGGAGCACGCCTACTCGACCGTTGAGCGAGTATTTAAGGAACTGATGATACGACGAGGGAACCGCTGCATGCAGATGGAGCCATGGACTGCCCATCAATGCGTTGTAGGCGGTGTCCTGAGAAACAACCATGAATTCGGTGCTGGCAATTAAGCCACCGAACTGGGTCTTCAGATGGATCTTGCCGACCGGGGTTTGCTCTGTCCTGTCGTACCCCTGAATCCTGAGGTCAGAGGGAGTCAAATCACCTTCGGACAAACCCAGCTTTCGCAGCGTTCGGGTCGGAATTAGATTGATTCCAGAACCCGTGTCAACGAGGCAGCGACGGACTTCCACACCGTTAAAGTGGCCAGTGATATACAGTGGGCGAATGTGCCCCTGTATAGGAGGGTCTTCATCTTCACCAGAGAACGAGATAACCGCCTGACATTCGGCGTTTTCAATCGTCTCGGTATGGAAGGCCTCCGCGGCTGCCACTTCCGTCTCGAACTGGAGGGGGCTCCTTAGGGCCTCGGTAAGTGCCTCGCGCATCTCAGACGACAAGCGCAGGGCCTCAAGGATGGAAATCCTCTCCGGAATGCCGGCTAAGTGCTTTAGGACATCATACTTGCGTGCCAAACGCGAACCTCTTCTTACATGGGGTTTTTCGGCATTTGGAGGCATAGCGGGTCCTGCTGGTTGAACTGGCGGTCGGCTAGCACTGGGTACATCCTGCTGCCTGATAGTAGAAGCCTGGGGAGTAGTCGCCGGGCTAAGGTCGAACAGCGGGGGCTGGCCCATCGCCGAGCGAGACTGGCTGTGATACGAACGAGGCGGCTCTCCCTGATCCAGCAACACGAACGGCGGTGGAGGTAGAGCCAAGGGCGCTGGATGGGTCTGCGCGTGCTGAGATCTGCGCTGAGCCTGCTGCCTGGTCTCGGTAGCGTGCACGGCTTGGTCACAAATGCCTGCTGACGTACCTCGGTGACCGGCGCGATTGCGATTCCGCTGACGTTGACGTCGGCTGGAAACATTGGGGCGGTCTGCCTGGGGTTCCCCTTCGTCGGGGGTCATATAGGGCTTTACCAGCTCCACGGTGTTAACCGAAGCGTACCCTTGACTGTCACTCGAAGAGTCATCCACCGCTGGGCGGATTCTGGGGGGAATTCCCATTTCAGGAGGCATAAAGTCGCCGAGAGTGTGGGATGACGACGGCACTGGCGGTGCACGCTGCTTCTTCTTGCGTCGCCGCTGCTTGCCTTTTTGGGCAGAGGTCGACTGTGAAGACGATGCTGAGGCGCCAACTACTTCTTCTGAAGGTTCCGACTGCTTCAGGCGTGCCCGGATGATACCCTGGGCACGAACGACAGTTTTTCGAGCCATCCAGTTGTCGTATTTCTGGGACCCGCGGCTAGGGACCTGTTGCCACTCACCCTCGCTGTCACTGCCGATTTCCGATCCCGCGAAGATGCCTGCCACCTGCGCTGGCGCTAGGCCCAACTTGACTATGTTGTTGTTGACCTGGTCCTGAAGCCAGTCTTTAAACACATAGCATCGCTTGAGGGTGTGCCCCAGGATCCGGTGATAAGGGCAGTAGTTGGGGTGATCAGTGAGATGCGCCTCTGCCGGCCTCCTGCACTCAGGCAGACGCACAATCCCTTGCTCCAGAGCACTTCGGAAGTAACCAGGGACCTGATTTTCGTTAAACGAATAGGTATGGGACTTTCTTTCCGGGTAAGGAGCCCTGGGGGCCTGATCCTGTCGAGGGACCGGAGGGGCCTGCCGAGGGGGCGGCGCCTGGTTGTCTCGCCTAGGTGGCGGTGGCGCGTTGCGCGGGGGAACCTGTCGGTTCTGAGGCGGTCGCTGCTGGGCAGGAGCCTGTGCTTGAGGTGGAGGACCTCTGCGGGGTTGCGGGGGTGGTACCGCCGGTAGCAATTCCAGCTGCCTCGGGGCTTCTATTTGAGCCACTGCGGCGGGTTCAGCCCTGGCGGCCCTCCTGGCTGGGATCATAGGGGGCAGCAAACGTGCCTGACTAGCCTGTTGCAGGGCCTCCTCGAGGCGTTGGGCCTTATCCGAGAAATCTCTGAACCCCCCAGGGTAGTTATGGGTAATCAAGGAGGGTACCAGCTCTGTCTTTACGTTCCCCACACACATCGTCAGTAATTTCTCCTGAGTCAGTGGCATATCGAGAGAATACGTAAGTCCTTTCCACCGGGCGATGAAGTCTGCAACCCGCTCATCAGGCCTCTGTTTGCACTTAAAGAGGTCCGCGATGCTGGTCTTCCGCGTGGTGGAGCTGAACTGGTACAAGAACTGCCGGCGAAGATCTTCCCAACCGGTCACTGATCCGATGGGGAGCTGGCTGTACCAGACGAATGCCGGACCTTCCAACGTCTGTACAAAACATCGGAGCTTAGCGGCTTCTTGCTGAGCCGGGGTCCCCAACATGGGGCCACACCTGGAAGAGAAATGAGCCAAGTGCTGGGGTGGGTCCCCTGTCCCGTTAAAAGGCGAGAAAGTGGGGTTCCCAAAACCCGGAGGCGCGGGCATATCATCCACCCACGCGGGATAAGGCTTGCCATCGGGTGGGACTGCCACCTGCCGTGTCTCCAACGCCTCGAGGCGGGCTGTGAGTGCCGCAATAAGGTCCTCCGGGTGGGGGTCCCTGTCTTGACGGGGATCCCTAACCACAAGCGCATTGCCAGGTTCTTCAACACGGTAGACGGCTTCTGCTGCTCGCGGGTTGACTGGTTGGACGACCTGTTGGGCGACCGGGGGAACCCGGGTTGGGTTCTTCAGATTGCCCCGTCGCTCAGGGGGGTTTGGAGAGACGTATCGCGCCCTCTTGCCGTACGTTCCGGCTTCCGCCCTGTCCGCGGCAGTAGCATGATCAGGGTTGCCCGGAGGCATCTCACCGGGGGGAAATTGTTCCTGCCCCTGCTGTCCCGGCCTGGGATTACCATAGTCGGGTCGTCGCTCTGCGGCGCGTTCAGCCAAAAGTTCGTCAACCAGCCTCTTCTGTTCAGCAAGCTGCTGGCGCAACGTGGTTTTCTCAGGGTCTTCGTCCGTTTTCTGCACGGAGGCGGACGGGTCGGAGTGCTTGGCTATTCCGACGTCCTCCTTACCCTTGCCAGTGCTTCGACCGAGTGCCAGTGACTCGGTGGGTACAGGGAGGCCTAGCAGGTTCCTTTGATGACGGGTGACTCTCCCTGATGGGTCGAGTAGTGGCGGTACGCACTCGGATGGTAAGTCCCCATCAAGGAACTCAAGCTCATCTTCCTTATCCACAACGTTGGCCATGTGGACTGTGACCCCTCTTGAGGGCATATCCTCAATGTCGCATAGCGAATCAGGCTGTCGTAGGATAGGGTCGAAGAGGAGAGCGGCATAGCATCCCCAACCACGGACTTGCACATGGGGGGTGGCTTCCCTGAAAATCTTGCGGAGTGCCTTGAAACTCTGAACGCATCTTCGTTGGAGGGCACCCTGATGACCGGGCGACTCGGGGTGCTGGGCCACAAGGAGCACCGCTGCATCAATCAGGCGGCACTGTTTTCCAATCTCCTCGAAGTGCTCCCGACTCCTGGGGTACACTACCCGTTCCCAACGGAGGCGGAAGTGCGTCGCCCACAGGGTCCGACAAAAGCATCCCACTTCTTCAGGGGTAAGCGACTCGGGTATGCGGAAATTCAACGCTGCCGTGGGCCAGAACTTCTCTGGGAAATAGTCCGCTGCAAGAATACTCCAGAAGCTCCTGGGTTCATCCTCGGAGTTCGGCCCTACATTTCCCCACTCATCAACCGGGGGTGGCTGAGGGACCGGTAGCGGCACCGAGGCGGACCTCTGGGATAGCAAACTCGGCGGTGGAGAATACGGCAAGCGAGCAGACTGGCCACCGTACTCTGGGCCTTCCTCTGAAGAGCAAGGTGACCTGACCACGATGTCACGATAGGACGGGCTAATAGCCGCTACTTCGGGTACGGGAATCGCCGTTACCGGTGTCCGGTCATGTCGTGGCTCTACCACCGTTGACCCCCAAAACAGCTCCTCGGGATCCCGGGTAGAGGAAGAGGGCGCTTCGGGCGACGGTGGCGGTGACTGCGCGGTCGAAACCTGCGGAATTCCTAGGATTTCTTCCTCCTGGATGTACCTGCGGAGAGAGACGGGAATCCGGTGGACCTCAAATTCCGGGAGAAAGAGGCTGACGCGTCTGGTTCCTGCCCCAGTCCTTGATACGGAGGAGCTGGGAGAAGGTTCCATCGCTGAATCGCATTCCGCTTCCGAATCGGAGAAGCGGGCAGGTTTGATCCTCCCCTGGGCCTTCCCAGGATTCTTCTTGTGGCGGCGACGACCCGCTCTTCTGCCCCTGGGTGGCTCTTCGGGACAGGGTTGACCCCTATCAGGTAGCCCTGGGGCGGCGCTAGCGCCGTGGAGGAGAGGGCCCCCACTTGAGACAGCCGAGGTGCGAGGGGCACCAGGGCAAATATCAAAGGGTACATGGGGAGGACCTCCATGAACAGTACCCACGTGGGCGGGGCCTCTGTTGGAACCGGCAGGATCATGGGGAAGGCCTCCATGGTCGATGCGAGTGGAGCGAAGCTGACCTTCACTCCTCGAATTGCTGGGGCGAGGAGGACCTTCGTCAGTCGCAGAGAGGACGTAGGGGGGACCCCCACGTCGAAGGACCGGATGGACGGTGCCTTCAGACGGATGGGCTTCATACCCTGTACAGTGGGCGCGGGAAGTGTTTCCGCGCTGAGCATCACTGCCCCGGGGCAGGTCTTCCTGCAGGATGGGGGCGGCATGAGGCATGCCTCCACGACGAACCTCGGAGCGGGGAAGGCCCATGCTCTGTGGAGTAGTGGTACGGGGAGGACCTCCGTACGGAGTGGCATCACCGCGTGTTAGCTCGCGATGATCATCACTGGGGCCTGCAACCCGGAGCGTCAACCCGGCCTGCCCATGGGGCGGCTGGGGTCTCAATCTTGGTTGAGTGAAGGGGTGCCCCTGCTCAATGTAGGCGGGGGCTTCATAATGTACGTCGGCGGTGGCTCGGGCCACTGTTACTGTCGACGTGGACGCGCCTAGGCGAGCGTCCTCAGCCCGGGCCTGGCGCTGACGTCGGGTCAGGCGGGCCGGTGCAGGTGGTGCAGAGACATAGTCCGCCTGTTCTTCCTGCGGGGCCGGACGGCGGCGCTGACGTGGCCGGACGGGAGCTATCACCTGGGAGTCCCGGGTCAGGGCCCTGAGCGGACTGAGCCGGACAACACCTGCCTCTTCAGCATAAGGTGAATAGTCGTCAAGGCGTTCCGGGGATAGGCTCCCGAAACGATTGAATGTCTGGGTGGGGAGCGGGGGCTCCCTGCGCGGCCTGTTAGGGCGGCGTTGACGGCGGGGCCTGGAAGCCTCCAGGTCCAAACGGGCCATATCCCTGGTCGGGATGACCCCTTGTTCCTCATACCTGCGCACGAGGCTGTTGATCACCCTTCGTTGGATGACCTCTGATGGGGAAAGGGGACGTGGACGTCCCGCATCCCGCGACGTGCCAGCCGTCGTGGCGGTAGTGGCGCCATGTGGAGTGGTCGTAGTGGTGTTGCCCCTGCCCCTGCGCGGGCGAGGAGCGGATGGTGACCGCATAGCAACCTGATTCCTGACAAACGAAGGGATCAACTCATCAGTACTGAGAGGAAAAGGATTGACAGCCAGTGCCCCAGCATTCTTCCTTCCCCATGTCTGTGAGAAGGATCCACGCCAACACGCTGCAGAGCGGAGCGCCCCACGTTCTACTACCCCGACTTCCGGTGAGTTCCACGACAGGCCCGCCATTTGCTTGGCGGGACCAGGCACCGGATACCTGGATCCGGTGACACGTCAATCTACCGGTGTCTCGAACGCTACTAATCCCCATGCTGAGGAGAAGAATTTCACGTCGGGTTCACCATTTCTGTTTCCGACGCTTTCGCCGGGGCGCGCGCGCATCCGTCCGCGGAGGAGGGGGACGCGCGGCTTTGTTGCCAGGAATTCCCGCTTTCCAAAGGCGGGCGGCATTCGTTCCTTGTTCAGGTACGTCTGCTCCTTGATCGAAACGGGATTATGGGATGTCGGTTCTTCCTCCTGTGGATTCCTCCTCAGAACTCGTCACCTAGTCCGGGTCTCCCTTATAGATTTAATACGTAGTTCGTGAAACTCTTCCCAGTGCCATGTTTCCATGGACGTCGGTTAATTACGCTGCTTCTGTCGGGACATTCCAAAGGGTCCAGTCAGGGCAGCAACCTTCGGTCAGGGGAGTAATCACGTTTGAGGCATCAGTAGCGTGTCTGGATGCTGGGGTACCTGGCATGTCTGTCTGTTGTCCTTGATCACAAGGCTTCTCGAGGGCGTGGAAACCCGAGGCATCCCACATCGAGCGCGGGGGGTTACATGTCATAGACACGTACCTGAGGTTTTCCTCAGATTCCCGTGTTCAACACAGGGTATGTTTTCAAGATTAACGTCTAGCAAAGACGGTTACGCCAAAGGCGTTCCATCCGAGGTTTTCCTCAGGCATCTCATGTTTACCACGAGGTAGGTCGCGAGTTTTGCGTCTCGCGGAGACGGTTGAGAATGGAATGGGACCATCGCAGGGGTGGTGACGACGAAGTTGGGCTTGATCCTTGAACGGGCTTCCTACGTATCCCCGTGGCAGGGAATCAAAGTCCGCGTAGTTCGGGATGGTGCCGGTAAACCGACGTGATGGTGGACCTTGGTCCGATGGGCATCGTCAGCGTACCTACATGAGGGTGGACCTTGGTCCGGTGGGAGTTGGGCTTGAACCTCTGGGAGGATTCCTACGTACCATGCCTTGACATGGATCAAAGTCCTCGTAGTTCAAATGATACAGTTTAGCGTCATGCGGGACGGTAATGAACCCTGACGTGAATAAACGACGGGTGGTGGGTGTCGGTGAGCCGACGTAAGTGAGGGACCTTGATCCACTATTGGTGGGCTTGAACCTCGTGGAGGCTTCCTACGTACCATGCCTTGACATGGATCAAAGACCACGTAGTTCAGGTGGGAATGGGTCACAACGGCTTACCGCTGGACTGGAATGTAGTTTAACGTCGTGCTGGACGTAGGTAGAACACGACGTGAATTGGGTGATGAGTGGGCTTGAACCTCATGGAGGCTTCCTACGTACCATGCCTTGACATGGATCAAAGACTTCGTAGTTCAAATGGTGGGTCTCAATGGCTTACCACTGGACCGGGGTGCAGTTTAACGTCGTGCTGGACGGGGGTGAAACCCGACGTGAAAGACGGGTGGGCTTGAACCTCATGGAGGCTTCCTACGTACCATGCCTTAACATGGATCAAAGACCTCATAGTTCAGATGGGGGGTAGACCTTGGTCCACTGATGGTGGGCTTGAACCTCGCGGAGGCTTCCTACGTACCATGCCTTGACATGGATCAAAAAACCTCGTAGTTCAAATGGTGGGTCGCAATGGCTTACCACTGGACCGGGGTGCAGTTTAACGTCGTGCTGGACGGGGGTGAAACCCGACGTGAAAGACGGGTGGGCTTGAACCTCATGGAGGCTTCCTACGTACCATGCCTTAACATGGATCAAAGACCTCGTAGTTCAGATGGGGGGTAGACCTTGGTCCACTGATGGTGGGCTTGAACCTCATAGAGGCTTCCTACGTACCATGCCTTAACATGGATCAAAGACCTCGTAGTTCAAATGGTGGGTCGCAATGGCTTACCACTGGACCGGGGTGCAGTTTAACGTCGTGCTGGACGGGGGTGAAACCCGACGTGAAAGACGGGTGGGCTTGAACCTCATGGAGGCTTCCTACGTACCATGCCTTAACATGGATCAAAGACCTCGTAGTTCAGATGGGGGGTAGACCTTGGTCCACTGATGGTGGGCTTGAACCTCATAGAGGCTTCCTACGTACCATGCCTTAACATGGATCAAAGACCTCGTAGTTCAAATGGGGAGTAGACCTTGGTCCACTAATGGTGGGCTTGAACCTCACGGAGGCTTCCTACGTACCATGCCTTGACATGGATCAAAGACCTCGTAGTTCAGATGGGGGGTAGACCATGGTCCACTGATGGTGGGCTTGAACCTCATAGAGGCTTCCTACGTACCATGCCTTAACATGGATCAAAGACCTCGTAGTTCAAATGGGGAGTAGACCTTGGTCCACTAATGGTGGGCTTGAACCTCATGGAGGCTTCCTACGTACCATGCCTTGACATGGATCAAAGACCTCGTAGTTCAGATGGGGGGTAGACCTTGGTCCACTGATGGTGGGCTTGAACCTCATAGAGGCTTCCTACGTACCATGCCTTAACATGGATCAAAGACCTCGTAGTTCAAATGGTGAGTTTGTCGGTAAACCTACGTGAAAGCAGACCTTGGTCCGCTGATGGTTTGTCAGGGTCGGTGCTCACTCTAAGCCCACGTGAGTCATGATCGGTGTGAGAAACAAGAGGTTGCAAGGACCTGACGATCACGTCGCGAAGGGTGCGTCCGTGGGAAGCGAAGAGGGGCTTACGCGTTGAGCGGCCCATGGTGTTGGGACTTACTCCAGGATGGAGGCCCATGGCGCGACAAAGCGCGGGAAAGATGGACCTTGGTCCGACAATGGGAGGTGCCTCGTTCCCTATCACGTCCTCCACTGACCTTGGTAGTGGGGAAGTACCGAGATGCACGGGTGCAATCATCCGTACCAAAGGTTAGGGATTTACGCTCTGAGGCGACCCTTCCCCTGCGAACATACACCACTCCGACAAGGAGGATCTCATTCCATGTGCGGAAGAGTTCCATTCCCGTGGAGACGAGCGGTGTAATGAATGCTCGAGCTGGGGGGACCCTTCGTGAGGGAGACGAGGTTGGGTCACAGTTTAACGTCATGTGTTGGGGACGCGGTGCTTGGCAGTTTAACGTCCTACAGCTCGGACGAGGTGGGTTCACTCCACACCCCTAGGGCTTACATAACTGGTACCCTCTGGTCCTTGGGGAAGGGAAGGTACCAGTAAGGCCATGGTAGAGGGGGGTCGAGGGAGGAGCCATCGAGGGGTCCACGTTAGCGTGGCTATGCGAAGAAGCAATAGCCGTTAGCGTGCCTATGCGAAGGAGCATTGGGCGAAGCAACGCTACGGGAGGTGTTGTCCATGGGACTTTGAAATCACATCGTGCAAACCTGGAGGGTCGCACGGAAGTAGGAATCGCTAAGCAGAGGAGTGTGCTTTGCGAAGTGGGGTGCCTTGGCCTTAGCATGGGGCAGAGGTGGGAGTGAGAGGTGCTTCGCGAAGTGGAACAGTGTTCGCGGAGCACTGCCTCGCGAAGAAGGAGTGGTTCGCGAAGCAGGGTCCTGCCAAGCAATGTGCTTCGCGATGCATAGTTATCCTACCTTGGCATAGGGATTACTAGCATGAGTTGGGTGTTTCGCGAAGCACGAGTGCTCCGCGGCTGCCCGGGTTCCCTTGGGAATCCCCTTCCTTTGCGAACGCCCTTGGGCTTCGCGAAGGGCATCCCTCTCGGAAGAGGGGCTCAGGACGAAACAAATCAGAGTCGTCTCGCGAAGTAGGAATACCTCGCGGAGCTCATGATTCCCGGGGCAAAGCTTGCTTCGTGATTCGGGAGAGGAGAAGCCGAAAGGTCGGATTGTCCCTCTCGTGGAATCAGGGGGAGTCGAGTATTTATAGGGAAGGGGCGCCGCGAAGCAGGGCTCGCGCGCTGGCTTCGGGGCTTCGCGGCGGCTCGCGAACGTCAAACCGGATCGCGGAGGATCACCGCCTCTGGAGCTGCGCGGCGGTTCGCGAACGTCAAACGCGCTCGCGGAGGATCACCGCCTCTGGAGCTTCGCGGCGGTTCGCGAACGTCAAACGCGCTCGCGGAGGATCACCGCCTCTGGAGCTTCGCGGCGTCGCTAAGGTCGGGCCGCTTCGCGGCGGGGCTCCGCGGACGGGCTCCGCGGCTGTGCTTCGCGGCTGTGCTTCGCGGGGCAGCGCGCCGGCTCTCTTTTTCGTCCCTTCGTTTCGGGCCGGATTTTTGGCGCCAACAGTTATACAGACTATTTATTTCAATTACTTCTCCATTTTTTTCCAAACATCCTATTGGTTATGTATATAATCATCTTTTCATGAGATTTTCCTACATGTTTCAGGTCTCATGCAAACATCATATAGTTAGAAAATTATTCTATAATGTTTTATGTCGGTAGATCTTAGTAGTACTTGGTGGTGATAATTATAGGTAGTGGTTGGTATCGGTATTCAGAAGTTGGTTTCTACCTCTTAATCATTTTTTAGGTTGCAAATCCCTTTTATTCTAATGGGTTTTTTTTATTTTTCCCCATTCATACATTGGATATATCTATGTTTCTACACTTTGGTTTTTCCAAAGGTTGTTACATGCATTTGTTACCTTTACGATTATTATAACTTTATTTATCCTGCCTATTTGTGATGTACTTGGATGTGTGCAAATGTAAATGTTCATTAAGATAAAGCCTCCCATTTTTGTGATATACCAACATGGAACTAGTCCCTAGACCTTGTCTTATTGTAAGTTGTTTTCAGGTGTCACTATAGGTTTATGTGGGTCCATGTGGGACCCTAATGGGTTGGTATGTGACATAGTGGTATCAAAGTAGTACATAATAGTTACAGTTTTTAGAGATAGATATGTTTTGAGTATTTTTTTGGGACTTATGGAAATGGTGTTAAGGTTTATTGAGTCTTTAATTTAGAAAAAGGAACCTAGAGACTGTGTGATATACACCAAGACTTTAAATAACTTCTTATATACTTGGAAAGTTGAGACATCAGTTATAAGAAAACCAAAAATACATAAGTTATATATTAATTAATCAATGATTATTATTTTATTCTTAAGTCAACTCCCTGGGTCTTCTCATCTGACTATGGAATGCCTTATTATCTTTCAGGATGCCAATAAAATGACAGTTAGTTGTGATTATGAAATAGGGTTGTGATAATGACTAATTGAGTGATAAGGCTTCAATGTAGGGGCATTCTTAAAAGGTTTTTTCACCAAGATAGTAGAGATTAGTTCTTCCACCTATTGAGTGGTGCATGAATTGGAACTCAACAATTTTGGATAATGTTCATCTCTATGTAAAGAAGTTTATGGTCTCAAGTGGGATAGGATGATGATATGTGTAGGTTAAGTGCATTGTATGGGTTTTAGTGGTAGAGACAACATAGGTTCTAAAGTGAGATAGATCCTTAGGATTCTAAGGATTTGATTTATTTTTTTGTATGAATCTTTCATGTGGTGAAAACCCTGACCAATTGGATGGTTGTTCTTGAAAATAGTCTTCTTCATGGAGATGCAAGGTGCTAGTGGGGTCTATTTACTCATACACATGATGATGGGACACTCTCAGTGTTTATGTTTCAATACATATTCAATGATGATTAATATCCTTCAAAATTAAACTATGTGCATATTCTAGAGATTCTAGAGTTGTAATAAGGTGATATTACTATTGTGAAGTATGCATCGTGGTTTACTGACCTCACATGCTAATCACAAGATATGGTGAAAGATGGATACTTTTGAGAATGAATGTTTTATTAGAGCCTCTGAAGATACATTCAACCTATTATTTCTTCTCTATGAATTGAAAGATATATTGTGGTATTAGAGAGAGGCCTGGTGATAGAGATATGCATGGTATGAGAGAACTAGGTAGTATAAATCTTAGAGTAAAGTCATCAACTACAACTAATAGGCCTAAGGGGTTGGTGGCCAAGGATGTGGTTAACTAAAAGCTATGGAAGTATATAGTCTGGTTGAGCATGAGATGATTTGAGGTACAATCTATGTCTTGTATATCATATCACCAGTACTTATATATATAGGTGTAAGTCATAATTTCATTATCATATCACTTGTTAAATGGTTGGAAATTCCTATAGAATATTTATCCTATAAATTGTGGCTAGGGGTCCCTGTAAAAAGTTATTCTATTATTTCACACACATTTTAATAGTGTGAGTTGATTCTTAGTGGAAAGTGTTTCACATGGAACCTCTTGTTAGATTTAATAAAACTGTATGACATCTATTTATAATGATTTTTGTAACTGAGGTGCATGTCCCTGGTTCTAACAGACTCATTCTCTTTCCCCCACATTCCCTTTTTCCAAAGGAGAATGACTTCCATTACTGGGGTTGGTGATGTTGGCTCCTTGATTGAAATGGGATGATGGGATGCAGGTTCCTCCTTCCATGGATTACTCCTTGAAGGTCATTTCCATGTTTTAGACTCCCACATATATTTAATTTATATTCATGAAACTCATACCTAGTTCCATATTGAGGTGTAAATTGGTTATTTATGCCGCTTCTTCCTCAATAAAAAATCAACATTTGTTTTGAGTGGATGGTAATAATATCCATATATAATAATCATGGAATGTTGGGTATGTTGAGAATTTATAAATAATCATTTTATATATTTAGAGGCATCCCTCATATGATTAATCTTAGTCATGGATCCCAAGTATTCTTGCATCAACCACAAGGTAGTTGATACAAGGTTTGTAAGTCTTTTGTGGATTTTTACCTCCAGAATTATAGGTTATTTTATGGGTTAGAGATCCTGGATGATGACACATGTTTAATGTCTTTTGGTAATATGTGGATAAAATGTTTAAAGTCTTATGGGGATAGGTGGTTCATAGGTTTAACTTCTTGTGGTTACAAGTATTTCTGGTTATGTGTGTTCCCATGGGGAAGATGGTCACACTTTTAGGGGTTCTTCCACATAAGGAAAAGACATACAGATTTGATGGGAATGTTGGTGATCAATATTGAACCTAAGGTAGGTATCCCAGGTGTGTCAAGATGTTTAGATTTGTCCTTAGGAAGATATCCCAAAATTTTCAAAACATCAGGATTGAAACTCATGGAGGTTTCCTATATAACCTATTAGATGACCGGGAACAAAACCCATGTAGTTTCCTGCTAGCATTTAACATCATGAGATGAGACTAGTCCATGTAGTTTAATGCAATGTGGTAAGGATGATGACATCATCATAAGAGCAACCAAAATATATGGTGTAGGGATTATGCATGGAATCCTCCAAAAACAATAGGATCATCCCATTGAGGGGAATGAGGTTTCATCCCATGATGATCATAAACAGGGAATCCTGTGTTCATCACACAAGGTTGGAAGTGTTGGTTCATCCCATGTCATTCACACATGGGGCATCTCGTGTTCACTTATTAGGGTAGGGATACAATTAGACATCATGTATTCATTATGTTTTCATTTAGTTTAATATTATACAACTAAAACATTGGGCTATTTTATTTTACATCATGAAACTCATATGTCTTCAAGTTATATATCAGGGGACACCATTTCTAGGTAGTATAGAAGGATCCAATACTAGGCCTCATCAAATGGAAAGACAAGATATTTCCCTTGATGATTTTATCTTCAAGTCTCATGAGTATATATGGATTAGGCACTTTTGGATGTTTCATGAAGTAAAAACTTCCATGGTGAAGTAAAAAATATGTATCCTAGAATTAGGGTGTCTATTGTTATGAGAAAAAGGTATTAGTCTCTTTATGATTATGATAAAATGTGATATGATTTTTCAAGTTGTTCTTGAAGCAAATAATTCATAAATAAGGGCTGATGATACCAGTTTCATGGGAGATAGATGCATGGATGGTTCATGTTTGAATGGGTACAATGAACATGTGCACTCAACCTGCATTCAAAAATGTTTGATGAAGGGAGACAAAGGGTCAAAAACACATAGGTTTCTGTGCATAACTTTATATTTTCACATGTAGATGTGGTTTCATCAACCATGTGCTCTGGCACATGGCCACTACATGAACATTCGATGCACACATCCACACAAGTTTTAGAGTCATGAAAAACATGGTTTTACTCAAATGAATCTCTTCTTTCATGAAACCACCTATAATTTAAGGTATGTTGTCTCAGGATATCCCAAAAACAATATAGTCCATGTTGGAGGCCATGCGAGGTGAATTTTTCAAGTTTTTTGCATTTGGGAATCCATGGAAGTTCAGAGATGCCTGATGTCATGGAAGAGGGGTTTAATTTAGTAAAATATGATTCTTTGAATTATAAATATCCATCCCCATATGGGTTGGGGGTGATAATCTATTTATATCTAAAATGAGTTGTTTTTTGGTCCTAAATATCTCAGTATCATGGAATGTGGTTGTGCGTTCCACATGCATTTTCCATCAAGGTAGGGTTGTGCAAGACTTTGTTTCGACAACACCATTCTTGTATAATTTGTTTTACATTTCAGTAATCAAGGATGCATGCATAGTAAGAAATTTGAACACCTCTATATTTTTTGAATTTGAGCCCTTATAGGGGTCCATGAAACTTTCCCTTTTTCCATGAATCATTTCACTTGAAATCGAGTTACAAATAGAAACATATAGTTGCGTGCAATGCCTAGAATTTTCTCACCTGTACCCATAATGGTTTAGAAATGATTCACTAGGACAGGGTGTATATTTTTTCTAGTGAAAAAATCTCATTCTAATATCGAGATATATTTTAAAAACCAAAAAATTCCCTCATTTAAAATTTTATCTGATGAGGAATCGAAAGGTTGAGTTCTGAGTATGACATTAAAGTTAAGTGTACTTTTCCACTATAGCACACAACTTTCAACCAGGGCAGTGAAAACATCTTTCACACACACACACAAAACAGGGGAAACATTCCTAAAAATAGTGGAATATGGGACTTTTATGATCACTTTACTTCCATGTTCAATAATCCATATCTCTTTCATGAAACTTAAACCTTTTGTGTGAACTCCCAAGATTCAAGCCACAATTTTCATGCAATTATCTTTTTCATGACAGATTTTTTTTGTGTTTACATGCCAAAATAATGAATTAATAATGATTTATTTGTGTGGAACTATTCCATTTTGATGATAAAACCATTAGTCTAATGAATTTATGTTTTTGAATTTATATAATTACTCAAAAATTTCTAGCCAAGTTGATCAGATAGATTCTGCCACTTGTATGTAAGATATGGATAAGAAACCTGAAATTCACCCCGCTAGAAGAGTAATTTATAATAACTCTAAGTTGAAAAATATACTTATAGAGGCCTCAAGGTAATACTTTTTGATCAATAGGCTTCCACTATACAATTTTGGGTTGTTGGATGATGTGGCCATTCCGACCATGGATGTAAAGGCACTGCGGTTCTAGTTTGATCAGTGTGAAGAAGTTCTCTGATGAAATATTACCATTACTAGTTATCTTGTCAAAGAATGTAAAGATGATACTATCTACCCATTGTGTAGAAGGACAAGGATGGGGAATAAGGAATATATAGTGGATGAAGAATTCCACACCAATTATATAAGCATCATTCAGACCAGTATTCCAAACAAAAATGTGGACTAGTATGGGGACAAAGATCTATGATCTCGGGGAACTTCATCAAAGAATGGGTGTGGTCATACTGGGTATGCCTCACTTGTGAAGAGTTTTGGATCAATCCGTGACATATTGGTCAATATGTAGAAGTGTAGACATCCCAATTCTAAATTTTACAAATAAAAATTCTACTATTAATGATTTTTAATAATTGGTCTCTATATAAAAATACCTTCCATATCCACAATGGGATGGTGAGGATCATCTTTTGGGACATCCAATTTTTTAGTGGGATTTTCAAAATGGGATTCGGATAATATGAGTTTCTCCCAGTGCCCAATGTTTGGGGAGATGTGGTGTGGATTCCAGTGGTTGTGCATATCCTCTTGGAATAGTTTACCTAGTTATTAGGGCATCATCATACCTTCTATATGGAAATCGTGTACAAGACATGGTTGGTATTGGAACGTCCTGAATTTTTAGAGCTGGTTTAATTCCACACCCATTTTGAGTTTTCAAAGTTTTCTGGGTTAGAAAACTTATTTTTTGATTATTGGAACATACTTTTGAGAGTTTCCTTGACCCAATTCATATATATTTTATGAGTATTAACCCTAAAAAATTTACTTGGGGTTTTGGTTATGTTTCAGGTGCATTGGAGGATAAACACCCAACATTCCTAGATGCTCAAACTATAGAATATGGTTTGAAAGAATTGTTCTCCCAAGGAGAAATTATGTAGCCTCCAAATTTAATAGACATGGTTAGTAAAATGTGCATAAGGGAGCACACAAAAATGTGAGGACCTCTTTAGTTTTTAGCAAAAGGATCCTCATGGTTTGTAAATGGTTTGGGAAAATAGAGCGTAATATGTATGCTTAGTCCCACTTAACTAGTGGCTACGCATGATCTCAACGAGGCTTGGCCTAACAATGCAAGATTTCTGTGTAGGGTTTGTAACTTAAGTAGAATGGGATGGATGGTTTGAAAAATATTTTCTAAATTGTGTGGGAAAACCCTATGGCCCATTAAAATTGTGAAAATACCAAAATTATATCCCCTCTTTAAATAAAATTTTATCCTCCTTTATTATCCAAGTCGCATGAATAGTAGAGGGGAGTGATCGATTTCTTCCTCCCCTAAGTTGAGAGCTCAATTATCCATCAAAGATCAATTATTAAATCCATCAGGTGAATTGGAACCACATTTTTAAGATCTCAAATCCCCTTTCTTATCTTTTCCTTTGCTCTAGACATAAAATCCACTAAATACGTGTGATCTGATTTACCATATTTCTAGGTAGTTTATATAATAAGTTGATTTATTTCTAATCAACTTGATTTAGAGGCTAATATCTGGCTTTTCTTCATCTTCCAACATGAGGTAGGTGGTACTTCTCTTTATCCATGATTTTTCTGTGTTTTGGTAGTTCTACTTTGAGAACATCCTTGGGTAGTCTGAGAGAGAAAATAATAATCTAATGGCTATCTTTTAATTAATTAATATAACCTATGATATGAGTGCATGAATTCTCAATAAAGACTACAAGTGGTATGATCCTAGTGAAAGGATTTAGACCCTTGTCAGAGTAGTATAGGGTGTTGTTTAATTTTAATTGAATTGTTTATATTAGATTTGATGCATTACTGGGTTCCAAGTGAATGTGATGGGATCAGTCTGACGATTGAGTTGGAATTATCCATTTGGAATGAGGCAATGTAATCATTACATTGGGAAAGGATTATATTATAGGAGTGATGATGATCACAAGTTGGGAGACAAGGTCATCATATTAAAGTGATGAGGCCATCAAGTTGCTGGCACGTCCCAAGTGATGTGAGACGGTGTTGACCACCATGTCGGGTGACATGTTTTCAAATAAATGAGGTTCTAGATGATATATATTGGGGACTTATTTGGTGGTTTCTACTCACTCGTGTTGGATAATGTGCCATTTGGATTCATCTTCATAGAGAAGGACTCAGATGCTGAGGTGGAATTGACCACTCATGTGTGATGAGGCATCCATTATATGTGGATTAGAGAATGGTTAGAGGTGATTGATGTTTAAATCCATAGATATGTTGAGGATCGATCTATTGATAGTGTTGATACTATAGATTATGGGATCATGCTCATGGTACTTGAGGCTATTAGAAAAAGAATAATTGGGAGGGTATACATCTTAATTCCTCAAGATGTCAAATGTTGAGCTGGCCGTGGATTAATTTGGAGGACATATATTATTGTGCCTATGATTTCATGTTTCGATATGATATGGTTTCTTACGATCTGGGTTCTAAGGGACTAGGTATATATTATTTGTTATTCTATCGAGATGTTATTGATTTGATTTGGATATGAGGTGTCACTTGGTACATGGTTTTAGGATACTATTATAGGAGGTGCATAAGGGCTCTCAGTCTTTATATATATTAGGGGATGCCTTAGGGTACAAGCTAAGGATACTATCTTCTACCATTATATTGGCATTGGTCGAAGAAAGGGATTTCTTCCTTGTGGATATTGATCACAACGTAAGAAATTATATTTATATGATATGAAGTTTTTATTTAATTTTTTTAGTTACTCACCTACTTAATCACATATACAGGATGGGAACATGTTGGGGGTGTCCTACTGATATTTTCTCTCACACCCTACAAGGTCCCTTTAGGATGCATGTAGAAATTGTGTATTTTCATTGTGGTAAAGTTTTGGGCTTGGAATATTGATCTTATTGATTGAGTTAGCATGGGATGGAAGGCTAGGGACTATGGGTTCATGCCTCTGCAAGAGTTTCCTTTTTTGTTTTCATTCTATATTAGCATGCTATTATATATACATATTATGGTTTGTAATGGGATACCCACAATTATTTTTTGTTTCGTATAACCGTTCTTGGATGCATGGTTCTACAAATGGTATCATGTGATTTTTAATTTTCTATGTGGTATGCTCTAGCTTATTCATTATTATTGTTGGTGACTTATATACTTCCTCTTTGGGTACACTATAGGTCCAATGCATGTTTGGTAGTTATTTTCCATTGCTTATTACATATATTAGACAATTATTACATCATCACCAAAGGGTATAGTCCCCCGACTATAACCTCTTCACACCATCATCATCGTTTTGTAAATGGGAGGGATGCCTATGGCCTAGTGGAACTCATTCTGTATCACTATTCAGGTGGCTAAATGGGTTTGAACACTATAAGTGGTATCAAATGAGTTTCTTTTACCTATTTTTTGGCCTTAATATTTGTTCTATGATATAATAGAGATTGGTATGTCTTCAAAACTGGTTATAGATATCATATTTGGGTGCCTATAAAACGATTCACAAGGGACATACCAAGTTTCTAGGGGTGCGGATTATTTTTTTGCTTTACTAATTTTGAAAATTATATTATTTCCACCTCATTTGGTGCACTTTGGAAATATTTTTATCTTTTTTGGAATGTGACCCTTGGACTAGTATGGAAAGTGAGGGATATGGAACCTTGGATTAGTATGGAAAGGGATGTTTATCTCATCTTTCTGATTAGACACATAGGATGTTATATATATATATATATATATATATATGCATGTGACACGATAAAATTATTATGATTGTCATTAGGGTATTGGAGTATTATAAGAGGTGTTGGGTTGTTTAAAATGTCAGCAAAGGAAGCTAAGAAGAATTTTTCTACCTAGCCTCTCTATGGTGGAATCTTAATCAACCAACCTATGAAACTGGACCAAATTGAATTTTTATGTGATTTATAATATATATTTATGGGACTGGATCTAATAAGAGAAGTCATGGATGGTGATATGGTGTGATGTTGATCACCTATTAAGTGATAATATTATCAAATTGAGGCAACATGGTTTGTCATGATAGGTATGGCCTAAGGCATAAGGGGGAGAGCTGCTTAAAATGTCAACAAAGGAAGCTAAGTGTAATATTCATGAATAACCTTATTTGGTGTAATCTTACTCATCTATCTCAAATATAAATGTGATTCATAACTCTGATTTGGGTAGATGAGGGTCCATGAGACCGGATTTATATGTGATACCTAGCTCTGATATGGAATGGTAAGGGGTTAAGTGGCCGGATGTCATGTGACATGGTTGTGATGGTGGGAGAGTAATGGTAGTGAGTTTGTGATATCTATTAATGATTTCCCTATCTATGTTATATATATATATATATTGTTTGTTTGACCATGGTATTGGTATTCAGTGTGATGACACCTAGATGGGCTCTTATGAAGTGTGAGGCGGGCGGTGATGTGGTCTATAAGAGAACACGCATGTTGATACCCTTGAGGGTCGGGATGAGGCCCCAAAGGGTTACGAAGATCATGAGATGCATGTACATTATTGGTTACAGGCTCATATAGAGGCTTATGAATAGGTTCAAGTACATGATCCAATAATGGTATTGTAGTTTCCAGATTTGATAGCCTTCAGACCATGGAATGATGACCGGCTTATAGTGAGCCTGGTATGTTTTATCTAGAGTATTGAAAGTGGATCTCAGGGGGTAGATCCTTTGATGGAATACTTTACTTAAGAGTAGCATTCTCAACATACACCACTTTTTTAGGGTTATAGTGGACCACAAGCAACTGTGAACTGGATCGAGTCAATGAAGATGATCTTTGAGAGGCTTGATACACCCCCATCCCAGAGGGTGAATCTAGTGATGTACATGCTCATGGGATTGGAAAATCATTGATTGTATGTTCAGGTTAAGTAGGAAAGACAAATGGGGATATCTTAAAATGAATTTGTGGCTAGGTTCTTCAATCACCTATTTCCAGAGACGTTGAGTGAAGAGATAGCTCAAAAGTTCATGAACCTACCATAGGGAGACATATCCTTCCTGGAATATACAGAGACATTCACTGAGTTGTCTAATTTTTGACCTGGTATATTGGGTGAAAACACCTTGATGTTGAGGTTTTTTTAGGATGGTTTATGCAACAACATCCATGTGAATCTAAAAATATTCAGGTTGGCCTCATTCTCAGAGGCAGTGAATCAAGCTCTCATATCTGAGAGAAATTTGATGGATTGATCATATTCGAGATGGGTAATAGATTCAAGTGACGTTAGTGGTGATTCTTCAGATAACAATAAGTGATGCTAAAATGAGTTTTAAATGTGCATTTAGGCCAAATACCTGAGCCGGCCACCTAAGAGTGGGTCGCCGATGGTGTTCTTTTAGTACGGGTAGCCGAGTCAAGTACTAACAAAATGTAATTAGGCACCAAAGGAGTATCGATCATGTGGTTAAGTCAAAAATCTTGATAGGTTCTACATGAAGACTTAGTTGATAGTTGGATGTCAGGGACTAAGGAAGACCCAGGGTTCTAAGATTGTACCGGGAGCACTACCGGGAGCTGGTTGTCGAGATTTAGTTACAGGTGGAGGTTGTGAAAAATACAGCAAGACTCAGAATTGGTGTTTATGGCTAGTGGATGGTGTATCACCATATGAAGTTTAGTACTTAGGTCTTTTGGAAAGATACATGTAGTGGAGCTAGTAGGGGCTGAGAAATTCAGGGAGCTAGTTATAGTTAGAGGTACACCATGGGCATGACTGTAGTTCCTTTTTTATTTTGGAATGAAATTTTTACAGTATATCCGGTTTTGGTTTACGATGTTTATAAGATGTATCTATGGACTAACTATATGATAATTATTAGGTTGGAATCAGTCCAGATGAATTATATATATATATATAAATATGAGTTGAGTGGAAAAAAGATTTGTAAATGGGAATCAATGTGTGTTTGAATTTTATGAGGTGTGCTGTCATTCATGAATCAATTTGATGTGGGTTTCATGCAAGGTACATGTAACCAATACCTATTGAGCATCTGTTGAGACACATGACCTCATAGGTTCCATGTGTCGCTTGGACATGAGGTAGGAATATCATGAGATGTGGTGCTTGATGGGTGTCTGAAGTGATATGGGCATGATGTGAGCACCCAGTGAGGTGCAGGAGTGATGATGCATCATAGGAGGACTTTGAGTATAGGGTTGTTTGATGGACCATGCGTTTGGTTTTTTTTGGGTTGGGAAGTGATCAGGGTAGGTAACTCCTAAAGTGGGGATACCCATTAGGTAGTTGACATGTTAATTTCAAATAGAGGTATTCTAAGTTAATTTTAGTGATATGGGTACATATAGTTCCATATCTAGGTTTTTTTGATATCTCTAGGATGGTCTATGTTAATGTGGGGAGATTGTGATGTCTTGAGTTTTTGGAGTAGGTCTAATTCTTTTCTAGTATTGAATTTTCATAGTTTGGAGGGTAGATCAAATTCATTCTTGAATATCAGAACTTAATTCCAAGAGTTTCCTTGACCAATGTAATTATTTTTTGATGAGTATTTACCCTCATCAATTGCATCAGGGTTTCAGTTATGTTTTGGGTGTGTCAGAGTATGAACAACCAACTTTCTAGGGTACGTAGATTAGGGTGAACTGTTTGAAAAAATGGTGCTGCCTCTCAAGGAGAAACCATGTGGCCTATAAATTCACTGGAAATGGTTAGTCAAACTATGATAGTGGGGCCACATGACCATACGAAGACCTTTTCCTTTTTTAGTAGAGGGATCCTCATGTCTTGCCTATGGATTGGGAAAAATGTGCACCATCGACATGTATAGTTCCACATAACTAGTGGCTATGAAAATGATCAACACAGTTTCTCCTAACCATGTGAGCAAACCATGCGGGGTTTGGCTCTTAAGTAAAAGGAGTCGAACAGTTTGCAAACAGTTTTCCAAACCGTGTGGGTAAACTGTGTGGCCCATTAAATGTATGAAAATACAAAAATTACCTTCCCTCCTCAAATGAAATTTCTTCCTCATTTATTCTCAAATATGTACACATAGTAGAGGGGAGAACCCTCTTTACACCTACCCAAGGTTGAGAGATCTCTTCACCATTAAATATTTTTTCTTAAATCCTCTTAGGGGAATTGGGACTGTGTTAGTAATATCTCAAGTCATCTTGCTTCCCTTTTCCTTTTCTCTCTCTATATGATATGCAAAATTTGTATGATCCGACTTACCCTATTTTCATGGAAATCATATAAAATTAATATCTCTTAAAAATTGGATCGGGTTTGAGGCTATGATATAGTTTATGAGTGTCTAATAACACGAGGTAGGTTGTTATTCTCTTTCTCCATGAGTTCTCTTGTGTTCTGGGTGTTTTTCTTTGAGCATGCCCTTGGGTAGTCTAAGCAAGACCCTAATAATTTAATGGTTGTATTTTAATTAATGAATTTAACCTATGAGATATCTATTAGAATATTCAATCAATATTACATGTTTTACGAGTCTAGTTAGAGGATTAAAATGTCGGGAAGAGTTGGACATGTTGTTGTTTTACTTAAATTAAATTATTTACAATAAAGGTGATTCATTACTGAATTATAAGGGAACATGATGGGATCGACCTGATGACTGATATAAATTTGGAAATCTAGTATAAGTTGATTTGATCATAATGTTGGGAAAGGCCTAGATTCTTGAAGAAATTATGATCACATATTGGGAAACATAGTCATCATATTGAGGAAACTTGGTCATTAGCTTTCGGGCGTGGCATGGGTAATGTGATTTTGTGATGACCATAAGGTTGGGTGACAAGGTCATATAAGAATTAGGTTCCATATGATATGTATTAGGGACTTATTTAGCGATTATAACTCATTGGTGTTGGATAATGTGTTGTTTGGTGTCATGTACACATAGAATAACTCAGATGATGAGGTGGTATTGACCACTCATGTGCGTAGAGTCATATGTTAGATGTATCTTAGGGAATGTTTGGATGTTCATGACATATAAAGATATAGGGATTTTGAGGATCTATTAGTTTGAATTGTTGTGACAATTACTTGGGGGATTAGTCTTTCCATACAAGAGGAATTTGGTTCAGGTCTAATTGGGATGATGGACATCCCCGTTCCTCGAGACGTCAGCTGTTGAGATGATAGTTGATTCATTTATAGGACAAATATAATTGTGCCTCGAATGTCACAATTTTATCTGATGTGGTTTCTTATGATCAAAGTTCCAAGGGACCAAGTATATATTATTGTTTGTGCCTTTAGGATTCTGGTGATTCGATTTGGACATGAGGGGTCAATTGGAACATGGTGTCGAGATACTATTATAGAAGGTTCCAGAGTGATCTTTGTCTTTCTATACATCAAGATATGACTTGGTCTATATACTAAGGATATTCTCTACTATTTTTGTACCATATGTGGAAAAAGCAGGTGATTTAATTCTTGTGGATATTGAGTACAAGGGAAGATTTTTTATTTATATGATATGTAGTGCTTATTTTATTTGATTTTAGTACACACATGCTTAATCATAGTTATAGGATAGGCACACATTGGTGGTGGCCTATTCAGATTCTTTCTCACACCACACATGGTCCCTTAGAGATACATATAGACATTATGGATTTGCATTCAGATAAAGATTCAGACGTAGTAGTTGGATTATAGTGATTGAGTTAGCATGAGATGGAAGGAATGGAACTATGGGTTCTTACCTCAAATAGAGTTTCATTTTTTGTTTTATTTATATATCATCATGCTATTATATATATAATTAGTTGATCCATGAGAGACCATCCTTTATTTATTGTTTTGTATGAGCTATCTTGGATTCATATTTTTGAAAATGGTATCTTGTGATGTATAATTCAGAAAGTGGTATATTATATATTATTTATTATTATTTTTTCTATCTCTCATGCTTCTTCCATGGGAGAGTTACTAGTCCATTGTCTATTTTTTTATTTATTTCACTCTCATTATTACATATATTAGGCCATTATTACATCATCATCATCATCATCATCCGATGTAATAGTATCCCCACTATCACCTCTTTACACCCTAGCTGTAATTCAGCATCATTTGGCATATAGAGAGGCATGCCTAAGGCCCTATGACACTCGGACCATAACACAATTTGGGTGGATAAATGGGTTGGGGTGATATAGGAATTTTTATTAAATGTAATAAAAATGAAAATGTTGGGGAATCTAAATAAATGTCCAAAAGAATGACATAATAGGAATATGGGGTCTTATTGGATGATTTTAGAATAATTTCATTGATTCTCGCTCAAATTTACCCAAAAGAAGAAAGTAGGATGGACCTTGTAGTCTAGCTTGGGTTATTGAATCCTCAGAGACCTAAGAAGTAACTATAGACATGTACATTCTATGGATTGTTTTTGGATATGAAGTGGCAAACTTGGGTTGTTTTAAGATGGTTTTAAGGGATAAATAATATATTTAAGTTAATTTAATTTAAAACAATGAGTTGATCTAAGGTTATCACTTGGGGTGGATTGGACGTATTCCCTTTTCAATTATTTCAATTTCTTATATTAGAGTTGAGTTCATTTAAGGGGATCAAACAACTTCATCACTTACTGATTTAATACCTACACCCTTTGATACTAATCAACTATACACTTGAAGGATCAACGTTTTGAGCACTTCAAGGTAAAGGTTCGTATTAGTACTTGAAGCGTGTGGACTTAAATTCAACAAAGACGATGGAGTTTAAAAATCATCAAATAAAAATCTCAATTAAAGAAGTTATTATACATTAATGGGGTGATAAATAACATCCAATACAGCCCCTTGATACTCCCTTGGATCAGCCCATAAGTGGGTTAGCCCTCTATTGATGCTATAGTTTCAATGGAAGTGGTAAGTAGACTCATGAGGGAGGAATTGAAGAAGTAAAGAAAACAATAAAAAGAAAATGATCACACCACCATTGTGTGAATAATTTCACAAGGTTTGGGGTGAATAAATTCACACCATGAGGCAACAATATCAGAGTTATATGGAGAACAACAGAATAAGAAGAGAAGAATAACTTTTATTAAGAAACTAGGATGAATTAAAAAAACTTACATGTGAAGGAAGAATGTTACAAAGAAAAATTGACAGTATATCATTAAGATGAAAACAAAGATCAAAGATGATCAACTACTACACCAAAAATACCTTAAATAGGAATTTTTGGATCCTTGGTTCGATCCTCAAATATTACAAAGTATCCCACTTGATTATGGTAGGGATAGGGTGGTAGAAAGCTTGTGAAACTTGGAGTTTTCCACAATTGACCTGAGGTGGCATCCATCTTTCATCCACCAAACATACGAGATTTTAAGACCTATAAATGGCAGAATAAGAGTGGGCCATAGATAATGAAAATGGATCCCCAGATGTCTTCTAACCTCCTATAAAATTTGGGCCCATTTGGAGTTTTGGATTCCGATATATGATCATATTGGTAGGATTTGTTTCTGGGCAGCAGAATCAGGCCCAAAATTTTATCTCCAAATTGGGAAGCCTTAATGACCACCATGGATGCCGAATTAGCATTGGATCCTGAAGAGTTATTTGTTCCTATACATGTATTATATCATTCAAAGAAATTAGGGATTCATTGGGATAGTATTTTGGGCCCCACATTCTCATCAGTGGGCTGGTGTCCAATCTTACTTCTCCAGAATTGTTTCCTTTCATCACCAAATATCCCCATCTTCTTCCATGAATTCTCCATTACTCCCTGATTCAAACATGTTCATATTGAAGTTTATATCAATTTCCCAAAGTATCAAATTAAAATATGTATAATTATATTCCTTAAAATCAGATTAATCATTGGGTACTTTAAATGATGTTAAAAAATGTACCACAGAATAGTGCATTTTAAGAAGGAATTATAATCACAATGTGAAATGATGTTTAAAGTTTAAAATACACTAAAATGGTTTTTATGAATAATAAATCACATGAATATTATATATATTAAAAAATAATATTAGCCTCATTTGGTGGCTAATCACACCCCCAACATGAGTTTTTCTAGTCCTGAGAAAAATATATCTCAACAATATGAAATTCAAATTACCTTTTCCAAAAACATTTGAATACACAATGAACACAAAAAACCCTTATACCAAACAAACATTAAACCCATAAAAATATTTTAATACATGATAGTTTTATAATCAGATCCCAATCCCAAGCTCATTCCTTTGTTCAAATTCATTTCCATATTTCATCCAATATTAATTAAGTATGAGGATGTGTTATGTATCACAATAGACATGGGGGTTCATCTATATTCAAGGGGGAAATGACATAAGTTCTAGGTGGAATCAAATTTCAATATTAAGATGAGTATTCAATTCTTTTGTGTTATATTTTTTGTTTTTGTTTTTGCAAATTTTCCATGAAAATTGAAATTGCACTCAAAAGAGTCAACCCTTGTAGAGAGACTTTGCCAATGAATCCCAGGATAAAAGACCTTAGGGAACCAAGTGAAGCCCACATACTCGGGCATTATCTCAAGTTAGCTCAGTCAAAAACAAATTCTAATTACTAAAAATAGAGATAAAATTACTAACTCTAGGCTAGACAACTATGGAGTCACGATCTCCAAGAGCCGAAAGCCACACATTAAATCATTTCATTGCTCCATACGCAAATTTATTGTTTTTTTATTTTTTTAGTGAATAATAATATTTAAACTAAAATGATCACCAAACCTATGCTATTTATTTGGGATACCCCATGAACTCAAACTAATACCCCACTATCCAAAGGACGTGCATTATGATCTTTTTTTATTTGGATGAAAATATAAATGATGAAATATCACTTTGGACAACCACACTTTACAAAATCTATGCTCATGAAATTATAAAAGGATTAAAATCAGAATCAGGGAATGCTAAATTATTTGATATTTAGTTTCAATGTTTTCAATTTGTAATATCATTTTCAAAGTTAATGGAATTGTTCCATCTATTTACACACACTTTTTTTAAAATCATTTTTTTCACAAAAGCAAATAAATATTTATTTCATCTCCCCCCCAACTTAAAATAACATTGTCCCCAGGGTTTGATGAAATGAAAATTTATAAGGAGTAGAGACATATAATGTAATTTCAAAAAGGAAATTGAAATATGAGGATCATGGAATGAAGACACCTGGTGGTTGAAGTTAAAATTATTGCTGCTGCCTTTTAATCCCTTGATCTCGATGTCACTCAATGAATTACCTAGTGGAGAAAAAACGAAAAAAAAACAAAAAAAATATATAAATATATAATAAATATAGTGAAATATAAGTATATATATAAAAATTATAGAATAAGGAAGCACAAAAATCCATAGGTCAGTGGTAAGCGCGCGCCCCTGTCTCCCTTCAGTCCCGGGTTCGATTCCCCACAGCTTCACTGGCTGTGATGGGGTTTTCCCCACGACCTACGATGTGGCCTTTTGTTATTATTATTATATTTTTATTTTTTTGTATTTTTATTTTAAACTACAAACACATAAAAAAATTAACTGATGATACATTGTCTTAATTTTAAATTTCTAGGTAAGGTATTACTCAAGGATCACACCACGTGACATGGATGAATATGGTGCTCCCCTTTCATAAACATACATACTCATATTATAAGAACAAATAAACAATATATTTTTTAAAATATCAAAATTATTAATTAATCCTATTTGAAAAATAAATATGATTCGAAAAAATATTGGAAACATGAAAACCACGGATTTCCTCCCATGCATCACTTTGTTTAATGTCGTTAGCCCAACATGGACCCATAATTGTTTAATTATTTTTGTCATCTAAGGTAGGTTCATAAAATTCTTCATTAACTTCATGTTTTTTGAATGTTTCTATGAATGGTTTGACTCTATGACCATTATCTTTAAATGTTTGAGCATTGGTGGGATCTTGAATTTCAACAGCGCCATGGGGGTATACCTTATGGACTATGTATGGACCTGAATATCTAGACCTAAAATTTCCTGAGTGTAAATGAATTTTAAAACTATACAAAAGATTAGGTTTACCCAGTTCAATGTGTTTGGTTTTAGGATTTCAAGATTGGTAGGCTTGTACATTAACTTTATTGATCCTTGAATTTTTATAAGCCTCCATCCTAAGTTCCTCAAGTTCATTGATATCTAATTTCCTTTTTGTTTCAGCCAACGAGAGGTCATAATTCATTTTCTTAATTTCCCAAAAAGCCTTATGTTCAATCTACACTGGTAAATGGAATGATTTACCATAAACAACCTATATGGGGACATTCCTAAAATGGTTTCATATGCAGTTCGATAGGCCCATAGAGCATCTAAGAGTTTTCCTGAACAATCCTTCCTATATGGTTTAACAGTTTTCTCAATAATTTATTTAATTTCTCAATTGGCTAACTCATCTTGACCATTGGTCTGTGGATGGTATGTAGTGGACACTTTCTAAGAATGTACATACTTTTCAATGAGTGATGAGAATGGAAGATTGCAAAAATGAGTTCCACAATCACTAATGATTGCCCTAGGAATTCCAAATATAGAGAATATGTTTTCTTTTAAGAATCTAATCACAGTTTGATGATCATTGTATTTTGTGGGAATGGACTCAACCCATTTTGAGACATAATCAATAGCTAAGAGAATGTAAATATATCCCCTAGAGTTTGGTAAGGGACCCATGAAATCAATTCCCCAATAGTCAAAGATTTCAACCACTAAGATGGGAGTGAGTGGAATTTGATACCTTTTTGTGATGGACCCTACTTGTTGACACCTAGGACAGCTTTGAAAAAATGTGTAGGAGTCCCTTGATAGGTTGGGCCAGAAGAGACCACACTGAAGAATCTTAGCATATTTTTTCTTAGAAGAAAAGTAACCTTCACATGCCTCACTATGACAGAATTTAAGGAAAGACTCTTGTTCAGATTCTGGGAAACACCTCTTAATGACTTGGTCAGGGCAGAACATATAGAGGTATGGATCATCAAACACATAGTGCCTAACATTAGAAAGGAATTTCCTTCAATCTTAAGTCCCTAAGAATTTTATAATTACTCCTGTAACTAAGAAGTTGTCTATGTCAGCAAACCAAGGGCTATCACTCATAGAGTATAGGTGTTCATCAGAAAATGAATTAGAAACATAAAGGTGATTTGTGTTGTCTTTTAATTCCATCCTAGAGAGGTGATCAGCTACAAAATTTTCAACACCCTTTTTATCATTGATTGTGAGGTATAATTCTTGTAAGAGAAGGACCCACCTAATCAGTCTAGCCTTGGCATCTTGTTTTTGGAAGATGTATTTTAGTTCAGAATGGTCAGTGAACACAGTGATGGGGGATCCTAAGAGGTAGTACCTAAACTTCTATAAGGAAAATAAAATAGCAAGTAACTCCTTTTCAGTTGTGGTGTAGTTTATTTGGGAATCATTTAAGGATTTTCGTGCATAAGAAATGACATAAGGATTTTTATCACAATGTTTTCCTAACACAGCTCCTACAGCAAAGTCACTGGAATCACACATAAGTTATAAAGGAAGGTTCAAATTTGGAGATTTCATAATGGGAGGAGAGTTGAGAGAGGATTTGAGGGTTGAGAATGAACCCTCACATCTTTCTGTCCAAACAAATGGAGGATCCTTTAGTAGGAGAGCACAAAGGGAATGGAAGATTGAACTAAATTTATTGATGAATCTTCTATAGAAACCAGCATGTCCTAAAAAAGACCTCACATCCTTGACAGTTTTGGGTGATGTAAGGTGGAAAATGATGTAAACCATTGCTTTATCAACTTCAACCCCCCTACCTGAGACCAGATGGCCTAGAACTAGTCCCTCTTTAACCCGAAAATGGCATTTTTTCCAGTTTAGTAACAGATTATTTTCTTCACATCTTGATAAGACTCTCTCCACATTCTGCAGACATCCCTCAAATGTATCCCCAAACAAAGAGAATTCATCCGTGAATACCTCTAGAAAATCCCCTACCGTGTCGGAGAATATTCCAATCATGCACCGCTGGAAGGTTACAGGGGCATTGCATAAACCAAAGGGCATACGTTTGAAGGAAAATGTTCTTGATGGATAGGTTAATGTAGTCTTCCCTTGATCCTCTAGGGATGCCTCAATCTGATTGTACCCTGAGTACCCATCTAAGAAACATTAGAAGGGATGACATGCCACTCTCTCAAGGACTTGGTCAATGAATGGTAAGGGAAAATGGTCCTTCTTAGCAAATGAGTTTAGCTTCCTATAGTCAATGCAGACCCTCCATCCAGTACTCACCCTTGTTGGAAGAATCTCTCCATCCTTATTGGTTATCACTGTTATTCTTGCCTTCTTGGGAACCACTTGGATTGGGCTCACCCACTCACTCTCAACTATGGGATAGATGATACCAGATTTTAACAATTTCAGATGTTCCTTCCTCACTACTTCCATGATATTAGGATTGAGTCACCGTTGAGGTTGAAAAATTTGCATTGAATCAGATTCCAGAACAATCCTATGAGTCCCAATAAGTGGGCTAATCCCAGGAATATCAGACATGGTCCAACCAATGGATTTCTTATGTTTTCTAAGGGAATATAGAAGCATCCTGTCATGATTGGCTGCAAGAGAAGAAGAAATGACAATAGTATGTTTTTGATTGTCCCCTAGGAAGGCATACTTTAGTACAGGGGGAAGTTCCATCAATTCAAGATCAAGTTGGTTCAGAGTTTTACCAGAATATTGGTACATCAGATAAGTATCAATTTATTTTTTTAGAGTTTCAGATAGTATTGATTCCCCACATATAAGAGTTTCAGGTACAAGATTTGTTTGATCAAATTTAGGGAATAAATTTTTATTGGTCTCCATGAATGTGGTTTACTGAAAGGTTTCACTGATTGTTGGACCTAAGGCTTCATCATAAGAACCATTTTAAAATGATTCCAGACAAGGAGATAAAATTACTTCATGTGAACAAAGGAAATCAATCTCATCCTTAATTAAACATCCATCAAATATTCCTTGATGTTCTATGGATTCATTATCAATGATTCCTATCATGTTTACTTCATGAATTTCCTCATCATCCCCTATTTGTGAGCTTACATTATAGATGTTCAAGTCTAGACTCATATTTCCAAAGGTGATGGTCATATTCCTATTTCAGACTCAGATAACAGAGTTGATTGTTTCAAGAAAAGGATGAACAAGGATGATTTGGGTTTATTTTTTATTTACTATATTTGTATGGTGGTCAAGGACAATGAAGTTGGAAGAGTAGATGAAGTTTTCAATCTTTATCAGAACGTCATTTAAAATCCCCTTTGGAACCCTAATGTTATGATTAGTAAATTGAAGTGTGAAAGATGTGGGTTGGAGTTCTTCTAGGCGTACCTGGCAGTACATAGCATAAGGGATGAGATTGAAACCGACACCTAGGTCACACAATTCCCTGAAAAGTTTTCTCTCTCCCAGTTCAACATTGATGTAAGGGAAACCCGTGTCTTTCAACATAGGTGGAATTGTCCCTTGAATGGTGGTACTCACATTAGCAGCCAAAATGACTTGGTTTTTATGTAAACTTTTTCTTTTAAAAGTGAAAAAGTACTTAAGGTACTTTGAGTAGGAAGGTATGGTTTGGATGGAATCTATAAGGGGAATGTTCAACTTGACTTGTGAGAATATTTTCTTCAAATTTTCACTCAATTCAGGCTTGGTTTTCCCCTCATGCGTTGAGGAAATGCTGTAGGTTATGGGGTTGTTTATTGAAGAGTTGTTTCTTTGAAAATGTTATCGTGTTTCTCAATTTGATCGTTTGGTTCATTTGAATTTTCATCAAATTTTGAATCTTTAGGTGGGTTCCAAATTAGTTGTTCAGGTTTCTCAAATGATTTCCCACTTCTTAAAACAGTCACAGCCTTTAGTTGTTCATGAGTTGTTTGAGTACAACTTGACTCTCCCCTTGAAGTTGAGGATTGAACCGCCTGAGTAGACATGGGTGCCTCTCCATTTTTGATGGTTTGAAGTTATTGTTTAAGGGAAGATACTTCCAAGTTCATCCATTCCATTTGTTTTCATAGTTGTTCTAGTAGGCTTTATGGAACAGTTTGGGTTGGTTCTTGAGAAGATTGGTTTATCACGGGGGGATATTTTGGAGGTGGGATGGTTTGTTAAAAATGGATTGGTTGCTATTGGTATTGGATAAGTTGGGTTTGGAACTGGTTATGGGTTTGGTAGTTCTGATGGGGGTAAGGATTTTGTCCCTGTGGTTGGCTAGGTTGTTGGTTATCTTTCCAGCGGAAGCCTGGGTGGTCATTATACCTTGGGTAGAAGTTGTTTTGGTATTGAGGCTTCTGAAAGTTAAAATAATTTACTTACAATGGGGGTCCTCCTAAAATAACATAATTTATCGATGGAATGGTTGGGCAGTTGTCTGTCTTATGGTCATGTTTGTCACAAATTGTGCAAACAGGGTCAACAGTTAGGATTTTATAGACTTTCCTAAGGTCTATCTCTTCAACCTTCCTAGAGAGTGTTGTGGGTTTAGACTTATGACTTTAATCTTCTCTAAGTGTATGAGTTCCAGTAGTTATTTGTGGATTTTCAAAATAAGGTGAATTTCCCCATGTTTGGTTTTGTTCAGAAAGGCTTTCTAGATACTCATAAGCATCATTTGGGGCTTTGTTTTTAAAGGTTCCATTACACATCATGTCAATGAATTGTTTGTTCCCCAGACCCAACCCTTCATAGAAAATTCTCACGTATTCTGGAATAGAAAAACCATGGTTTGGAACCATGTTTAGAGTGTCCTGGAACCTCTCCCATGTTTCATAGAATGACTCTCCATCTTTTTTAAAAAATATTTTGGATTCTTTTTTTAAGTGCAATTGTTTTGTGGTGGGGAAAGTATTTTTTGTATAATTCTATTTGTAGTTGGTCTCAAGAGTTAATGGATGATGGTCTAAAATTGTTTATCCAATTTTTAGCTTGATCCTTTAATGGAAAATTAAATAGCCTTATCTTAGCTGATTATAGTTGATGTGGGGGACACATGGTTTCTATAATGTCATTGAAATCATTAATGTGAAGGTAGGGCATCTCGGACTCCATTCCATGGAATGTGGGAAGGTGGTTTAGGACACGGGGTTTAAAAATGTAGTTTTAATATCCTAGGTAATTGTGTCTAATTCATGAGGGGGCATTGGTCCAGGAAGGTGTGAGGTTGTCATTCATAGTTTGATCAATTGTATTCCCCAAGTTTGGGGCTGCCTCATTTGGGTTTCCATTTTTGTTCCCACCCAGTTTTATAAGTTGGTTTCTTTGAAGAAATTACATTGGAATAGGATCAATTTTTGACACTAGATTATTAGGAAGATAAGATCTAATGTAAAGAGGTCCATTGGGGTACTTGCCTCCCCAACCCCAGGACTATCAACCCTAACTAGACGGGTTGATTGATCGCGGGTGTAGGCAGTCATGCGCCAAAAGAAAAAAATGATAAAGGGACAAGATAAGAGAATTTGGACGAGAAAAGAATAAATGGAAGAGAATATAATGGGTGTTTAGATGAATTACTTGGGTCCCTAGAAACAATGCCAAAATTTGACTCTCATTCAAATTTACCCAAAAGAAGAACGTAGAACTATCCTTGTAGTATAGCTTGGGTTATCGATTCCTCAGAGACTTAAGAAGTACCTATAGACACGTACATTATATGGATGGTTTTTGGATTTGAAGTGGCCAAATTGGGTTGTTTAAATATGTTTTTAAAGGATCACTAATATATTTAGGTTAATTCAATATAAAAGAACGTGTTGATCCTTGGTTATCACTTTGGGTGGATTGGATATATTCCCTTTTCAATTATTTCAATTTCTTATATTTGTGTTGAGTTCATTTACGGAGATCAAACAAATTAATCACTTATTGATTTAATACCTAAACCATATGATACTAATCACCTATACACTTGAAGGATCAATGTTGTGAGCACTTCAAGTTAAAGGTTCATATTAGCACTTGAAATGTGTGGCCTTAAATTCAACAATGACGATGGAGTTTAAAAAGTATCAAATAAAAATCTCAATTAAAGAAGTGATTAGACATTAATGGGGTGATAAATAACATCCAATACAGCCCCTTTCAACTCCCATGGATCAAACCATAAGTGGTTTATCCCTCCATTTATGCTATGGTTTCAATGGATGTGGGAAGTAGACTCATGAGGGAGGAATTGAAGAAGTAAAGAAAACAATAAAAAGAAAATGATCACTCCACCGTTGTGTGAATAAATTCACAAGGTTTGGTGTGAATAAATTCTCACCTTGAGGAAATAGTATCAAAGTGAGATATAGAAAAATAGAATAAGAGGATAAGAAAAACTTTAATTAAGAAACTAGGATGAATTAAAACAACTTACATGTGAAGGAAGAACGGTACAAAGGCAAATTGGCAGCATAACATTAAGATGAAAACAAGGCTCAAACATGATCAAATAATCCCCCACCACTGCCTTAAATAGGAATTTTGGGAGAGTTGGGTTGATCCTCAAAGAGTAAAAATCATCCCACTTGATTATGGTAGGCCTAGGGTGGTAGAAATCTTGTGGAACATGGAATTTTCCACACTTGACCTGAGGCGGCAGCCAGCTTTCATCCACCGAACAGACGCACTTGGAAGACCATCTAGATTTCCGAATCAGAGTGGTCTATAGAATAAGAAAATTGATCCTCGGATGTCTTATTACCTCCTGTAAAATTTTGGCCCATTTGGAGTTGAGTATTCCGAGATATTGTCATATTGGTAGGATTTGTTTCTAGGCCACAGAATCTGGCCCAGAATTTTATCTCCAAATTGGTCCGCCTTAATGAACAAAATGGATGCAGAATTAGCATTAGAACCTGAAGAGTTCTTTGTTACTCTAAATTTCTTATATCAGCCCACAAAATTTGGAATTCATTGGGCCTATATGTTGGGCCCCACATTCTCATTAGTGGGCTGGCTTCAAATATGACTTCTCCATAATAGTTTCCTTTCATCACAAAATATCCCCAACTTCTTTCATGAATTATCCATTGATCCCTGAATGAAACAAGTTCATATTTATGTGTATATCAATTTAAAAAAATATCAAATTAAAATATGTATAATTATATTCCTTAAAATCAGATGAATCATTGGGTACTTTAAATGATGCTAAAAAATGTACTACATAATAGTGCATTTTAAGAAGGAATTACAATCATAATGTGAAATGATGTTCAAAGTGTAAAATGAACTAAAATGGTTTTTATGAATAATAAAGCACATGAATATTATATATATTGACAAATAATATTAGCCTCATTTAGTGGCTAATAAATCATTACCAGGAATGAGGCTATAATTTGAAGGATTGGAATTAATCAATCTGATGCACATCATTCCTGGAAGCCTTCCTAAGTGGTTGGATATTTATAGTTAGAGACACCTGAATGATATTACAACCTAGGATGCTAATGAGGGAAGTAATTATGGAATCCTAAAACTATATGAACTTGGGAGTCCTGGTGGTATATTTTATATTTAACCAACTAGGAAATGTCACAAAGGGGAACATGCCTAGGTGAATTTGTGGTCCTTTATAGTTTTTGCAAGGGTCGATCAAAATTCACTTTGTGGGGTATATTTCCAAATCCCATTACCCCTATAAATCTTGGAATGTGGTCTTATCCCCTTATCATTGTCGGGGTCTAAATGATGATGTTCAATGGATATGGGGTGATAGTAAGCATTGGAAACATGGGTAACATTCGATTCCACCAATTCATGACCCCCACTGTAGTGATGGTTGACAATATAGAGGGGAAACCAGAGAGAAGTGTGTAATTACCAGACATTTGAGGTGGAGGACTGGTTATAAGGATAGATAGAATCACTTACTACAAAACCATACAATCCATTACGGTTTACCTAACAGTTTGGTTGCATCCAGTAGCAGACATAGTGAGTATACATGGGGATTACTGAGGAATGGAAACCTTGTATTCTCCATCATCTATAGTGGATTTTTTGGATTAATTTATAAGGGATAACATCATGATACCACCCACCAAATGTGATGTCGACCTCTCCAATAATTATATAACTCATTGGATTGCGGCTTATCTGTGAGAAATATTTCACTAGTATGTAAGGAAGGTGGCATCAAAGACCAATCCATAGGGGAAGCAAGGTAGTATGTGGGCCACACTTTGAAGTATGCATTGTGAAATGGGGGATCAAGATGATATTTGGGTGGAATTTCTGGGGAATTACATAACTCCTCACTATAGAGGGTTGGATATCCATTAGAAACAACCACAAACGTAGGTGAAGAGATACCAAGCTGGGGAAATTCCACCTAGGGATGAATTGGGGAAGAATTTTTACAAATTGGTGCGTCTATTTAATTATTCCTACATCCTAAAACTTTATATGACATGGGGAATTATGTGGGTGTCCCAAAATGTGGAATAGCTTTGGTGGTGGCTCACCCGAGAGAGGATCAAGCTTCCAATGGTCAAAATATTGGGGACCAAAACTCGATTGAGCTTCCAAGAGAGGTTAAACTATATGTAGGACAAGGATTCATTA
This sequence comes from Viscum album, assembly GCA_963277665.1. NCBI lineage: Eukaryota > Viridiplantae > Streptophyta > Magnoliopsida > Santalales > Viscaceae > Viscum > Viscum album. The sequence continues at coordinate 273,419,827 of OY728126.1, read as the reverse complement.
ACACACATTATTTAGGAGTTAATCCAACAAATCCTTGGGTGAACATGACGTTTGGTGTGGGTGTTGAGGAGACAATCTCCACTTAGTCACCAGCCCAAAATATTCCAACTCTAGTACTGATGCATAAGGATCTAGTGATGGGGAGTCCTAGGGATCTGATGATGATCAAGAAAGCTCCCAGGATAATCGGGAGGTCATTCATGGGGAAGATTACTTGGAAGAGCTCCATTTTTTGAGTTATTTTTATATAAATCCATTATATATAATTATTATTATTTATCACCTCTAACACATAATCTTGACCATACATGAACAAGATGAAGGGAATTAGGGGACCTCTAATTATGGTGAAGAGATAAACATGTTGGGTATTAAGGATTCTTACTTGGGCTATGATCCCATGACATCAATGGAAGATGATTCTAAAGAGGAATATAGATGGGAAGTTCTTAAAACCTCATCACTCTTAGTCATCTATGAGGAGACTCACCCAAAATCCACAATAATGAATCCCCATGTTTTTGGGGGTGGCATTCTTGGATGGATAATCATTGAGATCCTTGCACCTTCCCAAGGTGAATTTCAAAGTCTCTTTTACCATAATCCTCCTAGACAATTAATAAATGCTCAATTTTTCTATAAGTAACCCTTTATTTTCCCCAAATATCTTTCATACATGTGAAATTAAGGGATCCCATTGCTGTTGTAAAGGTGAAAACTAGCATTGAAGGGTCATTAGTGGTGGAATTCACATTTGAGGTCTCAGAAGTGGACATCCCTCAAACCCTTTCATCATGTACATATCCTTTATTTCACAAGTTTTTTCTACATTGTTTGTTGTTATAGTTTGATCTGACTATGCTATCTTTATTTAAAATAGTGTTAAGGTGATTCATTATTAGGAACTAGGAATCAACAAAGAAGTCGGGTTACTCACAACAATAACCAATCCAAATCTTAAGGAGACAACCGTTCATGGTGATTAGGCCTAAATACTCAAAGGGGAACTTGTTGCAAACGTAAATACAACTATGAGGGATGTTGAGCTCAATGATGGCGAAGATGATTCCATTAGTGAAGAGTCAGAATGGGATGAAACATCCATTGACATTGATCCTAGAACATCTTAGATGAAAAACTGATGATTACTGTGACTCTATTATTCTCATGGATTTTCCTAAGTATGTGCCTGCCCTAATTAAGGATCTAGTATATTTTGGGTCAAATTTCACCAAATAGAACCATGTTTTCTGACATAAGGCATGAAATATCATGAAGAACTTCATATCTTACACCATGAATATAGGTCTAGTAAGCCGAATGGGGTCCCTTCTGCACTAGTTACTGATCCTAGGAACCAGAGTGGTGGATTATTGTGCTCTTTATGCACTAGACATCGAATACCTATTTATGTGGGTGTACGCAATGTATCAAGAGATATATGTTTCTAGGTATAAGGAGAAGTATGGAGTTACCAAGAAACTCTAAGAAGCTGAATAATAACTTGAATGGATATAGGATCAATGGAAAAATCACAAGGCTATAGTCAGTAATCAAGTGGAGACCATCAACCAGTTAAGGGCACAGTTGGCGGATGATGAGGCTAAAGCTATAGGGGAAATATCTTTTCCAGATGAAAAACTGGTTGAGTAGGGTTGGGAGTGTATTTTTAAGGACGAGGTCTAACCCAGGGTTAAGGAGGAAGAATTCATGAACCCCTCCCTCCAATGATACTACAATGAGAGGATAAAGAGATGATGACCCCTGAGTCCCTCCTCTAGTAGGACCTGGGTTGGTGACTAGTACCGAGGGTATAAAAGTATCATAGTATGGGATACATTAACCTTTATAAAAGAAACACGTTTTAGAGATAAGATGAATCATTATTAATAACTTCAAGAAATTATATAAAAAGAACCCAAAAACAATCCCATCCATGTATAAATAAAACTGATGTAACAAATTTCTCTAAAATTAAATACCCAAAAGAAAATCTAAGGTGGTGACACAACAACTATCCAATGTTCCAAGCTAGTAATTCCTGTCTAAGTCCATGTAATTCTCCTAGAGACTTGAATACTATTTTATATACTTGGGGTGAGAATATATGTATACTCATTAAGAAAACCAAAGTCTTTTATGAGCATGAGAAAGAAGCATACTAATGCACCTATGAGAAAATAAAAGAACCAAACAACACCTATACCGATATACTGAACAAAAAAAAACTCACCAAGGAACTCTCACCAAATCATACAAAACAAGTAATATAATATAATAGGAATCACATTGATAATTGTACCCCACACAACTTTTCCACTGGTATGACACTTTCACACCCCAATCTCATAAATCATGGGACTCTCATCTCTTTTGTTTATCTCACTACCCCACAAGCATGGTCACAACACGCCTCACCCATAAACACCTGGGCTTTCGACCCCACAAACACATACACAAAAAAAATTTCTTGAAAACACCTAGTCCACAAAACAACCACTACAAAACTAGAGTAGTATGGTATCAAGAATATGTTGTATATTAATATCATGCCCTCCTCCTACCATGCATGAACCCCACCCAAAGCTTCCCCAAAGCATGGTCATGTATCACCCAAAAACATTTGAGACACCACCCCACAAGCATGATCACACCTCACTTGAAATCACTTGGGCTATAACATCTTCCTCGAAGAAACCTAGGCTATCACAACCACTATCATAATCACTAACAGAACTCTAGCCATCATAACTTGTGAAATACCTACCTCACCTAGAAGAGAGACCAGGAAAGAGTAGGTACTCAACCATTTATACACCTCACTATATGTTGGAAGAAAACCATGTGTGACTATGCAGGTGCTGAAAAAAATGATCGATGTGTGTGGGGTGTATAGAGAAATCGCAAGAATATACAAGTATATATATGTAGTATCAAACACTCAATCCCAACCTATAGGTTAAAAAAAACTAACCAACCCACATCACCATTGATTTTTCTTCCACCTATAAATGCACAACATCAAAAAACAATCCATAAACCACATTTCAAATTTCCAACCGATTCCATTTAATCATATCTTTCTTTTCTTTATTAACCATCAACCACATTTAATGAAACAACCAATCATTTAATTATCCATTAAAAATTTCAATACCATTAAACAAACCATCCCAGTCCATTTCAAACATTATTAAAAACATATTTTTTCATTTCATCACTACCCATGCATGTAGAAAAACACAACCACACTTCACAAATAGAAAAAACATATCTTCATTTTTTCACCCCAAAAGGACAGACAAACAATGTACTACCTCACCACCCCAAAAGCATGGCCAAACAAACCATCTCCTCGCCACCCTAAAGGCACAACCAAACAAAAAAACTCACCACCCCAAAATCAAAACCAGGAATCATCATCCCCAATCACACATCATCATCCCACAAGCATAGCCTCACATCACAACACATAAGATCATTTCAAAAATTTACAAAGGGGCGTTTATTACATTCCACTTTATTTTAGAGGCGTTATCACACAAGCCAAAATCATGGGGAAACCATTCATTAGCAAAGTATATTTAAGTAACCAATTTCAATTTAGGGTGACATAAAAATAATAAAAAACAATGTAGAAATCACAACACTTAAATCTTGTGTAAAAAAAAACCCCCCAACAAACCACAATTTCTAGTAGGGAATCAAGCATGTACAATCACAATATCATAATAACAATGAGGATATAAAAACATGTGAACGAAACCCCATTCACCCCATTAAATTTCAACTATGAAATTATTTATATTTAATTAATCCATAAAAACCATAAACCATAGGTAAAAAACTCATCCCCCAATATACACAACAAATAGAAACGATGGATTCCCTACCGTAAATAAGCTTTTATGATGCATTGCACACCGTTGGGCGAGGTAGAATGCCTGAAAACCACAACCACACCATAAGAACTAGAAATCAACCTAAAAAAGACAAATAGCATAAAAACACAACCCAAAACACACCACAAATGAAATCAACGTCACCATAGTGAATCCCTAGAAGAAGAACGGAGGAAAACTAAGAAAGAAAGGAGAAAAACCTACCACAGATCAACTACCAAACAATCAATATGGAAAAAGGATCATAGAGGGAGGAAGATGGTCTAAATAAGTACTCATGGTGCCTAGGGTTCACCCATCATGAGAAGAAGATGATTCTATAAATGAATTAATGAAAATTATGCTGAAAAGAACTTTTAAAACTGCACTGCATCGGGGATTTACCCGATGTGCAATCCCCTTTTATGTCATTCCATCCATGGGGTTTAGTTTCACCGAAAAATGCATCATATATTTTTATTTAACCTAAAAATATATATTTTTTGAACTATCCTTGGAAAATACATGAAACCAACTTTCACATCATGTAATACACTCACATGGTGTGTATTTCCTACAGTAGCTCTGCTACACCTTTAACTCCCATTGAAACTCTTGGAACCTCCCTCGAACACATCCAATATCCAAAAATAGAAATGTAACGGACCAGGAGGGAACATATTATTACATAAAATACCTCAAAAATGATTCTCACTAATAAGAATCCAAAACCATGCCCAGAAGAAAAAGGGGTCCGAACAACCACCCCATTATATACCCCTCAAGGATCTCGTCATACCTCAAATGCTACCACCAGCCATACATGCCAAACCAAACGACCAAAAAATTATCTACACAACCACATCAACACAACCAAAATCCTCCTCATATAACACAACCACACTTCCATAAAATTAATGCACAACCATCTCAACCTTCAAACAGTCAAAATTTACAACCACTAAAACTAAGGAACTATACCGTCCTAAACAAAAAAATCAGGTAATTTCAGCATCCATGTCAAGATACTATATACTGTGGGTGGAACTAACTCACCCGAGCGATTTTAATCACATCACAGTTAAATAAACTAAATTAGGAATCATCTTATCCCCTTTTCATATGTTATGATTTTATTACAGATCACACTACACACATCACAAACCATGGAAAATATATTATCTCATAAAACAAAATGGATCTAAACATCACATAACAAATAAAAAAAGTAAAAGAAAAAATAAAAAAACTCTGGGTATTGGGAATGAATATGTGTCTCTCACTCCCAAGTAATCTTTTCTAGGACACTATACCTCCATAACACACGAACCAAATAAATGGTCTATCCTTATAGAATCTTTTCCTGATGATCTTGGATCTCTAACAGACTCTCTATAAAAATTGTGACATCCTTGATTTAAAAATATCTCCAATCAGTGATATGGGAGTCGTTGTGCAGAAATTGATGAATCTGAGAGATGTGGAAGACATCATGGATCATCTACAACCATTATGGAAACACCAACTGACACACCACCTCTCCAACTCACCTCAACACCTCTAAATTTCCAAAAAACATAAAAGAAATATTACTCTCTCTTCCAAACCTTCATTTCACTTGTTTAAGGAAAAAATTCAAGAACACTTTCTCCCCAACATTGAACTCCATTATCCTCCCTCTTAGATCGACATAATGATTTTTTTGGTCATGAGTTGTTTTAAACCTCTCATGAACAAGTTGATCTTTATTTATCGTGATCTACACCACATCAGGACCAAGAATAGCTATCTCCCAAACCTATATCCATAAAAATATAAAACAACATCCTCTCCCATAAGAATCCTCAAATGGGACCATGACAATTGTATAGTGGAAGCTATTATGATTAGAAATATCAAACAATGGCAGGTGTCATACTCAAGATCCACCAAAGTACAAGATGCATGAACACAACATATCCTCCAACATCTGGATAGTATGTTCTATCTTTTCATATTTCTAAGGATGAAAGGTAGTGTTCAGGTTTAACTAAATGGAAAAATCATGCTTAAATCCCCTCCAGAATCGTGAGGTAAACCGTGGGTCCTGATCTGAGACAATGGACCTCGAAACTCCATGAAACTACACCAAATCCTCCTAGCCAAGGTATCCACCATGACTGACTCCCTGATCACTAAGAAGTGGAATTATTTCTTAAACCAATCCACTATCAGCCAGATAAAATCACAACCTACATGATCTCTAGGTAACCATGTAAATAAATACATCGAGATGTCATCCCATTTCCACTCAGGTACATCCAAGGGTTGCAATAAACCACCAAGAACATGATGCTTGACCTTTACTTCCTGGAAAACCGAGCACATCACCACAAACTCCACCACTTTCCATTTCATCCTAGGACACCAAAATTGAATCCTAAAACCACGATACATCTTGTAAATTCTTGGGTATACCACAAAAGGTGATCTAGGAAACTAATGAAGTACCCCCTCATGCATCTTTATCGGAATTAAAAACCTATCATGAAACAATATCTGGCTTCAACCATCCTTCAGAGCATCACCATAGACAACACGATCATGTAACACTATGCCTGTGAGTCTCCCCACTGAGACTCCTCCACCTGCCACATTGGAAAAGACTGCACCATCATCTGAAACAAATATCCTCTACCATCATCCACTCTTGTATCTAAATTCAAGGCTTCCAAATCCTCCATTTCTTTCCAAGCATCCGTAGACTCTCGAACAACAACCTTACATGAAATCATTCTCAAAGTGTTGTCTACAACATTCACCTATCCTAAGGTGTAAGAGGTCTCAAAATCATAATCCTAAAAACAACTCCATCCACCTCCACCACTGTATGTTTAGATCAGGCTGAGAAAAGATATACCTCAACCTATTGTGATCCGTAAAGTCCACAAAGTGCTCCCCAATGAGGTAGTGTTGTGACAACATCAATGTAAACAAAACCACTACTAGCTCTAGATCATGGGTGGCATAGTTATTCCCATGGGGACGTGACTACCTAGACCCATTAGAGATCACTGGTCACTACTACATCATCATGCATCCTATGACCATATGAGAAGAAACACAAAACACCTAAATCATCACCCATCCCTAAAGTAATTAGAGCATTGGAGAACTAACAAACTTCTACATCAGGTAACCTAACACTTCCTTGGACTAATCACTCAAAACAAATGCTCAGTCTTTCCTATTAAAAGATATCAATTAGGCTAAAAGTTGAGAGAAATCGGGCACAAACCTCCGATAATATCCTGGAAGACCAAGAAAAATACAAACCACTTCCATGTTCTTGGGTGATTCCCAAGAAAAAATTGCATAAAAATTCAACAAGTCCACTACCCAACCCTACTGAGACGCCGCATGGACAAGGAAATGCACATCTCATGTATATAACATACACTTAGACAACATTCTATAGAGTTCGTGGCATCAATGAAAATTAAAGATAGCTCTGAGACTCTCAGAATGATCCTCATATGACTTCATGTAGATCATGATATCATCGATGAATACAATGAAAAACTAGTTCAGGAACTCATAGAACATAATGTTCATAAACCCCACGAACACATCTTGTGTGTTCGTAACACCGAAGGGCATGTATACAAACTCAATGTGCCCATACCTACATCTAGAAGAATTATTCGAGATATCACCCTCCTTCACTTTCAACTGTTTATACCCTAACCGTAGATTGATCATATAAAAACAAATCACCCCTTTCAGCTGGTCTGAAATATCATATATCCTTGGAAGAGGTTAATGGTTTTTGACAGTCAACTGATTCAACCTCTACTAGTCTATACACAACCTTATACTAATTACACATTCATAGAAAACAACCCTAGAGCACAGCACGGTGGTGCACTGTGCCATATAAAACCCTTCTACATTAGTTCATCTATATGAATCCTCAACTCCTTAACTCAAAAGGTGCCATCCGACAAGGATTCATAAAAATTGGAGAAGCACCAGGCATCAAGTCTATCAAAAACTCATCATCACATAGAGTGGATAACATCACAACCTCCTTGGTTAAAATTTGAATGAACTCCCCAACAACCCTAGGAATATTTCCCATCCAAAAGTCCACTAATTACATCAAAGTATTATCCAACAAATAAAGAAGGGGCTCCAAAAACTGACTACCCACCTAAAAACCCCGCTCACCAATGAAAACCACATGTTGTCTATCCACATATGAAAACACAACTCTAATATGAAAGCAGTTGATTATAGGCACAAAGAATACAACCAATTGATTTTATGGATAACATTATATGGTTGTATCTACAGAAAGAAAGAATCCCTATAGGACTGATGCATCCCCATAATCAGTATACATCCCCAGAACACTTCAAATAGAATAGTCTAACCTCCAACTAGAATAGTAAACACCAAGGGTGTGGGAAGTATTTCTAAATATAGTCCCAGATAATTGGATAGAATGGTGAAATAAAGGATTTTGAAGAAATTGAATAAAACATGGAAAAAAAGAGTGTTAAACAAACTGATCGTACCTCTGAAAATCTATGGCCCCTCTAGAGTTGTTGCCTCAACTGCAAAAAACTGACCACACCTAGCTCCTTTTACTATCTAAAAATGACCACATCCATGACCATACTCAGGTCATGATACCTAAACAAGAGGAACATCCTGAGGTTGGCCGCATCGTTCTCTATCACCCCTTAGCATAGCAAGAACCTGCCACCCCTTCTGCTAAAATGGCCACACTGGAAATTTCCACTGAGGTTGGCACTGAACTTGTCCACCGATACCAAAATAGGTTTAGGGAACCACATGGAACTAGTATTTGTGATGGCTAGGAACCCACAACCAGATAAAATATGGAAAAATATCCCAAAAAAATAATGGAAACCACTGTCCCCATAAGGCAGGAAAGTAGGTTTTTATGGTTCACTCTACACTAGTCAAAACTTCGATGTTCTTGGTGATTGAGACGTACCACGTAAAATTATACCCCTCAAGGAACCCTACTAGTTCCCCTACCAGAGTAAACCTCCTCACAAGTGCATCCTCTTGATCACCTATTCCTTCTTCTAAACCTCCAAATATGTTGGAAATGTAAAAGGAGTAAATACATACTAGATAGAAGGACGAAGGGCCTACTCAAGATGTCTTGCACAAGACTCCTCACCTAGAAAAATATCTAGATAAAAAATGTATAAGGTCTTGAAACTTGATTCCCATCTCACACACTAAAAATATCCCATAATGAAGAAAAAGAAGCTCTTTCATTTCATTTCCATCATGTTCAATAAAAGTAAATCTACCCGGAACTCCTTCTGGAAGTTTACCCACAAAAACTTTTCCTCCTTCCACACTCCCAAATATATTTTCCAACACTAACACACTGCTCCCCACATTTTACTAATTTCCAAAGGGACCTAATACACCATCGGCGCTTGTATCACAAGAAAAGTGATATTGAGATCCTCCATCTAGATCTTTACAACCAAATCTAAAACACTTCGCCCATACTTCCCCAAATATTACCACTGAAAAGCACACAATTTTAACTACCAATGATCCTCATCCTATACCAGATCATCTTTACAAAGATCAATCGTATTAGCCTACTGAACCTCAACTACCAGATCTATAAGGGAATGATGAACATTATTCACAACTGAAAGGAAAAAAATAACTTCCTAATCCTGTTAGTGTGGAATTTTATTAAGATTAATTTTATCTCATTTAATTCAGTTTTTTTAACATTTAAATGTTACCAAAACAAACCATTTTAAGCAAGAACACAAGTCCTTATGATTCATGCACCTCTCCTAGGTCACTACCCTATAAGCAGTTCCTTATCACTTGGTCATTCAATTAGATCAGATTATGTGCACTCAATTAAGTAGTGCCCTAAAATATCATGTCCTAGCCAATGTCCTTGTCCTATGTCATACACAAAGGTGAACTAGAACTATTTCCAAACCAATTCATGTAACCTTCATTGTTCCTAACTCTAAAACCCATCTGATTTCTCAATCATACCTATGATACCACTCTATCATGACCCCATCCCACTAAAGATACTACAATAAGGGGAGAGAGGGATAATGACCCCTGAGTCCCACCTCCAGTAGGCCCAGGGTTAGAGACTTGTACTGAGGTTTTACAAATATCATAGTATAGGAGACATTACCCTCTATAAAAGAAACATGATTGAGAGATATGATGAATCGTCCATAAAAACTCCAAGACATGAAATAAAAAGAAACCAAAAAACATCACATGAATGTATAAATAAATATGATAAAATAAAAGTCTCTAAATGTAAATACCCAAAATAAAATCTATGTTGGTGACATAGAAGCTATCCAAAGGTCTAAGCTTGTACTGCCCAGAACGGTACATGTAAACCTTATGGAAATGTGAAAATAGTTTTATACATATTGGGTGAGAATACAAGAATAATTAGTAGGAAAACCAAAGAATCTCATGCGTATGTGAAAGGAGTATAATAATGAACCTGTGAAAAAATAGTAAAACAAAACAAACCCTATACAGGTATACTAACCAAACACAATATCACCAAGGAACACTCACCAAATAATGCAAATCAAGTAATATAATATAATAGAAATCACATCAATAAGGGTACCCTACACTACTTCCCACTGGTATACCACTTTCAAACCCCACACATCATATATCTTGGTTCTACCATCTCTTCTATATATCACACCGACCCACAAGCATGGTATCGACACAACTCCCCCACAAACACCTAGGCTCACTGCCCCAAAATCATACCAATAACACATCTATCCCAAAAACACATGGGCCATAAAAAACCACTTGAAAAACTATAATAGTAGTGTATCATGAAGATTTAGGACATCAACCTCATGAACACCTCCTACCATGTGCGACCTCCACTAAGAGATGCCCTAAAATAACAGTCATTTATTACCTAAAAACACCCACTCCACCGCCCCACATGTACGGTCACACCTCACCTGAAAACACATAGTCAATCACATGTCACCTAAAGAAAACTAGGCTATAATAACAACCATCTAATTCACTAACATACCTTCACCCATAACAACATGTGAAATACCTACCTTTCCTGGAAGAGAGAGTGGGAAAGAGTGGGTACCCCACCATTTTTACTCCTCATCGGATGTCTGAAAAAAAAACCCTCATGTGACTATACGGGTGTCATCATATAGTTTAGAATGTGGGTGGGGTGAATATAAAAATCCATTGAATATAAAAGTGTATAAAAGTAGTATAACACTTAGGACCAACGTATGGGTTCAAAAATAAACTAACCAACCCACAACACCATCACTTTTTCAGTTACCTCTAAATGCAAAACACCAGAATACAATCCATAAACACAATTTCATATTTCCAACACATTCCATTTAATAATATCATTATTCTAATTATTTATTATCTACCACATTTAATCACACAACAAATCATTTAATTACCCATTAACAATTTCCATCCCATTAACCAAACCAAACTATTCCATTTCAAACATTACAATACAATTATTTATTTTTTCCATAACCACTCAAGAATATAGCATAACACAACCAAATTTCACAACCATAAAAACATACTATCACTTTACTGACCCAAAATAACTGCAAAAAAACCACCACCTCACTGCCCCAAAAGAACGACCAAACAAACCACCTCCTGATTTCCCCAAAAGAACAAGAAAACCACCTAGTCACCCAAAATAATGGCAAAAAAACAATCATTCCCAACCCCACATCACCACCCCACAAGCAGAACCCACATCATAACACATCATATCTTTTCACAAATTCACAAAATGTGCTTTTATCACATTCCTCTTTATTTTAGGGGTGTTATCACACAAGCCAAAAATCTTAGGGAAAACATTTCATTATCAAAGTATAAGAAATTAAATTATTTAATTTTAGGTTGACATCACAACAATAACAACCAAAGTGACAATCACTACACATATATCCAGTGAAAATAAAATCCCCCAATAGCCATAATTTTTAGTGGGGCATCAAGAACATACAATCAAAATATCAAAATAACAATAAGGTTGTAAAGACAAGTGAATCAAACCCCATTCACCCATTTCAATTTTAATTATCCAATTATTAATCTTTAATTAAACTAGAAAAACCATAAGAAATAGATAAACAAAAGAAAACCCCTCTCACATGATACAAAACAAATAGAAATGAGGGATTCCCTACCTCAAAGAAGATTTGTTGAATCATTTCACACCCTATGGTGAGGAAGAATTCCTGCAAACCACATCAACATCATGAGAACAACATATCAACCTACACCATATACAAATAACATCAAAAAACCCAACACACACACTAAACTAGAAGAAAATTGTTGCAGTGAATCCATAGAAGAAGAACAAAAGACTACTAACCCAGAAAGGAGAAGAACCTACCCTGGATCAACAAACCAAAAACCATCGAGACATAATGATAAAAGAGGTTGAAATAGGTCCTGAGTAACTCCTAGGGGTAGTTTGTTTTATCTTAAAACAATAGTAATACTAATAAAAGGATGAATGAATGAAAATTCATCCAGAATTAAATTTTAAAATTACACTGCATCGTGGATTTACATAACAGGTAATCCCCTTTCATGTCATATAATCATAGAGGTATAGTTTCACCAAAAAATAATTTTCAATTTATTATTTAACCCTAATAATCTACAATTCATGAACTATACCTCGAAAATCCATGAAAAAAACATTCACGTCATGTAATACACTTATAGGGCATGTATTTTCTGCAGTAGCTCTGCTGCACCTCCAACTCCCATGAAATCTCCTAGAACCTCCCTTGAACACATCCAACATCAAAAACTGGCAATGTAATGCACCAAAAGGGAAAAAATGTTACATAAGTAATGGATCATACCATGTTACAACAGTCACTAGGGGAAACTCATCAAAATCTAGCTAATAAAGAGTGCTTAATAACAAAGGCTGAGCCTTATGGAGGACTTCCTTTTGTTAAATCATTGAGAGGATCCATCCTGTGGATGACCCTTTTTAATAATTTCATCATATTTATTTTCATTAATTTATTCCATGTACATTTATATTTTTCTATATATCAATAACACAAAGAATGATAATCCACTATAAACATTTAATCCCACTTTACTCATGCTCGGTGTGAGAAACAAAATATAAATGGAGAATTGATTACTTATATGATAGTATTCACTAGAGTGGGATTAAAATGATACATTAAACTCTAATGGACTATTAACTTGGGTATCTTTGGTTGGATATTGGGAATCTACACAAGAGATTTTCTTTCCCAAATTTTCCATGTTTACATGTATGGTAATGCCAAGGGAATTGGACTCAACCCAAACAAAGGGGAAGGATGAGGGATGTGAATTGAGATGCCCAAGATTTGGAACAGAAAGGAGGGGAGACATGCTGATAGAGGATTAATTCATACTAAATTTGAAATGCAAACTCCACCATCATATCATTAAAGATGGGGATAAAAAAATGAGTGTTGGTCATTAACCAAGTTTGAAACATGATAATTTATAAATGTTGTCATAAGTTATTCAGAGCATGTTCCCAGGAATATAGGTGAGCTAGTATAGACAAGAACCATTTATATTAGGGGGAACTATTCAAATATAGAGGATAATGGGTTTCTTAATCAAGGATTATAGAAATAATGGGTGAATGAATGGAATGTTCAGATGGAGTTCAAAACTCTTAGGATCACACTACCATGGATATGAAGACATAAGGTAGGTGTATCAGTCTAAAAAAATTCCAAAATCATCTTCCAGTGGGATTTTTACCTTGGATTCCAAAATATGGTCAAGGAACTCAAATGGTGTGGTAGGTGAATAAAATAAAAGGGTTTAAAGGGATTATCATGCATGAGATTAAGATACTTTTTATTTCTACATCATGCCATGAGAACAGAGGGTGATGCATTTTAGAATTTCATAGTGAGGATGATGTATCATGTAGTTTAGCATCATGTGACTAGGATTTTAGTAGAATAATTTATCATATAATGAGTAGTATGTGAATATATCATTCCTAATCATGGTAGTGGGATGCTTGAAAAGGAAACACAATAAGAAGAACCTCATGGGGGAGATATTGAAGAAAAGGGGTCTATGATTTGGCTCTAAATTTTTCCTAAATCGATGAGGTCTAGTGAGTAAAACATTTTTTTGGGATCAACAATGATTCTCATAGTTTTTTACCTCTTTATTTACACCCTCAATTTTTTACAAATAAAAAGGGTGACATGGAAGGATAAATTACTATTCTTACTCTGATTTCCCCTATACATTTTCAATATGATAGATGTTTGTGTCTCTTGGCTTTGGAATTTTATAGTCATTCTAGTTGGATGAAGAATTCGAAAATATTTTATGGTCGTAATTCTTAGAATAAGATGGGATACTCCATAAAGGGTAGAATTGTTTTGGAGGGTTGAAACCCACTATGAAAGGAGGGATAAGGTGGCCTTGTACCATACAAAGAACTTAAAAGGCCAGTCATTAGAATAGTACCAGGGTGGAAGATTGTTAATGAAGATGTCCTCAATTAATAGTGAATTCATGGTTGTTCTTGAACAAAAATTGTCTAGGGGTCATAATGTTTTCCATGGGTTAGGAATCAATCCACACATGGTTTTGGAATAGTACATGGTGGGAGAAAAATGATGGAAAGAGAAAATACCCTTGATCAAGGATGAGGTGAGAGGAGGTGGGATTAGTTTTCCTATGTACTAGGTGAGGCATTTCAAATGTGAATTGGGGGCCATATGTGGCCTGGTTCAAAAAGTTTAAGTTCATAATTCTTATGCCAAGTAGTTATATAGATTAGGGTCATGTATTATTAAATAAATTGGGAATGAGGTGTTTGGGTGATGTTTATGTGACATGAAAGGAAAAGAAATACTAATGTGAAGAGAAATCTAAGGGGGATTGTGTAACATTTAACATCTCTGAGACAACTTCACCATATTATAAGGACATGATAAATAGACCAAATAGGGGTGAATGTGGCATGAAAGAGTGGTAACCCAATGTGAAATGTGGTCCAAGGAGGCCCGAGGCCACATGAAACATCCCCAAGGAAACTTTAACATAGTTTAATTTTGTGATGCATGGAATTGGTCACCTAGTTTAAGTCCATTGAGTTTAGAACAAAAGGTGAGGCACTCTATTTAAGGAATGACTATACATATCAACCTTGATTAGGGAAATTACTCCCTGACACCTAAGACCCAAAGATCCATGCACAGTTTGAGAAACAATGAGCTATATGAAGTTTTTTAAGGGAAATAATAATAAGGGGAAAGGAATTCAACTTTTTTATGTCCCTATTGTACCAACATACTTAGTCATCGTACTAGAGAATATAGAATAATGACAAAATGGGTGCTAAAATTCCTACCAAAGAAATGGAAGCTGGAAAATAACATACATCATGAATTACAAGACTTGGATCATGGAAGGGGGTGAGGAATGGGTAGGAAATGAGTATTGAACATGTTCAAAACAAATATTCCATAGCAACTCCAGACATTGATGGTACATAAAAAAGAGGGTCATTCATTTAAAATGTTTGAAACATAGGGACCACTAAATATCTCTAAATTTTTTTCTAGGAATGTGACTAGGATTACAGGTGATCTAGTGGGGCCAGAAACCATTAGAGTTTGGGGGTCCTATTTGAATTGGTAGAATGATAAAGACCCAAATAAAAGGAATCATGATAAAGAGGAAGTGTGAGATGTCCTAGGGGAGATGGATTCGGGGACCACTCCACCCTGCACTCCAATATACTTACAATCATATTGATAGACATCGATCGAGCATCAACTTGATAGATAAGTCCTTATAATGTATTTTTGGTGGGGTTTGACCAAGTATATAATATCTGGGCATCAATAAATTTCCCATCAAGTTGGTAGTAAATTCACATGTAGTTATATAATTTGGAATGGTAGGAGATCATTTCTAAGTGGGAGAACAAGATCCTCTCTAGTGAGGACCTATGATATCAAACAGTTTGGCATCATATGATCAGAAAATGAAAAAATATCATATTTATCACATGAGTCACCCTATATTCATCGCATAGGGTAAGTCTAGAGTATAAAATCATGTGATAAGGATGTAGGTTTTGGTCATATCACATTTTTCATATGAAGTGTCCGGTGTATATCACATAAGATAAGGATCCATATTAACATTTTGTGCTAAGGATTCTAGGATTTATAGTTTAAATTCGTAAGGTGATCGCACTGTGATTCACAATTTTGTTTTCACCCTTACACCACTATGATAAACTAGTTTTGTATTGAAAATTATAAAAATAATAAAAAATTGAACATCCTATTTGATTCAATTATATTTTTTTATTACTGTTAAAAATGTAAATTCTACTTGTTTTGATAATTACATTATAGGTTGAGGTTATTTGGAGGTCCCATGATGATGTCAAAAAACAATGGGCAAGACTGCACAGGATCCATGCACACTATTGGACTCATCCACACACTTATATTGAACCGTGCATCCAAATGGGATGAAATTTTGTTTTCTAGTACAAAATTAATTAGTATATATTTTTTTGGAAGGAACCCAGGAATTATTGGGCTATCTAGTGGCCCAACCAACCCGATCTGTCCAGCAAAACAAATCTTCATGAAGTCAAAAGTGGTGTGATGTGTTATGTCAATATCTAGAGCTACGATTGTCCAAATGGCACAACACTTTTGGTGGATATATTCTAGAGGTGGGGATAATAAATTTTAGTTTTTTCTAAATTGATATAATACTTTATGACTATCGAAAACTATGGTTCAATTGGTTTCTCAAAATCAAGGTGCTCAAAACCACCTTCCAATTTTTCTATTAAATGGAACCTTGGCCTACCCATTGTAAGTTCAGCCAGGAAGAAAAATAACTTGTATTTTTGAGACCCAATGGATTCCTATCATCATCAATGATTTTATTAAGGACCCTATCCTCATAGGTAGATCAACTATGAAGGAAAATTTCCACCTGTGTCGTCTCCTGATCATGATGATGAGCTAAATGGTGGATGGTTTTTTTGAGGGAGCTACACATACTTGGGAGGGAGTTCTGACACCTGTTATTCTACCAGTTTTTTGACATTTTTGTGTTAAATATTTTACTTATGATTAATATTTTTGTTCTTCTCTTATGAATTCATTTCATTTTTTATAATTAAGTGTAACACGTTTTATATCAACACCGATTGTGTTGAGATTTGAAGTGGGGATCTTGGGTTATTCTGATTAGAAAATATTGGAATACTTTTAATCACACACATGTATGATATTTCATTATGAATTGGAATCACTTTTTCTATGCTTGAGGTCCAATCCTTGACAAAATTATTGTTATGTCAACGGTTGGTACTTTGTGCAAGGATTTAAGAGGCAAGAGGGGAAGCAAGATCTTGACAACTAAGAACAAAAGAATTAAAAAAACCATGTATATTTTTCATAAAAATAAACTGTACAAGATATATTGTGAACTTAAAATGACCTCCTTCTCTCATAATTCTTAAAACAATACCATAATTAATAATCTATTAAACTCTTTAAGTTAATTTATTTTCTTAAAACTGTTTTAAAAATCACCCCCTTTTTACTAATTTTTATTAAAAAACATACTCTAAACCTTTCAACGCTACTTGAAATATGACCTAGGGTATTCACTATACTATAAAAAAACCATAGAAAATAATATAAATCAAACTTTAAACATAATCAATTTGATGTTTCATGACAATGAGGTCAAATTTTGGCACCGTTTCTGGGGAGCACTTTAGTTTTTAGTGCATGTTTTTTATAAGATTTTTATAAATTTTGTGAATATTTTTTTGTTTTATCTTATAACTTTACCTATATTTTTGTTTTATGAATTCTTTATTTTGTCGGTTCTATGAATGAATAATTATACTACAGAAGACTTACCACCTTTCAATCCCGAACCAGAAAGGATCCTACATATGTGACACTAAGATGCTCAAGACAACCCTTTGAAGGAGGACACACCAAGACATGAGACCTTTCTAAACTTGTCTTCTTCTAGAACCAAATTATAACCTAGAATTAATGTGTATAACATGGATGAAAAAAATTGAACACTAAAAGAACTAACCTCACCTGATGTTGATATCTAACCCACTTACATTCAAATACATTGTGAGGCCCCCAATTTTAAACTAAATTCTATTTTAATTCACTTATTTCCATGATTCCATGGAATAGCATGAGAAGATCCTCACAATCACTTAAAAGAATTTCATACTATTTTTTCTATATTAAAACCTGTAAATGTGGATGAAGAACAAGTAAATCTTAGGGAATTGACATTTTCATTAGAAGACACTGCAAAATACTGGCATTACTACGTTAATCCACAAATTAGAGGTTGTTCGAAAACCAAACATATTTTTATTGAAAAATATTTTTTAACCTCTCGAACAAAAACAAGAAGTAAAGAAATTTATAGTATAAGGCAATCATAAGGGGAAACATTACATGAATATTGGGAATTCTTTGAAAGGTTATGATCAAGTTTCCCACACCCCCAAATAAGTGATCAAATTTTAATTAGTATTTTTATAATGGTATAATTATTATTGATCAAAATATGATTGATGTTGTTGTAGATGGTGAACTAGATGATAAAACCCCAATATATATAATAACCCTAATAAAGAACATGGTAAAAAACAATCAATAATTCGGTTTAAGGTCCATTAAATCCATTCGAGGTGTCCATAAGGTGAAATGACTGAATTCGAGAAGAAGGTGGACATGATGTTTGAAGAGGTAAGTACCCTTATATGACATCTTTATCTTTCCCAAAGGAAATCAAAATATCCTCCTCCCATCCATTGTGGAATATGTTCTTCTAACACCCATTATTATGACCAATTCCCCAACTAAGAGAATCTTTTGAGAGTTGTGAGGCAATATTTCCTGGTTGCCCCTATAACCAATCATTTAAGAAACAACCTTACTATCCATCCAACCCTGGGTGGAAAGAAACCCAAGATTATAGGAAATGGGTGGTATTCAAACCAACCTCAAAGACAATGGAACCAACTTGGGGCAAAGTAATCACCCACCACCACCACATAGAAATACCCCACTGCCCCAAAGGCCTTTCCAACAACCCCATCCAAAATCCAAGCCTATCCTTGAAGACATGGTGAAACAAATGGCTACCAATAATATCAAATTCCAAATAAAAACCCAATCATCCATACAAGATCCAAAAATCCAATTATGACAACTCGCTAACTCTATGGGGAAATTCAAAGTCATGCGTTGGGTAAACTACCCTCTCAACCAGTAATTAACCATAGGGATAAGAGAAATGTTCGTTATATCACCCTTAGGAGTGGAAAAAAATAAAAAATCCAAATTAATCCTAAATTAGAGTCATCCCCTTCTAAGGAAAACACCATCCCAACTTATGAAATTAGTCCAAATGTTGAAAAACCATGTCCTGAGAAAAGCCCTTCCAAAGGAAATAATGTGTCTATTGATGAGTCACCTAGCCCAACCCTTCCCCTTATATTTCCCCAAAGGGAAACCCAACCTCAGAAAAAAAGGAAACAGAACTTGATAAGGAAATATTATAAAACTTCAAAAATATTGTAGGTTAACATTCCTTTGATTGATTTTATAATGAAAATTCCATGATATTCCATGTTTCTAAAGGAGATGTGTACACATCAAAGGTGAATTTGAGGTGATGAGAAGTTATGCTTGGGGATAAACTTCTCGACATTTATAGATCCTTTACTTCATACCAAATTCAATGATATAGGAACATTCTTGATTTCATGCACCATAGGGAAGTATTCATTTTATAGTGCTATGATTGATCTTGGTGCCTCTATAAATGTGATTCCTTACTCCATTAACTCTTAATTTTAGATCAGATAACTAAATCCCACTGGAATTTTTGTTCAATTTGAAAATTATAGTAAAACACTCCCTTCTTGTGTGTTAGAGGATGTTCTTGTGAGGGTTCAAATTATAAATTTTCCTGCTGATTTTTATGCTCTTAAAATGGAAGATGATAGGATGAATGGACATGCCCTGATTATATTGGGAGACCCTTGATGAAAACATCTACAACCATTATTAATTTCCATAATGGTACATTATTTATTTATTTTGGTAGTTACATTTTCCACTTCAATATCCTTGATTCCCAAAGTCACCCTTCAAAAGAACACACATCTCTATCTATTAATTCAATTGATGTACCCAAATTCCCTAAAAAAACTTATTTTCATTCCCCTGATCCACTTTCTAATTTTTCATGATTGATTGAAATGTTAGTTAATTAATCATGAATTGATTATTTTAGTGTTCTAGAAAAATTCCAAGCGTGTTTATTAATTGATTATTTCTTTAACACTGAGTATCTAATGAAAATTGATTATAGTACTAAGATTGTACAATATCATTTCTCATATAAGGATGATTCCATTGAAAAGTTATATGAGATTAGGGATCTATCACTTTCAAAAACACTCCCATAAATCCAAAATCCCCTCAAACATTAACTACAATAACTACCTTAAGATATAAAATATTCATATCTTGAGAATGAAAACAATTTTCCTATCATTATTTCAAGTTCAATCCCTCCTGAGCATGAATTGAGACTGATTGAACTTCTGAGGGAGTATAAAAAAGATTTAGGATGGACACTTGCTGACATTATTGGTATCATCCCATCAATTTTCACACATAATATATTGGTAAATGATGAGGCTAAACTAGTGGGGTAGTCCCAACGTCGACTGAACATAAACCTCCTAGATGCTGTTAAAAATGATCTAACATAATTATTGGCTACTAGAGTCATTTACCCCATCTTTGACAACCAATAGGGTTAGTCCAATACAAGATGTTCCTAAAAAACAGGTCTTACTATAATAAAAAATGAAAATAATGAATTGGTTCCAACTCGTGTGAAGAATAATTGGTGTGTCCGTATAGACTATAAATGACTAAATCAATACACTAGGAAGGACCGTTTATCATTTTAATTTAATGAACAAATTCTATAAAGGATAACATGGAAGTACCATTATTATTTCCTTGATGGGTATTCTGGATACTTTTAGATGCATATTGCCCCCGAGGATCAGGAAAATATTAACTTTACATTCCACATTAGTGCATTTTCATATAGGAGGATACCATTTGGTCTCATAAATTATCTGGGAACTTTTCAGCGATTCCTGGTTAGTATTTTTCTGGATTACTTGGATAATTTCGTGGAAGTATTCATGGATGATTTCACTATTTATGTCTCCTCTTTTGATGAGTGTTTGAGTAGTCTTAGTTCAGTCTGATGTTGTTGTATTAAAAATAATTTCGTATTAAATTATGAGAAATGACACTTCATGATGTGATAAGGTATAGTTTGGGACATGTAATTTATAAGGATGTTATCCAAGTAGATAAATCAAAATTGGATTCCCTTTATTCCCTATCATTTTTCAAAAATGTATAGGATGTGTTGTCTTTCCTAGTTTATAATGGATTTGAAAATCGTTTCATTCATGACTTTAGAAAAATTTCACTCCCCCAATCCTAATAAATGAAAAAAGAAAAGACTTTTTTTTCATAAAGAATGTGAAGAATTTTTTAATAAGTTAAAATGGAGTCTCATGTCACCCCCAGTAATCCAACCACCTCTATGGGATTTACCATTTGAGCTCATGTGTGACACCTCTAACTATTAGGTTAGGGTAGTATTATCAAAAAGGTTCGATCGAGCTCCACCTTTCAAAGTTTATGACTCACAGACACAATACCCTACCCAAGAAAAATACACCATAATTGAAAAATAATTTTTTTCCATTGTGTTTTCCTTGGAAAAAATCTGGTTATACATTATGAGGTCAAAATTTATTATGTTCTCAAACCATTAATCCCTCCAGTATCTTCTTAAGAAACTGGAAGCCAACAACACCCCATTCATTGGATTTTACTCTTTCTAGAATTTAATTTATAAATTAGTGATAAAAAATTAGTAGAGAGTGTGGTGGATGACCATATTAGTATGATCCATCCATCCTAAAAAATTGACTCATCCCCATGTATTCCTATAAATAACAGTTTTCCAGATGAGAAATTGTACCGAGTGCAAGATGATATTCATTATTATGCCGAAATTGTAAATTATATAGCAGTATCTTACATTCCTACCGATTTCAAAAAAAACCAAGCCAATTATCTAAAACACGATTCTCATTGGTACATTTGGGATGAACCCTACCTTTGGCACACATGTAGTTATCAAGTCCTTAGGTGTTGTATTCCTGATAGTGAGTTTCAGTCTTTCCTTAGATTCTTCCACACTCTTTCTTGTGGGGGACACTTTGGTCCCCAACAAACATATCATAAGGTCCTTGGTTCTAGTCTCTTTTGGCCAATATTATTTTGGGATGCCCATGATTTCTTTAAATCTGTTACTCAATGTCAAAGAATTGGGAATGTATCTAAAAGATATGAAATTCATCAATAACCCTTTCTCTTCCATTAAATTCTCTATATTTGAGGAATTGAATTTATGAGACCATTCCCCAATTCATTTGGGAAACATTGAATTCTTTTGGAAGAGGATTATGTTTCAAAATGGATAGAGGAATGAGCTACAAGGACAGATGATTATAAGGTATTTTTAGAATTCATGAGAACCCAAATCTTTTAGAGGTTTTGATTAACATGGTTCATCATCAATGAGGAGGGTTCTCATTTCGGAAATCGAACAATGAAATATCTTTTACTTCAGAATGGGACTAGGCATAGAGTGTCTACTGCATATCACCCACAAACCAATGGTCAAGATGAACTGTCAAATAGGGTGGTAAAATAGATTCTTGAAGAAATGGTTCAACCCAATAGAAAATATTGGAGTATTAGACTCGATTATTCATTATGGGATTATTGTACTACCTTTAAAATTCCCATTGAAATGCCACCCTATTGGCTTGTGTTTGAAAAGAGTTTTCACCTACATATTGAGATTGATAATTGAACCTATAGGGCCATAAAATAATGAAATTATAATCTTTCTAGTCTATATTCTCAAAGGAAGTTGCAAATTCCGGAGATAGAGGAAATGAGAAGAGATTAATATGGGAACTCCGTGATTTATAAGGATCAAACCAAGACTGACCACGACCATCGCATCCTTCATCGTCAATTCTACAATGTGCAGAAGGTCCTTTTCTATAATGCAAGGATGATGTTACATCTAGGTAAGATTTGTTTCTTTTGTTTTGTGCCATACACTGTTAATAATGTATCTCCATTTGGTGTTTCTCTGGTTTAAAATAAAGAAACCAAGCCAACCTTCACTTTCAATGGGTAGTAGCTGAAGCACTTCCAAAAAGCCCTTCCGATGTTCCCGATTGAGGAACTCCATGATCAAGAAGAAACATACCAATGATACCCACCGGGTTTTATCGTTCCATCCCACATTATATTTTATTATAGTGGGGACATTGCATGTTCTTGGTGTGGGTGGATGGTTACATTTCTGGGTTTGTTAGAAATTTTCATCATTTATTTCCTCTCTTCTTTCTTTTTGAATAGTATTATCACATACCCCTTGTTTTATCCCTCACTTTTGTGCTGGAATGTTAATTTTATCATTGAAAAATATGCTCTATTTAAAATAATTCCAAATCATTTTTCATTCTTGATTGGATTGTGTGGAAAATTATATTGTTTTTGGAATTTTTTTTTCAAATGAATGTTGATATGTAATCTATTTCTTGAATTTAAATTTTCAAATCATTCATAGGTGTTTAATATATTTTTGAAACCCATGACTCATTAGCACTAACTAATATTTTTATCCCTTTCCTGAGAGAAATTCTAAGAGCTTTATTTCATATTCTTCCTTTTAATCACATTATTGAGAGTCTTATGTCATGTAGAGATACACGAACATTACGTTATTCTATTTGAATCCATAAGATTCAAGTGTGCTACATTCATGATAGTGGCCGTCATTCATTGAAAACCCTTTAGTAAAAATAACCACTATTTTTTCAACCTTGACATTTTACCCTTCTTAAGCCTTAGGGACCATGTAATGCCTGTTGGGTAGCCACATTACAATCTTATTTATACCAACCAACCCATATCTTGTGTACATTATTGTTTTACTTTTAGAAATTGTAGAGGAGATGGTGTTTTCATGGGAATTTTCAGGAATGAATCATTGCTATGAGTTGATAGAAAGGGTGCCTACATTTTCCTTCGATAGTGGGTTCAAAAGTCATATTGTACCATTTTTTTACAAATTTTCCCTCTTTATCTCCAATGAAAATTGTAAAAAAATAAAATAGTTTTGTACATTGAAAAAAAAACCAAACAAGAAGAAACAAAACTAATGGAGAAAAGAGGAAGTTTATTCATTATTATTCATTGATCAGTTGTGACCCACACAAATAGAAAATAGTGATAGTGAGTTGGAAGTGATAAACTTTTTGAGGGGATGAGTGTGTACATTTATTGTGAACACTTGTTGAATTTTTACATGTTTTTACTTAAGAGATTAAACTCTCCCCTTTTGCCTTCGTTTTTTGTATACATTAAATTCCACCAACCCTTCAACTTGAGAACAACCTATTGAAATTACCCTTGATTAGAACACTAGTTTTTTCTATTAGAGAACTTAGAATCTTGTAAACCATATTGTAAGATCACATAAAATTTTGGAAAAGAGAATAAATCCACTTTTATATTTTCTTTGAGATAAGAGGTAAAAATTTTAAGCAAGGTCAGTTGTGACATGTTTTATGGGTGAACAAATGATGTTGAACAAAATTGAATATGATAGATGAAAAATGATAGGAAGATTGATTTCATAAATGTGACATGATGAATGTAATTTTATAAGAATCGTTGAACTTTTATCACCATTGTTTTAGGAATGAGACATGGTTAGGATATAATATTTTTCTCATGACTAAAAATGTTTTAGTGTGGGGGTGTAGTCACACCATGATTCACTATTTTGTTTTCACCCTTACACAACTGTACTAAACTAGTTTTGTATTGAAAATTATAAAAAAAAATAACAAATTTCACATCATGTTTTATTCAATTATTTTATGGATACTAATGTAAAAAATGGAAATGTTACTTGATGGATAACTACATTGTAGGTGGAGGTGATTTAGAGGGCCCATGATGATGTCTAATAAAATGGACCAAACTACGCAAGATCCATGCACACAGGTGGACTCATCCGCACACTACTACTAAAATGTGAATCCAAATTGGACAATTTTTTTGTTCTGGTCCAAAATTAATTGGGATACATTTCACCTAAAGGAACTCAAGACTACTTTTTCAATCTGTTGTCCAAACCTACCTGGTCTGTCAAGCACACTGAATCTGCACCAAGTCAAAAGTGGTGTGTTGTGTTCTATCAATATCTCATGTTGTGATTGTCCAAATGGTGCCAAAATTTTGGTGGATATAGTATAGAGGTGGGGATAAAACTTTTATGTTTTTTTTAAAAATATATATAATATTTTATGGCCATCTAAAACCAGGTACCAATTGATTTCTTGAAATTACGCTGCACAAAACCACCTTCCAATTTTCTAATAAAATAAAACCATGGTATCCCCATTTGTAAGTTCAGTCAGGAGCTAAAGATCTAGAATTTTGGAGACCCAAATTATTCTTATCTTCATACAATAAGTTCTAGAGGCCTCTATCCTCAATGGGTGATCACGGATGAAGGTGAAGTTCCATCCGAGCCTTCTCCGCCTCTCGATGTCGAGCTAAACGGTGGATGCTCATTTTGGGGGAGCTACACATACTTGGGACGGAGTTCTGAAACTTATTAATCTACTATTTTTGTGTTATTTTTGTGTTAAATATATCACTTATTATTAATATTTTTTTTATTCTCTTCTAAATGAATTTATTTTGTTATAATTACGTGAAACACTTTTTATCTCAACACCGATTGGGTTGAGATTTGAAGTGGGGATCATGGGTTATTCCAATTGGACAACACAAGAATTATTTTTATCACACACATATATGATATTTAAGTATTATTTGGTATCCATTTTTATATTCTTTAGGTCAAAATGAATGTTCTGTCAAGGGTTGGTACATTGTGCAACGATTTAAGAGGGAAGAGGGGAAGCAGGATCTTGACAACCCTCAATAAGTAATTAAACAAAACCTTGTGTATTTTCTCATAAAAATGAATTGTCCAAGTTGTTTAGTGAACTTGAAATGATCTCAATCACTCATAATTCATAAAACACCACCTTAATTTATCAATTATTAAACTATTTATGTTATGTTATTTTCTTAATACTGTTTTCAAAATCACCTCCCTTTTTTGTAATTTCTATTAAAAATGCATACTCTAAACATATAAATACTCTTTGAAAGATTACCTAGGGTATTACCTATAATATAGATCAACCATAAAACATAATCAATTTTATTTTTCACAACAACATTTTCATACAGCAAAGACTAAGTATACTACTAGTTTATGGTCATAGATCTTGGACTAGTTTAAGGTCATAGAGCTTAGACCAAGGTTGATACTAGTTTATGTTCATAGTTCCCATATTATGGATTCTTATAGTTTTAGTTCATAGATATCAGACAAAGGTTTCTTCTAGTTTATGTTCACAAATCGTAGACCAAGGCTATTGGTAGTTTAAGGTCATAGAGCTCAGGCCAAGGGGTTAAATGAAGTGCTACTTGAGAAACTTTCCATTGATGGGAGGTGTGATATGATCTCAATACATGGTGATTAATAAGTAAACACTATTATAGTAAACCTTATAGACAATTTGAAACCCTTAGCACTTGGGTTTAGCTTTGGATGTTTCATTCTTAGCATCATTATCATCTTGAGATCTAGTAAAATGTCACCTTAAAGGAATGATCACATGAAAAAAATTAAATGCTCTTTGTACCCAGTTCAGGTGCCTCTCTAAGTCACGTAGATCCTGGATCCTATTTTCTTCAAGGGCCTCAAACTCAACTAGATGGGATTCCTATATTTTTTATGGTGTGTATTTTTCATAACTTTCCTTTCATGGTAATGAAAATTGAACCTCTATTGGTTAGATTGCATCTATTCCATACACTTGGGAGTATGGGGTTTCATGGGTGGAACTTAATGTTTTCATCCTATAGGTCCAAAGGGAATCAAGGATTTTGTTGGGACAACTCCTTTTTTCTAGACCACCATATTTTATAATATTTTAGAGAGGGTTTTTCTGAACACATCAATCTTCCCATTCACCAGCATGTGGTATCGAGAACTGTGGTGGGACAGTATGTTGTACATGGCATATAATTTCTTCATTTTGGAAGACCAGAATATAGTTCTATTTTCCATGAGAATAGTTTATGGAACCCCAAAATTTTGAATGATGATGGAGTTTAAAAAATCAATCACATACTGAGTTTTTACTTCTCTAAAGTGAATTCTTCTACCCATTTTTAAAAGAATTCAGTTATAATTAAAACGAACCTATAATGTTGAGTAGTTACTGGTGGGTAGGGATCCACAACATTGAGTTCCCAAACTGAAATAGGCCAAGATTATATGGTGTTGTTGTGGAAATATGGTGGTTGGTTCACAAAATTGTAATATTTTAATCATTCATGATACATTCTTATGAATTCAATACAACCACATGCCATTCCAGACCAAAACTAACCAAACCTCCAAATTTAGTGGGATATATTCAATCAAGCCTAATATGATACACAAGATTCAGTTAGCCCTCTTCCAATACCTGTGGTATATCATCACCTTTAATGAAACTAATAATAATTCCATTTAAACCATGCCATTAGAAAGTCTACTCAAATTTAGGGCCACTATGGAGGGTGAATTGTACTTTACTCTGGTAGATTATCTCACACACGACTTAGTTTGGTGATAGATTTTGATGATAGAGATAATCAATGATGGGAGTCATCGAAGGAGGTATTTCTTCAACCAAAGGTGAATTTAAGGGAATTTATATAGAAGAACTGACATCTAGATAATATACGAATTTTTTTCTATCATTTAATGTGGTGGGGAAATTAATCCTCTAATGTTCCACATGAATAACCAAACCATCTTGATCAGGCTCTATTTTGGATTCAACCAACCCATATAACAAATCATCTTCGATATTATTTGAATTAAAAACATGTGAAACCATTATTGGAAAGTTAATTGGTTCATTTGGTTGCAAGTACATTCTTACAGCAGAACGATCTCATTATTTCTAATGATATATTTCACCATTGATTTTCATGATGCCTTGTTTAGAGTATCTCATCACATGAATGTGGGGGAAATAACTCCTGAGGTCTAAATCAAGGCTATTGATAAGGTATTTATACTCTTCCATATTGTCTTTATAGACATATGATAACAAGAATGGGTATGACACAATGGCTTGCATAGGTGTGATAAAGATAGTCCTTAGGCCCACTCGATTGAGTTTGGAGTTGTTAATAATTTTACTGGCCATACTCTCAGAGGTGCCTTCTAAATTCATCTTCTGACATGGTATAAACTAATCTACTAAGATAATAGACTCATCTTGGAAATCTACATTTATAGCTATTTCCTTAGGGTTCAGATGCGTGCCCAAGAATTTTTCCATCACTTGGACCTTGATAGCTTTCTTCGAGACAAACCTAATGTTGAACTCCTTGAGGATTACTACCTAGTGCACCAATCACTCTATCAGCCTAGGGAATTTTAGGATGTACTTAATAAGGTCATCATAGTACACCATTTGTATCACATGATGCTACAAGTAATGTCATAATTTTTTCACAGCAAATACCAGCACTAGGAAACTCTTCATGACGGGGGGATATCATAATTATTTATTAAGGATAATGAAACTTATATAATTTAGGTTGTTCTCCCTACCCTTATAATTTTTTGGGTTAAAATATCACCAAGGGATTATTCTAGGTGGTCACAAAAGGACCAGAGGGTTTACTGAGATAGGTGGAATCAAAACCATATGTTTTAGAAGATACTTTTTAATGTCCTTGAAAGAAATTTTGAATCCCTCCCACCATTTTTGAATTATATCCTTCTTCATGAGCTTTCATAAGGGATTACACAAGTTAACCATATTTAAAATAAATTAGAAAATATAGGCTAATTGGACATGGAGGTCTTGAATCTCTATATGGTTTCATGGATGAGGCATTTTGTTGATAACCATGATTTTATTAGGATTTATCTTAATGCCTCTATATCAGACAATTAAGCTAAGAAACTTTCTAGAGTTAACCTCAAATACATACTTAAAAAGGGTTCATCTTCATGTGATGGGATTTTAAGAAGTTTAACACTTTCTCAATGTCGTTTATATGGTCCTAGAATTGTTGGTACATGACCACCAAATCACCAACATAACATTCCACCAGCATCCTGTGATGGGGTTTGAATATATGGTTCATAACCTACTTATAGGTGGATGAAAAATTCATCAAACCAAAAGGCATCACTTGGTAGCAGAATGTCCCCATATATTCACTAAAGGAAGTGGCCTTATATTCCTCTAGGTCCATTTGAATGTGATTGTAACTAAAATATCCGTACATGAAGAAGAGGACATAGAAACTAGTTGTAGAATCAATGTGCCACTCCATCACCAGAAGGGGAAAATCATCCATCATGAAATGATGGTTGAGTCCCTGTATGTTGATATTGACTCTCATATTCCCATTATTCTTCTTAAATGGTATAATTTTGTCCAAATACCTCTGGTATTTGGCATCTATGAATATGTTTACCTTAATAATCTTGTCAACATCAGCCTTGACCATGGAACATTAGGAGGGGTGCATTTTTCTAGGAGGTTTTTGAACCCACAATGAACCATTTATATGAAAAGGTAATGAATTAAAACCTATGTATCGAGGCTTGATATCTCATTATAGCTCTAGGAGAACATGTTTGAGTGCTATTTTAAGAAGGCCATATACTATTGTTTTTATGTAGATGATATATTTCTGTTGGCCAGTGTTGGATTTGGATCTTCTATAGTGATGAGGTTTTCATGTTTCAACACATTGATAGTAGTGGAGAAAACCTCTTCAAATTTAGTAGGGGAATTATCTAGATCCTATTCGTCATCCGATGTAGGGAGTCTGAGGGTGGAGGAGACTCTTCTGTATCAGGGACCTAGGGGTAGCACTATCTTATAGTCTGGTGGATGTGAGATTCATTGCGAGGGTTCTTGTTCTATATAAATTGTGGAAGAAAATATGATGATCCTATATTTCATGGATTTTTATAGTGAGGCCCACATTTTATATCAAATAACTGATTTCAGTCTAACTTGCATGATGTTATCTTTGAATTTTGAAACACATGGCATTATCATGGATTACAATCCATGGGGAGGATCATTCAGTTATTCATGGGAGTAAGGTCCTGTATTTTTGACTAATATATCATGTGTTGGATTATAGGGTAATCTTCAGGGAATCTTTTATCATAGATAAAATGAGACAACTCCCCATGTTTTGGGTCATAGGTTCCAACCAGTGGATTAGGCGGATGAAGCTTTTTTTTCATGTCAATCCAATGATCTATGGTATTGGATGTCAGATCACTGGGGGTGTTGATAAACTTGAACCCATTATTTTGGATCGTTTTTCTCTTCCTTTTATTTTACCTAATATCCAAATAGCAGGCTTCACAAGAGTTAAAGTGGGATGTATCACCCAAAATCACCCCTACTCAACCATCAAGGGAGAATTTGAGGCACTGGTGGAATTAATAGGGAACAACTATATGAAAATAAATATAGGGACATCCCAACAGGGCATTTTAAGCAGTATCCTATGAGAATACCATTAATTTAGTGTTTTCTTCTACGCCACTGAATTTAGTCTTCTGGTGAATTATTCCAACTATATTCTCCTCACTCTTATTGTATCTTGGAAATCATAGATTGGAGGGAGTCAGATCTTCCTCTGTAAACCCTAGTTTATGAATATTCTGTGTCATGATGAGATTGATCTCAGAGCTAGTATCCCCTAGGGACCAATATATTTCCACACCGTTGAATTTATCTATAATATATAACAACCATATTTTACCATGAATGGTTTCAACCTCTTCTTCATAATATAAGTAAATGATAGCCTGACATTCTTTATACTCAACGTCTTCTACATGATTGGCCTCAAAGGTAACTACATCAATCTCAAACTAAATAGGGATATTTAAGACTTCTATGAGGGCCTCATAAATATACTTTAATTAGAGGAGTGACTTGAGGTTTGAGATACTCAATGGTATGATAAAAAGGTGTTTTAAAATTTCATATTTCCCTGGTAGGGGAATAATTATGCCTATATAAGATCATTATTTAGTAGTAAGATTAGTAGGATCCATTGTCTAAGGTTCTAGGTCCTGACTATTATTGGTTATACTATGCTATTGTTTAGTTGTTCTTCTATAAACCCCTAATTGGTGGGCATTAGATGGCTGAGGTCAGGACCTGGTAGTGTACTATTTATCACTATAAATTCATGGTTGAGTCACGTGGTCAACCAAAATAATTTGCTGTGAAGGCGCACTCAATTAAGTGACTTGGGAGGGTCGTTCTTGTTAATCCCTATGTGAGGTTCGTTTTCTAGTCTCAATATCATGAACATTCTGGTCTATAACACTGTATTGGACATTCTATTAACCAGAATATCCCTTATCGCTCCTTTAATGGAATAAAATAGAGGTGGTTGAGGGGTTCCCATGTAATTCCCAATCACTAAGTATCATATAACAATCCACCATTTCATCATCATTCATATGTATATACTCTTACTGCTCATCAGTGGAATATTCTAGGATCAGAAGAACTCCAGGGACATATCCCAACTTAAAAGGTAGGAAATTACCAAGGGTGCTTACTAGTTTTGGAACTGACAAGGAAATCTAACTCCCCTTATGTTTTCGAAACATGTTACTTGAAGATATTCAAGACTATGATTCAAATGTAGAGGTGGTTCCTAGAGGAGACATAGTTACTATAGGCAGTTATGGGTTTTTCAAGCAGCCTTGGATGAAACCATGGGTTTGCATAACTGTATTTTGAGATAAACAGTCATTATACTTCGTGTTCTATGGAATGGTGCCTATTTCCACTCATTGGAGTCTTCACTATCACTATTAGGGTTAGCAAAGACATATTCTACCTTTTTGAATACATTTCCCAATTTGAAAAATCCATGGTTCACTTGGTCATATATCCACCATTTGAAGATGAAATATTTTTTGATGGTATATATAAGGATAATATGGTATGAGTATTGGTTGTGCAGTCAGTACGTTCATCCCCTTGGTGTCACCTTTATTCCAAAAAATTTAGGATACCCTTTTCCATGGCATAAATGAAATACTCCAATACCTATAATTCGTTGAAGAATAATGTCTTTTTCTTCCCTTATATGAAAGGAACCCTAGGTTATTAACACTGACAGGGGTCTGGGGAATCTTTCTCTCAATTATACTTTACTAGGATAGGTTTTTATTGATGAGACCATACTAGGAGTGGATGCACTTGGTGAGGATCATCTGGTAAAGGGACCTATAAGTGGACTAGCTCCAGATCCTTTGTATATACAAAAGTGGATATTTATAATTCTATAGGAATTCATTCAAGAGTTATAATGGGGAAATGATCCTAACCATTTCTTGTCCTTCTACAATGATTATTCCATATGCTGATCTTTTTTAGAGAATTCATAAAACCCCCTAGATAATTCCGAGAGATGGTGGTAAGGACCAGATTATCAATGAAATTACGCAGATACATTTTTAGTATCTTCTCCAAAGAAATCATTATATCAAGAGATTATGTGAGACCCTTCCACCATGTTATGAATTCAACAACTCACTCATCATTAATCTACTTCATTTAGAGAATTTTT
This sequence comes from Viscum album, assembly GCA_963277665.1. Taxonomy (NCBI): domain Eukaryota; kingdom Viridiplantae; phylum Streptophyta; class Magnoliopsida; order Santalales; family Viscaceae; genus Viscum; species Viscum album. The sequence goes on along the minus strand of OY728126.1, from coordinate 273,386,856 downwards.
TAATATTGGTCTTGTGCATGGTGGAGTTGAACTGTTAAAGGAACTACCTACAGAGATCCTCACAGTCAGAAATAGATCCTAGGGGAAGCTAGTTTTAGAAAAAGAGTGTGTCCCTTATAGATTTTGGATAAAACAAAAAATCTCGACGGATTACTATTGTTCCAGAGTCCCAAACATTGGTCTGTACCATGAGTAAAAGTGTATCATATTCTATAATAGATCACCCATCCTGTTAAATAGGGTAAATCTAGGGTCACCAAATTTTGTTGATGGATGGGAATGGTCCACCCATTTGACATTCATCATTACTTTGAATGGAATTGAAACCTTATTGATTTCTAGAGCCTTGATGTGGGTGATTATAGAAGCTATCATATAATCATAGTGAGGATTTTTGGACATAAGTTCTATGACTAGTTTTTCAAACTGGGAGGTGTAGTGACCTTGATCTCAAAACAGAGAGTTGTGATACTCAGGTAGAGTGGGTGACTCATATCATGGTCATTTTATATATCCCCCATCTTATACATGGGGCAGATGCATGAGGAAAACTGGTTAAACTCTAGGCACATGGCTAATAAGGACCTAGTGTCCAACTATAGGAGATATGGGGTACCTTATAACATTGTCATGACCTTGGAACTACATGTAGATAATTTTAAAAATATGACACTCTTATCCATCAAGATCTTAGAAAAAAGTGGCCAAACTAGCATCTGGATTAGTTTTTGTCATGATATCATATGAAATGATAAGAATGGTGGTTCCCTGGAATTTTTTGATGTGTTGGTGTTCTAGAAACAATATCTCGTTCGGAGGACTCCTAAGGTCCAACACTAGTCTCTACTAACAAGTACAAGCACCTATTGGGGGATCCTCCTGGTATTGTTCCGCTACTTGGTGTGGGCCCTCCCAATCATTCATTATGTCGGAAGTAATGGTTCTTTCATCCTTTATAGTGACAATGGTGATAATTTTCACTATTAATGTGGTTAGATAATATCATTCTCTATCAGAGGGAGGGCCATACTGCTGGTCCTATTGTTTTCACGGGATAGTGCTGAAATGAAGGGTATGATAATACCCCCATCATCTAATCTAAAAATGTTGAGATGAATCTTACATGAATAGTAAGAGTTTAGTGAGGCTTTTGATGTAGGTCCACTAGAAAGTCTAGTAGTATCCATTTGATCTAGGTCATGAAGATATCCAGAGTAATGTGATGTTAAAATTTCAGAACTGCTGGTGGATGACATCAATATGTTCATTGATTCTTGGGTAAAAAAACATGTAGTCCTGAAGGTGGTTGAACATTTCCCAAATACTCTAGTAGAATCATTCCACATGTTCCTTAGTGGGGGACTCAGGGATGAAAAAATTCAGATTTGTAGGTGACCAGAATGTGATAGGTAGTTGGCTAGTAGCCAAGATCCTCCACAATTCCTCTTATAAATCACCGAAAAGATGATCATGTTCATGATCTTCCCAAACCTGAAATGGTTCAAGTCATGAAACTGGGGGTGTTAATGATACAAAACTACTTTTATACTAACTATTTTATAGGTTGGTGTCACCTTGGACAACTGTACCCTAAATATTGTAATGTTTTTTAGAGTTGGGGCCAACTTCAATACCATGTTCATGTAGGATGGGGTGTTCATAAATTCTTCATGAGAGAGAGAATAAACAATTCTATAGGTATCATTGGAGTGCTCATCATCATATGAGGGAATCAATCTTGACCTCTATGTCTCTATCACTTCAAGTGTGGATGTTGAGTGGATGGAATCTGATGACGGTAGAGATGGTTTCACTATGAGTCCATAGATGGAGTCCAAAACATCCTCCACATATATGTACCTATGGAGGTATTTATTTATTTTTTATATCTTAGATTTATGGATCATTAGCCTTGATTTACCAGATTCCTCTCTTGGCTCTACCAGCACTAGTAAATGATCCTTCCTCAAGTCATTCTCTATCTTGGAGTCTAAGAGATCGAAAGTGAAAATGATATTTTTTCCTACCTCTTATGATGCTCGAGATCCCTAAGAGAAGTTTTCTAGAGTAACATTGGTGTTTTCTATGTGCATTGCGACCTACATTGGTAGAATGACCCTCAAAATTATTTTTTTCTCCATCATCATGACAAATATTTAGATAAATAAATATATCTAGCACATGTAGGACCTTTGCACCGGTTGGTGGTAGCATGGGGAGGACCTCCATAGTGAAATTTGTCATCATTGGATGGCCTATAATGAATTTCAATGGAAACAATGGTTGGGAGAGTTGAACTAAATCAATTAACAGGTGGCTAGGGTCTTGATCCCAAGTGGGTGAAGAAGAGTCCCCATGAAGTGGTTATAAGGGAATGGAAAATTGTTCCAATGGTGGTTGGGTCTACTAGTGCTGGGGAAAAAGCCTCTTGATGGGATGTATTATGGCCTCCCCCAACATCAAAACCATGTGTTTTGGACAAAATTTGGTGGAGATGGGGTGATATAGATCTACTCTTAAAACATTATGGCTAGCTTCCATAACCAACACAGTCGTGTGGAAGCCCACCTAGGTGGCTCCTAGGTGGCTCCTAGGTGGTGGTTGATGTAGGTGCAACCCTTACATCTTCTACATCAAAGAAACAGGGGGAAGCCATCAGAGTGTTGTATAGAGAGGCTATTGAAATGGTTTATCATCATGATTGGGGGGGGGGGTCCCTCAGTGCATCCCTCCTGGGAAATGTTACTTGTATGGCTCCATGGATTCCATGTCTTTCCAGGCCATATCCCTAGTTGGGATGAAACATTCTTACTTGTATTGGAAAACAAAGGTATTTATATACCTTCATGAGATAATATTATAAGGAGAGATGGGGTTAGGACACCCAATAGTCATGGGAGACATATTAATCATTGTAGGAGAATGGTGGTGTGGGATTATCACACTATTAGTACCCCTTTCCCCATTTCTATTGATGGTGGGTCATCATGAGTTTATTATGGCATGATTCTTATGGAAATATATGGATATAGTGGTTAGTAAATGAACCATGAAAGTGGATCCTAATATTACTAATATCATTTTTCCTTATCCAAGGTGTAGTGGGGATTCACATTGATGATTAATAGGGTTTGGTATGTCCAACATACTTCTCTTACCCCTAGTTTTAGGAATTGAGTTTCACACTAGGCCCACTATTTGTTTGGTAGGTGATAGGTTCCAAACATTTGGATCTATTCATGCTCAAATATGATGGTTCCCTTCATTAATAACCCACACACTATTGAAAGAGAAGAGTTTTATGTCAACTTCAACATTTTTTCTAATTCTTTCAATAACGATGAATTTAATTTTTGGTGGAAAATCACTCATTATCTTTCCTTGTATTACTGCTTTCCAAATTAGGGAAGCCTACATTACTAGGGTTGGTGATGTTGAATCCTTGATCAAAATGGGATGATGGTATGTAATTTCCTTCTTATACATATTTCTAATTGATTCTTGTTTCATAGTTTGGCTCCCCCTATAGATTTAATTCATGTCCATGAAACTCAATCTCGATGTCATCTTGAGGTGGACTCCAGTTAATTATGCTGATTATATCTTGAATGGGCAGTAACCTATGGTCAGAGTGGATGGTAACATTGGTATTATATGATCATATTATAATGTTGGCTGTGTCAGACACCTCTAAAGTACTTTTTTTATGAATTCAGAGTAATCCTTTATATGAGGAATCTTTGGCATGGAACCTAAGACATCCTTCATTGGGCACAAGGTAGTTAATTATATGGATTAATACTTTCAAGGGTTTTTATCCAAGGTATCCAATGTTTATTATATGGGGTAAGGATTCTAGATCAGTTCATAAGTTTAATATCTCAAGGAGATAGGTGGGTCACAAGTTTAATGACTTGTGGGAATAGATGGGTCACATGTTTTATGTCTTGTGGGGATGGGTAGATCAGGTTATGTCTTCCCCCATGGGGAAGATAATCGCACTTTTAGGGTTTGTAACTTTCAAGGGGAATACATGAAGATTTGATTGGAATTTTGGGGATTAGTACTAAACCATGGGGAGGTATCCAATGTGTGTCAGGTTGTTGGGATTAAACCTTGGGAATATATCCCAGATTTGTTAAAATGTTACGTTTGAAACTCATAGAGTTGTCCTACGTACCATGTTAGGATATTGGGATCAAAACCCACAAATTTTGATACCATAGTTAAAGGATGTATCATGGGACCAGTAAATGTAGTTTAAATCCATGTGGTAAGAACACTCACATCATTGAAGGAGCTACTACAAGTGTTGGTGTAAGGATTATGCATGGTATCTTTCTGAAGAAGAAGGATTATCCCATGGTGGGGAAGGAGGTGTCATCCCATGTTGATCAAACATGGAGAATCCTATGTTCATCACATAGGGTAGGAAGTGTGGGGTCATCCCTTTCTAGTCACACATGGGTAATCCTATATTCACCGCATAGGGTAGGGTAACAGTTTGACATCATTTATTGAGGATGTTTTTGTTCAGTTTAATGTCATGCGACTAGATCATTGGGCTATATAGTTTTACTCCATGAATCTCATATGTCTTAAGAAAAATATACCCAAGGATACCATTTCCACGTAATAGATAAGGATATAGTACTAGGTATCATCAAATGGAAAGGAAATTATTTCCCTTCAGGATTCTATCTTAGGTTATTATGTTTATACAGTTCTGGTACATCTGGGTGGTGAATGTAATAAACACTTCCATGGTGATGTTAAAGATAGGGATATTGAAATCAGGGTGCCTGTGATTAGAAATAAGAGGCATTAGCATGCCTATAGTTAAGAGAAAAAGGTGATATAACTATCTAGGCCATTATTGATGTAAATAATCTGGAAATCAGGTATTATAATACCATTTATTTAGAAAATTGAAAATTATATGGAATGAGTTTGAATTGGTACAAGGCACCTGGGTACTCAAATTGTGTGAAAATTTTTCTAGAAGATGGATTCAAAGGGTTAATAACTTAGAGGATGTTTCATGAAACTCTTTAGTTGCATGTGAAAATGGGGTTTTGTGAGCGATGTGATCTATAATAGGGCCACTGCATGAACCTTAGAGAAATACATTTTCATGGGTTTTGGATTCACTTTAAGCCTTGGGTTACGCGATGGTATCTTAACACTCATGAAAAAACCTATCCCTCAAGGGAAGTTTCATAAGGAAATATCAAACACAAGACATGCCAATTTGGGGCCCATGTGAGGTTAGTGTCACAAGTTCTCTAGCTTTGGGAATCTGTAGATGTTTATATTTTTGTGATTTCATGGATGAGGGGTTTGTGTGAGTGAGATATGATGCTTCAAATTCTAGAGATCTATCCCCAAATGGTGGGGGAGGTGGGTGATGATCTATTTACTGCCAAAATTGGATGTTTTTTCACATAACTCTCCATGTATCATTCAAATTGGTTCTGTGGTTCATATGCATTTTATATCGGGGAAGGGTCACATAAGGACATATTTCAATGGTTCCTTTATCACACAAATATTTTATGTGACATCATTTAGGGTCACACACATAGTAGAAAAGTTTCATGCCTCTATATGTTTGGAATTTGGGACCATATAGGGGGATTTAAAAACATTATCTCTTTGATGTCACTTTTCACGTGAAATTTAGTTATGTTCCAAAATATTGTTTTTTTCAAAATGACCAGATGTTTCATGCCTCTCCCCCTGCATTGGATTAAAACGATTCATTAGGATGGTGTGTGTATTTTTTTTTTGGAAAAAATCATTCATTTTGAAATTAGGACATGCTTTTGGTGCGTATAACATCATTCTAGGTAAATACTTACTATCCATGGTATGTAACCTTATATACTATCACAACAAGATAGTTCAGTTCCTATGAGAAGCTGAGATGAGAGTCTCATTCAATGGAGTGAATACCTATTGGAGGAATGTGTGTGGATTATGAGTAGGAAGATGCAACCTATCTCTTATAATTTGGAAAGATTATCCCTTTGTGTACTACACTCTGTAGAAATCAAGATTCCAGATGTAGTGGATTAGTACATGGATGTCTTCCCCAAATATTTTTTCAGACTACATGCAGATCGAGAAAACAACTTCTTCATTGACTATCACTGTGGTACCATATCAATATCTAAAGGGTCATATTATATGTCCATTTCTATCCTCTTGGAGATGAGGTTATAGTGTCACACCCAGACCTCAGATGCCCATTTATTTTATTCGTTTCTCAGTCTTGCGTCGTTCAGACCAAGTTGGTTTGGGGTCCCAGTTTGAAATTTTTAATGTTTAATGATATTGATTGGTTTCGGGCTGGTGCGCAAACACCGCATCATTAGAAGTGACTGTGCATACTTCTAGGGTGACCTTTCATTTTATCAATTATTAATATAATAATATTTTCTGTAGGTAATAACCATATTGTTATTACTAAATTTTTATTAATATTATATTTATTTTAAATTAAATTAAACAAATTTATTACTGTTTTCTTTTTATTATTGAGTTGTTAAAAAAATAAAAAATAAAAAAATGGAAAACCCTAGGGGGTGTCATGCCCCCTACCCCCTTTCTCACTATGTGTTGCAGCCATGTGAATCCAGCATTGCAGATCTTGGAAGCTACCCATTTCAGCCCTTCCCATGGCATACTAGCCGCCACACTCCCTTCCCCCAACGACGTTATGACTGCCCTCCGCCTTGAACCCCCTGTGAGGGCCCTCTAGTGGCCCGACCCTGATTAGTGTCTTCCTCATCCAGCCACCTGTGGACACCCTTTGGTAGCTCAAATCCAACCATTGTCTCCCCCACACGGTGGACACCCTCACACCAGTGACCTCCCCTCCACGTGGGGCGGTAGCAACCCTCCTGCCCTCTTAGTATCTGATGGATGCCTCTCCCGGCAGCGGCCCAAACCCCCTACGTGCGACCTGATCTCTAATGACCTCCCACTCTCGTTCGACCAGAACTACACAACCCTCCTCTGGATTTTTTCATACCTTCTCGGCATGCAACCGGCCAACCCAAACACTATCCCGCACCCTATTTCAGCACGACCCAAACACTGTTTCACAGCGCCTCCGCACTGCTCCAGCGAGGCTGCAGTTCCTCCCAATAACAAACTTCGGTTTTTATCTCATTCCAATATTGGATTTTTCTTCAATTTCATGAAACTTTGATGTCTCAGTTTGTGTTTCATGCTTTTTTGACAATTTCTAGAGTATGTGATTGATGTATCGAGACCCGTTGTTCTATGGTCTGGCATCCGCCACTAAGGTAGACGTGGATGGAGTCTTTTCTCTATGTCCCTGATGTTTGGGGTAAGGTTAATGAACCTGTTATTTTATTTCACATCATAAAATTCAGTGTCTTTTGGTTTATGTAAGTCCCCAATACCATTTTTCTTGTGTGTTGGTCCTTTTCACTCTAAAATATGGGTGTTGGGAATTGTTGCAGGGTGTTGAGATCAATTCTAGGTGCGCGCATGCATTTTTCCCATGTATGAATATATAAATATCTATGTATATATATATCTTATGAGCGTGTGTTCTCTCATGGCATGGGGACCACATGATTCTATTTAAATTTATATATATATATATATATATGGAAGTGTGTGCGTGTGAGAGGGATGTTTCTTGAGTTAGAAATCTTTGGCTTCGCCACTCTTTGAGGTTGGTTTTTCAATGACCATTACTACAAATTTCAATTCTTGTGGTGCTTGAGTTTCATTATTAAATTTCTATAATATTTTTTTCACTTTTATTACATGCTTAGTTTATTTTGACTAATGATTTATTATTGGTTCAATTCATCACAATTAGCTTTCTGGATGATTTTATTTTATACACATGTAAATGCCTTGCCTTTTGGTTTTGAATAATCGTAATTTTCTTGCAAATGGTCTTGTTGGATGGATTGGGATGTGTTAATTGGTATAAATTTTTTATGGAAAACTGTTTGTTGGTAATGGGTGGATTTATGAAAATCATCATTTTGAAATGTTTTAATTATTTAGTGGATGATGTGTGTGTGTAGTCCCTTCAAATTGATTATAAAGGGACTTTTTTCATTTGGAGAGGTCCTTTCCTCGAACTTCATTTTCTAAAAATAATTCTCCCCTCTACCCTTCCACCCTTCTTTTGATAAATGGTTTCATTGTTTCATAGTGACTTAATTTGATTTCAAAAGTGTGGAAAGTCATGGCATGTTTGGTGTTGATTAAAAATGCTATTGTTTATTCAAATGGTTGAAGGCCCATTTTGAACCTTCGACTATCTTGTCTATAATTTTAGCTTATTTTTGTATAATTGATTTGAAATGAAGGCTTGTTTGGAAAGTGTAACGTGTTAGGGTGTGCGTTTGAATCTTAATGTCCGAATTACAAGTGTAGTGACCCGAAGCTTGACGTACATGGACATTACATTAATTTTGCGGAATACTTAGTACATAACAAAAACACACACATGGACCGTAATTGTTTAGTGTCTTTTTAATCTCGGAATATAATCTTCTAATCGTGGTGAAAGATATTCAACATCTCCCATAACGATCTCCCCTTCTTTTTACCTAAAACCGTTATTTATATCCTGGGGAAAATAAAACATAAAAGGGTGAGATCAAATTCTCAGTAAGGATAAGCATGGATAAAATAAAACATACCATATACATTTGAATCTTAAAAACATGTAAATAATGTTTAAACATCAAAAGCTTGAGCAATGACATAAAACATGGAAGTACGTAAGGCATAGATCATAAAGAAACATTAAGAATGATAAATTAGCATGGGAATAAAACATGTAATTGTGGCAACCATTAAGTACATGATATGATTTCTATAGTATCCAAGGCATTACTTCCAAGACCATCTTAGTGGACAAAGTCCCTTTCTGAATCGAGTTCACTCCTCGTTCCAGTCCTGTATTACTGAATCGGTTCAAATTTCCGTTCCAACCATGTCTATCTCATGAGATATAAATCCTTACCCAATTCATTGGAGGGAGATATAGGTCCCACCCATCTAATAATGAAATCATTCTTACTTGTGCCAGAAAATAAACATACATCATTCATAAAACCCAATAAATAAAATGGGTTTCATAAACATCATCCCATCATCACATAATCCATATAAAAGAAATGGATATCATTTCATAATAATAAAAGTGAAACCATGTAAATCATAGAGACATTGTACTTGAAACATACAAATATGAAATGATGTTATCTTAGATGAAAAATTGTTTTTGATAAAACACTTGAAATGAATTCTTGATAAAAATATCCTTTCTTCTTCAAAATCATTTTCTTTTCACAAAATTCCATGGAATTTTAAAAGAATAGGATTTTGTTTAAAATAGCCATGAAATCTTTTGGAGAAGAATCATGAAAATAAGGCTTTATAAAATCTGTAAAAATACTTTCATGCCGTATATGTTAAAAAAACATTCTTCTCGTACTTTTGTCGAAAAAGTCAAAAAGTACCTCGTACGAAAAACGACAAAATATTCCTTTCATATCTTTTACTAAAAACTCATAGAAGGGTAAAATTGGATATAAAATATTGTAGAAGGATATAAATATTACATATTGGGGAAACATGGATGTGGATGATAAAATATACCCCAGTAAATAACAAAGTATAAACAATCTCAGATAAAAATGAGATTGTGATATATCCCTTACCTTAGGTCCGATTTGCTTCGTAAGTGTCTGAACCTCCTGTATAATGATTTAAATAATGTCATTTACTTATTACAGAATCATAATCATTGTTATGATATCATAAATGGTTCACTTATGACTTTATTTTACCCGTTCTTTTGTAAATTTCATGTTAAAGAGCGTTTTGGGTAAAATCGTTTTATTTGTCGTCCGTGTTTTGACTTGTAATTATTAATATGATTACTTTGATCAAGATTAATTAATTCCAGAATATAAAAAATGATTTATATATAATATATATTCAGAATATACATATATATAATAGATCAGTAAATGGAAAGAAATACACCGTTCATGGAGACGATAGGTCGTACGTACGCATGAACGCTGTTTTCGTTTCCTTATTGAGTTGAATGGAATTAAGTAGATGACATACATATGTATACGCATAAATCCAGTATCATTATTATTTCATATATTTCATTATTACATATTATATATACTTTATAATCATTCATGAATGGTTAACGTGGAGAATGAATCTCATCGCATCGTGGAGACGGTAGTCCGTACGTACGCACGAGCGATGATATCGTTCTCATGATCGTGGAATTGTATTGGAGTGTATGTATACTATTTCATAATAAATATCACTTTACAATAATCATATATTGTTATTATGTAAACCATTATACCCATCCAAGTAAGGTGGTGGTGGAAAATAGATTACACCACAGTGTGGAGATGGTATTCCGTACGTACGCACGCGCGATGATTTCGTTTTCCATAGGAAGGATAGATGGTCAAATAGGGTGTTTTCATACTTATAATAACATATAATTATATGAGTGATACTTATGTTATTACTTCATAATGAAACAACCTAAGAAGAAGAAGTGGAAGAAGAAATAAAGATGAAACAATCGGTAACAGACATTACCTCTTCTTTGAAGCACCTATTAGGGCACTAAAATTGGTCTTTGAAGAAGACCAGGACCTTTAGTATGTTTATAGGGAAGTGGAGAAGAGAATTTGGCAGGGTTTGGACGAGCTTGAAGGCTCAAAGTGGTGTGAGGAAGAGAGGGAGGAGGTGCCCTTTTATAAGGGAGGAGAGGGGCAAATTTGGAATAACTAAAAATATTATTTAATTATAAAGTCATATTCGGTTATTAATAGCTCAAAATTGAGTTATTTAGAAGCTAAGGTGGGGATGGGTCGAAATCCTCTAATACAATAGAATTTAGACAAGTTTAGGTTCCTATTTTAACCTTATCATTTAGATTTAACATTAAGTTAAATAATTTTACTTTTACCATGTCTTCTTGTGTTCTTATACTATAAGGTTAATAAACTTACTATAAGCAGCCAAACGAATCCAAAGGTGTTTATTATTAATATATATAACCTTATATAAGTCATTTGGCAAGGCCTTATATTTTTAGAAATAAAATAACAATTAATAATATAATATTTGTTTTAAAAACTATTCTATGTCAATTTTGACACTATTTAGTAATTGATTTTTGTGAAAATCATAACAGAATTATTATTTTGAAAAAAGTTAATTAAATCAATAATATAATGTCATATTAACCTATAAAATTAGTGTAATTCATAAAAAGTCTCAAATTACATTTATTTGGGTATTTATAACGTCAATTATGTCAATATTTCATTAATAAGATAATTACTGCATCATCTTTGTGTCATAAATAAATTAAATTATTTAATGTCTAAAAATTACAAATAAAATACCATTATGTAGGAAATATTTTTATATTTGTAATGAATATTTATAGTCGAATTTATCTTATGTATAACCCTATATTAAATATGATTTACTTATTAAACTTTGATTTTAACTATTTTAAACCTTCTTTAAATAAATTAATAATAAATGTCCTAATCTAATCCATGTGGGCCTAAATGGTCATATTTTATTCCTAAGGTTGTTTTTGGTCGAATTACACTTATCCAATAGAATTAGGACATGTTTTAAGGTAATAATAATATCATTTTTACCCTTAATTACACTATTTACTTTTAACCGTGGCAAAAAAAGTAAAAAGTTACTATTCATCAAAAATTATTTTCATCTCATTGAACCAAATTTTACTTAATGAAATCAACCGTGTCTCTTGGATTTTTGAAATTCCACTCACAGAAGTGGTAAAATTATGATTTATTAAAAAATCATTTTTTTAACTACCACTTACTGGTTTCACTATTCATCAAAAAATGAATGTTTCCAGAAAAATACCAAATATTAGACCTAAGATTATTTGATATTATGAAATCAAAAATGATGCCTATTTTACCAAATTCAAAACATATCAGTTGAATTACTTAATTTAAAAATTAATTCCCGTCGTCAAAACAAATAGCATGTTCTTAAGAGATAATAACTATCAAAAGATTGACACTTGTTTATGTCTGGTTTAAATGTGAAATTACATCCAATGACCAAAATTGTATTAAATTTTAAAAATATATTCTAAATATACTTTAAAACCACTCAAATTAATAATTTATCAGTATTAATTATTTCTATTAAAAAGGTTTTTTTTAATTAAAATTTAGTGATTTTCACTGTTCATCAGAAAATGAAATTTATCTGAAAAGTACCAAAATTTCTCCCTAAGCTAATTTCGATATTACGAATCCAAAAATGAAGACCATTTTGAAAAATAAAATTTACAAAATTTCAAAAAGTGGTTATTACTATTCATAACGGCTAGTTTTAATAATATTTTAATAGCATATTGTTGTTTAGTGAAACTCGTTATTGCGTACTACACACACTATCGAGGAAGTTCGTGATTGCGTGTAATGAAAGTAAATTCAAGGATGTGTGTTGTGCAAGCTCCTTTTGGTGTAGCGTACAACACAAGACATTAATGAAATTAAAAATAATATTTTTCATAAAATCTCGGGGTGTTACATTCTACCCCCATAAAATGAATTTCGCCCTCAAAATTTGTCGGGGTTATAAATGGTTTACTACTAGAAAGTTTCTTTAATAGAAACCCACATCGTAAAAAGGAATACAAAAACCAATATTTAAAAACAAAAGTATGAACCGTAACGGTTACCCAGATAAACTAATCACTGGGTTTCCACATAGGTGAAAATATAGATATGGAAGAGAAATCTAACCATCATGTTCTGATGGAGAGTGGTAGAGAACATGGATATGGAAAATCCATAAATTTGTGACGATCTAAGGTACCATCTGATTCATCAGATATAAGAGCACTAGGACAACATTTTTGGTTTTCAAGATCATTTCCCTAAAGCTAATGAAATTGGAATTAGAAGAAATACTTTCGTGATTTTGGTATAGTCTCATCGTTGGTCGTTCTTTAGACAATTTCCACTTCATATATTAAAGAAATGAAGTTGAATTTGTCATTCGTGATGTGTTAGCAGATCATGTGATAGAATGATGGGTCATTCCATCTGTCTCAAACAAAAGGATAGAAAAGTTATCAAAAAATACATAAGTCCGTCTATAGTGAGATTAATCCTATATGGTTCCTAAAATGGACTTATAATTCATATATCATACTGATTAATATAATAAAACTAGTTTCTACTAAATAGGGACTTCTTGTAGGGAAGTGGTAGGCGATAAAGGTCAGTCGCACTTCGGTTGTGGGTTCGATTCCCACATCCTTGTCCGACGTGATGGGTTGTCGCCCGTCCTACAGGTTGTCCTTTTTCTAAAACTACATTACTATAACATCCCATCAATAATATCGAAAAAAGTTCTATCCTTAATACTAACTTATGTCCAACATAATCCTTTCCAATCTCTAGGCTTATCCAAAATGCTGTTGTCCAATCTCATATTATAGTGAAAACGATTACCAAAGAGTTCATATTACAAGCATGTTAATACCATCATTGATCCCCATATATCATGAGATATGTCTTGTTGGTCACATTCCAATCATTCGAAGACCTTAATCATGTATTATCTTGAAAAATGAATACCCATTTAATCTTAGTGAAAACATGAGTGATGTCAAAAGTTAAATCTTTTCACATACCAAAACCTCAAACCATGATATAACTATTTCCTTATATCAGTCATGAGCACATGAATACTATCAAACATTTAATTTTCTCCTTATCCGTTCATTATGCGCATATCATCTACTTTCAAAAAATATCTGAATAACCGTTCATGGTCACTGGTACCATTCATCATATACATTCAAAACTTAAGGAAAGACAACAGTGTAACAATCCTTAGATGTCTCTTTATTACATAATACCATGAGATTACAACATTACACTTGATAAAAATGTAATCATTCCACTACCTTCTTAAACCATTGACCGAGCTTCAACAATTCATTCATCTCACATATCATTTGTATTCTCTTAATCATCATCAACATAAATATTACCCATACGACCATACTGATTCTCTTCATGAGACTTTCCCTTAGGGAATTGGTTTGCATAATGCCCGTACATTCCACATTTAAAACATTTAACCATTATTGATGTCGTAGCAATACCATTATCCTCATCCATGTTGTTAACTGAACCTTTTCCTTTGCACTTACTGTCTTTATGTATTTCTTTTCCACACCCAAAGCATCTTCCAGTTCCTTTGAAACATTCTCCTTGATGCCTCTTCCCACATGATTTACATAGGGGAAATTGAACTTTTTTTCCTCTATGATCATCATGAAAGTCCAGCTTTCTCTTATTAGACGAGTCAGGAAACTTACCAAATTTGAGTTTATTGATCATATTATGAGATTGCTGATTTGGAATAATAATGATTTTTTCACTTCAAAATCCCATTTCATTTGGTTTCTCATGAAGAATATCATTCCATTGTCCATCATATCCTCCATTATCGTGAATCATCTTGTTTCCAGCCATTTATAAAACTCAAAAAGAATAGTGTGAGAGGAAAAAATCATGTTAGGGAAAACAACATAGTAATGGGGGAGAACCCTCAATATCTAACATCTTAGGTTAAATTATAATATCGTTTACATAGTTCTAGGACTATATCCTATACGTATACTTATGCTTAGGGACATCCCTAGGCATACCTAAGAAATATCTCTAGGGACCTCACTAATGTTTTCACATCCTAGTTTCCAAAGGTTGACTAAACCTTTCCTCTGATACCAAGTGTAGTGACCCAAATCTTGATGTACATGGACATTACATTAATTTTGCGGAATACTTAGTACATAACAAAAAACACACACAAGGACTGTAATAGTTTAGTGTCTTTGGAAACTTGGAATATAATCTTCTAATCGTGGTGAAAGATCTTCAACATCTCCCATAACAATCTCCCCTTTTTTTACCTAAAACCTTTCTTTATATCATGGGGAAAAGAAAACATAAAAGGGTGAGCTCAAATGATCAGTAAGGTTAAGCATGGATAAAATAAAACAAACCATATACATTTAAATCTTAAAAAAATGGACATAATGTTTAAACATCAAAAGCTTGAGCAATGACATAAAACAAGGAAGTACGTAAGGCATAGATAAAAAAGAAACATTAAGAATGATAAAATAGCATGGGAATAAAAAATTTAATTGTGGTAACCATTAAGCAAATGATATTATTTCCATATTAGAAAAGGTATTGCTTCCAAGACCATATTAGTGGACAAAGTCCCTTTCTGAATCGAGTTCACTCCTCGTTCCAGTCTTGTATTACGGAACCGGTTTAACTTTCCGTTCCAGCCATGTCTATCTCCTGAGATATAAATCTTTACCCAATGCATTGGAGGGAGATATAGGTCCAACCCATCTCGTAATGAAATCATTTTTACTTTTGCCACAAAATAAACATACATTATTCATTAAAACCCAATAAATAAAATGGGTTTCATAAACATCATCCCATCATCACTTAATCCATATTAAAGAAATGGATATCATTTCATAATAAGAAAAGTGAAACCATGTAAATCATAGAGACATTGTACTTGAAACATACACATATGAAATAATGTTATCTTAGATGAAAAATGGTTTTTGATAAAACACTTGAATTGAATTCTTGAGGAAAATATCCTTTCTTCTTCAAAATCATTTTCTTTTCACAAAATTCCATGCAATTTTAAAAGAATAGGATTTTGTTTAAAATAGTCATGAAATATTTTGGAGGAATAATCATGAAAATATGTCTTTATAAAAACCGTAAAAATTCTTTCATGCCGTATACATTAAAAAAACATTCTTCTCATACTTTTGTCGGAAAAGTAAAAAAGTACCTTGTATGAAAAACGACAAAATATTCCTTTCATATCTTTTACTAAAAACTAATCGAAGGGTAAAATTGGATATAAACTATTGTATAAGGATATAAATATTACATATTGAGGAAACATGGATGTGGATGATAAAATACACCCCAGTAAATAACAAAGTATAAACAATCTTGGATAAAAATGAGATTGTGATATTTCCCTTACCTTAGGTCTGATTTGCTTCGTAAGTGTCCGAACCTCCTGTATAATGATTTAAATAATGTCATTGACTTATTACAGAATCATAATAATTGTTATTATATCATATATGGTTCACTTATGACTTTATTTTACCCATTCTTTTGTAAATTCCATGTTAAAGAGCGTTTTGGGTAAAATCATTTCATTTGTCGTCTATGTTTTGACTTGTAATTATTCATATGATTACTTTGATCATGATTAATTAATTACAGAATATAAAACATGATTTATATATAATATATATTTATAATATACATATATATAATATATTAGTAAATGGAAAGAAAAACACCATTCATGGAGACGGTAGGCCGTACGTACGCATGAACGCTGTTTTCGTTTCCTTATTGAGTTGAATGGAATTAAGTAGATGACATACATATGTATACAAGTAAATCCAGTATCATTATTATGTAATATATTTCATGATTACATATTATATATACTTTATAATCATTCATGAATGGTTAACGTGGAGAATGAATCTCATCCCGTCGTGGAGACGGTAGTCCGTACGTACGCACGAGCAATGATATCGTTCTCATAATCGTGGAATCATATTGGAGTGTATGTATGCTATTTCAGAATCAATATCACTGTAAAATAATCATATATAGTTAATATGTACACCATTATACCCATCCAAGTAAGGTGGTGGTGGAAAATAGATTACACCACGGCTTGGAGACAGTATTCCGTACGTACGCACGCGCGATGATTTCGTTTTCCATAGGATGGATAGATGGTGAAATACGGTTGTTTCATACTTATAATAACATATAATAATATGATTGATACTGATGTTATTACTTCATAATGAAACAACCTAATATGAATAAGTGGAAGAAGAAATAAAGATGAAACAATAGGTAACGGACATTACCTCTTCTTTGAAGCGCCTCTTTGTGTCCTCCTCTTAGGGAACTAAAATTGGTCTTTGGAGAATACCAGGAACTTTAGGATGTTTCTAGGGAAGTGGAGAAGAGAATTTGGCAGGGGTTGGCCGAGATTGAAGGCTCAAAGTGGTGTGAGGAAGAGAGGGAGGAGGTGTCCTTTTATAAGGGAGGAGAGGGGCACCTTTGGAATAACTAAAAATATTATTTTATTATAAAGTCATATTCGGTTTTTAATAGCTCCAGATTTAGTTATTTCGAATCTAATGTGGGTATGTGTCTAAATACTCTCATCCAATAGAATTTATAAAAGTTTGGGTTCCTATTTTATCCTTATAATTTAGATTTAACATTAAGTTAAATAATTTTACTTTTACCGTGTCTTCTGGTGTCCTTATACTATAAGGTTAATAAACTTATATAAGAAGCCAAACGATCCCCAAGGTGTTTATTATTAATATATATAACCTTATCTAAGTCATTTGGAAGAACCTTATATTTTTAGTAACAAAATAACAATTAATAATATAATATTTGTTTTAAAAACTATTCTATGTCAATTTTGACACTATTTAGTAACTGATTTTTGTGAAAATCATAAAAGAATTATTAGTTCTAAAAAAGTTAATTAAATCAATAATATTATGTCATATTGACCTATAAAATTAGTGTAATTCATAAAAAGTCTCAAATTACATTTATTTGGGTATCTATAACATCAATTATGTCAATATTTCATTAATAAGATAATTACAACATCATCTTTGTGTCATAAATAAATTAAATTATTTAATGTCTAAAAATTACAAATAAAATACCATTATGTTGGAAATATTTTTATCGTTCTAATGAATATTTATAGTCGAATTTATATTATGTATAACTTTATATTAAAAATGATTTACTTATTAAACTTTGATTTTAATTATTTTAACCCTTCTTTAAATAAATTAATAATAAATTTCCTAATCTAATCCAAGTAGGCCTAAATGGTCATATTTTATTCCTAAGGTTGTTTTTGGTCGAATTACACTTATCCAATAGAATTAGGACATGTTTTAGGGTAATAATAATATCATTTTTACCCTTAATTACACTATTTACTTTTAACCGTGGTAAAAAAAGTAAAAAGCTACTATTCACCAAAAATTATTTTCATCTCATTGAACCACATTTTATTTATTGAAATCAACCGTGTCTCTTGGATTTTTGAAATTCCACTCACAGAAGCGGTAAAATTATGTTTTATGAAAAATTCATTTTTTTTACTACCACTTAGTGGTTTCACTATTCATCAAAAAATGAATGTTTCCAGAAAAACACAAAAAATAGGCCTAAGATATATTTGATATTATGAACTCAAAAATTATGTCTATTTTACTAAATTGAAAACATATCAGTTTCACTACTTAGTTTAAAAATTAATTTCCGTCGTCAAAACAAATAGCGTGTTCTTAAGAGATAATAACTATCAAATGATTGACACTTGTTTTTGTCTGGTTTAAATTTGAAATTACATCCAATGAACAACATTGTATTAAATTGTAAAAATATATTCTAAATATACTTTAAAACCACTCAAATTAATAATTTATCACTATTAATTATTTCGATTAAAAAGGTTGTTTTTAATTAAAATTTAGTGATTTTCACTATTCATCAGAAAATGAAATTGATCCAAAAAGTACCAAAATTTCACCCTAAGATAATTTCGATATTCCGAATCCAAAAATGAAGACCATTTTGAAAAATAAAATTTACAAAATTTCAAAAAGTGGTTATTACTATTCATAACGGCTAGTTTTAATAACATTTTAATAGCATATTGTTGTTTAGTGAAGCTCGTTATTGCGTACTACACATGCTAGCGAGGAAGGTCGTGATTGCGTGTAATGAAAGGCAAGTCAAGGATGTTTGTTGTGCAAGCTCCTTTTGGTGTAGCGTACAACACAAGACATTAATGAAATTAAAAAGAATATTTTTCATAAAATCTCGGGGTGTTACACCAAGGACATAATGAATATGGGATTTCTATTTGTTGGAAATGTTTTTGTTAAAGTGTTTTGGTAAATGTACTTTGGATGATTAAATATAAGTTTCCGGTTGACACTTTTGGTATGGTCACTTGGAAAGGGTTTGATGTGTGAAGATTGAATGAGGCCCATTTGGAATCTTTGTATTTTTTTGAAAACCTTTATTGAGTTAGGTTTGTTTCCTCATTGGTTGATTATGAGATGAAAGGGTCCTTGGTATGGGAATTCATTGAAAGGTAATTATTTTGAGGCAAGATAAGAACCCTTGAGGTGGTCGGGGAGGTGCTGGTTGGTGTTGTGTGTTTGATTTTATGTATGGGTATTGTTGTTTGAATTTCATGACCCCCTATGAAATAAACATGGGAACCCAGCATTATAAAGAGGTTTACTAAGAATGATTAATGCACTAGATTATACTATGTATTAGATAGTGTCCCATAGCAGGGAGGGTATTTTATTATTATTGTTATGGGATTAGTCCCCTTGACCATGCCAAGTATGGCGACAGTCGTGCATTAGGGTGTTATGACTTCACTGAGTAGGGCATGCCTTCCAGATGAGTCCCATGTATAGAACGTTCTGATCTTCCTCTGAGTTCCCAAGATTTCAAAAGTTACCCTGTTGTTAGTATTACTATTGTTTTTCCCTCATCGTGTATAATTATATCGCTTGTACCAAGTTTTGGTTTTTTATCTTGAACAATGTGAGTGTGAGGTAGTTTTAAAAATAATTTATTAGAATATGTTTTGGAAGAAAAAACACAACCTCCTTGTTCCCTTTTTGGTATTTGGTTTTAAAATAATGTGGGAAATGAATCAAGTGTTGTTTCAAATTTCTAACATTTATGAAATCTGGTTTTATAAATGTATTTAAAACAGGTACCAATGGAATGTTTTTGGGAAAATAATTGAATGGTCTCTGTGATGATTTCCTACTGAGCATTTTGGCGCTTAGCCCTACATTATCATTTTAGTTTAAAGTTTTGTTGGTGTCGGATCTCTCTTGGAGTGAGCCTAGTTCTGAGTTGGGTGGTGACCTAGTAGGTCACAAGAAGGTATGTGCAATTTTATTTTCTATCTACTTCTAGTTTTTTTATTTTTACTGGTAGTCTTTATTTATTTACTTGTCTTTTATTTATTCTAAAAATCATTCCCACATGTTATTATTGATTCCTAGAACTAGTTGCCATCCTGGGGGGATTGGGAATGCCCCTTGGGACATGTCATGGACCGGATCAGATGACCAGTGCAGGGTTAAACCAGGATGGTTTGTGAAAAAATTGTATCAAAGGGGGCCTTGTTATTTAGGGTGTCCGGTAGAAGGAGATTAGGACTGTCAGGACATGGGAGGTAGGTGAGGGGAGAGTGTCGCAAACTCTTGCTTGGATTGATCCTCGATTCTCTAGGGGTAGTCTGGGATTTGATTTATTTATATTGGGTTATTTTGGATTGAGGGATGAAAATGGAGGCAAATCAAGTAATGTTGTGGCCTCTTGTGGGGTGGTGACCAATGTGGAGTCCAAGTGCTCAGTTCAATATTCTCTTAGTGTTATGCCTTACATGGGGCATGTCTTACCACCATGTCATTAGGTTAGGTATAGACACTAGTTCCTCATTTATATAGTTTAGTGGTTGTTTTGTTTCGTTTTGATTTTAGATGATGTGAGTGTCTGTTGAAATTGAAAGTGGAATTTTAAAGTGAAAATGGTTTGGGAATGGGAGTGATTTTCTAAAATTGTTTTAAATGGGGTAAGTGAGTTTCCAAAAGGGTAAGCGTTTTGATTTGGAAGGTTTGGAATGTGTTTAGATTTGATAAGGAAAAGAGATTCTTGGAACTTGATGTTATTTATATAGGGTCACATGTGAATGGGTATGTATAGAGAGTGTATGGGGTGCTTTTCCATGGATGGTGAAGGTAGGATTGGATGAATGCACATGTGACAGTTCATAAGGGACCACATGTGAGTTTTTAAAATAAAAAGGGAAATTAAATTTTGGGAATTGAATTTGGTTTAAAAGGTGGGTTTCATTATTTTGGAAAGTCATTTGGGAAATGTGGCCATTTTGAAAAATTATATGAAATAGGATTTTTTTAATAGTTATTTGTTGTGATCAAGTTCTTCTAGCTTCCGAGCCGGTTGTTTTGAGCTTGAGGTGATTCTTCTGATTGAGTTTTGGCATGATGCCAGTTTTGATTGTGTTTTTTGTGTTGTCTGAATATGTCACCCATAAAGTTCCCCAAAGTTTCTAATGAGTTATTCCTTGTTTCAGGTTCTTTTTTGTGATTCTTGTTTATTAAGGTAATCTAAGTCATATAGAAGTAGTAGCGTGGTTTGTGGAAATAGAATGTGTATTTGGTTTTTTGGGAACTCTCGAGGATGTTATGTTTTGTGTTGTCTTGGGTTTATTTGATGGTCCAATTCTAGACTAGTGAAGATGGGATGTCTCATTGTTGTTAGATTTTGGGGTGTAGTTGGTGGTGGTTTGATTTCGTAAGGGTTCCCTATCTAGAAAGGGGTGCCTTCCAGAGGAACCTATTTTTTAACAATCGTTTTCTTCGGTACTGGATCCTTGGTTTTCAGACCGCTCACTTTTGCACCACCAGTATGGCCATTCTAGGAATTATAAGTTGTTATGTTTCATCCCTTTGGAAATGTACCACCATTTTGGTTGTTTGAATCATCAATAGGAAGAAGGATTTAGGGAACATAGGATGCAAATGCATGACTGTGAGGCAGGAGATGCTTCATCCATCAGGTCCCCAAACATAGGTCTTAAGGTGAAGCTTAGGAACAGTCACGAGTTCCCTAGGGTGTGTGGAACCTTGGTATGGATCATGTTTTTATCCTTGGGATGAAATATCCAATGTTTCTTTGTTATATTTTTATCATCTTTGTAAGATCGTCCTTGTGTGGTTGTGTGATGAGCTCGTTCTACCACAATTAAAGCAGCCTTATCTTCTCCTATTGTGGCATAAAAATTCTCCGCTGTCCTTCAATAGTGGTAGGCCCATGAATAAATGGACCCATTCTGATATTGAGTTGGTATCAACTGTACTCGTTAGGGGGATGTTTGGTTTTATGAAATTTAGGGGAAGGGTAATATTAATTTCTCATCCTCAGGTGGCCAGATTGTTTTGTAGCAATATTCCATCGAAGTCTCAATAGTTTTTTTCAATCCACATGGAGAGATTGAATGTGTTTAGTTTGGGGGTTCCCACATTGGACCACCCTGGGGATGGTGTGTTCAGATTTCAGGGTTCTTATGTTAGTGGAATTCTTATGTTGAGGATAACCCTCTCGTGTTCTCACCTCAACCTAGGATAGAGGGTTTTCTTTTCTAATTGGTCATTTGTGATGTGTGGTGGGAATAGTTACCCCAAGTATCCTGGTTTAATTTGGTTTTGTTTGGGCATGGAATTAATTCTTGGCTATCTTTGGGCTTGGTGACCATCTGAGGGAAGAAAGTGTCTATGTTTTAGATAATTGTGACACCTTGACCTCAAATTCCCATTTATTTTATTATTTAGTCTCTCATCCTTCGGACCAAGTTGTCTTGGGGTCTTAGTTAGAAAATTTTATGGTTTAAGGATATTTATGGGTTTCATCCCGGTGCGCAGACACTGAATCATTTGCGGTGATTGTGCGTTATTCTCATGTGACTATTTGGTTTCATTATTTTTAAAATAATAATATTTTGTGTAGGTAATAACCTTGTCATTATAACTAAATTTTTATTAATATTATTTTTATTTCAAATTAAATTAAACAGATTTTTTTTTGTGTTTTTTATTATTGAGTTGTTAAAAAATAAACTAAAATAATGGGAAACCGTTGGGGGGGAATCCCCCCCCCCTTATCTCTAAATGATGCAGTCATGTGAAGCCACCACCACAGATCCTGGTAGCTGCCCGATGTGGCCCCTCCAATGGCATACAGGCCAACGTGCTCCCTTACTCTAACGGCGTTTTAGCCTCCGTCCACCTCGCATCCCCTGTGTACACCCTCCGGCGGCCCGACCCCGATCAGTGGCTCCCTTAGTTGACCCCCTGTACAATCCCTCCGGTGGCCCGAACCCGACCAACAGCTCCCCAACATAGTTTCCACCCTCACTTTGGAAACAACCTCTCCAGCTACACCGGAGGTGGCCCTCCTACCTTCCTAGTTTCTGATGGCTGCATCTCCCAGTGGTGGCCTGAACCCCCCTACACGTGACCCAATCTCCGTTGGCCTCTCCCTCCCATTCGACCATCACCACATGGCCCTCCTCCAATTTTTTTCCACCCTACTCGGCACATCATTGGAAAACCTGAACCCCATCCTGCACTCTATTTCAGTGCAGCCCGAACCCTGTCAGGCAGTTCCTCCACCCTGCTCTGGTGCGGTCGCGGTTCCCCTCACCATCAAACCACAGTTTGTATCTCAATACAATTTTGGATTTTTCTTAAATTTCACTAATCTTTGACATCTCCGTTTGTGTTTCATGCCTTTTCTACAATGTTTAAAGTATGTGATTGACATATCAAGACTCATTAGTCCATGTTTTGGCATCCGCTACCAAGGGAGAGGCAGAAAGACTCTTTTCACTATGTCGTTGATGTTATGGGTAAGGTTACTGCACCTGCTATTTTGTTTATCCTCATCCAATTCAGGGTATTTTGTTTTATTCCAGTCCCTCGTACATTTTTGGTTCTGTGTTGGTCCTTATCGCACTAAAATTTTGGTGTTGTGAATTTTTACTGGGTGTCGAAAACAATTCCATGTGTGTACAGACATTTTTTACCAGGTATGAATATATTTGTGTTTGTGTGTGTCTATATATATTCTAAGTGCATGTTCCCTCATGGATTAGTGAACACATTCTTTAGATTAAAGGTGTGTGTGCGTGTCTATATATATTTATAAATGGATTTTTGTGCGTGCGAGCGGGCTATTTCTTGAGTTAGAAACATTTGGCTTGGACATTCTTTGAGGTAGGTGCTTCCATGTCGTTTACTAATAACTTCAATTTATGTGGTTCTTGAGTTTTTCTATTAAATTTCAAAAACACATCTCACACTTTTATTATATGCTTAGTTGATTTGTAGTAGTGATTTAGTGTTGGTTGTATTGATCACAATTAAGTTTCTCGATGATTTTCTTGTATGCACATGTAAATTCCTTTCTATTTGGTTTTGAATAATAATCATATTCATTCAAATGGTCTTGTTGGATATCTTGTCCTGTGTTCATTGGTAGAAATGTTTTTATATAATTTTTTTTTGTTTGTAATGGGTGGTTTTTTGAAAATAGGGACTTTAAAATGATTTAATTTTTTATTGGATGATGTGTGTGTGCATTCCATTCAAAAGGGATGTAAATGGTCTCTTGTTATTTGGAGAGGTCCTTTCCTCAAACTTGGTTTTCTAAAAATAATTCATTCCTCTCCACTTCCTCCCTTCTTTTGATAAATGGTTTCATTATTTCAATGTGACATATGATGATTTAAAAAGTGTGGAAAGTTATGACATGTTTGGTGTTTATTAAAAAGACTATTGTTTCTTCAAAGGGTTAAAGGCCCCTTGGGAACCTTCGAGTACCCTTTCCATGGTTTCAACATAGTTTGGAAATGTATATTTGAAATAAAGGCCCATTTGGAATTTGTAACAAGTTAGGGTGTGCATTTAAAACATAAAGGCCGAATGGCAAGGGCATACTGAATATGGGTTCTCTATTTGTTGGAATTTTTTTCTTAAAGTGTTTTGGTAAATGTACCTTGTACAGTTAAAGCTAAGGGACCAGTTGGCACTTTTGGTGTGGTTACTTGGAAAGGTTCTGATGTGTGAAAATAGGATGAGGCCCATTTGGCATCTTTGGAATGTTTTTTAAACCCCTCTTGAGTTAGTTCTTTTTCCTCATTGGTTGATCATAAGATGAAAGGGTCCTTGGTATGGTAATTCTTTGAAAGGTAATTATTTTGAGGTAAGATAATAACCCCTGAGGTGGTTGGGGCAGTGCTAGTTTGTGTGGTGTTTTTTATTTTATGTATGAGGAATTTTTTTCGAATTTCATGGAACACCCCCCCTTCTTATGAAATATACATGGGAACCTAGCATAAAAATAGGTTTACTGAGAACGATTGATGCACTAGTTTATACTATCCACTGGATAGTGGCCCATATTAGGGGGATCTTTTATTATTATTGCTATGGGATTGGGCCTCTCCACTAGGCCATGTAGGGCGATGGTCGGGCATTAGAAAATTATGATGTCATTGAGTAGGGCATTCCTTTAGGAAAAGACACCTTTATAGTACGTTCTGGTCTTCCTCTAAGTTTATAGGATTTCTTTTGTTTCCCAATTATTAGTATTACTAGTGGTGTGGCCCTCGTCATGTAGAATTATATCCCTTGTACGTAGTTCTAGTTTTTTTATCAAGAACAACGTGAATGTGTGGATGTTTTAAAATTTATTTCTAAGAAGATTTTTTGCAAGTAAAAGAAAAACATATTTGTTCCCTTTTTGGTATTTGGTTTTATGAAAATGAGGTCCATGGATCAAGTGTTATTTTAAATTTGTATCATGTATGAAAATATATTTTTATAAATGTATTTAAAACTGGTACCAATGAAATGTTTTTGGGAAAAGAATGTCATGGAATCTGTGATGATTTCCTACATAGAATTTCAGTGTTCACCCCTACTTTATCATTTTAGTTTCAAGTTCTATTGGTGCTGGATCTCTCTT
Organism: Viscum album; assembly: GCA_963277665.1. Lineage (NCBI taxonomy): Eukaryota > Viridiplantae > Streptophyta > Magnoliopsida > Santalales > Viscaceae > Viscum > Viscum album. Next base: position 273,361,003 of record OY728126.1, on the reverse strand, counting down.
GGAGTGAGCTTGGATCTGAGTTGTATGGTTACCTAGTAGGTCAAAAGAAGGTATGTGCAGTTCTATTTTTGTTCGATGCTATTTTTTTATAATTACTATCAATCTTTATATATTTAATTGTCGTTTATTTATGGGAAAATCATTACCACTTGTTAATTTTCATGCTCGGTACTAGTTTCCATCTTAGATGGATCAGGAATGCCCCTTGGGACATGTCGTAGACCAGATTAGATGGTCTGTTAATGGTTGACCCATGTTGGTTCATGAAAAAATGGTATCAAAAGGGTCTATTGTTATTTGGGGTGTCCGGAAGAAGGAGATCATGTCTTTCGAGACTCGAGAGGTAGGTGTGGGGAGAGCATCAAAAACTCTTTCTCGCACTGATCCTCGAGTCACCAAGGGTATTCCAGGATTTGAGTATTTTGTTTTGGGTTGTTTTGGATTGATGGATGATAATGGAGGTGAATCATATTATGTTGTGGCCTCATGTGGGGTGGTGACCCAAGTGGAGCCCAAGTACCTGATTCAATTTTCTGTTAGTGTTATGCCTTACATGGGGTACAGATCGCCACCATATCACCGAGTTAGTCATAGACACTAGATCCTCATTCTGATGGTTTATTGTTGGTTGTGTTTCATTTTAATTTCAGTTGATGTGAGTGTGTGTTGAAATTGAATGTTGATTTTAAAGTGAAAATGGTTTTAAAATGGGATTTCCTTCCTTAATTTTGTTACTAGGTAAAGTGAGTTTTTAAAAGGTAAAGTGTTTTTATTTGGATAGTTTGGTATGTGTTTAGATTTGATAAGGAAAACATATGCTTGGACATTGATGTTATTTATGGAGGGTCACACATGCATGGGTCTATATGGAGAGTGTGTGGGGGCACTTTTATGTCGATGATGTAGGTGGGATTTGATGAATTCACATGTGACAATTTATAAGAGACCATAGGTGAGTTCTTAAAATAAAAATGGAAATGAAATTTTGGGAATTGAATTTGATTTAAAAAGAGGGTTTCAGTATTTTGTTAATTCATTTTGGAAATGTGTCCATTTTGAAAATTTATATGAAATATGATTTTTGAAAATATTTTTTTGGTTTTTCTTGAGTTCGTATGGTTCTTTCATGTGTTTCCTATTTATTGAGGTAATATAAGTCAGTTAGAAGAAGTTTCATGGTTTGTGGAAATAGAATGTGTATTTGATTGTTGGGAACTCTTTAGGACATTAAGTTTTGTGTTGTCTTGGGTTTATTTAATGGTCCAATTCTAGAACAGTGAAGATCTGATGTCTCATGGTAGTTAGATTTTGGGGTGTAGTTGGTTGTGGTTGGATTTTATATGTGTTCCCTATATAGTGAGGGGTGCCTTCTAAAGGAATCTATTTTTGAAAATTCTTCGTTGTCGGTACCAACTTCTAGTTTGTCGGACTGCTCACTTGTGTACCACCAGTATGGCCATTACAGGCATTCTATGTCATCATGTTACATGCCTTTGAAATCGTACCACCATTGTGGTTGTTTGAATCATCAAGCGGAAGAAGGAGTTAGGGACCATAGGATAAAAATGCCTGTCTGTGAGGTAGGAGATGCTTCATCCATCAGGGACCTAGCTATAGGTCTCGGGGTGAAGCACACACATAGTCAGGAGTTGCTCAGGGTGTATGGAACCTTAGTTCGGATCATGTTTTTAGCCATAGGATGAACTATCCAATGTTTCTTTGTTTTATTTTTATCGTTTTCATATGTTCATCCTTGTGTGGTGGTGTGATGAGCTCATTCTACCACAATTCAAGCGGCCTTATCTGCTCCTAGTGTGGCTTTCAAATCATTATTTTTCCTTGAAGGGTGGTAATCCAATGAATAAACAGACCCATTCTAATTTTGAGTTGGTCTCAGCTATACTCATTAGGGGGCTGGTTGGTTTCATGAAATTGAGAGGAAATGTTGTGTTTATTTCCCATTCTCAAGTTATTGGGTTATTTTGTAGTAAGCTTTAGTCTAAGTCTCAAGAGTGTTGTTCGGTCCACGTGGAGAGATTAAAGGAGTTTGGTTTGGGGGTTCCCACATTGGACCACCCCGGGGGTGCTGTGTTCGTATTTCAGGGTTCTCGTGTCAGTGGAATTATTTTACTGGGGATAACCCTCTCATTTTTCCCCTTAACCTAAGATAGAGGTTTTTATTTTTTAATTGGTCAGTTGTGATGTGTGTTAGGAATATTACCTAGAGGCTCTTGGTTTATTTTGGTTTTGTTTCGGAATGGACTCAATTCTTGGATATCTTTGGACTTGGTGACTTTATGGGGGTATAATATGTCCATGGTGGGGAGAATTGTCACACCCCAACCTCAGATTCCCATTCATTTTATTCTTTTATCAATCTCGCATCATTCAGACCAAGTTGGTTTGGGGTCCCAGTTAGAAAATTTTAACGTTTAATGGTATTGATGGGTTTTGGGCTGGTGCACAGACACCACATCATTAGGTATGATCGTGTGGTCCACCTAGGTGACTGTTCAGTTTCTTGATGCTTAAAATAATAATAATTTGTGTAGGTAAAAATCCTTATTGTAATTACTAAATTGTTATTAATATTATTGTTATTTAAAATGAAATGAATCAAGTTTTTTATTGTGATTTTTTATTATTGATTTGTTAAAAAAATAAAATAAAAATTAATAAAATGGAAAACCCTAGGGGGTTTCATGCCCCCCCCTCTACGCGTTTCAGCTACGCTATGACACTATCACAACTAATGAAATCTGCCCATGGTGGCCCCTCCAATGAAGCACTAACCTCCACACTCCCATCCTCTAACGACATTTTGTCTGCTCTCCGCCTCTCACCCCCTTTCTTCACATTTCAGTGGCCTGACCCTGATAGATGGCTCCCTCAGTTATCCCCCTGTGCATGCCCTATGGAACCCAGAACCCTACTAGTAGCTCTCTTGCATGACAACCACCATCACACCGGTAACCTCCCTGCCACCTATGCCAACAAAAACCCTCATGCCCGCCTAGTTTCTGACGGTCGATTCTTCTAGCAGCGGCCTGAACCCCCTACATGCAACTCGGTCTCTGGTGGCCTTCCCCTCTAGTTTTACCAGCACCAAATGGCCATCCTTTGTCTATGTTCCACCCTTCTCGTCATGAAACTAGAAAACCTAAACCCCAACCTGCACCCTATTGTGCAGCGCCTTCACCTTTCTCTGGTACGGTTTTAGTTCCCCTCACCATCAAACCACAGTTTGTATCTCATTCAATTTTTTATTTTTTCTTCAATTTCAACAAACTTTGACATCTCAGTTTTTGTTTTTAGCTTCTTTCACAGTTTCTAGAGTATGTGAATGACGTAATGAGACTCGTTGGTCCATGGTCCGACATCCTCCACCAGGGGGAGGTGGATGGACTCTTTTCGCTATGTCATCGATGTTTCGGGTATGGTTAATGCACATGTTATTTTGTTTTTCCTCATCCAATTCAGGGTCTTTTGATTTATGCAAGTCACTAGTACATTTTTGGTCATGCATTGGTCCTTGTCGGAATATAATTTAGGTTTCATGAATTGTTTCAGGGTGTTGAGATCAATTCAATGTGCACACAAGCATTTTTTCCTAGGTATGAATATAAATATGTGTGTGTGTGTGTATCTTCTATGTGTGTGATCCCTCATGGAATAAAGAACATGTTCTTATGTTTAAAGTTGTATATATATATATATGTGGAAGTGCATGCGTGTGAGAGGGATTTTTCTTGAGTTATAAATCTTTGGCTTTTCCATTCATTGAGGTAGGTGTTTCTATGCCCTTTACTCCCAATTTCAATTCATGTGGGGCATTTTTTTGCTTTTAAATTTCTAAAACATGTTTTGAATTTTTATTACGTGCTTACTTGATTTTTTCTAGTGATTTAATGTTGGTTGAATTTATTACAATTAGGTTTATGGATGCTTTTATTTTATACACATGTAAATGCCTTGCCTTTTGGTTTTGAATAATCATCATCTGCTTTGAAATGGTCTTGTTGGATATCTTTTGTGTTGTTAATTGGTATAAATGTTTTTATGGAATAATTTATGATCCTAATGGGTGGATTTATGAAAATAGGCACTTTAAATGTTTTTAATACTTTAGTAGATGATGTGTGTGTGTAGTCCATTCAATTTTTTTGGAAAGGGTCTCCTGTCATTTGCAGAGGTCCTATCCTTGAAGATGGTTTTCAAAAATGAATTATTTCATCTCCCCTTCCTCCCTTCTTTTGATAAATGGTTTCATTGTTTCAAAGTGGCATAATTTGATTTCAAAAGTTTGGAAAGTCATGACATGTTTGGTGTTAATTAAAAAGGCTATTATTTCTTTAAAGGGTTGAAGGCCTGTTTGGAACCTTTGAGTATCTTTTCTATAGTTTCAACTTAGTTTGTAAAGCATATTTGAAATAATGGCCTATTTGGAATATGTAACATGTTAGAGAGTGTGTTTAAAACATAAAGGCTGAATGGGAAGGACATAGTGAATATGGGATCACTATTTGTTAGAAGCGTTTTTTATAAAATGTTTTGGTAAATTTACCCTGTATGATTAAAGATAAGGGCCCGGTTGGCACTATTGGTATGGTTTCTTGGAAAGGGTTTGATGTGTGAAAACTGGATGAGGCCCGTTTGGAATATTAGAATTATTTTTGAAAACCCCTCTTGAGTTAGGTATTTTGCCTCATTGGTTGATCGTGGGATGAAAGGGTCCTTAGTATGGGGATTATTTTAATGGTAATTATGTTGAGGTAAGAGATGAACCCTTGAGGTGGTCGGGGCGGTTCCAGTTTGTGTGGTGTGTTTGATTTTATGTATGAGGATTGTTGTTTGAATTTCATGGCACACCCCCAACCCCTCTTATGAAATATACATAGGAACCTAGAATATAAAAGTGGTTTATTGAGAATTATTGTTTCACTAGTTTAGACTACACACTGGATAGTGTCCCATAGAAGGGGGATGTTTTATTATTAATACTAAGGGATTGGGCCCCTCGACAAGGCTATGTAGGGTGATAGTCAGACATTAGGGAATTATGATGTAATTAATTATCACATTCCATAAAGATGAGTCACATGTATAGTACATTTTGGTCTTCCTCTAAGATTCTAGGATTTCCCATGTTTCCCCGTTACAAGTATTACTAGTGTTGTTGTCCTCATCATGTATAATTCTCTCCCTTGTACTTGATTCTGTTTTTATCTACAGTGCTGTGAATGTGTGTTTATTTTAAAAATAATTTCTAAGAAGATGTTTTGGAATAAAAAAATCACAACCTCATTGTTCCCCTTTTGGTATTTAGATTTAAAATAATGATGGCAACAAATCTCTCTTAGAGGTATGTGCAGTTTTATTTTCTTCCCTCTACAAGTTTTTTATTTTTAATTCGAGTCTTTGTTTTTTTACTTTTCTTTTATTTATCGTCCAAATCATCCCCACATGTTAATTTTTATGCCCGAAACTGGTTTCCATCTTGGGGGGGGGGGGGGGGTTGGGAACATCCCTCAGGATATGTCACAGACCAGCTCAGATGACTGATTTAGGGTTGAACTAAGATGGATCGTGACATATAGTTTGCAAACCATCAGGATAAGTTTTTTATTAGACCCCATGTGTCCCCTTGGGCGGTTTTAGTGTTTTTTTCTAATATGGTTAATGAGAGCTCGAGGCTATGCATTGATAATCATTACCTGAACCAAGTAAATATTTTGAACATGTACCCCCTTCCAAGGACCGATGAACCCTATAAACAATTAAATAATTTGATTTTTTTCTTGAAGATTGATCTTAGGCTTGCATACCCCTCATTTCAAGTTCATGAGGAGGATATTATAAAGACGAAATTATAATTTTACTATGAGAACTATGAGTTCATGGTCATTCTATTTGGTGTGACGAATGCCCCCAATATCCTAATGGAAATTATAATGTGTATCTCTCATCATATATTAAATTATTCCATAGTTTTATTTATCGATGACATTCTTATTTAATCTGTGTTGGAGGAGGAACTTGCATAACATTTGAGGACAATCTTGGATTTATTCTTAGAGCACCAGTTATATTATAAGTTGTTGAAGTGTCAGTACTATATAAGAGATAGGTTCTCTTTCTAGGGAAGGTCCTTTCTAAGAATAGTGTACCAATGGAATTAGAAAATATATATGTAGTGCTAGCCTGAGACCCACCCATGTGAATATTATAGGTTCATAGTTTCATTGTTTTGTATAGGTTCTATCAGTGGTTTGTGGTGTACTTTGTTAGAATTTTGGTTCCCTCAAATTCCTTGACATAAAAGGGAATATTTTTCATTAGAAAAAGTACTGTCAGAAATCCATTTTGGTGATGATAGAATGTTTGAGTAGTGTTCCTATTTTTGAGACTTCTAGAAGGGGGTGTTGAGTATATGTTATAATGTAATGCCTCTAGAATTGGGTTTGGATACAAGTTGATGTAGAGGTAGATGGAGATCACATGAAGATCTAAAAATTTGATACCCCATGATGAGTCCTATGTGACCTGTGACTTCGATTTGGTAGTAGTAGTATTTACCCTGAATATATGGAGGAATTTTATTCTTGGAGAGTGGTTTGTAATTTACTTAGATCACTAGATTCTCAAGTATATAATTTTGTAGAGATTTTTTAACTTGAGACAAAGGAATTGGATGGAGTTCGTAACAGTCTGTGGCTTTGAGATATTCTATAATTTAGGTAAGGGGAATGTGCTCATAGATTCCCTTAGTAGGAAATACCATTATCACTTGGTGGAGGAAGAGTCAAATCATTTTTCCTCTTTAGAGATGACTTTGGAATAAGACCGAGGGGAATATTATCTAAAGTTGATTGTACTGACTCTACCACTTATCCAGTTTGTGAGAGAGGAAAAATTGGGAGACATCGATTATGAAGTTTTTCATAACCAAATATACTTAGCAGATATAGCTAATGGATTTCCTAAAGTTGGGGAGCACATCCTCATTTACCAAGGATAGACAATGGTTCTGGTCATGTTGCATGATGAGGGAGTTTGATACATCCCCATTGGAGGTATATACTAGAGTGGGGAAAATGTTCTTGGAAATTCAGTGTTAGTTTTTATGTGAATAAATGTTGTAGAGTGTTGTCAATTCTATTTCACGATTCCCCACTTGTTAATGGGTGAAATTAATGCATCAGGTTCTAGCAGGTTTTACTCAACTTCTTGAGATCCATGAGTGGAAATGAGATGACATATTGACGGATTTTGGGATGGTTATTCCATAGAAAATGAGATAATTGTTTTTAAATGGGTTATGATTGATCGAATAACCATGTCATCTCACTTTCTTTACATAATAAATAGAGTTTGGGGAAGATTTTAGGGAACTTATACATATAGGAGATCATTAAAATTCATGAGGTTCCCTCAATGAATGTCTTCAACCATGACATCTGGTTCATTTCATGGTTGTGGAGAGTTTTGTAGGAGGCATTCTGGACCCATTTACAAATGGAAACCATATTATATCCCTAGATATATGTCCATAATGAATGAAACATCTAGGTCTTAGAGGATATGTTGACATCCTATGTGTTAAAATTAATTCAATGTTGGTTGGATCACTTACCATTCATGGTGTTCACTTATAATAATAGATATCACTCATTATTGGCATGGAAGAATTCATAGATTTGTATGGGATAGGAAGTAGGTCACCCTTATACTGGATAAAAAAAGGTGATTCATCACTCTAGGGACTAGAGCTGGTACTAGTGAAAATGGAGAAGGTTCATGTGATCTGTGAATGAATGGTAACTACTCAGAGTTGATATAAATATTTCAGATACCAATATCATAGACCCTTAGATTTTGAGTATATAAACCTTGTGTTCTTGAGATTCTCCACATAATGAAGTTTGTAGAGGTTTGTTCAAGGTATAAAGCTATCCACAATGTTCATCAGGTTGTTCGAAATTCTACAAAAGGTGGGTAATGTTTCTTACCACTTGGATTAACCCCCACAGTTTAACTGAGTTCATGATGTATTCTATATGTCATAGTTTAGGAGATACTTGCATGACCTTTCAGACGTTATTGACTAGAGAGAGCTAGATATCAATGATGAAACTTTATTTTCAGTGTACTTGGTGGTGATCGAGGATCAATGATGAAACTTCATTTTCAGTGTACTTGTCATGGCCACACACACAGCCATGTAGGGGTGACATGGAGGCTGCCTAAAGTGGAGTACAGAAAAGCCTAGTACACGCCGTGTACTCCAAAAGTACGCGCTGTGTACTTTCTTTTTTCATTAACGGAATGGGGTCATGTCTTAACCCTAGAAACGTCTTCTTCTCCTGCTTCTTCGACCGAGGGCATCCTATATGGCCACGAATCTCCTCCAAGCCCCTGAGCCTCTGTCTGTCCTTTGAATCAACCGTCGTCGATTGCATTGGAACCACAGTGGTAAGCTCTTCCTTAGCCTTGAGCTTTTTTTTCCAATTCTACCTATCTTGCATGTTATCGTGGGTTGAATGTTTTGTGAGTTTTCATAGATCTACGACATTCTAAGGAGATTCAATCTTTGTGGTTCGGGTATATCAATCTACTAACATCGAAGTAGGGGTTTTGTGCCTTTATGTAGAAAGCCTTTGAGTATTTGTGAAAATTCTACAAATACCCTTGAACGGGGTATTGCATGTTTCCTGTTTGGACCTTGTTGTTTGCCTTCTCTGATTATACATTTTAGTAGAGGATATTGTTTGAGAATAGGGTAATTAATGTGCTTCAGAAGCTTTACCCATGCATGTTTGCCTATTTATAACCGTTTGGTCTTGTTTTGCATGTTAGGCTATTTTCAGTTCCATGCCTGGTTGTAGGATGGTATGAATATTCCTCCATGTTGAGATGCTGAAGATGCTAGCCAAGTAGTTCTTGAGGATACTTTGGCCATTCAGTGATGCCATTAAGATGCGAGACCACATGGGGAATTGACATTGAGTGCTTCCTTAGAGAGTCTGTAGTTCCTCGACATAGGCCACAAGGGGAGTTAGATATTGAGTGCTTCCCCAGAGTGCCTTTAGTACGATATGAGACTATAGGGGGAATTGACGGTGAGTGCTTCCCCTGAGAGTCTATTTTTATTATTTAGCTGAACCAGAGGGGTGAGACTGTGTGTGACTCCCAGAGGGTTGCCGGTGCTTGTAGGTTGAACCATATGGGTTAGGTTATGAGAAATACCCAAGGGGTTACCTAGTTGTTTTACTTGCTTGTGTGGCTGCTTACCTATTTTGTCTACTTTCTTGAGTGGATACCCTATTGTTTGTACATTATATGATAGATACTGTGGATTTTTTCTGTTTAGTTTTTCCTATTTACTATTATTTGCACTATTACCTGCCATATATTCACTGACTGTTAGGAGCAGATCTTCAAGTGGTTGTCTACTAGGATTTTTATCTAACACCCTTTTTGGGTCATGCTTTTGGTCCCAAACAGATTATGTTGTTGCAGGTGTAGATAAAAGAAAGCGCCCTTTATGACAAACTTGATTTTATTACAAACTTAAACATGATTTATTACATAGACTATTCACTTTATAAAACAAGGATGATCGAGAGGTCAAGTGTATTTGGGGATTAGGATCTTTACATAACAACATAAAACATGAAATACAACATCTTTATTGGAAACTTCCTTTACATGACCACTACATTCAATCATACTTAGCATTGCATGGGATAACCTGAGGACATGCATAAGAAAAGGGGTGATCTATAAAGCCCAGTAAGGGAGTAAACATGAATTACATGAGGAGTAAAATACATGTTAGATAATTGGCATATCAATAGAGCACAAGAGAAAAATGAACATAAAGGAATGATAAATCATGATAATCATAACATGGAAATGTGACAACAACACTTAACATGGAATTAGCCTGATCCAAGGCTCATTGCACATGGAGCATGAGTAAATTATCATTGCACATGAAGCATGAGTAAACCCTCGTTTCACTTTAATTAGCATGAGTCAACACTCATTTCACATGATGTATCATGATACTATACTTTACCTAATGCATTTGAGCGCTATAAGGGCACACCCTTCTTAAACATTTCATTTCATGCATAAGTGTGCCACATGGATCATAAAACATGGATTCATTAAACATAATAATTTATTACATGATAAAGGAACGTAGAATTCAAACAATAAAACTTATAATCAATAAGTAAATGTGTATAAATTTGAATACCCATGATGGAGAAATGGGCATTGTATTCACTACACAAAGGCATTGGCTTAGAAAATTGGTGCAATTTCGGCTGCTTAATGGCGTGACATAAGAATTCATAAAAATGGTTGATGAGAGAGAAAGGGGTTACTCATCATATTTACATGTAATGGAATGTAAGGAGGTCATGTAGATACATGTCCCAACAATTTTAATGGAATATAGATTCATGATACAGAAGTATTGCTTGAATGTAATTGAGGAGAGAGAAGTTCTTTCAGAATTTTGGCATAGTAACAGGTGTACATGGGAGGAATTTGATGAGAGAGAAAGGGGTATCAAATCATTGAAACATAAATAGGGAAGTATGAGGGAGGTTTGAAACCATACCCCAACATTCATAAATAAAATTAAAAGGGCAAAACAACTTAACGAAAATTTGACAGAAAGAGAAAGGAAGAAAAAACATTTACTTGAAAGTGTGCTTACAAAGGCTTGAGAGAGGCTTGAGAGAGGCTTCTTGGGAGCTTGGGGCACCTTGGGAGGATTCTAGAGAGAGTAGGTCAGAGGTTGGACGAACTCCAAAGGATTTTTGTGAGGAGGAAGTGGGAGCTTGGGTGAGTTTATATAGGAAAGGTGAGTGAATTCTTTTTTATTTAGGTTTGGGACCCCTTATATTATACTAATCCAAACCACAAATCAGCTCATGGTTTTTGCCCATGGTTTTTGGAAAAGGGGATAGGAAAAAAATATTTTATAATAACAATGTTAAATCTTCTTAAAATAATGGTGTTTCTTATGTGGAGGTGAGTCACACTCCCATGGAAAATAACTTAAAAAGACAGGATGTTTAATCAGTCTTGAGAGGTCCATTAATGCTTTGAAAAGTAAGTCAAAAAATCCCAAAAGCACATTATTTTAATGGTAAAACATATATTGGCCGAACATAAAGCTTATATTATTTTATTACATTACTATTGGGTCATTATGATATCATAAAACACATTATATATTTAAACGATATTTAATTTTTACCCAAAAATTTTACAGTCTCAAAAAATTATGAAAAATTCACCGTTGGATAATTTCGACGTCCAGATTCAAGAAATATCAATTATTATTTTTAAATAATTTTTTAAATATGTTAATTTTAACTTTTAAAATAAAAAACCGACATTTATCGAAAATTAATGGGTTTTGACAGAAATGGTTTTCAAACCTTAATAAAAATTATAATTACATTCATAAAATTATATGATAATTTATATATAATAAAATTAATTTAACAATAATTATAACACCCCGAGATTTTATGAAGAGTATTATTTTAATTTCGTTTATGTCTTGTGTTGTATGCTACAACAAAGGGAGATTGCACTACACGCAACCCTGACTCGGCTTGCATTACACGCAATCACGACTTTCCTTGATAGTGTGTGTTGTATGCAATATCAGGTTTCACTAAACAATGATATATGGTTATAATATTATTATGAACTAGCCGTCATGAATAGTATTAACTAAATTCTTAATGTTATAATATTATTATTTCATCTTACACATTTTTTTAGAACATGGTATGTAAATAAAATAAATTTTTCGGGTAAAATAAGTATTTTTTAACAAATGCAGTTTTGCCACCTTTTAATGGAACACCCATATTAAATCTAGTTTTTGACATGTTTATAAGTTCAATTTTACAAAATAAACTTCTTCTTTTGAATCAGGATATAAAAATTTACATTGGATAAATTTTTGATATTTTTCTGATAACTTTTATATTTTAATGAATAGTAAAAAGAAGCTATAATTTAATTAAAAAAGAACTTTTTTCATCGTAATAATTTATATGGTTAAATTATAATATTTAATGGTTTTAAATTATAAAAAAAATATATTTTTACAGTTAAATATAATTTATGTCATTATCATTGATTTTACCTTGAATTCGTAGGTTAAATCAATTCAATCTTTTGCAACGTTTTAAACGAAAACCCGTTTTCTTTCGACAACGGAATTAATTTCAATTTAATTTTTGAAACTTTTGTGTATTGAATTTGGAAAAATGGATTCCATATTTGGAATAATTGGGTCCAAATTATGTTAATAAGCTACTTTTTATTTTTGGGCATCATGAATAGTAACTACGGTAAATTTTATTTACCATAGTTAAAGGTAAAAAGGGTAATTAAGGGTAAAAATAAGATTATAAAATTACCCTAACACTTGAAAAAATACTATTGGATGAATAAAAATCAACACATATCACCTAAGGGTCTGACTAGATTCATTTCATAGAATTTTGACCATGAAATAATATAATTATTATTAAAACCAAAGAAAGTGACAACATGTCACTCTCTTAAATCTTATAAGTATATTAATTTTAATTTAGAGGTAAACATAATGAAACCTCGAACATGAATAGTCTCCATAAATCTAATAAAATTATCTAGATCATTTGAATTTATTTATAATTTTTAGGTATTAAATAATTATCATTAAAGGTGACATAATAGTGATGTTGAAATTATTTTATTAAGGGAAATATCAAATAAATATTTTTAAAAATATTAAAATAAATATTATATGAACTATTTAATGTGATCCACTAATTTTATAGATAAATATGACATGTTATGAATCTATTAAACCTTTTTTTTCGAACATATCATCTGTATATTTTTTTAAATTCAAATAAATGAATAGTGTCAAAATTGACACTATTGTTATTTTATAAAAATAACATATTATAAAATTGTTTAAAAATCACATAAAAATTTAAAAATTATAAATTTAAATTTATATGGTCTAAAATGTTATAAAGTATCCAATTATAGACAATTCACAAAAAATAAGTAATTATTTATAATAATTTAAAATTTATAATGTTAATACCACAAATAAAATTAAATTGATAAAAAATGATAAATCAAGTTGATAATGTTTAAAATAAATTCCTAACATGTTTAAATTATATTGGTTGATGATTTTACAACCCTATATCATCTAATATTTGGGTATGAGTCATTTGTGAAGTTTTTATGTGGGGTTGGGATTTAATATAATCTAATATTTCTTATATTTCCAAAGGTGCCCCTCTCCTCGCTTATAAAAGGGCACCTCCTCCCTCTCTTCCTAACACCATTTTGATCTTTTAATATCTTCCAACCTCTTCACATTTCACTTCCCCACTTCCCTAGAAACAACCTAGAGGTAATGGTCTTCTTTAAAGTCCAATTGTAGTGCCTTAAGAGGAGGTCTCAAAGAGGCGCTTCAATGAAGAGGTAATGTCCGTTACCGATTCTTTCAACATTATTTCTTCTTCTACATATTCTTATTTATTTGTTTCATTATGAAGTAATAAAATAAGTATCACTCATATACTTATATGTTATTATAAGTATTAAACAACCCTATTTCACCATCTATCCATCATATAGAAAACAAAATCACCGCACATGCGTACGTACAGAATACTGTCTCCAAGCTGTGGTGTAATCTATTTTCCACCACCACCTTACTTGGATGGGTATAATGGTGTAAATAATGACTATATATGATTATTGTAACTTGATATTGATTATGAAATAGTATACATACACTCCAATACAATTCCACGATGATGAGAATGATATCATCGCTCGTGCGTACGTACGGAGTACCGTCTCCACAAACGCGATGAGATTCATTTTCCATGATTAACCATTCAAGAATGATTATAAAGTATATATAATGAATAATAATGAAATATATGACATAATAATGCTACTGAAATTATTTATATATATATGTATTCCATCTATTTAATTTCATTCAATTCAATAAGGAAACGAAAATAGCGTTCATGCGTACGTATGACCTACCATCTCCATGAACGGTGAATTTCATTCCTTTTATCAATCTATAATATATATGTATATGATGAATAAATATTATATATAAATCATGTTTTACATTCTGGAATTATGTAAATCAGGATATAAGTAATAATATCAAGAATGACAAGTTGAAACACATACGATAAATAGAATGATTTTACCCAAAACGCTGCTTTTACATGGAATTTACAAAAGAACGGTTAATATAAATTCATAAGTGAAACATATATGATATCATAAAAAAAATATGATTATGTAATAAGTCAATGACATTATTTAAATCATTATACAAGAGGTTCAGATCCATACAAAGCATATCAGACCTAAGGTAAGGGATAATTTTGCTAATCTCATTTTTATCTAAGATTGCTTATTCGTAAGTATTTACTGTGGTTATATTTATCATACATGTCCAAATTTTATAAAAATGTTTTCAGGTATGTTTAAATTCATTTTTACCCATTTTTGAAGTTTACTACATGGTATGTAAGAAATATTTTTTTTGTTATATGAGGTACTTTTTGACTTTTCCGACAAAAGTACGAGAAAAATGTTATTTTTAACTTATACGGTGTGAATGGATTTTTACTGTTTCATAAAGCCTCATTTTCACAAAAATTTTTCTACAATTTTGCATTATTATTTTCAACAAAACCCTTTTCTTTTAAAAGTGCATGACATTTTTTTGAAAAGAAAATGATTTTGAAGAAGAAAGGTTATTTTCCTCAAGAATTCATTTCAAATATTTTATCAAAACTATTTTCCATCTAAGATGACATTATTTCATATGTTTATGTTTCATGTTTAATGTATCTATGATTTACATGGTTTCACTTTTCTTATGATGAAATGTCCATTTGTTTTATATGTATTATGAGATGATGGGATGATGTTTATGAAACCCATTTTATTCGTTGGGTTATTATGAATGATGTATGTTTATTTTGTGGAACTAGTAAGAATGATTTCATTATGAGATGGGTGTGACCTATATCTCCCTCCAATGCATTGTGTAAATATTTATATCTCATGAGATAGACATGGATGGAACGGTAAGTTAATCCAGTTCAGTGTTTAAGGACTGAAGTGAGAAGTGAACTCGATTCAGAAAGGGACTTTGTCCACTATGATAGTCTTGGAAGTAATTCCTTGGCTACAATGGAAATCATAACATGTGCTGAATGGTTTCCACAATTACATATTTTATTCCCATTATATTTTATCATGGTTGATGTTCCATTATGATATATTCCTTACGTACATCCACGATTTATGTCTTTGCTCAATATTTTGATGTTTAAATTTCATGTTCAAGTTTTGGCTTTCAAATGTTTATGGATTGTTTTATGTTCTCTATGTTTGCCCTTACTGAGCATTTGTGCTCACCCTTTTTATTTTTTATTTTCCCCAGGAAATTAAGAATGTTTTTAGGTAAGGAAACAAAAAGGGGAATATTGTTATGGGAGTTGTCGAAGATCCTTCAATAGGATTAGAAGATTATATTCCGAGTTCCCAAATACAATAAACTATTATGATCCTTGTGTGTCTGTTTTTGTTAGGTATTAAGTATTCCAAAAAAGTAATTTATTGTCCATGTACGTCAAGCTTTGGGTCTCTACAGTTGGTATCAGAGGAAAAGATTAGTTAACCTTTGGAAACTAGGATGTGAAAACTTTAGTGAAATCCCTAGAGATATTTCTAAGGTATGTATAGGGATGTCCCTAAGGATAAGTATACATATTGGTTATAGTCCTAGAATTGAGCTAACAATCATAGAATTAAACCTATGATGTTAGATATTGATGGTACTCCCTCTTTATTATGTTTTTTCCCTAGCATGGTATTTTCCTCTCACACTATTATTTTTTTTGTGTTTTAGACGATGGCTGGAACCCGAAGGAACCGTGTTGATCAATGTAATAGACAATGCAATGATTGTCCTCCTGACCAAACCAATGTCATGGGAGATGGAGTTCACAATCTTATTTCTATACTTACACAATCTATGAATCATTCTGTACTTCAAAATGAGCAGAGAGAGGAGCAACATTCTATTGAATCCTTCATGAGGTAGCGTCCACCTTCATTCAACGGGTCTTCTAATCCCTTAGTGGCTGAACAATGGATCAGTACCGCTGAAAATATATTTTCAGTTCTACAATGTTCGGAGCATGATAAAGTCATCATAGCAGTATATCGTTTGGAAGGTGATGATGATAAATGGTGGAATCTTATCGAGAATATGAGGCAAAGAGACGAAATCGAGTCCATGGAATGAGACTAGTTGAAGAACTTATTTTTCAGTAAGTAATTCCCCCGTATTCTTCGAACAAAGATAGAAAAGGAGTTTCTTGATCTTAAGTAGAAGGATGATGAATCTGTTGGTATATACAAAGCGAATTTTACAAGACTTGCAAGGTATGCATATGGATTCATCATCCATCTTGAAAGTAAAGTTGATCGATTTTTCAGTGGTTAAAACCAAGTCTTCGAAGGGCATTGGCTATAAGAGACTTCAGTAGCTATGAATAAATTGTGCATTGTGCTATCAAGGTAGAACTAGAAGTTGGTGTAACATATCCATCTCATGGTTTTGACAAGAAACGAAAGATGGAGTTCAAGGAGAAATCTCAGAACAATGGTGAAAATAAGATGAATGATTCTTTATGCTCAAAGTGTGGAAAGAAGCATGGTGGATATTGCCTAAAAGGTACTAGAAAATGCTTTAAGTGTGGAAAATAAGGTTATCGAGTAGTTAATTGTTGAAGTAATGGGAAAAAGGTTGCTAATGATGTGAATAGAGAAAATACTATAGAGAACTCTCCACCAACACTTCAATGATTCAAGTGCACGTAAATGGGGCATTATGCTAATTAATGCCCTAATCCACGGGTTAATGATGATCAACGTGAGCAACCTCTTAAAGAAAAGGATAAAGGGAAGTCTCATATGATCACTATTTGTGATGTTGAGTATTAAAATGATGTTTTGTAATGATTAAGTGTTTATGTAATGGGATTTCAAAATAGTATCATGGAATCTAATTTATGGTATTGTGGAATTTTGGAATATCTATGTATTGGTTTTCAATTATTATATGGTACTGGTAACCATGAAAAAGTGATTGAAATATTTTTGGAAAGAAGATGAAATGCGCATATGGAAGGGATAAAGAGAAAATAATATGATAGTAATCATGAGCTCATGACTAAAATAAGGACAAAGTGATATCATGGTTTGTGTATATAGAAATTTTGGGATTTTGTATGTGGAAAGAGTTAACTTTTGACAGCATTCATATTTTCACTAAGGTTAAATGGGTATTCATTTTTTAAGAAAATACATGATTATGGTATACACATGATTGGAATGTGATCAACAAGATATATCGGGGATAAATGATGGTATTCACATGCTCGGTAGATGACATTTCTATTAATTGTTATCTTTATTCTATAAGATTGGACATAATTATTTTGGATAAGACTAAAGATTTGAAATGGATTATGTTGAACATAAGTTAGTTTAAGGATAGAACTATTTTTGATATTATCGATGGAATGTCATAATGATGTAATTTTAGAAAAAGGACAACCTGCAGGACGGGAGAAAACCCGTCACGTTGGACAAGGCTGTGGGAATCGAACCCACAACCGAAGTGTGGCTGGCCTTTATCGCATACCACTGGCCTATAAGAAGTCCCTGGTTAGTAGAAAGTAATATTATTTTTTAAGCGGTATGATATATGAAGTATAAGATCATTTTTGGAATCATATATGATTAACCTCAGCATAGATGGACTTATGTATTTTTGATAACTTTTTCTAACCTTTTGTTTGAAATAGATGGAATGAACCATCATTCTAACACCTAATCTGTAAACACTTCATGAATAACAAATTCAACTTCATTTCATTAATAGATGAAGTGGAAATTGTTCAAATCACGAACAATAGTGAGATTGTACCAAAATCAAGCAAGTATTTATTTTAATTCAAAAATTTCAACTTTAGGGAAATGATATTGAAAACCAAAAAAGTTTTCCTAGTGCTATTATATCCGATGAATCATATGGTACATTAGATCATCACAAATCTATGGCTTTGTGATTTTTGGCTTTTTCTTAGCCATGTTCTCTAACACTCTCCATCAGAACATGATGGTTAGATTTTTCTTCCATATCCATATTTTCACCTATTTTCTCTTATATGGAAACCCAGTGATGAGTTAATTTGAGTAATCATTACATTTCATACTTTAGTTTTTAAAATTAAGTTTTAGTATTCTTTTTTACGATGTGGGTTTCTATGAATAGTAAATGATTTATAACCCCAATGAATTTCGAGGGAGAAATTTATTTTTAGGGGGGTAAAATGTAACAAACTGATATTTTATGAAGAATATTCTTTTAATTTCATTGATTTCTTGTGTTGTACACTACAACAAAGGGAGATTTCACTACACGCAACCCTGACTTGGCCTGCATTACATGCAATCACGACTTTCCTCAATAGCGTGTGTTGTACGCAATATCAGGTTTCACTAAACAATGATATATGGTTATAATATTATTATGAACTATCCATTATGAATATTAATAACTAAATTTTGAATTTTATAACAATATTATTTCACGTTACACATTTTTTTAGAACATGGTATGTGAACAAAATAAATTTTTTGGGTAAAATAAGTTTTTTTTCAAAAAATGTAGTTTTGCCACCTTTTAATGGCGCACTCACATTAAATCTAGCTTTTGAAATGTTTATAAGTTCAAATTTACAAAATAAACTTCTTCTTTTGAATCAGGATATAAAAATTTACATTGGATATATTTTTGATATTTTTCTGATAACTTTGATATTTTAATGAATAGTAAAAACACGCTCTATTTTAATTAAAAACAACTTTTTTCATCGTAATAATTTATACAGTTAAATTATAATATTTTATTGTTTTAAAGTATAAATAGAATATTTTATTACCATTTAATGTAATTTATGTCATTATCATTGATTTTACCTTGAATTCGTAGGTTAAATCAATTCAATCTTTTGCAATGTTTTAAACAAAAACACGTTTTCTTTCGACAACGAGATTGATTTTAATTTAATTTCTGAAACATTTTTGTATTGAATTTTTAAAAATGGATTCCATATTTGGAATCAGCATGTCCAAATTATGTTAATAAGCTACTTTTTATTTTTGGGCATTATGAATAGTAACTACGGTAAATTTTATTTACCATAGTTAAAGGTAAATCAGGTAATTAAGGGTAAAAATAAGATTATAAAATTACCTTAACACTTTCCAAAATCCTATTGGATGAATACAAATCGACCCATATCACCTAAGGGTCGGGATAGATTCATTTCATGGAATGTTGACCATGAAATAATATAATTATTATTAAAACCAAAGAAAGTGACAACATGTCACTCTCTTAAATCTTATAAGTATATTAATTTTAATTTTGTGAAACGCTTAATGAATCTTAGAATATGAATAGTATCCAGAAAGATAATAAAATTATCTACATCATATAAATTTATTTATAATTTTTAGGGATTAAATAATTATCATTAAAGGTGACATAATAGTGATGTTAAAATTATTTTTTTAAGAGAAATATCAAATAAATGGTTTTAAAAATATTAAAATAAATATTATATGAACTATTTAATGTGCTCCACTAATTTTATAGATAAACATGAAATGTTATTAATCTATTAAACCTTTTAGTTCGAACATATCGTCTGTATATATTTTTTTAAATTCAAATAAATTAATAGTGTCAAAATTGACACTATTGTTATTTTATAAAAATAACATATTATAAAATTGTTTAAAAATCACAAAAAAATTAAAAATTATAAATTAAAAATTATATGGTCGAAAAGTTTTTAAATATCCAATTATAGACAATTAAAAATAAATAAGTAATTATTTATAATAATTTAAAATTTATAATGTTATTACCACAAATAAAATAAAATTGATAAATATGGATAAATGAAGATGATAATGTTTAAAATAAATTCCTAACATGTTTTAATTTTATTGTTTGATGATATTACATCCCTATCTCATCTAATATTTGGATATGAGTCATTTTGGAAGTTTTTAAGTGGGGTTTGGATTTAATATAAACTAATATTTTTTATATTTCCAAAGGTGCCCTTCTCCTCCCTTATAAAAGGGCACCGCCCCCTCTCTACCTCACACCATTTTGAGCCTTGAAGCTTGGCCAAACTCTTCCCATTCCACTTCCCCACTTCCCTAGAAACAACCTAGAGGTCCTGGTCTTCTTCAAAGACCAATTTTAGTGCCCTAAGAGGAGGTCTCAAAAAGGCGCTTCAAAGAAGAAATAATGTCATTTACCGATTCTTTCAACTGTATTTCTTATTCTACTTATTCTTATTTAGTTGTTTCATTATGAAGTAATAGCATAAGTATCACTCATATACTGATATGTTATTATAAGTATGAAACAACCCTATTTCACCATCTATCCATCCTACAGAATACAAAATCACCGCGTGTGCGTACGTACGGAATACCGTCTCCACGCCGTGGTGTAATCTATTTTCCACCACCACCTTACTTGGATGGATATAATGGTGTAAATAATGACTATATATGATTATTGTAAAGTGATATTGATTATGAAATAGTATACATAAAATTAAATACAATTCCATGATCATGGGAATGATATCATCGCTCGTGCGTACGTACGGACTACCATCATCACGAACGCGATGAGATTCATTTTCCATGATTAACCATTCAAGAATGATTATAAAGTATATATAATGAATAATAATGAAATATATGACATAATAATGATACTGAATTTATCTATATACATATTTATTCCATCTATCTAATTTCATTCAGTTCAATAAGGAAACGAAAACAGTGTTCATGCGTACGTACGGCCTACCGTCTCCATGAACGGTGTATTTCATTCCTTTTATAGATCTATAATATATATGTATATGATGAATATATATTATATATAAATCATGTTTTACATTCTTGAATTATGTAAATCAGGATATAAGTAATAATATCATGAACAATAAGTTGAAACACATACGATAAATAAAATCATTTTACCCAAAACGCGGCTTTTACACAGAATTTACAAAAGAACGGGTAATATAAATTAATAATTGAAACATATATGATATAATAACAATGAATATGATTATGTAATAATTCAATGACATTATTTAAATCATTATACAGGAGGTTCGGATCCATACGAAGCATATCAGACCTAAGGTAAGGGATAATTTTGCAAATCTCATTTTTATCTGAGATTGCTTATCTTAAGTATTTACAGGGGTTATATTTATCATACATGTACAAGTTTTATAAAAATGTATTCATGTATTTTTAAAGTCCTTTTTACCCATTTTTGAATTTTACTACATGGTATGTAAGAAATATTTTTTTCGTTATACGAGGAACTTTTTGACTTTTGTGACAAAAGTACGAGAAAAATGTTATTTTTATCTTATACGCCGCGAATGGATTTTTACGGTTTCATAACACCTCATTTTCATAAATATTCCTCTATAGGTTTGCATTATTATTTTCAACAGAACCCTTTTCTTTTAAAATTGCATGAAATTTTTTTGGAAAGAAAATGATTTTGAAGAATAAATGATATTTTCCTCAAGAATTCATTTCAAATGTTTTATCAAAACTATTTTCCATCTAAGATGACATTATTTCATATGTTTATGTTTCAAGTATAATGTATCTATGATTTACATGGTTTCCCTTTTCTTATGATGAAATTTCCATTTGTTTTATATGGATTATGAGATGATGGGACGATGTTTCTGAAACCCATTTTATTCGTTGGGTTATTATGAATGATGTATGTTTATTTTGTGGCACAAGTAAGAATGATTTCATTATGAGATGGGTGGGACCTATATCTCCCTCCAATGCATTGGGTAAAGATTTATATCTCATGAGATAGACATGGATTTAATGGTAAGATAATCCGGTTCAGTGTTTCAGGACTGAAATGAGGAGTGAACTCGATTCAGAAAGGGACTTTGTCCACTTAGATGGTTTTGGCAGTAATGCCTTGGCTACTATGGAAATCATAACATGTGATAAATGGTTTCCACAATAACATGTTTTATTTCCATTATATTTTGTCATGGGTGATGTTCCATTATGATATATGCCTTACGTACTTCCATGATTTTTGACTTTCTCAAGATATTGATGTTTAAATTTCATGTTCAAGTTTTTGTTTTCAAATGTTTATGGATTGTTTTATGTTCTCTATGTTTGCCCTTACTAAGCATTTGAGCTAACCCTTTTTATGTTTAATTTTACCCATGAAATAAAGAAAGGTTTTAGGTAAGGAAACAAAAAGGGGAAGATCGTTATGGGAGTTGTCGAAGATATTTCAATAGGATTAGAAGATTATATTGCGAGATTCCAAAGACACTAAACTATTACGATCCTTGTGTGTCTATTTTTGTTATGTATTAAGTATTCCGCAAAAGTAATGGATTCTCCATGTACGTCAAGCTTCAGGTCTCTACAATAATAATAATATTTTATTAAAATATTATTTAATTCAAAAATCCCTTAATTTAATAAAATAGATTTTTTAAATAAATAATAACTAAAAACACTACTTGTAATTTAAAAACTATTTACAATGTATCAATAATGACAAGAAAGTATATTCATTATTATATACAAAAATAATGCACATTAACATAGTACTAGTGATTTGTTACATAACCCCTTAGAACAGCCGCATAAGACCTAAGGGTATGGTGTGCGATGGTAACAGACTCTTGGGGTGGCTCAGATAACCTCGCTCGAGTGGTAATCTCTATAAACTTCCACTTTTTCCGTAGACGGTCCTGTTCGAGCTTCACATGATGATGCTCAGATTGGTCTTGGTCGAGATCGAAACCCAAGGATGCCACCTCTTTTCCGAGCTCTGACAAATGGGCTTCGTATTGAGCAATTCTACGGGATGAGGCTATCCCTTCTTTTGTCTGAGTAAATTGGATTTGTTAAAGCCCTATATTTATACTAATCATGTGATCACTATTCAATAGCTATATTAGCAATGGTCAAAATTCTTAACATAAAACCAAAGAAGTTTACATTTAATTAGATCAGGTGGGATTTCCATTAATGAAACTTTGGGTGGTTACAATATTCACCCCTTAAAAAATTTCACCCTCAAAATTTACTTTTCCCATACTAATATAGATGTGGGTAACTCAGCTTCATCATTTCCTCCGATTCCGAAGTAACTTCTTAGAACTTGTGGTTTCGCCACAACACCATGATGAGGGGAATTGTCTTATTTCGTAGAAATTTTTCTCTACGATCTAATATCTTCACTAGTTTCTCCTCATAAGAAATATCATCCTCCAGTTGTACCACCTCATAAGAGAGTACATGTGAAGGGTCTGGTATGTACTTCCTTAAGAGGGATACATGGAAGACATCATGTACTTTGGCCATGGTAGGTGGAAGTGATATTCGATAGGCCACAACCCTGACACGATCAAGAATCTCAAAGGGGCTGATGTACCTTGGACTTAACTTCCCTTTCTTTCCAAACCTCATGACCTTATTCCATGGAGATATGCATAGAAAAACCATGTCTACAACATGAAACTCAAGGTCTCTTCGACGGTTATTTTCATAACTCTTCTATCAACACTGCGTTGCCTTGATATGCTATTGAATGGTATTCACCTTCTCCACCATTTCTTCGACCATTTCTGGTCCAAGAAACTTATGTTCACCGACCTCATCCCAACATGCTGGTGTTCTGCAACGTTTCCCATACAGGGCTTCATAAGGTTCCATTTGGATGCTCAAGTGGAAACTGTTATTATAAAAGAACTCAACCAGAAGAACATGTTGATCCCATCCTCCTTTAAAGTCCATTTATCACACTCTCAACATGTCGTCAAGTGTTTGGATAGTCCGCTCGGATTGGACATCAGTTTGAGGATGATAGGCCGTAATGATGTTCAGTTCAGTATTCAGAGCATGTTGAAGACTCTTTCAAAACATTGAGGTGAATCTTGGATCTTGGTCAGGCACAATAGATAGTGGAAATCCATACATCCTTACCACTTCCCTGATATAATACCGTTCCAGTTGATCCAATGATAAATCCACCAGAATAGAAATGAAGGGTGCAGTTTTTGTATGATGATCCACCACAACCCAGATTGCATTGCTGCCTTTAGATGTCCTCGGAATTCCTGTGACAATGTCCATGGTGATGTTCTCCCATTTCCATTCTGGTATGGGAAATGGTTACATTATCCCCTTAGACTTCTTCCTCTCTTCCTTCACTTGATGGAACACCAGGAACTTTGATTTATATTTAGTGATCTCCTTTTTCATATTATCCCACTAAAAGTTTTCTCAGAGATCTCGATACATCTTTTTTCTCCCTTGGTGAATAGAAAAAATTTAACTATGTGCATCATCCAAAAGTTCCTTCCTCTGCTTCGGACTTGATGGAACACATAGTCTTTTCCCAAATCGCACAATTCCTTCTTCATTAACATTAAACTATATGGATTTCACTTTTTCGATAGCTTCCACTTTTTCCTGAATTCCTACATCATCCTTTTGAGATTACTTTAACCTTTCCAAAAGAGACAGTTGATCAATCATTTGTGAAAGGATTGATGATGTTCCCTTCTTAATGATTCCCATGTCCATCTTCCTCAAGTCTAAGAAGATTAGATCCTTCTCAATTCTCATCATTGATAGAATCGCTGGGTCCTTTCTACTTAGGGCATCTGCCACCTTGTTTTCTTTCCTAGGGTGGTAATGTATTGAACAGTCATAATCGTTGATGAGATCTATTCATCTTCTCTGGCACATATTAAGCTCTTTCTATGTGAATATATATTTAAGAATCTCGTGGTCAGTATATATCTCACATCTCACCCCATAGAGATAATGCCGCCATATTTTCAAGGCAAAGATCACCACCTCCAACTCCATATCATGCATTGGATAGTTTCACTCATGGATTTTCAACTGCCTTGAGGAATAAGATATCACTTTATCATTCTTCATCAGCACACAACCTAAATCCTTCTTCTAAGCATCACTGAATACCACAAAAAATTCCCACTTGTGGGTAAAGTGAGCACGGGCGCAGTGATAAGCCTTCTTTTCAACTCCTTGAAGCTTTTTTCACATTCATCACTCCAAGAAAACTTTACTTCCTTTAGAGTTATCTTGGTAAGAGGGTTGGAAAACCGTGAGAAATTTCTCACAAATCGTCTATAATATACAGCTAACCCCAAGAAGCTTCGGATATCCTTTACCGATGTTGGCTTCGGCCATCCCTCAATTACATCTGTTTTGGAGGGATCCACAGATATTCCATTGCTTGTGATGAGATAGCCCAAGAATGAGACCACCTTCAACCATAACTCACACTTGCTATACTTTTCATAGAGCTTCTCCTTGCTAAAAGTCCCTAGTACAGTTTTTAAATTCTCCTCATGATCCTCCTTGGTTTTGGAGTATATTAGAATATCATCTACAAATACTACCACCAATTTGTCGAGGTAATCATTAAATACTCTATTCATCAATTCCATGAAGATTTCTAGAGAATTATTGAGTCCTAAAGGCATTACTATGACTTCATAGTGCCCGTATCTTGTACAAAAATAAGTCTTGGAGACATCTTCCTTCTTCACCCTTACTTGATAATATCCCGACCGCAAATATACCTTGGATAAGTATTGTGCTCCACATAGCTGATCGAACGAGTCATAGATCCATGGCATAGGATACTTGTTCTATATCGTGATTTTTTTAAGTTCACGATAATCGATGCAAATCCATATTGACCCATCCTTCTACTTGATGAAGAGGACTGGTGCACCCCATGGTGAAGCACTTGGGCGTATGAACCCTTTATCTAGATTCTCATGTAGTCGTTTCTTTATCTCTACAAGCTCCAGAAAAGCCATTCTATATAGAGTCTTGGATATTGGTAGAGCCCCCGGTATAAGTTCAATTGAGAATTAAACATCTCTTCTAAGAGGAAGACCAGGAAGTTCCTCGGGAAACACTTCAGTGAATTCCCTCACAATAGGCATTTCTTCAAGGATGGTTTCTTCCTTGGACTCAATCATCTGAGCCATATACGTGTGCTCATAGGGTAGTAATATCCATTCTTGATATGATGGAGCTAAAGGAGATTTATCTTCATCCTTACACTTGTAAATAATTAGGGGTCTATTCTCCATATGGAGTGCGATTTCCCTCTCCTGACAATTTATGTTGACTCTATATAAGGAAAGCCAATCCTGTCCAAGAATTGCAACAAATTCCACCATAGGGAGTATGAAGAGGTTCTCATGAAAATTCAATCCACATATTATGACAGGGGAGGACTTATATTCAGGGGATGCAATTATTGCCACAATTTCCGTACTCACAGACATCTTTACATCCATGATTTTTGGTGGTGCTATAATTGTTCTACTAAATTTCAAGATATAAAAGAATGTATAGAACCTGAATCAAAAAGTACATTATCTATTCTTGAATGAATAACTAGAGTACCTGTAACCACTTTGTTGTTGGGGTTCACTTTGGCAGAAGTGATGGAAAAATCTCTTCCTTACTACCTTGGAGGTTGTTGGTTGCCTCTGAAAACCCTTCGATTAGGGCATTGATTTTCAAAATGCCTCGTTTCTTTGTAGTTGTAGAAATGAACAAAGCGTTAAGGTTCGAATAGAGTGTTCCTCTCCTTTTTCACAGCCGCGGGTCTTTCTTGCCGACAGTTAACTTCTAGGTGCCCTTCTCTTCCACACCTAAATCATTTCCTCGCCCCCTTGAGGCAATTTCCAGGGTGCTTCCTTCCGCACTTTTGGAAAGTGGGGTGCTGGATCTTCATAACACCATTGGATTTATCCATCAGACCTCCAGCATTGAATTACACCTTACGCTTCTTGTCCCCATGATACCCCTGTGATTCCTCGATCTCCATTTTGACCTTGAGGTCACATCAGACGATTTCCTCATAGCTGACGAAGTCACGAATCACTAATTATTTCCAAAGGATAGGCTTCAGCCCAACAAAGAAGCGGTCAACTTTGCATTCGGGGGTAACGACAAAGCCGGAAGCATATCATGAAATCCTTTTGAATTTTTCCTCATACGCTCCAACAGATTCTTCGTCTTTTTTTTTGAGGGAAAGGAAGTCCCTTTCCATCTTAAGCCGGAGGGTGTGCGGAAAATATTTATCGAAAAACATCTTCCGGAAATCCTTCCATTCTAACGCCTCGATCTCCTCCCTAGTATTCGTATTTTTGATCAACTTCCACCATTGATTAGCTTCTCCCTCCATACAATAAGCCGCTAGGAGGACCTTCTCTTATTCATAACATTTAAGGATGGAGAATATCTTTTCAATGGAGTTGGTCCATTGTTCAACGATCGTGGGATCGAATTATCCACTAAAAGTAGGAGGCCTTTGTCTCATGAAGCTCTTGATAGTGACTTGTTTCTTCTTAGGGGTGTTTGGAAATTCATCTTGACTAGTGTTTATATTCAAATCTTGAGTTAGATGAGAGATAAGCGTGACAATGTTCGCGATTCCCGCTCCCATTGTACTGGGCATCTCGTTAATACAGTCATCACACTGATCTTCACATTGGTTGTTAGCCCGAGTCCTCCTATTACCGGCCATTGGCTGGAATAAAAGGAATGTTAGGGGGTAACACATAAAGGGTATTCCAAGGACAAAATTTGATGACTTATAAATAAACTTTTATTTCCTTAACTCATGAGTCTATAGGCTTCAAGCTAGGCTTTTCATGATCTACTTTCTAACATATATTCTTAAGGGTTTTCCCTTAATAAGGGTTCATACTAAGCTTGTGAATTTAGAAAAGAATATCCCCCAGGAGTGTCATAACCAAGAGTGCTACAAGGTTTGTTTTCTTGCACTAGTTCACATTCAGAGTCTAGCTCAAAGAGGTGTTTTTGGGTTTTACCCCTAGGATACATATGTGCCAGAGCCGCCTCTACCTGTTCGTATCCAGACAAGGATGCATTTTCTTGATAACCCAGTTACTCAATACTCACCAAAACATAGGGATGTTTTTATTATACTTAGTCTTGTATCAAAGGAATTAATAAGATTTTCTAATCCTAATCCCAAAAATAACTAAACCTATCCTCTAATACCAACTATGACAACCCTGCTTTTATTACAAACTTAAACATGATTTATTACATAAACTATTCACTTGATACAAGAAGGATGATCGAGAGGTATAGTTTCTTTGGGGATTAGGATCATTACATTACAACTTAAAACATGAAATAAAAAATCTTTATTGAAAACTTCCTTTACATGACCACTACATTCCATCGTACTTAGCATTGCATGGGATAA
This sequence comes from Viscum album, assembly GCA_963277665.1. Classification (NCBI taxonomy): domain Eukaryota; kingdom Viridiplantae; phylum Streptophyta; class Magnoliopsida; order Santalales; family Viscaceae; genus Viscum; species Viscum album. The sequence goes on along the minus strand of OY728126.1, from coordinate 273,332,418 downwards.
CCTGAGGACACACATAAGAAAAGGGGTGAGTTATAAAGCCCAGTAAGGGAATAAACATGAATTACTTGAGGAGTACAATACATGTTAGAAAATAGGCATATAAAAAGAGAACAAGAGAAACATGAACTTAAAGGCATGATAAAACATGATAATCATAACATGGAAATGTGGAAACAACACTTAACATGGAATTAGCATGAGCTAAGGCACATTGCACATGGAGCATGAGTAAATTCTCATTGCACATGAAGCACAAGTAAACCCTAGTTGCACTTGAATTAGCATGATTCAACACTCATTGCACATGACGTATCACGATACTATAACTTACCCAATGCATTGGAGCACTATAAGGGAGAACCCTTCTTAAACATTTCATTTCATGCATAAGTGTGCCACATGGATCATAAAACATGGATTCATTAAACATAATCATTTATTAAACGATAAAGGAATGTGGAATTAGTACATGAAACTTTATAATCAATAAGTAAATGTTCATAAAGTTGAATACCCTTGATGGAGAAATTGGCATGGTATTCACTACACAAAGGCATTGGCTTAGAAAATCGGTGCAATTTCGACAGCCTAACAGTATAAAATAAAAATTCAGAAAAATGGTTGATGAGACAGAAAGGGGTTCCATATAATATTTACATATAATGGAAAGTAAGTACACCATATAGATACATGTCCCAGCAATTTTAATGGAATTTAGTTTCATGATACAAAATTATTGCTTGAATGTAAATGAGGAGAGGGAATTTCCTTTAGGAACTTCGTCATAGTAATGGGTGTACATGGGAGGCATTTAATGAGAGAGAAAGGGGTCTCCCATCATTCAAACATAAATAGGGCAGTATTATGGTGGTTTGAAACCATACCCCAACATTCATAATTGAAATTAAAAGGGAAAAACAACTTAAAGAAAACTGGACAAAAAGAGAAAGGAAGAAAAAACCCTTACTTGGAAGTGTGCTTCCAAAGGCTTGAGAGGGGCTTGAGAGAGGCTTCATGGGACCATAAGGAACCTTGGAAGGAGTCTAGAGAGCAGGTCAGAGGTTGGATGACTCCAAAGGATTTTAGTGAGGAGGAAGTGAGATCTTGGGTGGGTTTATATAGGAAAGTCGAGTGGATTCTTTATTATTTAGGTTTGCGACCCCTTACATTAAACTAATCCAAACCACAAATCAGCTCATCGTTTTTTCCCATGGTTTTTGGAAAAGGGGAGAGAAAAACAGTATTTTATAAGTCCAAAGTCAGAACTTCTTAAAATAATGGGGTTTCTTATGTGGAGGTGAGTCACACTCCCATGGAAAATAATTTAAAAAGGCAAGATGTTTAATAAGTCTTGAGGGGTCTATTAATTCTTTGAAAAGTAATTCAAAAAAACCAAAAATAAAATTATTTTAATGGTAAAACATATATTGTCTGAACATAAAGCTTATAGTATTTTATTACATCACTATTGGGTCATTATGATGTCATAAAACACATTATATATTTAAACTGTATTTAATTTTTACCCAAAAATTTGACTGTCTCAGAAAATTATGAAAAATTCACCATTGGATAATTTTGATGTCCTGATTCCAGAAATATCATTTATTTTATTTAAATAATTTTAAAAATATTTTAATTTGTACTTTTAAAATAAAAACCGATATTTATCGAAAATTCATGGGTTTTGACAGAAATGGATTTCAGACCTTAATAAAAATTATAATTGTATTCATAAAATTATATGATCATTTATATATAATAAATTTAATTTAAAAAAATAATAATATTTTATTAAAATAATATTTAATTAAAAAATCCCTTAATTTAATAAAATATATTTCTTAATTAAATAATTACTAAAAACAGTACTTGTACTTTAAAAACTATTTACAATGTATCAATAATGACAAGAAAGTATATTTATTATTATATAAAAAAATAATGTACATGAACATAGTACTAGTGATTTGTTACATAACCCCTTAAAGCAGCTGCATAATACCTAACGGTAAGGTGTGCGTTGGTGACAGACTATTGGGGTGGCTCAGATAACATTGCTCGAGTGGTAATATCTATCAACTTCCACTTTTCCCATAGACGGTCCTGTTCGAGCTTGACATGATGAAGCTCAGCTTGGGCTTGGTCAAGAGCGAAACCCAGTGACGCCACCTCTTTTCTGAGATCTGACAAATGGGCTTTGTATGGAGCGATTCTACTGGATGAGTCCATCACATATTTTGTATGAGTAAATTGGATTTGTTAAAGCCCTATATTTATACTAATCATGTGATCACTGTTCAATGACTATATTATCAATTGTCAAAATTCTAAACATAAAACCAAAGAAGTTGAAATTTAATTAGATCAAGTGGGATTTCTATTAATGAAACTTTGGGTCGTTACACCCTTCTACTTCAGGTTCTTGAGTATACTGGATCTAGAGAGCATGGGACCAAGTCGAGGCTTGCGTTGCTGAGTTGCTCATCTATTTTTCTTTTGTACTTTGGATTCATACTGTATTCATCATTGTGACTAGTTTGTCTATTTTCCTAGGAATATATGTATCATACATCACATACATAAATTCCTTCTCCACTTGTTTATTTATCATTCTTCCACTGTTATTGTTGTTTGGTATTTACTGCTTCTGCTGTTATATGTATTTGTGTACTTCCACTATGTACTCTACCAATGAGGGAAATGTTTCCCCACTATCCCACTCAAGGCCCTCGCTACTAGTCGGCAGCCTCTGGCATTCAAGGAAATGCACTTGAGGCCATGTGACCAACCAGGTACTGGGCGCCTCTGGGTGGATTTCGGAACCAGGATGTTACAAAGTTGTATCAGAGTGATTATTTTCTCTTGGTTTACTGTTTGGAGCCTTTAGCCAGGGATAGGATGGAATAGGTAATTAGTAATAAGTTGTTCCTGGGAGTAGCTAAGTCTTGTATAGGGGAAAGGTAATCTACCTCATTTAATTGCAATTTTTCTGTTTTTGCAGTTTTACAGTTAATTTGATTTCAACTTGAGTGATTCACATGCTTTGTGATGTTACCATTGTGGTTATTGCGGTTCTATTTCTGTCACAACCCGATGATATGAGGGTATTCCATCTCATGCATCATATAAGAACTTGTTAAAAATCACATTCCATGCATTCTTTCCATGTCATCTTGGATGCATTAGCGATTGCATGTTGGTGTGATAGACATTGTGTAGATTATGCATGCTGTTTGTGATAGATGCTTTGACAGAATCCCTGCTGTTTGATTGAGAATTTTTTTGTATAGTGATTTTCATGGATGGACACCAAACTTTAGTTCTTGAGGTGTTATGGGCCCTCATGAACTGGAATTTGGTGGATCATTGACCTATTTACTTTTTTGTAACTTGTATAAGATTCCAAACATTGATTCGCGTGGAGTATGGGCCCTCATGGATCTAAATTTGGCACCATAATGTTATTTTTATGTGTTTTTTGGGCTCTAGAGTAGTTTTGAGGCTACTGTCTGAAAAAAACCAGAATACACGGCGTGTACTTTATGGTTACACACTGCGTAGGTTATGGCCGTGTCATAGACTGTGCGAGCAGGGACACAGGGTTGTGAAAACTCTTGTAGGAACACGCTGTGTACTGGTTTAGCATGCCGTGTAGTATGAAATAGGTACCCGTCCATGTGACGAACAACACGGGCCATGCTATCTTTTTACTTACACATCGTGTCTGAATTTTACATGTCGTGTCGTCTGATCTAGGTACTCGTTTATTTCACGAACAAAACAGTTCGGTGTTACCCTTTTTTGTACATGTCGTGTCCATCTGGAACACGCCAGGTAGTGTCAGCCGTGTGTCTGACCGTGTCGCTAACAACATGGGCTAGGTAAGGCTTGTCTAGTACACGCTGTGTCTACCCTGAAAATTCTGTGTATTTTTGTCTTAGGAGAGTCGTGTGGATTAACCGTGTAGAAGGACTCAGGGAGGGAAGAGAATTCAGGTACACGCCGTGTGTTGGGACAACACACCGTGAATTTGGGGTGTTACATGAATAGTTTAGGTAGAAGTACACACCCATGTAAATGACTTATGGGAACACACCGTGTAGTCTTTATACACACCGTGTAGTCATGTTTTGTAAATTTTGAATGCTTTCTTTCCCCTGTTCCCTTCTTATGATGCTAGTTTTGAGTTCTTGGTATTGTGATCTAAAGTGTTCTTTTGACATTGTAGAGTCCTGGCACCTAGACATATTCTGGTTGCATTCCAGTTGCCAGTAGGTGATCAGACACCGGATATGGCTGATCAGGGACTTCCCATAGTTCCTCCTGTTGTGCCAGCCTGGGCGCCAGCAGTGATACCGGTTACAGGAACTGATTCGTAGTTTATGGGAGGCTTTCTGAGGATGATTCAAACCTTCCATGGAGCATCACCTCCTGCCTCGACTATGGAAGACTTGATGGGTGTTTTACAACAGCATCATCCTCCCACCTTCTCCGGGGAAGGAGGACCTCAAGCTGCAGATTCATGGCTAGAATCCATGATGATGATCTTCGAGCATCTGAAGACACCTCTAGAGAGGTGGGTCAAACTCTCTACCTACATTCTATGAGACTCTATAAAGAGTTGGTGGGACATGATCTCATAGGCAGGTCATTAGTAGGTTATGGCGTGGGAGGAGTTTCAGTGCGTCTTTTACGACTACTTCTATCCGAAGACCCTGAGGGCCTACCGATCCTAGGAGTTCATGAGCCTAGAGAAGGGTACAGTTTTTGTCATGAAGTATTCCTCTCATTTCACTGAGCTTCAGCATTTCACACCCCTCTAGAGAGCAAATGGATTGTTCTTGGCAAGGAATTCTGAGGATGGCCTCAGACAGGAGATCCTCTCAGAGGTGAATATCATTAGGCTGACTTCAATCTCTTTCATAGTCAACCAGGAACTGATTTCAGAGCGAAATCTGAGAGATTCCGGAGCTGAGAGCCAAGGAGTTTCCACTTCTAGAGTTAGTTCTTCTCCAGCAGATAGTAGGAAGGGTTGTAGGAAGTCTACACACACTGATCCGAGACATCGAGAGACATTTTTAGGTAGCCAGGTGGAATGCTAACAGTGTGGAAGGGTTGGGCATACGAGGCCACAGTGTTAGAGAGACCCAATGGAGTGCCGATCTTGTGGAAAGATGGGTCACATCAGTGCTTTTGTCAGGTTTTTTCCCCAGCAGTGGGTGACAGAGGTTCCTCCATGACTCCTCTTTTAGGAGCAGTGCCACCAGTTTCTCACTAGTCTGGGAACTGGAGTTCTTCCGGCTGTTCAGGCCGAGGTGGAGGTCGTGGCTAGGGTGTTCAGTCACTGGTCTTTTAGTGATAGTAGTGTGGATCAGCTCAGAGCGGTCAGGCAGAGTCACATGATCATGGTACAGGTCAGGCTTTTGTATTGAAGCAGACCCAACCAGAGCAGGATATCAGACCCTCTATAGTTCGAGGTACAATCTTAGTAGCCTTAGTTTTATCTTCTCCTCTTTTGATATAGGGGCATCCCATATATTTATCCATGTTAATTTTGTGGAGAGTCTTGGTCTCTGTATCTTTTCCTCTACCGATACTTTGACTGTGGACACACGATTGGGGACTATGACATCTAGTGTATGTCAGTGCAGAGAGTTCCCTCTTGAGGTTGCAGGGTGTCACTTTATATGGGACCTCTAAGTCCTAGAGATGACAAGATATTATTTCATCCTCAAGATGGACTTGTTAGTTACATTCCAATAATTCATCGACTATTATCATCGCAGAGTGAGTTTCATATCACTATAGGGTGGATCTTTTGTTCATTGGGGGCAATTGGGATGTCAATGAGAGTTGAGCAGGACTCGAGTATCTTGGGCTAGGAGGAGTTACCACCTAGATTTCCAATCTGTATCTGGATGAACCGGGTACTTCGCAGTTAGACTTTCCTCCAGTGGTAGATCGTTTCAGGGAAGTATTTCCAGAGGAATTTTCAGGTTTTCCTCCAGAGCGTGAGGTATACTTTTCTATTGATCTCATTCAAGGAGTGGCACCAGTGTCCATTCATCTGTATATGATAACTACACCTAACTTACAGGAGCTCAAGAAGTAGTTGCAGGAGTTGCATATAAAGTGTTTCATCCGACCCAATACATCTCCTTGGGGATCACCTGTCCTGTTTGTGAAGAAGGCAGACAGTACCCTCAGGCTGTGTGTGGATTATCGGGAGCTGAAACAGTTGAAGGTCAAGAATCGATATCCCTTGCCTAGGATCGATGATATCTTCGATCTGCTTCGAGGAGCCTGAGTGTTCTTGAAGATTGAATTGATATCTAGTTATCATCAGTTGCACGTTATACCATCTGATATACCTCTTACAGCCTTCAGGAGTAGGTATGGTCTATATGAGTATACAGTTATGCCGTTCGTTCTCACGAATGTGCCAGTAGTTTTCATGGAACTGATGAACCAAGTGTTCCATCCATACTTAGACTCTTTCGTGGTAGTCTTCATGGATTATATCTTGGTGTACTCTCACACTCAACACGACCATGACACCCATATTGAGATTGTTTTGAGTACACTGAGGGAGCATCATTTATATGCTAAGATCTCTAAGTGACACTTTTGGATGGATCAAATTCACTTCTTGGGTTATGTTATCTCATAGACAAGAGTATCAGTAGACCCATAGAAAGTGAGAGTTGTAGTTTCCTGGGATCAGCCGAAGAACATCTTTGAGGTGTGGAGTTTTTTAGGGCTAGATGGATACTACAAATGTTTCATACAGAACTTTTCATGCTTAGAAGCAATGTTGATAGGACTGACCATGAAAGGGGTGAAGTTCTTATGGTCAGATTCATGTGAGTCAACCTTTCAGGAACTAAAAGGGAGATTGGCATCAGCACTAATCCTAGTCTTTCCAGAGCTAAGAAAGAGCTAAATTGTCTACTGTGATGCCTTAGGTATTGGGATGGGAGATGTGCTTATGGAGGGATATGGAGTCGTTGTGTATGGGTCTCAGCTGTTGAGGCCACATGAGAGGAACTACCCAATGAATGATCTCGATCTGGCGGCAGTTGTTTATGCCTTACGCTGTTGGAGACATTATCTTTTGAGAGAGAACATTGTGGTTTTCATAGACCACAAGAGTCTCAAGTACATATTCACCTAGCATGATCTAAACCTAAGACATCATAGTTGGGTTGAGTATCTTCAGTCCTTTTATTTTGAGCTTGCTTATATGCCAAGAAAGGGCAACACAATGGCTGATGTGTTAAGCATGAGGATTCAAATAAAGGAAGTTCAAGAGGCCAACAATGAGTTGCAGCTTATGGCTCTGTTATTTGAGATAAATTGGGAGGTGCACGACAGACAGGGCCAGACTTTCTATCTTCTGTAGCTATTACATCTACACTTCTTGATCGAGAACATATGAGGCAACTATCAGACTCAGATGTCCTAGTCATGTGGGAGAGTGTGTCAGGAGAGGACCCTCTTCCTGGATAGACAGTGGGCGAGGATGAGATCTTATGTTTCCAAGGACGCGTATGGGTGCCAGCAGACATATGTGATGAGATAATTTGGGACTTTCATTCCTCATTTTGGGCAGTTCATCATGGCATCACAAAGATGTGTTGTGATCTACACCGCCAGTATTGGTGGCCAGGAATGAAGAGAGACATTACTGGTTTTGTCATGAGGTGTTCCACTTGTCAACAGGTGAAGGTGGAAAATCAGTGACCAGAAGGTATTTTACAGCAGTTACCCATTCCCGAGTGGAAGTTGAATCACGTCACGATGGACTTCAAGACCGGTTTTCCGAGATCACCTTGAGGGAATGACACAGTATGGGTTGTCATTGATAGACTCAGAAAATTTTCTCACTTCTTGACGATCAAGGAGACCATTAGTGTTGATGAGCTGGGATGGTTGTACATTCGAGAGATTGTACATTTGTATGGAGTTCCACACTCCATTGTTTCAGATAGGGTTGCACATTTTACTTCTCAGTTCTGGATGGGGTTTTAGAAGGCCTTGGGTACCCAGGTACTTCTGAGTACAACATACCATCCCAAGACAAATGGTCAATCTGAGCGTACGTTTCAGGTACTTGTGGATATGGTCCGAGCTTTCATTCTAGAATTTGGGGGTTCTTGGGAGAAGTATATACCTCTTGTGGAGTTCACCTACAACAAAAATTTTAAGGAGACTATTTATATCGAACCTTACAAGGCTTTGTATGGTATGCCATACTGATCACCTTTATGCTAGTTGGAGACAGGAGAGGCAGCTTTGCTGGGACCTCATCTTGTTCAGGAGACCTTAGATTAGATAGAGTTGATTCAGAAGAGGATGGATACAGCCCAGTCTCAATAGAAGTCTTATGCTGATTAGTGGAGATGACCTCTGGAGTTTGAGGTCGGGGATCAAGTTTTCCTGTATGTCACACTGAGGTTTGGACACAAGGGGATTTGGAGACAGGATAAGTTTTCAGCCCAATACGTTAGGCTATTTGAGGTGTTGGAGAGATTTGGGCCAGTTTCCTATCAGCTACAGTTAACTTAGAGGTACCGGGCTATGCACAACATCTTCTACGTTTCTCAGCTCCGACGTTACTTTTCATATCTGTCTCATTTTCTCTAACCTGATGAGGTTGAGCTTAAAGGTGATGAATCTTTTGAGGAGCATCCTATCCGAATTTTAGATCATAGTACGAAGGTTCTCCATGGTCGGTATGTTCCTATGGTATGAGTGCTATGGAAGAACGGGCGAGTATAGGACGAGACCTGGGAGAGGAAGGCCAATGTGCGATTGTAGTGTCCAGAGCTGTTCAGGGTTTCTTCTTCTACGCCTCACTAGGGAAATTCGAGGTCGAATTTCTTTAAGGGGAGAAGTTTGTAAGAACCCAAACCCTCTTTTTAGGTATGTTTTTCCTCTTTCTGGAGTTTTTGAGAAAATAGGAGTTTTTGGAATGTTTTTAAGTACATGCCATGTACTTTATGAGTACACATTGTGTACTTGATTGTCGCTCGAGGCCGTGTGTTGGTTGTGTCATGGACACACACGACCATGTAGAGGTGACATGGAGGCCGCCTAAAGAAGAGAATGGAAAAGCCTAGTACATGATGTGTACTCCAAAAGTACACACTGTGTACTTTATTTTTTTCATTAATGGACTACGGTCGCGTCTTAACACCAGAAACGTCTTCTTCTCCAGCTTCTTCGACCGAGGGCATCCCGTACGACCGAAAATCTCTATCGAGCTTCCAAGCCTCCATCCTTCCTCCGAATCGGCTGTCATCAATTGCATTAGAACCACAACAGTAATCTCTTCCTTCTTATAGAGCTTTTTTTTTTCCAATTCCTCCTCTTATTCAAGTTATCGTGGGTTGAAATTTTTGTGTGTTTTCGTAGATCTATGACGTTCTAAAGAGATTCAAGCTTCGTGGTTCAAGAATATCAATCTCCTAACGTCAAGGTAGGTGGTTTGTGCCTTTCTGTAGAAAGTATTTGAGTATTTGTGCAAATTCCACCATTACCCTTGAACGAGGTATTGCATGTTTTCTGTTTTTCCCTTGTTATTTTCCTTCTTTTCTTATATATTTGAGAAGAGGTTATTGTTTTAGAATAGTGTAATTACTATGGTTTCGATGCTTTTCCCATGTATTTTTTCTTTTTCATGACCGTTTAGTCTAGTTTTTCTTATTAAGATCTTTCCAGTTCCATGCCTAGTTGAAGGATGGTATGACTCTTCTTCCATACTGAGATGCTATAGCTTCTAGCCAAGTAGTTCTTGAGGATACTTTTTCCATTACACGATGTGATATTTTTTGATTTTACACAAGGCTATGAGAACCAAGTGTAGTAGACCATAGGAAGAATGGACATAAGGTCTTCTCTAGAGTGTCTTTAATTTATGATGCGAGACCACATGGGGAATTGATGTTGAGTGCTTCCTCAGATAGTCTATAGTTCCTCGACATGGGCTACAAGGGGAATGAGATATTGAGTGCTTCCCCAGAGCACATTTAGTACGATACAAGACAATAGGGGGAATTGATAGTGAGTTCTTCCCCAGAGAGTCTATTATTTATTCATTATATGATCCAGAGAGGGGAGACTGTGTGTGCCTCCCAGAGGGTTACTGGTTCTTGTAAATTGAACCCTAGGGGTTAGGCTATGAGAACTACCCTGAGGGTTACCTTATTGTTTTACTTGCTTGTGTGGCTTCTTACCCATTTGTTATACTTTCTTGAGCGGCTTCCCTCTTGTTTGTACATTATATTCTGGAGATTGTAGATTGTTTATGCTGAGTTTTTCCTGTTTACTATTTTCTACAATATTACCTGCCATATATTCACTGACTGTTAGGTACAGATCTTCAGGTGGTTTCCTACTGGTATATTTATCTCACACCATGTTTGGGTCATGATTTTAGGCCCAAACAGATTATATTGTTGTAGGTGTAGATAAGGGAAAGCGCCCTTTTACTTCACGTTCCTGATTGCACAGGATCTAGAGAGAATGGGACTAAGACGAGGCTTACGATGCTAAGAAGTTTCTCATCTGTTTTTCTTTTGTACTTTGGTTTCATACTTTATGCAACATTGTGACCTGTTTGGATATTTTCCGAGACATATCTGTATCATGCATCGTTTACATATATTCCTATTCCAGTTGTTTATTTATCAGTCTTCCACTATTGTTTTTGTTTGGTATTTACTGCTTCTACTATTTTATGTATTTGTGTACTTTCATTGTGTACTATGCCAATGAGGGCATAGTTTCCCCACTATCACACCCAAGTCCCTCGCTGCTAGTTGGAAGCCTCTGGCGTTTGGGGAAATGCACTTGAGGCCATGTGAAAATCAGGTACGGGGTGCCTCTGGGTGGCTTTCAGAACTGGGATGTTACAATTTAGATACCTTTTATATAATCCCATTAATCTAATTTTTTTTATTTTTTCCTTTGGCCCAAGAAAATCATTATGCCATATTTATATTATACTTTTTTTTTGTGATTAAAATTGATGGCTGAGTTCAAAATGACCATCCATTGATTTTTTCCTTTCTCGATAGTTTCTTCATTTATTCACTATTTTCCTATGGTAGGTCGATGATTCAACTGTAAATAAATTTTATGTCATGATCAGACCCCTAATTCATCTTTTTTATGTGTTTGGAAATTATATTCATAAGAAATGATAATCCATTGTGTATTTTATAAGAATTATATAGTGTTGAACCCTCAAAAAATGAATATTTTTTTTAATGTGTGAACACTAATTTTGTTTACTTAAATAAATCATCCAGATAGAGTAGTTCCAAAAATATCTTTAGTCCATTAGATTTCTAGCTGTGGTAATGTTTTCCCTTTATCATACCAAAAGGAATTTTCTCGAAGGATTTTGATCGAAAAAAACTTCTTCTGATGTGCTCAGAACATGGTGGACTCATTATAAATGTTTTTCTCTTGTACTTCGCAATGATGAAGATATTAAATTTTTTTTATGATTTGTTTTTGGGTTTACCAGAGGTGGTTTTCAAATAGATTTTTTTATATGATATTTTCTATGGAACAGTTTAATAAATGGACTTATAATCTTTCTAGAGGTGGTGAAACTAGATGATTGTATGCTACTCTCTATATGTAGAGGGTGGGCCTCCTGTGATAAGGTTTTGTTGATAATAAATGAGATTTCTTATTTTTAGTAATCTAAGTGATTACATAAGTTGTTAACCTATAATGTTTTCTTTCTAGATAAATGATATGATAAAATCTTTCTCTCATGGATATATGGATTTTAATCTTAAAAATGTAAAACCAATGAGTTATTTTATTACTTATATTTAATTTCATATCATGGATATTTTTTTATCTTTTAGATTGAAAGGGGATATGTTTTCCTCTTTAGTGTGGTGATTTGGGTGAACTTTGTTTCTTCCAAGTTCCAAAACATTAATTTTGAATAGTTCATTTAGAATCTTTTTTTCAAGTGATTCTAGAATTACTACATATGATTGTTTATAATAAATGAAGTATGGTTTAATTATTAGTAAGTTGTATTAAATAATTGGTTTGAAGAGGATCAAAAGTTCAATCTATAGTTCAAGTAATTTTTTACGCGATTTTTTTCTAATTTTAGTATGAGTCATTATTTTTATGAAGTATTTAATTAAAATAAGGAAAGGTCTGAATTGATAAGTTGATGGAATATATTTCATTTTCTCGGAAATATAATGATAATATGATCTCATTTACAAATATTTTGTTCTTTTGTACAAGGATATCAAACCAAATGCAATGGAAAAAGGTGAATGGGAAAAGCTAGAAAAAGAATGAAGATGGATCGATATGAATTCTTTTAGTCCTAAATGTGAATTTGAACATTTTGGAGAATAAAACTATAATATTATTCATTAAAACCCTTGTAGATATGTATGATAAATCTAGAGTAATTAATAAGGTGTTCTTCCTGAGGTTTCTATTCAGCATGATGTTATTGAAAGGAAGATATGAAAAATATTTGTTGAGTGATTTCAACTTAATCAGTATCCAGGTGGATTTTATGAAGGTTACTTTTATAGATGATATTTGGGTGATTTTTTATAATAATCTCTCCTTGAATATTAGGATTTCATGGTTATCATGGTATGTAGTTCAAGTGGAAAGAATGACTTGGTTCCCATTGATGTTTAGAACTTGATTCTAAATGGCGAGATCTAAAGAAAAGATTGCGAAACATCTTATGGTGATATATTAAATAAGGAAAGAATGGGATTATCACCTTATCAAAGGAATTAGATTTATTTATAGAGGAAATATTGTGAGAAGAGAATAGAATAGTATACCAAAAGTGGGTATATTTATTTGAATTTCAGAGAGATATGTCACTTGAAGAAAGATTACCATGATAGGAAGACAACCACTGGATGGGATTTTTCCAGAGATATGAGTATGGAAATAGAAAGTTGTGTAAATATACTCATTAAGGTTTCTTTACAAATGGAATCATGGATTGTATATTCTTGATCATTATCGATTTCAGAGGTGAAAAAGTGTGGATTTAAAATTATGTATCTAGAAATATTGGCAGAGTAAATCTTCCAAATGATGAAGCTCTTAAAATTTTGGGATCGGTAGAAGTATAAGTTTAGTTGAATAAAGTAACTTTTCTTATGTTTAAGAAAGTATGGAATGTTCTATGTATTTATAAGAACTTGATTTTTGGGGGTCAACTGGATGAATAAGGTTTCATAACATGCTTTGAAAAATGATTATGAGAGAATACTCGAGGTTATATTTTTATATACATAGGTTTAAAAGATGTATAATTGTATATAAGAAAAAGGTTATCTAGAGCTAAACTCAACATAAAACATCTTCTAGAATTTTATAATTTTTGCATAACAAGTTTTATCACCTTAGTGAGAAAGGTATGGATATTCAACTAGATTGAGGTATAGTGAATTTAAATCATTCCGAGTTAAGAAGATATGGAATTTGTATACTTGGTAATAAATATAAGGAGTATTTCAATCTTTCCATAAGAATACCAAAATATTAGAATCTATAATTGGTTCATACAAATGTTTGGGGACTTACTGTAACACCCAGATGTTTTTATGAAATATTTTATTTAAATAATTTTTATTCTTCAGTAGCTTCTATTGCACGCAATCGTGAGTATAAGAGAACCACGAGATGTCCTTAAAATAAAATTATTGTTATATCCTCTCCATTAGGTTATCGGGAATAATTATAAGTAACTTATGAAAATGCATTATGAAATTATTGACTATTAATAATTTATGAAAAATTAAAATCAATAATATATTTGTATTATTTGAGTGAATTACACTTGGTAATGAAATTGATGAGATATATGTGTTTAATAAAAATAATTTTATATTCATCCAATGGATATTTTAGTCATAGGGTATGAATAAAACCCACTTTTATGTATAAGAACCTGTTTTTTAATGGTTAATTTTATACCTTTGAATGGGAACCCCATTTTAAATTAATATTTTGACACATTAATAATTTAAATATTAAAAAATAAACTTTCTTTTCTGAAGATGGATATAAAAATTTACTTTGGATAAATTTCTGATATGTTTCTGAAAACATTCATGTTTTGATGAATAGTAAAAATATACAAAATTTAAATTTAAAACAAAATTTTTCATTGAGATAATTTATATGATTAAATTATAATATCTAATGGTTTTAAAGAATTAATAGAATATATTATTACCATTTAATATAATGTATTTAATTATCATTAATCTTACATTGAATTCATAGGTAAAAACATTTCTATCTTTTCCAATGTTTTAACTTTTAAAACCCATTTTCTCATTTCAACAACAGGAATAATTTTACATTAATTATTGCAACATATTTGTTTTGCATTTGGAAAAATAGATTCCATATTTAGAATAATTTGTTCTAAATTGTGTGAATAGGTACCTTTTATTTTTTGACAATATGAATAGTAACTTCAGTAATTATTTTATTTACCATGGTTAAACGGTAAATCTGGTAAATAAGGGTAAAATAATAATAATTTAATAATATAATAATGAAATAAAATGTCTCCTAATACTATTGGAAGAAATATTTCTAACCATGGCCATCCTTGCGTTGATTTTTTGACCCCATGGATTCATATGGATGTGAAAATGACATTTTAAGAAAGGTAATTTAAAGTAAAGATATTTATAACCTAAACATATAAAATTTACTAAATTGATTTTAATATAGCATTATATAACTGATATATTTTATTATAAATTTTTATTATAAAGCTAAAAATATTTCCTATATCATTTAATTTTATTTATAATTTTCATATAGTATATAAATAGTTTTATTTGTGACACAAATATGATGTAGTGATTACCTCATTAATGAAAGATTCAAATAAATGAATTTATAAATATTTTAAAAAATATAATTTGGTTATTTGGATGTCATCCACTAATTTTTTGGATGATATTGACATATTATATTTTATTTAATTCCTTATGTTTGAAAGATTAATGTTTTTAGGATGTTTTAAAAAGTCATGTACAAATAATGTCCAAAATTGACACAATTCATAACTTAAAACATAAAATAGTTTATTACATGTTATTAAATTCATAAAAATAAATGATTTGAAAAAATTGTTAATATAAGACAAAATATGTCATAAATTACTTTTTTTGGTCTTATGACATAATATGGTAATTACACTAAACCACAAGGTGTAAATAACATGATATCATAGTAAGATTAAAAATGGTAAAATAAGAGTTAAAACAAAAAGATAAGGATAAAAAATATTCTAAACATGTATAAATTTCTTTGATGATGGTTATTCGAACCAAAATAATCTTATCTTTATATTAAATATGTTTTGGACAATTTTTAGTCAAAATTCAATTGATAATAAATTAATATTTTTGAAGAGTTTCCTAATGTGACCCTTTCCTCTTTTATGAAAGGGCACCTCCTCCTTCTCCTCGTCACTGCATTTTGAGCCTTAATGATTGACCAAACCCTTACCATTTCTTTTATCAACTTTCCTACTTACATTCTATAGGTTCTCATCTTCTCAAAAGACTAACTATATTTCGCTAAGTAGAATTTAAAGGAGGCATGTTGAGGAAGAGGTAATCTCTTCTACTGATTATTTCAAATTTATTTCTTCTTATACTTCCTATTATTTAGTTGCATCATTATAAAGTAATAACATAATGATCAATCATATATTGATATGTTTTTAAAAATATGAAACAACCCTATTTCATCTTCTATCTATCTTATGAAAAATGAAATCACTGCGCATGCGTATGTACGACTCTTCTCCACACCGTGGTGTAATCTATTTTTCACCATCACCTTACTTGGATGGGTATAATGGTGTAAATAATAACTATATATGATTAATATAACCTGATACTTATTTTTAGATACTATAAACCATCTAATTCAATACCACTGAACAATTATGGGAAGGATATCGTCACTCGTGTGTACGTACAACTTACCGTCTCCACCATGCGATGTGATTCGTTCTATAAAATCTTCATTAAATAATGATTATATAAATGAATTGAATGAATAAATATGATATATATTATACTAATACCATTTTTAAATGATAATACGATAACCTAAAAATGTAATAAGAACTTATCTGACAAAACATACATAAGAACATAAAGCCGTTAATACCCAAATAATGAGTAACAATGAAATGTTAACAACACATGGATGAAAATATGATCATAAATGTTATCATAAAAATGATTACGATTATATAATAAATTTGTAACATTATTTAAATCATTATAAAAGATGTTCGGATACATACAAAGCATATCAGACTTAAGGTAAGGGATACCTTTTCCAATCTCATTTTATCCGACATTGTTTATTCATAAGTATCTACTGGGTATATATTTATCATCTGTTTCCATGTTTTCTAAAAATATTGTCATAAAATATTTACCATTTTTGTATGTATTTTTAAATTTATTTTTACCCATTTTTTACTTTCACTACATGGTTTGGAAGGAATCTTTCTTGTGTTTTCCATTTGAGGCACTTTTAGAATTTTCCGAAAAAAGTACAAGGATGATGTTTTTTAACTTATACAGAATGGATGGGTTTTTACATATTCATAACTATTTATTTTTATTAAGGTTACTCTAAATGTTTACAAGTTTATTTTCAACTAAATTCTTTTCTTTTAAAATTTCATGACATTTTGAGAAAAGAAAATGTTTTGGAAGAAGAAAGAATATTTCCCTTAATAACTAAGTTCAAGTGTTTTATCAAAATTATTTCCCATCTAAGATGATGATCTTTAAATAGGGTTACGTTTCTATCCCTATTTTTACAATGATTTTATTATGTTAATGATGGAATAATATTGTTTTTGGAATATGTTATAATGTAATGATGTTTAAGAAACCCATTTTATAACATGGGTTATGCTATAATGAATGATTTATGTTTTTGTGGCACACATAAGAATGGATTTATTATGAGATGGTTGGGGCCTATATCTCCCTCCAATACATTGGTTAAAGATTTATATCTCATGAGATAGACATGGATGGAATGATAAGTAAATCTAGTTCAGTAATACAGGGCTAGAATGAGGAGTGAACTAAGTTCAGTAATGGACTTTGTCTGCTATGATGGTCTTGGAAAAGGTACATGACTAAAATTAAATGATTTTTTTATAAATTTTTTTGTATTCCACAAACATTCATGTCTTATTTTATGACTATTAAGATTACACTTCAGTTTTATGATTTATCCCATGATATGATATTGATATCTTTTATATGTAGGATATGACTATCAAATGTTATGTTCTTATGAATATGATATGATTTTAATTTCACTTGTTTACCCTTACTAAGAGTTTGAGCTCACCCTTTTATATGATTATATTCCCCAAGAGATAAATAAGGGTATTAAGTATGATATGCCAAAAAGGAGTCTAGATATGATGAAATAAATGGAAGATAATGTAGATGTTTTATGAACTAGTTTTTTATGTTTCCCAATTTCTAAAGACACTATACCTATATGGTCCTATCATGGTTTTGTTATATATTTTAATAAATATACTTCAATTCTAAAGAGATATTAATGTTTGTAATTTATGGGTCATTATAGTTGGTATTAGAGGAAAGGTATAGTTAACCTTTGAAAACTGGGATTAGAAATCCTTAGTAATAACCATTAGGATATGACTAAGTATTGGTTACAATCGTATGTTTAAGAAACTACCATAAATAACCTATGGTAAAACCTAGCGTGTGTTAAATTGAAATTTTATTCTTGGTTGTGTGGTTTTCCTGTTGTGATTAGTGTTTCTCACACTATGCTTCTTGGTTTTAGTCAATGGCTGGAACCCGAAGGAACCACATTAATACTGAATGTGATGGGAAATTCAATGATTATCTCCATGAGAAACCAAATGTTTTGAGAGTTGGAATGAAAAATATTTTAACCATGATCACACAACTTTATCAAGCTATAAATCATACAGGACCTCCAAATGAGAAAAGGAAGGAGAAACATTCTGTTGAAACCTTTATGAGGTAGAGTCCACCTTCATTCAGTAGTTCTTCTGCTCCATTAGTGGCTAAACAATGGATCAGTACCACTAAAAAGATATTTTCATTTCTATAATGTTATAAAAATGATAAAGTCATCTTAGAAGTATATCGGTTGGAAGTTGAAGCTGATCAATGGTGGAATATTATCATGAATACGAGGAAAAGATATGAAATTGAGTCCATGGAATGGGATGAGTTCAAGAACATATTTTTTAATAAGTAATATTCTCATATTCTTCAAACAAATATATAGAAGGAGTTACTTGAACATAATAAAAATGATGATTAATTTTTTGGTACCTATGAAGAAAATTTTACAAGACTTGTAAGGTACACTTTTGGAATTATTTTCCAACCTAAGAGTATGATTGAATGATTCTTTAATGGCTTAAAACCAAGTCTCTAAAGGGCATTAGACATAAGGGACTTAAATATATATGAGGAAATTATTCGATGTTCTCTCAAGATTGAGATGGATATTGTAGTAACTCATTAGTCATATGGGATTGATAACAATAGGAAAATGGAATTCAACAAAAAATCTAAAGACCACACTGAAAAGAAGATGATTTTTTTATTATGCTCATGTGTGGAAGAAACATATAAGGAATTGTCTTAATGGAGCTAATAAATGATTCAAGTTTGGAAAATAAGGTGATCAGGACATTTAATTCTGAAGTGACGGGAAAAAGATGTTTAATGATGCAAACAAAGAAAAGGATACACAAAATGCACCTCCTACACTTCAATGCAACAAGTGATAGGAAATGGGGAATTATGTGAATAAAGGCCCTAATCAAAGGGTTATTGATGATGATCAATGTCAACAAACTCTTATGGCCAAAGACAAGGGAATTTCACATGCAATTATTGTCGGTTACATAGAGTGCGATAATTAAGTGGTGAAAGGTACACATACTAACCAATCTAAAGTAGAAAATGTTTTATTTGATTATGGATCCACCCACTATTTCATTTATTAAGAATTTTATAAGGGTGTCTTCATATTACCTAAAAAATTAGATGTTGAGTTAGTTTTGACAACTCCTAATGGCACAATAGTCGCATCAAAAGCTTACAATTCTTCTCTAGTTGATGTTTTTGGGAAAGTTCTTCCTATAAATATTGTGATCCTTCCTATAGTGAAATTTGATGTGATTCTTTTAATGGATTGGAATTATTTATATATAGCTCATATCAATTTATAAAAAAGGGATGTCACATTTTATATTCTAGATCGATCTATGATCATCTTTCGGTGCAAGGATGAACATAATCTTCCAGTGGAAATTTATTCCATCTTATGGGTCTTTATTCCAATAAATGAAGGTTATTTATCTCAAATGGATGGGGAGAAAATCATGGTTAATAATACGCCCATTTTATGGGAGTTTGATGATGTCTTTTCGAAAGAATTTTTAGGTCTTCCACAAAATCGTGATGTTCAGTTTTCAATAGAACTCATACCAGGTTCTATGCCTATTTCAAACACACCTTATATAATGGCGCCAATTGAGTTGTATGAATTAAAGAAGACACTGTAAGAGAATGTTGATAAAGGATTCATATTCCCTAGTGTTTCAACTTGGGGAGAAATTTTTACGTTTGTTAAGAAGAAAGATGGATCAATGAGACTCTACATTGATTATTGAGAACTTAACAAGATCACTATCAAGAACAAATATCATATTCCTCGCATTAATGACTTATTTGACAAACTATACAGATATCAATACCTTTCCAAGATTTATTTTCATTCCAGATGTCATTAATTAAGGGTTAAAAGGGATGACATACCAAAGATGACCTTCCATACAATGTATGGAGACTATAAATTTATAGTGATGCCTTTCGGTCTTACAAATTCCCCTGTTATCTTCATGAATCTAATTAATAGAGTCTTTAGAGACTGTCTTGATCATTTTTTGGAATTCATTATAGATGATATTCTTGTCTATTAAAGGATAAATAAATAACATTAAGATCCCTTGAGAATTGTATTGAAGACCCTGAGAAAGGAGAAGATTTATGCAAAATTTACGAAGTGTGAATTTTGGTTTCAAAAAGTTTCATTTTTTTGTCACATAATCTCAAGAGAGGGGATATCTATGGATTCAGGAAAAACAAAGGTTATTGGAAGATGGTCAAGACCAACAAAATTAACTATGATACGAAGATTTCTTGGTTTATCTGGATATTATTGATGCTTTGTGAAATATTTTTCACGATTATCTAATCCACTCGAAAATTTGACTTTAAAAAGAGTTACATTCATTTGGATGGAGGAATGTGAAGAGAATATGAATGATCTAAAAAGAAGGTTAGCCTGTACACCCGTGTTCACACTTCCTTGTTGTGTATAATGGTTTGTGATCTATAGTGATGCATCTAAGAAGGGGTTGGGGTGTTTTATCATGAAAAATGATATGGTGATGGCTCATGTCTCACGACTGTTGAAAATCCATGAGCAAAATTACCCAACTCATGATTTGGAGTCAATAACATTAATATTTGCATTAAAGATATCGAGTCATTATCTTTATGGTGAAAGGTGTGATATTTATAAAGATCATAAAGTTTAAAGTATATTTTCACACAAAAGAAATTGAATATGCACCAAATAAGATGGTTGGAGTTTGTTAAAGATTACAAATGTTCAATACATTGCCACTATAGGAATGAAAACAAGGTGGAATATGCATTAAGTTGACAAGACCATTACAGCTTATCCATGATGAGGATCACAAAAGATATAATATTTATCGATTTTCAAAGGATATATATTGAAATTATAATGTAAGGGGAGAAATATTATTTTTCTCAAATTAATTTTCAACAATCTATACAGGTGAAGATTAAAGAGGCACAAAAGGAAGATTGTTGGGTTACAAAAGAAGTTGAGAAATATTCCTAAATTCAACATTGATTGTGATGAAATAATAAGGTTCAAGAATTAGGTTTGTTATCATCCCACAACAGAATTAAATAAGGAACTATTGGATGAGGCTCATAATTCTTCATTCATTATCCACCCTAGTATCACAAAGATGCACATCGACCTGAAGGATTACTTCTGGTAGGATATAATAAAAAGAGATTTCATTGAATATGTCTCTCGATGCTTGGTTTGTTAGCAAGTTAAGATGGAGAGACATAATTATAAGGGGATGTTAAAACCATTACCCATACCATAATGGAAATGGAAAAATATCACTATGGACCTTGTTATCTGACTTCCCAAAATATCCAAAGGGAATAATGTTTTCTGGGTTATAGTTCATCGCCTTACAAAGTTAGCACACTTCATTGAAATTAGATAGGATTTCTATCTTGAGAAGTTTACTAGGATATATGTAATGAAAGTGGCAAGATTTTATGGAGTACCACTTTCCGTTATATCTAATCGGGATTTGAGGTTTACATCAATGTTTTAGTGAAGTATTCAGCATGCTGTGGATAAAGACTTAAGTTTCAGCACTTCTTATCATGCTCAGACAGATGGTTAGTCTGAGAGGATAATTCAAACTCTAGAAAACATGTTGAGATCTTTCTCTATGAATTTCAAAGGTGGTTGGGATCAACACCTACTATTGGTGTAATTTTCTTACAATAATAGCTTTCACACTAGTAATTAGATGGATCCTTATAAAGGCCTCTATGGAAATAAGTGTAGAACTCCAACTTACTGCGATGATGTTGTGGAAAGAAAGCTATTAGGACCTGATCTTGTTGATGAAATGGCAGAAAAAGTCGGATCTATTCAACAACACATAAGAGCAACTCGGAGTCGACAAAAAATTTATGCTGAAAACCAAAGAAAAGACCCATAGTTTGAAGTGGGTTATAAGGTGTTCTTATGAATATCTCCGTAGAAGAGAGTAACGATATTTGGAAACAAGGGAAAGTTGAGCCCTACGTATATTGGCCCTTTTGAAATACGGGATGGTGTTGGGAATGTATCTTACCAATTGGTGCTTCCACTGAATCTCTCTCAACTTCATGTTGTGTTCCATGTATCTCTACAAAGAAATTACATACTTTATCCTTTACATGTACTAAGATAAGAAGTTATACTGCTGGAGAATGATCTTTCTTATAAAGAAAGACCGATAGAGATTCTGGATCATCGGGAAAAAGTTCTAAAAAACAAGACCACTCGATTGGTTAAAGATTTCTAGAGGAACCACCAATTAGATGAAGTAACTTGGGAACATGAGGATATGGTGAGGGAGAGGTATCCTCATCTATTTATTTGTATGTGATGAATTTCGAGGGTGAAATTCAGTTTTAAGGGAGTTAAAATGTAACACCCATATGTTTTTATGAAATATTTTATTTAAATATTTTTATTCTTTAGTAACATTATTTTAACATAATCATGAGTTTAAATGAACTGTGATATTATCTTAATATAAAATTACTATTATAGCCTAGCCCTGAGTTTATTAGGAATAGTTATAACTAACTTATTTAATTCATTATGAATTCATTTGATATTAATCATTTATGAAAAATATAAATCAAATAGATATTTTTATTTTTTGAGTGAATTACATTTCATAATGAAATTAATGAAATTAATTAGATATATTTGTTTAGTAAAATATTTTTGATATTCTTCAAATGGATAGTTTAGTCACAGGGTATGAATAAAACCCTATTTTATGTATAAGAACCTATTTTTAAGGTTAATTTTATACCTCTAAATGGAGAACCAATTTTAAATTAATATTTTGACACATTAATAATTTCTATTTTAAAAAATAAACATGTTATTTTGAAGTGGGATATACAAATTTACTTTGGATAAATTTCTGATATTTTTTGGATAACTTTCATGTTTTGATGAATAGTAAAAATAAGTTAAATTTTCATTAAAAAACATTTTTCATTGAGATAATTTATATGATTAAATTATAAAATTGAATGGTTATAAAGTATAAATATAATATATTTTTACCAATTAATATAAATTGTGTTATTAGGATTAATTTTACATTGAATTAATAGGTAAAATCTTTTCAATCTTTTGCAATGTTTTAACTTCTTAAAACCATTTTCACATTTCAACAATGGGAATAATTTTAAATTAATTTATAAAAATTTTGTTTTTTCTAATTTCAAAAAATGGATTCCATATTTGGAATCATAAAGACCATTTTTTTTGAATATGTACCTTTTATTTTTGGACATTATGAATTGTAACTTCGGTAATTATTTTATTTACCATGGTTTAAGGGTAAATCTAGTAAATAAGGCTAAACAAATAATAATATAATAATATAATACTATCATAAAACATGTAATAATCCTATTGGATGAAATATTTCTGACCATGGTCATCCTTGGGTTGATTTTGGGACCCCATGAATTCATATTGATTTGATAATGACATTTTATAAAAATTAGTTTAAAGAAAGATATTTATAACCTAAACATATAACTTTTAATAAATAGATTTTAATATAGGGTAATATAACTGGTATATTTTTATATAAATGTTCATTAGAAAGTTAAAAATATTTCATACATCATGGTATTTTATTAATAATTTTTAGAGATTAGATAAATAGATTTATTAATGACACAAATATGATGTAGTGATTACCTTATTAATGAAAGATTAAAATAAATGAATTCATAAATATAAAAAAATATAATTTGGGTATTTTGATGTCCTTCAAGAATTTTATGGATCAAATTGAAATAATATCTTTGATTTAATGCCTTATTTTTTAAGGAATAATGTTTTTATGAATTTTTAAAAAGACAAGTATTAATAGTGTCCAAAACTGACACAATTCGTAACTTAAAACATAAAATAGTTTATTAAAGGATATTAAATTTTTAAAAATCTATGACTTATAAAAATGGTTAATATAAGTCCAAATAAGTCATAATTAACTTTTTTTGGTTATTTTAACAAAATTTGGAAATTACACTGACCCACAAGGTGTAAATAACATGATATCGAGGTAAGATAAAAAAGGGTAAAATAAGGGTCAAACCAAAAGGATAAGGATGAAAAATAATCTTAACTTATATAAATATTGTTGGATGATGTATATTCAAACTAAAATCATCTTATATTTGAATTAAATAATTTTTGGACCATTTTTAGTCAAAATTAAATTTATAATAAATTAATATTTTGAAGAGTTTCCTAAAGTGTCCCTCTCCTCCCTTATAAAAGGGACCCTCCTCCCTCTCCTATTAACTCCATTATGTGCATTAAATATAGTCCAAAGCCTGAACATTTCTCTTATCAACTTACCTAGTTACATTATAGAGGTGTCGGTCTTCTCAAAAGACAAACTCTAGTTCCGTAAGAGGAATTTAAAGGAGGCACGTTGAGGAAGAGGTAATCTCTTCTACCGATTACTTCAAATTTTTTTCTTCTTCTACTTCATATTCTTTAGTCATTTCATTATAATGTAATAACATAAATATCAATCATATACTGATATGTTATTATAAATATTAAACAACCCTATTTCACCTTCTATCCACCCTATGAAAAACAAAATCACCGCGTATGTGCATGTATGGATTACCGTCATCACGTCCTAGTGTAATATTTTTTTGACCATCACCTTACTTGGATGGGTATAATGGTGAAAATAATAACTATATATGATAAATATAAAATTATACTTATTCTGAGATACTATAAACCATCCAATTCAATACCACTAAACAATTATGGGAATGATATCATCGCTCGTGCGTACGTACGGCTTACCGTCTCCATGATGTGATGTGATTCGTTATACATAATCTTCATTAAATTATTATTATATAAATAAATTTAATGAATAAATATGATATATATTATAATAATATCATGTTTTATATGATATAACTATAACCTAAAATATAAATAAGAACTTATCTGAAAAAACCTACATAAGAACAAAAAACTGTTAATAGCCAAATAACAAGTAACAATTAAATGTTACTAAAAAACAGATGAAAATATGATCATAAATCTTACCATAAAAATTATAATGGATCTTTAATAAATCAGTAACATTATTTAAATCATTATATAGGAGTTTCAGATACATATGAAGCTTATCGAATATAAGGTAAGGGATAACTTTTCTAATCTTGTTTTATCCGAGATTGTTTATTCGTAAGTATCTACTGGGTATATATTTATCATCCATGTCCCTATTTTCTAGTAACATTCTCATAAAATGTGTACCATTATTATATGTATAGTTAAAGTCATTTTTACCCATTTTGACTTTTACTACATGGTTTGGAAGGAATCCTTCTTTTTTTACCATATGTGGTACTTTTTGACTTCTCCGGAAAATGTACATATAGAATGTTTTTTAACTTATTTGTCATGAACATGTTTTTACATATTAATAAAACCTTATTTACATGAAGCTTCCTCTACACTTTTACATTTTTATTTTCAACAAAATTCATTTCTTTTAAAATTTTATGGCATTTTGAGAATAGAAATTGTTTTTAAAGAAGAAATGATATTATCCTGAAGAACTAAGTTCAAGTATTTTATCAAAATTATTTTACATCTATGATGATGTTATTTAAATAGGGTTATGTTTCTATCCCCATTTTCTATATTATTTGATTATTTTAATGATGGAAGGATATTTTTTATGCTTTATTTTATGATGGAATGATGTTTAAGAAACCCATTTTATTACATGGTTTATGCTATGATGAATGATTTATTTTTTTGTGGTACACATAAGAATGGATTCATTATGAGATGGGGGGGACCTATATCTACATCCAATTCATTGGATAAAGATTTATATCTCATGAGATAGACATTGTTAGAATGACAAGTAAATCTGGTTCAGTAATATAGAGTTGGAATGAGGAGTGAACTCAGTTCAGTAATAGACTTTGTTCGCTATGATGGTCTTGGAAAATGGCCGTGACTAATATAAATTGATTTTCTATGATTATGTTTGTATGAAACAAAAATTCTTGTCTTATCATATGACTATTATGATTACATTTCACTTTTATGATTTATCCCATGGTATGATTTTGTGATCTTTTATATATAGGATAAGATTATCAAATTTTAAGTTCTTATGAGTAGTATTTTTTTATTTCAACTTTTTACCCTTACTGAGAATTTGATATCACCCTTTTATATGTTTCTTTTACCAAGGACATGAAGAAGGGTATCAATTATCATATGCCAAAAAGTATTCTAGATGTGATGAAATAAATGGGAGACAATGTAGCTGTTTTATGAACCAAGTTCTTATGTTTCACAGTTTTAAAGAAACTATACCTATATGGTCATGTCATGGTTTTGTTATATGTTGTAATAAATATACTTAGATTATGAATTAATATCAGTTTATTTAAAGTATGGGTGATTATACAGACCCCAATTCATTATTATAGAAGATAAATCCACTTTTTTACCTTCATTACTGATTCTATAAGAAAATCATTGGTACACTTTATGAAACATAAGAGTTAAATGATTGGATTATTTTTTTCAATGGATGTATATAGTAGAAAAATAAACTAAAGGAAAGATAAAAATTATAAGGTCATAAAATAGTGGTGAGTTTACTGAAAGGATTTTTTTGAATTACTGCAAGAAAATAGGAATCCAACATGAGAATATTATCCCAGTAACACCTGAAAAAATGGTGTAACCAATAGAATGAATCAAACATTGATGAATTAGAAAAGAAACATGATTCAAAATTCTAGAATACCTAAGTAATTTTGGAATGAATTAATGGGAATAATATCTTAATCAATCAATAGAATTAACTCATGAATAGTTGGACAAAAATTACAAGAAGAAAATTTGTATGGAAAAGTTCAAAAGTTTCTCACCTTGTAGTTTTATGAATTTCATCCTATATTAATGTGGATGAAAAATAAAGAGATAAACTTGAATCTAAATCCCTATCATTCTTCCACAAAGTCTATTGATATAAAAAATTTGGTTTTTGTCATTAAGATAACTAATGGAAGAATGTTTTCAAATTTTTAATATGATCTTTAATGAACAAATCTTGTGAAGGATTTTAACTTGAAGGTCAAGGAAGTTGAGAATAATGATTACACTTTAATTCAAGTTGATATGAATGGTGGTTATAAACGATAACATCTTCCAAAAAGATCATTTTTATTTGAATCTATCATAAGGTATTATATTCTAAAAGGAAGTTTAGTGGGTAGTATAGAAGGTTTGGATGTTTAGCTAGTGGAAGGTATATCAGAAATATTAGGAACAAGGGAAGCTCAATCAAGAGTTGTAGAAGGTGAAGTTTCAAAAGTTATTGTTATAAAGGAAGCTAAATCCAAGGTTAATTTTTTGATGAAATTCAAGAATAAAATGATTATTGTAGAATAATTTATTTGATATATATTTTATACATTTACCTAATGCTGGAGAACTAGAGAGTCTAGAAGAAGCAGATACTCTGGGTGATTCTATATGGTGGGATTTAGATTCACTATAAGTGAATAAAACCTTTGATCTAAGATAATTACTATCATGGAAGAATGAACATGAAACCAGTGATTTTTATGATTGAAATAAGAGTTTGATGGAATAAAGATATTTATATCAAGTCTAGTTGTAAAAGAGTTTAGTAGACGAAAGGTGTCAAATTCTTTGATACATTTTCTTCACTAGTAAAAAATACTACAATTAGAACTGTTCAATGTTTTTTTGATTTCATAAATTGGTTCCTTAGAAATGGGTATAAAGAAAAAATTTCTTCATAGGTATTTAGAGGTATAAATTTATATTAAGATACATTTTTTAATAAACAATTGAAATTAGGGGTTGGTGTGAAAGCTAAGAAGAGGTCTTTATTGATTGAAACATGCACCAATATATTTGAACCAAAATTTTTATTCTTTTATAGAAGAGAAAGGGTGTTATTTATGTGATTCCAATCACTATTTTTATTGAAATCAGTTTAGTTTGAATGAATTCAGAATCTTAGTTCTGTACATGGATGATATTTTTTTGGTAGTTTATAATAGTCAATTGATATGAAATTTGAATGAGGAATTTTCTAGAAATTTTATGATGAAATATCATGGTGAACATAAGAATAACTTGGGAATAAAGATTTAACATGATATGAAAACAAAACGTTTTTTTATCATAGGTGGAATATATCCTGAAGATCATTGAGAATTTTAGAATGTGTGTTTATTAGACAGTTTAAACTCCTCTCACTGGTCACTCTAAACATTCAAAGCAGTAGGCACCATGATAAGAATAACAAAATAAATATCTGGATAATGTTTTTTAGTCATAAATAGTTAGAAATTTTATATATGTTATGGTTCATACGCATCAAAACATTTCTCATATAGTGGGAGTGGTTAGTCGATTCATGTAAAATCTAGGAAAGGTTCATTGGGAAGCTGTAAAGTGGATATTTAAATATCTCAAAGAAACATAATGTACATCTTTTGTTTCATAGATGATAATTTATTACTTGGTTTTATAGATACATAATTTGGAGGTGATTCGGATTCATAGAATAGAACAAATGAATATGTTTACACTTTTGTAGGAACTGCAGTCAGTTGGATGTCCATGCTACAACTGATGATTTCAATTTCTACAATTAAAGTAGGGTATATAGATGTCATAGAAGAATTTGAGGGGATGGTTGGTTAATATGTTTATCTGAAGAACTCAGATGAATCCATGGGAAAGTTTTCTTATTTTTTTATCATCAAATTGAAATTAATTTGGTGAAGAGTCTAGTTTTTAATTCAAGAACTAAACACAATGATCTGAATTACCATTACATTTAGATGATGTTGGATGATGGTGAGTTGTATTTATGGAAGGTATCTAGGAAACTAAATCTAGTAGATATGTTTTTAAATATTTTGGTTTAGGAAATAATGAGGAAACATAAATCATCAATTTGGCTTCGGTGAATTGAAGGAGGTGGAGATACATGGTATACAATAGAACAAAAGTCTTTTTTTTTTTTCAGAAGTTGAAGGTTGAATTGTTATGTTTTCATGGAATTAATATTCAAGTGGGATATTTCTGGAAATGTGTGAATGTTGCATCAGTTTACAAAAATTAATTGATTAGAAGAAGTGGTTGACAAAGAGATTTAGTTCATTGAGTTGTGGAATAATCTTGGTTTTATTTTAGTGTTCCGAAAGTAGGTATTTTGGAATATTTTTCTTTTAATGTGGTTAGTCCAAGGAAATGTTGTTACATAAGTTTTCAGATTATGCGTTTGGAAGATATGTATGTTTAGTTCTATTTTTATGTGTTTTCTAGTTTACCAATGGAGATGGTCACACTGAAGTTTTCTAGAGTATATTGGTAGTGAGAATAGTAAAATAGATAGACTCTCACACTTTTTGAGGTGAGTGTAGTTGGCTTCTGGGATTTTACCCTATATATATGGGGGGCCTTTGATGAGGTTATTTGAAGTATAATTGTGATTACTATTTTTAGAAATATGAGTGGATTCTTGAGTCAGTATGTCCTAAATTTTTCTTTATAAATAAATGAAATACTAAATTTTTTCTCCCATGGATGTTGAATTTTAGTCTAAACCATATTAACCAAAGTGTTATTTTCTTTCAAACATTTAAATTAATTGAATGATTTTTTATGTTGATATAAATAGGGTAATTTAATTTCAACTTAGTGCGGCGATTTGCATGAGCCTTATTTATTACAAGTTCTGAAACATTAATTTTGAAGAGTTCTATTAAGGATATTCTTCCAATAAGAGATATAGAAAAAATTAATTTTGATTATTTAAAAATAGGATAGTAGTGTGGAATTCTAAATAGACAGAGGCACAATGATTTCATAGGGGGTTGATGGGAATCCTAATTTTTGACCACTATAGGTCATAAATCAATATAAATAAGAGTATCGTTTGATTTTTGGACTATATAGAAAAATTTTAGTGGTATTAGTGGATGAGTGAGTTTTAGGGAAGAAGATGAACATTGTATGAATAAACCTGACTACAAGACAAGTATTTTGGAAGAACACATGCCATGTAGTCCACTTTCTTTGGTGACTTGGTTTTCCAACTAGAGTTAAATATCATATGATCATGTGGTGGTCCTATATTCCTTGTAACCCATCCAAGATAGTTGGCCAGTGTACATGGAGTACATGCCTAAGACCTTGAGTGGTCTTAAATGATCTTTCCACCTAATGGTCCTGTTATGCGATGTTACCCAACCAGTCGAGATGTGTTTTGGGAGCACATGACATGGGATCTCGTGAGGCCCCACATATGGTGTTCCTCTTGTCACATACCACATATGTTACTTCTTTACATTACATGTACATAATTTGAGCATATCCGTGAATCAACTTGAGAGTACACCCCATGTAACCAAGGGACATGTCAGGTACCTTTCGTTGAAAGAATAACCTCTCATATCTCCTGATTATGAACTATAAATTGGAATTGCGAGTAGTTTTTACTGATTAGACTTTCATATAGGATGTGATGGTGACATTTGTTTTAAAATTAGAGATATGAACCAAGGTGGTACTATTATATCTCTCCTTCCAATATGATCAATTGATTTTGAGACTTGAGTGTGATATCAAGATCAATAGCAGGGTTGGAAACACCCCTAATGAAACACGTATGTTAAGGAATGAGTCCCCAATTTTCTATATAGGAAGGATTAAAAATCCATTATACACACCCGAGGTGAGAGTATTCTGTTTATAGAGTGGAACCTTATCATCATTGTTCCTAAACCTGGAACTGGACCTCCACCTTTTTTGGGGTTAGTACTCCCTCAACCATGACATGCTATCGATGATGCATGGGTCCCCTATATTGGGAGAGGTTTATGTTGTGATACTAGCATGAGGAAAAAACTAGAATTTGGATCTACATAAAGACTACTCATCCTTAGATTCTTTTAAATATTATGATCTTCCCCACTCTCTTAATTTTGTTAATTATTTGAGAATATCTATTTTTGTGTTTCCTCTCCCCTCTTTATCTCATCGGTCGAGATAAATGTTTCTGTCTATTGTTTACCTTTTCATTTTTAGGGATTCCTACTAGCTATGTATATTCTAACCAATTAATGGTCTTTTCCGACACATTCCATGTCTTATATAGATGTCAGATAGTTATATGGATAATTTTGTGGTCCTTGTTTTGGGGGAACTTAACATCACATAGTGATTGTGATCATGGGTAGTGGTAGGTGTTGATATTCAACAACTACAAATGGATGAATTTTTTATGGGATCCCATAACAAATGACCTATTACAGAAAACAATGGCAAAAAATAGTTTATCTAGGTAAAAAAAACCTTTTTGTGAAGGACTCGCCATAATAAGTATTTTCAACAATATTAACTTTCCGTTGCGAAAACATTTAAAAAATGAAAAATAAATAAGATTAATAAAATTTTATAAAATAATAATGATATTATTATTAAAATAAAAAATAATAATAATAACAAATGAAATTATGAAAATTAACCAAAAATTATTAAAATAATTAAAAATAATAAATTAATAAATTAATAAAAAACATAATATTCACAACAATATAAAAATTAAAATAATAATGAAATTATAATAAAATAATAATAAATATATAATAAATATATAATAAATAAATAATAAATACCTAATAAAATAATAATAAATAAAAAATAAAAAATAGAATAATAAACTAATAAATAAAAATAAAATAATAAAATAAAAAATTTAAAATTTTAAAAATAAAAAAATAAAAACACAATATTCGCAACAATATAAACAATTTTATATAGAAATTTATATATATGGATTAATAAAAATTATACAAAAAAATTACATTCAAATGTTTATCAAAAGAAGTATATAAATCACTGAGGGGTATCGTTTGGAGGAGTAGGGGGAGATGATGAAGGGAACTCCATCCCTAAACCAAGATTCAAACGTCAATTATACTCCATCATCTGCTTGTGTTGCTGCTTCTGCCATTGATGCATCTCCTCCTCATACTACTGCTAATATCGCCAAAGATCTTCATGATATCTACGCATGGTCTCTATATGCTCACCATGAGCTCAGAGCTACTCCTCATATATTGTATTAGATGATTATGACTCTCTATTAACACCTCTTAACCTACACAATGACATCACAATGGAATAATAATAACTCATTGGGTTCAATCAAGACCTAATACCAACAACTCGACCTTTCTCAAAGGTATACTGAGTCACCGACATCCATGCTACATCATCAAATCATGCCACACTAGAGGTCCGGACCTCAGTATCAACCTAACTTTCAGCATTTGTTTGAGATGTCACGACCTCATATGTCTCCTTCAATTTCAATTTAAAATTACAATAGTTAAAATATTATTTTTAGTAAATTTTAAAACTCAAAATGAAATTATAACAACCACAATATGATGTTCGTGATCACCTTTAATCTCTCCAGTGATAGGATAACTGTACATCCTAATATAAATGTCTAACTCCTTAATATTGGTTGTTTGAATGCCTATATGAGTTTAAAATAAACAATTTACATTTATATTAATATAAATTATTTTAAAAACTACTTAACAAATGTTGCTGATCCGTAGTGAATGTACGAATACTCACTCGATGCATCACCTCCTATCTCCCCAGTTCTGTCGAACTAATGATTCATCCCCTAAAAAGTATATTCTATCCAATATGAACATAATTCATCCCAAACCTAAGATGAGATTTAATCTGGTCGGTGGGCGTAGCATGACTGATCAAAGTCTAGGAATCCCTCTTTTTGCATGGATGACCTACATAGATTGCAAAAAATTTTCCAACAATGCTCTAGTGTACATCCCTCTCATGCCTCCCATATATAGTCCCAAATGATATCATCAATGGGATATAGTAATCCCTACAAATAATAAAAAATATCCAGTTATTAATTAAATAAATTTCACAATAACTATTATTTATTTACGTACCATCCAATGATCGAACATGTGGTGCTGGACATCAATGGAAATTTGATCCAATGAAACCCAAGCTCTAGAAAAATAATTCTTCAATATAGTACATATCTATCCAACTAATATATGGAAAAATATGTGGAAAAAGAGAAAATATAATCAGAAAATTTTTATATAAAAACATTAATGAAAATTAATGAAAACTATCTAAAATAAACAACTGAATATACCTCTACGTGCATTTATCAAAATGAAGATTTGGACATCACTCGGGTATAGGGTCAGAAATAATCAATATCACAAGACCAAAACCCCTCTAAGGCATCATTGAACCTCTAGTAGTCTAAGGTTTAGATGATGTAATAACATGCTTATCACCAGGTAGATCAGCCTCCTCTAACTCAAAAAAATCTGATTCCATCTGAATTATAAAATTATTATTATTACCAAATAGTTGACAACAACAATTATATATAGATATATATTATATATTATTACAACCAAAATTTAACATTTTCAATATTATTCTCAATCCTCATCTTTATATATGATAGTATCAATATCTTTATATTCCTCCTCAATATCATCAATTTTCATAGGAGTTTCAATTTCATCATATCTTTCAATTTCAAATTCATTTGTTACATCAATAAAATCTTCAACACCATCAACCCACAAAAATGGGTTGTCATCATCGATATTCGTGTATTTTTATGGAAAAATATTTTTGGAGTAGTCTCCTAAAATATTTTAATTCCTTGCACTTCAACGGAACCACATTCACGCAAAATAAATTGATTTTCCTAAGATTTCATTTGGATTATGCTCCACCAATCTCTTAAATCTCTTAAAGTAGCATAATAATTTATAAAAAAATTTATGTTCCTAATGAGACAATAAAAATGGTTTGTTTATTTCATGAAGGATTTTATAATTAATATTAATGATTACATGGAGAAAATGAACACACAAGCCTCTCTTATTATCCAACCACTGAAATTTAAACATTGTTATGTAATTTTGCCTTAGATAACACAGTTCAATTATTTCATCCAACATGCCATAAAAATAAACTTCGCTTTTTCTATGATAAGATCCTCCCAATAAAACACCACTATTCAGTTTTTTTATTCCCCATATGCATATGTATATAATGAAAATCCATTCAACGCATATGCATTATATTATTTAACAATTTTGGACGATGGGTTACTCAATACACACAATCGATTATAAATTTTTTTAGTATGTTGAGATACCTGAAAATTTGAAAACAAATATCAATATAAAAGGTAATAAATTGATTTCATAAATTGAATAAAAAAAATTTATTTTACCAATTTTTGAAACTAGTATAAAAAAATATTCTGTTGATGTACATAAAGAGAAACATTTGTAATTTGTGAAAACTTTTTCTTGAAATTATTATCATACAATAAAAAAATAAAATAATATTAATTTACTATAATAATGATTATAAAAAGTTATAGGATAAATCAAAGTAAAAATGGTTTCATTTCTTCATAGTTGAGTAGAATATATATATGATCCCTGTGATGTTTATCATCTGAAATCCATCGTTCATGAATTCCACCAAATCCATGTTCTTGGTGATTAAAACTGAAAATTGATTGCCTATTTCATCATTGAAATTTCCATCATTACTACCCATGTACTTATGTTTTGAGTAATATTCAGATTGAAAATAATGAGAGCATACAAAAATTCCTCTTGAAAATATGTTTCTGCACTTTCTCCTTCAACTGATGCTTTGTTATATACCTTTTTCTTCAATTTCCTCATATATCTCTCGAATGGGTACATCCATTAGAACTATAAAAGACCTCTAAATTTTTCTTCATGCATAAAATGTAATATAAAATATTCTATTGAATCAAAGAAAGTCATCAGGATGATTCTTTACAGTTTACTTCAAATTAAAACAACTTCATCTTTCAGTCTAATTAGTGCATCATAGCCTGTTTTCATAGCACAAATGTCTCAAAAAATATGTGATATTTCTATTAGCACAACCAAAATAATAGAATTCAACAAACCTCTAAATCCAATCGATAGAAGTATTTCCATTATAACATTACATCCATGACTTTTAAATATAGTAATATGACCATTTTTGAAACATCCAGAAAAATTGGAAACATAACCATATGGAATCCTCAAATCATTAATACATTGAGAAAATAATAATTTATTTTATTTTTAAAATTCATTAGCTAATTTTAGATTAATTAACTTCTGTGATCCTTTCATTTCAAACTCTTCAAGTTCTTGTCACTTTTAAATTTCAGCAAGATCTATCACTCCTTTAAATCATATTTGGTCTTACCTAGTGTGTCCAAAAATTTATAAAATATATAATCAGAATAGTTCTTCTCAATATGCATGATATCCAATATGTGATGAACCAACAAATCAGTCCAATACAGTGGATCAAAAAATGCTATGTTTTATCCAACTGTGTTCTTTCCCAAAGCCATCAATTTATTTTTGTTTTATAGTCGGTCCAAATGTTATGGGAGGTAATTAAGATACAATGGATTTTAAATCAATACCTAAGATCATTGTAGGAGGTCCAAATCTTTCAATTTTTCCTTTTCTCAAATGATATATGTTCCTCTAAAAAGGATGTTCACTAGGAAGAAATATTTTATAATAGATAATGAAACATGGTTTTCTACCATTGATGAGAATAAATTATTTGTTTTCAATTATACAATAAAGACATGATTTCAGACCATGTATACTCTAACCAGATAACATGCCATATGCTGGAAATCACCATTTTTCCACATCAATGCATCTTTTAGTAAGAAATTATTTTTTGCAACAACATCATACGTACTAAAACCATTAATCTATATTAAATTGAACTCATAAATCATTGGCATAAAAAACATCAATATTCTATTTTGGAAGTCTTAAAATTAATAAGTTCAAAATGATATATGGCTCATTAATCAAAATATAAAGAGGTAAATTGTAAAGAGTTATAAATATGTTACAATAAAAATATTGACTACCATAAGAACCAAATGAAGAGAAACTGTGAGTATAAATACATAATCACACATTTTTAGCTTTATAAGGAAAACTTGGATATACTTTGTCAAAATGATTCCATGAATCCCCATTAGTAGTATGGTTTAATCCTTTACCGGTTGAAATATTGGTTTTGTGTCATAACATCAGTAAATCTATGTTTCGAAAGATAAATAAATGCTAAAATCTTGGTATAATTATAAAATAACTCAATTATTTTATAGGAATCAATAAAAAATTCCCTAGTTGATCCAATTTATACCTAAATTTTCCACATGTATGAAAAATTACTAATAACTCATATTCAGCATAATATAAGATAATTTTTTTTGAACATGTGCGAGTATTTTGATAACCAATATCCAAATTACAAACAAGACTCTCTCTCTCATAGAAATTTGTTGGAAACACATTTTCTTCAGGTAATAGTCTTTTAACCAAAGATAATATCTGATCAAAATTGTTATTTAATATTCCATTGTTTGATTTAATAGAAATAAATTTTTCAATCGCAATAAATTTGTATATCTTACAACCAGGATATAACGCATCCTCATCAGACTTCAAAAACTCTTTATATTGGGATAGTTACAACTCTGGATTTAAATCAATATCATCCAAAGTTTTAGTTTATTAAAAATAATTACCAGCCACATCATGTACTAAATATTGAAACCATGATAGATCTATAAACAAATTATTTGTATCTTATTTTAAAATGCATTCATCATTTTGATACAAGAAAACATAATCATTTTGAAAATGAAATCACAATTTATGACCCCCATCATTGTGAAATGTTTCAAACTTACTCATATCACATTTCTTGCATGGACACTTAATTTTCCCTTCTGAAATAAATTTTGGTTTTGATGATGCAATTGATAAAAATTATTTCACACCCTCAATATATATAGTATTTATACCAAAACCATTTGGGTTCCTATGATAATTTATCCAGTCTTGATCATGTAGTAAATAAGTTTGTTGAATTTTTTTCTCCATATTTCTCTAAAAAATATAAAATAAATAAATTGATTATATTTAACTCAATATGAGAAAAAGTCAATCAAAAAAATTAAAAATTAAACAATTATAATTTACTTTTAAATATTGTTAATTTTATCTATTTCTCACTACATTTTCTAATGACCATTACATTCTACTAATTATGGTTATTTAATGTTCATTCCAACTAATAACTACTAATTACCACTAAATTGTACTAAATTTTTTTAATTACCACTGATTTTTAATAATTAAAATAATTCAACGTAAATTTTTACTAATATTGAACTAATTCTTAATAATTTATTGCAAAATTTTCTAATTAATAAAAAATAATAAAATATATTATTAATTACTAAAAAGTTGTGAATTATAGAATTTTCAATCATTAGGCTTTAATTAATGACTAATTTGTGTCAACCAGGTCCTATCATCGGTAGATATCATCCTCTAACTATTACTGCTACTACCATCAATGTGTTTCATCCTATCTATCTCAGTTCTTGTAGCTTAATGAAAAAATTGGAAATGGGTGGAATAAATTGTAACACCCCGACCCCAGTTACCCAGATTCAGTGCATTACTAAATAACATTGGCATGATCACAAGAAGGATCAAATCTCGAAAGACCGATTTGTTTAGTAGCCTTGGAAACACTAGATATATTCATAAAGTTTTACGTTAGATCATGAAGTGAAAAACTAATACAACAACATATTGTCTCCATAGTCCACACTATTATCCCCTCATAATATCCCTGCAGGTCATTCATAATTTACTTTTTCACTTCCTGGAAAAAATAAAACATAGAAAAGGGGTGAGCTCAAATGCCCAGTAAGGATAACAATATAGAGGAAACTTTCATAAATAATAATAAACATTTAAGGAAATGTATAACTAAAACAAAAGCCTTTTAAACTTGAACTTAAACATAATATGGAAAAAATAAAATGAAATAATTTCATTTACTTATTCACATGGATATTCTACTAATCGAATAATCACATGCAATAACAATAACCACTTTCATAACGATGTAATGCATAATGCCAGACTATGATAACCACATAGCCAAGGCCTCGTGCCAAGACTACAAATAAGATTTTTCCAAGGCCTTGTGCCAAGACACTAGTTTTTTTCATGAGACCTACCGATGCATCGAGGAGCTATAGCGGGCTCCACCCGGCATATATTAAGTCCAATGCATTCCCATATGAAAAGGTTTAAACATAACATAAACATTCGTATTAAAACTAGCATACGAAATGTGAATACATTCACCATAAACTATGAATGGTATAAAAATAGCACATCCAATGTCAAACATATCACAAAACCTTCAATACAATATAGATGTTTTGTATCATAATAAATCAACTTGAAATAAGTGTAAAATCCATCAAAGGATGTTGACATAGATGAAATCAAAACTCATTCTAGATAAATATCTCTTTCTATTTTGAAATCATTTAAGAGTCATATATTTATAAAATAAAACATTTTATTTGAAAATATTCTTATAAGCTTGTAAGTGAAGCTTCGATGATTTTATAATGGCGGAAAATAACCGCACCCGCCGTATAAGTTAAAAAAAACATTCTTACCTTAATTCTGTCGAAAATGTTAAAAAGCACCTTGTTTGGAAAACGACAGAAATATTCCTTTATAAACCTCTTATAAAAAGTCAAAAAAGGGTATAAATGACTTTAACCCATATTTTAGTAAATAGTAAAAATGTTTTGAAATTAATTTTTAAGAAATATGGATGTGGATGATAAAGATATCCCAGTAGATTATTACGTATAAACAACCTCGGATAATGAAGAGATTGTGAAATAAACCCTTACCTTGTACTTTTACTTGGTTGAGGGTAGGATAACCTCCTGTATAATGGTGAAATAATTTTTATTAAATTATTAAAGAATCATATACATTCATATGATATCATATATGATCTTTTAACATTGCTTTGTTAATAATATCTTAGTATTATCGTCGTTTCGGGTGTTAACTTACTCATTTTATTTTATATGTTTTGTTACATAAGCCATGTTTGTCCTGGATAGGTTTTATATTATTCATATACAGAATGATATCAAGTCTTTAAACATCATTTTTAAATCATCAGATGATAATTATACTTGAATGGATACGATGGAGAATGAATCTCATCGCGTTCGTGGAGACGGTAGTCCGTACGTACGCACGAGCGACAATATCAATCTTTTGATATTAAAATAATATATAAATGGATGGTATATCATATATAAAGAATAATTAACATGTTATATTTATTATTTACATGTGTTACACATCATTATTATACCCATCCAAATAATAATATATTGAATAACAATTACACCACGACGTGGAGACGGTAAGCCGTACGTATGCAGGTATGGTGACATGTTATTCAAAGGGTGGATAGAATACTGAATATGGTTGTACCATATATATAATAACATCACAGTATATATATGATACTGGAGTCATTATTTTAGAATGGTAACAACAAAGGAAGAAGAAGTGGAAGAAGAAAGGAACTTGGAAAAGGGTGGTGAAATCATTATCTCTTCTTCGGGTTCATCCTTTTGATTTGATCAAAAGGGCTCCGTAGGATGACTTTATGATCAAAATAATGCCCCTAGGTTCTATTGATGGATGTTGGGAGAGTATTTGGGCAGATTTTTGCCGAACCAAAAGGCTTTGAAGGTGTGGAGAAATGAGAAGGAGGAGTGCCCTTTTATAAGAGGGGTGAGGGGCACCTTTGGAAAAGCTAGAAATATTAATTTATAATAAATTTATATTCGGTTTCTAATGGCTCCAAAGTTGATTATTTAAATTTTAAGGTGGGGATAGGTCAAAAACCATTAAACGAATAGAATTTAGACAGGTTTGGGTTACTATATTAACCTTATCTTTAAGTATTAACTCATAGTTAATTAGTTTCACTTTTACAATGTCTCTTTGTATTTTTATATTATATGGTTAATAAACATACTATATACATACAAGAGACCCCCAAGTGGTCCATTAATGATACACCTATCATGATATAAGTCTCTTTTCCTAACATTAAATTTTTAGGAATTTAATATCAATTAATAATATAATATTTGTTTTAAAGATTCTTGTATGTAAATTTTGACACTATTCAATAGTTGATTTTTGTGAAACTCATAACAGAATGATTACTTCGAACAATTTTAATTAAACCATTCCTAACATGTCATATTAACTTAGAAAATTAGTGTAATTCATAAAAAGTATTAAATTGTATTTATTTGTGTATTTATAATATCAATTATTTTAAATTTTCACTATTATGGTAATTACTGCATCATCATTGTGTTATAAATAAATTAAATTATTTAAAGTCTAAAAATTATAAATATAATATAATTATGTAGGAAATTGTTTTATTTTTCTAATGAATATTTATAGTTGAAAATACAACATATATAACTCTATGTAAAATTTTTTTTTCTAAAAGATATATGCTTATGTCATTTTTGTACTTATTTTAACTTAATTAAAATTAAGTGTCCCTATCACCTACAAGTGGCTAAATGGGGTCCCAAAATCGACCCAAAGATGCCTATGGTCGAACATGTATCAACCAATAAGGCTAGGATACGTTTTAGGTTAATTTAGTATTATTATAATTTTATTTTTTAACCCTTTTTTACCGGATTTACCCTTAACCATGGTAAATAAAATATTTACCGAAGTAATTATTCAAAATGTCTAAAAATAAAAGTTACCTATTTACACAATTTGAACATCCTGATTCCAAATATGGAATCCATTTGTCTAAATTCAAAACACATAAGTGGCAGAAATTAATTTGAAATTAATTCCCGCTGTCAAAACAAAAAGCGTGTTTTAAGGATATAATAACTATCAAAAGATTGATACTTGTTTATGTTCGGTTTAATTGTGAAATTATGTACAATGACCAACATTTTATTAAATGGTAAAAAATAGTCTAAATATACTTTAAAACCACTCAAATTCATAATTTATCAATATAAATTATTTCGATTAAAAAAGTTGTTTTTAATTAAAATTTAGTAATTTTCACTATTCATCAAAATATTAAAGTTATCCGAAAAGTACCAAAATTTCACCTTAGGCTAAATTCGATATTCCGAATCCAAAAATTAAGTCCATTTAGAAATATAAAATATATATAATTTCAAAAAGTAGGTATTACTATTCATAATGGCTAGTTTGATTGGTTATGGTGTGTTTGAACTCGGTGTTGCGTACAACACAAGCTATCACATTATTGAAAGAGAAGCATACCGTAGAAGCTTGGGCTGTTACATTCTCCCCTCCAAATAATTTCGTCCTTGAAATTTCTATAATACATATCACATGAAAAGACTCGGGTGGTTCTTCATCATAAGTTCCTCGGGTTCCCACGTTGCCTTTTCCATATTGTGGTTTCTCCACAAAACTTTTACCAGACAC
Organism: Viscum album; assembly: GCA_963277665.1. Classification (NCBI taxonomy): domain Eukaryota; kingdom Viridiplantae; phylum Streptophyta; class Magnoliopsida; order Santalales; family Viscaceae; genus Viscum; species Viscum album. The sequence continues at coordinate 273,290,785 of OY728126.1, read as the reverse complement.
GTCGTCCGGTTTCTCAGTACTTGTTCTCTCGTATCAAGAATCCTGGCGGGCTCTTCCCAATAAGACAGATCGGGTTCAAGTTCTAACTTCTCATAGGTGAGTACATGCATTGGGTCAGGCATGTATTTCCTCAACAGAGATATGTGGAACACATCGTGAACTTTGGAGAGACTTGGCAGCATTGCCAATCGGTAAGCTACAACCCCAATTCGTTCAAGAATTTCGAAAGTTCCGATGTACCTAGGACTCAATTTACCTTTCTTACTAAAACGTATGACTCCCTTCCCTGGAGATACCATCAGGAAAACATGATCCCTGACTTGAAATTCTAAATCCTTCCTTCGATTATCGGCATAGCTCTTCTGCCTACTTTGAGCTTCTTTGATGTGATTTTGGATTACCTTCACCTTTTCTATCGTTTCCACCACCAGTTATAGACCTACGAGTTTTCTTTCACCAAAGTCATCCCAATAGGTTGGTGTACGACATCTCTTTCTCTATAACGCTTCATATGGTTCCATTTGAATACTCGAATGGAAGCTATTGTTATAGGAAAATTCTACCAGAGGTAAATATTGATCCCACATACCATGAATATAAAGTGAGCAAGATCTCAACATGTCTTCTAAGGTTTGAATAGTCCATTCAGATTTTCCGTCTGTCTGAGGGTGGTAGGCAGTGCTCAAATGAAGTTCAGTGTCCAGGTATTTCTAAAGACTCTTCCAGAATCTTGAAGTAAAACGGGGACCATGATCAGAAACAATCGATAGGGGTACTCCATCAAGTCTCACAACTTCATTAATATATAGTCTTTCTAGACGTTCCAGTGGTAGATCTTCTCTTATAGCAAGAAAATGTGCTGACTTGGTAAGACGATCAACAATAACCCATATTGCATCATTCCTTATAGGAGTCTTTGGTAGCCCCATGACAAAGTCCATCGTAATATTGTCCCATTTCCACTCCTGTATGGGAAGAGGTTGCATGAATCCTCCAGGGTGTCGCCTTCCAGCTTTCACTTGTTGACAAACCATACAACTTGACACAAAATCAGCAATCTCCCTCTTCATATTGTCCCACCAAAAATGTTCCTTCAAATCTCTATACATTTTGGTTCTCCCAGGGTGTATAGAGAAATTTGAACTACGAGCATCATCCAGCAATTCCCTTTTTAGATCAGGTATATCGAGAACACAAAGTCTCTTCCCGAATTTCAAAATTCCATCTTCAGACACAAAGTCTCTCAGTCTCCCATCATTCACAGCTTTAATCTTCATTTGAAATTATTCATCATCGATCTGAGAACTCTTAATCCTTTCTAGTAATAATGGTTTGGCAACCATTTGAAAAAGCATTGATGTTTCTCCTTCCCTGGTTATTCCCATGTCCATCTTCACTAGATCCATCAAAATTGGATCCATTTCAATTATCATCACGTTCAAAACTCCATGATCTTTTCTGCTCAAAGCATCTTCCACCTTGTTTTCCTTCCCCGGGTGGTAGTGTATCGTGCAATCATAATCCTTGAGTAATTCAAGCCATCTCCTTTACCTCATGTTGAGTTCTTTTTGTGAGAAAATATACTTCAAACTCTTGTGATCAGTAAAAATCTCACATTTTTTACCATAGAGGTAGTGCCTCCATATCTTAAAAGAAAAGATCACAGCTGCTAACTAGAGATCATGAGTAGGATAGTTTTGTTCATGAATTTTCAACTGTTGTGATGTATAGGCAATAACTCTATCATTCTTTATAAGGACACAACCAAGTCCTTTCTTCGATGCATCACTAGCTCCGCTATAATTTTCTTGAGTAGGAGGGAAATCCCTACATGGAGTGCATGCATTGATACGGTTTCCATTTCTTCCACTAGGCACCATTTCTAAACAATGGCATAAACTAGATCAGTTTGTGAATCAAAATACATAATCCTATACTTATAAAAAACATAACATAAATTGAATTATTTATGGATATAATCAATAATAATAATAATGTTTTATTTGAGGAAGTATATACTCATAAACCCTTCATAATGATTTGTAATGAAAATGAGAGTTATCCTAAGAATATCCCCCAGGAGTGTCGTAACCAAGAGTGCAGCAAGGCCCGTTGTCGTGCACCAGTTCCCGTTCGAGTCTAGATCAAAGCGGTGTTTTGGGGTTTTACCCCTAGGTACATCTGTGCCAGAGCCTCCTCTACCTGCTCGTATCCAGACAGGGATGTATTGCTCGGAAAAATCACAAAATCTCTACAATACGAAAATTCTAGGAAGTTCTTCTATACTAATCCTCAAAAGTTCATCTTAGGTCTACTTTCTCTAATCAGAGTTTATCTAAATCTAGCTTCCAAGGTTTATACTAAACTTCCTCTGATACCAACTGTAACGCCCCGACCCCAGTTACCCAGAGTCGGTGCATTATTACATAACATTGGCATGATCACAAGAAAGATCAAATCTCGAAAGATCGATTGGTTTAGTAGCCTTGGGAACACTTGATATATTCAAAAAGTTTTACATTACATCATGAAGTGAAAAACTACTACAACAACATATTGTCTCCATAATCCACACTATTATCCCCTCATAATATCCCTGTAGGTCATTCATAATTTACTTCTTCACTTCATGGGATAAATAAAACATAGAAAAGGGGTGAGCTCAAATGCCCAGTAAGGATAAAAATATAGCAGAATCTTTCATAAATTAGAATAAATATTTAAGGCAATGTATAACTAAAACAAGAGCCTTTTAAACTTGAACTTAAACATAATATGGAAATAATAAAATGAAATAATTCCATTTACTTATTCACATGGATATTCTACTAATCGAATAATCACATGCAATATCAATAACCACTTTCATAACGATGGAATGAAAAATGCCAGACTATCATAACCACATAGCCAAGGCCTCGTGCCAAGACTAAAAATAAGATTTTGCTAAGGGCTTGTGCCAAGACACTAGTTTGTCTCATGAGACCTACCAATGAATCGAGGAGCTATAGCGGGCTCCATCTGTCACATATTAAGTCCAATGCATTCCAATATGAAAAAGTTTAAACATAACATAAAAATTCGTATTAAAACTAGCATATGAAATGTCAATACTTTCACCATTAAAGATGAATGGTATAAAAATAGCACATCCACAGTCAAACATATCACAAAACCTTCAATACAATATAGAAGTTTTGTATCATAATAAATCAACTTCAAATAAGCGTAAAATCCATCAAAGGATGTTGACATAGATGAAATCAAAACTCTTTCTAGAGAAATATCTCTTTCTATTTTGAAATCATTTAAGAGTCATGTATTTATAAAATAAAACATTTTATTTGAAAATATTCTTATAATCTTGTAAGTTATGCTTTGATGATTTTATAACGGCAGAAAATAACCGCACCCGCCGTATAAGTTAAAAAAACATTCTTACCTTAATTCTGTTGAAAAGGTTAAAAAGCACCTTGTTTGGAAAACGATAGAAAGATTCCTTTATAAACCTCTTATAAAAAGTCAAACAAGGGTATAAATGACTTTAACCCATATTTTAGTAAATATTAAAAATGTTTTGAAATTAATTTTTAAGAAACATAGATGTGGATGATAAAGAGATCCCAGTAGATTATTACGTATAAACAACCTCGGATAATGAAGAGATTGTGAAATAAACCCTTACCTTGTACTTTTTCTTGGTTGAGGGTAGGTTAACCGCCTGTAAAATGGTGAAATAATTGTTATTAAATTATAAAAGAATCATATACATTCATATGATATCATATATGATCTTTTAACATTGCTTTGTTAATAATATCTTAGTATTATCATCGTTTCGAGTGTTAACTTACTCATTTTCTTTTATATGTTTTGTTACATAAGCCATGATTTTCCTGGATAGGTTGTATATTATTAATATACAGAATGATATCAAGTCCTTAAACATCATTTTTAAATCATAAAATGATAATTATACTTGAATGGATACGATGGAGAATGAATCTCATCACGTTCGTGGAGACGGTAGTCCGTACGTACACACGAGCAACAATATCATTATTTTGATATTAAAATAATAAATAAATGGATGGTAGATCATATATACAGAATAATTAACATGTTGTATTTATTATTTACATGTTTTACACATCATTATTATACCCATTCAAATAATAATATATTGAATAACAATTACACCACGACGTGGAGACGGTAAGTCGTAAGTACGAACGTATGGTGACATGTTATTCAAAGGGTGGATAGAATACTGAATATGGTTGTAAAATATTTATAATAACATCACAGTATATATATGATACTGGATTCATTATTTTAGAATGGTAAAAACAAAGTAAGAAGAAGTGGAAGAAGAAAGGAACTTGGAAAAGGGTGGTGAAATCATTACCTCTTCTTCGGGTTCTTCCTTTTGATTTGATCAAAAGGGATCCTTAGGTTGGATTTCTGATCAAACTAATGCCTCTAGGGTGTAGTGAGGGATGTTGGGAGAGTATTTGGTTAGGTTTTGGCTGAACCAAAAGGATTTTAAGGTGTTAAGAAATGATAAGGAGGAGTTCCCTTTTATAAGAGGGGTGAGGGGAACCTTTGGAAAAGCTAGAAATATTAATTTATTATAAATTCATATTCGGTTTCTAATGGATCCAAAGTTTATTATTTAAATTTTAAGGTGGGGATATGTCGGAAACCATTAATCCAATAGAATTTAGATAGGTTTGGGTTACTATATTAACCTTATCTTTAAGTATTAACTCTTAGTTAATTAGTTTCACTTTTACAATGTCTCTTTGTATTTTTATATTATATGGTTAATAAACATACTATATACATCCAAGATACCCCCAAGTAGTCCATAATTGATACACCTATCATGATATAAGTCTCTTGGACAAACCTTTAATTTCTAGGAATTTAATATCAATTAATAATATAATATTTGTTTTAACAATTCTTCTATGTCAATTTTGACACTATTCAATAGTTGATTTTTGTGAAACTCATAACAGAATGATTACATCAAAAACATTTAATTAAATCATTAATAAAATATCATATTAACTTAGAAAATTATTGTAATTCATAAAAAGTCTCAAATTATATTTATTTGTGTATTTATAATATCAATTATTTTAATTTTTCACTATTATGGTAATTACTGCATCATCATTGTGTCATAAATAAATTAAAGTATTTAAAGTCTAAAAATTATTAATAAAATATCATTATGTATTAAATATTTTTATATTTCTAATGAATATTTATAGTCGAAAATCCAACATATATAACCCTATGTAAAAATTGATTTTCTAAAAGATATATGCTTATGTCATTTTTGTACCTATTTTAACTTAATTAAAATTAAGTGTCCCTATCACCTACAAGTGGCTCCATGGGGTCCCAAAATCGACCCAAAGATGCCTATGGTCGAACATGTATCAACCAATAAGGCTAGGATACGTTTTAGGTTAATTTAGTATTATTATAATATTATTGTTTAACCCTTATTTACCGGATTTACACTTAACCATGGTAAATAAAATATTTACCGAAGTAATTATTCAAAATGTCTAAAAATAATAGTTACCTATTTACACAATTTGTAAATCCTGATTACAAATATGGAATCCATTTTTCTAAATTCAAAACACAGAAGTGGCAGAAATTAATTTAAAATTAATTCCCGCTGTCAAAACAAAAAGCGTGTTTTTAAGATATAATAACTATCAAAAGATTGATACTTGTTTATGTTCGGTTTGATTGTGAAATTATGTACAATGATCAAAATTCTATTAAATGGTAAAAATATATTCTAAATATACTTTAAAACCACTCAAATTTATAATTTATCAATATAAATTATTTCGATTAAAAAAGTTGTTTTTAATTAAAATTTAGTAATTTTCACTATTCATCAAAATATTAAAGTTATCCAAAAAGTACCAAAACTTCACCTTAGGATAAATTTGATATTCCGAATCCAAAAATTAAGTCCATTTGGAAATATAAAATATATATAATTTCAAAAAGTAGGTATTACTATTCATAATGGCTAGTTTGATTGGTTATGGTGTGTTAGAACTCGGTGTTGCGTACAACACACGCTATCACATTATACAAAGAGAAGCATACCGTAGAAGCTTGGGGTGTTACATAAATTGGTCATTTCTAATCAGCTGAATATTGCTAATTATATGATTTCTTAAATAGGTATAAATCATAGATTTTACCATCATCAAGTTGATGAAACCAATTTATCCCAACCATGTCTAAATTGTTCATTTCTCTAATTTATACTAAGCATATCTAAATATTTCATTACTCATCATATGTAAATTGATGACCTATTCCATTTTTAGTTATCTATAAATTTATACTTGGAAAAACTAAGTATTACTATGTACCTCTAATTAATAGTAATTTTTAATAGCTGTGGTGATTTAATTTTAATTTTTAATAATTACCACTATTTTATTATAATTATAGTGATTTACCATTAATTTTTACTAATTACTACTAATTATTACTAATTAAACTTGTTTATCACTAATTGTTTTTATTTTTTAATATTTATTTCTAATTACCACTTATTATTACTGATTTCTATTTATTTATAATTTTTTTTACTAATTATCTCCAATTTTTTAATAATTAATGCTTTTTTATTAATTAATGCTTTTTTATTAATTTCTGATAATCGTTACTAAATACAATTATTTTTTACTAATTACCATTAATTTTTATCAATTACTATTAATTTTTAGAAATTTATACTAATTATTACAAATTCTTAATAATTATTACTAATTACTACTAATTATTACTAATTACTCCTAATTATTACTAGTCACTGGTAATTATTACTAATTACTTCTAATTAAAACATATTATTAGTAATTTTTATTAGTTTATAACATTTTTTACTAATTACAATACTTTTTTTACTAATTACCAATAATTATAACTAATTACTGCTAATTATTATTAATTACCTCAAATTACCACTTATTATTAGTAACTGTTATTAGTTTACACCAATTCTTTACTAATTACTACTATTTTTCAATAATTTTGTTAATTTATCACAAATTTTTACTAATTTTTCTAATTATCTATAATTACAAATTATCACTAATTTTTACAAGTTATCACTAATTTTTATTAATTATTAATAATAAATGAAAATTACCTATTTTTTACTATTTTATATTTTTTACTAATAAATGTTAATTTTTACTAATTATAGTTAATTTTTACTAATTAATGCTAAATTTTACAAATTACCACTAATTACTGTTTATTACTGGAATTTTTAGTAATTATTACTAACTACCGCTAATTATTAATATTTATCACTAATTACCTCTAATTACTGCGAATTTTCATTGCATAAATTTCATTCAACAAAGTTCTGTCACCTATATATCTCCTCATACTGATGTTGATTTCATCGATGCATCACATCATGTTTGTCCTAGTTTTGGTGATCTAATGATAAATTTGGACATGGATGGGATAAATTGGTCATTTCCAATCACCTAAATATTGGAAATTCTATGGTTATTAAAAAGAATAAATCATAGATTTTACAATCAATATGTGATGAAACCAATTTACACCAACCACGTCTAAATTTATCATTACACCAATTTATGTCAATTATGTCATGTCATCGACGTATCTTCTCCTATTACTACTTCCATCAATACGTCACATCATACCTATCCCTGTTCTAGCAACTAAATGACAGATTTGGAGATGGTTGGTGTAAATTGGTCATTAACAATTTTTCTCAACCATTTATGTAAAAATTTGTGGCTGTTCATTACTAATTATTACTAATTATTATTAATTTGGGTTAATTACTGCTAATTAGGGATGATTATTGCTAATTAATGCTAATAATGGCTAATTATTACTAATAGTTACTAATAATTACTAATTATTATTAATCATTACTATTTATTACTAATTATTACAAACTATTAATAATTATTTTTAATTATTACTATTTACTAATAATCATTACTAATTAATACAAGATCATAGAATTTTTTACTAATTTTTACTAATTTTTACTAATTATTACTAATTGTTTCTATTTATTATAATTTTTTAATATTTATAACATTTTATTAATAATAATTACTAATAATTACTTATTATTACTATTTATTTCTATTTATTTTTATTTGTTACTATTTATTACGAGTTTTTACTATTTATAATGAAATTCTTATGAACTATTAAAAATGATTACTAATTATTATGAATTGTTACTATTTATTACTAATTACTACTATTTATTACGAATTTTTACAAATTATTACTATTTATTATGAATTATTGTGAATTATTACTAATTTGTAGTAGTTATTACTATTTATTACTAATTGTTGCTCATTATTACTAATTATTACTAATTATTTCTAATTATTACCAATTATTAAAAAAATTTACCATTTGTTACTATTTGTTATTAGTTATTACTATTTTTTACTATTTAGTACTATTTACTACTATTTATTACTATAATAACTATTTATTACTATTTATTACTAATTATTACTAACTATTACTAATTATTACTAATTATTACTAGTTATTAAAAATTATTACTTATTATAACTATTTATCAGTATTTATTACTATTTATTACTAATTGTTACTAATTGTTACTACTTATCACTATTTATTACTATTTATTACTATTTATTACTATTTATTACTATTTATTACTATTTATTAATGTTTATTAATGTTTATTATTGTTAATTTATATTTATTTCTATTTATTACTATTTATTACTATTTATTACTAATTATTATTAATAATTATTAATAATTACCCATTCATACCTATTAATACCAATTAATATCTATTAATACCAATTAAATCTAATTTTACAAATTGCACGTAATAATTAATAATTAATGATAATTGAACCAAATTGTTTCAAATTAATACTATTTACTTTTAAATAAAACATTAAATTTTAATGAATCAAAATATTTGTAAAAATAAATAATGCAAAATAAAACTATCTAATTCTAATTTAATTTAATTACCGCTAGTTAATAATTATTATTACTTATATAAAATAAAATGAATTAACTAAAAACTAAAAGCGATAAATAAATACCTAAAACTGAATATTTTGCTAGATGCAATCCTTGAAAATTGATCCGCTGTAAAATTTAGTACTTTGAAAAAATTGAAGAGAAAAATATGACGGCACGGAAGGAGAGAAGAGTTAAGGGACGAGTGAAATAGAAAAAATTGGATGTGGGTATATGTATGTTCGATCATTCCCGACGAGACCCTTTACAAATACTTTCCTACCAACATACTATTTGCGACATGATTTTACTCCTGTTGGAAATACTAAAAAGCATGGGATAATATTTGGGATGGGAGAAAACTCCCATCGCAAATACTTTTCCTGTGGTATAGTGAAAAACGCGTACCAAAATTTATTGCGACAGATTGTGTATTCCCATCGCAAATAAGTTCTTAGAACCAACTATTTCTGAAGGGAATAGTGTATCGTCACAAATAGTCACTCTCGATGAACTATTTGCGATGAGACCCTTTGAAAGAGCGTTGTCGTGGGCGCCCTCAAATGATATTCAGTTTTATGTTACTTAGGTGCAACAGAGTGGCTGACTAAGGTCGTCTCTCAAAGGGGGAAGTGAATTTAACAACTTATTAAAGGTTTTCTAAAAATAAAATAGAATTTAATTAAAACACTAGATTAAAGGATGGGGTTTCCTTATAGTTTATAAATCTGGAAGAAGTTTGCTGGAGGAAGATTGTATTTTTTTAGTTTTTAGTTTTGAAATCAATTTTGATTAAAATGACACAACAAGAAGATGTTTTTTTAAATCTATTTTAAAAGGCATAATCGATCTAACTCTACCTCTTGAATAAATTATTTATCATTATCATTTAAATTAACATCCACTTAATTATGACCCCTTAACTTGTTAACCCCCGAACCTTATGAGAATTAACCTTACCACAAAGATGAAGTTAATTAAACCCTAGGTTATCATCAAAAAATTTAACTGCAACACCCTGATTTGATTGATGTTATAAGGATAGATTATGGTCAGTGGTAAATTAAGGAACATATCCATTCTGGAAATGGGGATAAATTGTGTTTAGAAATTATATTTGAACTCTACAAATTTATCACGTATAGTCTTGTATTACCGATTAAGATCGCGCTCTCACAATTTACACAATTCCCGACCTCGTGTGTTTTGTGTTAATTGTTCAATTGCTTTATTATTTTCTTACATTTTGAAAAATCAATTCATGGATCATATTAAGTGAATTACAGTAGCTCAATGATTAAAAATAATTAAATGAAAAAGGATAGTGGTTGATCGATTACTAAAAAGAACTATTATTCCAAGGGTGGTTTAGTCATCGTGGAGACGTTTTGCATGAGCAAAGGATTGAAAGGGTAGAACCCAATCTCATCTCAACTCTTGATTCCAACCCAATTAAGAAGATTTATAGAAGAATAAAAGGGAAGAACACAGAAGATTATTTGAAAAAAATTCAAGAAACAAACATGGTAGTAAAGAAATACAAAGAAGATGTGGGAGAGGAGAGCCTTTTGGGAGAGGGGTTTGCACAAAGGCTTACTTATTAAAAGAGTTTTTAGGGGCTCCCAAGAGACACTGTTTCGGCCAAACCTTCCCAATGCCTCGTCCAGACCCCCCAAAAGGTTAAAACCCATTTTAAATAGAGTTTGTGAGATCCAGGGTTACATAACTTTTGAAGTGTGAAATGAAAAACTCAGACAAATATTTTATTCCAAGTTTCACCGCCTAGTTGACCTCCAAAACGCGGGAATTTACCATCCATAGAGAAGGATTATTTGTGCCAAATCATGTTCCCGAGCGTTCCTCAAAAAATGGGGCTCAATCTAAGCCTGGATGAAGAAGATATGACCCAAATACTAAACCCATGTCCATTCTGCTAAGTCCAGCCCACCATTGGATTAATGTACATTTTACTCCATCCAAATGCACTTTTTAGCTCTAGTTACCTGAATGAAAGTTGTAGAAAATTAAGTTAGGAAATCTTTTAAAAAATATTTATTTCAAATAATAAATATTAAAAGATCTATATTCCAAATATTATAGTACATTTTAAAAGGGTAAAACTGGAATTTTCATCAAATTTTCAAATGAATGGTCTAATCCCAAATATTTCATAAATGAATATATTTAGCACAATGTGAGGAAATTATATCATTTATTATAAATAAAATATTCAACAAAATAGTGTTTTATCAACTCCCCCACACTTACCCTTTTTCAATCCTGAGAAAAACCTCCTGTCAAGTAAACATCAATATCAAATCAAAACCAATTTTAAAACACATATCCTTGAGATCAAACAATTACACACCAAGAAACAAAAGATATCATTACTAATAAAAAATCATTATTTCAAGTTCTTCATTTATATCATTCAATATATATTTCCACTTTATTTATCCTTCCATGCACAAAACACTTACCTCGCTTGAATTTTCTCTAATCACACAAGTATCAATTTTTTTGCAATGGCTTTCTCATCCAAACTCATACAAGGGTCACCATAGGCTTGATAAATTCCTACATCGCCACCCGATGTGAGTCAAGGACATATGTTTATCATGAGGAATTTTCAGGGTAATTTTGTGGCTTTCGATTGGTAGGATTTAGATGTGAAAAATTCTGAGGCCGAATGAGGTGGATTGACTCTTTTTGAAGAAATATTGCATTAATCTAATTTTCAGTTAAATTTGGTCTTCTCCTCAATCCCCATAGAATCAATTCAGCTCCATCATCATGAAAAGTCATGAAAATTTTACACCATTCATCATTTCAGAATAAAAATGTCAATCTTCTCAAATATTATTTTCTTGAATTCTCCAGATAGGTACAGCTTTCCACCTTAATTAGAATCTTCAGAAAAGGCACAACTTCACTTGTATTGAAAGATCAAGAAGAGGCTCAACTTTCAATATAATTACTTTCTTCATCAGCAAACACATCTCCTCAGAAATTAATTTTCCACCCAAAGTATCACAGAATGGGGTAGCACAACACAAAATAGATTCCCCCACACTTAAGATCAACTAGATTATGCAATTTCACTTCAAGAGTGGGTTGGATAGGGAAAATTGGTTTGTAATGTGGCTAAACTAATAGAATGTGCATTGATTATAAGGGCTATAAGGATTAAATGTTCATGGTAGGGCATTATAAAAAACGATTCTTTGAAATAGGGGCTTTAACACCAAAAAAATGCCTCAATCATTTAAACATAAGTACCTCAAACCCTCAAGTTTTGATCAGAATAGATCAAATTCTGGTTAAATCAAGAATGGTTTGGTTCTATCATGAAGTGAGGTGAATGTAAATAATATGAAAATAATGGTTCAGAAGGCTCACAGGAATGTGATTTCAAATATGAAGACAGTGAGATGTGCCATAGGATTCAAAATTCAGTGTACTTTTCATGAAATTACTAAATATTTGAACTTGAAACAAAGTTATTTCAGGATTCATTTAAGCTTAGATTCAAGTGATAAATTTTTTCACTCATTGATATGCATTTAAAAGTTGTGATGAGAATAATTTCAGCTCAAAAAATTCAAAAACACAAAGGAAATTGAAAAAATAGACACACAAAATTTGAAAAACACACAGTTTTATTTTATTTTTAAACAGGAAAACAATTGAAATTACTAAACTAAAAGGTTCCCTCCCCCACACATAAAATATTGAATTATCCTCAATGTGAACCCATGAGATGTTATATGCACATGAAATGCAGAATTTTTAAAGAGGACAAATAATATAAATGCGAAAGGGTTAGGAACGGCCTGATGTGCTCAAGTGATGATGGGGTCATGCAGAGTGATAAAATCCACTGCATTAGTAGGAAGTACCTCAATGTATCTCTTCAAATATTTCCAATTGACTATAAAGCTCCTTCCAATGTCCTCTTGTGTGATCTCCACTGCACCATAAGGAAAAACATTAGATACAATATAAGGACCAAACCATCTAGAATGAAACTTACCAGGCATCAGCTTTAGTCGTGAACTGTAGAGAAGGACTTTCTCTCCAACATGAAACTCCCTTTGTCAGATCATTTTGTCATGAGATGCTTTGGATATTTCCTTATAGAGCCTTGAGTTCTCATATGATGGAATTTGAATCTTCTCAAGCTCTTGAATTTGCAACTTCCTTTGAATTCCAGCTTGAGCCAAATCCATGTTGCATTTATTTATAGCCCACTATGCCTGATGCTCGACTTCCACTGGGAGATGACATGCTTTCCCAAAAACAATATGAAATGGGGACATACCAATGGGTGTCTTGTATGCTGTCTTATAAGACCATAATGCATCATCCAAGCACATGCTCCAATCCTTCCTATATGGCTGCACAGTTTTCTCTAAAATCTGTTTCAACTCACGATTTGAAACCTCATCCTGGCCATTTGTTTGGGGGTGGTATGGTGTTGATGTTTTCTGTGTCACCCCATACTTTATAAGGAGATAAGAAAATTTACTATTGCAAATGTGTGTCCCTTGATCACTGATGATGGCCTTTGGTACTCCAAACCTACAAAAAATTTGACCCTTGACAAAATCCACTACAACATGAGAATCGTCAGTCCTGGTGGCCTTGGCCCCCACCCATTTACTCACATAATCAATGGCAACCAAAATATAAAAAAATCCAACTGAACTAAGAAAAGAAATGATAAAATCATTTCCCCATACATAAAAAATCTCACAGAATAGTATGGGTTGTTGGGGAATCTCATGTCTCCTAGAAATGTTCCCAGTGTATTGGCAACAAGAACATGACTTACAAAACACATGGGCATCATGGAATAAGCTAGGCAAATATAATCCAGAGTCCAAAACATTCCTAGCTGTCCGTTGGGGTCCAAAGTGTCCACCACAAGCAAGTGTATGACAGAATTTCAAAACATACTCAAACTCATGATCGGGAACACACCTCCTAATAACTTGGTCAGTACACATGTTCCATAGGTGAGGATAATCCCAAACATATCACCAAGACTCACTTTTTAATTTTTGGACTTGATGTTTCTTTAAAATTTCTTGGATTTCAGAGGAAACAAGGTAGTTAACTAAATCTGTATACAAAGGATGCGTACCTAAGATGGAATAAATATTCTCATCAGGGAAAGTGTCCCGAAGTGGTACCTGATCCAAGGTGTCACCCTCTGGTGTGTGAGTAAGCCTACTCATGTGGTCTTCCACCACGTTTTCTGACCCCTTTTTTCCTTTATCTCAATATCAAATTCTTGAAGAAGGAGCATCCATCGGATCAGCCTGGGCTTTGCATCTTGATTCTTCAAGAGGTACATTAGAGCTCCATGGTCAGAAAAAACAACTACTTTAGAGCCCAATAAATATGAACGGAATATATCTAAATCAAATATGAGAACAAGAAACTCCTTTTCCGTTGTTATGTAGTTTTATTGGGCTGAATCCAGTATCCTTGATGCATAGGTGATCACATGTGAATGTCCCTCCACCCTATGAGATAAGACAACTCCAATCGCGAAGTTGGAGGCGTCACACATAGGCTCAAAAGGAATCTCCCACCATGTGGGATGTATGATCAGTGGAGTGGTCATACACTTCTTTAGCTCATCAAAGGATGTCATACACGAATCATCAAAATTGAAGTCAATATCATTTTGAAGCAATCAAGATAAGGGTAGAGCGATCTTACTAAAATCTCTGATGAAGCGTAGATAAAATCCAGCATGTCCAAGGAATGATTGAACATCACACACACATGTAGGATATAGGAGGGATGAAATAATGTCTACCTTAGATTTATCAACTTCAATTCCATGTTGTGAGACTATATTACCTAATACAATTCCCTTTTCGACCATGAAATGCCATTTTTTAAATTTTAAGACTGGATTCTTCCCAATACAACGATGCAAAACCTTTCCCAAACTACTTATACATTAATCAAATGAGGATCCATAAACTGTAAAATCATCCATAAATACCTCCATGCAGTTCTCAATGAAATCTGAGAAAATACTAACCATGCATCTCAGGAAGGTACCTAGGGCATTGCAAAGTCCAAATGGCATCGTTCGGTAAGAAAAGGTACCGAATGGGAAGGTGAATGTCGTCTTCTCCTAGTCCTCTGCTGCAATGGGAACCTGAAAATAGCCAGAGAAACCATCCATGAAGCAATAATGTGTCCTACCTGCAAGTATCTCAAGAATCTGGCCAATGAATGGAAGTGGGAAATGGCCCTTACGTGTGGATTGATTTAGTTTCCTATAATCAATACACACTCGCCAACTGTCCTGTACTCTCATAGGAACTAACTCACCATTTTCATTTTTTATAACAGTGAAACCAGTTTTCTTTGGCACAACCTGGAGAGGGCTAACCCATTGTGAGTCAAAAATAGGGTAAATTATACCTGCCTTGAGAAATTTTTAAACCTCCTTTTTAACAACTTCTAGAAGGGTTGGATTGATTATCCTTTGAGGTTACCTCACCGATTTAGCCCCATCCTCCAAAAGAATCATATGCATGCAAATAGAGGGTCTAATACCTGATATTTCATCCAAGGTCCACCCAATTGCACTGATGTTCTCCCTCAAAAGATTCAATAGTTTTTCTTCATGTTCAAAAGGGAGATTGTTAGCAATGATAACATGTAATTTCTCACCACTCAACAAGTATGAGTATTTGAGATTTGGTGGCAATGGCTTGAGTTCTAATGAAGGAGGGTGTAGTATGGATGGAGACATTGAAGGAACTGAAATATGTGCACAAAGAGCATCAGTATCATAATAGATATCATAAAAATAAGAGAATAAAGAATCAAATCCATCAGCATACTCAACAACTATGTCATAATCAGAGTGAACATGATCAAAATCAAAATATGAATCCACATCAAAATCAAATCCAAGAGAGGATTGTGTATCAACAACATGTGTGGAAGTGCTCTTAGACATCAAACTCGAACCAATACTCATAATCTCCCTAATCATAGGACAATCAAATTCCATGGATTTTTTATTTGGTGGTTCAAAATGGGAGATAACAAAAGTAGAATAGTCCTCTAAGGGGTACTTCATGGAATAAATAACATTAAATATCATAACTTCATCCCAAATTCCATGGAAAGTTTACCCTCATTGACATTTATGATAGTGTTTGCAGTTTTGAGGAAAGGCCTACCTAAGATAATGGGGGAATGAGAACTTACCTGATAATCCTCCTTGTTAAGCACGTATAAATATGCTGGAAAGATCATGTCTCTTACGTGGACAAGTACATCCTCAAGAACTCCTGTTGGATATTCCATAACTCTATTCTCCAACTACACCACTACTCTCGTCAGCTTCAAATCACCATCCTGTAAAGAAGAGAATACAGAGTGAGGCATCACATTTATTGACGCTCCTAAATCACAAAGAGCTTTAGAGAAGTGCAACTCTCCTATGGTACATGGGATGGTGAATGTCCTAAGATCCTTACACTTTATCGTCCTTTCTAGAGTTGGTGTAATGAGTGCTGAGACATTCCTTCCAAGTTTGATCCTCTCATTTCCCTTGAGCCCTCTTCGATTGGTGCAGAGTTCTTTTAAGTATTTGGCATTCCTTGAGATTTGTTTAATGGCTTCAAGTAGAGGAATGTTGATCTCCACACACTTTAATGTGTCCAAAACCTCCTTTTTCATTGCTTCTTCAGCCATCTTCTAGGTTTGAACAACCCTGTTTTGAAATAGAAGGGGTTTAGGAGGAACATCATCAATCTTTTTCTTACCTTTATCATTCTCCTTGGATTTCTCATCAGTTGGTATGGAATGTGGCTTCTCTGGAGTTTAGGTGAATCCTGGTGGAATGGTAGGTACAGATGTATCGTTCATTTGCTTCCCACTTCTCAATGTGATGGCACTGACATTCCCCTTTGGATTTGGAGTGGGTTTTGAAGGTATATTTCCAGAATTCTTACTCAAAAGTTCATGGAGGGCGGTTGAAATCTGGCTCATTTGAGTCTTCAACTCCCTCAACTCCAAACCTTGACTCTTCAGCTCATTATGTTGATTAAGAATAATTTGTTTCAAAATATCATCAGTGTTAGAGTCTACCTTGTGTTGGAGACTCCCTTGTTGCTGACTTGTTGATGTTTGAGCTTCAAATATCCTTTGGGGTTCATGGAAACCCTACTGGTAAGGTGGAGGCTGCTGGAAGTTTGGTTGAAAATGGGGCCTTTGTTGTTGTCCAGATCCATACCTCATATCCTATTGATCCTTCCACCCTTGATTGTATGTTGGTGCAAAGTAATCAATCTCCTTTTGGGGATATGGTTGTTGTTGTTGATATGGTCTCCCAGGGAATACTGCTGCACAATCTTCTGTTTCTTGTAGTTGGGGTAAATAGTCAGTTGGGTGGCTTGTCTCAGTAAAAATACCACAAGGCCTTGAAGGAGGTGTTTGGGATGTCTTTTGATCCAAAGCAATCTGTCTCACCATAGTTATCAATTCTTCCAACTTGGTATCAATAAAATGACTTTCAAGAGAATAAGGACTTACCTAATGTACTCCCCTGACATGTGGTGTACCTCTATCTCCAAATTATTGGGAGTTTTGGGCCATATTTTCGATCAATTCACGTGAAACTACTAATGTCTTATCCACCAATGCTCCTCCAGCTGTAGCATCCACCATACTTCTCTCCATAGTTGTGAGTCCTTTATAGAAGTACTGTATGAGTAATTGCTCACTGATTTGGGGATGTGGGCAGCTTGCACAAAGCTTCTTGAATCACTCCCAATACTCATACATTGACTCCCCTTGTGCATGCTTGATCCCCGAGATCTCCTTACGAATTGAAGTGGTCCTCGATGCTAGAAAAAATCTCTTCAAGAAAAGATGTTTCAAATCGTTCCAACGAGTTACATCTTCAGGTTGTAAATAATACATCTAGTCTTTCACAGCTCCATAAAGTGGGAATGGGAATGCTCTTAATTTGATTTGATATTCAGAGACATTTATGGGTTTCATGGTTGAGCAAACCACATTAAATTATTTAAAATGTTTATTGGGATCCTCACTAGAGAGGCCATGAAACTTTGTAAGTAAGTGAATTAACCCAGATTTTAGGTCAATGTCCGATTCGAGATTTGGGTATGCAATACAATTTGGTTGATAGTTAATATCAGGTGCAGCCAAGTCTTGAATGGTTCTATTAAGTTCATTTCCATTATTTTCAGCCATTGTTTCTTGTTTTATGGTAGAATTTGAATTTCTTCTAATTTCAATGTTCTGATATTGGAATAATTCACCAACTGGTTGAATGTTGAAACTTCCCGTAGACTAAGAATGTATGATTCATGCCCTAAGGCTACGTTCAATATTAGGGTAAAGATCTAAGATATCCTCGGGATTAGTTCGTGTCATAAATAAATGAAAGATGAAAAGAAGGAAAGTGGACCATAGTAAAAAAATAGAAGTTTGAGTTGATGGTCTAAAAAGAAGTAGAAGAAAATAAAAGAAAAAGAAGAAGAAAAAAATTCAGATTCGGTAAAGAAGGAAGAAAGAAGAGAGGAAGATAATAAAATGTAAAATAAAATAAATACCTCTAATTGGTTGAAATATTTACTTTTCCTCCCCGAAAAAAGTGCCAATTTGAAAGAGCGCTGTTGTGGGCTCCCTCAAATGATATTCAGTTTTAGGTTACTTAGGTGCAGCAGAGTGGCTGACCAAGGTCGTATCTCAAAGGAGGAAGTGAATTTAACAACTTATTAAAGGTATTCTAAAAATAAAATAGAATTGAATTAAAACAAAATTTTAAAGGATGGGGTTTTTTTATAGTTTATAAATCTAGAAGAAGTTTTATGGAAGAATATTGTATTTTTTTTGTTTTTAGTTTTGAAATGAATTTCGATTAAAATGACACAACAAGAAGATGTTTTTTTAGAAATCTATTTTAAACGGTGTAATCGATCTAACTCTACCTATTCGATAAATTATTTATCATTATCATTTAAATTAACATCCACTAAATTATGACCCCTTAACTTGTTAGCCCCTGAACCCTACGAGAATTAACCTTACCACAATGATGAAGTGAATTAAACCCTAGGTTATCTTCGAAACAAGTAACCGCAACACCCTGCATTGATTGATGTTCTAAGGATAGATTATGGTCAGTGTTAAATTAAGGCACATATCCATTCTGGAAATGAGGATTAATTGTGTTTATGGATTATATTTGAACTCTAAAAATGTATCCCATATGGTCTTGTATTACCGATTAAGACCGTGCTCTCACAATTTACACAATTCCCGACCTCGCGTGTTTTGTGTTAATTGTTCAATTACTTTCATAGTTTCTTAAAATTTGAAAAAAAAATTCATGGATCAAATTAAGTGAATTACAGTAGCTCAATGATTCAAAATAATTATATGTAGATGGATAAAGGTCGATCGATTACTAAAAAGAACTACTCTTCCATGGGCGGTGTAGTCATCGTGGAGACGTTTTGCATGAGCAAAGGATTGAAGGGTAGAACCCAATCTCGTCTCCACTCCTAATTATAACCCAATTTAGAAGATTAAGATAAGACAAAAAGTGAAAAACAGAGAAGATTATTTGAATAAAAATTCAATAAAAAACATGAAAGAAAAGAAATACAAAGAAGAGGTGGGAGATGAGAACCTTTTTGGAAGGGGGGTTTGCACAAAGGATTACTTATTCTAAGAGTTTTTAGGGGATTCCAAGAGACACCCTTTCTGACACACCATCCCAAAGCCTCTAACATCCCTCCAAAATAGTTAAAACCCCCTTTAAATAGAGTTTGTGAGGGCAAGGGTTACATAACTTTTTAAGTGTGAAATAAAAAACTCGGCCAAATATTTTATTCCATGTTTTACCGCCTAGTTGACCTCCAAAACACGTTAATTGACCAGACTTCTAAAAGTATTATTTGTGCCAAATCATGTACCCATGCTTTGCTCAACATTTTGGCTCAATCCAGGCCTGGATGAAGAAGATATGGCTCGAATACTGAACCCATGTCCATTCTACCGAGTCCATCCCACCATTGGCTTAATGGCCCATTTACTCCATCCACATGCACTATTTAGCTCTAGTGAAATTAATAAAAGTTGTAGAAAATTAAGATAGGAACACTGTTACAAAATATTATGTTCAAATAATAAATATTAAAATATTTATCTTCTAAATACTACATTATATTTTAAATGGGTAAAACTGAAATTTTCAACAAATTTTCAAATTAATGATCTTATCCCAAATATTTCATAAATGAATATATTTAGCACAATGTGATGAAATTATATCATTTATTATCAATAAAATATTCAACAAAATATTGTTTTATCACCCTTCTCCATCACAAATATCACTTTTTCCTGTAGTGTTCGGGAGTAGGGTTCTACCTAATCATCAGTTGTTAGGTTGGAACTCCCATTACATTAGGTTCGGTGTGTATCATTCCCCTTTCAGACTTTGGATATATTTATATTGTTTCACTATAGTTGTTCTAGACATCATTACTTGCATTTGTTTCATCTTGGTTTAGCATATTTTTATTTATCCTTCCTGGCATTGATGTACTTAGAGGTGTGCATGTGTACAGGTTCATTAGGAAAATGTCTCTTAGTTGTGTGATATGCCTACTCAATGCTAGTTTCTAGACCCTGACTTGTTGGAGTTGGGATTAGGGTGTCACTCTTGTGGTACTACTGTACCAGGTGGGACCTTAGTGGGTTGTGTTATGATAGTTTTGTTCCTCCCTAATCTCCCTTTTTTCACTTCAAAGCATCTATAAGTGCATATACAATTCATTCAAGAACATGGTGTATTGTGAAATTTTCATCAAAATATCAATTAATGGAATGATAACCTATTCTTTTTTGAATGCTTCTAATATTTCATTATCAATTTTATTTTCTATTGGTTTCCGTAGTTGGTTGTCCTTTTAGTTGAATGAAAGAAGAAAGGTTAGTCAATGTGGATCATCAAAACACACTCTCCTTCTTTTAGTGGGACTTATCTTAGGATATAAATTTTCATCATTTGGATCTTTAGGGATGGTCAAAATAGTGGCACCCATGATGTGGCTCTATTAGATGGGTCATTTAGTTTTTAAGTTTCAAAACAATATAATTGGTGATGACACTAATACTTGAATTTTTTATTTATGTTGACTAGAGTTTGAGAAGGTTGTTTACCAAAACATTTACCTTAAAATTTCCCCCACTGAGTTAGTTAGTTGACCTAGTTGAGTTTTTAGGACTTTTATGGTAGCTTGGATTGTTTGTTGTAATTAGAGATTATTTTTATCCATATAATTCATTAGGTCTTGTAGGCTAGGCTTGGGTTTTGGAAGTGGTTTGTTGGAAAATCCTTTATAGTGCTTGAGAATTTTTCATTTTGGTGGAGGATTACTATCATACCCCAGGTGGATATATTAATTTGATGATGGTTGGTATATTGACCCTCAATTTTCAAACATAGGCATTCCATTACAATTTCTGAATACATAGAAATTATAAAAATAGACGCCCAAAGACCATATTTGTCTGAGTGCCTTTGAAAACATAGAAACATAAACACAGGTCCATAATTGAGCTACATCATCTCCCACTAGGTTATTCACGACTAGCACTCTTCTTAGACACATCAAAATTACTACATATCTTCATAACCTAGGGGAAGGAAACATAAAAAGGAGTGAGCTAAAATGAATAGTAAGGGTAAAAAAGGGATATATATAAGCATAAACATGAGAATAGGGGTATGATAACTTGATCAAAACATTATAAGATCATACTCTGAGTATCAAAGATCACAAACATGAATCATGGAATAAAGATCTGCAGTTCATACGACATGAATCATAGGGAAATATAGAACATAATATATGAAATAATACATTGGAATAAGTAATGGAATTGTGGAAGACACATAAGCATATAATATGATTTTCATTATACCCAAGACATCACTACCAAGACTATCTTAATGGATAAAGTCCTTTACTGTTGCAAGTAAACCCCCGTTCCAGCCCTGTATTACTGAACTAAGTGAACCCTCATTCCAGCCCTATATTACTAAACCGAGTGAACCCTCGTTCCAGGACTATATTACTGAATTTATTAAACCCTCAATCCATCCTTGTCTATCTCATGAAATATAAATCTTTACCCAATTCATCGCATAGAGATATAGGTCCCACCCTTCTCATAATGAAATCACTGATACATGTGCCATAAGATTATTAATAATCATATCATAACCCATGAAATTAAAGGGGAATCATAAAAATGTAAACATTTAATAACTTCTTAAAATTGAAAGGCATCATAATCATTTAATCATAAGCATAACCCCTGAAAAGAAATGGGATTAAAAAAACATAAAACCTGTGAAAGAGAAACGGGCCTCATGAACGACATGCCATCAAAATACAATCCCTTTAGAGAAAGAATTGAATTTAAAAATTGATTAATTTACCCATAAAGTCATTAGTAACACTAATGGATGTTATATTATATGGAAAGTAATTTCAAAAGATCTTTTAAAACATTTCTTGAGGGAAATATTATTTCTTCTTTGAAAAATTATTTTAATAACCTAAAAACTTTTGAAAATCATTTCCTTGAAAATTAATTTGAAAACCTATAAAGTAAGCTTTGAAAATAATAAAACATTATTAAAATATTTTTTCTGTGAAAATAATCTTCAATGATCTTTTGAAAACTTTTTTTAAAACATTTTTGAAAATATGAATTTTTTGAATACAATAGATTTCCAACTGAAGTGAGAGACGATTAGATTTAACATAAAAGCATTATCTTTAGTACATTAGAGTAGAAAAAATTATACTAACATGGGGAGATGTATTTAACCAATATAGGAGAAGGAAAATCATTAGTGATTTAGAGATATTAATAATAAGATTTCATCAAAGCAAATATGAACATAAACAATCTCAAAAAGTGATGAAATTGTCTCAATAAACGCTTATAACTTGGTAAATCGGGGTGATAGTATCCATGTAAGAAAAGGAAAATTAAATGAATCTTAAAATATCATGAAAGAAAGGAGATTCATGATATAACATTTAAATGGAATTATATACACTTCAAAAAATGAGTTTAGGTACATAACAAAACATGAGTGTCAGGGAAGGCAAATTGAGACAAAACAATTTTACTCATTTGGTAACTTTTGAAACATAAACCTCATAAAATAATGATCATAAAATGGAAATGTTAATAATGATAACATTAATTATAATATACATATAATAAAAATATAGGTAGTACATACACCACAAAAATTTTAAGAGTGGTGAACATAACACGTATCTCAAAAAAATTAAAATTGAGATGAAAATCCCCTTACCTTGTGTCTTGACTCTTGTCGTACTCATTCAGAAAAAATTTATAATAAATATAAATTTATTATACATATTTTTAATAAATTTATTATTATATATAAAAACATATATGGCTTGATTATGATATTGTATTACCCTCTTGTTAATGATACTATGTTAATGTTTCACTTCCGGTAATATTTTCTTTATTCTTCACATGTGTCTTAATTTTTTATATCATTGGTTTTTATAATTATATCATGATTGGAGGATGTAAATAAATAAATAAATATAATTTATATATATTATATGTATATTATAATAATATATAGAATAAATAAGTATGAAATGGAAGACACCGTTCATGGAGACAGTAAGCCGTACGTACGCAAGAATGTTGTTTCCGTTTTAATTGTCGTATTGAATGAAAGAAAGAAAATGAATTATAAGTGTATATGTATATAATATAATTAAATTATAATTATAATTTTATATATATCACACAATTTGATTAATCCCATCCTTAATATATTCTATGTAGTGTGTAAATAAATCACACCGCTTTGAGGGGGCGGTAGTCCACACTTCCTCAAACGAAATTATCATATTTACACAAAATGGAATGTAAAAAGATGTGTGTTTTAAAAGGATTAAATAAGATTAAATACATAATAAATATAATATGTTACATATATAAATATAGTTTCCATCATATTTTCCCCCATGATAGGTTGTATTGAAAAAATTAACAATCATCGTTTCGTGAGACAATAGTTCATCGTACATAGAAACAATATGTTCGATATCCATTAATTAGAGGTGTGTATAAGTTTAGGTAGAAAACATATAATAAAAACATCCAAGTATATTAAGGATACTAATTTTTACACAATAATGGAATAAAGAGTGTGGATGGGGTGAAGAAGGAAAATAAATGAAAGGAGTTTGAGAGAAGACGTTACCTCTTAATTTTGTAACTTATTTTGGTTTGTTCCAAAAGGCTACCTTGAGAGGATTTCTGACCAAAGGGAGGATTCAAGGTCAAGGGGATGGATTTTGGGAGGATAATTGGGAAGATATTTTATGAACCTAAAATTTTTGAGAGCTGTGATGAATGGGTAGAGGTGGTGGGCTTTTATAATGGAGGAGGAGTGGCAGTCTTGTAAATATTTGAATAGAGAATTCCACCCACATTTTACATGTTGAAAGTGTATAAAATAATGGACCATGGTAGAGATTATTTATTATATGGTCGAAATATATCAATAAATTTTTTTTGGGAATGTTTCTAGGTCATTTTGAGTCTTATATTTAAGGTTTAGTACTTTATTAACCTATTTTATCTCTAAACCGATGTAATTAATTTTAAGAAATTTCACTCATTTTATTTGTGAAGAAAAAGTTGACCATATAAAAAATTATAAATTATTATGATTATAAATATAGAATCCATTTTTTAAATTATAATCACATTAGTGGTAGAAATTAATTTAAAATTTATCCCGCCAAAGGGACGAGACTGTACGTTTTTAAAGTAAAAATGTCTAAAAGTTTGCAATATTTTTATATCAAATTTCAATGTGAAATTGTTTCCAATGAACTTAATTGGATTAATTGGTGAAAATATTAGCCAAATAAACTATTAAACCATTTAAAAATATAATTTAACCTTATAAACAAATTATATTAAAAATCTAGTTTGAAATAAAATCTAGTATTTTTAACTATTCATTAAAAGATGCAAGCTTACATAAAAATACAAATAAATCAATCCTAACAATAATTTTTATGCTTTTATTAAAATGTGAATGTTTATTTTACATATTAAATATATAAATGTTAGAAAAATTAGATTTAAAATGGGTTCTTTATTAAAAGGTGGGAACAAAATGCCTTAATAAAAATAGTAGTTTTTAAACATAAAATTAGGTTTGTTATTATATTATGTCTATAGAATATATTGGATGAATATAAAAAATATTTTATTGAACATATAACATATTTATTACATTAATATCACTTAACAATTGTAATTAATTTAGTTTACTTAGATAAAATAGATTTCTTTCAATAATTATATTTTCTTTTTTTTAAATCTATTTTCAGTTTCATTAATTGGTAACCTATGAATTCCTCTTATATTTGTGTACACCATATATTTTGATAATTTAGTTAATACTATTTAATATCCACAAAATTAATTAATAGGTTATATAAAATTATAATAATATATTTTAGTTAGGTAACACTTGGTCATGCGTGTTACACAAGCCATTGAGGAAGGTCAATCTTGCGTGTAATGTATGCTAACCTTGTTGTTCAATGTAATGTATTCGAAGATAGTGTTTCATGTAACATATACCATGTTGGTTACATGTTAAATGAATGTTTTACTTAGTGAAAAACTATTTTTACTGTTACGTGAATTGAAAAATATCAAAAGATTAAATTAATTCAATTTTTTTCACCAAATCTCAGGGTGTTACATTTTACCCCCCTTAAAAATAATTTAACCCTAGAAATTTGTCTGGGTTATCAAAGGTTTAATATTTTAAGGTTTAGTTTATAGAAACCCACATCATAAAAATGGATTGTAAAATCTCCCTTAAAAAGGGAGTGTTAGAACCATAATGATTAGCCAAAGTAGCATATCACTAGGTTTCCACATCAGAAAACATAGGTTGAGAGTGAAGATTAGACATGGAGGTAAAGTGTAAATATTTATAGGGAGTGATTAAGTTCATTAATCACAAATAATAAAATGATCAAAATAATGATGATGGCCTCAAATTCATAAATATATGATGATTTTTGGATCCATTGGTTCAACAACATTTATGCAATTATTACAATAGTTTTTTTATATCCCTTTTATAACGTTGAGTATTTCATGATAAATTTATATAAAAAAATTTCATTCGAAGTTTATTAGTTGAAAAATTTATAACACATCCATTACCTCACATAATAAGTTTCCATGAATTAACATTGATGCATAAATCACTAAACTAAACTTTTAACAGATCTTAAGGCCCATAAAAGACAAAAAAGTTTAACTATTTTTCTCTTAAAAATAAACATGAATTAATCTATAAACATAAAAAGTAAAACTACTAGTTCATTATAAATATTAATTCATTATAAATAAATATACATTAACCATGATATGGTGTTGGATAGTGGTAGTAATTAAACCCTTATCATCTTTTGGTCATGGGTTCATGACTCGTGGCCTTGCTGGAATTTATTGGTTATCACCCAACATACATGATGTTATTTTCTTAAAACAACACAAATATAATTTCCAAAATATAAATGTAGACATCCTTGAAATAATTTTAATCGTTAAATATCCTTTGAACCAAGGTTTTTAGTTCAAAAATACTTCTCTCAAGTTTATCTTAAACTATTCATCAATGGTAAACATAATAACCCTTATCAAAGATGAAAATACCATACTTTAGAGAGTCACAAAATCTAATTAACATTGATTCCCATGTATATCACAAAGTAGATCTTGGTTGTCACATTCCAAATATGTGAATACCCTCATCATATAATCCCCTGAAACATTGTAACAACCTGTATTACCTTAAATCCTTTTGGAAAACATGTATGCTTCCTTATTCCAATGTGTATTGGATCAATCCATTAAATCAAAAAATCTCGTAAAATTCATCAATGATAGCATAATCCACCCATAAACAAGTTCTTACTTAGTTCCAAGGTGATCAATATTATCAAATTTACTTATTTATAATAAACATATCTTCATGCATACATCATTATTTTAACATAAAGAACATATTAAGGGTTACATACCCTTTGTCAAAAGATCTCCTTATAATTAAGTCACATAACTAGTCCAACATAAAATTTTAAATAATGAGTGAAAAAATATATTTAACAATCCTAGTATATCTCATCATTCATAAATTTTTCATCCAAATACATAAAAACTTCGATTACTTCATCCTTAATCCATTAAAAATGTTACATCATCCTATTACATAATAACTCTTTACTTTCACATTCCATCTATAGTTTCATCATCATCTACAATGTTACCATTAATTGCACCACCTTGAGGATTCTCTTCATGAACATTTCTCTTGGTAAATTGAGTTGCGTTAGGAACATTTTCCCCACCCATAAAACACTCAACCTTTGATGATGTCTTAGGGGGGATAGTATTCCTATATATTTTCTTAACCAAACTTTTCATTTTTCACTTTAAGTCACTTATGTTGTGTTCTTCTTATCCACAGTCAAAACAACTTCTTATTCCTATAATACATTCACATAAGTTATTATTTCCACATTATTGACACAAAAGAAACCAAATCTTATTTCCTCCATGGTATCCATTACCTAAACTCTCAGCAAACTTCTTCTTTCCATTCCTTGGTGAGTACGAGAGTTGGTTAATGCAAACATTTTTAGTCATGTTTTGTGACAACTGATTAGGAATGATCACAACATCTCTCACTCCAGTGGTCATCCCAATCGACTACTCATCAGAACATCTTACATCACATTTAAAATTAATAATGTTCCTTCCGGTTCCCGCCATTGACTAAGACCAGAAGCATAGTGTGATAATTACTTATCATAGAAGAATATCACATAGTCATGAAAAGTATTACTTATAGGATATCTAAATTGTATCACCTTCCTTAATATATTTCACCCTAGGTTCATCCTAGGTTACTCATAGACAACTTTCATTTAAATCCATCATGATGGTTCATGAAGAGTATGTAAATTTTCAAAGCATATCCCCTAGGTGTGTCAAAATATGTGTGCAACAAGGCTCATTTTCATGTACCAGATTACCCTAAGTCAGTTCTGAAACATCTTTTCATGTTGTTACCCCTAGGTACATCTACACCAGATCCATTTCCATTTGTATTGTCTAGAAATGGATGTATTTCTTGGAAACCATTAACTCTATCCTTTACCAATATTCCAGGACATTTTACTAAACATTGAATCATCCTTATACTTATCCTTAGAGACATCCCAAGACCTATCTTTAGAAATATTCCTAGGGATATCACTAAATTATTTTCTTCCTAATTTTTAAAGGTTAACTTTACCTTTACTCTGAACCCAACTATAGAGGCCCTCTATTCTCAAAAATAGACATGTCATTAAATTTATAGAATACATAGATATTATAAAAATAGATACCCAAAGACCGTAATTGGTCCATTTCCTTTGAAAAAATGGAAGTATAAACACTCATACATAAGTTAGCTACATTATCTCTTACTAGGTTTTTCACGACTAGAACAATTCTTGGAAACATTATACTTACTACATATCTTCATAACCTGTGGGAAGGAAGCATAAAAAAGGGGTAATATTAAATGCTCATTAAGGGTAAACATGGGAGAAATGTAAGCATAAACATGATAATATAAGTATGAGAACATGATAAAAAATTATAAGATCATAAACATGAATTGTGGCATAAATCTTAGTAGTTCATAAGACATGAATGATAAATAAATAATGGACATAACTCATGAAATCATAAGATAATAATAAAACATGGAATTTTTGTAGACACATAAGCATATAATATGATTTCTATATTATCCAAGGCATCACTTCAAATACCATCTTAGTGGAAAAATTCCTTTACTAAACTGGGTAAACCCCTGTTCCAGCCCTGTATTACTAAACTCGGTAAACCCCTATTCTAGCCCTATTTTACTGAACCAAATGAACCCTTGTTCAATCCCTATATTACTAAACCAAGTGAACCCAGGTTCCACCCCTATATTATTGAACCGAGTAAAACCTCTTTCCGTCCCTATCTATCTCTTGATATATAAATCTTGACATAATGCATTAGAGGTTGATATAGGTCCCACCCATTTCATAATGAAATCATTCATGTTGGATCGTGTTATTCCAAATATACACAAGTGGGGGGGGGGGGGTTGGTCAAATTGTGTATTTTAAATTTTCTTAGCAAGATCTGATCTGTCCTTTCAACTTTATCAGAATTATTAAGCAGCAGAAAATAAATAGAACCAAATACATAGCTTAGTATGAGAATCCAGTTACTCCAATTAAAAGATTATTTGTTCTTTAAATTACATTCCAGTTGTTCTTCACAATTACAGTATCACACAATTCACAGTAGAATGATCGTCGTCTTTAGAAAAGATGTTCTACAGTTGAAGTAGTTCTGATCCGATCCAGTTTCAGTGCGTTTCTTCTTCATTAGAAAACAAATCGTTTTCGTTCTTCGTAACAACTAATCTGTAAGTCTTGATTGTCTCTATAAATTGTAGCAGTGAAAAAAAACAAGATCTTGATATATATTTTTGATGATTCGCCTCAATATTTGTAATAAAAAATAATATAGTTATATATAGAAAAATTATGAGTGTTCTCATTTTAAAATTTAGATTCATAAAATTCACCTTTAGAATTGCAATATTCAAAAGTTTGAACAACAGGGTAGTCATAACTCCCCTTAAATTTTTTCATGAAAATCTCCTCTTAAAAAGATCCTCTAAATCACAAATAAATGACTTTGAATTATTCAAAGACACATTTTAGATTCGGGCTTTTAATTTGTCATGAAATTAGTCCAATAATCTGTATAAATACCACTGCTTTATTAAAGTCATAATTTAAATATCTAATGCCAAACGTAGGGTTGAACTGCATAACATACATTCTTTGAATGTAAGCTTAACAATGTAAGGTTGATCTCAAATGTAATGTTAATGATCCATACTTTTCTCATATTCCAAACGTAAGGTTGATCATTCAATAAAGTAAGGTTAATGAACCATACATTTAAGAAACAAACTTAACATTCCATACTCACATAATGATCTTCTTCAATACATTTCAAATTTCCCAAATGTAAAGTTCTTTCCCAACATAGGGTTCTTCTTCCAAAAGTAACATTGCTTCCAAATGTAAGGTTCCTTCCAAAAGTTAGGTTTCTTCTTTCATACTTTTTTCCTAATGTATGGTTGCTTAACCATACCTTTCTTATAATGTATGGTTTCTTAATCATACTATTCTGATAACCTGTAATGTAAACGATGAATTCCATCCTTACACTACACTCTTCAACATAGGGTATGAACAGTGTTTCTATAACATGCTCAAGTAATTTCTGAACATATAGAGGAAGAACAATGTTTCCAGAACATGCTAAAAATGATTTCCGAATACTTTTCCAAATATTCCATGTGAATTAAATGCTTTAATATTATTTGAAAATAGATAAATAAATAATATTAATTTCTTGAAATATAATCAAATTAAAATTATTATATTAACAAATAAGGATATTTGTGAGAATCAAAATCATTATAAAGAGATAGAGTATTGTTATCAAAAATCTCCCATGTATAAAAATATATACTATTGAAAACAACACTTTCTCAACAATATACCCATTTTTGATGATCAGAAAACCCCTAAAGTAACCAATGAAATTAACATACAAAATAAATTACATATATTCTAGAATTTTTCAAAGAAAAAAAAAATCCCCCCATAAAAGATTTAAAAAGTTAAAGTAAAAAAATTGTGTTTATAATATCTCCACAAAATAACATCTTAAAATTTTAAATAATTTCTCCCGATGAGTAAAAAGATTTAAAAGCTTAAAATAAAATTTTAATTATCCCTTTTTGTGAAATAATATAAAATTGATTTTAAATAACTTTGAAATAAAATGTTGCGTTTATCTAAATTTATCCCCCTTTTGTGATATCAAAAAGAATGATTGAATAAGAAATATAACACATTTCAATGTAGCACTTAACTAAGTAAATGCTATTATTAACTTTTTATCAATATTTGAATATGGATTACTAGAATTTCTAACATAGAGAGTGAAAAAAATAACACACAAATATTAAATAAAAAAATAAAAAATCAAATTCCTTGAAAAAATTGTAAAAGTACAGTAACTACAACAGCAGGAATCAAGGTTGAGTTAAGTGTAGGTTTCATCTCCTATGAACTATACCCATATTCTCTGCTAACTGTGTTCTTTATCTTCTCATCAATCCATATCCCAATTGAATTATGAGATCTCTGTTTTCTTGAGTTAGATGAAGATATACATTCATATTGAATCTGAAGAACTCATGAAGCCTATCTTCCTTGTCTATAAATAGAGTTAACTCGTATGTGAACTGATTCAGTAAAGTTCTAATACCTGGTTCACTAGATGTCAAATGGTCTACCAGAAACTCTTAATGGTCCAATAACACTATCAGAGGAGCACTGTTGCATTTTATGTCTTTAAACCTGTCATTCACATTACTCATTACTTCAGTAACGACCATGAATATCCTTATTATATTAGGTGACATACCTGATGTATCGGCTTCACTGGTCCTAAAAAATGTAAATTTTTGCTCCATGATTGATTTAAATTCTATTGAATTAGACTTAATCACCATATTATACTTCAACTTAATGGATTTAACTAATATTTATTTCATTAAAATTTCAACTTCTATTTTTAAAACGGTACTATCTTTCAGTCTTTGAAATATCAGTTTTTCCTTTTCCAATTATCTCGTCAGAATAGTAATATCATATTCATCTCTGCTCAAATTTTTATATATGTATTCCACTTCTTCATTCATAGATTAAGAGGCACCC
This sequence comes from Viscum album, assembly GCA_963277665.1. Lineage (NCBI taxonomy): Eukaryota > Viridiplantae > Streptophyta > Magnoliopsida > Santalales > Viscaceae > Viscum > Viscum album. The sequence goes on along the minus strand of OY728126.1, from coordinate 273,258,656 downwards.
TGTGCTTGATTCTCTGTTTCAGCTTCATTCTGATGTAATAATACTAAGGGAAAGTGATCAGCATCTGATATCACTTCATCCCCTCCCCGTACTGGTTTTTCCATATATTTTTCCATAGAGTCCTTCCATGACTCATCCATTAAAAAATCTTTATTCAATACATCATTATGAACTTCAGATAAATTTTCTTTTTGAATTTCAACACCTTCTTGAGGTTTCCCCTCACGAGCATCATTATAATTTACTTCCTCTATGACTGGATTCTCTAAAATTATTTCTTCTAGATCAACTATAGTTTCAGCCACTACCATTTCACTAGGCACTGCCTCATCCTCTACCTATAATTCTGCTTCTGCCTACTCCCAAGGCATAATTTTTTGGTTCCACTTGAGGAGTCACCTCAATCATAGAAATTGTTTTTTGTACAATGTCATGTACTGCAGATTCTCCAATAAATTTGTAGCTCAGAAGTGGTTCAGTTTCATTTGCATTTTTTTGAGTAGGCTTCTCTCCAACTTGATCTACTCTATGCATTTTATTTTAAGTCCTTCTTGACTTTCCTCATATGTAGGTGTATCAATAGTATCAAATTTGATTCCTCTTGAAACTCCACTTACTTGTGATTCAAATTTTCCTTCTTTTGACTTTAAAGGTTGTGCTAGATCACTCTCTCCATCTTCCTCTGCTCATACAGTCATAATCATTCCTTTGATTGTGCTCCAAAAATAACCAATCTTTCTCAATGTACCTAAATTGAACATGTTATTGTGGTGGTATCTCTCTCGAGCATCCGCCGGACTTATCATATATTTCTAAAAAAAAATATTTGAAATGAATCTTCCAAAGGGATAGAAGTTCATCCTTGCTCTTGGTTGGTAGCTGTAACTGAGATATCTCACCATATATCTCATAAATCTTACCTTAATATCACTCATCAATAGAAACATGATATACTTGTCCTGGTATAAAATTTTATTCATTTCATACATACGAGGTGCGATCCCTATTTGCACAAACTTAACTAAAATCTTTTGGTCTGACTCCAGATCTTTCACTAGAATCTTTCTTACATTCGTTTATCTAAACAAAAAATACATAATATCCTCTGATTTAAGCAAAATACAAAACAATATTCTTCAAATCAATGTGAAATAATCCCTCATGTGGGTAGTTATGAATTCAATCAATTTCTATAAAGGAAATCGAAATGTCTCTATCCTCGTTCTTTGATATCATATTATCTTCCTCCTTTCCCAGGCTAAACTAAATAGATTTAATGATATGATGAAGTTATACCTCATATAGAAACTTCATGTTCTCTCCATTAAATGTTTTTCCAGTTTCTGAAAAGATAGGTAATTCCGTAGAATCAAATTTATCTAATATAGCCATTTTAAATTGAATACCTTTCCTTTTAGAATTTTCCTTCTTACCGTGTGATGATGCTTAACAATGCTGGTCTCTAGCTCATCGGTCCTCTTGGCATTTTCCATGTCCTATATAGATCACTAAAGGTTCGAAAGTTTAGGGCTTCAAAGGTTTAGGTGTGGGTAGAGAAGAGTAGCAAAGGGTTTCAAGATTTCAAAAGGGTTTTGAGAAAATGAACGGGTTTGGAATGGGAAACGATTTCTAACATCCTTTATTCCCATGTCATTATAAACATAGTAATTAATACATTTTTTTAAAAAAACATACGTGGAAAAATTTTAAAATAGTACCAACGAAAATTTTAAATTAGTCTAAAGACAAGTAATAATAAAAACAAATAAAATAAGAATTAAAAAACTATTTAAAAATAAATAAACATAGATCCCCTTTAATAAAATAAAACCTTGCAGTGGGAAGTGGTTTAGTAAAAATATTAGCTAATTGAATTTCAGTGTTTAAAAATTCTAAGATTATATCCTTTTTAAGAACATGGTCTCCTAGAAAGTGATGTATGATATCAATATGCCTAGTCCTAGAATGATTAATTGGGGTTTTTAAAATATTTCTAGAAATTTTATTATCACATAAAATAGGTGTATTATTCAAATTTAGTCTAAAGTCTATAAGATTGTTTTTCATCCACAAAACTTGTGCACAACAACTGCCTGTAGATACCTATTTCGCCTCACCTGTTGACATGGAAACTGAGTGTTGTTTCTTACTAGACCATGACACTAAGTATTTTCCTAAAAAGTGACAAGTCCTTGAGGTTATTTTTCTATATAATAAAAAACTTCCAATTTTTTCATCTGAATATGATATTAAATTAAAATTAGAAGTTTTTTGATAGAGAAGATACTGAAAAATAGTTCTCTTTAAATATCTAAAAAATATTTTGATAGCACTTAATAGAAATTATTTTGGATCAGATTGATATCTAGCACAAAGACATACATAATACATTATATATGGCCTACTAGCAGTAAGATATAATAAACTACCAATTATACATCTATATAACTTTTTGTCAACTGATTTTCCAGTTTTTTCCAAATCAAGATTTATATTAGTACACATAAGAGTTGAATATGTCTTGTTGTTTTCAAGTCCAAATCTCTTTAGTAAATTAGTAATGTATTCGCTTTGATTTAAAACATTTCCAAAACATTTTTGATAAATTTAAAATCCTAAAAAGAAATTTAATTCTACTGTAATGATCATTTTAAATTCCTTTTGCATTAAATATGAAAAATCATGAATTTTTTTGAATTTTTTGATCCAAAAACTACATCATCCACATAAATTTGAACCAATAAAACATTAGAAATCTTTAGTTTTCTTAAATAGTGTTGGATCTTCCATTCCAGTAATAAAATAATTTTTTCAAGGAAAAGTTCCTAATCTTTCATACCAAGATCTAGGTGCTTGTTTAAGTCCATAAAGAGATTTAGTATGTTTAAAAACAGAATATTGTATTTGAGAATTTTAAAAACAAGGAGGATGCTTAACATAAACTTCTTCCAATAAATAACCATTTAAAAAGGCAGACTTAACATCCATCTGAAATAATTTAAAGTTCATATGAGATTCATAGGGTAAAAGTATCCAAATGGCTTCTAATCTAGCAACAGTTGAAAAGGTATCATCATAGTTTATAACTTCTTCCTGATTATAACATTTAGCTACTAGTCTTTCTTTATTTGTAGTTATTATTTCTTAATCATGTTGTTTATTTCAAAAGACCCATTTAGTTCCCATAAATGGATGGTTTTTAGGTCTTTCAACTAAATTCCAAACATCATTTATCTTGAATTGGATTACTTATTCTTGTATTTCTATCATCCAACCTTCATCAACTAAGGATTCTTCCAATGTCTTAGGTTCTAATTGGGATAGAAAGGTAGAGAATTCAATAAGATTTCTTACATTTATTCTGGTTTTTATTCTAGTGTCTAGGTCTCCTATAATAGTTTCTAAATAGTGATTCTTTAGGGTTTTATACTGTCTAGGTAGTACACTGTAAGGTTCTTCAATTTCATGTCCTTCTGAACTGGACTGAATTTTATTTATACCTTTTTCAAAATCATCTTTCATGTTTTCAAGTTTCATGTTATCATTAGAGTTAGATTCATCAATTTGGTATTTATTTTTCTCAAAGGGATAAAATTCATCAAATTTTAAAAGAACTGATTCTCCAACAATCCATGAATTTTTTTAAGAACTCTATAATATTTGGAAGTAGCAGAATATCTGAAGAAAATTCCTTTATTAAATTTTGGATCAAACTTACCAAGATTGTTCTTGATGTTTAAGGTGTAAACCTTACATCCAAAAACATTAAAGTAAATTATTTCATGTTTTATGTTATTTTATAGTTCAAAGGGTGTATTTTTGACAATATATCTGATTAAAACTCTATTCATTATACGACAGGCTGTAATTACAGCTTCTGACCAGAAATTAGTAGATAGACTGTATTTATTTAGCATAGTCCTTTCCATTTATTGAATATTCATATTTATTATTTCAATAATTTCATTTTATTGAGGTGTTCTTGGTGTAGATAAGGTGTGTTTAATACCCATATTTGAGAAAAAGGAATTAATTTCCAAATTCTCAAATTCTCCACCATGATCACTTCTTAATGAAATTATTTTGAAACCTTTTTCATTTTGACCAACTTTTTAATAACATTCAAATATATCAAAAGTTTCATTTTTTATATTTTAGAAAATAAATCCTAGTAAATATAGAATATTTCTAAACTAAAACATACACATATAATTTACCAACATAATTTTCTACCCTTAAAGGTCCAAACAGATCCATATGGATAAGTTCTAGTGGTTTAGATGTAGTAATTTTATTAATAGAATTGAAGGATGATTCTTTCAGCTTGTTAAGTTGACATGCATCATAGAATCTATCACTCTCAAATTTGAGACTAGGAAAATAAGAAATTAATTGTTTCTTAGATAAATTTTGTGAAGAATATATATTTCAATGTATAAGTCTCCTATACTAGACACAAGATTCATTTATCTTAGCAGTTAAGAATTTTAATTTTTGTTTACACAAGGAATTTAAGTCCAGATTATAAAAATTATCACTTCTTGGTTCTCTAAATTTAATCAATTTATCTTTGAAAATAGAACATAAATTGTTAGGAAAAGAAAAAACATAACCAAAATCATAGAGTTGAGAGATAATTATCAGGTTTTGTTTTAATACTCGTACATAGAGTACCTTATTGATTTAGACGGCTTCTAGTTCTCCATAAATTCCAATGACAATAATATTGTCTTTGGTATTGTCACCAAATGTGACTAGACCACCATCCTTTTGAGTTATACTTTTGAAATTTGACGCGTTTCCACTCATATTCCTAGAGCATCAACTATGCATATTCCATATTTTAGTTTGTCTACTGTGTACTGCTTCCTGCAATGTCATTTAAAAAAGGATTTGATTTAGTACCCATATTCTATAGGGTCCAGTAGAGTTATCTAGCAACGACCTGGGAATCCAGACTTGCATTGTTTCTCTATAATCAATAAAATCATATAAACTGTTTGCAAAAAAGGATTTCTTAATCCCACTTATTTGTAGTCGCCTTAAATAATTGTTTTTAGATATGTGACCTTTTGTTCCATAGAAGTTGCAAATTTTAAATTTTGTACTTGGGAAAAAATATTTCTTATATAGTTTAGGTTTCTCACCTTTACTTTCTATTTCATATCTTTCCTTTTTAATCACATTCTTTCCAAGTATTTCATTTAGTGTATTTTCTCCTTTTGTAAAAATAAGATCTTCAGTTTTATATGTTTCTACTTCTATTTAAAATGATTTTATTTCAGTTTCATTATCTATATAGTTTGTGATAATTAAGTTATAATTTTCCAGTAATTAATGATGTTTCTTTAGTAGAGTATCTCTCTCTATCCTAAAACAACATTATGAATATTTTTTAAAGATTTTTGTTTCTTCAATAAATAATCATATTTCTCTTCAAGCATATTGTAGTGAGGTACAAGTTTATCATTTGAGAAGATTGAATTAAAGTTAGATGAGTAATAGGATTGTACTTTATCAGTTCTGCCATAAAGAATATATTTCTTTCAGGTTCGATTCCTCTTTTTCCGAATCAGACTCTGATGAGCTACTGGAGTCTTAAATTCCACTCCAATTAGCTTTCATTGCCTTGTTCTCTTTTTACTCATAATCATTTCTCATAAATAATTTATTCTTCTTGTTTTCCTTTAATTGTGGATAGTCAGGTCTGATATGAACAAGTTTCTTGCACTCATAACATCTATCATCCTTCTCAACCTTTTTAAAATAATTTCTAAAACATTTTTTATTTAGATAAAACATACTTAATTTTTTGGCTATTTGAGCTACTTCCACATCTTAATTGGATGAATCTGATCTTTTTTTTGCCTTTATTTACTTTTTCCTCAGATTTCTATTCTTGATTTGAGATGACACCTTTAAGGTAGTGTCTTCTCTCTTGATTAGAACCTTATTCTATTTTTCAACATCCTACATCTCATCCTCATAAATCATTGGAGATCCAAGTAACTCTCTCATTGTTAAATCTTTTACATGTGCTGATTGTCTAATAGCGGCAGAAATTCCATTCCATCTTAGTGGTAGTAATATTATTACTTTCAGAGCTTGATCAGATTGTTTAATCAGATAACCTAAAGCAATGATGTTGTTGACAATCTCGGTCAACCTTCCATTCATCTGGGTGATGATTTCTCCTTCAAACATCCTGAATGTATCGAATTTGAGTTTAGCAGTAGCATACCTCATTTGTATGACATTTTTAGTTCCTTCATAAGAAACTGTAATAGTATTCCACATTTCATACACTATCGAACACTGAGATGCTTTATTGAATTAATCAGGTCCAAGACCACAAATGATATCATTCATAGATTTTGAGTTTGTTTCATACTCTACTTTTTTATAATCACTCCATGTTTCAGGTCTCTCTAGGATCAGATAGGGAGTTATAATTTTTGAGTAGACTCTATATCCAAGGTTCTTTAAATAAATTATCATCCTTGATTTCTAGCATCCATAATTTTCACCGTTGAAGTAGGGAGCTCAAACAATTGAAATACCCTCTCGTGTATCAGCCATTATACTCTGTATAATTCAATGACTTTCATCTTGTTATAGCGTTGACAAAATCTCCTCCTCTGATACAAATTTTTGGATCGATTTATACCAAATATACATAAGAGGGGGGGGGGGTGAATTGTGTCTTTTACAATTTCTTCACAAGATTGTGATTTTTCCTTTAAACTTTATCAGAATGATTAAGCCACAGAAAATAAATAGAAAAGAACACACGATGTATAGTGGTTGGAGGAATAGAAGGCCCCTAGTCCACTCCACCAACACTATAATCCACAAGCTTGGTTATTTTCACTATCTGGTCCTCTTACTAAAAGACCGTTCCATAACTAAGTGCAGGAAGTTGACACCTTTACATGTTTAAGGATAAACAGAGCCTTTTAGTTCATACACAGAACCAAATAAACAGCTTAGTACAAGAATTCGGTTACTCAAAGTGAAAGATAATTTGTTCTTTTAAATACTTTCCAATTGTTCTTCAAAATTACATCAGCATGCAATTGACAATAGAATGATCGTCATCTTCAGAAAAGATGTTCTTCAGTTAGAATTATTTCTATGACGATCCAGTTGCAGTAGATCTTGAAATATAATTCTCAAAATTAATCAATAGTCAATTCACAAAATATATTCGATGTAGAATCGTTGAATCTTGAATCGTGTTTCTTTTTCATCAGAAAATAGAGCTTTTTTGTTCTTCTTAACAGAAGATCTGTAAGTCTTAATTGTCTATGTAAATTGTAGCAGGGAAAAAACTCAAGTGCATGATATATATTTTTGATGATTCACCTCTATATCTGTGATACAAAATAATATAGGTATATATAGAATATATTCGAGCATTCTCCTTTAAAAATTTAGATCCAAAAAAGTCACATTTAGAATCACAATATTCAAAATCTTGGATAACTTATCAGTCGTAAATCCCCTAAAAATTCCGTATGAATTTTTTTTCTTAAAACGGTCCTCAGAATCATTAATTAACGGTTTTGAATTTGTTAATGCCACATTTTAGATTCAGGATTTTAATCTGGATTGAAATCATCCTAATAATCTGCATAAATACCATTTCTTTACTAAATTTGTAATTTAAATATCCGACGCCAAATGTAGGGTTGAACTACATAGCATACATTCTTTGAACATAAAGTCCACAACATAAGGTTGATCTCAAACATAATGTTAATGATCCATACTTTTCTCAGCTTCCAAACGAAAGGTTGATCATTCAGAAAAGTAAGGTGGAAGAACCATAATTTTAATAAACAAACATAACATTTTATACTCACATAATGATCTTCTTCCATACTTTGCTTATTTTTCAAATGTTAGGTTACTTCCAAATGTAGGGTTCTTCCAAAAGTAACGTTCCTTCCAAAAGTAATGATCCTTCCAAAAAAACTCATTAAATAAACCATAACATGTCATATTAACCTATAAAATTAGTGAAATTTATTAAAAGTCTCATATTACATTTATTTGGGTATTTATAATATCAATTATTTTAATATTTCATTAATAAGGTAATTACTGCATCATCATTGTGTCATAAATATTTTAAATAATATAATGTCTAAAAATTATAAATAAAATACCATTATATTGGAAATATTTTTATATTTATAATTAATTTTTACAGTCGAATTTATCTTATGTATAACCCAATATTAAAATGGTTTGGTTATTAAACTTTGATTTTAACACTATTAACTCTTCTTTGAATTAAATAATAATAAATGTCCTAATCTAATCCAAGTGGACCTAATGGTTCATATTTTATTCATAAGTTTGTTTTTGGATGAATAAAACTTATCCAATAGAATTAAGACATGTGTTAGAGTAATTATAATATCATTTTTACCTTTGATTACCCTATTTACTTTTAACCGTGGTAAATAAAAGTCAAAAGTTACTATTCAACAAAATTTATTTTCATCTCATTAAACCAAATTTTATGTAATGATATCAATTGTGTCTCTCAAATTTTTGAAATTCAACTGACAGAAGCATTAAAAATAAGTTTTATGTAAATTTGGAAATGCTCATAGGAGGTGGGTAAAAGACGGTAAAAAGTTCAATAAAATTTTTATATATATGAAATTATTATAAACTGACTCTAATGAATTACATTGAACTTATATACGTATTATGTATATATTTATACATAAAATAAATTTAAATAAAATAAATAATTATTTAAATAAAAATTCAGTTTTAAACTATAACTGAGTGTTTTTCACTATTCATCAAAAATTGAAAGTTTTTAGAAAAATACCAAAAATTAACCCTAAACTAATTTTGATGTTCTGAATACAAAAATGAAGTCTATTTTGAAAGATAAAATTTATAAAATTTCAAAATGTGGGTATTACTATTCAGAATGGTTAGTTTGATTGGTTGTGGTGTGTTAGAACTCAAAGTTGCGTACAACACACACTATTGTATTATTCAAAGAGAAGTGTATCGTGGAAGATTGGGGTGTTACAGGTTACATATTTTACTTAAATTGAAATGATAATTTACCTCTAAAAGTATGAAATTGAGTTATCCTTAATTTATAGTCATCATGGGTTATTAAAGATTGTGATGAAATATGAATATTAATATAGGTTTGGTTTTGTATAGAGACACAAAAACGTCTTATGAGGAACGAAAAAAGTTTTTTTGTACTGGGTGACCCACAAAGTATACAATATGTATTTACATAAACTATTAATTTTGTATATTAAGTGTATATATTTCATATTAAATTTTCATTACCAGTGGTTGAAAACCTTTGATACCTTTCTTACATGAGCCTTTTGGCTATGACAATCGAGGATGATTGGTAATGTTGATGATCATTTCATTAGTTTAGATTTTTCTTTTTGTTTAATGAGTAATATTTCTTGTCCCTTTATTAATATAGACAATGAAATTGTATTTACATACATATATATGTAACATGTGATTTTCTTATCTTTTTAGATGAGGATTATATGATGTGATCATCCAATTAAGTGAATGAAAAGTGATGTGTTCATGGATTTGTTCAATTTATACTTGGAGATTTGAGAATGTATGAGTATTTTTGTGAGAATATGTAAGAGGTTCCTTTACCTCTTACCATTTTTTTATAATTGAAAACCCCTCATTAATTTTTGATACTTGTTTTATAATTATATTTCTAGAATTTTGTTGAATCTAACAAGTTCTTTATTATCCTGTAGTTTCTTAAAAGTTAATGTTGAATGATTTCTAATTATTCTTTTTTATATATCATTCCTAAATACTAAACATCTTATGTATGGAGTTTTTGGATTTCTAGCAATGTATAACTTCTTATGTATATATGTACAAGAGTTTTCATATATTCTTAGTTATCCTCTTATAAATGAACTATGAACTCTTCTGTATTGATTTTACACTACGTACATATTTTTTTATAAAGTAAAACCTCTTACATATTGATTTGAAAAGTATTATTTATGATGTATAATTATTTGTTATATATTTTAAGTCTTAAAATGTAAAAATAATACCCTTATGAAATTAAAGCCTTACAAAATAAAAGACTTATGAAATAAAAGACTTATGAAATAAAATCCTTAGGAAATTAAAGACTTATCAAATAAAATCCAAATAATGAAATCCTTATGATATAAAATTTTTAATAAACTAAATTCTTATGAAATGAGGGATGACTCTTACATTTTGTAATAATTGTAAAATTAGAGAAATATATTTCTCCTACACAGTTTAAGATAAAAATTATGCGATTAAATTTTACACTTATGGTATTTATGTTGACCCATATAGTTTTTTGTTAATGAAGTAATGTCCGTTATAGAATTTTCTAAATGACCCTTATGATATACAGAATTACATATACTATCATGTATTATATTTTTAGGCTTTACTAAATATTCTCTAAGTGTTGCAGATATATTTTTCATATATTATGATAGGATTATCTATCATATTAAATAACTGATAATCTGGGAAATATATTTCAAATTAAAATATTTGATATTTCACAGGATTATTTTTTTCATAAGATTTTATAAATATAAAATAATTATTATAATAGCGATCATTGCAAATCTATTTAAGGACTATATGTATCATACAGATAGATTGAAAAACTAAAAAGTAATTTGTTATTGTTACATGAAGAATATTATGGCAGCTATTTCAGGAATGAAACATGAAGCAACTATGAATAGTTTTAAAGAAATAAATAAGGAGAATATATATATAAATCGACATTTACATAAGCAAAGGAATATATTCAACTAATAATACATTAATAAATAACAACATGGTCCCATATATTCTTAGACATATACTGCAATCATTGTTATAAATTCTTGTCAAGAATTCATTATAAATAAATTTACTACCTGAATTGATTAAAATATTTGACAATATTCTAATCTTTCCCTTTTTAAATTTTGTTTTGTGGTTTTATAATTTGTTATAATTTCTTCTATCTGTTTTAATGTTAGTTTATTCTTTTTCATTCAAAATAAAAAACTTGTTTGGTTTTACCTTCATTAAAATGTACATGTTCTTTGGTTATTAAATTAGGTTTGGAATACCTATTAAAACATAGGTTGTTATGTGGTTTTACTTACACTTGAAAAGGTAGGCGGTAAATATTTTTTACTCTCATAAAAAGTCATATATTATATTTTATGTCATTTATATCACTGAGTAGAGAGAAGTGAATAGTATATGCATGATCTTTTTTATCTGAATTCCTATAAAAATTCATGTGTTCATACTTACTTTTCTATATTTTACTTATATATATATATTAATCTTTAAAGTGGTAAATTCACCCACACCTAACCAAATAATCTACATCAACCTGGGAAAACCAGTGGTATCAAAGAATTGGATCTACTGGATATATATTTGTAAATAAATATTTTTGATACATAACCATAAAAGGGGAAGATCATTGTTGAGATAACAGGTTTAAACTCTAATCAAGGATAGATTTATCATAGACCACAAAAATGTTATGGTAATGAAAATGGGTACTAGAAATATTGAATGGAATCTTACCATTTTCACTTAAGTATTGAACAATGGATAGTCATGGTAAAATTATACAAATTACTTGAATATGACCCTGATTCCTTAACTAGTAAGGATATGGAAATGTTTTTGTTAAATTGAATGGATAAGAATATTTTATATTATGATTTTAGTATAAGTATTTTTAGTCATGTATTCATGAAATAATACTCATGATATACTAGGAATTTTTCAAGTGACATACTATGAGACAAATAAACTAAAGAAACCAAACTCAGAATAATACCAAATGAATATGAACGTTTCATGATGAGGTAAAAAGAATATGATAACCAGATGTTCCATAGGTTTCTAATTATTATAAACAGCATGAGTTCCTGTGGTGAAGCCTTGGAAAATACATTTCTTGTTGAAATATTTTTAGATCCATAAAAAATAAATGGAATTCAAAAAAGGCATCCAATGAGGAAATAAAGAACATTAAAGAGTATGCTCTTGATGATCTCATCGGTTTACTACTACAATTTCAAATAAAATTCAAGAACATTGCAGGTGAGGATAGTTCAAAAAATAATGGTGTCTTTTAAATAAAATAAAAATGTTACTACATACTCTTATGATTCTGAAATCTATGGAAGTGAGAAAGATGAGGTTTCTCAGTTTGTAAAATGATTCTACAAGAACTAGAAAATAAATAAAGTCCTATAAAGAAGATTTATAAATTATTATCCTATATATAAATCAATGGGACCAAAATTGGAAATTTTACTTCTAATAATTATTCAATGATAAATTTTTATAAATAAATAAATAAAGGTAATATCAACATTGAATATCCAATATTGATCTTTGAATAAAAAGATGAAAATTATCATAAAAATGAGAATTTTTTTATTAATTGGACGTAGTTATACTGATGATTCATATTCAAATTAAGAATCTAGTATAAAAAATTTGTTAACTAACCAATGCTTGATTGTTTCGTAAAATGTGGTTAGTGATGAATCTTTTTTTTATGATTTTGATTCTAATGTTGTAGTTTTAAAAATCCTAGTATTTCTAAACTGAATGAAAAGATTTATTGATTACAAATAGATATTATTGGAATATCTGAGATGTATAAGGAACTCAAAATAATCAATAATAATCTTTCAGAGAAAATAAATATTTTTGTTTATGTGAATGATAAAATTAATAATAAAATTTCTATATCAAATGAAAAGGTATGAGAAAACTTATAATTAGTCAAAAGTTTACTGACAATCTCAAGAAAAACATTGTAATGTTGAAAAAATAATTGACTACACAATGTTCAAAAAAATGAGTAGTATTTAAGAAAATTATAAAAAAAGTTAAAAATTATAAGAGTGGTGTTGGATATAATAAAAAACATCAAAATATGTACCAAAATTTCTTTGTGAAATGATCCAAAGGAATTCTATTCATTATTACATATTTTAAATATATTACATGGTCAATATTCTAGTGAGTGATCTATCATATTTAAACAATATTTCGTTCATAATAATAATTTATTTTAGAATATTTATCTTCTATTTTACCTATTAAATCTGGTTTCAAATCTATTTGGATTCCCAAAAATTCCTTAACTTGTCCCATTGGTCCCAAAGTTTCATGGGTTCCTAAACATTCTTTAAATTAATGTTTTATAAAAAACGAAATGAACATATCAAGAAAAATATATTTCTTATGGATAGTGTATCCTCTAGAAACATAGCCCTAGATCCATTAAACATCATGTCATCTAATAGATGTGATTGAGGGATAATTAATTTTGAATACCAATCAAATTGAATAGTTAAATGCTTTAGTAAAGTTGGAATTTCTCACTCTTTGATTATTTCTAAAGTTTTATATGTTAAAAGATTAAATAACAATATCCTTTGTATCTCTTAATGATGGGATGATGACATCATTATGATATGTTAAAAATGATAAATACCTTGTTTTCAAAAATTATTTCACATTATTTTATGCTAAGTGGAAGGACAATATTTATTCTATTTATTTTTATGATCTAAAAATAAAAATTTATAGTTTCTTAATACTATAAAAATATATGGTATTTTATCTCATAAAAGGTTTTATTAGGTAAAGTTTTGACTAATACACAAGATACCAAATCATTATCAATTTTTGATGTTTTCTTAATTTAATATGCTTAGAAATCACATATGTGATTCATGAATAAAGGGAAAGTTATGAAAATAATTTTTTAGTTAAATTAAAGATGTTCACATTATAAGGATTCTATATTTGGTTCATTTAGATTTATTTTGATATATTCAAACCTCAAGTACCAATTCTTAGAAATATGTTTTTAATTGTTTATGATCTTCGTAGAGTCACATGGAATTATTTTCAATCTCAAAAAGTGGGGAATTATCAAAGTTATCTACTTTTTATAAATTTGTTAAAAATGTGATAAATCACTTTATTTTATTTATTCATATTTCTAGATTACGATAATTTGAGAATTTTTATTTTTATTTTTGTGTGAATAGAATGGTTATGTTCATAATTTCTCATCTCTTTGGTCCCCCAAACTGAATGGTGTAGTGGAAAGGATGAATAAAATTATTCATGAAATAGCTAGAACAATGTTGAATAAATTTATTTTACCTTCTTTAATATATTAAAATATATTAATACTTCATATTAAATTTATAATCGGATTATTATTATGCCCATTCTTAAGAAAACCCCGTTTTAATTATAAAATGAAAAGAAACTAAAAGTTGGATATTTTATGTTTTTTGGTTGTTAGGTATTCATCTCCAACACTAAGGATTATTTGGAATGTTTTATGATAAATTTGAAGAGGTAATAATTTTATATTATTTAATGTTAATTAATATTATAGAATTTATAATAAAAGGTACATGGTTGTTATAGAATCTATTCATAATTTTTTGAGAAAAGTTTAAAAGGGAATTAGTTTATAAAAAATAAAATTGAATAAAATTTTAGGGAATTTAATTTTGGGTAAATTGAACCTAAAAATGTTTAATATGGGAACCAACTTTATGAAATATAATTGAAAATTTATAGATATTACCCTAAAAATATAGTAATTAGTGGTGTTGTTACAATATTTCGGATGAGAAATTATTTAAGGATTTTTTGTGTTCACTGAACTTTTATTTTTAATTTTATTCTTGACCGTATTTCTAAAGATTTATAAGATACTAATAAGATTTGTGATATACAATATGAACATAATTAGTTTTATATAAATGATTTTTGGATATTATATGAACCACTTAAATATTATCAGATCATTAGATATATTTGTACTTTCATAAATAAACTAGATGAATATTGAAAAACTATTAGGAATGAAGCTATACTAGTTACTCAAGGTAATTTTAATGAATAATGAATTGAATATTATGATACATTTCACTTGTCTCTAGATTTTAGTTGATACAAAATTTATTATATTATGTATCTTTTCAATATTTTTAATATTTTTCAAATGGATGTGAAAAACACATTTTCGAAGAATGGTTTTGTGAAGTGAAAAGTTTAGAAAACTTTGTTTGTTAACAAATATTCTAAGGATATTTTTATAAATTAGATTTATATAGATGATAGATTTTTTGGATCATATAATAAATTGATTTTTAAGGAGATTTTAGATTTAGAAACTTCAAAATTTTACATGATTCTTAAAGGGGAATTGTAATTCATTTTTAGATTATAAATTTTTCAAAGAGGTGATAGAATTTGGTTCTTAATCAGTTTATGTATGTTAAAGAATAAGTGAAGATACTTGGAATTTATTCTAGTAAATGTTTGATTACACCATTGAGGAATTATTTTTGATTGGATTCTTATGTTTCTAGTAAATTTTTTGATATAAATGTTTATAGAAGATTGATTGAATGTTTGGTTTATTTTATTACTAGTATACTTGATCTTATGTTTAGTGTTGGAATTTTAGATTGATTTCAATAAAATCGATAGAATTTTATTTCAATATATTAAAATTATTATTTTGTAATAATTAATCATTTGCAAATCTACCCTAGTGTCCAATAAATGGATGCATAACTATTGTAAAATGTCATGCAGTAGAAACCATGTCATTTGAAAGGATTCCTTCGGCTTAGTGTATCGAAAGATATTAAGAATGGAACATTATCCACCACACTATATTAACCCATTTAAATAATCAAATGAACTCAATATTCAAAAATATTCTATCAAAAAATTATAAAGGAAAAGAGATAATGGATTACATGGTTTGTACATTTTGTCTTACATCTATAGAAGAAATAGTACTGTGATTTACATTACAATAAAAATTTATATGAATTATAACATTGAAAAAAAAATATTCAGAAAGGATTGATTATATATATTGACTCCACTACAATATGAATCACTATTTGGGTTACTACGCAGAAGGCCTCCTCATTCATTTTAAGGAAGTAAATGATCAATTAATCAAGTTTTACTAACCACTTATCATTGTGGAGGCCCCTTAATTTAGAATGATGATTGTTGATCTATAGTATTTCTTTGAATCTAACCACCTTTTTAATGAAAAACCAAAGTTACAATTTTATTAGTAACTCTTATTTTCATTTTTTAAAGCCCATATCTAGTTCAAAAATTCATCAGATGGTACCATGATCTAATTCCCTTTCCACCACTAGTGATATTCTACCACAGAGGTTCTAAATCCCAAGGATTATATATTGTTTGGATCAATATATCCAGTAAAATATGTTTGATAAAATGAGACAGGGGTCGTATTCCAATAATATACAACTTTAATAATAATTTAGGGGAATCTCCATATCCCTCCAACACTTAGGATCATTTTCACACTTCCACAGAAAACACAATAAACCATGTTCTCAATTTTTCATCAATTCACCCATGTTCCACTGAGGCATAATATTTCCTCAAAATTTATTAGACTAATATTTTGGTAAACATGTCATTAAAATTATATCATCTAGTAATATTCTATAACTCTATAAATTTTTCCTTCATTAGTTCTCATATGAAGTGATATCTCATGTCGATGTTCTTTATCTATGCATTGAATAACAAATTTAAAGCCAAATGGATTTCACTTTGATTATTAGATAATAAAACTCAACACTCTAGAATCCTTTTGAGCTCCAATAATAGATTCCCCAACCATATCATCATTTCCCTTCTTACATTAAAACTACATAATTAGTTTATTTTCTTGACAAAGTAACCACCGATTATGGTTGTGACATCAAACTAACTAATGATCCTACATAGGTGAACACAAAACCTATTTTAATATTTTAGGAATTTGAATCCCCAATGAAGTATATATAAATTTACCCCACAATGGATTGTATATCCCAAATAAAAAACATGTATTTTTAAATTTATTCAAGTATTGGATAATCAATTTCACATCCTCAAATATACCCTTCCTCAATTTGACATGAACTAACTATGAACTCCTACTGTGAATTTAATGTCTAGTTAAGTACATATCATGTAATACATCAGACTTCCAACTATTTTTTAAATGGATCCTTCACTACATATTATACCTCCTATTATATCTTATTCACATTCCACTTGTTAAATTTAAAGTGTCTGACCAATGGAATTAATATTGACTTACATCCGTTGATCCAAAATTTCTCAATGACCTTCTGGATGTAGGCTCTTTGAGATATCACCACGCTTTCTATCTCTATCAATTTTTATTCCCAATTTTTTATTGGATTATTTCAAATCATTCTTGTTGAACCTTATAGAAAATCCACAATTCAATTTTCAAATTCTATTAATGTCTGGACACCCTAAATATAAGTCCTCCACATACAAAATAAGTATGAAGAAGGCACCATCATCCCATGAATTTCGAAAGTAATAAATCCAAGATACACTAAGTTAAACCCTCATAGGCCATGGAAGTTTAAAACATGTGATTCCATTACCTTATTTCTTACTTCAAAATGTATAGTCTTTTATTCAACATACACACCATGTTCTAATTTTGATCATCTATGAAACCCATCAGTATATTCAAGTAAATCTCTTCATCCAAATCACCATTAATGAATTCTTTATTTATATCCATCAACTATAAACATATATTGTTAGAAAAAACCATTATCAACAAAGTTTATATGATTTCATTCTTAAACACCAGTGTAAAAATATTGAATATGTAAATTATATACTTATGTTGGAATCCCTTAACCAACAATAATGAATTATACCTTCCATTACTATCATATTGTTCTTTAAGGAAGAAACAAAACTTATTTTCAAGTTCCATTTTCTCTCATGGTAACTCAAATTGTTATCAGTTCTATTATAATTCAATGATAACATTTATTCTTTCATCACTATCTCCCACTATCTGGAGAAATTGATTGTGGTCACATTATCCATGATTTATGGTTCCTGACTATCTATTAGAAGTATAAAGTTCATTTTATCTCAAAAAATCTAAACTAGTTTTCCGACATAGGTAGATCTTAATAATTAAATTTATATCATGGATTTTTTTATACTAAAAATTCTGGTTCTCTAAGCTTAGGAGTCCTATCTTGTGGTACTCCCATTCAAGATTCTATAACCCTCTATCAATCTACCAAAAGCATCACTAGTCTATTTCTTGGACTTCAAGTACTTCTATATTAACTCACCAGAACTTATCCACATTTGGTACTCTTGTTCAGATCAACTTAGACTTACTTATTTGATTCCTTTCCCCCAATTTCATTCACAACTATGTATTGATCCATCCACAGAACCTTCTTATTGAATATATAATTACCCCAATTTTTCTTGATAGATATTTAACTCAATTTCTTATTTTTTGGAGTCCTAGGAAATTCAAAGTGTTAAAATAGTAAATTTATTTCCATGGATGACCTCAAAAAATTATCTAATAATTCTTTTGATCTTAAGGATTAGTGTTTACCCTTACATAGATATTGGGTGATTTTTTGTGCATTTTAGTATTATTGTATTTTTTATATCTATTATTTAAATAAATATATATATAGTAAACTCAATCAAGATAAAAAAACTTGTTATTCTATTTTTCAAATTTTGGGATATTTATAATTTTCATTACATGATGAATTGATGAGTCAGTGTTTGAATGAGTGAACTTAATATCCTCAATAATAATATAATAAAAATATCATATTTCTAATCAGTGTTTCTATATTTCTGAAAAAATTATTATATCTCCTCAATTGAGTCACTGATAGAAAAAATGAGACCACATTTTAGTTTGGAATATGGGATTAACCCTAGGGATAATGTAAGTTCTATTATCATTGGTTCCTATGATAGTTCACAGTCATTGGTAGATTATGTGTAATAAATTAGAAAATTAATATATATATTTGATTTATTAACCTAACCTAGAAACACATATTTTAATATATATCTTAAGAAAATCCCTTGGGTGATCCGTAAGACCTTGTGATTTGTGAATATCCAATGTGGGAGAGATCTCAGTGGGAATTCATATAGGATTTAACGGATTGATAGTGGATTCAATGAAGACTGTCAAAGATATAAGCATGCACATGTTTTTCACTAATGTTCAAAATGTTGATGTGGTAGGGCTTCATGATTTTTCTATATTCTCCCCCCTTTGGGAAATTTACTTATGATATATTTTAATAATTCATATATACTATACCGCTCATAATTTTTTTGAAATCCAAAATTCATAATCCTTTGTTCTTCATAACAATTTTATTATATTAATCCCTAGATGGAGAAGAATATTTGTATTAATATGATATTAAAAAAAATCAAAATACTTTCAATAATTCAATATGGAAGTGGGATTCACATGGGATGATTATTAATATTTTTATTATCATAATTGAGAAATAATTAATACTACATAACAAAAAATGTTTTATTTCCAAAAATATTTTTTGTGATGATCTGTCTACATCATTTATTAGTAATATTATTTCTTGGGTTATTTAAAATCTTTTATTAAACTATTTATCAAACCATATTTCATGTTCTCTAACATATATTTAAATAAATTTTTCTGGGTGGTTGGGATCCCCACTAACCACCACCCTTAGCCCTTTTCATTATAATATTGACTTTGACATTATTATTGAAGTTGGATGATGAAGCTATAATCTTTTATTAGTTTTACATATAATATGGGTTCATTAGATATAATTTTTGGAATTTTTATTACGCATATGCAACTATATTGTGTGAGAATAGGCCACATATGAGGTGGGTAGTGATGACTCGGTGATGAAGTGGCACAAACATCAGTGGTCGGTGTAGTGTATTACATAACATATCCCATCATGTATTATCCTTTATGTTTGACATAATTAAAGGAATAATTTTCATTTAATTCCCATTTCTTATAGATAGATATAATTTCCTGAATATTTTTCTTTGTAGATCATAATGGTGTTGTCTATTTGAGCATCCCAACTTATTTGTGAGACAAGATATGATTTTTTATGATTTAGATCCATAAGACCTATGATGAGGTTCATCTGTGATATTCTGAGTGATACTAGGGTTGTTACTCCCTTATCCAAGGTGTATTCCACTGATTCATGGGTCCTACATTTCCTTTATATAGATATGGTAAATACCCCCCCTCACCATACTTGGAGAACATGTCATCTATCTGCAGTGTCAGTATACGCCCATCTAAGAGCTCAAGTAGGGTGTGAGTCATCTACCAGGGTCAATACTACCTTTATTTAATTGTCCTTTGTCAAGGGATTAGCTACCCCACTATAGTTATTTTGATATTACATGGGTTATTTCGCATGGATACTTCAATGGAAGGATCCGATGATATGGTAATGATGGATTGGAGGGTGTAGTTCCCCCTCTTATACTGAGCATACTTCAACAATGAATGACAAATTATTAATTTATTTTGGAGGTGAAAGGTTTGTGGGAAGATTATGTAGTATATACTTGTATTTAACTTGGGGTTTCATTCCACCTCACGGGTTTCCCTCAAGATAGGTTGCACAACTAGTGATCAACTCTAGGATTTGTGGACTCTTAAGTATTCTAAGATTATTCATTTTTTATGTGGTATGACTATTGAGGCCTGAACTAGTGTATATTAGGACCTTTATTACATCCTCTATAATTCTTAATATAGTTACTATCTAGATTATCCACCCATTTCATTCATCCAGTTACTCTTTAGTTTAAGTGATTGAGTTATCTTGGTGTTCATGTTTTTTCCTTTGTCTTCCTCTTATTCACCCCTTGTACCAGGAGTTGAAATGATTTATTTCCACATGTTTTCTTTATGGTTTCAAGCTTTCCAAATTTTCATGTTTACACTCACCCCTATATGGTCCATTTTCCTGCATGTGTTGTGTCTGTACAGAAGATACATTGGTTTGGTGATGGAGATGGTGGATATGGAGTTAGCATGGATTATTTGGAGCTAACTCTTATTGATTCCAATAAATGACTTATGGATCATGGTAACTCAATGTGGTGGAATTGTTCATTGTGGTGGGAATTTGTTCTATCATTATATACAATGTGGATGAACTTCTATATTCTTGTATTTCAGAGCCTTTCCAAATGTATTATTTCTTTTGTATGTTCTTATGGGTTTCATTTTAATTCATTTACTCATGCATGTATTATATATAGTTCATTTTATTATATATATATATATATATATTTATATATTTTTTTTTATTTAGGGTTAGGATCTATACTATATAAGTGTTTCGTTGAATGATTTTATTGGACAATTCGTCCAGTATTATGATATATTCCTACTTGGTGCTAGTCAGTTATCCCTAGAAAATTAAAGGTGGGATTTGGATGGAACATTGAGTTTACCAATATCCTAGTTGGGGCCCCAATAGGTTGGTTCATGTTAGAGTGGTATCAGAGTGGGTCTATCCTATGGATGTTTTTTTAGATTTATTATCCATGTGAAGACTCGTTTGGGAACTTAGAGAAATAGTTGACCCTAATCTCTAAGGAATTGGTTACAGGGTACAACTAATATTGGTACATGCATCATATAATAATTATTTATGATTCTCAAGGTTCCCTATATTTTATCTCATATATATATTCTCTATTATTTTCAGTTTCATACTACTATATGAAATATTCAATCCATTGATTGCCAACATGTGCATAGAGGAAGGTCCTTGATGAACCACTACTTGTGCTTAGGACATTACACTGTGAAAATTTTCTAGGAGGAATTATTTCATGAATTCATTCTAGATATATAATTTCCCCATGATATAAGGTAAATTCTCACAAATTTTTCCTTAGTTCATGATTCTCCTATGGAATATGATTGTTTTTTACAAGTGAGATAGTGTCGTAGTGATTGGATGTGGTGTACATTCTAATGTTTTTGGATATCATGATCTTTAAAAGACAGGAGGATAAATAGATTATAGGAATAATGTGATTACATATGGTTCATACCTTCATTGACCTAATGGTGATTATTTCTATAATATACCTATATGTCATGATGAGCTATTGGGGTAGGGGTGCTGATTCTTTTCTCAAACTCACAATGAGACTGCTCTACCATAGCTAGAGTTTGATCCCTTTTATGTGATGGAATTTTATTGGAGCATGTTTAAAATTATTTAGGGTGGGACAAACATGTTTGAAAATGAGTTGAGGCTAGTAGGATTTATGAGGTGTATTATGAGCATGCTTTTATGGTATTATAGTTCAAAATCCATGATTCAAGAAGATGCTCTATAGGAAGAGTATGATTTATTGTTGTTCTATATTATAACATCATATCTGACAAGTTCATTTTCAATGTGATGTGATGGTAGATAAATTATTCAAATTACACATGAATTGAATTCACATAATTGGTATAAAATAGATTTTTATATGAGTATAACTAATGTCCATACTCTGTGGTCCCTGATTCTAGTTGATGCTGGTGTAATATTTTTATCCTACATTATATGTCTAAATGTTGGAGGATCTAGTGGAAACCTAACATACACAATTATTTGATATATATAGTTCTTTCCACTTTTAGTGGATTCATTTCACTTACCACTTCTATTGAGGTGAGGTTGATCTTGGTAAAAATGGAATTATTCTTAGATATTAACCCTTATCTTAGAGAGTATTTGCGATGGTACCAACCTTGTAAAACATCGGTTACCCATTACAAGAATCAATAAGTGTTGGTGATTGTACATATGAGTCAAAATCTATCTAAAATAGTAACCAATACCCTTCGGTAATAGTGATAGGATCCAAGAATCTATATGTTAAGGATAACTACTCATCTGTTGGTGACCATGGAATCAGACATTATATATATGGATAATGAATTCCCTTCCTATGAATATTGACGAATGTTTAGATACTTAAAAATAGTAATCCATGTTTAATCCTTGATGAGAGGATTTTGTATGAATCATCCTATATTCCAAGTATTATTTCCTAGTACTATAAAGTGGGATGATGAGAACCTTGTTGAGTTTTAGAGTATGACAATAAATCCCTAATTTAGATGACTTGAGGTGTAGTATATTGGGTGTTTGGGGATTTCTCTGATTTTATTATGAGAGTTGAAATACACTTCCCTAGAATGAGACTTAGATTCATATTTAAATATTGGTATTTATAAATCTATGTACATGGTGGATATTGAGGTCAGAGTGTCATAGTAGTGGCATGATAGTTGTTCCATTTTATCATAAGACTCGGTGTTCGGGTTATAGTAAAAGTGAGTGGGAAGCTAGATTTATAATATTGGAATATTTCCTATCAAGGGATATTTTTTCTCACATTATGTAGATGATGGTGCCTTTACAGCCCCCCCTATATAAGATAGTTTTTGACAGCAATGAAAATGCAGTGGTCTTGTATAGTCGGGTGATCACATGGGATGGCCGTTAAGGTTTTCCGGAATGTGTGGATCTTATCAACGAATTTCCCTTGTTTAATGTAGGTTTTCTCTTAATTATTATATATAATATCATGATGGGAAATCTATGTGAAGACCACTCGAGTAGAGAAAGGCCTTTAGTATTCCATAATCAGTAAATATTAGGGTAATTATTTACCCCATGTAATACCTTTTTCTGAGTTGGACGGAGTATGCTTTTATAGAATGTTTGTTCATGTTTGTTGTTTGATCAGATGCATTAGTGAGGTTATATTCACTAATTCATTATAAAGTAAATATAATGGTATTCCTTCATGGATGGTGGTAGATTGGGCCACCCAAAAAAAAATTTTGTGATGTTTAGTAGTTGGTTGAGGTTGGTGATGTGTATGATGCACTCTTTGATAGCTTTTGTGAATGAGTGATGAGTAAACAATCAGGATATCTACAAAATAATATGAATGTTTATTGAAGATCAGGATGCAGGTGAAGAATTTTAATAGGTTTTTTGGAATGGTTTCAGATGAAGGGCCATGGTTCTCTTGTCCCATTAGCTAATAAAAGTTGGGCCTATTCCTTATTGGTGAGTGATGAAAAATGGGAAAACATGAATTCTGAAGGGTATGTGACCTTGAATATTTCTTAACATCGACGTGAAATCTGATAAATTTATTAGTATTTTTGTGTAGCATAAAAGAATTTCTATCATGAAAAAACCATTTGTAATTCTCTTTAAATGTGGGGAGTGAGTCTTCCTCACCAGATATGACCTTGTTTATAAACTCTTTCCATACAAATGAAAAATAATTATTGACTATTCTTGTCGTATGTAGTGGGAAGACTCTTGAGCAGAGATGGTTTTTTATTAAAGATTCCTATAAATATTTTCTCAGAGAAGATGAATTTTTCTAATTAGTTTTTACTTCAAATGTGCTAGAGCATATCCGATTATAAGTAAAACATGAGTTTTCCCTCATTATTGATTGTATACCAAGTTCACTTTGAGATTGGACATCTAAAGATGATGAAAGTATGGTGTGTGGTGGGTTTTTTCTTCATATAATAATTTTGGGATATTTCTTTATGAAAATCCATAGTTATCACCTTTTCATGTATGAAAATGGTATAACTTGGGGGGGATGCAATGACCTGAAATTTTCCTGATTGATACTTGGCACAATTTTGGAGTTTGCAGAGTCTTAGGACCTCCCTATGGATAAAATGGAAAAAAAATCATAATAGAGAACCATATAATATTATCTTATGGTTATTTTGATCTTATGGAATAATTTTTACCACCAGGTAAATATTTTCTGAATTTTAAAGCAATTGGGTTTTATGGAATATTTTATATTTCGTACATAAATAAATAAATAATATATGACCTAGATCAAGATGAAACTACCACTGTATTTGATTTTTTATCCTTGGGGATATTTATAAATCCCATTTCATGATGAATTACTGAGTTGGGGTAGGAATTTGAGTTTTTTTGAGTCTCAATAATAATATAATAAAAAATATTATATTATTTTTGGTTGGTATGTAACAAACCTTTCCAAACTTCTAACTGAACAAAATCATAACCCGGTCTTCTACTGGACCGAAGGGAATTCCAATTTCCCATGAGATGGAAAATAGTTCATGATCATCAAATAAAACACTTTGGGAATGATTTCTATATAAAATTAGAGTTAGGATAACATCGTATCATTTAATGATAATCTATAATGGACCATACATACTTTGAATTTCCATATAATATCAACGTTACATAACCAAAATTAAACAAACAAGACAAATGAGAAATAACGAACAATAATGATTCAACCCATCTGAATAAACATACCAAAAGATAAACTCGTCAGTGAATAATATGCCATGAACCAATCCACCAGGGCCTACATGGATAGTGGTAAGTTAAATGTCACACCCCAAGCCCACCTCTAATAGTACATGGGTAGGAGACCATCATTGAGTAGTAATAACACACACATGGGATGCCTTATCCTGATGTACATATCCACACACACTAACATATGCAAATACCCATAAAATATTGAAAGGTAAAATAAAACTATTACCATAATGAATGCATACATTTATATCCCACAATAGAGTACGACACAAGTAAAATAAATCATAAAGGTCCAAATATAATCCCAGTAAAAATAATTAAACCTACTCGGAAGGAGGGGACTACTATTAAATAGAACACATGGTATGGACCACCACCTTTAAAGCTCAACTATGCTCCACCAGCTTCTACTCTACATAGGACTTCATTGAATTGATTTGTATCCGCATAATACACAACATGTAAAATAAGAGACCCTGCATGAGAGATTATAACAATACCTAGTAGGAAACCCTAAAATAACCAAACATAAGTCATCTAGAGTGTATTCAAATCTTCTTTACAAATTCATGCCAATTAGAATATGATAAACAATAAAAAAAACCCAGATATACTCAAGTAAGACAGTAAGTCTCAAGGTAAAATTACATCTCTACTGATATCCTAGGATTCATACATGTGGATTTAAGGTAACACTCATCTAGGGAACATATTCCATGAATCTAATAACACTAAAGATGCTTACATGAGAAGTTAAGATCATCAGTAATTTCAATGAAGATGTATATGTTAGAACTTACAATATGTTGATATATAGATAGGTTATATCACCTAGGTATTGTGAGGTATACCAAACCCTACCGAGAATATCCCACTTATTGGAGGATCAAATTCCTGGGTATGTTGGTCATGATGATTCCTAACACCCCACCTAAGGAAGAAAAAAATGATAGAGGATGAAACTTTGGGACACAAGGAGGGATTTTATACCACTATTTGAGACTAATCCCATAGAGGGGATAAAATCCTATTCTTAGGACGTGATGACTCATTTTATCCTCATAAGGATGGATTGAAGGGATAAAACCTAGAGATAATTCTCTATACTAAAGAGAATAAGGGCCTAAAACTATATTGGAAAAGTTACATGACATTTAATAGTAGAACACAGTGTGTCTTGGCTACCCCGAGTCTTTCTGTGTACTCTAGCCCATGCCCCTATACTGTGGCCCATGACTATGTACTTTGGTCGTACCCTTGTACCTATCCATGTTTGAGTGCCTTTCCATGTCTGAGTATTGGGTTATTCACGTGAAATCCATCCTTTCTCGTGTGGTGGGCCATGTCCAAGTACTCTAGTTGTTTTCAAGCATCAATATATGCTAGTGTACTCTAGTCGTGCCCACGTATCTGGCCATGTCCATGATCATGTACCACAAAGGTACACATCGAGTCACTAGGCATGATCCACATGACATGTTGTAGGGACCACATGGTGTGTGATATTTTATTTTCTGAATCCTTATCCACTAAATCCAGGGGCTACATAGAGTGTGTTCTTCGGACTACACACTATGTATGATGAGATTTTATATAATCCCAAAATATTCCCACAAATTCACCCCACACAACAAAAAACACCATATGAGCAATAATTACCACCATAGTACCAAAATTTAGCATTGAAAAAACATTGGAATCACTGATAGTCAAATTTTTTCCCTTGAATCTGCTCGAGAATCAATTCCCACCACATGCTGCTACTAAATCAACAAATCATGTATGAGGAACACCAATCCGATCTTGATTTATATCTGATCATCCATAGTCATCGTCACAACTCATTCATTACATTTAAACTAGACATGTTCCCATGGTAACAATATTTTGTTACAAATGATGATTATGAAATGATTATCCATCAAGTATTTTTTAAATCATGGACTGAAAGGAATACCGATGATGAATGCATGAATAAGGGTAGGGGAGAGAAATCTAGAAAACAAAGATGTGATTAATGAAAGATGACCATTTTTTTGGGTTGTATTCCATTCATTGATCAAGAAATTGATGAATGTAAGGAATAATCAAAACAATATCAAAAAATACCACTTCCTAATTCTAGTAAGATAAAATCATCAATCATAATAAATCATAAATCTGAAAATAAATTCTTGTTAGGTTATTTCATTCACATTCAACATGGGAAAACAAAAAAGATTAATCTAAAGAAAAAAATTACCTTCCATGAGTTTGGATCAATCAATGATGAATAAAAGTTTCATATTTATGTTTTTGGTGAGATCCATGAAATCTTTTGGCACTAAAATCACCAAAGCATGATCCACTGTTGATCTTCTAGGAACTCTCCTACAATGTCCCTCTCTCAATACCTACGGTTATGTAAATAACCCTTTTTTCCATAAGAGATATTTTTATATTAAAATTAGGTTTAGATTCATTAGTAATAATTAATGAAATTAAATAATTTATTTTATTATTATTCTACTCATGATGATCCTCAATCCAAACACTTGACCCACACTAAAGTTTTGTAATGCCTAGGGTAAAACACACAATATAGATTTAATATTCATCTCATATTTCTAATAAAAACCCCTATTTGGGAGTTATTCAATTATTTTATAAAAACATTTCATGCATGATATAATATACTTAATATTTTTATTATACCTAAACTGATCCTTTTTGGGCCCCAATACTTTATAACGACTCAGTTCCTAACTTTAAAAATATTTCTTTAAATATTCAAAAGTTTCACAAGGAAAAAATAAAGTCATTAAATTCTCCCCGCCTCATGGATTTTCATATAAATAAGAAAAAAACTAGATGAAAACTTGAGGATACTAGGAATGTATATTTTTCTCCCGCTCCTAGTTTCTCTACAGAAGATTCTTGTTCTACCACCTAACATGCACCAAGGGGATCGATCGCCCATAGAAGATATTCACCAGATAATCCTCAATCTGTAATTGGTAATCTATGAATGAAGATCCATCTGTGAGTTCCATATCACCCCAGTTAATAACATTTTTTAGGTTTCTCACATACCTCTTCAGTTGTGACACATGGAAGACATCATGTACGTTTTCTACCTATAGTGGTAGGGTCAAGCAGTACACCACCTCACCAACCCTACACAGTTTTTGGAAAGGGGTAATTAACATTGGAGATGTATTTCCACCCTATCTAAATATCTAAAATCCTTTATGAGGTGAGACCTTTAATAATACATGGTCTCCCTCATAAAACTCCAATGGACTCCATATCTAGTCTGTATAAGAATTTTGATATCTAATAGCAGTATTCATCTACTCACTGATGATTTCCACCTTCTCTATTATTGATTACACCAACTTTTATGCCATGAGTATAGACTCTCCTGGATTAGTCCACCACACTAGTGGCCTATAATAACATCCATAAAAGGACTAAAATTGTTCGATAATGATGGTGGAGTGGTAATTATTGTTGTATAAAGAGTCCACCAAGGTCAAGTGATCATCCCAACTATGGACACAGTCCAACATACGGGATCATAGCATACCCTCAAAAACCTGAATAGTTTGATCAGTCTGGCTATATTCCTGGTGGTGAAATGTAATTTCTAACTAATAATAATCCCAAAGCCTACTAAAATAATATCCATAACCATTAAA
The DNA here is from genome assembly GCA_963277665.1 of Viscum album. Taxonomy (NCBI): domain Eukaryota; kingdom Viridiplantae; phylum Streptophyta; class Magnoliopsida; order Santalales; family Viscaceae; genus Viscum; species Viscum album. The sequence goes on along the minus strand of OY728126.1, from coordinate 273,229,594 downwards.
TGAAGTTATAATCATGATATGAAATAGTCATCGAGGGAACATCATGAATACAGAATATCTTATGCACATAAAGGAATCCCAATCTCTCTACTAAACTCTACTCTCAAATGGAATAAAAGTGGCCTAACATGATGTGACAATCTATGGTCACTTAGATAGAATCATATTCTCTTGATGAACATGGAAAAAATTTCATTAAATCCATAGAGACACCATCTTAATTCCACTATTTCACCTCAAGGGGTTGAGCTAAATCTATTGGAAATCGTGCTTAGCCTTCACCTACTTAAAGTGAGGCATCAAGAGACATTCTATACCACACAATTCATTATCCATGATCACCAAAACTATCATTTAAGGACCTATCATATCATTTAAACTCCTATATATACTGCTAATGGAGTAATATGAAACTACCTCAAAACCTCTTCTTGTAATGTTACTAGTACCATAGTCTATCTTTGGAAAAACGATGGCATGCTCCCCACCTTCAAAAATCCCATCATGAGAATGTCTCGTGGATATATAAACACACTATTTATCATATTCATTATCTCCTTGATGGGACTCTCTAACATGATATTGAATTAGAGGGGTAATAAACATTGACTAGATTTAAGCTACACTATTCTCTTCCACCAAGGACAACTATAATGAGGCCAACTAATCCAAATTCTCACTCAATATTTGAAAACAAGATCTCATGATGAGAATATATTCTACCACATTCCCCTTATTATGATTATGGAATATCTTAATGTCCTAATCCTAGAGAAACAATAGGCACCACCACTATCTCAAGTTGATATCCTTCTATTGAAATATGTACTTTAGTCTTTTTTTGTTAGAATAGATGATAAACTGCTCAACCATATGGTAGTTCCACCATATAATTAGGGTAAATACCACTACTTCCCACTCAATATCAAGGGTCACATAGTTGTTCTCATGGGTTCATAGTTGTTGGTACCAATATGCTATCATTGGCTACTTCTATATCAAAACACATCCAATCATAGTTCAAGAGACATCACAAAACAATACAAACCCAACACCCTCCTATGATAGACTCGAGATGGGGGGAACTTGTCAAACTCTACCAAAACTACTTAAAATATAGTTATAACCTATATTTACACTTTAAATGATTCCCCTTCTGTGTTAAAAAAATCAAGGGTTCCATTATCCTTGTGAAATTAGTCAGGATTCTGTGATGTTTTCCTACTAACCTAAGGAGATCTATACCTCTATCATGATCATGGATGTATCCCAAAATAACACTACCTCAAAATTTACTAGTACTAATAATACACCCCATTGTGATATTAAATGTCCAAGGAAGTGGAAATATTGAATCTATAACTAAAACATTGAGAGATTTCTATAAATTTAGTGTCTCGAAGTACTTCTAGGACCACCCTCAAGTGTCTTGCATACTCCTCCTCAAATATCGAGTACATAAAGATTTAATTGGGCAATAATACCATGAAATAATATAAAAATTCATAAAATTTATAGTTCATTAATCCCATGAACACTGTTGGGGAGTTTTTCATGAAAAAACCACTCACTAAGTACTCACAGTGAAAATAGGGACATAAGAATTCCATATTTAGTATGTACTCATCTCAAACTTGATGATGGTGATAGCCTGAACTGATATCAATCTTTGAGAAATATCTCAACCCATCCAGTTGGTTAAAGAGATCTTCTTTTATCATTAGTTGATACGTATTCTTGGAATTCACCTAGTTTAGGTGATGATAATCCACATACAACATTAATCCCCCATCCACCATCTTGGAAAACAAAACCATGGATTCCTAGGGTGACACACTAGGTATGAAAAGGCTTTACACTATAAATTCTCTAACTACAACATGAACTAGAAATTCTATTTGGGTGATATATAATAATATAGTTTAGATATTTAGGCAGTCCCTGGGTGGAATTCTATATAGAAGTCGATCTCTCAGTGGGGAGGTAATCCTACAATTCCCTCTGGGAATACATAATAATACTTCACCGCCATTTCAAGAAACTAAAAGAATATATCATCTTCTTATCCAAGGATTATACTATCTAACTAGTGAGTGATCAAATATATCCTCGTACTTATGAGCCATCCTACTTTTCCTAGGTTTCCTTCTCACCAATGAAGAAAAAACTCATTCCATCATCATGGATATACCACATCATCTTCATGAAATAGTCAATCAATGCATGAATTGTGTGGATACATTACATACACAAAACAAAATCATAAGGCCTCATAACTACTATAAAAATATCCCAAAGGAATATTTATACTCCCAGAGTTGAGTCACATTATAGATTTTTTTTTGTAATTATAGAATCTTCTTTAGGGGGAATCTCCAATCATAAGGGTTTTGCCAAAGGTTCCACTAGAATATTTAAATCTTGAAACATAATCTGGAAAGAAAGGATTTTACCATTACTAAATCAATAAAAACAACAAATAATGTATAAAATACATGTATTGTATCTCTAATCATCTATGTAGCCTCAATGTCATAGGACTCCACTTCTTGTAGCTATCCTTTTCCCTAACTAACTGCTCCTAGAACATGGCATGGACCACCTAGGGGTGGTGGAAAAAATAGATCAAAGTGCTTGAAACTTAATATTTCACTCCCAACTCCTCTTATATATTTAAATCCCAACATAAATCCATGATCTAGCAACTACCTCTACCTAGGTGTCCTATCAACTATCATCTAGTTAGCTACCTAAGAGGTTAAAAAATCCTATGAAAGATGTCCCAACAGATTATTATAGTAACATCATCACTCTCTCAGTTTGGTGGAGTCATCCTTTGAGCCCTAAATTATAGACCCTATATCCTAGGACTACCTTTGAGAATTCCTAGCTCAATTTGATCCCTATTTCCTACCTCTTCTACCATCTGATGAATTCTCAACTCTAGGGTCCCCACTACTGGCACGAATTGTCAGTGAATACTCTTCTAATAAGCTCTCCATCGCCGAAGCTTGATTGATAACTATAGAATAAGTAGAAATATAAATAGAGGTCTCACTAGTCTATGTATATCTATGGATACTACCATAAATGGTCCTTTATTGGAAGAACACATCTTTATCTATATCTATTGAGTATCGTGAGAGGATAGTGGACCTCAACTAATAGTATACCATAGCCATAATTCCCTAATAAAGCTACAAAATCTATAGAATATGCACTGCTACATATATAATTGGATATAACTCCTCTAAGAAAATATTTCCAAATTCTTTCTAAGAATGATTCTCATCATTGTATGTTAGAGTCACCAGTCATCATCATCACTCTACAAATCCATGAATAAGGATCACTACTAAGACCCTCATTTGATCATGAGGAGTCCTAAAAAGGTGGAAAACCCATGAAACTACCACAATCTAGTCCTTAGCTACATGGGTTTCTTGATCGTCCAAGAAACTAATAGTTAATATCCTCTGAGACATTTGATGCCTTCAAACTGAGCATCAAAAAAGTTACAAGGGAAGAAACACCTAAACGTGGGTATTATCCTTCACATGAGAGCAAGGATGAATAGGATGGTTGAAGACTTGTGAATCCTCTAAAAGACTCGTGATATTGTGACCATCCCAAATTCATGTGAAGTCACCATGCATGGCTACTAGCCTGAGGCAAGTCCTATGGAACCCCCCTTGATGGAAACCCTTTCTCATTAGTGGCCGAACAGTGGTAGGTGGATGGGCTCCACCCCGGTCATGCCGTTTTTCATAGGAATGTTCCTGATAAAACCACCCAGAATCCTTTAGAAAGAAAAGGGAAGCACCATTCAAAAATAGAGACCTCAATTGATCATAGAGATCATGCGCCAAGTCACTATTGGGAAGAATAAAATCTATAATTTATGTACAAGACATCTTGTGAGGCCTCTAAGACTTCACTACACAAAAAGGAGATAAAGAGAGAGTGATGAGAGGGGTTCATGGTCACTGTAAGACATGTAGAACACCCCCGAAGACATGCGACGCAGTCCAACCTGTCTGGTGCTCCTCTTTGGACCCCTTCAAATCATCAGTCGTGCCACACAGAAACCCCCAGGTGTGTTTGGACAACATTATGGTTCCCTAAGGATAGACACATGGTTTTTTACACAATACATACACATATTTATATGATCCATGATTATCACATGACACACCACTGAAAAATTGAGTAAAAATCAAAGTCAAAACTCAAGAAAACTTGAATACCTTCCAACCCTCACTATATAAAATAAAGGGAATCAAAGGGAGGAGGTGAGTGGTGTCCACGGTCACTGAAAGACACACAAATCACTCCCCAGGAGACCCACAATGCACCATGATTTCCTGACATCCTATCAGGTTCCTCTTGTAGCCCTGCTTCATTGAAGACCTTATTCATGTCTAGAAAACCCAATGAAGATCAAATAAAAAACATGAAATTTCACACATGGAGTGCTCACACACCACCATGTGGCCCATGATGGTCATGCGACACATCTCCAAAAAATTAGAGGAAGTTTCTTCCTCACCATATGTGAAATATCACATGAATTTTGAAATTTAACACATAAATCAAAAGAAATAGGAAAGGAGTATGAGAGGTGGGTTCACAGACACTGAAGGGAACATGATGTTCTCAACGCACCCTTGGCACAGTCCCACGAGACCTTGAGACAAGCCATCCAAGGACTCGCTATGTTCCCCTGATAGGATCTTGGATCTTACGAAGACCCTTGAATGTGCCAAAATGATAACATGAATGTCCTCTAAATTGAAAGTCATCTACAATCAGCAATAATCCAATAGGATGGATTTAATCACGACTTTCAAAAAATTAGGTGCTTCCCTTGACATGGTCTTCTATAGAGACTCATGGAGCCACATAGCTCTAGACCCCACATCAAATCCATCTTGGACACAAATCAGATACTCCGCACGAACTGGTGAGTATATGAATGGATACACTTATAAATTCCATACACCAACCCAAAGAAAAGGTTGGTTGGTTAGATTCCAGGAGTTGGTATTAAGGCCGATGTTACGCACATCGATGCTCAAACTTCGATCTTGCATGAACCACTGATCATGCAACTAGTTTACCCTCTTCCAAGTAATGCACAGGTGAACAACTAGAGTGGTCATGCACCATGCATAAATCTCTTCATGTGACCAATTTAGGATCACACAAAGGACTTTTGGTGAGGAATTCGAAACGTATAACATGTCCTCCAAATCACATGTGGCCCAAACAAACTTACACTAAACTAAATTAAGGAATCTGTAATACAAGGGAAAAATTCAGAATCCAAAGTAGAAGACTTAGGTGGAAGGCATGGTTAAGGACCCCCATATGCTTCGCGGATGTCACTTGAGACATGAAAAAATGCCAAAATGCATCATATAGATCTCATGATGGTCCTATGACATGTCAATAAAGAAATAAAGAACACATTGAACGACTTAGAACAAGTTTCATAGACTCTCTATAAGTACCACTTAGATCCCAAAAACACTCTGGGTTTGTCACCCTGGAATTGCAACGTCCTTTGGACACACCTCCTGACTCATATAATGGCTCCCACTCATGTCATTAAAGTCTAAAAGGTGCATCTAGACATGGAAACTCTTCTCTCACAACAGCCCCTATATATGTCAACCTTATCTCATGAAATCTCCCTAAATTGTCTACCAAGACAAGAGACACCCCCTGAACATGTCAGCTCGGTCTCATGAGATCACCCTGAGGTTCCATCCAAGACATGTGACAACCCCTGGATGTGTCATCCCAGTCTCACAAGATCTCCCCAAGGCATCAGCCAAGACATGCGACACCCCCTGGATGTGTCAATATGGTCTCACAAATTCTTCAGAAGGTGTGAACTAAGACATGTGACACCCCATGAATGTGTTAGTCTAGTCTCTTGAAGTCTCCCAGAGGTGTCCACCAAGACATGAAACACCCCCTTGATGTGTCATCCTTGACATGCGATGACTTCTGGGGCATGTTAGCCAAGACATATGATTCCCCACTCAGACCATTCCACTAGGGTTTTCACGACACTCCACAAATGAGTCAAGACAAGATACACAATGACTTCCTAGTCACACCAGCTAAGTCATGGAACTCCTTCTAGATGAGATATTCTTCTATAAGGGAAGCCTCGGTGTGTAAGCCCCAACATCAAAAGATCCATGAGAACTCTGATTTCTGCCATACCCAAATATGTAGGACACCTTCTTAATGTCCCAAGATCCATATTAAATATCCTAAGGACTTCCCCAATATTTTGGTACCATGTCCATACACCCTAAGGTTGATCGTTCTCTCTCCCTTGTTTTCCAAAACAAGCATGGATCACATGGGATTAGAGGGATGCAACAAACACCTCACCAGGAACTAATAATCCATCTATAAGTGAATCCTTAGTGTTTAAGCCATAAAACATGAAAATAACTATGAGAACTCTGATTACCATTATACATGAGATATTTAGGACACCTACTTAAAAGCCCTAGATCCATATTAAATATCCTAAGGACCTCCCCAATATGCTGGTCCCAAGTCCATGCACCATGAGGTTAACCATGCCATCCCTTGTTTTTTACAACGTGCATAGATCACTTTGTATTATGGATCCGAACTGGTAAGGGTATTTGCACCACACATCCAGGGCCATAAAGGAGGCTCTATGATAAAAGCCTTAGGTCAACCAAACTACATGGGTTTTGATTCTTCTAATAACTAGGATACGTAGGACGCCTCACAATGGCTCAATCCCATCCCCAAAGAATTGATTTCCTCCATATATCGGGACAAGATCTAAAACACTTGATCATATGTCTTCGGCATATAAGAATCCACCGATCACTAGAAAATGATGAAGAACCACATATACATATAGATGGATTCACTACAGAGATCTCAATCTGTTACATAAAAGAGGATTAACTCATAATAATTTTGTTTTGGTAACTAGAACTATATTGAGATTAGGGATAGATTCACGAACATGTCTTAAATCAATAAGAGAGTCCTAGAGTAGGAAAATCCCCCCCCCCCCAAAGAGTGTGATGAGGATAACCTCCCATCCTCTTGACCAAGAGGATTCCCCAAGAGCCACTAGGTCTGAAAACCCAGATGACAACTGGACTTTGAAAAGTAGGCCTATAGTCATCTATGGATGGGGGAGCCATTTGTAGTTTCATGGGGAATGTGGTAATGGAAAAACCTTACCCATGCCCTGAAAACTAACAAAACAAAAAAATACTGAACTTGATGTGAATCTATGAAATAACAAAACAATCGGGTTGTAATCTATCAAGCCACATCACTTTCCCCTCATATTAAAAAAACTTGATAGGATTAGAATGAACCCTTTAGAACACTTTGTTTTCTAAACCATACACAAACTAAGCAGTAATACCATTATAAATCAGGATTCCTATAATTCCATCCTTGTGCTGATAAGTCCACCCGAGAATAATGGTCAAAAAGAAAACATTGGACAATTATGTTAACGATGCATATCTGATTGAGCGTTATCATGCCTATGATATAGAAATGATTGGAGTCCTTGCTCCTTATCTTTTACATGATTCTAAAATCCCAATATGAGTGAATATATTCAACTTCTAGCCCTTTTTATGACACTTCATCTGTGGTTGTGGCCCCCATGGGTCGTAAAGCAATCTCTCCTACCAAACAGCTCCAGCAACAAGTGTCTAATATGATTATTTGAGAGTAACAACGATATAGTACATTCTCAAATATGGATTCTTCCCATGAGATTCTATGAGAACATTATTCGGCGAGACCATGTTCCTCAATGATGGTTTTCATTATGTCGGTGGTCCCCAACACCATGACCAATCACTTTGGGAGCTTATCCTCTGAGTGTGACAACCAGCCCATTTTGTACCTAATGAAGGTGGATAAGGAGGATGGATCTGGATCTCCTACAGTTCAAGTATCTCTAAGGAGGGAACCTACTAACTCCCATCACCAGCATCATCATACTAGAAACTATCAACCACCTGCTAAGGGTACCTCCCAATAGAAATCTAGCTCAAACACCAATGCACGAGCTCCTCTGAGGAATGATCAACAGAGAAAGAAGACGTTGGATACCTAGTAAAGGGATAATATCCCCGCTCCTTCCCACAACACTCGTCAACATACTCTGGTAGGGACCAGCCATTGGGATCATATCCTTGCTCGCTCTGAACAAGTATGTGGACATATTCCTGCCCCAAACAGATGGGAGGCTCATACTCCTACCCCCATACACAAAACCCATCGGCATATCCCAATGGAAAATGGAGGGTAGAAATGGGCACTTATTCCCACTTTAATATAATATATTTATCAACAAATCATGGAAATTGATAACATGTAAGCTTATATCCCAGCACACACTTTTCCAAAAATGCCAATACACTTTAGCAAAAGTAGAGGAACTTCACCAACATATTTTGACATTGTGGAAGATGAAGGGATATTCACATACTCATATCCATACAGCTAGGAAAACTCAACACTATGATCCTTGTGAACAGGTTTTTGTATCAGATCAAGTGCACATCCTTGATCCCCCCCTCGGGGAGAATTATCATCATATTATGATGAAGGAAAAGGCATAGTATTGGGCTCATACTCTTGTTCCAACTAGGGCTAATGGAGTGGGAGTGGTATGCGCCTCGAGACAAGGGAAAATTCATATCAAAAAATTCTGTCAACATAATCAAATGGAATAGGGTCGGTCACATACCCCCATTCTGGCTGTGGCACACCAAGTGAGAGAGGCACAAGCCTCGAGCTAGGCTCATACTCCTGTCAATGGATCTATTCGACATATTCCAGCAGATCATGGAAGCAGGGCACAAAACCTTACTTCCACTAAACAAGGACTATGCCACTGTCATTCCAAGGAAATATTGGAGGAAAATAATATTCCATCTCCCATACTAGATGTTTCTTGACATATTTCAATAGGGAATAAATTTTAAAACTAGGTACATATTCCTGATCTAACTAAGGATCACCAAGTGAGAGTGGCATATGCCTCTGGACAGGCTCATATCCTTGTCAATAATGATATGGCATAACAATATATTCTAACAGCTCCTTTGTGATGGGCTCATATTCCAACAACACCAATAGGTTTCATGTGAATTCTATGAACCTTTGTAAAACAGTCCCATATCCCTACACAATCACAAAAGGCCAGTTGGCATATTACGACCATGACATAGAACATGACTCATATTTCTAATCTTCTCAATGATAGTGTCCTTGGGGTTGTTTGAGATACACTATCAGAACTATAAGGGCCCTTTAAATCTTCTATCAAAGCAGAAGTAGGAGATGCTCGTTACCATAATAGTCTTCTTCGTGGTAGTGTGGAGATGGATCACAAGGAATCTATTCCTTACATCCACCATGGTCATCCTCCCCATGACAATATCTCCCATGTGAAAGGAAATCCTCCCATTTCCCAAACACCTTCATGTAGATAGGTGACCCAAGAACTGAAAACTTATTATAAAGAGGAACTCAAAAGTAATGGGTCAATGGTATAAAATTCCCCAATAGTATCCAGCAATACTCCACTCTCATCAGTAGGAAACCATCAAAACCATCACCTATGGTTTGACCAGATGGAGGCATGTGAGTATGTTGAAGAGGAGTATGACATCAACATATGGATAGAGTTATCTAGAAACAACATCTTCATCATGTTCTGACCCCTTTCCACTTCTAGCTATTATATCCCCGATGAGCTAGACAAGGAGTGCATTAATTATGTATTCCATAATATGTGGGCTACTCATCAGTGACTAAAGGATCGACATATCCCTTTTCTTGGATACAAGTGTCACCCTAAGATCATTAGGATATTCTATTTCTATCTCAACCTAGTTGTTATCTCCATGGCCCGAGACCCAAAACTGGAAAATAAAAACACAAATTTCCAACACGCTTGCCTCCATATCATCAAGAAATTTCAGAAATTGATCTCTAAAGCCACACTTGGTATCTAAGTTAAAGGATGGGGAAAATATGGAGAATTAAACTTCACCACTACCCTAGAACATCAGAGCCCCTCATACATGGCATCTTGAAATTTCATAGCCTTCGGTGAGGTCTGGGGACTGAATAACACTCATTCCAGTTGGTCACTAACACATAACTCCCCCACTCTAGTGATGCCCAAATTCCATGGATCAGAAGAGAGGATAAAAAAAGATACTTTAATATATTCCCCTCAAGATAATATAAGGGTTTTCCAAACACATAGATCGAATTTTGAGATCGCCCAAACAACTTCCCTCAAGGAACAATCCTCTCCATGGCCAGCCATCACACCCAGTTCTCATGTAATCACATCTGCACAACATCATGGAGACCATAGTAAAAGCTGCCATAGAATTCATCCAAGAAAAGACTCATCCCCTAGAGTCTGGAGAATGTCTTCCACCATTTCCCCCCATCGGGTCATCGGTTCCCAAGAAAATTCAGGACATGCCTACAGTATTCATTAACACAACCTATCCCCTAGGGCTGGGGTAATTTATATATTAGTCACAATCTCCCAATACATAATTCCCTAAAAGGGATTGGGAAACATCAGTGGTGATTCTTGATAAGTTCCATTCAATGATATTGGGGGCATTTTCATCATCATCATCACCACATAGAGAATCATTGTTTTCCAGGTCATGAGAAAGAGATCAAAAGTCAGCATACCACTAGTTCCCCCACTATAGGACAAACCTCTGTTGGTTGGAGCTCATTCAGGAATCCAAACTATAAATTCCCTCAATGATATAATTCATAAACCAAAATTATAAGAGAATATATTGGAGGAAACCATGCCACTCTAGGGTTGTAGGTAGAAATGGCCCAATAGATCCAAGGGTTCGAAGAACAACCCTAATAAAAGCTGTGTGGAACCATATTTCCTTGTGGAAGGAAATGGCACAACTACCATTACTCGATATGCCTCTATGAACATCGTAACTATCAAGATGGAGAAAATGGTTCAATATCCAAACACAAAAGGTTACATCATAGAAAATTTACCCCAAAAGGAGGGTGATTTGGATGTTCTAAATGAGGTCATGTGCTCCTAGAACCAAAGAAGGCTCTAGAATTTGGAACCACTAAATAATGATTTTCTACCTCCTCAAATGAACATCTCCAAAGATAAGAGGAATGAAGCAACTACATCTAGGTTACCATATTTATAAGAGAAGTTGTCGCAATATGAGATTGAAATATGAGATCTCCAATATCTCAATGTGGAGATAATCAGCGGAAATATTCCCACCGAGTATCAACTCTAGCCAGAGACTAATACTCTCCCTCCAATGGTAGATATTATAACTAGAGAATCATCTAAAGATTAGTTTAGCTTTAGTTCTAGATATCCCATCCATATAAATGGGGAAGAAAAAATGATTGAGACTTCCCTCTATTGTGGTGACTACCTCTCCCTCACTAAGGTAACACTTCAGTCATAACACAAATAAAAAATCAACAGGAGATGAAAGTGGAGCCACCACATTGTCCCCCACCTGATCCCTATGGATGGGAGGTAGGTCACACTTTCATGCCCCCGGAGTTTCTCACCACCATCGAGTCCCTGGAAACTTGAATGGAATACATGGAAGGTAGACGTTTTCCAGTGCAACCCAAATGGAATTCATATCCCAAATGGGTGGATGACACCCCGCCTCCACCCAATTTAAACAATCCTACCTCCCCCACCTTCAATGGTGTGGGAAATCCTAATAAGCATCTCATGCACTTTGGGTCTTGATGTGGGTTTATTATATTCCCTCAGGATATGAATGAGGTGACCAAGATGATGTGATTCAAACATACAATAATTGGGTCAACCTTTTTCTTGTATAGTAGTATACCTCCATGATATATTGTAGGATGGGAAGACCTTCAATTCTAGTTCCTTTACAAGTTTTTTTTTGATTATGAGAAAGACATTAATTATCAATCTGATGAACTACAAATAGCATGAGAATGATAGGTTTTCTGACATTATAGATAGGTGGAATGGTCTGACCTATTCACTCATCATCCCTATATCATAGGATAAACTAATGGAAATCTGTGTTGAGAATCATAGGGATCAGTTGCAGACACCCTTGATCCCCTTAAAATATTCAGGTGGATTCTAAAAGTTCACTGAGACAACACAATGTCTTGATTTGTCTATTCAGTGAACTCGATCTAAGTCTTGGCTGTCATGACCCATTCCTTGGGGGCCATGCCAAGACTACCCCAACACTGCCTCCCAAAGTCTAGGGGCTAAAGCCTAGCACCAAAGGATTTATCCCACAAGTGTGAGGTATTTTACTGAGTACCTGTATGCCCAAACACCTACATCCCCAGCCCACAATACTGAAATGTAAACATGCATGACAATAAGAAAACCAATGAGAGTAATAGTACAAAACAAGAAGTAAAGGGGCCAGAATACAAGACCAACAAAAGAAAATTAAAAGATCTTGAAGTCCTTCTATGGTAAACCCAACCTAGAGGGTAGGTGAAGATGGTGCCACCTGAAGATATAGAAGTATTCCTCATCTATGAGATCTCACTGAGAGCCACCTGGTCCCGAAAAACCATGGTCTCTATCGAAGTGTCTATCATCTGCACAAGACACAACACATGTGGGTGAGGCCTGTGCAGGGGTGAGTAACACAATAATTAGTAAGGAACCCAAAACACAAAGGTAATAACACAAAAGAATGTCTGCAAAAAGTTTCATTAGATCACATAGGTTTAATCTAAATTATGGAATGAAAGACTATAAGTCATAAATATTGAACACCTTGTACTACTGAGACACTAATCCCTGATGATTCACCTAGACATGTCAGGTCACTTAGACCCACTCACCAACAAGTCCTCCTGGGTCACCTAGACTTGCATGTCGCATAGGCATGTTGGGTCCGCAAAAATTGCTCATATCTTTTGCCTACTGGGTCACCTAAACTCGCTCCTCACTTTGTCTTGCTGGGTAACCTAGAACCTCTCATCATAGTATTCCTATCACATCCAACCACAAGATTCCTGCTTTTAGAGCGCTTAATTATAGTAGAATATATTCCCCATTCCTTCAATCATATATCTACATCCAAAAAACCCACTTAGATTCTATCAAAAGAACCAAATAATTGTGATGGTCCCAATTCTAAAAACGGATCATTAATTGGATGTGCGGTTTGGAAGTTATGAGTCTTTTAGATGGAAGGGGTTTGCGGGGTCTGGTATGACCTGGTCGGGCTGACCCGGACCCGAATGACTGGACCCGACCTGACCCGAGGTTCTAGGCCCATCCTGAAGCTATACCACCTATCCAACATAACCTTGTTAAGTGGTCTGGTCTGCTCTACCTGAGAGGCGGTGGGTGTTGTGTCTTTGAACCACCCAGCAGGTCGCCACAGGGTACTCTACCATGGTCGAACTGGACCGCATCCCTCCTGTTGAGTGACATGCCTCATATACTATATCCACCCACACCACCTTTGGCCACCTACCAACTGCCTCTACTCATTACCTGTAAAGGATTTTATGGACATCCTTCACCACCGTGGCATGCCACCTCCCACACACAGTCGTCGGTGCATGAACAGGTTCTTCTATGGGACACCAAAATCACTCCGGTGGTCTATTTTCTGATTCGGAAGTTCCAATGTGATCCTAGGGTCATCACTACAATTTTTTGATCTAATCTATCTCATCATTGATAATGGGGGTCTTACCATGTTCGTAACCTCCTGGAAATAGTTTCATGTGACAACGGGGTTCCATTAGCGAAGAACGCGAGGAGGAAGAAAGAGATCACAAAGAACACCCAAACATATGGATTGAGACCTTATTCATGTCAACCCCGGTCCATTCGTGTTAGAAATTTTACCATGTGTAAAAGGGAGACTATCAATCTATAAGAATGGATCGCATAGAAACATGAATAAACTCCCAAATCAGATCCTGTAATATAATTCCCAAACCCACCAAAATGATCAACTTGCAGATCAACTTGTTAGTGAGTTGATCCATGTTATCTATTTAGAGGGTAAGAACATGGAAAAACTAATAACATTAGAAAATAACCCCTTACATGGTATCAGATTGTTCATCGATGAAGAACAGAGTCACATGTCATCGTTCATCAATCCTTGATCAGTAGTTCACCATTATAATTGGTGATCCTTTGATCCACCATTATCATTGGCAATCTTATAAAGGAGGGTGAAGGTAAGAATATTGTTCATCATCATTTTTTGTTCACCAGCGAAAATCTTCTAAGGCCTCTAAGAAAAACTCCAAGATCATGGAAATAATGCAGCATCCACGTTATGATATTAATTTATGAAATGTGTTTTAGAGTTTTTCTTTTATGTTGAGTCATCGTATTGTTACACTATTTCATTTATGAATTGAAACAATTACCTTTTCGTTGCATTGTAGTGAAACATTTTAGAATAAAATAAAAATTTTATGTTTATTTTAATTTTCCTTAAATGCCCTGAAAATTAACTTTTTCCCTTGACTCGCGTCGGTCGAGGTTAGGTCCTTCCTTGGGTAAAGTCACCATTCTATAAATAATGGTGACACGAAAAATTAATCCAGGCAGCCATTTAGAAGTTTTCCAAACTGAATATGTGTTCTATTTTAAACAAACAAAAAAAATTCAAACATGTATTCTAGGTGAACAAGGCTTTGGAATCACGTGTCGTCTCAACTACTAGTCTTTAAATAATCCAATAATTTTTTTTAAAAAATTAACATGGAATTACTTAGACATTACATTTTTCCCACCTTAGGGATTTACATACTTAAAAGACAAAACAAGGTTTTAACAAAAAAATGGGGATACTGAGCATTAATTTGAGCCTCCCACTCCCAAGTGCTCTCTAGAAATTTTTTTTCCTGGAACTGAATGCGCACCATAAGAATCAACCTCCAATGAAGGACCCTCTCCTTTTGATCCTCAATCTCTACTAGAAACTCTATAAACGTGTCCCCATCATCAATGTCCAACTTGCCCAAGTCGATGACTTGCGATGAATCATGAACGTACCTCCTCGGATGCGACACATGGATAACATCATACAACCTATGCATCTATGGGGGAAGATCTAGGAGGTACACCAACTCACTAAGTCTGATCTGAATCTGGAAAGGGTCGATGGACAGTGAAGACAATTTTTCGTCCCATACAAATATCTGAAATTTCAATCAAGGTGAGACCTGAAAGAACACATGGTCTCCCACCTAAAACATTGAGGACCTCTATCTCATGTTAGCATAAGATTTCTGCTTACTCTGTGTAGTCCTCACTTACTTCTGGATGATATGTATCTTCTCGGTGGTGGCTCGTACCAACTCTGGACCCATGAGTGCTGACTCACCTAGATTTGTCCAGCATAACGATGATCTACATGGTCACTCGTACGGTGTCTTGAATTCTTCCATACCTATGGTGGAGTGGTATCTATTGTTATACACAAACTCCACTAGTGCTAGTTGGTCCTCCCAACTATGACCAAAGTCCAAGATGAAAGCACGAAGAAAGTCCTCTATGATAAGGATAATTCTCTCCCTCTGGCCATCTGTCTCGGGATGAAATGTCGTACTCAAACATAACTGAGTCCCTAATGACTCATGTAGTCCCTTCCATAGCTAGGAAATGAAGTGAGCATCATGGTCTAAAACAATCATCAAAGGCACCCCATGAAGATGAACTATCTCTTGAACATAGTGGTGTCCCAAGCCCTCTATGATAATCTGCTCCCAGAAGGGTAGGAAGTGGGCCAACATGGTGAGCCGGTGAATGATAAACCAGATGGTATCATGTCCCATGGACATTCAAGGTAAACCTGTCATTAAATCCATCGATTATCCATCCCACATCCACTCTGATACCTCAAGTGGTTGAGCCAATCCTACTAGAATTTGTTGCCATACCTTCACTTGCTCACAAGTGAGGTATTGATAAATGAACTCTACCACTGCCTTCTTTATCCCCAGCCACCAGTGCTGAGACTGTATTTATCGGTAAATTTTTTCCACTTTTGGATACACCTCTAAGGGGGAGGTGTGGAACTCCCTCAGAACCTCCTCTCACAATGACACCAGTACAACAGCGTGCCCTCTGAAAAGGATGATGTGATCCTCACCATTTGAATATCCATCAGGAGACTGCTTTTTGGATAACTGATCACATCGGGCATCATAGTTGACATACCCAAGCTATGCCTCCCTAACTTACTATAAGATTGTGGGAGTGACAACCATCGACTGAAGGTAAGATTCTACATCACCATCTACAAAGTATATCTGCATCCTGACTAACTGCTCTAACGCCTCACTCAACAGCTGCAACCAAGTTCTCCTGCTGATCGCATCTGCCACCACATTCCCCTTCATAGGATTATATACTATCTCAAAGTCATAGTCCTAGACGAACTATATCCAAATATACTACCTCAAGTTTATGTCATTCTGGGAGAAGTTATACCTGATACTTTTGTGGTCGGAGTAGATGGTAAACCACTCACCCATAAGGTAGTGTCGCAACATCTTCAAAGTGAAGATCACTACTTCTATCTCAAGATCATGGGTTCTGTATTTCTTCTCATGTTCCATCAACTATCACGAATCATTGTAAATCACCATTTTATCATTCATTTGGACACAACCCCGTCCAATCCTTAAAGCATCACATAACACTACATACCCCATGCCTTCCTCTAGATATCTCTAGATGTGGGCACTCGTTAGTCTCAACCTCAACTCCTAGAAGATATTCTAGCACTTATCCATCCACAAGAAGGTATATCCCATCCATTTCAAAGCTTATAAGGGTGATTATATCCTATAGCAGTCAAGCACAAACCTACTGAAGTACCCATCCAAACCCATGAAACTCCGCACCTCAGTCACATTCCTAGGTGGCTCCCAAGAAAGAACCGCCTCTATCTTCACTGGGTCCACTACAAATCTAGCCTCTAAAATGATGTTTCCCAAAAAGTGGACCTCCAAAATCTAGAACTACCACTTTGAGAGCTTCCCATAAATCCAGTGATCTCGAACCATATCATGGACCATCCTCAGGTCTGTCGCGTACTCCTCCTTAGATGCTGAGTACACTAGGATTTCATCAATAAAGACCATAATGAACTAATCAGGGTAAGTATCAAAGATTCTATTAATGAGTCCCATTAATAGTACTAGGGAATTTTTCACATTGAATGACATCACCAAGAACTCAGAGTGTGTATAATGGCATATAAATCCTATTTTCAGTACATCTGCATCTTGTACACGAAGATGATGATAGAAAAACCTGAGGTCTATATTTGAGAACCAACTCGCTCCCTTTAGTTGTTTTAAGTGGTCATCGATTCTTAGTAGTGTATATTTTTTATTCACAGTCATCTGATTTAGGCATTGATAGTCCATACATAGTCTTAAAATCCCTTCTACCTTCTTGAAAAACAAAACTGCGGCCACCCATGGTGAGAAACTAGGCCTTACAAATCCCTTACATTGTAAGTCCTCTACTTGTACCCTCAACTCATGAAGCTCTACAAGATCCATATAATATTTTGATGTGAATATCGGTGTCATCATAGGGTACATATTATTTCAGAAGAAAACGTCCCTCAGAGGGGGTAATCTTGAAACATCCTCAGAAAATATTTTCTCACACTCATCCACCACTACAGGAAATTGAGGACTCCTCTCATCCAATGCACTAAGGTCATGGATTTTCATCTGGTGAGTGATCAGATATAACCTCCTCTAATAAATTACATCGCATGCTTTAAGTTTTCCCTTTTCACCGATAAATAAAAAACTACTTCTATCTCTATGGACAGACGACACTGTGCACCTAAAATAGTCATTATGAGGATGGACTGTAGATAACTTGTCCATGCCATGGATGATGTCATAAGGCCTTCATGATACTACTAGGATATCCCATTTGAATATTGTGACACCAAGAGTAAGCTCACACTATCAGCACCAGTGTGTGATCATCTAATCCCCTCCCGTAGAAGTCTCTAATCATAAAGATCGAGCCAATAGCTCTACCATAATATCAGAGCTCCAAACAAGATCGGTGGTAAAGAATGTGTGATTGGAAAGTGTGTCTATAAGAACTATAGATAAGTTGGAGAAGATACATATCATACCTCTAATCATCTCAACAACATCGGGATCATAGGCCTCCATCACCTGAAGGTGGGCCCGCCCCTATCCACTTGCTCCTGGTGCCCGCGGTGGACCACCTAGGGGTGGTGGTGGTAGTACCTCGAACCTCATCCTAGTACTTGCTTCTCTGCATACTCCCCTTCCATGTTCGCCACCCTATGGACCACCCTAATCAACCCTCTGCCCCTACCTAGATAGTCCCTTGACCCTCTGCTAATAATCTGCATGATGAATCTGGTAGTCATGAGCCATTTTTCCTTCCTAACACATGCGTTGAACACCCTACTTTTCTACTGACTCACTCTTACTTAGGATCCTCATAATATAGACCCTGTTTACTAAGGTCATCCACTATAATTCTTGACCCACTTGGATCCCCAAGTCTGTTGTCTACTACCCATTTTTTAAGACTCTTCCACCTGATGTCTATTGGTAGCTCTTGATGTTGGCTTCTACTCCTCCATGAAGCTCTCCAAAATTATAGTTCAATCGAGAACCCCAGATTGGGAAGAAATTCTAAGTTATACCATGGACACCCCAATCCCCCAACATAGTCACTTATTAAAAGCATGATCCCTGACGAACGGGCCTCACAACATGTCTGCAGATTAGCGAGAAACCTTAGTGAATCTTGTTAAGTACTCCGCTACTATCATGTTAACCTACTATAGGTGCATTATCTCTTGGATGTGTACTAAGCTAAGAGTCACTAGAAATAATTACTCTTAGAAGAAGCACTCAAAATTAGTCTAAGTGAGGTTCACCTTATCATACATCTAGATCTTCAATCTCCATAATCTCCCCACCAAGCTCTGAAGAAGGCTTGCAGCTAAAATTGTAATCTGTTTGGGAGGTGTCTGCACTAGATAAAAGACTCACGTAACTGCCTCAATCCAATCCTCAGCTACCTAGTGGTCAGTCTCACCCATGAACCTTGGAGGCCTCTATCTCTGGAAATTGTGTAGGATACTAATCTTGCGTGTTTCCTCTACTAGTAATTCTAGTAGGAACTACTAATTGATGTGTGGTGGTAACACTGGTGCACCACCCGATGGGGCCACCTCCAGTACTAGTGCCTATATGTGTGGAGGCTTCCTAAAAAATATCAAGATGAACCACAATCAATAGATTATACCTGGTGATATTACTCTGACACCAGAAGGACATGAGAACACTCTCAATTCCTATATGATTCATGAAAACTATGTTTTCATGTACCGATTCAAAAATCATAATTCAAGGTCCTGGTGTGTGGATATATCATCAACTGTAGTAAAACTGGACTCCCCAAGTTTGAAATTTGAACTTGAAACATTCAACACTATTTCCCCAAAAAAACCACAAACTCCATGTCCTTAAGGTAGAATCGACAA
Organism: Viscum album; assembly: GCA_963277665.1. Lineage (NCBI taxonomy): Eukaryota > Viridiplantae > Streptophyta > Magnoliopsida > Santalales > Viscaceae > Viscum > Viscum album. The sequence continues at coordinate 273,209,951 of OY728126.1, read as the reverse complement.
CCTCTGATACCACTCTATCATGACCCTTTCCCTGGGGACCATGTTGTGACTACCCTAAGCCCACATCATAAAATCTATGGGATGGATACTAGAGCCAAAGGAATTATCCCGCATGTGGGAGTCATTTTCCCGAGTACAGGTATGCACGCCCACACACATCTCCAGCCCATAGTGAATATAAGTAAAAATCTATTCCACTATGACAACCAATGATGGTAACAGTACAAAACTAAAAGGAAGTGGCACATAATACAAGCCCAAAAAAATATATGTAAAATCTTCTGAAGTCTGTCTATGGTAAACCCTACCTGAAGGGTAGGTCAAGTGGGTGCTGCCTAAATCTGTAGAAGTACGCCTCGTCTGTCGAATCTCAGTGGGCACCACCTGGTCCTAGTCCCCCATGGTCTTTGTCGAAGAGTATATCATTTTCAAAATACATGACACATGTGGGAGGAGATTGTACAGTAATGATTCACACAATATTGAGTAAGGACCCCAAAACATAAAGGTAATACTACAAAGGAAAGTATCCACAAAGTGTTTTCATCTCACACAGGTATAATCTAAAGTATGAAAAGCAAGGATATCAATCATAAATATTGAACACATTTTGCTGCTAAGACACTCATCCCTGATGAGTCACCTACGCCTATTGGTTCACCTAGAACCACTCACCAATTTGTCATACTGGGTCACCTAGACCCGCTCATCACTTAGTCCTATTGGGTCACCTAAACCACTCGTCTCTTTGGATTTTTGGGTCACTTAAACCAACTCATCACTTTGGTCTGCTCAGTCACCTAAACTCGCTCATCACTTTTTCCTACTGGGTCACCAAACGTGATTGTTACTTTTCCCTACTCAGTCACTTAAACCCTCTCATTACTTTGTTCTGATGGGTCACCTAGACCTGCTTTTCATAGTCTTCTCATCACAACCAGCCACAGGATTCTTGCTCATAGTGCTCTTGATTCCCATATAATCTACTCCTAAATATCTCATTCATATATCAAATTCCAAAAAAACCACTTAGAGTATATCAGAAGGACTTCTTTATTATGAGGGTCCCAATTCCATAAATATATTGTCAATCAAACAAGCTGTTTCGAATTTATGATCTTTTTATTTAAAACTACTCAGTGGGGTATGGGTCTTGTCTGACTCGGTCGAACCGACCCGTCTTTAGGTCCATCGAATTGTCCCTTCATGTTTACCTACCCCACTGGGTTAGGTCTAGACTTGCAGGTCATGGCTTGGTTCACATTGCTGGCCTAGCCCATTGGAGTGGGTCGGTCTACTCCGGTTGAGATGTGGCGAGTGTCGCATCTCCAAACAACCCCATGGGTCACCGCGGGGTCTACCACTATGGTCTTGCTAATCTAAGACCCTCTAGACATGTGACATGGCCTGGATTTCATATCATTATGCACCATCATTGGCCGTATGTTGGAAGCCTCTTCCCAACACCTGTGTCGGATCCTGTGGGACCCCTTCACCGTCACGGCGTGCCGGTAGGTTCTTTCATGGGACACTGGACTCACTCTGAGGATTTGTTTTTTTATCCAGAAGTTCTACTACAATATTCGGGTCTCTACTGACACTTTTGTGTGCTCCAATCCATATCCTCATTGATTGAGGGTCCAACCATGTTTGTAACCTCCTAGAAAAGTCTGACATGACCACGAGGTTTCGTCGGAGAAAAACGCAATGAGGAAGAGATAAATCACAAAGAACACCCAAATGAATGGATTTGGGCCTTGTTCATTTTAGCCCCAATCCATCCGCGTTAAAAATTTAATTAGGTGTAAAAGGAGAGACTATCAATATCTAATCATGGATCACAAAGAAACATGAATAAACCCCCAAATCACATCCCACAATATAATTCCCAAACCTACAAGAATGATAGACCCGTATATCAACTTGTTAGTGAGTTGATCTAAGTTTATAATTTAGAACTGAAGAAAGGAGAAAAACTAATCACATTTGAAAATAATCCCTTACATGGTATTAGATCATTCTTCGATGAATAACGGAGTTGCATTCCATCATTCATCGAACCTTGATCTGCAATACACCATTATCATTGGAGATCCATTGATATGTTGTTATCATTGGTGATCATTTGAAGTAGGGGGAAGGGAAGAATATTGTTCACCATCATTTATCATTCATAGGAGAAAATCCTCAAAATCCTCCAAGAAAAACTCCATGATCATGGAAATGATCCTGCATCCACATTAGGCTATTAATTAATGAAACACATTTCAACATTTCTATTATGCTATGTTGTCGCATCATTATGTTGATTCGTTTATGAAATGAAACAGTTTCCTCATTACTGCATTGCAATAAAACATTTATGAATTTTTTTTAAGTGTATTTTATTGTTTCTTAAAATGAATGAAAATTAAATTTTTCCCTCGACCTGAACCAGTGGAGGTTAGGTTCTTCCTTGGTTAAAGTTTTCATTCTAAACACAACAGTGCCCTTAGATTTTTAATTTGGGCACCCATTTAGAATTTTCCAAAATCACACATGCGCGCTATTTTAAACAAACATAAAAAAGTTCGAACATTTATTACGAGCTCACCTAGCCTGGAAATCATGTTCCATCTAAGCACCTAGTCTCAAAATAATGCCATAAAATTTTAAAAAATTTACATGGAATTTTTGGGACAATACATTGGCCCACGTTCGCAAAACATGATAAAAAGCTAGGAATAGCAGAATCTATAGCTATCGCTCTCAAATCCTCAATAGTCCAAGAACCTAGGCCAGTTCCAAACCACGCAAAACCCCCTTTTGACTGGTGGAAAAAATTTAATCGCCTTCATCTAGAATCACAAAGAAACCAGGGCCACCCAGGATTTCCGGAAAAGACGAATAAGGTGTACTCCTTCTAATATGAGAAAGTCCCAGACTACTTCTTAGCAAACATGCATAACAACTTACAGTTCCATGGTCCAGGAAACTCAATGAAGTCAACCTCATCAATTATCCCAATTAGTACCCATTACATAAAAGATAGGTTCATAATATCCTAAATTATTTCATCATTAAGGACATCCTTAAAGGCATGGAGACTTTGGAAAAGTGATGTTAGATAATCCTTCAGAACAAGTGGCTTGCATAACCCTTTCCCGGTCAGAGGAAGAGGATAATTATAAAAAAGTACCAATGAGGAAAGAATAGAATTTTGACAACTAGATGACTCATAAATAATTTGATCGAGTTCATGAAACAATCAATTCATAGTTGCACAGACTGGCGATAACTCCACCATCCGAAAAAGAGGAGTATGATGAACCTCCCTACGGTGGGCATGACCATAGGAAATGGGAACAAAAATGAAAGGAAGATTCATTTCACACTCCATGGTAGAATCTAACTATTTCATATTTCATCCCTTTAACATCCACACCATAGGCACCATCCCACCAAATGAGATCTTCATTAGATAAGGAGATCATATTCGGATCTTTCAACACAATACACTTGACAAACCCCTTCTCCAATGATGAGTACACCTCAAATATGGTATTCTGGCATATAATAGGGGGATGAGAGGCTGCATGCACCAAATCCAAGTATATAGAGGACAGTTCGGGGTTAAAAAGGGTTAGTATCTGGGTTATACCCCCATAGAAAACATATATACAACTGAGACTCATGGACAGGATCAATGGAAACTGGGAAATAACTCATGGCCCTCTCGAATCCACCCACACCCAATTATCTTGCATGACCACTTAGCGGGGGTTCAACATAATCATCCTATGAAATAGGTAAAGCCAGCACGACCAGTTCCACTAGAAGTGGATACTCCCTCAACCCCTATGTAGGCACCAATATCACCTACCTCAAACTTCAGTTTCTAAACTACATGCTTTAAGCCCTGGGCAGCCTGCCTAGGAGCAATCCCCTACTGTGACATGATGATCTTTGGCACAAAATTAAAATTTACTAAAATATCTAGCTATAATTCCAGACAAGCATTCAATATTGGATTCACTTTGTCTTTCATGATAGATTAGGGAAGAACTTTTTGAATCTCTATGAATCCCACATTAATTTGAGAGATATTTCTCCACGGATAAGGTATATGGGGTAGAGACCATATCCTTTAGATTCCATGTAATCATCTCATTCACTAATCAAGATCAAGAGGATAACATCCAAGGACACATCAGAACCTTTTATGTCTCAAGAAGACTAAATAATGTCAATTTCCAAAGGGTAGTGATTTATAATGGATCCAGGATGAATCTCATCCCAGCCATAACTCTATGAATTCTAGGGTACAACAAAGGGGATTTATCCCCCACAAGGATGACCATCTAGGGGTATGGCAAGAGTGAGAAACATCCTCTTAGAAGGATCAATATGGAGACCCAGTTTGGATATCTAATATCCAATGTTGTATTTTTGGTTATCTAGTAAGACACTGCATATAATTTCTTTCTTATAAGGCCCTAGCTCTATAGCCACTCAGTGGTACCATCAAAATTCCATCAATGCTTGAAATATTCCATTAATGGAATGGTGGGTATACTCCACAGTGACAGTGCCCCTGTTTAGACTAGTGGAACAATATATGAATAAGGGTACTTCTAAAAGAATGGAGGACATCAACATGTAATGGTTGATATTATATAGGTTGAATCCCCCAATGTCTTAGGGGTCACTCTTGTGAATCCTTGGAACATTCTTGATGAGTATAACATGATACCCACAAACATGGTGGTAATAAAAAAAATCAAATCTCATAGGCCCAAGCCTCTTCTTCCCTAACTGAGAACCAATCTTGACCTCTCCTTGAAACTCATATGGAAGGGGGTGACAATATTTCTTCTGATAACCTCCCTCACCCAAATGATGATAGTGAGGTACCGAAATCATTGTTTTCACCAGAATATATCTCCATAGAATTGAAATGGGAAATGATAATATCAGGAACAACCCTTCAACATTAGAAGAAGGTGTTTCCACCACCATAGTTGAGCTTAGGAATATAATCCTTGGTAGAGAAGAATACCCATGGCCTACCTCTATTAGTTTTGTTATTCCCTCAAAGAAAAGGAGATATATATCACATTTCTGAAGAAACACCAATATGTGTTCTCATGAAACTACATAGAAATTCCCAGAGTGAACCCAGATGTGGCTGCACATCATCTTGGACTACTCGAGGAGCATTGAGGATTCAAATAGGTGGCCAGAAAAATAAACCCTATCATGATGAAAATTTAGAGTTATAATTCAACAAGTTGATTAGAGTCAACATTTTCTAAGATGTGCAATACACAAAATAGATTTCCAACATCATTCACCGTCAAGAAAAAATGGGCAGATTAGGATCTACATCTATTTCAGAGACCTTAACTAGAATTTTCCAAAAGCTGATTTCCCATTACTGATCACAGAACTCTTTATAGATTCAACTACCAACTTCCAAGACATTTGATTCAACGATGGATACTCGGTGTACAATCTGATCATGATTTCCCTAGAGGATAGGAAATCCACCACTTTAATGGTGCCCCAAGGGATCTTATTCTATTAGTTCAAGCCCTTTGATTTGAAAAATGATAGTGGCACATACCATCTTGTTATGAATTAAATCTTTAATCCAATCTTTTGAAGGTTAGCCGAGTTTTATATTGACCACTTGGTTGTCAAATCCCGACAGTATTGTGATCACTTCATGGATCTCCAAGAAATTTTTGATAATCTGTGACAGCATAATATTAAAATTAATCCACTAAAGTTCTCTTTTAGGGTAACATTATTCATGTTACTTGGTTTTATATTATGCCACCATAGTATTGAGGTAGACCTAGAAAAAGACCAGTGCTATACTAGAAATGTCACCCCCTAGGAATATGAAATAACTAAGGGGGCTCTAAGGGAACCTCAACTATATTCAAAAATTCATAGCTAACCTGGCCTTCAAATCCCTCCCCTTTACAAGTAAATGATGAAGGGGGTTTCATACTAATGGGAAAATGAATGTCCATAAGCCTTCTATAATCTCAATAAATATCTACTACACTCATCGTTTCGAATTCCTCTGGTGGAAGGGAGGCCACTCATCTTATATGTGGCCACCATGGAATGCTCACTGGGAACCTTCCTTACATAGAAGAATGATGCAGGGAGCAAGAATAGTCTCTATTACCTCAACTAGACTATGTTAGTCACTAAGACCCAATGTTTTAATATCAAGAACTGTTGTCTCAAACATATTTTAACAATGAAAAATTTGAGGAATTACTTACAGCACCATGAGCTTCATCTAGTCTCTTGTAATGATCCTTTCAAGTACATCCTTGGACACCCCATGTTGACCAAGAATTCAGATCAATGGGAGGTTATTCTATGATAATATAAAATTCGGTTCATGTCCCAAAATTCGGTAAAAGTACAAGCCCTAGAAAACTTCCTGGCGGCACATATTTCTTTGGGAAATACACCGGAGGACCCCAAGCTCCTTGATGAAAAGGTCTTTTATGCCCATGAAACACCCCAGACATAGGAGGTTTACTTGGAAAAATCCTACAAGAGCCCTATCATAACAGGAATGGATAACCTGATGCAGAACTACGTTGTCTTTGGGATCATATTTTCCCTTCCAAACAAAGAATTTTTACCCTACTCTTTCTAACTATCTGAAGGCTGTACAAATAATGATTTTGAGTATGAATCCCACATAATTAGGTTAGAGATAGACCTTCAACTGCACATAGCCTACTTGAACATCAAAGGTGACTTGGAACATGTGATCATGAAAATCAATAACAAATATGGAATCAAGAAGGAGGATATGTCCCCTCTCGATGGATATGTCAAAGGATTGATTGTTAAATTTCCCATTTGATCCCAAGTTGCATTATATCTCACAATCACAGAATGATCATGCCGACGTGTTGGCTAATACATACACCATTTTATCCAGACACATTCACAAATAAGCCACCTTCTATATTTTACATCAAAGGATGGTCTCATAAATTGTCATATGTGATATTGAGGAAATAAATCAGATCAGCACCAACCTAGAGTGCGATGAACCCATGACCACCTCTAGATGAAAGAATCTCATAATCAGATATCTTTATGATGGGACTCTCCCAATATATTGTTAAATTAAAGAACATATTCATCACCGGGAACCAAATTTCACCTTGCGGGATGGTCAAAATTATTATAAAATCCTCTACAAGCATGGATTTTATGGAATTCTCCTTGGGTGCATAATAGAAGGAGAATCTATCACTGTCATGGAAGAAGTCCACAGGAGATTCTATGGAACCCACCAAACTGGGACCAGGATATCCCATCAGATCAAAAGGTTAGGGTATTCATGTCTAGCAATGATAGAGAACATCATGGAACTCACCCTGAAATGTCACGAATTCCAAATTCATGAAAACTTTATCCATTAACCCCCATAACATTTATACACAGCTTATCCATTTTTCATTTGGGAAATGGATGTTGTGGGGACATATCCCCCTAGACATTGTAAAGTAGTTTCAGTACATCCTTATTACTACCGACTTCTTTTCTAAATGGTCTAAAAAAATACCACTCATGGAAGTCGGGATGAATAAAATCATAAACATCATAAATCCCCAAATCATCACCAGATTTAGGGTCCCTCACATGATATTGATGGGCAACAACACCAAATTATATACTGTGAAATTGAAGAAACTCTATAAGGAGTACAATATCAAGTCTAATCACTCAAACTACTATCAAACAACAACCAATTTGCAGATAGAGGCCTTCAATGAGACTCTATCAATTATACATTAGAATATTGTGAATAGAGATATGCAATCCTAGCCATGAAAACTCCTCCAAGCATTATGGGTCAATTGTACCACCACACGTACTTCCACATAATAAATTCCATAATCAATTGTGTATGGGGCCAAGGCAGTGTTACCCATAGAAGTCCAACTTCCCTCACTCTGAATAGTTGTCTATGGGAAACTCTCAGATGATGAACAAGAAAAAAATCATTGGATGAGTAGGAGAGACTATACAAAAAGTGTTTTTGCACACAAAAAAACCTCAAGAACCATAATAATTAGATAGAAAAATCCTTGAACAAAAAATTTCACCCATATTCATTCCTCCAAGGAGAACTGGTGCAAGATCTCAGAACCCTAATGATATTGGGCAAAAATCCCCTAAAGTTGTAACCCAAGTGGGAAGGGCCTTACGTCATAAATAAGGCCTATAATAATGAAGCCTATTTGTTATCCACCATGGGTAGAGAGTGTGTCATGAAACCCAACAACATAAGATTTCTCAAGAAATACTTTTCATAGTTTCTAGAAATTGGGAATCCACATTGTCGTATGTCCTATATTCATTCTTTCCACATGATGTTAAACTGCACATGGTGTCTCAAACACTACAAAAAATTGTGCGATCACATCCTTATCGCACAACATTTAACTTCATGCCCCACTTCCTTACCACATAATGTTAAATTTCATGGCCCATGTCCTTTCTGAATGACGTTAAACTACACAAACCACGTCCTTACCACATGATGTTAAACTGCACAACCCATGTTTTTACCGCATGAAATTAAACTGCATGGAAGTACATCCTTTTCACCTGACATTAAACTACATGGAACTACATTCTTGTTGCATGAAATTAAACATCACAGTACTTCAAGAACTACATGTGGATTGAATCTCATTTCTAATGAGATATGTAGGAATGCCCGAGTAGTTAGTCTTTAGATGTTGCCTAGGGTACCAAAAACCCTGCCTCCCTTTCAGCCTCTTAACTTGAGCCCCATTTGAAGATTCATGGTGAATTGTGGACCTCTTTCATCCTCATTCACATTAATCTTTCCTTATCACACCATGAAAATCCCCGTTGGGACCTTACTTTCCCACCAATATTTTTGTCATGTGATGTTAAACTACACGGTCCTCCCAGAACTATGCACGACTTGATTCTCATTTCCAATGAAATATGTAGGAATTCCTTTATTCAACATATTGTCCTGGATTCTCTACAACATAAAATACTCCTATCCTCCCCCCATTGCCTCATATGTTGAAAGGTACCCTTTTTGTTTATATTTTCTCACACCGAGCATAGATCACATGAGCTTAAGAATTCTGATAAGGCTTCCCCTACAAGTAATAGGTCATTAAGGATAAGAAAATGAAGGGTATTATGTGATTTCCTTCCATATGATGATAAAATAAACAGTTGATGTCCCCTATATTACATGAAACTGTACGCTCCTATGAACCTCACCTGAGGGGAACACCATCGCTAGTGTTGGTCTCCTACCACACCAGAATTTCAAAATATATGTGTGAAACGATTCCCATCCTCATGAGGAATTTAGTGCCACATGGACCCTCACTTATGGGTCCTTCCATAAGTTTATCCTCCTTTCACATCGGGTAACCCACATCCTTACAACATTATGTTAAACTTCACAGTACTACATCCTTTCCGTATAACGTTAAACTGCATGGTCTCTCTAGAAAATTGTGTGGTTTGATTCATGTCAGTATACGATACATATTGATGTCTGGATTTCCACTTTTAGGCCTAACAGCAGTATAATCGCAAGTCATGTTGGTCCACACACATCCTTACCACACGATATTAAACTTCATGGAAGTATATCCCTTTCGCATGATGTTAAACTAAATGGTCCTTCATGAACTATGTGTGTCTTGATTCTCACCCTCATGAGATACATAGTGATGCCCAATCCCTCATAATTAGGCCCAACCATGATATTACCACCTTTCATGTTGGTTCTCACGTCCCTACCACACGACGTTAAACTATATGGAGATAAATTTCCCAACTACATGACAGTAAACTGTGTAGATCATCCCCCATTATTAATTCCTTATATAAGGACAAAAATATACGTACTCTGACCAACTAGAGAACAAATTGGTTCCATCATCTTTTTAATAACCTCAATACATGTTCCACACTTCATGCCTCAAGCCTCTTTGGTCCTCGCAAGCCTTTCACTACCATTTAGAAGGAGACAAAGTCTTTATGCTTGGAGACACTATCGTTGCGAGGGCTCAGACCCACCAACATGATAAATATTGGCTCGGTGTAAGGGGTTTTCTTATTATTAGGATCCTGACATCACCAAGGTGAAACCTATCACCCCATTTTGTTATAGGTTACCCCAGAATGATTGTCCCATATCATCAATCATGACCTGAGAACCTTGATCCATGATTTACAACATCTCCACCACCCACTCAGGAGGGTTTTGGAGTACTCTTGACCCTAGGTATCCTGGTGATCCTCTTATGTAGTATCCCTATGCAAGGTCCAAGTGGCATGAACGTAAACAACTCACACCATTGAAAAACCTATACAACCTTAAACTCTAGCACAATGTGGTCCAAATCACAAGACCTCAAACTACTAATTTAAGATACATAAAAATAATTAGGTCGAAAACTCGTAAAGGGTGACCTGTGCAAAAGTTGGGCCTTTTCCTACTAAACTCGTCATGCCCAAAGTTTAGGAATAAAAAAGGGTGTATGTAAATAAGGCATAAAGATTATAGGGTCTACTCTATAGACCTAGTAAAATCCAGGCTATTCTCACTGGACCCCATGGTCTAGGAAAACATTAATGCAATGATTCATCACATCTTCTCGCTGCAAGAATATGTTCAAAAAGTTGTGGTACAACCTTTAGGGTGATCGAACCCTTCATGGATCATACCTTTTACACATATCCCACTTCATGATCTGAAACATCTAATTTTTTTGAAAACCATTCATTTCCCCTAAAGAGGAAGATAGATTTCTCCTCTTGTCCATACGATTGATTCGAGGGCACATACCCACCAACTAGATATATCTTCATCCGACGTAAAGGGATTTCTAATTCTTGTGAGCCTGACATCGCCATGGTGGAACCCAAAACCCCATTTTGTTATAGGTTACCCCAAAATGACTTTACCATACCTTCCTCAAGACCTGAGAACTTTGTACAATGATTTATAGTATCCATATCAGACTATCCTAGTGGATTCGATATCTTCAACATTGCATCACCAGGTTTTGTACCAATCCTAAAAGATGGAATGCGGCCCTTCATTATTGAGACTTTTGATGGATCACACATCATGATTCTAAACCATAAGTTTTAAGGCTCGAGCTATACAATTAAGATCTATGTTTCCCTATGGAGCTAGAACCCTTTCTGGATAGCCTTACTTCCATACCAACTACATCATCCCAATGTTTGAGCCTTCATAAATATTTCAAATCCCCTGGAAAGGAATAAAGATATCTTGATTTGGAAATGTAGTGGATTTAAGGGCTTAGACCCACTGGTCGAACACATCTAGGACAAACATAAAGGGACTCATAATCCTTGTGAGCCTCAATGACACTATTGCTGAACCTGACAAACTCATAGTGTTAAGGGACATACCTGGTATGTCTACCCCATTCCACATCACTCGACTGAGAAATATGGATTGTGACTTATGTCACCAACATTCCAACTATCTAGGAAGTCCTAGTCTCCATAGTATTTTTCTCTCAACCATATTCACCCCATGTATATTCTATGGCCCTTGGAAAATAGTGGGAATCAGCTTTTCTTGTCCATGCTACTGATGCGTATAGGATTTAACCCACCAACTAAAATCATTCCCTACTTACATAACAAGAACTCCAATCCTCACATGCCCTATTGGGAACTCAACACCACATAGTGTTTTGATTCATCCCTAAATTTCAATCCCCTCATTTTAGAAAGGTTCGTTTTAAGGAAACTAAAATAAAGCATGTAATAGTTTCCGTGAAGCATACTATATGACCCTATCTCATTCAAGATGCTTTCCAAAGATATTCAAAACACTCATCCTGCAAGGAACATATCATACCCAGATGACCTATTAGTGTATCAAGTATATGTGATCATTCATCATAAAGAAAATTATGTACATCATTACAAGTTCATAAAATATCAGAAATAAAAAATTCCATACACATCAAAGATAATGAAAAAGTTGAACAACAATGTAAAATAAAGTTTTTCAAGGGTGTTCACAGCACCACCAAGGACTTTGGAAATAATTTAATTGACCTCAGGACTGATTCCTTGTCCCCTTTGTTTTTTCTCCTGAGTGGGGAATTTATTGGTGCCCACCAAATTATCATCAACAAAGTCCCAAGGGAAGAAACACCCAAATGAGGGTATTATCTTTCCCATGAGAGCAGGAAAGAATAGGACGTTTTAAGACTTGTGAAACCTCTCAAAGACTCAAGATATCATGGAGATACCCATGTCATTATAAGTCTCCATGCATGGCACCTATCCCCTGAAGAATCCTGCAGACCCCCCCCCCTTGATGGTAAACCTTTCTCATCAGTGGTTGAACGGCGATAGTCCGATGGGTACTCCCCAGGTCATGTGGTTTTTCATTGGAAAGTGCCTGAAAACAAATAAATAATCCCTCATAAATAAAAGTGAACCATCATTAAGAAATATAGACCCCTAGTGGTCATAGATATCACACGCCATGTCACTATTGGGAAGAATAAAAACCCTAAGTGATGTCCAATCCATCTCATGAGACCTTCGATCCATCGATGCAGAAAACGAAGGAGATAAATAAAGAGTGAGGAGAGTGGTTTGAGGTCACTAGAAGACATGTGAAGAACCCTCAAAGACATGGGATTCACTATAAACTATCTGTTGTGCCTCATATAACCCCTTCAGATTATCATTTTTGCCACATAGAAACCCACAGGTGTGTTCGTAAAACTCTATGGCACCCTGAGGAAAGACGCATGGTTTTTTTTGACAATACAAGTGCACCATAATATGATCCATGGTGATCACATGATACAACATAAGAAAATCGAGTAAAAATAAAATACATAATTTGAGAAAACTATAATACCTCCCAACCCCTACTGTATAAAAATAGCAGTCAAAGGGAGGAGGTGAGTGGTGTCTCTAGTCGCTGAAAGACATGAAACACACACCCCAAGCGACCCGTGATGCACTGAGAGTCCCAAAGGACCTATCAGGTGTGTCTCACAGTCTCACTACATAGAATACCTTGCACATATCCAGGAAACACAATGAAGATCTAGGTACAAATGGGAAAGTTCACCTATGGTGTGCTTGTACACCACCACGTGACACATGATGGTCATGCGACACATCTCCAAAAAATAGAGGAAATATCCTCAACACCAGATGTGAAATATCACATGACTCCCAACCATCAACACATAAAGTGAATGAAATAGGATTTTTTAGGTGAACTTGGTTAGTGGTCACTGAAGGGCATATGATGCACTAAGTTCACCCTTTACACGGTCCTGTGAGACCCTGAGAAAAGCCATAGAAGGAATCATGAAGTTCCCCTGATAGGAATTTAGATCTTTTGAAGAACCTTGGACATGCTGAAATGAAGACATGGAAGTCCTATGAATCACAAGTCTTCGAAAATCAGAAATAATCCTAAAGGACAGATGGACTCGCGACTGATGAAAAATGAAGTATTACCCTTAACATGGTCTATCACAAAGACTCACAAAGCCATGTAATGCCAAACCCTACATAAACACTAACATGGAATCACGACAGATACCCTGCACAAACTGGCTAGTTAGTGGATGTCTATTCCTAAAAATTCTTTTCCCCAACCCAATTAAAAGTACGGTTTTTTGGATTCTAGGAGTTGGGACTCAGGCCTCTGTTACACACATCAGCGCTTAGACTTTGGGCTTCCATGCACCACTGATTATAGGACTAGTTAACCCTACTCCAAGTAATACATCGATGAACTATAAGAGAAGTCTTGCACTAGGCATATATCCCTTCACGTGATCAATTCAGGATCATGTGAAGGACTTCCGGTGAGGCATGAAAACCCTATTTCATGTCTTCTAAATCATGCGAGGGCCCAAAAAACTAACATTTAATTGAACCGAGTCATATATACTACAATGGAAAAATTCAGGATTCTAAGTGGAAGACTTAGGTGGAAAGAGTGGCTTCATGCCCCCATATACATTGCGGGTGTCACTTGAGACACGCGAAAATGCAAAAACATGTCACCTGGATCTCGCAACACTCATATAATGTGTCCCTAAAGACATGAAAAACGCACTGAACACCTCAATACAAGTCTCATGGACTCCTCGAGAGTACTAATTAGATCCCATGAACCCTATCAGTTTGTCACCCTGTACATGCGACATCCATTGGAAACATCACCAAACTCATATAATGGTTTTTAATCATGTTATTTGAGTCTCACTAGTGCATGTGGACATGAAAACTCCAATATCGTGACACCCCCTAGATGTGGCATCCTGGTCTCGTAATATCTCTCCATGATGTTATCCATGACATGCGACACCCCTATATGTGTCAGCCCAGTCATTAGAGATCTTCTCTAGGTATCAACCAAGACAGGCGACACCCCTTGGATGTGTCAATCCAGTCTCGTGAAGACTCCCTGAGGTGTTAGCCAAGACATAAGACACCCCTTGGATGTGTGAGTAGAATCTCATTAAGCCTCCATAAGGTGTCAACCAACATACATGAAAACACTGAGACATATTATTCTCGTCTCTAAAAGTCTCCCTGAGTTGTCATCCATGACATGCGACACTCCCTATACGATTCATCCTCACCATGTGATGACTCTGGGGGAATTTTAATAAAGACATGGTATTCCCCCCTCAGACCATGCCACCATGGCTCTCGCGACACCCCCATATGTGTTGAGTCAGGACAGGCGATGACATCTAGGGCACAACAGCTAAGTCATGCGACACTTTCCAGATGAGATCTATATCTATAAGGGTAGCCTCAATGTGTAAGCCCCAAAATCAAAAGAACTATGTGAACTCTGATTCTATTCATACCTAGGATATGTAGGATTCCTAATTAAAGGAGTGATATCCATATTAAATATCCTAAGGACTTCCCCAATATAAAGGTGCCATGTCCATATTCCATGAGGCCGATTGTGCACTCTCCCTTGTTTCTCACAATGAGCATGACTCACGTGGGCATAGGGGGATGCAACGAACACCTCACCAGGCACTAAAAAACCATCTATAAGGGCATCCTTAGTGTGTAAGACCCAACACATCAAAATAATTATGAGTGCTATGATTTCCTACAATACACCGGATATATAGGACACCTCCTTAAAGGCCCAATCTCTATTTTAAATATCCTGAGGACTACCCAAATATATAGGTCCAATTTCCATATTCCATGAGGATGACCATGCCATCCATTGTTTCGTAAAAGGATCATATCTCACATGGGCTTATGGATCCACACTTTTTAGGGTATTTACACCATACAACCACTGTCATAAAATATTCTCCAGGATACAAGCCTCAAGTCGACCAAACAATGCGAGTTTTGATTCCTACAATAACCAAGATCTATAGGATGCCTCACAATGTCTCAATCCCATACCTAGAGCATTGATTGCCTCCATATATGGGGAAAAGTCTTGAAACACTTGGTCATAAGTCTTCATCCTAAAAAAATCCATTGATCACTAGAAAATGATAATGAACCTTAGATACATACAAATAGATTCACTATAGAGATCCCAGTCTTTTGAATAAAAGAAGATTAACTCATACTCATTTTGTTTGGGTAACCAGTCCCATATTGGGGTTAGGGATAGATTAAAAACATGCATTAAATCAATAAGATATTCCCATAGTAGGAAATAGTCCACCCCAAAGGGTGTGATGATATCGACCTCCCATCTTCTTGACCAATGTGAGTCCCTGGGAGTCGCTCATCCTGAAAACCTAGACAACCACTAGTCTTTGGAAAGAAGGCCCACACTTAGGTATAGATGTGGGAACCATTAGAAGATTATAGGGAAAAGTGGTAATGGAAAACATGTCCCATGAAATGAAACCTGACAAAACAGAAAGTCATGAAGTGATCCCAGCCTTCACGCCTCATCTGTTGACACTTCCAATGCAACCTGCTTCTCGATGGGTGGTGGTAAGACTAGAAAACCATCCAAAGGTACCAACCTCTAAACATGTCCATGTATAGAATATTTATCACTAGATGTATCATCCTCATGATCTTTCTATGGAACCCTAGCTAGAAATCATTATGGTGGCATCCTAAAATATACAAGTTGTACCACAATCCAGAGTGTATCTGGGGAGATAACTCAATTAGAATATAGAAACATATGATGTATGTAACAATGTTTCCCTATAATCAATGCCAACATATATCAATTCAACAATCAGGTTATCAAATTTTGAGTGAATGGATACATTGATCATTGCACAAACACTAGATTCTCTAGTTTGAGAGATGAACTCGAAGCACTTTAACACTATTTTCCTAGTTCCCAAACCAAACCTCTCAATTAGATAATATCCAAAATATGGTCATAAGATAAACCATTCTAATACCTATTTTTCAATACCCAAACCACCAGGGCCGTCCTGGCTAGTAGTAAGATGATTGTGACACCCCAAGTCTATCCCCAAAAGGCCATGGGCTGGTGAACAGTGCTGATTAGGCATAAAACACACATTGGAGGCCTTAACCTATGAAACATGTACACATAATCACATCTCCAAATACCCTTACCATACTGAAAGGTAAATTCAACCCATATCATAAAGGATTCATAAATCAATATCCCACATCATAGTATGATATGAGTGCAAGAAATCATAAATGGACAAATTCAAGACCTCAAATGATATAAAAGATTCTAACATACTAGAAAGAAGGGTACTACTATCAAATGTAACTCATGGTATAAACCATGGTCTTTAAAGTTCAACTATGTTCCACCAACTCTTGGTCCAGTTAGGACTATGTAAAAAGGCATGTCATATTTATAATAAATGATATTTACAAACAGATCCCATGTAGGGTTGAGTATAATAATAGCCATAAGGACACCACAAAATCACTAAACATGAGGCATCAAGAGTGTTGTTATCTTATCATCAAAAAGGCATGTCCACAATATATGGGAAACAATAATAAAAACCCAGATATAATGAATATAAACACTATGTTTCATGGTAAAACCATAACCATATTGCCATCCTAGGATCCCTACATGAGTTTTTAAGGTAATAATAATCTGGGGTAACTCACTCCATTGGTTTGATAACACTGAGGGCACTCATTGAAGAAGTCAAGCTCATCAGTTCTAACCATGAAGAAGTATATGTTGGAACTAAAAAGTTAATGATATATAGATAGGGGATATTAACGAGGACATATAGGGTATACCTAACCCTATATGAAAAAGAACTCTAAGTAAGGGATTGAACTCTTGATTATGATATCCATGAAGATTCATAAAACCCCACATAAGGAGGAATGGAGTGATATAGGATGACACTATGTGAAACACATAGGGATTCCACAACTAATACCATAGAGGGGATCACATCCTATGATCATGATATGATTAATCATTTCACCCTCATAGGGATGGATTAAGGGAAACTCCCTACATATACTAGTCTATATTGATGATAATGTGGGCCTCAAATTTCTCTTGAAAAAGAACATGGAACGTACAAGTAGTACACATCATGTCTTGGATACCCTATGTTTTCCTCTGTACTCCAGACCAGGCTTATGAACATTGTCCCATACCCATATACAATGCTCATTCCTACATACCAAGAGATATTTAGGTACATAGTTGTTTCTATGCATTGGTCCATACCCATGTACTTTATTCATGCCTTCATATCTATTCATGTATGAGAACACAGGTCGGGTCTGAGTACCAATTTCTTCTCATGTGCACTGGCTATTCCCATGTACCTGATTAAGGATATGCCTATGTACCCTAAAGGTACATATCTAGTCTCTAGGAACAGGTCACAGAATGAGTGGTATGTACTATAAAGCATGTAATATTTAATTTTTCTAAAACCATGGCCACCACGGTCAGGGGACTACATGATATGCGTTCTTAAGATAGCACACATATATGTTAGGATTTTCTAGAATCAAAGATCCTTTACACGTATTTTCACCATTCTCTATAGCCTCCATAATAGTTATGATTTCCACCATAGAACCTAGATATAGTGTTGAATAAGTCTTACCATTACTAGTAGTCAAATTATATCCATACAATATGATTGGGAATAAATCCACACAACACCCCATTTCTAAAATGAAAAACCATGTATAAAGAACTCTAATACTATCATTGTCCATCTTTGATCATCCATAGTCATCATTGCACCTCGATCATTCCAGAAATCTCAAACCTGATCCCATGGTAACAATCTGTTACTCCAAAAAATGATTTTGTAGTGATCATCAACCAGGTATTTTTCAAATCTTCATCCAAAAGGAATACCGATGATGAATGCATGAATAATTAGGGTGGGGGATCCATAAAACAACATGAGGAATGAGCCATGTCGATTATTCATGTTGCCTTGTTTTTCTTGATGAATAAATTGATTAATGTTAGGAATAATCCAAAAAATATCAAAATAATATCCCATACCAATTATATGATGATAAAAGCATCAAACATAATCAACCATCGATCCATGAATCAATTCTTGTTAATTTAATTGATTCACCTTTGACATGGGATAAAAAAAAGGATTAATAAAAAACAAACACATTACCTTGAGTTTTAATCCATCACTGATAAATAATGGTTTGAAATCAATGTCACTGGTGAGATCCAAGAACTCCTTTGGCACCTCATTCACTAATGCATGATCTGTTGTTTATCATCTAAGATATATAATCTTATTAACTAATCAAAATCCCTAGATTTATGTGGATAAAACTACGGATTTAATATAATTAGGGGTTTAAATAAGGAGATTAGGTTTAACTAAATTACTAAAAATTAAATATATTAAATATTTTATTTAATTATTATTCCACCCTTGTCATGGCTCAAGAAAAACACTTGACACATGCAAAGGTTATGTCACACCTAGGATAAATCAGGTGTTATGATTTAATGAAGGTTTCATATTTATGAACCATGATTTAATTCAAGAGATATTCAATTTTTTAATTAAAACTCTACACACATGATATAATTTATTTAATATTTTTATTACATAAAAATAGAGTCTCTTAGTGCCTTAGAATCTCACACTAACTTAGAACCTAGACTAAAAATTATTCCTTTAAATATTCCAAAGTTTTATAAGGAAAAATAGATTTATTACACATGAAGGCCAAATGAATCTCGATCAACTATGAACTAGAAATATCCAAATTTATCTCAACCTATCTTTGGATAATGTAAATAATAGTTTCTATATACATAGGGTGAGTATAATAGTTATACAATGAATGATCCTCCTTAGAACATATTTTGAAATAGATAAATAAAGCATGATAAATCGCAGTGAACAATAAGTGAAGAGAACTTTTCACCTAAATAGTTATACTATGTTCAGAGCCTCACCATGTATATCCCTCACCAAGTGACATATATAAGATATCATATATTATAAGAATAGAATGAGGGTTCCCCACTACCTCTTCCCCATTGGTTTTCCACTCTACCCCAATGTCACACATTCAGATCCATCTCACTCCAAAGGAAACCACCCCAAATACCACTAAGATAAAGTATCATAACATGCATCTCATACCTCACATCATCACATAATCTAATCCATATATCCATATATTAAATGATTAATTTTTTTGGGGCCACCATATCCCATACACAGCATACCTATGATAACCATTTGGACAATATATCTAGAGATATATATGTGTGAAATAACTACATGAAATTAAATCCCTAGAAAAACACACACACAAACACATATATATATATATGGAAATATAACAATCATTCAAACCAACACTTAATACTACCCGGAGAAGAGAGTGGGAACATAGGGGTAATCAACCATATGTCCCTTGCTAACCTGAATTTTAGGAAAAACACCCTCCCAGAGTCCACTCAGTTGAAGTAGCCATACCGACATGGGTGGGGTAGAATATGAAATCATAAAATATAAAATATTTAATATATCTTAAAATGATAATATTGGAATCAATCTAGACTTACAATAAATTTTAGTTGTCACCTCTCGGACACTCAACTACCACTAATAGGAACTCGATATCACATAAGAACATAATCATTCAATAAAGATTCATTAAATTGATTATTTCATTTTAAAATTACACATTATGTTAATTAATTCTTTATACATTAATTAAAATTATTCATTTTGTGTTTTGTTGACAATCAAAGAAGTCTATTCCCTCTAATCTTAATCAAACTGAATCCACAGTTTCTAATGGCTAAAAAAATTTGAATTCCAACAAATAAAAACTCCTCAAAAAGGATAAAAAGTTTATTAAACATTATTATTACTATTACATAAATCTAGGTACTCTAAAAAACATCCTACATTACCATAAAATAGATTAATAAACAAGAACAACCATCTTCCACAAGTAGTGGGGAAATGAAGACAAGAACAAGCAAACCGAAAAACCTACCCTTAAGTGAAACACTATAAAGAAATCATAATGGATTTAAGAATGATAATGGGTAAAGATATATTTACCATGATATTTAAATCTTGGTTCTATACCAACACCAAAATTCATATCACCATGCATCTCATTGTCACAGGAATCAACTACCACCACAAACACCAGGCCTCCCCACCCATATCTCATCAACCAATAACTATCCCAGAATCACATCACATTTCATAGTAAGACTCAAATCCATAGAAAAAAAATAAAATTAAATCATGAAACTAGGCCCTAAAAATAAGTCACCCAACCATTAAATGAAAACACACTCTCTAAATAATAAACATTAATCTTTATCAAATAAATGATTTTTATTCCATCATAAATCAACCAATTAATTTATCATAGGTTAAAAATATGAATAACCTAAGGAACTAGCTATTACAAGATATTAATTATAAAAACATGCTCTAAAATCATGTTTCTTTAGAAAGATATTCATATCAACCATATGGAAAGGGAAAAAATTTATTATGAGAACTGGGCAGTCCATGATTTTTTATCTTATGAAGGAAATGACATAGTTAAATGATTTCAAATTACGATCACCATTTCTATTTGATCAGAAATATATTCAGATCACCTGTATGGTAGGAAAAAATGGTATAAAAACAACATGGTAGTCTATCCTTTTTATCTTGTGAAGTATATGTCATAGATAAATGATTTCACATCGAGTTCACCAGTATTGTTTCTTTATAAAGATATGTAGATCATCCATGTGGCATGAAAAAAACTGATCGATGAGAACTAGGAAATCTATCCTTTTTATATTGTGAAGAGGATTATTTAGATAAATTATTTCACATTGACTTCACCATTTTTGTTTCATCTAAAAAGATCACACACATGGTTGGGAAAATGTTCTGATAGTTTGATTATGTGGAGTTTTATGTATATAAAATCATTCACATCGGGCTCACTTTTCATGTTTATCTTCTATAGAAACTCCCAACAACTCCCATATCCATAACTAAGTACAAAAATTATTTCCAAAGGTAGGTGGTCAATTAGCTTTTTAGACCCAATGAAACTTAAGAACTAACCTTGGTTGAGAGGATGGGAGGTCAGGCTCATCACACCCGTTTAGGGGGAAATGTTTCCTACTCCAAGACCATCTTATAGATTTAATATATGTTTGATAATCCCTTATTAATTCAGATATGGGACCAATTACACTAAAAAACGAGCAATTATTGAATCTCTCTATGTGAAAAGGGAGTTCCATTAAGGATCCCACCTATATTTTACCAAGGTTATTCATTAATTTACCATTAATTGGTATCCACTTTTGTGTTGAATTTTTATAGGATGGAATTATGGAATTTAATATCATCCTAAGAGATAATTAATATTCCAATGATGGGATTGAGCTATTATGAGGTGTCCTACATATCCATTTTTATAACATAAATCAAACCGCACATAGTTCTTTAAACTTCTGTAGCTTAACATTATGTGGAAATGAAATATACAAGGGTCCTTTTTCACTAGATATTGAAATTTTTCTTCATAGAGGAATCTTATGTATCCTATTTATGGTCAGAATCAGAGTCATTTTATTTTAGTCACTCTGTTGGGACTTATCTAGAGGTGGATTCCCTTGAATGGGGGTTTTCATGTCATTCCACTAATTGGGGCTTATATACTGAGGTTTCCATGGTTTGTGGAGCTTCATGATGAAAATTATATGATCACTGTAAATACCTAATCCCATGTGTTCCATTCTTGGTGTGATAAATAATGGATAACAAGTAATCAGTCTCGCTATATATGGATGTGGAACTCATGTGATGGGACATCCCTTTGGATGTTTAATACGGTGCTCAGTAATTAGGAAGGTATCCCATGTATCCTAGTTATGTAAGGAATTAGAGTCATTGTAGCTTATTTTCTTTATCAATATGCTAGTCGATGAGGTATAATGGCTGTCCCATTGTAGTGGTTGGGTTCTCATGGTTATAATATCAGAGGCATGGAGGGACTTACTCGATGGCAAATTCTTATTTATGCTTGGTAATCTAGAAGGTGTCCTACGTATCTTGGTTATAGAAGTAATTAAAGTTCTCATAGTTTGATTGATTACGGTTTACATGTTGGGTGTACCTCTTATATCCCCTAGATAAGGTTATCATGTCTCGGGATGTCTAATCAATACAAACTTATTGTATTCTTGATATGTTTTTATTTCCTGCCTGACATGTTTGAGGATGTGTAGAAATGACTGAGTTTCATCAAGGGCATTCACAAAGACAGTCACATGATCAAAGTAGCTTGTTTGGAGGATGTCGTTTACCCTGAATGACATGTATTTATACTATCACATAATCAATGCTAAAATTTATGGAGGGTTTCTTATAACCTTGATTAATTGACTGGATGACATCGCATGATCTTGGATGGCATGTCTAGAGGGTGTCACATGATCAAGGTTGACATGTCTGGAGGACACCACATGATTAGGGCTGACATGTCCAGAGGATATCACATGATATGGATGACTTTTCCTATTGTTAGTGTGAGACCTAGGTGACATGTCCAGGTGTCTCCGTATAACATAGGAAACATATCTATTGGAAATCACCAGACTTGTTTGGAAATCAAAGAAATATACACAAAACTTTGTTGGAAATACTGGAGGGAATCATATAAATTTATTTACATGTCCAAGGTATATCGCATGATCCAAATAGAATGTTGAGGTAGAATCTCATGGCTTGGAAGAAATGTCTCGGTGATATCATATGGTTCTAATGAGTCATATGATATAACAAACCTAGTCTTTATTACATACTTAAACTTGGTTAATTACATAAAAACTTCACTCGATACAACATAGATGATCAAGAGGCCTAGTGTCTTTAGGGATTAGGAACATTACATAACAACATAAAACATATAATGCAACATCTTATTGAAAATATCATTTACATGACCACTACATTCTCTCATACTTAGCATTGCATGTGATTGCCTGAGGAAGTGCATAAGAAAAGGGTGAGCTATAAAGCCCAGTAAGTGAGTAAAAAAGGCATAAAATGAGGAATACAATACATGTTAGGAAATAGTCATATAAATGGAGAATAAAATATACTTGATCATAAAGGGATGATATAGCATGATTATCATAACATGGAAATGTGGAAACAACCCTTAACAATGAATTAGCAGGAGCCATGGCTCATTGCACATGGAGCATGAGTAAACCCTCATTGCACTTGAATTAGCTTGAGTAAATCTTCATTGCAATTGAATTATCATGAGTATATCCTCATTGAACTTGAATTATCATGATACTAATCTTTACCCAATGCATTGGAGAGCTATCATGGTGAAACCTTCTTAAACATTTAATTTCATGCATAAGTGTTCCACAAGATCATTCAACATAGAATCATTAAACATCATAATTTATTCCATGATAAAGGAATATGGAATAAATATATGAAACAATATAAATAATAAGTAAATGTGCATAATGTTGAATACACTTTATAGATAAATGATTATGGTATTGATGACACAATGACTTTAACTTGGAAAATCACAGTGCAATTTCAGCAGCATAACAGTGTGACATAAGAATTCATAAAAAATGGTTGATGAGAGAGAATGTGGTGTCTCGTCATATTTAAATGAAATGTACAGTAAGGGTGTCATATAGATACATTTCCCAAGATGAGTAATGTAATTTTAGATTCATAATACAAAAGAATGGCTTGAACGTAAATGAGGAGAGAGAAATTCCTTACGGAATTTAAGCATGGTAACGAGTGTACATAAAAGGCATTAATGACAGAGAAAGTGGTCTATAATAACTTAACATAATTAGGGAAGTATTGGGGAGGTGAAAAATCATACCCTAACATTTAAAAATTAATTTAAAAGGATATAACAATATTAATAAATTTGGTTAAAATGAGAAAGGAAGGAATCTCTTAATTGGAAGTGTAATCCCAAAGTCTTGGGAAGCTCTTGAGAGAGGATTCTTTGGAGCATGGTATTCCTTGGGAGGATTCTAGAGAGGGGAGGGAAAAGGATGGATGAACTCCAAAGGCATTGAGTGAAGATGAAGTGGGAGCTTGGTTGGGTTTATATAGGAAAGGAGAGGGAATTATTTATTATTTAGGTTTGGGACACAACACATTATACTAATCAAAACCACAAACCAAACCATGGTTTTTGCCCGTGATTTTTTCCAAAAGGGGAGTTGAAAATAATATTTTAGAATTCCAATGTCCAAACTTATTAAAAAAAATAGGGTTTCTTATGTGGTGGTGAGTCACACTCTCAAAGAAATCAATTTAAAAGAGATAAAATCACTACTGGAAAAATAGGTCTATACCCACGGTGTTGTAAAAAACCATGGGTATAGTTCTCTTTTAAGATCTATACCCACACTTTGGGAGAAAACCTTGGGTATAGGTTATTTTCCGAAGCCCTATACCGATGGTTCTTCAAAACCATGGGTATTGGGGTTTTTTAGGACCTATACCCACGGTTCTCTAGAACCGTGGGTATAGTTTTCCTGCGTTCAGGCGGGGAAAGAAAATTAGGCGGGACACTGAAAAAATTTGGCGTGAAGACATTTTTTCATGGTTTTTATTAATATATTTACAATAATATAAATATATAATTTCAAAAATTGTTCAGTTCGGTTGGTCAAGTCTTCTCTGTGGTTGTTGTAGGTCGCAGCTTCGAATCCCGATACCGCATTTTTTAAATTAAATACCACACCCATAATATAAATATATATAGGAAAATATATGAAAATATACCAGTTAATTTTCGCAGATCGGTTGGTCCATTGTTGCGGCGTGTTTGTGAGTTGCTTTGTTCGACGCGGTTTCGATTCCTGCTAGCCGCTTTTTTAAATATAATACCGCATATTAGTATATATAGCCAGATATATTCATATATAACATATGAAATTCCCAGCTCAGGTGGTCTGTAGGTGGGGCGCGGCTGCCAGGCCGTTCGCGGGGTCTGGGTTCGAATCCTCCTTGCTGCATTTTTGAAGACATAAAATCCCCATGGTTTGAGAACCGTGGGGTCACACTGTTCCAGCCTGTGCACAGGCCTGCCACACTGTGGCAATTCTATCCCCATGGTTTGGGAGTAACCGTGGGTATAGGATTGCCCCCTATCCTGACGCCATTCTAGCCCACGGTTCCCAAAACCGTGGGTATAGCCTATACCCATGGTATTAGGGGCTATACCCACGGTTTTGAACTGTGGGTATAAGGCAGTTTTCCAGTAGTGAATGTTTTATAAGTCCTGGAGGGTCCACTATGGCTTTGTAAAGTAATTAAAATAAATCTAAAATCATATTATTTTAAGGATAAGACATATATTGGAATAAAATATCATTTATAGTATTTTATTACATCACTATTGGGTCCTTATGATTTCATAAAACACATTATATATTTAAACGGTATTTAATTTTTACCCAAAAATTCAACTATCTAAAAAAAATAATGAAAAATTCTCCATTTGATAATTTTTAAATCCTTATTCCAAAAAAAATATTCAATTTATCTATTTTTTTTAAATATGTGAATTTTCACTTTTAAATTAAAAATCGATATTTATCGAAAATTCATTGGTTTTGACAAAAATAGATTTCAAACTTTAATAAAAATTACAATTTTATTCCTAAAATTTATATGATCATTAATAATTAATAAAAAGTAATTTAATAATATTTTATTAAAATATTATTTATTTAAAAAGTCCATTAATTTATCAAAATGGATTCTTTAGTTGAATATTAACTAAAAATACTATTTCTGCTTTAAAAATTGTTTACAAAGTAACAATAATAAAATGAATGTATATTCATTATTATATACAAAAATAATGCACATAATCATAGTGTTATGGTCGTGTTACATAACCCATTATAGAACCCAAATAAGATAGATGGGTAAGGTGTGTGATGTTGACAGACTCTTGGGGTGGCTCAGATAACATCGCTCGAGTGGTAATCTCTATAAACTTCCAATTCTCCCATAGGCAATTCCATTTGAGCTTAACATGTTGAATCTTGGCTTGGGATTGGTCAAGAGAGAAGCCCAATGACTCCAACTCTTTTTCGAGCTCTATCAAATGGGCTTCATACAGGGCAAGTCTACTAGAGGAGGCCATCACTTCCTTTGTCTTGGTAAATTGGATTTGTTAAAGCCCAATATTTATACTAATCATGTGATCATTTTTCAATGGAAATATTATCAACGGTCACAATTATTAATGGTACTTTAAAATCCAAAAACATAAAACCAAATAAGTTTATACATTATATAACCATTTTACATAATAGGACATTTAATTAGGTCAAGGGTATTTTTCTATTGATAATAGTTTGGGTCATTACAATCTCCCCCCTTAAGAAATTTCAGCCTTGAAATTTCCTTTTCCCACACTAAAACAAATGCAGGTTAACTATGCTTCATCCCTTCCTCTAATTCCCATATTTCTTCTTTAAACTTGTGGTTTATCCACAAGACTTTCACAAGGAGATTTGTCTTATTTCATATAACATTTTCCCTATGATCTAAGATATTCGTTGGTTGCCCCTAGTAAGAATGATCACCCTCTAATTTTACTACATTTTAAGAGAGTAAATGTGAAGGGTTTGGTATGTACTTATTTAAGAACGATACATGAAATAAATCACGTACTTTGGCCATGGTAGGTGGAAGTTCTAGCCGATAGGTCATAGCCCCTACACGATCAAGAATCTCGAAGGGGCCGATGTAACTACGAATTAACTTGCCTTTCTATCCAAATCTCATGACCTTCTTCCATGGATATATTCTTAGAAATACCATGTCTCCAACTTTGAACTCAAGGTCTCATCGACAGTTATCTGAATAACTCTTCTATCGACTTTGGGATGCCTTGATATGTTGCTAAATGATTTTCACCTTCTCCACCATTTAATCAAACATTTTGGGTCCTAGAATCTTATGCTCACTGACTTCATCCCAAAATACCGGTGTTCTACACATTTTCCCATAAAAGGATTCATAAGGATCCATTTGGATGCTTGAGTGGAAACTGTTATTGTATGAGAACTTGCCAAGAAGAAGATGAAGTTCCCATCCTCCTTTGAAGTCCATCGATCATTATATCAAAATTTTCTCAAGTGTTTGGATAGTCCTCTCAAATTGGACATTATTTTGATGATGATAAGCCATAATAAGTTCAAATTAGTATCCAAAGTATGATGAAGAATCATCCAAAACCTATAGGTAAATCTTTGATCTCTATCAGATAAAATAGAAAGTGGTACTCCATGCAGCCTTACCACTTCCACGATATATATTTGTGCCAGTTTATCTAATTAGAAATCCTCTCGAATATAAATGAAGTGTGCAGCTTTTGTAAGGCGATCAAAAACAACCCAGATAGCATTGTTTACTTTAGATGTCTTTGGAAGTCCAGTGACAAAGTCCATGGTGATTTTATCTCATTTCCATGATGGTTGGGTAGTGGTTGCATCATCCCCATTGACTTATTCCACTCAGACTTCTCTTGTTGACTCAGTAGAAACATTGATGTATACTCGGCAATCTCTTTCTTCATGTTATCCCACCAATATTACTCTTGGAGATCTCAAAACATCTTTGTATTTCCTGGGTGAATGGAGAAATTTAAACTTTGAGCATCATCCAAAATTTCTTTATTTAGCTCCGGACTTGATGTAATACATAATATTTTCCCAAATATCACAATTCCTTCATCATTAACATTGAACATCGAGGACTTCCCATTTCTGATAGTTTCCTCTTTCTTTCGAATTTTACCATCATTATTTTGAGCATCCTTTAACCTTTCCAAAAGAGACAGTTGAGAAATCATTAGTGAAAGGACTGACGATGTTCACTTATTTATGATTCTCATGTCCATCTTAATCAAATCTAATAAATTTGGATCCTAGTCAATTCTCATCAATGATATAATTTTTGGGTCCTTTCTACTTAGAGCATATTCCACCTTGTTCAATTTCCTAGGGTGGTAATGGATTGAGAATCCATAGTCTTTGATCAGCTTTAACCATCTTAATAAGTGCATGTTCAACTCTTTCTGAGTGAATATATGATTGAGGATTTTTAGGTCCATATATATTTCACACATCTCCCTAAAGAGGTAATTCTACCAAAATTTTAAAACTAAGATCACTAAAACTAACTCTAGATCATCTGTTGGATATTTTTTCTCATGAACATTCAATTTATTTAAAGCATAGGCAATGGATTTGTCATTTTTTATCAACACACAGCCCTGGACCTTCTTTGAACCATCACTGAACACCACAAAATGTTCTCCACATGTGGGTAATGTGATCACAAGCACAGTGATAAGCCTCCTTTTCAACTCCCTGAATCTCTCTTTACATTTATCACTCCAAGAAAAATTTACTCCCTTCCTAGTTAGTTTAGTAAGAGGGTTTTCAATCATGAGAAATTTCTCACAAATCAACGATAATATCCATCTAAACCTAAGAAGATATAGATATCCATTACTGATGTTGGCCTTTATCATACCTCAATTGTAGTTGTCTTGGAGGGATCCACAGATATCCCATTTCTTATGATGATATGACACAATAATGAGACATCCTTCAACTAGAACTAACACTTTTTGTACTTTGTATAGAACTTATCCTTTCGCAAGGTCTCTAGTATAGTTCTTAGATGCTCCCTATGATCCTCCTTGGTTTTGGAGTATATTATAATATCATCTATAAAGACTACCAATTTTTTTGGAGTCAATATCTAAATACTCTATTCATCAAGTCCATGAAGATTGATGAAGAATTATAGAGTTCTAAAAGAATTACTATGAATTCCTAGTGTCCATATCTTGTACGAAAAGCAGTCTTGGGGATATCTTCCTTTTTCACTATTACTTGATAATATACTAACCACAAATCCACCTTGGAGAAGTATTGTGCTCCATGTATCTGATCGAACAATTCATCAATTTGTGGTGGAGGATAATTGTTCTTTATTATGATTTTGTTAATCTCATGATAATCGATGAAAAGGTTCATTGACCAATCCTTCTTCTTGATGAAGAGGACTGATGCACCCCATGGTTAATCACTTGGGTGTATAAAACCATTATCTAGATTCTCCTATATTTGTTTTTTTAGCTTCTCAACCTCCATAATATCCATTCTACATAGAGTCTTGGATATTGTAAATTCCCCAGGTATAAGATTAATTGATAATTCAACATATTTTTGAGGTGGAAGACTGGGAAATTCCTCAAGAAACACTTCAGTGAATTCCCTCACAATAGCCAGGTGTTCAAGGATGGTTTCCTCTTAGAGTCAATAATCAGAGCCAGATATGCATGCTCATAGGGTAGTAATATCCATGCTTGAGATGATGGTTCTAAAGAAGATTCATCTTACTCCTTATTCTTGTGAAGAATCGGGGGTTGATTATCCATATAGAGAGTGATTTCCCTCTCACTACAATTCACATAGGCTCTATATAAGGAAAGCCAATCCATGTCGCGAATTGCATCAAACTCCAATAGAGGGAGTATTATGAGGTTCACCAGGAAGTTCAATCCACTAATTTTGATAGGGTATGAGTTATATTCATGGGATGAAATGATTTCCACATTGGTCATACTTGCCGAAATCTTTACTTCCAAGATTTGTGGTTGTGTTGGGATTATTCTACTAAACTTTTGGGATTTAAAACAATGCGTAGAACCAGAATCAAAAAGTACATTCACTATTCTTGAATGAATAACTAGCGTACCTATCACCACTTTATTGTAGAGGTTCACATCAGCAGTAGTGATGGAAAAATCTCAGCCTGGATGCCTTGGAGGTTGTCAGATGCCTCCAAAAACCATTTTCTTAGGGAACTGATTTTCAAGATGCCCTGATTCGTTATAGTTGAAATAATGAACAATGTGTTGAGAGTTGAATGGAGTATTCCTCTCCTCTGTCATAGCCACATGTTTTTATTTTTTGTAGTTAACAGCTAAGTTCCCTTCTCTTCCTAACCTAAATCATTTTCTCATCCCCTTCAGAAATTTTACAGGGTGCTTCGTTCCACACCTTTGGAAAGTGGTGTGATGGATTTTAGTAGCACCATTCGATTTATCCATCAGAATGCCAGAATTGAAATCCGCATTACACTTATTATCCCCATGATACCTCTTAGATTATCTGACCTCAATTTTGACATTAAGGGCACATCTAAAAATTTTCTTCATAGTTGTTGAAGTCACAAATTTCCAAGGCTTTCTGCGGGCTAGGTTTCAGCCCACCAAAGATGTGGTTAACCTTGCATTTAGGGGTAAGGAAAAATCTAGAGGCATATAGTTCAAGGATTTTGAAGTTTTCCTCATACACTTTGATGGATTCATAATCTTTTTTCTTGAGGGAAAGGAATTCCCTTTCCATATTATGTTGGAGGGTGCGAGGAAAATATTTATCGAAAAACATTCTCCAGAAATCCTTCCATTCCAACACATAAATCTCCTCCTTAGGCTTCATATTTTTTATCAATTTCCACCGTTTATAGGCTCCACCCTCTACATGATAAGCATACAGAAGAACATTCTATAGTTCTAAACATTAAAGGATGGAGAAGATCATTTCAATGGAGTTGATCCATTGTTCGGTGATTGAGGGATCAGATGATCCATTAAAAATAGGAGGCATTTTCCTCAAAAAGTTATCAATATCAACTTTTTATTTCTTTGGGGGTGGGGGGTAATGTTCCTCTTGACCCATGTTTCTATTCGAAGCTTGAGTTAGCTAAGAGAGTATCGTGACAAATTTCTCAATTCCTTCTCCCATCAGATTGGGAATCTCATTAGAACAGTCACCACATTGATCTTCTCATCAGTTGTTGGCTTGAGTCATCCTATTAAAGGTCATTGGATGGAATAAAAGGAAAGTTATGGTTGAAACATAAAGGTTAATCTAGGTAAAAATGGATGACTTATAAATTTCTATTATTTCCATAACTTATGAACATATAGGATTCAATCTATGTTATCCCTGATCTAATTTCTAATATATATTCTTAGGGGCATTTTTTTAATTCCCTTAATAATGGTTCATACTAAGATTGTGAATTTACCAAATCATATACCCCGAGAGTTTCGTAACCAAGAGTGTAGAAATGCACATTGTTGTGTACCAGGATACCCCAAGTCATGCCCGAAACTCCTTGTCAGGGTTTTCACCCCTTGGTAAATATGTGCCAGAGCCACCTCTACCTGCTCGTATCCATACATGGATGTATTTTCTTGATAAAACACTTACTAAATACTCACCAAAACTTAGGGATGTTTTTATTATACTTATTCATGTCTCTAAAGATTCACTAGGGTTTTCTAATCCTAATCCCAAAAATAACTAAACCTATCCTCTGATACTAACTATAACAACCCTGGTCTTTATTACGTACTTAAACATGATTTAATACATAAAAACATTACTTGATACAACATAAAATAACAAGAGGTCTAGTGTATTTTGAACTTAAGAACATTACATAACTAATTAAAACATAGAACACTACATCTTATTGAAAACATCCATTACATGACCACTACATTCCCTCATACTTAGCATTACATGGGATAACCTGAGGAAATTCATAAGAAAAGGGTGAGATATAAATCCTGGTAAGAGATTAAACAAGGCATAACATGAGGAATAAAATACATGTTAGACAGTAGGCATATAAATGGAGCATAAAAGAAAAATTAACATAAAGGAATGATATATCATTATTTTCTTAACATGGAAATGTGACAACAGCACTTTACATGGAATTAGCATGAACTAAGGCTTATTGCACATGGAGCATGAGTATACCATCATTGCACTTGAATTAGCATGACTAAATAGTCATTTCAATTTAATTATCATGAGTATATCCTCATTGCACTTGATGTATCATGATACTAATCTTTACCCAATGCATTGGAGCGCTATCAGGGTACACCATTCTTAAACATTTCATTTCATGCATAAGTGTGCCACAAGATCATTAAACATAGAATCATTTAACATCATAATTCATTCCATGATAAATGAATGTATAATAAATACATGAAACTCTCTAAAAAATAAGTAAATGGTCATAATGTTTAATACCCTTGATAGATAAATGGGCATGGTATTCACTACATAATGACTTTGACTTGGAAAATCACATTGCAATTTCAGCAGCATAACAGTGTGACATAAGAATTCATAAAAAATGGTTGATGAGAGATAATGGCATGTCTCATCGTATTCACATGAAATGGACATTAGTGGGGTCATATAGATAAATTTTCCAACATGAATAATGGAATTTTAGATTCATAATACAAAATAATGGCATGAATGTAAATGAGGAGAGAGAAATTTCTTACAGAATTTCGGCTTGGTAACGGGTTTACATGGGAGGAATTAATGAGAGATAAAGGGGTATCTCATCACTCAACATAAATATGGAAGTATGGGGTAGGTGAAAAATTATACCCCATCATTTATAATTGAAAGTAAAAGAAAATAACAATATTAAGAAACATGGCTAAAATGAGAAAGGAAGGAATCCCTTAGTTAGAAATGTGATTCCAAAAGCTTGATAGGGGCTTGAGAGAGGATTATTGGGATATTGGGATTCCTTGGGAGTATTTTATAGATATTAGCGTAGACGTTGGAGGAAATCCAAAGGCATTGGGTGAAGAGGAAGTGGGATATTAGGTGGGTTTATATTGGAAAGGAGAGGGAATTCATTATTATTTAGGTTTGGGACACTACACATTAAACTAATCAAAACCACAAACCATCCCATGGTTTTTTCCCAGGTGTTTTTCCAAATAGGAGTTGAAAACAATATTTTATAATTCCAATGGATTAAATTCTTAAAATAATAGGGTTTCTTTTGGGGAGGTGCATCACACTCTCAAGGAAATCAATTTAAAAAGCTAAAATGTTTTATAAGTCTTGGAGGGTCCACTAAGGCTTTTTAAAATAAATAAAATAAATATAAAATAACCCTATTTTAAGTATAAAATATATATTGGCCGAAAATATCATTTATAATATTTTATTACATCAATATTGGGTCATTATTATGTAATAGAACATATTATATATTTAAATGGTATTTAATTTTTACCCAAAAATTCTACTGTGTCATAAAATTATAAAAAATTCACCATTGGCTAATTTCAACATCCTGATTCCAAATATAATATTCATTTTATCTAAATAATTTTCCAAATATGTGAATTGTCTCTTTTAAAATAAAAACTGACTTTTATTTAAAATTCATGGGTTTTGACTCAAATAGCTTTGAAACCATAATAAAAATTACAATTTTATACATAAAAATTATACAATAATTTAGAATTACTAAAAAATATTTTAATAATATTTTATTAAAATAATATTTAATTCAAAAATCCATTAATTTATTAATATAGGTTTCTTAGTTGAATATTAACTAAAAATACAATTTTTGCTTTAAAAACTATTTAAAAAGTTGGAATAATAAAATAAATGTATATTATTTAATATATAAAAAAATAATGCACATAATCAAAGTGCTAAGTTCTTGTTACATAACCCCTTATAAAACCCACATAATACTGAAGGGTAAGGAGTGCGATGGTGACAGACTCTTGGGGTGGCTCAGATAACATCGCTCGGTTTGTAATCTTTATCAACTTCCACTTCTCCCATAGGCGGTTCCATTCGAGCTTAACATGTTGAAGCTCAGCTTGGGCTTGGTCAAGAGAGAATCCCAATGAATCCACCTCCTTTCTAAGATCCAACAAATGGGATTTATATGGGGCAAGTGTACTAGATGAGTACATCACTTCTTTTTTTTTTCTGAGTAAATTGGATTTGCTGAAGCCCTATATTCATAGAAATCATCTGATTATTGTTCAACATCTATATTAGAAAAGGTCACAATTCTTAGTGGTATTCTAAAATACAAAAAAACAACACCAAATAATTGCATACGTTATATAACCATTTTACATAATAAGACATTCAATTAGATCTAGAGGAATTATCATTGATAAATATTTGGGTCGTTACATATGAAGTGTAATAAGATCATTGAATTTTCTTCATATAATCATCCCATATTATTGGCCTTTTATTCCTAACATTACTTCATATATTCCTCAGGTTTGTCCAGTGTTATATTATTTTAGGTTTCACATGACCTAGCCAATATATGGTGCCTCCTTCACATAATTTGGATTGAAAACCAAAATTCCTTCACGTGATCTATATAGTGCTCATGTGAAGCACCTATGCATGCCACATGATCCTTTAGGGTATTATGATGATTTTACATGGTGGAAGACCTTTGAAATCACATGACTAGATGCTCCATGAAGTTTTCTCCTATGATCCCATTCATGATGGATCCTCAATCAGTAGTTAGGTGATATAAGAATTTTATAGGCTGAGGGGGAGATATTTAGAGGCTTCTCCACCCTAGTTATATGCTTCCTTTTGTGGAACATATCTCTTGGATACAGGAAGGAGTTGGTGGAGGGATTTTTTCATCATGTTCTTCACATGATCCATCATTGGATCATCCATGGTTTTGTCTTTGTGTCACATGATAAACAGTTACCACAAGACCATCTCATCATTGCTATTTTCATTTTCACCTGGTTTTTTGAAATGGATTTAGTATGTATACATTTACATGTCATACAACCTTTGTTATATCGATCTGACATGTCTAATAGTATTTTAATGATTAGGATTCTAATTGAAAGGATTTTGTGTGATCGAATAAAACTTTCACGAGGTTCTTCACTAGAAAAAGGTTGATTTTTAAAGGGGCCTCATGTGATCAATGGTGGTCAGTTGGGAAATATAAACCCTTTATCATGAATCTAGAATATTATTTCTCCACAAGAAGCTTCCACCTTTCCCCTTTTTATTTCATTTTTTATTCTATAAGGAAATGAGATCATGATCAGCCATGCGAGTATTGTCAAATAAAATAAATCTCCTCCTCTATGATGCATCATGTGACAAATAATGGATATTTCAGTGACAAGGTGGACATGTCTCCAGGGGATTCATGAGGCCATGATAACTTCCTAAGATCATCATATAAAAATCAATTACCACATAAGGTCTCCACCTTTTACAAATTTTCATCCTTTATTTTTTAAAAAGTTTTGAATGTTTTTTCGACTCCTACGGGATAAAAATTCACATGATCAGAAGATTTTATCTCACTTCCTTTGTACAGTCATTAGTTATTATATAGGTGCCTTCACAAGAATATGTAATCTTGTTAATGGGGTTCTATGTGATTAAAATATAATCATGTGTTGATCATTATTTGTTTGCATAACCATTTGAGGATCATGTGATCAGGTGTCCTTATAAAGGTTAAGGGATATGCATGAGTTGGAAACCTTTGATTCCTTTTTTTTGTGAATAAAACGATACCCATACATCGGGTATTTCCTCCTATGTAGATTTGATGATGATCATTTGGTGGGAATCAAAAAATCCCACCCCCCTTAGGAGCAACTTCTGCAGGGACAGGGGATCAGTTTTAAGGAAATTTATTGTCCACCTAAGACTTTGGGGATACCTCCAATCGATGTTGTTGATGCCAAAATTCATGACACATGAGGTATGAATAAACTCAGAGTCGATTCAAAGTAAATCAGAACCCAGAAAGGTGTTAAATCCAAGAAAATCATCCCAATGGACCTGTTTTGTGAAGGCCTTCGTAGGAACCACCCACCTCCATGATTTCGAGCGTCTGAGATGGACCCCCTATGAGTTTGAAGGATTCAGAAACCTATGCGGTGTACAATTTTCTTTGAAGCCCACTCCATGATGGATGCCTTAGTGATACCCTTAGTAAATTAATTCCCCCTCTATGAGTCCGATGGAGCCCTAACTCTCCACGACATCACTTTCTCTCCATGACTAGATCCATAATCGACACTTTTATAGACCCTTTGCGAGTCTGACACTGCACCTTTGGCTTATTGGAATCACTTCCACTTCATGGCACGTATATTTCCTCCGTAGTGATCTATGAAACCCCCACCTACCTTCATTACCTATAAATAAAAGGCTCCCCCAACCACTATTACTCCCCCTTTTACCTTCTGGGTTTACATTTCACAAATATCATCATGAAATCAAGACAAAAATCACCAAAGGTACTTGCCTCTATGAGTTGTGCTTCCTTATGTTCTTTATGTCCCCCACCTTTGGTGGGGATTCTCTTTATAAAGGCCTAATCCCATTGAAAATGAGGGTGATTCTTCTAGTTTCTCGAGGCTTTGTAACGCATTAAGACTTCATGGATCTCTCTCTAAATAAATATTTTTTTGTTAAGGTGAAGCTCTGATTTATTGAAAACCATTTTTCTCAAAGCATCAGTCATTCAAAAATACACTTTCCTTTGCGAATTCTCTTTCCTTTGTGAAGACCATCCTCTTCTCAAAGCACCACAGCTTCACAAATCCCTTCTTTGCAAGGTATACTACTATGAAAACCCCTCTTTTTTGTATCCCTCCAGGCTTATATGAAGTGATGTCTAGGTCCCCTGAGTTGTGCTTCATGTTGCATTGATCTTCCTTATGCTTCTTCACATAGACGCGCTAATGGAAATTTCTTCTTCTCATAGAATTTCTAATATGATCCCCTCAATGGATCACTCCACAACCCTACTAACACTGGGAATTTCTTGTTCTTTCCTTCCCCCAAGATTTGGTCAGTGTGGGTCATGTATGTCCAAGGGGTGAGGAGTGAATCCCCTTTGTCTGAGCTACAAGGCATTAAACTTCCAAGTACCCCCATCCTCAACGAACAAAATTAAACTATGATTTTCGTATGCATGGAAGGTATATGAGGATTAAATAGGGGATATGAATTAGTTCCCTCCAACTCACTCTTTCTTGGGCTTTGTTGTGGTATGCGTCTTCGGTAGTCTCTATGTAAGCCCCGACCCTCTATAAGAGGGTGTTCTGGGTATGAAGACCATATCGTCTTCGTATATATGGAAACCATACTATCTTTCTAGGATACCCTCCTGGAGTAAGTCCCAATATCCATCCACCTGGGTCATTAACCATGTGTAATCCTCACACCATCCCCCATGGCTGCATATCTCATGACATGATCGCCAGGTCTATTGTTGCCTCTTATTTCTCACACCGAGCATGGATCACATGGGCTTAGAGTAAGCAGTGTCCATGGCACCTTCTATGGGATGATAACCACTTGAAATCCCCTCTTCAAAAACTACATGGAGTTTTTTCCTTTCCATTTTTGAGAAAGATACAAAGGAAGCCTCCCCAAGGTTCAATCCCATCAACCCATAATCATCTATTCTGACCATTTCAAGTTGGTTCACTTTGCTAATCCCACATGACATTAAACTATATGATTTTCCAAACTACGTGGGTTTTGATCGCCTTAGAGTGTGTAAGACAGTACCATGGGGTTCAACCCCAATCAATGTTAAACATTGGTGCCCCCACCTATGGATGTACCATCTTGATGTGACCTCATCTGTTTTTAGGTCACATCTCCTATATCCGAATCCCTAAGGTGTTCGGAACCATCTTGGGAGAAAACCATGCGTACTCCCCACACTCAAACCATAACACACCAACCAATAGTGTCCCTATTATAATGGGATACTAACCACGCACTATCCTCAACATGTCTTCAGGTCACTGTCCTTTGTGGACACCCTGATTCAAAACCCCATTCATGAACTGTGTGGACTTTGATATTTTCTATTTTGAGAAAGGTACGTAGGAATCCTCCTAGAGGTTGATTCCCATCACTCTTGTCCCATCATGGTCTATCCCTCAAGCTGTTGTGTTTCAGTAAGATCATGCCCCAAATGAAGGTTCCACTTCCTTCTCGTCCCATTCACATGCTCATTCCCATGAGCTACTTCCTTAGGTGACTCGTTTCCCCATACCATAACTATATGGACTTTGATTCCCTGCCACATGGATATGTAGAAAACCTCCTTGAGGTTAAATCCAAACACTGTCACTTTCATACCCATCCTTATCTACCCATTCTATCCTTTCCACACATCCTCTATAACCATCTTGATTTTACCTGAGCCACCACATCTCATTGAACTCATGTCATCTGTATGGGTAGTTAACCATGCATAATCCCCAATTATTTCCCCCATTAATTCAACCTTTTGAGGTGGAGTCATGCAATTTAATGGACTGCTAACCATGTGTATTCCCTAGCATGTTTCTGGGTCGATGTCCCTTATGTACACCCCAATCATATGCCTCACCCTATCAAACTACATGGGTTTTGATCCCTTTTGGGTACATAGAAAACCTCCTAGAGGTTCAATCCCATATAATTGTAAACCATGGTGTTTCCATTGTAGGGACCCACCATTCCCTAATCCACCCTCTGTGGTGTCCAGATAATTCTTCATGATGTGATGTCTTCCTAATTTGGGATGCACCACTTTGGGTCTGCTCTCATTGAGCATTCTAATCCTATCATCTGGTAAACCTTAAAGGTACTCCCTTCTGGGGATGTACACATCTGATTCACTCTCTTAGGTGTTCCAATCAGTTCAATACATCACTGCCATATGTTAAACTCATGGAATAACCCTTGTTAAACACAGTAAGATGAGGAAAACCTCAGATACAGTCCTCCGACATATGGTTCCCTGAATTCGACGTGGGATACATTGGGATTCCGCACCCTTAAGAAGCCCTATCATAATAGAAAATTTAGATGTAAAAATGATTCAGTGTATAGACATGCCAGAGATACTCAATGTGACTACTCCCATTGACTGAATATTTCTACCCTGATTTGAACCTTTTGAATTTCTTGAAAGAAGAAGTGTCATTATCTGGAATCCACAATGAAATGGAACTGGGAAGAATTTCCTAAACAATGTCTTAATCATTAAGGGATACCCAGCCTAGGTGATGAATTTTTAGGAGAAATATAAAAAAGGAGAGACTGCATTCCCATAAACCCATTTCAATCATAGAGAAAACATCTCTACATATGTAATGAATGTCTCCCATCTTTAGAAAGTGGGAATGTGGGGAAAGAATGCAAATTGTTAGCCGAACATCCAAAACATGCATGCACAGTAGAGGAATACCCCAGCGAAAGCATCAGAAATAAAAATGGAATACCTAATATAAAATTATTCTCCTGAACATGGGGATTAGTAGCACTCAATATATCTATAAATTAGTGTGTCACTAGATCTAGAAATCTATCATTAGTACCCACCATGAAAATACTGGGCCTGTTGTGAAACTTACTAGAGCTTGGGATAGTTAAATGCTTGGAATCCAAATCTGCGACATTGTCAGTGTGGACCTTTATATCCATACATAGAAGACTAAATAGTGATGGGACACTGTTCATTTCTTTCCCACTATCTATAATGATAACTGAATCCTCCTACTTTGCAGGATCCACGTTATAGTTATAGGAAATCGATCACCTCCCGCCCATAGATAGAACGGTATAGGAAAGGATAATGCAGAAATTTCACACAACATCAACTCTTATACAAAAACTTATATAAAAATGGATGTTGGGTACCCACACCCCGTCTCACCCTCTGATCTTATTCATAGTAGGGTGATTGATAACCTCTTTCTTTGATATAAACAGGAGGGGGTCATCCCAACTTGGCACATC
Source organism: Viscum album (assembly GCA_963277665.1). Classification (NCBI taxonomy): domain Eukaryota; kingdom Viridiplantae; phylum Streptophyta; class Magnoliopsida; order Santalales; family Viscaceae; genus Viscum; species Viscum album. Next base: position 273,169,627 of record OY728126.1, on the reverse strand, counting down.
GACCACCAAAATCTAGAGGCTTCTGTACCTTGTCGTCACCCCCTCAATGGCCATGTAGAGAGACATTTCTCACCACTCCAAGCTTCAATATATTCGAGGGACTCTCCCTAGAATTCTCCTGTGACTCACACCCCTATGCTGACAAGGGAAGGGATGTTTAGGCCACCGTGGTTGCGACTTCATCCAGGAAGCCACCCAGGATGGCTCCCACCAGGCTGCCTCAACATTGCCAACTAATCCCTCATACTAAAGATTAGGTGTTCCATACCCCTATATAGTCTTCCTTAGTTCATCTGACCTAACACCAACATCAGGCGCAACTCTTGAGTAATCCCATTAGGGGAATCATCTTCTAGGGATTCAGTGTCCCTTTCCACCATTGATGCACACTATATGTTTTCTGATACTATAGAGAAGAGTCATTCTAATACCCTATTGATAGTGAGGCCCCATCTACACCACGACCAAGATGGATGGACTGCCTTTTCCACCGGTGCTAGAAGCCACCATCACAGCCTGACCTGTGACAACGATGTTTAGTATGGAGGTTCTTCCCATTCCGTTTCCAACCAGAGTAGAGGCCCTCCCCACTCCCATGTTCAGTATGGAGGACCTCTCCATGTCACCATAATCATTTTAAAGGATTTAATTCTCATATTGTTGACACCTGGCATGAAGTTCCTCCTCATTCTCATGATCCCAGGTATGGAGGGTTCCACTATATTGTAGGCTTTTAGTAGGAAGGTCCTCACATCATCACCTACTGAATCAAAGGCCCTCTCCATGGTGGAATAAACCAGTTCAAAGTTTATCCTCACCATAACACCCATTAGCATAGATATTTTTCCCATTTCCTTACAATTTCCAGTAGAGGCCCTCCCCACTTCATCAATGGTCAATGTGGAGGTCTTCCCTGTGTCCAACTCGATCAATAAAAAGGACATCCTCGTACCACCACTACCAGATCCAGTAGGTGCAGATTTCATTCCCATGATATAGAAGTCCTCCATTTATGTCCTCCCCATGTTCTTACCATCTTCAGTGGAAGCCCTCCTTGCTCTTTCATTCATAACAATGGAGGTCCTCCTCATATTCCATTCGACATCTACATGGGTTCTCCTCGCACCCCAGCTCATCCATGTAGATATCTTCTATGCTCCAATGCCAACCTAAATGGAGGTCATATCCATGTTGAAGATCTCCCCTGCACTAAAAACCCATCCTGGGGTAGGAGGGTGGGTCGTCACCGCCAGTGTAAGAACTATTAGAAGCATCAGATGGTGTTCAAACCCGTCTGTTTTTTAGATTTTGAAGTGGAGTGTGACTCTATGATGGAACCCTCCCCCAGTCTCCAATATTAGGGTCTAGGGTAGGGACCTAATGTGTCATCCTCATCCTTTCGGAAAGGTAGATTAATCATATCCCTGATTCCATCTGCATTTATATCTAGGACAAAGAATATATGTCCCCCTTTGGGGTCTTACTGTACAATCCTTCCTATCATCACAAGATTCACTCTCTACCTCAACATGAGGTCACATGAATTTATTCTAGATTATGTTAGATGATGAACACCATCTTGATCCACCAAAAGTGAATGTCACCCTCACATAGGAAGTAGTGGTCAGCACCCCGTCCTATAGGGATGTGGTGGTACAATCGGGACTGTCCCTGGGATACGGTCTAGTATGCAGTAGTTTATTAGATATCGAATCATACTCTCCATCAACTATATCACCACCACATTGGATTACATTAGTACCATTTATGATTCCATAGACACCCCTAGTTGAAGAGTGGGGAAATCAAGTACCGGATCCCGGGTCTAGGGGTAGGAGTTTGTGGGACATCCTTGCAACAGATGATGTCCCTGAAATGTTTTGGTTGGTCAAAAACCAAGATTTCAGCATTCTAGAGTCCCTCACCCGGTATGAGGTTATGTGATTCCATATAACACTATGAGATACACATCTCTATCTTCGGGCTAGATATTTTACTTACCCTAAGATTTGGGAATACTTTGATGATATTGGACAATAATGTTGCATGGTCAACTTGGATGTGATTCATGTTTATTGGCACCCTAAGTCTCCCATTTATCATCAGAATCTCCAAAAACAATGCATCCAGAGCATTATAGTGCTATGAAAAATTATTATAGAGGATTCCTTCCCATGTTCATATCTGTGTCTAGGGGAAATATGTTGCCCTTCCTTTTAGTCATATCTGACGCCATCCTAACTTGTCATGTGATATTGAGTATATGCCTCCAATAATGGTTGTTGTTAACATGGTTGAAATTGTATAGGAGGTAAAAGATATAATACTCACCAAATATAACTTACCCCTCATGATGGTTCCACATATGTTGGATATTTCAGACATGGTTACTCTCCAGTAAAGAAACATGCTTGGCCTTCTTGCACCTTCTATGTCATTTTCTTTCAGTTGAGAACCCAGCAATGTTAAAGAGCACGTTGGGACCATCAAAGCCTCTGACACATCTGGATCAATGAAAAAGATAGAATATGGCCCTAAAAAGGATACATTGTTCCAATAGATCATGTAAAAAATGAATATGGTTGATGATATTCTTGTCGAATGTGACGCGAAATGACATCCATATTACTAGAATCCTCGACCAGGGTAGCAGGGGAAGGTACAGCTTCCCCCCAGTGAGTTACCACCTAGTGAACTTGAAAACCCTAGCTATATAGACAGAATAGAGGCTAGAGATTACAACAAGAAGCCATGATATACTTCACCTAACCCACCTGATCTACGTGAGAATCTTCCCTAATACCCATCCCCATAGGTCATCCCCCTAGTAGGTCCACCGATTTCTCCATAGGTTGTCCCCCTAGTAGCTCCTTGAGTAATACCATGAGTTGCCCAATGATCCACTAGGACCACTTACCACATTGAAGGGCCTTCCAATGTAATGGTGGTTAGGGATCCTCATCAAGATAAATATCCCTAGCAGGACGATCTGATGGCCACTCTCATTGATTGCCTTGAGGATCTAGAAACCCAATAAATAGAAGTCCCGCCTAAGGGAAATCCATATCCGGCATGGGTGGATGATATTCCTGCACCCCCAGGACCTTCTCTCCTTTCAATTGTATAAACGACCCACTTTATCACTCATCCCACATCATCTCAATATGTAGACCTATGATAGGGACTCCAGCACAATAGGAAGATGCCTAGCTTCAGTGTTTCATGTAGACATTGGATGGCCCTAAATTCATCTAGTATTTCTAGCTACCTATTGGATCCATAGCTGGTTGGGAATATCTTCACATCGAGTTTTTTGTATCAGTTCAGTTCTACCACTCTCAATAAAAGTATTAGAGACCACATCAAGTGTAAGATAAGGTTAGAGGAGTGCGTCACAAACATTGTCTCTAGGTGGAAGGGCCTCACATATTCACTCAACATTCCACTGGTTCAAGATAAATTTCTAATGATGTGTGTGGGGAATGTGAAGACTAAACTATCCCCCTCTCTTATCACTCAAAACATCCTATGTAGATTTCATGATTTCTTTAACAAGGATCAACACCTAGAGGAATCTTTTCAGCAAGCCAAGAAGGCACTCCAATTGCTATAGGATCAAAATATGATGTATATGCTCAATTTAAAAAAGTGGGGTGAATTTTATACTTTAAAAATTAATTTGGAACCTTTAATGATGGTATAAAACATTCATTTCTAACCTTAAGGAAAACTATGTTTAACAAGTTTAAACAAGGTAAATACACATGGCATCTTAGTTCTACTTACTTTTCTAGGTTCCAGAAATGAATCATAAGAAAATTTTATAAGGAAAAGATTCTACCTTAAAGAATATAGAACCTTATTAATTAGAGTATAAAAGTACAAGAAACTATAAGATAGTTATACTTTCCGTATTAATCAAAATTCAGCAGAAAATAAACTTGAAAAAAAAACAAGTAACAAGTATGAAATCTTTTAACCCAAAGAGTAAGGTATCCAACAACCTTGGATAAAGGTCCCTTGATTTATACTTTCAAAAAAGTTTGTCTTACTCACACAAGGGTAGGCCCTCGATAGGAATATTAGAATCTGTCTTGCTATCCCCACAAGACCTCGAACTTCAAGGTAGTCAGAACCTCTTTCTTCCTAATCATGGAAGTCCTCAAACTGTAAGGTAGTCAGTACCTCTGTCTTCCTATCTCTAGAATTCCTCTATTGTATATAGAAACAATCAGAGTTGCACGAAGAAAGCTGAACAAGATGTTCAGTACGCACATGGCATGAGAGACTCTCTCTCTAGAAATCACTTCAACAACATTTAATCTCTATATTTATGGATCAGTTATTATTAGCTCGTTCAAATGAACTCCTATTTATAGGAATTTCTTCAATGGTCAGCTCCATCCTCTAATGGTCATATTTTTACTTGAATATTAGAGGGACTTGTACACATGTCACTCAAACAATACTAATTAGAAATGGATTGCATGACATAATTTCATAACTATAACATAGGTAAGTAAAATTTGGTTGCTTAACCAAATCAAATTTTTCGAAGTATATGGAAAATAAATTTCAGAGTATAAGAAAATAAACATTTGGAGTCTATATTACGTGGATATTTGGATTCTATTTTTCAAGGAATTTGGAATTAAAATTCTATAGGCTTCAAAGGATGAATTCTAATGAATTCAAAATCTGAATTCTGAGGGATTTGGAGTCTGAATTCTGAGTAATTCAGAGTCATTATTCTGAGAAATTAGGAGTCTGAATTTTGTGGAATTTAGAGTCTGAATTCTAAGAAAATCAGAGTCTGAATTCTGAGAAATTCAGAGTCTGAATTTTAGGGAATTTCGAACCTGAATTTTAGAGAATTCAGAACCTAAATTTCAAAGAATTCATAACCTAAATTTGGATCCTGAAAACAGAATAATCTATATCTATGTATTTATATAATTCTGAGATTTTAGATGTAAAATGGAACTTTTCACTTAGGATTAAAATGAGTTAGATTTATATAAACTATATCACGAACAATGAAAGCAAAGGTAAAGAGATACATTTCCTTAGGGAAGGAATATTTTCCTTATTAAGATAAATATTAGGGGAAATATAATTTTCCTTGAGATAGAGTGTTTTTTTATTTTCAAAACATAAATGAATGGAAAAGTCATAAGGAATCCTTATTGAATCAATAATATCCTTCTTTTGGAAAGCACAAAAATCCTTACAAAAAATAATATAAGGACTTAAAATTTTTATGGACTTGAAAATAAAAACATATCTCCCTTTACATATGGATCATAGTGAATATGACTAACTCCCCCTAAGGCTTTAGAATCACTAAGTATCATATTCTTGATTTCTTGAATGATATTTTACATTATCTTGCTTATGAAAATCTTCTTTGATAAGAACTTTTCCTTAGATGAACTCCCTTATAAGGAAATCACTTCTTACTTAGTATTCTTTTTATCATTATTTTCTCCCCCATTTTGATTTTTTAAAAGGGATAAATAGAATGGAAAAATTGGTACCTGAAACATTAGTACTAAACAACCAAATATATGGAGAACAACAACATTTTCATTAATATTTAAATAATTTGTACACTAAGGAAAATACCACAAAATACTAGAATGGAATAAAATTATCCTTATTTGTCCTTCGGTATAATCTTCTTGACAATAGTTTTTAGCTTATTTAGATACATGTGATCCTCTTCATCATGCCTAAGAAACTGATTTTGATCTTAATATTTCTTCTCTATGGCATTAATTTTTTCTTACTTATACTTAAGAGATTATTTTTGAAGTTTCATTAATTCTTCTTTCTTAACCAGCTTCTCTTAAAATTCTATTCTGAGATCCCTTTCCATATTCCAATTCATGTCCACAAAATTAATCTTTCCATTCAGATCCTTATCTTCTTACTTCCAAGTAGTCTGTCCAAGAGCCATCTTTTCCTCAAAGATCTTAAAAAGATCATTAATCTTTCCATCTTCAGTGTCAATGGAATCTTTGACAATATCTTTAAAATCATCAAAATATCTCAAGTATTTGACAATCTTCCTTTACCAGGTTGTAATCTTATTTCATGACCTTTTATGAGCCTCATAACCAATGAGAAAATATTTTAAATCTTCTTCTAGTCCGACACATTTATACATAACCATGGGAAGAGAATTTCATTTTTGATTTATAGTATGCTGAAGCATCTGGCATCTTGAGTCAATACATGGGAATAAGGGAATAGAATCAACCAACCTTTTTAAATATTGTACCACAAAATCACGTCCAAGAGAAGATGATTCTAAACCCAGGAGTTTGGTTGGTGATGATTCGTTTTTCTAATTCAATATCATTCCTCATCAATGAACTTCTAACAACTTTCTTCATCACCACATGTTTCTTAGGTGTAGCAACCAACACCTGATTTCCATTATCAACTTTCTAAATTATCTCTTCTAACTTGGGAGATTAATTATCACTATTAGATAACTGAACAATTTTTTCCTCAAAAATTTCATTATATGCACCATCCACAAGATCTCCTAGTTGAATAAAATTAGGATTGAAACTTTCATCATCTGTTGGCTTATTAAAATCTTCATAACCCTTCTCTTCATTCCATAGTGTAGTATGTTTTGATGATCCGACTTTAGATGTTTAGATTGAGATCTTCTCAGAAGGACTCTCCTTCTCGTGATAATCCTTTACTTGCCTTATCATGTCCTCAGTATCACCACTTCATTCTTCTTCTTCTTCTTCTTCCATTTCTTCTTCTTGAACTATTTCTTCTTCTAGATCTTGTTCCTAAATCACCAACTTCATTCTAGGAGTCTCTGGTAGTGTTTCTTGTAGAAATGATTCTGGTACTAGAATTTTCTCAGAGGCATTTTCAGCAGCATTAAGAAGAGATTGGACGATTTCAACTTCTGAAAATTTCTTCCTCTACTTCTTTTCTTTCTCTTACTTTTCAAGAATCTCAGTAGTCTTTTCCTTAAAATCTTTTGCCTCAGTAGGATACAAACCAAAATTAGGCTCCCCTTCCTTCCTTTTTTTATTTTCTTCTCTCCACTTAGCTAATACTTCATTAGGATAGGTCTTTTGATTCTTTGGCTTCAGTAGTGCGGAAAAATTTTCCTTAGCCACATGAGTTTTTCCTTTTTCTTCTAGTTCTTTTGCCTTTCTCATCCTTCCACCATTCTTGGAAGTCTCATACACTTCATTTTTCATTGAAATAGAATGTATTTCATCTTCTGATGAATCAAAAAATTCCCTTAAAATAAAAGAAAAATTTATCTTTATTCTCCTTAAAGTATCATAAATTAAAAACATTACTTTTAAATTACTTAGCTTAGAAATACAAATAATTTTGAAAGACTGAAGACAAAGAACTATAATTTCAATAGAATATCTAAATACATGATGATTTGGGATTTCTAATTTCCATTATTGATATTCATGATTGTCCACAAAACATACTTCACTAAATTGATCTTCCTGAGATTCACCAAAAAATCTAATGCATAGATATAACTTTTCATCAGGGTATCCTTGTCCCATTTTATCGGAATGAGAAATCCATGAACCCATAGCTGAAGAATCTGACAATTTATAGAGATATGAATAATTTTTAGAGTCTTTACTTCCTTCAAACAAAGATAGTCTATAACCTTTTCCTGGTCAAAAGATCCTAATATATTAGGTAGCTTGTGTGAGCAGAACTCTACTTCACCTTCATACGGAATCCCAATTATATTTGTGGCCATGTTGTAATAAAGAGAGTAGGTCTTTCTATAGGTCTTGAAATAAAATTTATCTCTTCATCCTTCATTGAAAAAACTAAATTTTTCATAGAAATCTACCATCAACATTGGATACACCGGATCTCATTCCTTCAATTTTGAAATGTAAAGGTTCTCCTAGCCATTCAACTTAATATTTTTAGAAATGATAGAATCAAATTTGGAAAATAATTTTGGATAACTAACCTCTCTCGATATACCTTCCATTGAGATATTTTTTTTAATAGTCTAAATTTATTTCTATGAAGAGGCTTCTGCAGACATTCAGAACTAAGGTAACTTTGAAGAAAGAAAATGGCCTTAAGTATAGGGGAAGATCATCAACACACGAAATCTTGAAAAAATGATGTGGGACATCCATCAAAGAGGATTTATATAAGAAATTGAAGTCAAAATTAAACTTCCATGATTGATACAATGGTTGAAATACTTGTAATAAAATATGACAATTGAGATGACAGCTGAAGAAATAATTTTGGTAGGTTCTGATCTTTTGAGTTTTTAAGATAAACATTCAGATTTAAGGAAAAGTGAATCTGCAAAATTTTCTTAAACAAGATAAAAAATACCAACATAATAGAAGATGATTATGAAAATTTGAGAAAGAAAGAATACCTTCTGAATTTTTAGGAAGATTATCTATAATAAGGGAAAATATTCTTGTCTACAAAAGGTTTTTACTATAAAATATTTTGACTATGAAATAATTTTGGCTAACAGGAAAATGTACTCCCCCTATGAAAAGGAGTTTCTTACTATAAAGAGATAGGTTTTAGAAAGATGTTAATATGGACAATTACCTTATGGTTATCATTACAAAATTTTGTTTAATTCTTTCAAATCAATCAGAGGGTAATGATTTTGTGAAAATATCAGCAAGTTGATATTCTATTCTGATAAATTAAAGAATGATATATCCTTTTTGTGAGTGATCCCTAAAAAAGTGATGCCGAATATCTACGTGTTTTGAATGAGAGTGATGTGTAGGGTTTTTACTTAATGAAATGACACTAGTATTATCACACAATATTTTTTTTTGGTAAAACGCATACCATAGTCTGTGAGTGTGTGTTGCATCAACAACACATGAGCAAAACAACTTCCAGCTGTTACATATTCAGCTTCATTAGTGGAGAGTGCTACTGAGTGTTTCTTTTTTCATGACTAAGAAACTAACGAGTCTCCTAATAAATGGCTTGTTCCAGATATACCTTTCTTGTCCATTCTACATCCACCAAATTCATCATCTGAAAATCGTTTTAAAATAAAATCATTTCCATAAGTAAGAAAGAGTCCTAAATCCATGGATCCCTTTAATTAGTGAAAAATCCTTTTCACTTCCTTTAAGATAGATTCCTTAGTATTGGATTGATATCTAGAACATAAGAATACTGAAAACATTATGTCTCGATGACTAGCTAGCAATTATAGTAGACTTCCTATCATACCTCTAAATGATGTTTGATCTACTGGTTTCCTAGCATCATCATGATCAAGTGAATTTGAGGTACAAATAGGAGTAATTATATTCTTAGTTTTGTCATATCCATAATTTTGAAGAAGATATTTAATATACTTATGTTGAGATATATAAATTACTTCTATTTTTTAAGAAATTTGAAAACCAAGGAAAAATGTTAACTCACCCATCATACTCATTTCAAACTCAAATTTCATTGGATTTGCAAACGAATCAGTTGAAGATTGTTGAGTTGACCCAAATATAATGTCATCAATATAAATTTGAATGATCAAAACATTTTTCTTATCTTTATTTATAAAAATTGTTTTATTGACATTTATATTAATGTAATTTTTTTGTAACATAAATCATGTAATTCTATCATACTAGGCTCTAGGGGATTGTTTAAGTCTATATAAATCCTTGGTAATCTTGAAAACATGTTCAGGATGTTTTGTATCTTCCAAACCAGGAGGATTTTCAACAAAAACATCCTCTTGAACATAACCATTAAAGAAAAGAACATTTAACATCCATTTGAAAAAGGTTGAAATAAAAGAATGCTACAAAGTAAAGTATAATACAGATAGATTCAAGTCCATGTACTGGAGAATAGGTTTTTTCATAGTATATTCCTTCTTGTTGATTATAGCCTTTAGTAACTAATCTAGCTTTATTTCTTAATATGATTCCATTTTCATCACACTTATTCCTGAAGACCAATTTTACTCTAATTATAGATATTTCCTTAGCTCTTTAAACCAAGGTTCATACTTTATTCATTTTGAATTCATTTAGCTCATATTGCATAACTTTTATCCCATAATCATCACATAAAGCTTCATCAGTTCTTTTAGGTTCTAATTGGGAGAGGAATGCTAGATCTTCTACTTCATTTCTTATGGAAATTCTCGTCCTTATAGGTTGATTTAAATCAGTAACGATTCTATCCCTGGGATGATTCTTAAGAAACAACTGATTTGGGTTTTATAAAACCTGTTCATCAATATATGGTAGGAAATCTTATAGGGTAAATGTCTCATAAACACTTTCTTGAGCATTTTCCTTATATGAGGGATATTCTATCAGGGATTGATAATTAGTTTTTGAGAACACATCGAAAGATATAGGTTGAGGTTGTTTAAAAACAAAAGAATTAGTTTCATCAAATTTATCATGTATTTTTTCTTCAATAGTAAAAGTATTTTTATTGAAAACTCTATAAGATGTAGATGATTTGTAGTATCCTAAGAAAATTCCTTCATCATATTTGGGTGTGAATTTATGTAAATTATCTTTATTATTCAGAATTAATACTTTGCAACCAAATACCTTAAAATAGAAAAGTCTAGGTTCTATAGCATTCCATAACTCATAAAGAGTTTTTTTAAGAAAAGTTCTAATCAAAATGTGATTTATAGTATAACAAGCAGTACTTACAGCTTCAGCCTAAAAATGTTTAACTATTGAATATTCACTCAACATGGTTCTAGTTATCTCCTGAAGAAGTTGATTTCTTCTTTCAATAACACCATTTTTTTGAGTATTTCTTGGTGCTACGACGTTATGAGTAATGCCTTTTCTTCTACAAAATTTTTCAAAAATCAGAGTTTTGAAATTCTCATCCATGATCACAATGAATATTTATCAATGGATAGTTTTTCTCATTTTTAACTTGAGCTCTAAAAATTTTGAAATAATAAAAAGATTCAAATTTTTTTTGCTAGAAAATAGACCCACATAAACCTAGTGTAATCATCTACAAGGACAAAGACGTAATATTTTCCACCAATGCTTCTAGTTTGTATTGGAACAAAAAGATCCATATGCACCAATTTTAATGCATCAATAGTTCATACTTCACTGACTGATTTAAAACATGGTTTATGTTGATTTTCATATTTACAAGGATAAAATACTTTTGAAGAATCTAATTTATGATATGATAGATCGTTAAATAGTCTTTTATTAGAGAGTTTTCATAGGTTAATAAGGTTAAAGTGTCATAACCTTCTATTTCATAACCTATAATGATCTTCCATTGCACTAAGACAAGGTAGATCTTACCTCTTATGGTCTTATATGTTTTGTGTGTGTACATTCTCTTACCTATTGGTAGAACGAATAAACTCTTCCTTGGAATTGTGTACTAAGCACTTGTCATTTATAAAATTCCCAAGGTAACCTTCATCACATAATTGCCTTATTCTAATAAAGTTGTTCTTAAGGTCCTTAAGAAATTAAAAATTTGAAATCAATGTTTTTCTAAGAAGAACAATGTTACCTATACTAATAATTCCTCCCTTATCATTATCTTTGAAAGTTACTTTTTCTCCTTTATTCTTGATAATTTTTTCAACGATGTTTTTGTTACCAATCAGGTTTCAGGAACATCTATTATTCATGTCCCATGTATTTCTATTGGTATTATCTTTATTTTCTGGAAAATAGGAGTGTTAGACTTTCAGAACCCAATCTTTCTTGGATCTGGGAACTTCAAAAAGCAAAATTTTAGGAATCCACATTTTCTTAGAAAAATAATCTTTTTGAAAACCTAAAGAATAAGATTTGTTTAAGGAAATTTTTTTCCCCAATTCCCACTACACTGACATTTAGTATAGAATTTAGCACTTTTAGGAACAAAATAATTATTACTAAAAACTGGTTTTGAATGAGTATAACTAAATCCAGAATTATTCCATAGAGGTTGAATTTTGGAATACATTTTATCAATGTTTTCCTTACCTACGGTAATGTTTGTCAAACACATCCTCAAAGAAAATATTTCTGACATCAATCTAATAACTATGTTTTTATCCTCAATATCATTAGTTTTAGTACTAGGGTTAGTCTCAAAAATATTTGTGTTAGAAATAACTTTTTCTATATCCTTAGAAAGTTTATCCTTATTAGACTTTACTTCCTCAAGGTTTTTTGTAATACTTTCAAAATCATAAATTTTCTTACCAAGATCTTTAGAAATATCTGATACTACATTATTAAGAATAGAAATTCTCGAATTTTCCTTATCATGTTTTTTCTTGAGTTTAGAATTTTCATTCTCAAGAAGTTTAGCAAACCTAAATACTTTTTCATAAGTAAGAAAAGTATTATCTTCATCATAATAAGATTCTTCATCAAAATATTCATAATATTTATTATCATTATAATTTTCATTCAAGGATATATTGGTTATGGATTCAACATTTTGTACATTGGCCATTAAACAATGATTTTGAATGGGTAACTTGGCAATTAAACCAATATTATTTTAACCAGAAGATTCATAATCTAAGGTTTCATTAGAAGAGTCTCCACCACTAGCAATCTAGGTTTCATTATCCTTCAAAACATTCATATCTTTAGATTTTTAGTAATTATTTCTATTTCTCTTAGAATTATTTTCTTGTCTATCCTTTTTCTTAAGCATAGGACAATATGGCCTTATATGCCCAGCTGTTTTTCATTCATAACAAGTAACATTAGAGTATTTCTTGCCCTTTATTTATTTCTTCTTAGATATATACTAAAAGTATTTCTTCCTATCTAGCTTGTTCATCCTTTGACCAAGATAAGCTAGCTTATTCTCAAAATGTTCAATTTCACTTTATTCGTATAAAATAGTGACATTCTTTGACTTAGATCTTCTAACCCTTTCATGATTCGAAACTTTAGTAGTAGTAAATGTTAAACTTCAATTTCCATTATTCTTTTTATTCAAATCAGAATCTCTTTTCCTTTTTTTCTCATATTGAAGAAGAGTTCCAAAAAGAATATCAAAAGTAATATAAGTTACATTCCTATTCTCATAAATAGTTTTTCTCTTAGATTCCCACTCATTAGGCATGATATCTATAATCTTGTCCACAAGTGCCTCATTATCTAAACCTTTATCACCCATGGATTGTAAACTATGAACAATAGTCATAAACCTTTTTCATACCTTGCACACTGGTTCTCCATAAGGAAATATAAATCCATGATTTTAAACTCTAAGCATTTCTCTTCTAGTTTCTATAACCATGGATTTACCAAAATGAGTAACCTCCAACTTCTTGCAAATAAAATTTTTAGCTTCACAAGAATAAATCTGACTATATATACTCCTGGCCATAGAACACAACAAAGTATTATGTACCTTGTAGTTTAGTTTATATTTTGACATATCTTGATTAGTAAAAGTTCGGACTTCCTTATCAGAAATCTTGTAATCTCCAGTAATCATAACAATGTTTTCCACTCCAATATTAATAAAAAAAATTATTCATACAATCTCTCCAATATTTATAGTCATTCCCATCAAATATAGGTGGTCTTGTAGGATTTAGATTGTCAATAGAACCAACATTCATTCATTCCATCTAAAAGAAAATATCTTTCCATAGAAACTTGTTAATAGTAAATGTTTTTAAACAAGGATAAGAATCCCAAGAAAAGAAAATATTTAGAATAATGAAAACTTGAGCAAACTTATATGTGAATATAAGTATTTCAGAGACCTCCTCTGATACCAATTGTATGATAGAAATATGATATGGATTCTCAATATACAATAGGGGGTGAATTTTATTCTTTAAAAATTACTTTGGAACCTTTAAATTTGGTATAAAACTTTTGTTTTTAACCTTAAGGAAAACTATGTTTAATAAGGTTAAACAAGGTAAATTTACAAGGCCTCATTGTTCTACAAACATTGCTAGGTTCTAGAAATATGGTTCCAGAAATGAAACTTAATTAATGTTTACAAGGAAAAGATTCTACCTTAAAGTTTATAGAATATTATTAATCAGAGTATACAAGTACAAGAAAGTATAATATAGTTATACTTTTCTTATTAATCAAAATGCATCAGAAAATAAACTTGAAACAAAACAAGTAACAAGCATAAAATATTTTATCCTAAAGAGTATGGTATCCAATAACCTTGGATAAAGGTCTCTTGATTTATACTTTCAAAAAGTCTTTCATACCCACACTTGGGTAAGCCCTCTATAGGAATATCAGAATCTGTCTTTCTATCCCCATAAGCCCTCAAAATACAGGGTTTTTTTTAACCTTTTTCTTCCTAATCAAGGAAGTCCTCAAACCTTAAGGTAGTCAATACCTTTGTCTTCTCATCCCTAGATGTCCTCGATTGTACACAGTAACAATTGGAGTCACACGAACCAAGCTGAACAAGATATTTAGTATGCACAATTCATGAGAGTCTCTCTCTAGAAGTCACTTTAGCAGCATGTAATCTCTAGTTTGATGGATTATTTGTTATTATATAGTTCAAATGGGCTCATATTTATATGAATTTATTCAACAGTTTTCTCCCTCCTCTGATGGTCATATTTTTCCTTGGATCATGGAGGGACCTGTACATGTGTCACTGAAACAACAGTTAATTAGAAACAAATTTCATGAAACAATTTCATAATTATAATAGAGGTACGTAAAATATGGTTTCTTAACCAAATCCAATTTTTCAGAGTCTAAGGAAAATAAATTTCAGAGTATAATAAAATAAACTTTTGTAGTATATATTACATGGATATTTGGATTCTATTTTCAAGGAATTTGGAATCATAATTCTATAGACTTCAGAGTTTGAATTCCAATGAATTCGGAATCTGAATTCTGAGGGATTTGAAGTAAGAATTATGAGGGATTTGGAGTCTGAATTCTGAGAAATTAGGAGGTTGAATTCTAAGGAATTAAGCGTCTGAATTTTGAGGAAATCGGAGTTTGAATTATAAAGAATTCAGATTCTGAATTCTAAGGAACTCAGAGTCTGAATTCTGAGGAATTCAGAGTCGAAATTTTAGAGAATTCAGAACAAGAATTTTAGAGAATTTTGAACCTGAATTCAGATCCTAAAAACAAAATACTATATATCTATGTATTTATAGAAATCCGATATTTTAGATGTGAAACTGAATTTTTCACATAGGAATAAAATGAGACAGATTTAGAGAAACTATATCATGAACAAAGAAAACAAAGGATAGGATAAAATTTCATTGGGGAAGAAAAACTTTTCTAATTAAGTTAAATCTTAGGAGAAATAAAATTTACCTTGATATAGAGTGTTTGTGATTTTCAAAACATAAAAAATGGAAAATTCATAAGGAACCCTTATTGACTCAACAATTACCTCTTCCAGCTCCTGCAAGAAGAGATTCCAGGGTCAAGTCCACTTCTGTCGCATAGGTAGAGTCCCCCAGATAGCTGGATTTGTTACTGATAGAGCCACATATACATCCTCGCTGAGGGCCACCACCTCAGGGTCAACCTCAGGGTTAACAACACCAGCTTCATAATTGGTAGGCTCCACTTCTTAATGTGCCACTACAACCTATGAGATATAATTAGGTCCCTCCTACTCATCAGGATCCACCTCAACATTAGGACCATGATTTTAGAGCCGCATACGATATTAGAGAAATTCATCCTACTCATATAATGAGTCTCAAGTCCCCATCTACATCTTATGCTCTTTGGATTAGAGGATCCTATGATTTCCAGCATACAAGAGACTCAAAGAGGATGATCTCATTGATCAAGATTTTAATGACCTAAACTTTTATTAAACTTCCTCTTGATCCAATTAAATGTATTATTATGTAAAATGGTTATATAAAAACTAAAATTCCTTTGTTTTTTGTTTTTTGGATTTTAAAACACCATTAAGAATTTTTATCATTGATAATAAAGCCACTGAAAAGTGATCACATGATTAGTATAAATATAGGGCTTTAACAAATCGAATTTACTCTGAAAAAGGAAGCGATGAACACATCCAGTATAATTTCTCCATACAAAACCTATTTTCCAGAGCTCGGAAAGAAGGTGGAATCATTGGGCTTTACTCTTGACCAAGCCCAATCTGAGCTTCAACACGTTAATCTCAAATGAAACTGCCTACAGGAGAAGTGGAAGTTGAGATTACCACCTGAGCTATGTTATCTGAGCCACCCCAAGAGTCTGTCACTATTGCACACCTTACCCTTTGGTTTTATGTGGGTATTATAAGGGGTTATGTAATGAGACCCTAGTACTATGATTATGTACATTGTTTTTGTCTAAGTAATATACATTCATTTTATTATTCTTACATTGTATATAGTTTTTAAATCAAAAATCACATTTTTCAATTATGAAATATATTTTGATGAATTTATGTATTTTTAAATTAAATAATATTTTAATAAAATATTATCACTAAATTAATTTTAATGAAATATAAATGATTGTATAATTATTATGAATACAATTGTGATTTTTTGTAAGGTCTGAAAGCTATTTCTGTCAAAACCAAATGAATTTTCGATAAATCTCAGTTTTTGTTTTAAAAGTAAAAATTCAAATATTTAGAAAATTATTTAGTTAAAATGAGTATTATTTTTGGAATCAGGATTTCAAAATTATCCAATGGTGAATTTTTCATAGTTTTCTGAGATACTCAAATTTTTTGGTAAAAAATAAATACCATTTAAAAAACTAATGTGTTTTATGGCATCATAATGACCCAATAGTGATGTAATAAATTACTATAAACATTATTTTTGGACAATATATGATTTAAAATTAAAATATTGTGATTTTAGTTTTTTTATTTATTTTAAAAAGCTTCAGGGGACACATCAATACTTATAAAACATTTTATATTTTTAAATTGATTTCCTTGAGAGTATGACTCACCTCCACATAAGAAATCCTAATATTTTATGAATTTCGTCAATTGGACATATAAAATATTGTTTTAAACTCCCCTTTTGGAAAGAACTATTTGAAAAAACCATGGTATGGTTTGTGCTTTTGATTATTTTAATGTGTGGTGTCCCAAACCTAAATAATAAAGAATTCCCTCTCTTTTCTTATATAAACCCACCCAAGCTCTCACTTACTATTTACTAAATGAATTCAGAGTTCATGAAACCTCTACCCTCCTCTCTCTAGAATCCTCCCAAGTCACCCCATGCTCCCATGAAGCCTCTCTAGGGCCCCTCCCAATCCTTTGGGATCACATTTCCAAGTAAGGAATTCCTTCCTTTCTCATTTTATCCAAGTTTCTTAAAATTGTTATGTCCTTTTATTTTCTATTATAAATGTTGGGTTATAATTTCACACCACCCCATAGATATTTATTTAATTTTGAATGATGGGAGGCCACTTTCTCGCTCATTAATGCCTCCCATGTATACCCGTTACCATGCCCAAATTCCGTAAGGACTTTCTCTCTCCTCATTTACATTAAAGCAATTGATTTGTATTATTAATATAAATTATATTTCTTAAGTTAGGAAATCTATATATATGACCCCCTTACTTTCCATTTCATGCAAATATTATGATACATCCTTTTCTCTCTTATCGATAATTTTTACAGATTCTTATGCGACGTCGTTATGCTGCCGAAATTGCACCACAATTTTCTAAGCCAAAGTCATTGTGTAGTGAATACCATGCCCATTTCTCTATCAAGGGTATTCACATTTATGATCTTTTTTTTGATTATAGAGTTTTATGTATTTATTCTACATTACTTTATCATTGAATAAATGACGATGTTGAATAATTCCATGTTGTATGATCCATGTGGCACACTTATGCATGAAATGAAATGATTAAGAAGGGTGCCCCCTGATAGCTCTCCAATGCATTGGGTAAAGATTAGAATCATGATACTTCAAGTTCAATGATGGTTTACTTGTGCTCCATGTTTATTGAGCCTTGGCTCATGATAATACCATGTTAATTGTTGTTGCCACATTTCCATGTTATGATAATCATGCTATATCATGCCTTTATTTTATTGTTTCTATTATGATCCATTGGTATTCCTATTTCCTAACATATAGTGCTTTATTATTGTTATGCCTTGTTTACTCCATTACTAGGCTTTATAGCTCACCCTTTTCTTATGCATTTCCTCAGGTTATCCCATTTAATGTTAAGTACGATAGAATGTAGTGGTCATGTAAAGAAAGTTTTCAATAAAGATGTGTTTCATGTTTTAAGTCATTATGTAATGTTACTAAGACCCAAATACAATATACCACTTCATCTTATATGTTGTATCAAGTGAATATTTTATGTAATAAGTCACACTTAAGTGTGTAATAAAGAGAAGGGTTGTTATAGTTGGTATCAGATGATATGTTTTGTTATTTTGGGGATTAGGACTAGAAAAAGCTATTGAAAGACTTAGGGATAAGACTAAGTATAATAAAAACATCCATAAATCTTGGTGAGTATTGATTAAGTGTCTTATTAAGAAAATACATCCCTATTTGGATATGAGCAGGTAGAGGCGGCTCTATCAAATATATACCTAGGAATTAAAACACAAACAAGGATTTTTGGGTATGACACAGGGTATCTTGGTACACAACAACGGGCCTTGCTTCACTCTTGGTTATGAAACTCCCAGGGGATATACTTTGCTAAATTAACAAGATTAGTATGAACCATTATTAAGGGAATAAAAAAAGGCCCCTAAGAATTCATTTTGGGATGTATATTATGGATAAAATATATCTAAAACTATAGATTCATAAGTCAAGGATAAAAAAGTTATTTTTAAGTCATACCTTTTTTTCCTTGTATTACCCTTTATGTGTGTCACCTAACTTTCATTTTATTTCAGCCATTTTCCAATAATAGGAGGCCTCAGGAAAAAAATGATGTGATGATCAATGTGATGACTATTCTAATAAGATTTCCAATCAAATGGGTGAGTGAATTGTGAACACTATCACGATACTCTCTCAGTTAACTCAAGATTTGAATAGAAACATGGGTCAAAGGGAACATTCAACCCCCCCCCCCCCCCCCCAAGAAAGAACAAGTCACTATCGAGAGCTTCATGAGACAAAGGTCACCTAATTATAATGGATCATATGATACCACAAATTACGAACAATGGATAAACTCCATTGAAAAGATCTTCTCTATCATTCAATGTTCTCTAAAAGAGAAGGTTCTTCTGGCTACTTATCATATGGAGGGTGAAGTTGATCAATGGTGGACATTGATCAAAAATACGAACCTTGAGGAGGAAATTGAGGCATTGGAATAGAAGGATTTCTAAAAGAAGTTTTTTGATAAATATTTTCCATGAACCCTCTGAATTAAGACAGAAAATGTCTTTTTTTCCATCAAGAAAAAATGTGATGAATCTATCAGAGTGTATGAGGAAAATTTCACAAATCGTACACGATACGCCTTTTTCTTTGTTGTTACACCTGAATGCGAGGTTGGTCATTTCATTGGTGGGATAAAACCTATCCTATGGAAATCTATAGTGATCAGTGACTTCGATAGCTATGAGGAAATTTTTTGATGTTCTCTCAAGGTCAAAATCGAGATTGAAGAATCTCAGGGGTATCATAAGGATAAGAAGCATAAGGTGGACATCTATTATAGTGGTCTGATGGATAAATACAATGGTTCTAAGAAAATCCAGCACCCCACCTACCAAGGATACAGAAAGAAGTACCCCAAAAATTTACTGAAGGGGACAGAGAAATTCCTTAGGTGTGGAAGAGAAGGGCACCTAGACATTAACTGTAGATAAGAAAAACATGCAGCTGCGATAGAGGAGGGGAATGCTCTGTTTGAACCTCAACGTGTTGTTCATTGCTTCTACTACAAAGAACCCGAGTACCTTGAAAATAAGTTCCCTAAGCCAAGGGTTTTTGAAGACAACCAACAACCTCCATGAAAGCAAGGGTTAGCATTTTTCATCACTACCTCTAAAGTGAACCTTAATAATGAAGTGGTGATAGGTACGCTAGTTATTCATTCAAGAATAGAGAACATAATTTTTTATTCTAGTTTGTATATATAATGTGTAGTAGAACAATCACAATACCAATAAAAATCATGGAAGTAAAGATGTCAGTGAGTATGGAAAATAGGGAAATCATTGCATCCCATGAATATAACTCTTCCCCTATCATAATTGGTGGATTGAACTTCCTGGTGAACCTCATCATACTCCCTATAGTGTAATTTTATACAACTATCATCATGGATTTAATTTCCTTATATAGAGCCAACATAAATTTCTGTGAGAGGGAAATCACTCTCTATACAGATAATTGACCCTCGATTCTATACATGTGCAATGAGGTAGATGAATCATCTTTAGTACAATCATATTAAGCGTGGATATTACCGCCCTATGAGATTTCATATCTGGATTAGATGCTTGAGTCTAAGGAAGTAACTATCCTTAAATACATACCAATTCTGTGGGAATTCACTGAAGTGTTTCTTGAGGAATTTTATAGTCTTCCTCCTAGAAGAGATGTTTAATTATAAATTTACCTTATACCTAGGACATTGCTAATATCCAAGGCTCTGTATAGAATGGTTTTTTGGAGCTTGATGATCTGAAGAAACAACTACAAGAGAATGTGGATAAAGGGTTTATATGCTCAAGTAGTTCACCATGGGGTGCACCTGTCCTCTTCATCAAGAAGAAGGATGGGTAAATGCACCTTTGCATAAATTATCATGATCTTTACAAAATCAATATAAAGAACAAGTACCCTCTTCCATGAATTGATGAATTGTTTGATTAGCTACATCAGGAACAATACTTATCCAAGGTGGATTTTCAGTTTGGATATTATCAAGTAAGGGTGAAGAAGGAAGATATCCCAAGACTTTTTTTCATTCAAGATATGGGCACTATGAATTCATAGTAAAGCCTTTTAGACTCACTGATTCTCCAGCAATATTTATGGACTTGATGAATAGTGTCTTTAGAGATTACCTCAATAAATCTTTTGTAGTATTTATAGATGATATTCAAATATACTCCCAAACCAAGGAGGATCATGAGGAGACTCGAAGAACTGTAATAGAGACCTTGTGAAAGGAGAAGATCTATTCAAAGTACAGCAAGTGTGAGTTCTGGTTGAAGGAGGTCTCATTATTAGGTCATATCATCACAAGCAATTGGATATATATAGATCCCTCGAAGATAGAAGCAATAGAGGGATGGTTGAGGCCAAGATCAGTAACATATGTCCATAGATTCTTGGGGTTAGCAAGATATTATTGTTGATTTTTGAGAAACTTCTCTCAATTTTAAATCTCTCTTACCAAGCTAACGAGGAAGGGATTAAAGTTTTCATGGAGTGATGAATGCGAAGAGAGCTTCAAGTAGTTGAAAAGGAGGCTTATCACTACACTCATGCTCACATTACCCACAAGTGGAGAACTTTTTGTGGTATTTAGTGATGCTTCAAAGAAGGGAATGGGTTGTGTGTTGATGTAGAATGACAAAGTCATTGCATATGCTTCAAGGAAATTGAAAATTGATGAGTATAACTATCCAAAACATGATATGGAGTTGGTTGCGGTGATATTCGCTTTAAAATTTTGGTGGCATTACCTCTTTGATGAGAAGTGGGAAATATATATAGACCAAAAAATCATCAAGTATATATTCACACAGAAAGAGTTGAACATGAACCAATGAAGATGGTTAGAGCTGATTAAAGACTATGACTGCTCAAACCATTATCACACTGGGAAAGCGAACAAGGTGGAAGATGCTCTATGTAGAAAGGATCCAATGATTCTATCAATAATGATAATTGAAAAAGGATCCAATATTATTATATTTGATGAAGATGGTCCTAGGAATCATAAATAAAGGAAAATCATCAATCCTTTCACCAATGATTTCCCAACCATCTCTTTTGTAAAGGATAAAGGATGATCAAAAGGATGATGTAGGAATTCAAAAGAAAGTGGAAACTATCAGAAAAGGAAAATCCTTAGAGTTCCATGTCAATGAATAAGGGATTTTGAGATTTGGGAAAAGACTATGTGTTTCATCAAGTCCATAGTTGAAGAAGGAACTGTTGGATGGTGCACATAATTTGAATTTCTCTATTCACCAAAGAAACATAAAGATGTATTGAAATCTCTGAGAGCATTATTGGTGGGATAAAATGAAGAAGGAGATCACTGAGTATACATCAAAGTGCCTATTATATTAGAAAGTGAAGGCTGAGAGGAAGAAGTATAAGGGGATGATGCAACCATTACCCATACCAGCATAGAAATGGGAGAACATCATTATAGACTTTGACACTAGACTACTGAAGACATCTAAAGGAAACAATGTTATCTGGGCTATTGTGGATCATATTACAAAGACTGCACACTTCATTGCAATTTGGGAGGATTAATCACGGGATCAACTGGACCAGATATACCTCAGAGATGCAGTAAGGCTGCATGGGGTACCACTATTGATTGTATCTGATTGAGATCTAAGATTCACCTATATGTTCTTTAAGAGTCTTCAACATTCTCTGGATACTGAAATGAACTTCAGTATGGCTTATCATCCTCAAACTGATGGCCAATATGAGCATAATATGCAAACACTTTAGGAAATGTTGAGAGCATGTTCAATGGATTTCAAAGGTGGATGGGATCAATATCTTCCTCTTGTTGAGTTCTCATACAATAACAGTTTCCACTCAAGCATCCAAATGGCTCCTTATGAAGCCCTTTATGGGAAGAGCTACAGAACACTGACATGTTGGGATGAAGTTGGGGAGAGAAAACTCCTAGGTCTAGAGATGGTCAAAGAATTGGTGGAGAAGGTTAAGACCATCCAGCAGCACATTAAAGTTTCTCAGAGTTGACAAAAGATCTATGTTGATAATCATCAACAAGACTTATATTTTGATGTCATAGATATGGAATTCCTTAGCATATCACCATGGAATACATTTATTAGATTTGGGAATAAGTTTAATCTTAGTCCAAAGTACATTTTACCTTTTGACATCCTTGATAACATTAGAGCAGTGTCCTATCGACTAGAACTACCACCGAACCTATCTCAAGTACATGATGTGTTCCATTTATCACTCTTGAGGAAGTACATACCAGACCCATCGCCTGTACTGAATCTAGAGGTGGTACCACTAGATAATGACCTATCATGTGAAGAGAAGTAAGTTATGATCTTATATTGTAGGGAAAAAGATCCATGAAATAAGACCGTGCCCCTCATGAAGGTGTTGTGGCGAAACAAATATTTTGAAGAAGAAATGTGTAAATTTAATGATGTGATGAAGCAGAGTTACCCACATCTATTTTAGTGTGGGAAATGGAAATTTTGATGGTGAAATTTATTAAGGGGAAAGATTATAATGACCCAAACTTTTATTAAACTACCTCTTCATCCAATTAAATGTCTTATTAGGTAAAATTATTATATGAAATCTGACCTTCCTTGGTTTTATATTTTTGGATTTTAAAATACCATTAAGAATTATTATCGTTTCTAATATAGTCATTGAATAATGATCACATGATTAGTATAAATATAGGGCTTTAACAAATACAATTTACTTAAATAAAGGAAGTGATGACCTTATCTAGTAGAATTTCTCCATTTGAATCCCATTTTTCAGAGATCATAAAGGAGGTGGTGTCATTAGGCTTCTCTCTTGACCAAACCCAAGACGAGCATCAACACATTAAGCTTGAACGGAACCGCCTATGGGAGAAGTGGAAGTATATAGAGATTACCACTTGAGTGATGTTATCCAAGCCACCCCAAGAGTCTGTCACCATCGCACAAATTTCCCTTTGATCATATGTGGGTGTTATAAGGGGTTATGTAATGAGACCATGGTACTATGATTATGTACATTTTTTTGTATAGAGAATATACATTCATTTTATTATTGTTACTTTGTAAATAGTATTTGAAGAAAAAATAGAATTTTTTAATTAAGTAATCTATTGTGACGAATTGATGGATTTTTGAATTAAATAATAATTTAAAAAAATATTCTCACTAAATTACTATTTATTAAATATAAATGGTCGTATAGTTATTATGAATACAATTGTGATTTTTATTAAGGTTTGAAAGCTATTTTTTTCAGAACCCATGAATTTTCAATAAATGTCAGTTTTTATTTCAAATGTAAAAAATCACATATTTAGAAAATTATTTAGATAAAATGAATATTATTTTTTTAATCAGGATGTTAAAATTATCCAATGGTTATTTTTTCAAAAAATTTTGAGACATCAAAATTTTTTGGTAAAATTTAAATACCGTTTAAATATATAATGTGTTTTATAACCTCATAATGACCTAATAGTGATATAATAAAATACTATAAACATTATGTTCATAAAATATCTGTTTTAACATTAAAATAATGTGATTTTAGTTTAGTTTTATTTATTTTACAAAGCTTTAGTGGACACTTCAAGACTTATAAAACATTTTAACATTTTAAATTGATTTATTTGAGAGTGTGACTCACCCCCACATATTCAAACCTTATATTTTAAATAGTTAGGCTGTTTTCCTTATTAAATATTTTTTTCCACTCCTCTTTGGCAGAAACCATGGGAAAAAACCATGCTATGGTTTGTGGTTTTGATTAGTTTAATGTGTGGTGTCCCAAACCTAAATAATAAAGAATTTCCTCCCTTTTCCTATATAAACCCACCCAGTCTCCCACTTCCTCTCTACTCAAAGAATTTTTAGTTCATCCAACCTCTTCCCCCCTCTCTCTATAATCCTCTCAAGTCACCAAATGCTCCAAAAAATCCTCTCTCTATCCCCTCCCAAGCCTTTGATATTACACTTCCATGTAAGGGATTTATTCCTTCTAAATTTTATATAAGATTCTAAATATTGATATGTCCCTTTATTTTCAATTATAAATGTTGTGGTATGATTTATCACAAACCCATACTTCCTTATTTATGTTTTAATGATGATAGACCCCTTTATCTCTCATTAATCCATCCAATGTACACCTGCTACCATGCCGAAATTCCGTAAAAAAAATTCTATCTCCTCATTTACAATTAAGAAATTATTTTGTATTATGAATATAAATTTAATTTATTAGGATGGGACATGTACCTATATAACCCCCTTTCTGTAAATTTCATGTACATCTTATGGGACACCCCTTTCTATATCATCAACAATTTTTACGAATTCTTATGTCATGCTGTTATGCTACCAAAATTGCACCTTGATTTTCCAGTCCAAAGTCATTATGTAGTGAATACCATGAAAATTTCTCTATCAAAGTTATTAACATTTAGGAAATTTTACTTGTAGATTATATAGTTTCATGTATGTATTCCACATTCTTTTATCATGGAATAAATAACAACATTGAGTAATTCCATGTTGTATGATCAATGTGACACACTTATGCATGAAATGAAATGATTAAGAAGGGTGTGCCATGATAGCACTCCAATGAATTGGGTAAAGATTAGTATCATGATATGTCAAGTGAAATGAGGTTTTACTCATGATAATTCCAGTGCAATGAGGGTTTACTCATTCTTTATTTGCAATGAGCCTTGGCTCATGCTAATACCATGTTAAGTTTTTTTGCCACATTTCCATTTTATGATAATCATGTTATATCATGGCTTTATGTTCTTGTTTATATTATCCTCCATTGATATTTCTATTTATTAACAATTATTTCTTTCTTTATGTTATGCCTTGTTAACTCCCTTAGTAGGCTTTATAGATCACCCTTTTCATATGCATGTCCTGAGGTTATCCTATGCAATGGTAAGTATGAGGGAATTAGTGGTCATGTAAAGGAAGTTTTCAATAAAGATATTTTATTTCATGTTTTAAGTCATTATGTAATGTTCCTAAGCCCTAAATACACTAGATATATCAATATTCTATGTTGTATCAAATTAATATTTTATGTAACAAATCATGTTTTTCTGTGTAATAAAGAGTAGGTTTGTTACAAACCCAATTATTTACCCTATCATTAGTTCCTTGGGAATACACTCAAGTTGTTATATGAATTAAAGAACTAGATCCTAGACCAAGTAGACAATAACATAGTCTGATTGAGTCTCGTGCTGACACAGATAGCATGGGTTTATGAAAAACCAGACAGTGATGATGATGGTAAATGGAAATAGTTCTCTAGCCATGGGTATCAGAAATATGATGAATGGATAGTGCACAAGGAATTTGATCATGATCATGGTATTATATTCACCCATATGAATCGCATGAACCCTATGAGGTTGCTATACCTACTCCAGTCATTGCTTCCGCTTCTACATCTCAGCCTTCATCTTCCCGAGAGAGTAAGTGAAAACAGTGCAAGGGAAGGCAAATCCCTCCATCGATGCCAATGTCATCCCATAATTTTAGTAATTTTATGCCTCCTAGGATGGGAATTTTATCTATAATCCTCCATGTAAGGGAGTATTCATCCAGTGATGACTCGGAGTATGCTTTAGTGAATACCTTTGAATTGGGGTACCCTTACATGGTTCCCAACAACGAGGAATACCAAGATGATCCCCATAAAATCCCCAATCAACACCAATGTTCGAGAAACCATGGGTATATGAATTTCTAGAATGCACCAAGTGGTGCTTATATCTAAGTCGTGCTTGCCACCTAGACCAGAAAGTAGTCCCATTTTAGAACTCCACATGTACATTCCTTTAATACTATCTCATTGAATTCATCCCCTACGCTATTTGTACTGCTTGAATAGACAGAGCCTTCATAGTTATGTTATGACCATCCGCGTTTAGTTGTGGATAGACCTATGTCATCTATCCATCAGCCGATATTCATTTTTATTAATTTTACAAGTTTGTAGAGGGATATCCCTAGCACCATCCAAAATCTTATATATTGACCTGCATCACCTACTGTTCCCCCTACCACAGGGAAACACCCTGTTGGACGAAACATGGGAATAAAACAAATGTAAAATGAGATTGAGAATCTTTACAACAATATTGTGAATATATTGATCCTAAAATAATTCCACCTATCAGAAGATATGCATGAATCCCTTACAGAGGCTTTAAGAATCCCCCTCCAAATCGAAATAGAGGTATGGACATAGAACCCTTCCATGCTTAGACAACTGAACATGCAGAATGACAGGACATTATCTCATTCTCAGGGGAATACAAAGGTTCTCCCATATAGGGGCACATCCACCCTTGGTACATCACTGGAAAATTGAATGGCTTGGAATTCCACCATTTTCTTATCGACAGAGGTTCTGGGATCAAACTCATCCCAACCTAGATTCTCTGTAGGTTTGGAGTGTCTAAAGTGGATCTCAGCCAATCTAACCTAAAGGTTCAAGGTTATGAAATGAAGGAATATATGCTAGTGGGAATGGTGGGAATGGTCAACTTAAAAACCCAATTTAGTGGCTTGATTTCTAGCACTGAGTTTAAAGTTTTCTAAAAAGATACTTCCCATAAAACACTGATGGGTAGACCCCGGATCCACCTGCACATGGCAGTTCTCTCCTCATACCATCAATGCCTTAAGTACCCCATTAACGGTTGAGTGGGTGTACTCTAAGGTGACATGTACCCCTTTTCTATGTGTAAATCTCACTAATTGGATGCTGACAACTACAAGAGTAAGGGTAAAAATGTTCAGGATAATGAGGTTGAGCACACTACTAATGTCACTGACCCATGGGAAGACTTGGATGATGAATTTATTCTTCCAATTCACTAGTTGGAATCCACACCCTTAAACATGGGTAAATTCATTTTTGTGTCTATAAGGAGTGGTAAAAACATTCCCAAATCTAAGGAATTTTGTAATATCACCTCACAATCCTACATGAATTAGTATCAAGTGATTCCAAAACCTCTTAAACCTGTATGTTATTGTTATGTTCACCCCATGGAAATTAAAATACATCACACATGCTTGTTTATGCTTGTTTTCTCAGTTCATGTTGAACTAACTCTTGCTGATGAACCAACACTACTTTGATATTATTAATTGTGTTCCCTTGGGTCAAAGGCCTGATGGGATTGGGTTGACAACATTAATTTCCATGGTTTCAGCAATGTAGGAATCTCTTAATGAAGGTTTCATCACAGTTCAGGACAGAACTAGTATTCCATTAGGATCATCCAATTCATAAGAGCTTCCTCCTACTAAAGATCCTCTCATCATGGATTGGAAGACTCTCCCCCTGCATTTTAAAAATGTGTCTCTACTACAATCAATGAATTGATTCTAGTGAATCATAGCATCGAGGAAGATCTGAGACTAACACAAATCAGTGCAGCTATGTCTGTAGAATAGAAACAAAAATATTTGAATTTCCTGAAGTAGGATCATGATGTGTTTTCCTATGGATATGATGAAATTATAGTTCGATATCCTTGGGTCACCATCCACCATCTTGGTCTCCCAATAATCCATCATGGATTTAAACATCCTCTTAGAAAGACACACCTTTCTCATGGTTCCATGGTTGTGGATGAGGTTAAAAGATCATTAAAAACAACACTGTCAAGGAATTTTAGCACCCCAAATGGTTATCCAAGATTTTGGATGTTAGGAAGATGAAAAGACATATTAGAGTCTACATTGACTTTCGGGACCTCAACTGTCACTGTTTGAAGGATAGTTTTTACCTTCTCGAGATAGAGCTGTTGATTGATGCTACCACTGAATTCCAAGATCACTTCTTCATTGAGTGGTATTCTAGATATAATCAGATTCAAATGGACCATGAGGATGAAGATTCCATAGCATTCAGAGCACCACACGGTACCTTATGTTACTAGGTAATTCCTTTTGGTCTGAAAAATGCAAGATCCACCTAACATTATTCCATGCACCGTATATTCAAACAGATTTTTAATAACATTATCGAAATTCTACGTAGATTATTGGGTGGCCAAATCCCACCAGCATTAGGACCATCTCCATGATCTCTGAAAAATGATTGGATTCCTCCACTCTCATCATCTGAAGATGAACCCCATGATGTGTGCCTTTGTGATTACCTTTGGAAGGTTTCTCATCTTATTTATCAGATACTAAGTCATTTAGATCGACCTAGAGAAGACAAATCTATTATCCATATGTCCCCTCTGACCAATATCTGAGAGATAAATGGTTTTCAAGGTCACTTACCCTATATATGATGATTTATTGTGAACCTAGTAAGAACATGTAAGCCATTTTCCAAGATCATGAATAAATTTATTGTCTATCATTGGGATGATGAGTGTCAGAATACATTTGAATAGATCAAATAGTATTTGCTACATCCTCTGGTTCTGATGCCACCTGTCCTTGGAAAATAACTATTCATTTATGCGAAAACCCTGAAATGATCCCTCACCACCCTTATTGACCAAAAAAAACAAGGAAAACATAATACTTTATACTTTTTTTTGCATGCTCCTCTATGTAGAGACCAGACACTCCTCTATCGAGAATAGCTTCCACACATTGGACTTTGTACTGCAGAAGTTACGACACTACTTGCAGCATCACATGATACATCTTGTATCCTATGTGGATCCACTAAAGTATATTCTTAATTTTCACATGTTAAAATTCCATCTATCTCGGTGCGCAGTGATCCTTATATAGTTCTACATCAAGTTTATCCCACATAAATCTATTAAGGGTCAGAAATTGGAATATTTTTTGGCCACCCATCTGAATAACGCAAAGTAGGATCTTGATATTGACTTTCTGGATGAGGATAACCTTTTATTGGATCAAACAGTACCATGCTAGAAGATGCCCTTCGATGGTTCCTCCTGGAGACCAACCAGTTGAAGGCTCAATGATCCCAGACTCAATAGATTGGGCCTAGGTATCATCTTCATCACACCGACACATGCCATATTTCCATATTCATTCTTATTGGCAGAATGCTATACTAACAATGAGGTGGCGTATTAGGCCCTCATCATTGGTCTTGAACCAACCCTTGAAATTGATCTACCCCACCTACATGTGAAGGGGGACTCTGAGCTAGTCATCAAGCATATCAATGGTGACTACATCATTAGAAAAACTAAACTCATGCCTTTTTCAGAATGCAATCGCTAGTTGATGGCCTAGTTCCCTTCTCTATCGGAGGTTATTCAAATTCCTCAGTTACAGAACAATCAATACGATTCTTTTTCTGGCCTTACTTCTTATCTCACAGAGCCATACCAAGACAATCTAATTATCCATGTGGCATAATATAGATTCATTTCTCCCATTACCCCGAACAATGGTGATATCCCACAGGTAATCCATATTACCACTGGTGCATCCACATTGGAACCTCCAACACCCACTTCTATGGTATAAGATTCCCTAATTGTACATCTCCATTTTTCAAGTATTTCCAACAAGAAAATCTCCCAAAAGATTGAGCCAAGAGTGAGAAAATCCACTGGCATGCAGTGCAGTTCGCTTGTCCCAACATTGAGTAGGTCCTTTACAATCACAGGTTCAATGGTACTCTCCTCAGTTGTATTCAAAGACCCAAGATTACCCAAGTTATAAAAGAAGTTCATGTCAGTTCTTATAGAGATAATTATGATGTTTTGAAACAGTCCCACCAAATTTGATGTTTGGACTAATTTTGGCCCACCATGGTTCATGACTGCATCAAGTTCTCTATGTGGTGCCACACATGTCATATCCATGCCAACATTATACACCAACCGCAAAATCCCCTTCATACTACTAAGTACTCCTAGACCTTTGTGGTATGGGGACTCGATGTCATGGGACAATATCCACCAACAATAGCTCACTGATATAGGTTTATCTTGACTTCCACAGACTTCTTTTCCATGTGGTTGGAGGGGATCCCTCTCAAGGAAGTTAAGTTCCATTCTATAATTGATTTCATGATCTATAATATCATCCACTAATTTCGAGCCCCTCATGCTATCCTCATAGATCAAGGAAACAACTTCATAGTGGTCAAGCTGAAAAAATTTTAAGCCAAGTACAAAATCCAATCCAAGCATACTTCCCTGTATCATGCACAAGATAATGGAAAAATCAAGGTGTTAAAAAAACCTCAATAAAATTTTGTAGAAAATGGTTAGTGAGAATAAGAAAAGTTTTATAGACAATCTCTGCAACACCCTCTGGGATTACCAAAAAATGAATCACAATTCCACCAAGTTGACTCTATATTCCATGGTATATGGAACAAATTTACCAATGAGAATCAGTTACCATCACTTTGTACAACTTTCTAGGATCAGAAGACTCTAGATATAATAGTAGAAGTTTATCTGGTTGAACTAGAACCCCTTTATGAAAATCGTCTCCAATCCTTGCACAACCTGGAGAGTCACTATAACAAGATAACCATGGATTTTAATAAGAATGTATGTCTCCACTATTTCCTTCAAGGTGACACAATATTGTCTTTGAGGATGACAATGATATGTGGAAGAAATCCAACAAAGCTAGAACCCAAATTTGAAGGACCTTATATCATCCATAAGGTTTACCCCAATGGTGCATAGTCTCTAGCCACCATAGATGGCGAGTGAATTACTCATCCCGCCAATGAAAAATTCTTCAAGAAGTATTTTTTTGGGAGCCCTATTGTCGAAGACACATGATAATAAACTAAATTGGAATTAACATCCTTAACACATGACATTAAACTGGATGATGATTAAGAATAATATGTGTCTTGATTCTAATCCTCATGGGATATGTAGGAACACCCAGGCATTTCGCCACGGGTCTATTTCCAAGTTCATACTTGTTTCTGGCCCCTTGGTATATGTCCACTCTTGAGATCACATGGTTTGGTGTGGACATATTTGGTCCACATTAATGTTATGTTTTCTTTACCACACTACACACATTCCTTGTGGGTCATTATCCCTTCTTGTTGTCCCAATCGCACGATAATAAACAGCATTGTCACCCATGTCCTTACTACTTGACATTGAAATGCATGGCGTTTCAGAACTATTTGTGACTCAATTACCATATTTATGGGATACATAGGAAATCCCATGAATTTTTCCTTAGTTCCATCCATATGTTCTTCTATTCCATACCCCGACCTCTTGGACTGATTCCTCCCTTGGTATTATGCATGGCGCGGTGTGGAGTTCCTTTATCCTTATTCACGTCAGGATATTTCCTACATGGTATAAACATTACCCTTGTGAGATAACCCTTACCCCATTTTCATTACCACATAATGTTAAACAAAACAAAATTTAAAGAACTATGTACATATTTAATCCCATCCTTATGGGATATATTGCAATTACCAAGAATTTTTGTCTTTGGGTCCAGCCCCAATTCCCCCAATTTTCAGTCTCGCGAAATGATGTGCCTTCTAGGAGCATGTGGCGTGGTGTATAACTCTTCGGTCCTCATTTATGCTGGGTTTTCAAAAGTCACACCATGTTCCTCCCTTATTAATACCTTCCCCCATCCATATCTTTATCAAATAATGTTAAACTACATGACATTTAAAAACTATGTGTGGATTGATTCCCATTCTCAAGTGATGCATAAGAATACCCAGGCATTTTGTCTCGAGTCTAGTCCCAAGTTCATCTTTATTTCTATCCCCTTTGCCTAAGTCCCCTCTTGGGAGTGGATGGTGTAGTATGGACCTCCTCAGTCCTCATTCACATCAAGTTGGCTTTACAATGTTTCGCACATTACCTTCAGGGCATCATCTCCCTATTGTCCAAGCCACATAAAAATAAACCATGTTTCCATATACGCCCTTACCAAAAGACATGAAACAAAATGGAATTTCAAGAACTATTTATGGCTTTATTCTCATACTCATGGGATATGTAGGAATTCCTAAACACTTTTTCCTTGATTCCAGCCCCATGTACCACAAATCTTGCCTTCTTTCTGTCCCCTTGTCCAAAGGTTCCTTCTAGGAGAACATGTTGTAGTGTGAAACTCTTCAGTACTCATTCATGTTGGGTCTTCAACGGCTGTACCATGTGCTTCTCTCAGGAATACCATCTTCTATCTGTGTTTTTACCGCATGACGTTAAACTGAAAAACAGTTCATAACTACATTTGGATTGATTCCCATCCTTATGGGATATAGAGGAATGCATGAAAATTTTTCCTTGGGTCCAACCACATGTCCCTTGACCTTTTCATACCTTTGGCCTTATCCTATGGTCCGAGTTCCATGACCTTAAACTAAGATCACTTCCATCCCACATGACATTAAACTGCACAACACCTTGCTAAAATCCCATTCATGTGTCCCATTTTTCGGAGTCTTTCTAAGGGATGAGTGTTTTTTTTGGACCCCTTTGAACCTTATTCACATCGTTTTTGTTTTAACAAACCACGCACATCCACTTCAAGACATTATTCCACCCTTTTCTCAATACCCTTACCGCATGATGTTAAACTACACGACATTTCTAGAACAATGTAAGGCTTGATTCACATACTTATGGGATATATAGGCACACCCAAACATCAGGTCTAGCCCGAGGTTCACCGACCCATTTTACCTCTTTATCCTGCTCATCTTCTTGAGCCATCTCCCCCTTTGATGATCCCTTAAACATCTATCCCACCTCATTAATGTTCTTAGATATGTTATAGATTAGGACCTAGAATGTTTGGCTCTGTATAGACATGCATTTATTCAATATCCATGCGTAATATGTCCCTTTATTTGGGTCTCCATCACCTTTCACATTTGGAGAGACCCACTAATGATATGGATTCTCATCCTTGGTTCTCGCCTACCGTCCAAGGCTAACACCTCAAAATATTCCTAATGACAGCCTAATACAAGTCCCACGTTACGAACATGGTTAGCGGTCGATGCTTAGTTTTTTCACACACTAGGTCACATGGTGTGGATACTGTGTCTCGAACATGGTCAACAGTTATCCCCCATCATTATCTCTAACCTCATTATTCCCCAAATATTGGTATTATGGTTTACATCCATTTCAACCTTATTATGTCCCAGGGGAATTGCAACATCCTCGGTGTTATCCATCTGTGCACCTTTTTGGGTTGAGAGGATGGATCATCGTTGTCAAGTTATTCTTATCCCCACAACCTCATTCCCCTATTGTGAACTTCCATATGTTTTAGGGATCTTCTACACCCATTATTTCCCACACCAAGCATGGATCACGTAGTCTTAGGGGTTTAATAAGGATCGTAACTACATGAATGTATATATCTATGGTTAAAACTCTACAAACATAGACTTGGAATTCCAAATCTAAATTCCATGAATCCTAAATTTTAAACTATGTGTGATCTCTTAGGAATTTTGGAGAAATGCAGACTACTTTGGTCCTCATTCATGTCAGTTTTCTCACTGGAAATGTGTCATATCTTTCCACTTCAAGAATCATAAGCTATCTGTATGAGATCTATGACTATAATCTAATATCTTTTTTATCCTTATCCTGTGATGTTAAACTATTCCTTCTACATCAGTGATATATTATGATAATCTATCTAGACATGGGATTTCTTCATTTGGGAAGATGTTTCCCCTTCAACACTGGCCACCTTCCAGCCCATTTTTAGAAAAATGAGTGGCTTGATTCTCAACATTGTGGGATACATAGTGACACCATGACCTTTTTTTTCTTGGGTATAGCTGCATCATCATGAAAATTTTCATCCCTTCAATCATCCTTGTCGTATGATGATAATCTACATAGGCATGTCCCATGCACATTACATTAAACTAGGCATCTTACAGTCCGAACTCTATAACCTCAAACTGAGATTTTTACTGTCTATGTTTTCATGAAATTAAACCACATAACAATTATGATATTTCTCACTCAAGAGTATATCCCCCCTTTTTGAACTATCCATCTACCATTTTGTTTCACGAACTATGTGTGTCTTGATTCCCATTCTCATGGGATATGTAGTGACACCTTGGCTCCCCATCTATGGTCCAACCACAACCTCTATTCCCTTTGTGACCTAGGTTTTCCCAGAGAGTACATGGTATATTTGAGAACTTTTTTGGCCCTCGTTCACATTAGGATTATAATATCCAGGCCATGTGGTTCGTTTAGGGACACCTCTTTGTGTATCATCATCCCACATGATGTTAAACTGCACAAGTATTCTCACACTTCACAAGTTCATGATTGGGGTCTCCATCATCTTTCACATCTAAAGGGACCCCCATCACGGTATGGATGATTGGCCTCAGTGATCACCTACCATCCTAGAGAAACACCTAGATGTATTTTTGAACAACGCAATTTGACAAGATTCCCATATCTCGAATATGGTCAGCATTAGACCCTCATTTGTTTGTTCCCATTATTGGAAATTACGATATGGATGTAGTGTTCTAAACACTATCAATAGCTATCTTCCACCGCCACACCACTCTCTTTGTGTCCCAAATATCAAATGTCGTGCTTTTCATTTTCTATGCCCCTTTATATTTTATGTATCTTCGACACCCTTGGTGTTATTAGTCTATTCATTTGTGCGTCTTGAGTAGGAACATTGGTGTGCTTGGGGTTTCTCCCACCCAATGTTTTCTCCCCATTTTTTTGTACTCTCATGTGATAGTAAGATCCTTACAACACTCCTTATTTCTTACACCAAGCATGGCTCATGTAGGCTTAGGGGTTTCTGATAGGGCACACACACACATGAGACTATAACATTATGGTATGAGCTATGTGACTTTAAACTACGATCTTCTCCATCCTTACCATATGATGATAAGATAGATGTGCTGGTCTTGTCATATGACATTAAACCATGACATCATCATCCTAGCTGCACAACAAAACGACACAACATTGTCCTGTTTTCATTTTAGAGGGAATCACCCTAGGTATGGGTTATTCATGGTGTCATTTTTATGGCTTATATACAGATTTATTCTTCTAGTGGCCCCCAGACTTTTCATTCTGGGTGGATTGTTTCAAAATAAAATACCAAAAAAAGAAAAAAGATGTAACAAATGCTTATTTCCTCTGTGTGTGGGTCAGACCTGCATGGAAGAATCCTTCAGAACTATGTATGGCTTGATTATTTCCCTATAAGAATACATAGTGATATCCAGTTGTCTCTTCCAACGGGTCCAGCCATAGAACTATAAACTTTTGATTCTTTCATCTTGACCTCTGATCCCCTCAGAGGAATATGTGGTGTGTTTTAGACTTCTTCATCTCTTTATTCACAATGGGTTATGTACGGAATCATGCATTTCATTTTTGGATACCCATGTACTCAACGCATAACTCCAAATTGTCAGCCTACCTTGAACAAATTTAGGATTCCCTATAATAATTATGGAATTCATTGGCCTCCTCATCATAGAGTATTCTCCCCACCATTGTTTTCCTCTCACCATGTTGTGTTTCCAGAACTATTTATGTTTTGATTCCCATCCTCATGGGATATAAAGCAATGCTCGAA
The DNA here is from genome assembly GCA_963277665.1 of Viscum album. Taxonomy (NCBI): domain Eukaryota; kingdom Viridiplantae; phylum Streptophyta; class Magnoliopsida; order Santalales; family Viscaceae; genus Viscum; species Viscum album. The sequence goes on along the minus strand of OY728126.1, from coordinate 273,133,099 downwards.
CATTTTTTTAACAAGCCTAGTCCAGGTTCATTAACCTTCTTAGATCCTTTCTCTTAATTACGGTTCAAACTCTATGACCCTAAACTAGGGTTTCCTGGTCCATGTAACAAAACTTTAAATTGTTGGCCAGGGTCCATGAAGTATGACCTTAAACTATGTGTAATTTCCTAACTATATGATGTTAAACTATTTCATGCATCTTCCTCACCATATGATGATAAAATTCATGTCAATAATCCTAATTTTCATGAAGTAAAATTAAAATCCATCCTAGGTCCCCACCAAAGAGGTCCCTCCTAGAATGAGTTTTTATCTCAATTCCATCCAATATGCTCACCAAATGTGCTTTCGTCATGTTGGTGTAATTCCAAGATTGTTGGAATCCATTCAAACATCCCATCACTCCATTTATAGACTTTGTGTTCCCATTTATTTGGATTTTAATCCTATTTCATGTCTAAAGGAACCCCTTAACAGTTAGTATGCTTGGCCTCATGGCTTTCCTACAACCCTGGGTTATCATTCTAACTGAAATCAAACGACACTTTGAGTTCTAGACCCATGTTTCTAATTTGGTCAGCAGGTGGCCCTTGTTTTTTTCCCATTTCAGGCTAACAGAGTATGGATTTTTTTCTAACATAGGTCAATATTAATCCTCCATATTCATGACACTCTCATTGGGTCTTGAATTTTGGGAATCATGATTCACACTCCCCCCCCCCCACACTGTTCAGATTGATTCAAACACCTATGGCATTATCTAACTCGTTTACTAGAGCATGTTAGTAAATGATAATTTTGATATTATGAAAACTCTATTATCTAGTAACACCCCCCATATCTTCTCTTAGAAACTCAAAGTTGTCATTCAGGTCTTGGGTCTCTATTAATTTGTTGGTGATCTCATGTTCATGGTGAATGATTACACGGTCATCCCTTGTTTCTCACACTGGGTATGATGCACATGAGCTTAGGAATTGATCACTGGATGTTTTACAAATACGATTAAGATATAGTAGTTGAGTTGGATAATGAAACATGTGAAAGTGACCAAATTATGAAAGTAATCATGAAAGCGTGGTTCTGAGTTCATGAAAATTAGAGACCCCATGGGTTGGCCCCTCCAATAGATGGGTTGACCAGGATCCCACTTCTTCCACTTTTCAGCTTGTGGATTCCAGGGTGTCCTGGTGCCTTTTGAGATCCTCATCCTCATTGGCAGCTTCAAGGTGAATTTTGTCAACCCTACTCAGCATTCATCCCTACTCAGCCTGAAGCTCTACCACTTGGAGATTCGCATGTGTCAACTACTATTGTGGTTCTACAAATTGAGATTCCAGATGTCTGATTAGGCCCATCTTCTAAGAAATTAATATAAAGGGATCACCTATCCGTTCATCGATTTTTTGGAGTGCCAGCTCGGCCTCTTCAAGTTTCTGAGTGTTTTGGGAATTCTTTCAGCACCGATCTGCATCCATATTCTATATAGTCTCCAACACCTTATCAACGAGGTAACCTTGGATGAACATACGAGGGTGTCATGAATCCAATCCTCCAATGCACATTTCATGCATTCACGGATAAATATTTTCCATATGACTTATACACTCTGATTGTGGGATGTTTTTGATGAAGTGTTTGATCAGTTTCCACAATTGGTGGCAGGCATCCTTTCTATCCTCTTCCTTAGTAGTGGCCTCATCTCATTCCTCTAGACTGATAGGCTCATATTTAGGATATTCCTTTAGGATCTCAGTACCATGATCTTCATTATGTTGGTCATCATCACTTGATTCAACTTCGATGACGTCCACCAAGACAACTCCAATCTCTATCCCACCCATGATATCGCTCGTTTCCATCAATTTTACATAAATAACTATGTCTTGTTCATCTTGAGTATTTAGCTCAATATGGATCATCATCCCTCTTTAGAGAGGATCCTTGATTCCTCCATCCATTCACACTAGAAACATGGGTTCCATCTTGATAACTATTCATATATGGGTCATGTTAGCCAGTTTGATTAGGCATACAATAGATGTGGCCTTGAAGGCGTGGAACTTATGTTGGTCACCCATGTGATCCCTCCTTGGGCCTATCATTATTAGGATTCTAGGTCATAGTCCTCCATAAATGGTCATAGATTCTAAAGGTTCCAAGGAGACCACTCACTTCCCCAGCATTTCTAGACCGTGAAACTATCATCCCACTAGTTACAGTTCCAAGTGTTCAGTTTTTTACACCCATCCTCATGACTTCTTTCCCGTTAGTGGGAGTGCTTGGTTCAGGATCCTCTTTTATAGGTATGTGTCAGTTGAGAGACCAAAATAAATTAAGAAAGGAAATTTCACACTGAAGATGAGTTAGATCTTACTTCAATAGTTTTTGTAGACTTTCATAGAGAAGTCCCCTCTGAGGCCACTATTTCACCTTCTTCTGGAGAGGCCCCATTTGAAACTGCTTCCTCATCTCCCTTATAAAAAACTTCCTCAGCAACATCTTCCACACCAAAACTATATGAGTTGTCAGGTATGGGAAATCATTCTTCTAGTTGAGTCACTGACTCCATTGGGGGATGGTCATGTTCAAAAACACCCTTACTGACTCTGTCAATGGTAGTGAAGTACCTTTAGAGCGCACTGGTCTCTCCATTTCCATATATATTTTCTTCCCTCATATGTGAATACATTGAATTTGTCCTTAGCATGGCCGATGTCCCCCAGATCCATTCCATTCTTGTTTAAGTTCTCCCAGATGTCATCAGCCCGATGGTAATGCCTAAAAAATTCTTAGTCTTTCTAGGACTCTAGAAAAACAACATCAGAATAAATCACTGATTGGAACACCTACTTCCCTAAGTCCATATGAGAACACCCACAGAATCCACTTTATGGTTCCCCTCTCTCTTGGGTCCCTTCGGTCAAAGCCTCTGGGCCCATCCTTAGTGCCTCCCTTTCTTAACCTTCAATCAGATCGGGTTCTTGACCTAATTCCTAGCTACTATAGCCTCATCACCTTGATGATAGTTGGAACCACCAAAACAACATTCCCCCTTCACCACTTTCTGACATCAAGGAATAGGGATCACTACTTTGCTAGCCTAGATTGTTGGTCAGTTCATCATCTCACCGGGGTATCCAGCTTCCCAACTCTATCCGTATTTGTGAACCAATCTAAATGTGGCATTGGGTGGTGGAAACTCATTACACATCTTTCAATCCTACCATGTAAACATCCACCACATATTTCTCATCACACATGGGTGATTATCATGGTGCACCCCTGATAAACCTTTGGGGTCAGTCTCTGTATGCATTTGAATTGTCTCTCGAATCAGTGTAGAGTATAAGGTTTCATATATAGGGTAAATGTACACCCATGCCACTAGAACACCACCTTAGAAAGATATAATGTACAATCATATCACAATGGAGCCTATTTCAACATATCTATATGCTCCAATCAGCCGAGGGAATGGATGAAAGATGAATTTTTATGCCTGCCCCAGTTTACCCAACATGGCCACTGCGTCCAGTTTCAATAGGGCGCTCCCTACAGTATTTAGAATTACTGGGAGAGAGTGTATCCCATGTAGAGAATTGGGGTTGAGATATTCATATCCCTATTATGTTTTTTATATATCTAAATAGGATATTAACCCCACACACCCACAACTACCTATTTCCAACTTTGATTTTCCAAAGTTAATGATATAGCTTCTCCAGCATTGGTATGCCCAAGTTGACACATCCTCTGCCCGCTAGTTTTGTTGTCATAGTTAATGTACTCATCCATAACCCCCCCATGTGATCATCTATAACTAGTATCTCCCACCCACAGATCGATTCCAAGAGGAATCTATCCAACCTAACCATTTACTGTTGCTCAGTCTTGTTGTTATAACCCAACAGGTTTCACTATCTATCCTCCAGGATCCAATAGTATGAACCCTCATTTCTCCATTGAGCTACTCTAATAAATGTGGGGGTCTTTGTTTCTAGTTTCCATTCCATAATAAGGATGTTCATAAAGTATCCAGACCACTACTTAAACAAGACATATAAGGTGTTCTACTTATCATCATCTATGCCTGATACTAAATTTTGAAATACATTCACCAGATACGGTATCTATTCTACATCCTCTCAGATATTCATGTAATGAAGGAACTAATCATATATACCTCTCAGGATTGGGATTCCAGAGATTTAATGAAGGTCTTAGATGCTTATACCAACCTCCCTATGGTGTAGGTGGAATGTGTTGGTATTTGACGACCATTGTCTCAACTGTTCGGGTATGAACTCCTATGGTAGGGAAACAATAAACTAAGAAGCACATGCTTCTTCATATAGTCCTACCTACCACCGAATGGTATCTAACTCTTCATAGGATGCAGACACCCAATATGCCAAGGCCCACTCATTAGTGAAGTTTCCAACTTGGCGCAAATCCCATCTTTTGATCCATTCCTTATCTGGACTCTTGAGCCCCACCTTGATTAAGGTCTTGTATAGAGGTGGAGACTTCTCATTTTCCAAAACCCTTCCATAGATGTTTTTGACATGATTATGGAGGCAGTGTGTTGTGATAAAAGTATAATCCTTACCAACATGTCTGTTCGTAGCCCTATTCCATTGATATTTCTCTTGTGTGTTTTTAAACTAGTAAGCTGGTTCATCTCTACTCTCCATTGGGTTGAAGATGTCATCCTGTAGGCCAAAGAAATACAGTGGAAAGTGTTTTCATAGTGGATATTCATTCTATTCCTCTATTATAAACATTTTCAATGATTGGTGATCAGAAGTGCTCCAAATATATTCCTCTATATGAATGTTGTTTTCCTTTCCCTCCCTCTGAGTAACATCATCATGGAACTCCCAAGAACCCTCTCGAGTATCCATCATCCCATGATATAAAAAAGTTTCATGTAGGGTCATAAAGGCCATTCACGTAGGGGTTTCACAAAGACCCTTCATGAAGAATGTTTTCAAAGAGACAGTCCTCCACAAAGTGTCTTTGATATTTCCCTACGCCATGAAGGAAACAAAAGATTGCAATGCACCGGTTCACTAAGGAGAATTATCATAGAACCAGACTGAAGAACCTAGTTCGTATAGTCACATTCGCATGGGAGGACTGCTTTGCGAAGAGAGTTACACAATGTATTTTTTCCTAGAGATCCATGTATCAACAAGAGATCCCTATTCACCTATTTATAGGAATGGTCAGCATGGGCTTCATAGTGATCTTTGCCTTGGCTTCATGGAAACCATTTCCCATGCTTCATGAAGTCCATCGTCCATGCATTGTGGTGACCATCACGCCCAAATTGCAAGGCCCTTCTACCGACATCACTTCATGATTGTACTACACAATTCTACTACACAATCACTCCTTTTGACCTAGCTTCGCAATCTAGATTTGTGATCTTCCTTTTTGAAATACTTCTAGTTTTTTTGTGACTTTCCTTCAAAATCCGACCCTCTATTCCTTTAGCTCCCATTCCGAGGGGGAATTTTTTGGTGTTGAAATTCATTCCATGTGAGGTACGAAAAAACTCAAAACTATTTTTATGATAATTGGGACCCAAGATGGTGTTAAATCCATGAAAACCATCCCAAAGGGACTGTTTTGCTAAGGGATTCATAGGGTCAACCCACCTCCATGATCGTGAGGGTCCGAGATAGACCCTCCTTGAGTACGACGGATCCTAACACCTATGAGGTGTCAAATTTCCTATGCATACCACTATATGATGGTCACCTCATCTATCCCCTTAGTAATTTGTTTCCCCCACTGTGAGTTTTACAATTGTATTCCTCTCCGTAACATCACTTTTTTCTCTATGGCTAGCTCTGTAATCGGTAATTGGACGGACCCTTTGTGAGTCTGAAATAGCCCCTTTGGCTTTGCAACATCACTTCCTCTTTGCGATGCTAGACTTTCCTCAGCAGTGATCTCTCTAACCCCCTATGACCTTCTTTTCCTATAAATAGAATCCCCCCAAACCAATGTTACTCTTCACTTTCACTTTCTGAGTTCCCATTTTGCAAGATCCTTCGTGAAATTGAGAAATAGATCACCAAAGGTACTTGGACTCTACAATTCATGCCTCCTTGTGATCTTTATCCCCCATTCCTATGGTGGGGATGCTCTTTTTAAATTCTTATTCCCTTTAAAAAGGAGGTAACCCCCTGATGGTTTTTGAGGATTCACAAAGCATTAAGACTTCATGAATATATCTCCAAATAAAGATTACTTTGTTAAGTCAATGCTCTACTCTATTCAAAACCTTCCTTCATGAAGCATCAGTCCTTTTCAAAGAGCCTTTCCTTCATGAAGAACCTTTCCTTCACAAAGATAATCCTCTTTGCAAAGCACCAGAGCTTCATTAATCCCCTATTTTCATGGGCTCCATATTTGAAAACCCCACTTTTATGAGACCCTCCAAGAATATAATAAGTTATTTCAAGGTTTCCTAAGTGGTGCTTCATGTTTCATTTCCCTTCTTCATGCTTCATTTCGTCGACATGAAAATGGATATTACTTCTTCACATATCCATTTGAACATGATCCCATTAATGGATCACTCCAAAACCCCACTAACATCAGGCATTTCTTGTGCCTTCCCACCCCCAAGTGTGGGCCAGTGTGAGTTATATAATTAGAAGGGGTGAGGAGTGAATCCCCATCATCTGAGCTATAGAACGTTAAAATACCAATTACCCACATCCTCAACACACGAAATTAAACTATAATTATTTCATGTGTGGTAGTTCTGAGAGGATTAGGGAGGGGATATGCATTGATTCCCTCCTACTCTCTCTTTTCCTTTAGGCTTTTTTGTTGTGTTCATCATGGGCAGTCTCTATGTAATCCCCAACCCTCTATAAAGGGATGTTCTAGGTATGAAAACTGTATTGTCCTCATACATTTGGACACCCTTAACTCTTTCTTATCTTCCCTCTTAGAGTAAGTACCAATCACCATCAACCTTGGATGCTAACCATTCTAATCCACCCACTATAAATCATGGTCTCATCTCTCATGACATGATCATCAGGTCTGTTGCTGCCTCTTTTTTCTCACACTGAGCATGACTAATACGGTCATAGAGTAAACAAAAACCATATCACCTCTTATAGGCCTCTAACCACACGTTATACATTCTTCCTGAACTATGTTTACTTTGATCATTTCCTTTTTTGAGAAATTTACATAGAAATCCTCCCTTAAGTTCAATCCCATCTCCCCATAATCATCCATTCCAACCATTTCACATGGGTTCACTATTCTCATCCCGCATGAAATTAAAATATATGCTTGACCAAAATACATGGGTATTGATCTCATTAGAGTATGTTGGATGTATCCATGAGGTTCAACCCCAATCAACGGTAAGATTTGGTGATCTCTTCTAGGTATTTACCATCTTGATGTGACATCATCCCTTTTTGGGACACATCTCCTAGATCCTCCTCCCTAATGAATTAGATCCACCCAAGTAGTTATCCTTCCAAATTACCCACACTCAACCCATAATACTCCAACCAAGAGTGTCCCTATTGTGATGGTATTCTAACCACGTGTAAGCCCTAGTATGTCTTCAGGTCGCTCTCCTTTGTGCACACCCCGATCCTTTTCCCTATTCATGAACTACATGGAATTTGAGATTTTCCCTTTTTGTGTAAGGTATGAATAAAGCCTCCCTGAGGTTCAATACCATCACTCATGTACCATCATAGTCTCACCCACGAGCCTTTTTGTTTCGAGAATATCATGCCTCAACCTAAGGTTACACTTCTTTCGAGTCCCATCCACACGTCCATTCTCACAAGCCTCCTCCTCAGGTGACTCATTACACCATACCAAAACTATGTGGAATTTTATTCCCTGCCATGGGGATATACATGAAACCTCCCTAATATTCATTCCCAACATCATCACCTTTATACCAATCATGTTCTATCCATTATATCCTTTCCACACTTCCTCTATAACCATCCTGATTTTACTCGGTCCGTCACATCTTAGTGAAATCATTCCATCCACACAGGAATCTAACCATGCATAATCCCAAGAAATTTCCACAATTACATCACACTTTTTGAGGTGGATTAATGTAATTAAATAAGTTTCCAGCCATGAGTAAGCCCCATCTTGTTTCTAGGCTATTTTCCTTTCTGTACACCCCAATCATATGCCTCACACTATCGAACTACATGGGTTTTGATCCATTTTTGTGTACGTAGAAAACCTCCTCGAGTTTTAATTCCAACCAATGGTAAACCTTGGTGTCTTCATTGAAGGGACCCAACAGTCTCTATTCCACCTATTAGGGTGTTTGGATCAGACTTCACAGTGTGATGTATTTCCCTTTTGGGATGCACCACTTTCAGTCCACTCTCATTGTGCATTCTAATCCAACCATCTTGTAAAATATCCAGGTACTCCCTCATGAGGATGTACCCATCTGATCCACTCTCTTTAGTGTTCTGATTAGTCCATTCCATCTCCACCAGATGTTAAACTCAAAACATACCCTGTATTAAACTTTGTAATCTACGTAAAAACTCTGATACATTCCTTCAACATACGGTTCCCCGCATTCGATGTTGGATGGCTTAGGCTTCTGCACCGTCAAGAAAACCTATCATAAGTGAATATTCAGATGTACCAATGTTCCTATGTCCATAAATTACAATGATGCTCAACGTGACTACTCTCCTGATCAAAGGTTACTGCCCTGACTTGAACCTTTGGAATGTCTTGACATAAGCAATGTAATTATTCGATATTCATAAATAGATGGCACCGAGAAGAATTTCATGAACAATGTCTTAATCTTGAAGGGAAACTCAGACTAGGTGATGAATTTCAAGGAGAAATACATGGAATGAGAGAAAAAAATACCATCATCCCATTATGATCATTGATTGAACAACATTGAATATGTGATGAATTCCAGCCCCCTTTAGAAAGAGGGAATGCAGGGAAAAACACAAATTTTTAGCTGAGTGTCCAAAACATGCTGGCATGGAGGAGGCACGCCCTAGTGAAAGCGTGGAAAATAGATGTCTTGGGTGACACTTCTTGTTAGAATCATTCCAACATGCCATATTCAACCAATCAAATATTTTAGTATTCTAATCAGTAATGCTTTTTTATTTTATTGAATATTAGGAGAGTCTATGAAAAGTGAAGATCCCTCCTTTTTCATGCTTTTAATGAAAATATATTTTGAGCCTTTTATTTTGTTGTACAAAATTATTTTATTTATGATGTTCATGATATTTCATTTATCTTACGTCCCATGAAACATCAACGATACCCATCGATCATATAATATCAAGTAAACCAGAATGCATGGATTTGAATGTTTAGACCACAAAATATTTTTATTACTGAATTCTCATGAATAGACACCATCATGAGATTCCACATTGATATATCTTCCCCACCCATCTTTAGATTACCTTATTTATAAATGGATAATTTGGGTAAAATATATGTCCCAGAGGGAGGATTATCTATCTTTGGATGAGGTCAGTGGACGTAGTAATCAAAACATTATTTTTTTACTAAGGTCATATGGTGGGACCCACAATCTTCATATCTTTTTATTTATATTACACTAATTTTTCCCAATCTCCATATAGGGGAAGGATTAACAGGATTTGACTATACTTTTGATAAGGTCACCATATTATAGATTTTTTTAGCTAGGTTTTGTACCATTTTTCGGTCATGAAAACTAAATCATTGTGGTATTGTAGTTTAGGGTCTTATAGCTTAGACATTCTATTGTTATAATTTAGCAACATTTATCTCGAACCTTCTATTACTATAGTTTAGGGTATTTTGGATCTAACATTCAATTACAATAGTTTAAGGGCTTTTATCTTGGGCCTTTTATCACTAGTTTTATAATATTTGTAGAGTATCATTCTACGTTCAGTTTAATATCATGCGGTAAAGACATCTATTGGGTATGTGAACCTCATGTAGTGAGGATGTGAAATATGCCATGCAGTTTAAATTATTTCTTATAGGATATTAAGTACTATTTAGTTTAAATTATTGCATCTAGGACTAGATCAATGAATATAGAATATGGGGAAGACATTCCAGGTATGCCACAAAATACTATTGGTTACTGAGTTATTTTTTGGTGTTGTTAGGGCTCACGAGGATTAGGGTTCCTTTTCTGTATGAATGAGATTCCTCTGGTTGAGAGTTCAAACCCCTTATGCATTGATAGAATGGTCAAATATAGATATCCCACTCTTTTCGATGTTCCATGGAATATTAATGGGGGTATCATTGATTGGTGGTAAAATATTATCGATTATAGGTCCACATGGATTGTTGGAATATTGGATGAGAAAGTCACAACCCAAAAGTTTGATTCCAGGAATATGGAATGGGGAAGACATGTTGGGGGTGACCCAAAACTCTCTAATGTGTTGGGTTCTACCACAATGTTACCAAGGATTAGAAGGATTGGAGTTTATTTAATTTAAGGAGGGGATGCCTCTTGTTGGTAGGTAAAAGACCTTATACATTAATTGTGTGGTAAAAAAGAGCTACCTAGACTCTTTTTCAAGGTCCATTAAAGGCTTTCAAAGACTCAAATGTCTGAATAATGATGTATTTAGATATAGATATCCCGAAAGGATTTTGGAAAAATAGGCATATTTAGCTCTTAATTATGAAGCCCAATCCCTATTCCATGCAATTTTAAGTCACAAGGGGTGGTTCTTAATAAGTTTCCGGAATATATGTGTCACATTCCTACTTTGAGAAAGGCTAAAAAACATAGTGATGTAATATTGAGGATGCTAAATCTTATTGAGTAGTATGGTTATGGGGATTATAAATTGTGGTCCAAAATGCTTGGTTCATGAGGATGGTATGGGACAATATTTCTAGCAATGTATTATAACAATCAATGGTAATGAGTTCTTCCATGGTGATTTCAAGATCATAAGGATCAGAATGCCCTTTTTCAAGGCAATGACACATTTGGTTGATGACCGTAGACATATATGTAAGTGCCATAGGCATACATGAATTGTCAAAAAAAGTTCCCCTAAAGCCTTATATCATTTTTAAGGGATATGGAACCATTTTGGTGATCCAAAACCCTCAAATCATAATGTGTGATTTGTGGAAATTTTAATATTCAAGAAGTATTTGAGAAACTATAAAGTTGTGTCATTGCCTAGTGAACACGTCATCCCAGTGAGGAAATTTGAAATATCCTTACTCTAACTTTTTCTTGGACTAGGGGGCCTAAAGATCATGGGTGTACTATTACTGTGGACACAAAGTGGGCTCTACGATCTTTATTCCTTATTTATTTATGCTCTAGTTTCTTCCTGAACTCTAGAGATGAAGAGTTCAACGAGCAGAGACTTGATTTTTTTAAGATACCCTTTTTGAGTTCTCAACCTGAAAATTTATGTACCGCTTTTACTAGATGTTTAGGGTCTTTCTATCTAGACCATCAAATGTTAGAGTTTACGTTCATACAATTTTGACCAATGTGCAGGTAGTTTAAGGTCGTGACACACATGTATTTAAAATGAGGGGAATGTTACACAATAGTATAATTAAGATACCCAAGGTTAACAGTACTCTAATATACTTCTATGTGGGAAATGAGAATGTGGTAAATCATGGCTAAAGTTTCATAGTCCATAATTAATGATATGGGATAATCATACTATGGATAGACCAGAGCACCTTAAGGTGTTGAGTTCTATTACAGTAACATCAAGATCAAAAGGACCAGAAAACCCTTCCTATTTGTCCAAGATGTCTCTCTTTGGTAGGTCTAAGCCCCTATGAATCAATACAGTGGTAAAATAGATAGATCTTATTTCACATACAAGTTTCATGAAAGGTTTATGACATCTTGAGGCTCTCAAGACATGAAGTATGATTTATGGGTTGTGGTGCTTAAAAGATGGAATAAGAACTCCAAATTCTAGTAGACTGGGGTCCGGATGTTGTGGTATTTTGAGAATGGATGATTATGGTTGATGACCAATATATTTTTACATTATGTATTGGGTACATGATTTTCATGAAATTTTAGTGTCATGTGGCCAAGAAATTTTTCTTACAATTTAATGTCATGTGGTAAGGACGTCTACCTTTCATTATAGTTTAATGTCATATAGTAAGGACATTCGCTGCATAGGTCTAGAGAGTATGTAGATAGGGGTATAATTTTATCATTTTTATGTTGTGTATATAACCAAGATTATATATTTTTTGTGTCTCTATGTATCATAAGATTTCAGGAATCAAGACACGTATAGTTATTGTAGGAAAGTTCCATATGTAGTGATGACCCATAAACATTATGGGAGGAATTTTTTTATCATAGATGTACCCAAGAATAAGATATATGGGTGTCACTATATAACTTTTGATCATAGTAATCAAGCTACATAAAGTTCTTAAATGTGAATCTCTTTAAGAAACTTTGGCCTGTATGAAGAAGGTGGAATTGTTCTCGCTGATTGTTTTAGATATACATAGGATTGGAGATCGGGGTGTCACTACATATCATGTGATGATAAGAATCAAGAAACACATAGTTCTTAAAGAAACATTAATTTTAAATCCTTTCAACAAAGAAATAGGATCATTAATACGGAAAGATAATATTGATATTGGGACTAAGAATAGAGGTTTGGGTGTCAGTATGTATCCTACAATGGCAATAATGAAGCCCCAAAAAATTATTTAATGGGAAACACTTTACACATGTTTGACCCATACATAGAGGAGGGAGTTTTTCCTGATTATTATTATCGATGGACATAGAATTGGATAATAGTGCATCACTACATATCCTATAATGACAATAATCAATCCACACATAGTTCTTGAATGGAGGTGCGGTGTTATACCAACACCAATGATAGCGGTACTCTTAGGCGACATCCATGGAAATACATAGTATTATATCAAGAAATAGACATCAATGATGTAGTTTAACATTATGTGTTAATGACTCATGCTGTGTCTTTTAAGTTTTTTTTATTCAGTACCATGCTAACCTTGTTGTCAGTTGATATGTCTTGATCATGTGTGAAATCCACTACCTAAATTCCTAATCCTAGGTTATCTATACTTAGTGTGATAAAAAAGGAATGGAAAAGGTTTCACATGACATGAAGGAAACTAGAGAAAGGACAAGGAAATTTTTTACCATGTGCTGTCTAGGATAAGATATAAGATCTAGGAATCCCTATGTATCTCATTGGAATGAGAATCAAGCTTGTAAATAATTCTGAAAACCTATATAGTTTAGTGTAATGTGGTGGGTACATAAATTGTTAATTTTAAAATCATTTTATAAGTATATATGTGACTCAATGTGAATGAAGAAAAATATTATAGATAGTATTAATAATGAAGGTCTGGGAGTCACTATGTATCCTTTGATGGTGGGAATCAATCCACACATAGTTCTGGGAAACCCTTTAGTTTAGTTTCATGAAGCAAGGACATCGGTAGTGTATTTTAATGTCTTGCAGTAAGGATGAGGGTCACCCAAAGGGGAAAATAATGCCTGACCATTGTCGTACATTCCACTATCTTATAACTGGGAAAAATATATTTTGGATGGTCCTGGGACCAAATATCTGAGAGACACTAAATATTATATAATGATAGGAATCAAACCATGCATATTTCTTGAATGGTAATTCTATGTGTGGATCTGATGCACACATAGGGATGAGGGGTAACTAATTTCTCTATTTTATAGATGTATCTCATGTGTGAAGAATCATTTGTGAGTTGATTATTCTCATGTAATTTTATTATCTTATGGTGAGGATGCCTCACAAGTAGTTTAACATCATACGGTCATGAAGTGGTCCATATAGTTTAATGACATGTGGTTAGGATGTGTTTTTTCAGTTTAACATCATGAATCCAAGATGATTGATGCTATGTAGTTCAATGTTTTTCTATGTAAACGTTTTCTGTGAAATTAAAAATCTTGTCGTCTAGATGTTTTCCATATAGTTTAACATCATGTGTTAATGATGAGAATAATTCTTGATGGTAAATACAAAATGTATTTTGTGAGAAACCTCTCATTAGTGAGGCGGAATAGCACATTCCCCATTCATCTTGGCTAGTGAGTAAACACTGTTGTGATGGACATTATGTATGATATAAGTAAATTTTGATTGGTGTTCCGGATTAGGAGGTTTATTTCTTGTTAACATTAGAGTTATAAGAGCTAATACTAGTTCTCCTTGAAGGAATGAATAAATGAAAACCTTTTTATTTAATTCTCATGTGATATTATTTTTATGAACTTCAAGGTTGTGCAATGTATGTAGCCTTTTCTCATCAAGACACTCTAACTAATCCAACCAGTTTTGTGATTGATCATCATCTGATAGTTTCCTTCACATGGATATTTGAAGTGACAAAAACTTGACTTATATGTATAACACTACCTTAGTTACATATACTAATGAATATATAGTTTCTTGTGTAGATGTATGCATATCATTCCTGCAGGACCATAAATCCTGGAAGATCTTTTCTAGAGAAGACTCCTTGTCCTTATTCACTGTCTTATGGAGTATATTTTAAAGATTCATATTGAATTCCTCTATCTATACATTTTCTATTTCATTATAGCATGATGTGTGATTGGACATAATGTTGTACTACCTATACAATTTCATCAAATTTTTATATCAAAAGTTGGTGTTGTTGTCTATAAATATCGTGTGAGGGACTTCAAATCTATTTAGGATATGGGATTTCACTAATTTGATAATATTATTCATCTTTACTTCCTTGAGGGGTATTTATTTATCCCATTTTAAAAGAATTTAGTTGCAACAATGATGTACTTAAACTGCCTAGTTATGGCTAAGGGATATAATCCCACTACACCTCTTCACCATATAGTTAAAAACCAAGAATATTAAGTTGTATCTAGAAATTATGGGGGTTTATCAATTATTATTTCATGAATATGTATAGCATGAAATTTCCTGGTGAATTCTACACAGTCCTATATCATTGTTTTCTAGTGGTATCCTGGAAACCTGATTCGGATGGAAAGCCTTGTCCCATACTAATAAGTTCCATAGACGATTGCATGGGATTCTCAAACAATATAAAGAATCTATCTTTTTTTAATATTTTTATGAAGGGGATTCCTTCAATTTTTGGCTTGTGGAGGGATTGTTTCACATTAAGACCATCTTGTTGGGTAATGTTTGCTACTCAACATCAAATTTTATTGATTCTGGCTCAGTCTGTAAGAAGGATCATATTTTAGATATACTAAATTATGGGCTTCATTCATCTAGGGGTGGATATTAGTTCATAACACTCTAGGGAAATGTTTACCAGATTGATTTCTTCCATGTCATAGATAATGATTGATGATACCATCCTTTGGGGTATAATGTGGAAGATCACTTCCTCTTGATCAGGGTTGACCAAGACTATGGTTTCATTATCTAATACATTGAAAAGAACACATTCTGATCAATGAGCATGATGAAATGTGGGTACAAAAGAGAACTCTACCATTAGTCCCCTAAAATAGCTAGCAAGAGGGTAAAATTATTTCTTTTTGATTGAATATTCACCATTGATCTTATTTATTACTAGATATAAACACCCTTTTATATGAATGTAGGCTATTTGAATCTTTTGGGATACTTCTAAGCCATCAACAAGATCTTCGTATTTAGACTCATTATTAATGATTCCTTTGGATAGAGAGAAAGAGTTTGGAAAATTGTGCTGTTTGGAGAAAAAAATACAATCCATATGATAACATGAGAGAGATTTTCATTTTTCAGTATTTTTCTGATAGTACATCAGGAGGTTACATCAAAATGCATCACCCATGTTTTAAGAGTTTCATGATCATATAAAACACTTCATCTAGAAGCTAGGTATCGAGTGTTGTACTTTCTGGGATGGGATGTTCCGTAAGGAAATCAGCCAAGGTCTACCCTTTCACTGACATATGTGACATGAATTGAATGTCATATTATTTTAGATTGACTCCCCAGCGAGAAAAATTCCCAATCAGTATGGGATGACCAAGGATGTAATTGAGAGGAAAAATATGAGAGAACATAAGGGATTCATGGTGCTACAAGTAATGCCTCTTCTTTTTCACTAGATATATGAGTGTGAGGTAGTACATCTCAACATCAGAATATCATGTATAGATTACTAGCATCATTCGGTTGACGTAGTAAATACTTTTTTCATTCACTTCATATTTTATTTTTTTGATGAGAGAACCAATTGATCCTTCATTGGTGGCCACATATAAGATGAGTGGATTTCATTCCACTATAAACATCAGGATCGGCGAGTACAGCAAGTACTACATGAGACTCTCGAAGGATTCATGGTAGTTCTTATCCCATTGGTGTGAGATCCCATTCTTCAATAACATGGTGAAGGGGAGGCATTTACTATCTAGGTTGGATATGAAACACCAACTATAGGTGACATGACATTAAAGAACCTCTGTTCATTCAGATTCTGAGGGGTTGACATCCCTACGATTGCACTGGTCTATTCATGGTTGACCTCAATCCATGACAACATACCAAAAATCCAAGGAAAATCCTGAATGTATCCCAAAAATTGAATTTATCTGCATTCATCTTCATACTGTACTATCACAACTTGTCAATGATTATTTGAAGGTTTGTGAAGTGATAAAATCATTTTTGGGGTTTGTCCACTTGGCTATCAATGTATCATTCCAGTATTATTCCCAAGAAGGTCTTAATATATGATGTATGAACATTGATAAGAAGTGTCAGTGTTCTATAATACAAAGGTAATGAACTAATAGAAGAAGATCCATTGGGGTGATATGAAGGCATTGGATTCCTCATCCTCAAGGGCCATCTTTATCTGATTGTACCCTGAGTACACTTCCATGTAGGAAATGGATTGGAATCCAATAGTTTCATTGATAGAGTGATGTGATTTAAAATGAGAAATATATCTCTAGGTAGTGTCAATTATGGTCTAAAATCAATGATGACCCAAACCTACCCCTTCTTCTTTATGATTGGAATGATGTTGTTTAGCCATATTGGGTATTGTACCACCGGGATGAAGTTTTCATTGGTCAATTTTTCAACTTCTAGTTCCACATTAGTAGCCTGAGAGGGGTTTATGCTCCTTGTATCTTGCATAAAATCTCGATGGTAATTGGGTAAGCCTAATTGGTTTGTATCCACATTGGGATCCAGTACCTGAATTTCTATATAATTCTATGCAAACAGTTAATGATGTTGCTTTATAAATGCAATGTGCATATCTTTCTCCTAGACATGCATGGTGGCACTAATAAATATATGCAATGGGTATTATTTTATTACCTTTTTTCAATCATGATCTCATCAGTGGTGGTGGATATTCCATCCACAAATGTGGTATGGGTGTTTCTGAAGTCATCATATACTTATTCCAACTCTAAGTCTATGGATGAAAATTTATATGATTTTGACAATCTGAGGGAATATCTATCACTGGTGGGGTGAGAGAGGCCATAGGAAGAGACATTTTCATAACCTAATACAAGTGTAATTTTATAGAGTTTCTAGAGCTGATTTCAGTTTCCACTATTAATGGGGACAGAAGGGGATTATACATATAGGATCAACACAATTACCTCAATCAAATTTATGGATAGCACAGAATCAATGTTAAACATTCTCAAAGGATTATTAGGGGAGGTCCCCAAGCCGTTGGCTTCTAGAACCCATATGTTTTCATCCGATGTTGAATTTTACCTTCCATTTTAGAGACATATACCTTAGTATATGTGGATTTAGAAGACTTGATAGGGGAACTGTCACCATATAGTATAGAGACCATTTTATCAATGATGTATTTGAAAAATAGATGAATTGTTGAAGGTACTTCCATGTGGAAGGGAAGCCAAGACCTAATGAAAATAACACTATTTGTGGTGTCTTATAGGATAAACATGAACTCAAAAATAGATGCGTGATCACAAAACAGAACCTTTATCATTATCATCATATTAGTTCTTTGTTCACTATTATCACACCATTGAATGGTCATCTCTGTGGGAGATAAATATCTCTTGTTGTATCCCAAACATCAAAGGGTGAAAATTTATATGATTTTGATCCCGAAACCATTTTCAATCCAATTAATTTTGATGTTGACATTATCAAGTCTACCTTAAACATATAAGGGGTTTGATGTGTCCCTAGAATACCTCTTCCAGATTCTATTATGTGAATGAGATTATGACATGGAATTCTGATGGCATGGTCTCCAATCGATAAACCTCGGTTGCAGTGACTTCTATCTTGAACACCTGTGGGATCTAGAGGGATTCAATATGATAATCCATGAGATATTTTGAAAGGCAGAGTGCATCTTGGATTTTTATTTGGATTGGAAAAAACAACAGCTATTTTCAAAATGTCTTACATTTATTCCATATTTAAACACTTCCCTATGTGGGGTTACTCCTTATATAGGGATAAGGATTTTTGTGTTTTGAGGTAGATGGGATTGATTCTTATGTAAAGTTCTAGGGAGCATCTGCTACAAGTGGAATAGGATGAGCCATCCTTCCGCATTTTCTAAGATAATTAGATAATCACACCCCCTCTGGGTGTTCGTGTGAGACGACTGGTTATGGATGACCACTAGAGGGTTCTGGGACACCAACATGTATCTTTTGGGATCAATAGAGTGATTTACCAATGTTATTTGCTTCATTTATGTCCTATGTGGGGAATTGATTCAAATATTGGGTCTGAACATAATTGTTCTATACTTGGTATCCTCGGCTCATGGACCTTCAACCTCCATCTCCTCCATCAGGTATGGGGAACTCATACTCAAAGGCATATTCATCATTGGATATGGGGACCTGAAAATTTATCACATTAACAACACCAAATATGAGCTCTTCATCTTATGAGGATTCCATTTAGTGGGTTGATCCCTATAATTCATATGTTGCAGTGAATAAATCTACAAGAGTCATAGATTTTTTTGGTGATGAATATGAAACTTCCTCTTTTGTTTGTTCCTTTGTTTGATGGTTATTTCCACCTTTGGGAGGTAAATTTCTGTCACCTCCCTTGGGGTGGTATTGTTATGGGTTTGTGAATATTTTCACTCAGGGTGGAATAATCTTGATGAAATATATTTTGAGTCATCCATATATCTATCTTCTTCCCATACTTGACTAAAACTTTTTTCCAATCACCTTATTCTAAATAAAAAATGGTTACACACATCATTTATACTAGGAAATTATCCTACATCACCTATCTAGAATCTACCATGTATTGGAGGTAATCTTTGAAGATGATGTAATCCTCGATGTTTTGACCCAGTATTCTATGGAAAGGTACGTATTTGGGAAGATTGGTGAGGTTAACATCATTGGGCTTCCTGAGATATAGAATCTTGAGTAGGTTATTGTCTGCAGATTCAAGGGAATAACTGGAGACTTTTTATTTTCATAAGGAGTATTTATTATTCATTCATTCCACAAATCCAGAATGGCCTTGATATAGTTTTTCTACTAGTTGAGGGAAATATAGTTGTGTTTGTTGGTTGATAGGATTCACTGGATGATTCAGGACCTTCCTAGACACTGGAATGGGTACTAACATAGTTTTTTTGGGTAATAGAAGTCATTTATGACTTGCTATGACTTTTTAACTATGCTAAGATAATTAGTCAAGACTTAACTCAAATATTAAGAATATCATCTTCAAAACATTATTACATTTATAAAAACTCATGGAATCCATCATGATATTTTATCCAGATTAGTAGTGTCAAAATCTCCTCACATATATTTTCATCATAGAGTTCTATAAGTTTATACTGCGAGAGAGGGATGCTGAGTGAATATGTTAAACCTTTCCATCTGGATATGAATTCAGACACCCTCTCATTTTCATATTGCTTATTGTTCTTGAAGTTGAATTTTTTTTTCATATCATGGAGTTGAACTGGTAAACTAATTTATGATAATGGTCTTTACATCATGTAATTTTTTCTATTGGAAGACTATTGTACTAATCAAAGGCTGTCTCTACCATAGTCTGTATAGAACACATCAGCCTGTTTTCCTCTTATTGATCTCAATGGACCATAATCGGACTGCATTGGGACACGTAGTGCATGAGGTAGTGTTCTGGGTCTCCCACACCCTTGAAGGTGGAGAAGGTAGGATTTCCAAAATTGGGTGTGGGAAAAGTGTCATCCACCCATTCAGGATATGGGTGATTATCAGGATGCACAACTGCATGCCTCCCTTCCAAGGCTTCTAATAGAGTATCCAGGTACTCAATAGCTTTGTGCAGTTCTAGAGGTACCACTACCTGATCTACCTCCCATCTATTGGGAGTGGGTGGGGTTTGATGAGTTGACCTGATTTTCTTTTTCTGTTGATTCTAAATTTTTTCTAAGAATAGATGATCATCCCAATGAGGGAGATGTAATCATCGAAATATAGAGAACTCGTGATTATTTTTGACTTTCTCATTTATGTAGGCCAACTTCCTAGATCCAGATCTAGATTAATACACGGATTCTTCTCTAGAAGGATGATCATATCTTTCTTAATGTATGGGAGGAGGGATTTTTTTTCAAATAATGATAACCTATAGAATATATCCCTGAAGTAGATCCTCATAGAGTTTTCCGATAGTCTGTATATCATTCTCATATTGTTCCATATATTCCTTTATGGAAGGAAATTCTGATATTTTGGGTGGTGAGTGGGATATGACCACTTATTTCCCTTTATCATTGGTAGTGTTTCATTATAGAGGTGGAAACTCAATATTTGGATGTTCTAGGTCTTTGATCCTCCTCCGTTTCTGGGTATGCTCATCAATAGTGGGTGTATCTAGATTCTCCTATCCGGTTATATTTTCTATATTGTATCAAACTTCATATTCCTCTTGATCCAAATTAATTGTTGTGTTGATGATGATGAAATTCAATGAGGTATATTGGGAAATGGGGATTTTCCCATTACACTCAACATAATATTATGATTCCACATCACTTGAATTATGGTTATTTATCAAATCCCTTTCCATATTGGAGAATTTTAGTTTGTGACCCTTATGGGGTTTTATTTACTTCACCATACATTCCTCCAATATCTTCTAGTGAATGTTGAATTTGAGTAATTTGATGGTCATGATTTCCAAATGGGACCTAAATAATAGAGGTCTGTCTTTTGGTGGATAGAACATATGGGATGCTGACTGTCATTTTGTTCCTCCAATCCTAGAGAAGAATGATTCCCTCTATAGTGGTGATGATGATGATGAAAATTTCCCCATCCCCATAGGTTGGGAATTTTTCTAAGACACTATTGGAATTTGTTGGTCCTGTTGCTGAGGATTCAATGATTCTAGTCACGATTTGATGACTCATAATATAGAAGTTAAGATATAAATGTGCATATCCCAGTGGGTCAGGGTTTATCTGGAACCACTATCGATTTCTCTAGGACCCTCTCACCAGATGATGGACCTAGTGATGGATATTGAGTTAAAAATTACAGCAACCCAATGAGATGGGGTTGATTTTTAGCTAGTACTGATATGTCTTGAATCCTATTAGGAATTGATGATCTGAGGGTTGGAGGTGGTGGTAGATATTCACTTGTCTTAGTGGTTTGGGTTTCCTCATATTTGATATGCAATACTTGTGATCATGTATGAGCTAGGTGAAATGGAATCCAATGATAGGATCAATTTTCTGTGGGATGTTATTGGGTTGAACACAACATTAGATTTTGGGTATGAAATGCATCCCTATTGTTTCAAGGCACCTAGTTCAAAGACATTTTTTTGTCCCTACCTCTATTCATGATGTCTTGGCACCATTGAATTGGGGGAATTCTATTGTAGTGACTAACTAGATCACGTGTTATCTATTAAAGTGGTTTCCCTAGAGGCTATGACATTAAAATATGTTATATTTGTAGAGTTATTTTGTTCTAGGGATTCTGTAACGTGAAAACTGCATAATTTCCCAATCCAAAAATAAAGATACTTGAAAAGGATTTGATGATCAGTTACTGAAGATTTGTGATGTAATGGTGGAAAGAAAGTTATAGATTTTTTCTATGTTTTTCCAATATCAGATCCTATTCAATGGAGAAAATATCAAAGTATATATGACAACATAATATCTTGATTGTTTTAAGGTGTCCCTTATATCCTTGATAATTGATATGTCTATCCTTTAATCACTGATGATATTCCCACATATTTTGGTGTAGATAAGGCATTTAATCATTCTCTAGATCAAATGGGATTTCAAAGTAATAAGAGGTGAAGAGCCAAAACACGGTGGGGACTTTGTTTCCAGATAACACTCTATATATTTCAATGTCAAAAACATCCTCATCATACTTACATCCCTCCATATGAACAAACTATAGAGGGTGTATATTGGGGTCTCCTCAAGACCAGAGTGGAGTGTTGCAAGAAGTTGATGGGGAACTATATACGGTTAACCCTAATTTTTTGATAACATATTTATACGAATGTATCTTAGTTTTGAACACCTCTATATATGGTGGTGTCTAGGAAAGAGGTGGGTTTCCTTGTTCGTGTGAGATATCATGATGGGGTGGTTAGCCATAGAGGATGTTTGGAGTAGAGTCCCTAAAATGAATCTCCACACTACCATGAGGAGTAATATTGTCGTAATGATAACCTTATACTTTGGTTGAAGATTTTGTGGACCCTTAGGGTGTGGATAATGTTTCTTGAACAATATCAATGACATTAGCATTGAGAATATTAGGATTATGTGCCTCATTCTGCATTATGTTCAAAATATCAAAACCATCCTTTTCATATTTTTTAGGGATATGAGCATACTATATAATGACTAAAGGAATATAATGTAAAAATTCTAGTTTTGTGGGAGTATCATCTAGATACTGAGAAGTTACCAGAATATTCCAATGTGATTCTCTATTATTGAAAAGAATATGAGCTTTCTTGTGGATGGTTTCTAGAATATGATGGTCAACCCTAGATGAAGAAGGGATATGAGCCCGATTCAAATATGCATTCCCCACTATAATATAATGAAGGAACTCCAGATTGGGAGAAGGGATATGTGCCTCCTCTTATATAGCATCATAAGGATGCTGGTGCAGTTGTTCATTGGTATAAGTAGGGATATATTCCTAGACTTTGTGAGCTATTACAATACGGAAAGTAGCTTCACTGATAAGAATATGATCTTACATTGAGGCATGTTCCAGTCTCACCCAATATAACTTGGATTGAATGGGGAAATGATCCCATTCTTGAGCCTTTAGAGTATTCCATTATTCTTTTTGATTTTAATATGAGCTTTTTCTAAGGCATGTGCTTCTCTCACTTGGTGAGCCCTAGTCAGAACAGAGATATAAGACAGATTCTAAGCCTTTAGAGTATTCCACCAATCTTTTCTAATAGGAATGTTACCCTATATTGAGGAATATTCCACTCTTGGTGAGCCCCAATTTAAATGAGAATATGATCCCATTCCAATGCCTCTTCCTTTACTATAATATGCTCATAATCCTTATAGAAGAGAATATGAATGTGTGCTTGCTTAAAAAACAACTTTTTCATTATGATCAGAGTGTTGTGATGCCCTAGATATAGAGATAGGAATATGCTCGTGTCCCTATATTTGTTCCAGTGTTGTAATATTCTAGGGGAGTTCTTCATCTATTCTATAAATAAATGTCACTTTAGAAAAGTGTGTGTAGTTATGTAATCTTACACATGTTTTCCCCCAATATATACTAGAATATGACTTCAATTGATGCTCGTATATGATCCCACTTCCTTCATCCTTGTTCCTTTGAAATATGTTAATGGGATTCATGCAAAAAATACAGATATAAACCCCACCTATTATATCTATAACAATATTCCACCATACATGTTCATAGTGAGTAAGGATATGAGCCTGCTCACTAGATACTATTTGAATATAATGGTGGGCTTCATTAGTGAAATCAGAGACACAAGCTCACTATTGGATATTGAAATCTTTCTATGAATAATGTGTCTTCCTTACTAACCAGGAATGATTTTCATATGTGGAAATATGTTGGGTGGTTCCCTTAGTAAGAAACTGAAGGGCACTGATGGGATAACACTGGTGATGATGGTTGACAGGATCCCTCTATAGTGGATTCTGGATCGAAAGGGATATTTATCTGAATCATTGAACCACATTCATTAGATATTGAATGTGGAAATGTTTGTACTTTGGGGAAAATATTTTGAAATTGTTGGCGGTGGAAACTTTCACCACCGAATTTACTAAATATTTCTTTAAATGTTATGATCTCATAAGTGTTATCATTTTGAGACTCTAGAATGTAGGATCAAGGGTAAATATCATACCTTATCGATGGTATTATCAGACCATTGCATTCTCAACTCGATAATGAAGGTGTATAGAATGTAAGGTCATTCTACATCTCACATGGGTTGCAGTTCTAACTAATTTTCAATAATTGTCATTAGATGAAGAAATTATCTTGGGTATGATGTTGTTTGCGAGATAAATATCTGTAGTCATAAATACAAGAAGGAGAAAGGTCAGCAATAATTTCATTATCATAGGCATGATACGTTCTCAATCAAAAATTAATGGGTAACACAATTATCCTTTCTTATTCCATGTCTGGCCACTCTAATTTCCTGGAATTGTTAAAGTGAGGATTGATTTATTTCATGAGAACACTAACTACAGAGGATCATCCAATATTTTTATCATTTTAAATATTCATTTCAAGTTACCCACTTTTTTAATAGGATATGAAAACAAAATGGTCTTACACATGGTAAAACAGTCATTTTTATCTTTAAGAGATTCATGTTGGGTTCAAAGTTTTTTTTGAAAAGATATTCATATCAACCATATGATATGAAAAAATTGTATGGTCAATAATTTTTATCTCGTGGAGGAAATTCCATATTATATGATTTTATTTTGTGTTCACTATAATTTTTTTCCAAAAAAATCACACGTATGGTTGGGAAAAAATGGTTCGATGGTTTGATTTTAGGGGTTTGATTTCAGTAAAATAATTTGGATAAGTTTCACCATTATTTTTTATCTTCCATAGAATCTTCTACTGGTTCTCACATCCATAACTGAGTATAGGACTTCTTTCCATAAAAGGTGGTAAATTGGGGGTTTGGACCCAATGACATTTACAAAGTCACATTTGTTAAGAGTATGAGAGGTTATGTTCATCTCACCATTTTATGGGGAATTTTTACATAATTTAGGACTCTCTTATGGATTTAATATATGTTTAAAAATGTCTTCCTAATCCTGATACAAGATCGATTACCCTAAAAAAATGACCAAGTATTGAATCACTCCATGTGAAAAGGGAGTTTAGTTAATGATTTAATTTGTATGTATCTAAAATTCATTATCCATTTTCCATTAATGGGTAGACACTTATATGATGAAGTCATATAACTAGGAATTTCAAATTTTGTTTTAATCCATGGTGGCGATTAATTTTCTATGTATGGGATTGAGCCATTATGGTGTATCCTACATATCCTATTTATAATAGGATTCACAACCCACATAGTTATTTGAACCCATGTAGTTTAATTTCAAGTGAAAAGGAAATATTTTTTGGAAATTGGGAACCATTTATTGATCTTGGACCTCATAGAAGTGTCATACGTATCCTGTTTATTCTAGGAATCGGTTTCATCATAGTTCAGTCACACCCTTAGGACTTACCCTGAGGTGGATGAACTTGTATTGAGGATTTCATATCATTCCACTGATCAGGTCTTACATACTATGGTTTCCCTAGATTGTGGATATTAATAATGTGAATGATATTATCATTTCAAATAATTAGGCCCATGTGATCCATGCTCGATGTGAGAAATAATGGATAGAAAGTAATAAGTCACACTGCATATGGATGAGAGACACATGTTCTTGTATATCCATATGGATGTTTAATATGGAGATAAATCCTCAATAATACATCCTATGTATCCTGGTTATGGATGGAATCATAGTCATCAACGTTCAGTTGCCTTCTCAATCTGCTGGTGGATGAGGAAGAATGGTCAGACTGTAACGTCTCGGTTTCGGAAGCCACCCAAAGCCACCCCGTACCTGGTTGGTCACATGGCCTCAAGCGCATTTCCCCGAACACCAGTGGTTGCCGACTATTTATGAGGGCCTTGGGTGTGATAGTGGGGAAAATATGCCCTCATTGGAAGAGTATACAATGTATGTAAACAAATTCATACAATAGTAGAAGCAGGAAATATCCATCAACAGTAAACAGTGGAAGACTAAGATAATGAACAACTGGAGAAATTCATATTAAATGATACGTGATACAGATGTCTAGGAAAGCAGCCAAACAAGTCACAATGCTAGAATACAAACAGTACTAAACCAAATTAAAAAAATAAAAGATAAACATCTTCTCAGCATCGTAAGCATATGCTTGGTCTCATGCTCTCCAGCTCCCCAATAAATCAAGTACCTGAAGTAGAAGGGCGCTTTCCATTATCTATACCTGCAACAATATAATCTATTTGGGCCCAAAATAATGACCCAAATAGTGTGTGAGACTAAATCCCAGTAAGAAACCCCCTGAAGATCTGTGCCTAACAGTCAGTGAATATATGGTAGGTAAAAGTACATAAAGTAGTAAACAGGAAAGTTCTCAGCATTAAACAATCCACAGTTCAATATCCAATAGCATTGAAACAACAGCTAAATCTAAAATAGGTACCCCTATAGGAAGAACTTGCAGCCATCCCCTCTTGTCCTATCTAATAAGTACAGAAAACTCTCTCGGTATTACACACATACCAACCCCTCTGGTTCTGTCATAGGAATTTAATAAGACTCTTGGAGGAAGTGTTCACAGTCTATCCCCTCATGGTCAAAGGTAAAGTAACACTCTCTGAAGAATCTCAGTCAGTCCATTCCCTGTATAGTCTAGGTAATGCAAGAATCTTTGAGGAAGCTCACACAGTTCATTCCCCACATATTCTAAGGTAGTCATGGACTCTCTGAGGAAGCTAACATGTCAATTCCCCTTATAACCCTGAGGTCTAGGACTCTCTGAGGAAGCTCACTCGATCAATTACCCTTATAGCCTAGGTCGTTCAATTCAAACAAAGACTCTTTGAGGAAACTCATGCAGTCAATCAACAAATTGTCAAAAGTAATCAAGGAATCTATGAGGTAGCTCACTCGGCCAATTCCCCTTATATCCCCAGTTGGTTCTAGGCTCTCTGAGGATGCTCACTCAGTCAATCCCCCCTTATATCCTAGTACACCAGGTTCTCACGGACCTGTGTAGGTCAATGAGCATAGCAGTGTAACATATCCAAATTAAACCTATAGAACTACATGAAATAATAGTCTACATCATAACAAGCATGTCAGAATACAACTCTCCACCCTACAACAATAGGGATGGTAAACAAGGTTGGCATCCAAAGGCTAAACAGGACCAAATAGTTGTAAAAAAACAATGCATGGTAAAAACACATCCAAATCATAGCAATCAACCCAATTCATATCTAAATTACCTCTACACAGGCATACAATCATGGTAGGAAAATAGAAGGGGTAAAACGGTAAACACACAATACCTCATTCAAGGGTATTGGTGGAATTTACACATAATACTTAATGAATTCGAACGAAAAGACACAAACCACCTACCTAGGGTTTAAAAGATCAATATACTAGAACCACAAGGCTTGAATCATCTTAAAATGTTGTAGATATATGAAAACGCACAAAATGATCAACCCACGATAACTCATGAAAGAGGAGAACTTGGAAAACGATGCTCCAGGAAAAGAGAGAACTCACCAATGAAATTTTAATGTAATCGATGGAGTTTGATTCAAAGGATGGATGGAGGGTTGATAATTCGTCAATAATCTGTGGTCGTACGAGGTCTCTCGGATGAACGGGGCCTAAAAGAAGATGGTTCTGTCTGTCGGACAAGAACCTGGTGTGTTTAATGAAAAAAAATACAAGGCGTGTACTTTTGGATTACACGTCATGTAATTAATGTTTCTGTATTCCTCTTTAGGTGGCCTCCACGTCACCCCACATGACCGTGTGTGTGGCTATGACATGGCTTGCATACGGCCTCCTACGGCAACGAAGTACAAGGCGTGTACTCAGAAAGTACACGACATGTACTTGAAAAATTTATTGAAAGTCATCTTTTCTCAAAAACACCAAAAAAGAAAACAAATACCAAAAAAGAAGGTCTGATTTCTTACAAACATCCCCCATTAATGAAATTTGTCCTCAAATTTCCCTAGTGCGGCATAGAAGACGAAACCCCGAATAGCTCCGGCCACTGTGCTCATACATCAGCCTCGCTCTCCCAAGTCTCATCATGTACCCTCCCATGCTGTCATAGCACGCATTCCAGAGGAACATACCAACCACGGGGAACCTTTGTATTGAGATCAATAATCCCGATAAGATTCTCTTCAAACGACGCATCCACTTTGAGCTCAACCTCTTCGGGGTGAAATACATGAGATGGGTCTAAAAAGTAACGTCGGAGCTGAGAGACGTGAAACACATTGTGCATAGCTCGGTACCTCTGAGGAAACTACAACCGATAGGTCACCAACACAACACTCTCCAACACCTCAAATGGCCAAACATACCTTTGTGAAAGCTTACCCTTCCTCCTAATCCTCTTGCCTCCACACCTCGGTGTGACATGTAAGAAAACCTGATCCCTGATCTCAAACTCCAGAGGTCGTCTCTGCTGATCAACATAATATTTTTTTCAAGACTGTGTATTAGCCATCCTCTTCTGAATCAACTCTATCTACTCCATGGTCTCCTGAACAAGACGAGTTCCTAGTAAAGCTGTCTCTCCTACCACCATCCAGCATAAGGGTGATCGTCATGGCCTACCGTACAAAGCCTCATAAGGTTCCATCTGAATAGTTGTTTGAAAAATATTATAGTAGGAAAACTCCACAAGAGAATCATGCTTCTTCCAAGAACCTAAAAAATCCAAAATGCATGCTCGGAACATGTCATCAAGCACCTAGATCGTATGCCTGGACTGGCCATATTTCTGGGGGTGGTAAGCTATACTGAAAAGTTCATGTGTACCCAAAGCCTTCTAAGGCCCCTACAAGACCCGAGAAGTAAAACGAGCATCCCTTTTTGAAACAATGGAGTGTGGAACTCCATGTAGAAATACAATCTCTTAGATGTACAAGCATACTAGTTCATCAACACTGAAGGTATCCTTGATCGAAAAGAAATGAGAAAAATTCATAAGCCTGTCAATGATAACCCACACTATGTCATTTCCTCAAGGTGACCTCAGCAACCCAGTCACGAAGTCCATTGCAACATCATTCAACTTCCACTCGGGAATGGATAACTGTTGTAAAATCCCTGCTATTCACTGATGCTCTGCCTTCACCTGCTGACAAGTGGAACACCTCATGATAAACCCACAAACGTCCATATTCATACCTAGCCACCAATACTGACAGTGTAGATCACGATAAATCATGGTGACACCAGGATGAACTTCCAAAACTGAGGAATGAAAGTCCCACATCATCCCTCGTGTATATCTATTGGCACACATATGTGTCCCTAGAAATGCAAGATTTCATCCTCACCTATGGTCTATCCAGGAATAGGTTCCTCTCCTGACATGCTTTCCCATAGGACTAGGCCTTCAAAATCTGATATATACCTTATTTGTACTCGATCAAGAAGAGTAGAGGTAACATCTATAGAAGAGAAAAACGTCTTCCCCTGACTATCTTGCACCTCCAAATGCATCTCAGAGAACAGAGCCATAAGCTTCCACTCACTGCTGGCCTCCTGAACTGCATGTATCTGAGTCCTTCTGCTCAATGCATCATCCACTGCGTTGCATTTCCCAGGCGTATAGGCAAGCTCAAAATCAAAGGATTGTTGGTACTTGGATGACCTTCCTTGTCTCAAATTCAGATCACGCTGAGTGAAAATGTACTTGAGACTTTTGTGGTTAGTGAAAACCACAAAATTATCTCCCTGAAGATAGTGTCTCGAGCTGCATAAGGCATGAACAATAGCTACCATCTCCAGATCGTGCGTCATGTAATTCCTCTCGTGTGGCCTCAACTACTAAGACCCGTACGTAACAACTCCATCTCCCTGAATAAGCATAACTCCCAGCTTGATACCTAAAACATCATAGTACATAGTATAGATGTTTCCCCGCACTAGAAAGACTAGTATCGATGCTGAATTAATCCTCCCATTTAGCTCTTGAAAGGATAACTCACAAGAATCTGACCATAAGAAATTCACACCCTTCTTGGTCAGACCTATCAGTGGTGCTACAAAGCGTAAAAAGTCCTATATAAAATGTCTGTAGTATCCATCCAGCCCTAGAAAACTCTTAACCTCAAAGAAGTTCATCGGCAACTCCCAGGAAACTATAGATCTCACTTTATCTGGGTCTAATGATACACTTTTCTCTGAAATAATGTGACCCAAGAAGTGAATCTGGTCCATCCAAAAGTGCAAGTTCTAGAGCTTATCATATAACTGATGCTCCCTCAGTGTACTGAAAACAATCTCAAGATGGGTAGAATGGTCGTGGTGAGTGTGAGATTACACGATGATATTGTCCGCGAAGACCACCACAAAGGAATCCATGTATGAATGTAACACTCGGTTCATCAGTGCCATGAAAACTATAGGCGCGTTCATGAGACCAAACAGAATAACTAAGTACTCGTATAGACCATACCTGCTCTTGAAGGCTGTAAGAGGTATATATCATGGTTTAACATGAAACTGATGATAAATGACCTCAAGTCGATATTCGAGAATACTAGGGCTGCTCCAAGCTGATCAAATAGATCATTAATCCTTGTCAAGGGATACCGGTTCTTAACTGTCAACTGGTTCAACTTCTGATAGTCCATGCAAAGCCTTAGGGTACCATCTGCCTTCTTCAAAAATAGGATAGGCCAACCCCAAGGAGAAGTAATGGGTCAGATGAAACCTTTTTCTTGTAACTCCGCCAAATACTTCTTACGTTCCTGCAACTCAGGTGTAGTGATCCTATAATGAGGAATGGACACCGGTGCCACTCCAGGGACAAGAAGAATTGAGAACTCTACCTCAAGCTCTAGAGAAAAACCAGAAAAGTCCTCTGGAAAGACATATCTGAAACGATCCATGACTGGAGGAAAGTCTAACTATGAATTCCCCGGGTCATCCAGATAATGACTAGAAATCTAGGATGTAACTCCTCTTAGCCCATGATTCTCAGGTCCTGCTCTACTCTCTTGGACATCCCACTCACCTATATTAATAAAAGATCTACCCTCTAGTAATACAAAACTCACCCTACGACGATAATAGTCGACGACTACCTAGAAGGGAACCAACCAGTCCATACTGAGAATGAATTCATAGCCTGTCATCTCTAGGACATAGAGGTCCCATATGAACTAACACCCAACAACCTGTAGAGGTAACTCCATGCACTGACATAAAATAGTCATCTTAGTCCCCAACGGTGTGTCTAACATTAAGATATCAGTAGAGGAAAAGATGTAGAGCCCAAGTCTATCCACAACAACAACAAATAGAAATATATGGGAAGCCCCTATATCGAAAAGAGTAGAAGACAAAACTGACGCTACTATGATCGTACCTCGAACTGTAGAGGGTTCGGGATCCTACTCCTACTGGGTCTGATCCAGTACAAAAGTCTAGACTACACCGCACACTACGGGAAAATTGGGCTATAGCCATAGTAAAAAACTGTGGCTATAGGGGTCAAAACTGGGGCTATAACCTATAGCCACGGTTCCAGCTAGCCGTGGCACCTATTGGCATGGCTATAGCTAAAAGCTATAGTAACGGTTTTATTAGGCTATAGCCATGGTTTAAAACTGTGGCTATAGCCCTATTTCCACGGTTTCAATAAACCGAGGCTATAAACCCCATTCTATCCACTATGGTAGTTGATCTATAGCCACAGTTGTTCCCCTTGGAAATAGGGTTATAGCCATAGATTATAATCGTGGCTAGAGCTCAATAAAACTATGGCTATAGCCCACAATTAATTTTCGCACATCGAGATTCGATCTTTGTATCTTCGTTATGTAAACCAAGCATCCTTCCACTACTCCACAGATGTATTTGTATATATATATATATATATATTGTAAAATATATTATTAAAAACTGTGTCTATAGCATGTAAACCATGGCTATAAACCTTCCTTCCATTTTTCCATGGGTTAATTTTTTTCCTGCGCAAGGGCGGCAGATTTATAGCCACGGTTTTGATGAACCGTGTCTATAGTTCATGGAAAAATACCCTATAGCCACGGTTTAACAAAACTGTGGCTATAACCATTTTAAAAAGACCCTATAGCCACGGTTTCACCCAAACCGTGGCTATAATCCTTTGAAAAAGACCCTATATCCACGGTTTGGGTGAAACCGTGGCTATAGATTTCGAAAAAAACATATAGCCATGCTTTTAGTAAACTGTGGCTATAGCCTTTGAAATAAAACCCTATAGCCACAGTTTTGTTTAAAACCGTGGCTATAGCCTCGTTTTGTAGTAGTGGTAGTCGTATGACCCTGGTTGACCACTCTGATTTGATCCACTCTGTTGTCACTGAAAGACCAATGACTGAGCACCACGACCATGATCTCCACCTTGGCCTGAACGATTGGAAGAACTCCAGTTCCCATACTATTGAGAAGATGGCGGCACTACTCCTGAACAAGGAGTCATAGAGGAACACCTATCACCAGCTTCTGGTGAGAAGAACTGACAAAATCATTGAACGTGACCCTTCTTGCCACAAAATCAGCACTCTATTGGGTCACTCAGGAAATGTGGCCTCATATTCTTGCTTCTCCCACACTGGTAGCACACCACCTGGATACCAGAATATGCATCCCACCTTCTCTGATATGCTCGTACATCCTCCCTACGGCGCTTCCTGCTATCAGCTGGTGGAGAACTAACTCTGGATGGAGAACCGCCCTGGCTCATAGCTCCAAAATCCATCAGATTGCACTCAGTAATCAGCGCCTGGTTGACAATAGAGGATATCAAAGTAAACCTAATGATGTTCACCTGGGAATGGATCTCCTGTCTGAGATCATCCTCAATCTTCCTAGCCAGAAAAAAATCATTACCTATTGGAATAGGCATGAAATGTTCCAACTCCATGAAGCGATAGGAATACTACATCACAGAAAGTGTACCCTGCTCCAGGCTAATGAACTCCAAGGATTGATCGGCCCTCAAGGTCTCCCGGTAGAAGTAATCATAAAAGATACACTAGAACTCCTCCTAATCGATATTATAGTGGCATACCGCATGAGATATGACATCCCAACATCTCTTCGAGAAGTCTCAGAGAATTTAGGTTGCGAGCTTCACCCTCTTCTCTAGTGGTACCTCAAGATGCTCAGAGATCAGTAGTGTGGCTTCGAGCCATGACTCTGTAGCATGTGGTTATCCTTCCCTTGAGAAGGTGGGAGGATACTACTCCTGGAAAACCCAAGTGAAACCTTCCATCGACAGGGCATGATCCAGTGCTCCTTGGAAGGTCTACATCATCCTCATAAAACCCTCCCTAAACTGTGCATCAATGCCTAAAACTGGTATAACTGCTGGTGCCAAGGATGGCACAATAGGGGGATCTACAAGAAGTCCATGATCAGCCATATCTGGATTCTGATCACTTCCCTACAACTAGAGGTCAACTGGAGGACATCTAGGTGGCATGACTCTATAAGGTCAAATGCCCACTTAGATTCAAGATTACCAAGGACTGAAAAAAGGGTGTAAGAAGGGAACAATAGAAAGAAAGAATTCATGTTTTACAAAACATGACTACATGGTGTGTATAATTACTACATGGCGTGTTCCCTAAAGTCATTCACATGGGCGTGTACTCGTTCCCTAACTGGTCATGTAACACCCCAATCACATGGTGTGTTCTCCAAGTACACAGTGTGTACTTGAATGCTCTTACCCTGCCTGGGTCCTTCCACACAGTTAAGCCACACGGCTCTCCCAAGAAAAGAATACACAGTGTGTTCAATATAGACACAGTGTGTACTAGAGAAGCATCAATGGCTTGTGTTGTTAGTGACATGTCCTGTGTACCCAGGTTACACTACACTATGTGTTCCACACAAACACGGCGTTTACTAAGAAAGGATATCACCGACCCGTGCTGTTTGTGACACGACCGGGTACCTAGGTCAGATTATATGGTGTGATAAACTGGTACACGGCGTGTTCCCATGAGGATTTACCCATCCCGTGTCTCTTCCCACACATCCTATGACCCAGTTAGAGACTACACGACATGTACATAAGTACATGGTGTGTACTTTTGAAAAAATGTTTCTTCTCGAACAGAAGAATACATGGCGTGTAGTCAAAACTACATGGCATGTATTCTGGGGTTTTCTAGACAGTATGCCTCAGAAACTACTCTGGAGCCCAGAAAAACACTGAAACGAACATTGAAGGTGCCAAATTCTGATCCGTGAGGGCCTATACACGAATCAATGTTTGGAATCTTATACAAGTTATAACAAGGAAACAAAGCGATGATCCACCAAATTCCGGTCCACGAGGGCCCATAAAACCTCAAGAACTAAAGTTTGGAATTCATCCAAACAAAGAACTACATGACAATTCCATATAATTTACATGTATTTTATCAAGGCATCTCTCACAACAGCATGCATATTCTAAACAACGTCTATCACAACAACATGCAATCACTAATGCATCCTAGATGGCATGGCAAGAATGCATGACATGTGATTTCTAGAAAGTTCCTATATGATGCATGAGATGGAATACCCTCGTCTCATCAGGATGCGATAGAAATAGAACCTCAATATCATCCATAGTAATAGCACAATACATGTGAGTTACCCAATGGTGAAAATCAAATCAACTATAAAATTTCAAACCAATAAAATTGTAATAAACAAGGTAGTATGGCTTTTCCCTATACATGGGTTAGCTACTCCTGGGCACAGCTTATTACCAAGTATCTATTCCATCCTATCCCTGACTATAGGCTCCAAAAAGTAAGTCAAGATAAAATAACCCTCTGATACCACTTTGTAATGTCCCGGTTCCAGAATCCACCAAAAGGAACCCTGTACTTGGTTTTTCACGTAGCATCAAGCGCATTTCCTTGAACACCAGAGACTGCTGACTAGCAGCGAGGGCCTTGGGTGTGATAGTTGGAAAACTATTCCCTCATTGGCAGAGTACACAACGGAAGTAAAAAAATACATACAATAGTGTAATAAGGAAATATCCATCAACAGTAAACATCAGAAGACTGAGATAATAAATAACTGGGGCAATGCATATTAAATGATGCATGATACATATGTTTAGGAAAGCAGACAAACAAGTCACAATGCTGGAATAAAAATAGTACTATACCAAAGTACAAAATAAAAGATTAATATCTCCTCAACATCACAAGCATACACTTGGTCCCATGCTCTCCATCTCCCAAGCAAGTCAAGTACCTAAATTAGAAGGGATCTTGCCGTTATATATACCTGCAACAATATAATCTATTTGGGCCAAAAAGCATGACCCAAACAGGATGTGAGACTAAATCCCTATAGTAAACCACCCAAAGATCTGTGCCTAACAGTCAGTGAATATTTGGTAGGTAAAAGTACAGAAATCAGTAAACAGAAAAGTGCCCAGCAGTAAACAATCCTTAGCTCAATATCAAGTAGTAGTGAAACAACAGCTAAATCTCAAACAGGTAACCCTCTAGGAAGTAATCGCAGCAATCCCCCATAGTCTTATCTAATAAGTACAGACAACCCTCTGGGTAGTACACATATCCCAACCCCTCTAGTTCTTCTATAGGAATTTAAAAGGACTCTCAGAGGAAGCACTCATAGTTGATCCCCTCATTGTCAAAGGTAAAGAAAGACTCTCTGAGGAACCTCACACAGGTCATTCCCTGTATAGTATAGGTAAAGAAAGAATCTCTAAGGAAGCTCACACACTCCATTACCCACATAGTCTAAGGTAGTTAATGAATCTCTGAGGAAGCTCACATATCAATTCCCCTTATAGCCACGAGGTCTAGGACTCTCGGAGGAAGCTCACCCGGTCAATTCCCCTTATAGCCTAGGTCATCCAATTCAAACATAGAATCTCTGAGGAAGCTCACGCAATCAATCCCCTTATAGTCTAATGTAATCAAGGACTCTCTGAGGAAGCTCACTCAGTCAATTCCCCTTATATCCCCAGGTGGTTCTAGGATCTCTAAGGATGATTACTCAGTCAATCCCCCCTTATAGCCTACTACACCAGGTTCTCTTGGCCCCATGTAGGTCAATGAGGATAGTATTGTAACATAGCCAATGTAAACCTACAGAACTAATTGGCTGAACAATCTACATCATAACAGGCATATCCGAATACAACTCTCCACCCTATAACAACAGGCATGAAAAACATGCAAGGTAGACAAAGGCTAAACAGGACCAGACGGTTGTAAACAGAACAATGCATTGGAAAAACACATCCAAATCGTAGCAATAAACCCAATTCATATCAAAATTACCTCTACATTGGGATATAATCATGGTAGGAAAATAGAAAGGGTAAAACGGTAAACACGTAATACCCCATTCAAGGGTGTTGGTGGAATTCGCACGTAATACTCAAAGGCTTCGAACAGAAAGGCACAAACCACCTACCTAGGGGTTAGGAGATCAATATACATGAACCACAAGGCCTGAATCATCTTATAACACTGTAGATCTATGAAAACGCACAAAATTATCAACCCAATATAACTAAAAAAAGAAGATAAATTGGAAAACGTTGCTCTAGGAGAAGAAAGAACTCATCGATGAGATTCCAATGCAACTGATGGAGTTCAATTCGGAGGACGGATGGAGGCTCGAGAGTTAATTGATGATTTGTAGCCATATGGGTTCACTTGGATGAACTAGATATAAAAGAATATGGTTCTGTCCGTCGGACGCGACCACTGTGCATTTAATAAATATAAGAAAATACACGGCGTGTACTTACTGTTTCCATACAACTCTTTAGGCGGCCTCCACATCAACCCACATGACTGTGTGTGTGGCCATGACACGGATAGCACATGGACTCCTGTGGAAATGATGTACATGGAATGTACTCAAAAAGTACACAGCTTGTACTTGAAAATTTTCAAGAAACTCCTCTTTTCTCAAAAAATCTAGAAAAAGAAAAACATACATGGAAAGAAAGTCTGGGTTCTTACATAAACCATAGGAGTGATTGGGTCTTAATGGTTATAATGTTAGATAAATGGGAGGACTAACATTAAGGGGGATTCTTATTTGATATCAAAACTCAAGAAGGAATCTTAAAAATCTTAGTTATAGAAGGAATCATTGTTCATGCAGTTCAGTTGATCAGGGATTACACACTAAGGTTTCCCTTCTATATCTGCCTGACAAGGTTATCATGTCTCGAGTTGTCTGCTTAACACAGCCTAATTTTCATCTTGACATGTTTTGATTGCCTTCCTAACATGTATGAGAATATATTGACATTTCCAAGTTTCTTAGAAAAAATTCTTAAAAAATCACTTTCTCTTGATGAAATTACCATAGGACATTACATAACCTAAGTGAAATGTCTTGATACCATTGCATGATCAATGCTGATATTTCTGGAGGTTTCCTCATGAACTGGATAAATTGTCTTGTGGAAATTACATGATTAGGGTTGGCATGTCTTGAGGGTACTACATGATCAAGGATGACATGTTTGGATGACACCACATGATCAAGGATAACTTTTCTAGAGGACGTTGTGTGATATGGTTGGCCTCTCATAGTGTCATTAGGAGTCTTATCAAACATTTCATGGTGTCACCACATAACTTGGGAGACAAGTATAGAGTACATTGAAATATTTGGAGATAAATCCCAGGTGAATATGAAAGACTTGGGTGGAATTATCATAGGGCATTGTATG
Organism: Viscum album; assembly: GCA_963277665.1. Classification (NCBI taxonomy): domain Eukaryota; kingdom Viridiplantae; phylum Streptophyta; class Magnoliopsida; order Santalales; family Viscaceae; genus Viscum; species Viscum album. Next base: position 273,094,911 of record OY728126.1, on the reverse strand, counting down.
ACTTTTTTGATATGTCCATGCGATATCAAATGATCTAATTGGCATGTTGAGGGAGCATCACATAGCAAGGGAGATATATATTGATGTTTTCATATGATTTTAATGTCTCATGCTGAGTGCATGGATATTTTTTTGATACTAATGGGGAAGGAACTATAGGTATATCCACCTAGATATATGTCTCCTTTCACAACATATATCTCTCACAAAATGGATGGAGTAAGTAGAGGGAGTATTGTATCACATTCTTTTCATGATCAAGTCATGGGTCATCCACGATGTTGTCTACGCTCAGATGATAAATAAAAAGTACAAAATAATCCTATAATCACAAATTTTATTGGACCACAGTTTTTCAATGGGATTATATATGTCCACATTGATATGTAAAATGTACTTTTTTATACCAATATGACATGTCTGTGAGTCTTCACAAGATCATGATTACTATTGAAAAGTTTTTTCAGGATGGAAGACAACTTTATTTAGGTCCTTCCTGAGAAGAGGGTGTCTTATCAAGGGGAATCACATGATCATTTATGATTTCCCTGGGCATATGAACATTTCACATTAAATACAGTGTATCCTTTATCCATAAGAAGCTTCCATCTTTCCCCTTTTTTCTTCATTCTTTATTCTATAGGTAAAAGATATATCGTATAGTTGTGCATGTGTTGTAGAAGACAATCACTCTCCTTGTCTACAATATATCATGTGAAAAATAATATATCTTTAGGTGATGCACAATAATTGTCATGTAAACCCCCTTTACTTTTCTATGTGCCTTCTCAAGAATAGGGAGTCTTGTCAAAGGGGATCTCTATGATCAAAATAACACCATTCAATATGCATGATTCATTTTCACGACCTGACAATGGTAATGTAATCACATGTCCTTATAATGGTTGTCTGATTTTTGTGATTTTTCCACATTCTATTAAATTGTTTCTTATAGAAAATAATACCCATACATTGGGTATTTATTTCCTTATATACTTTTCGATTCTCATTTTTCTGGTGTCAAAAATCGTAAATTCAAGTTTCAATATTTTAATAAATAACAATTATCAATATCATACATATTTACTATCATCAACAATAAGAATTAATTATTGTTTTAATTTTATCAAATTATAATAATTAATGAATTCCCTAAATATGCCTCTTTAATTCTTTATCAAACCAACAATTACCATTTTCACATTCTTTAACCATTTTCATCAATTTTACATCTTAATCCTAGAATAACAAGCATTAAAAAATTTATAAACATTCAGAGAACATTATCTATAAAATCAAGAGGCAAACCATTATCATGGTGGAAAACATGAGATTTATAAACCATAAACCATTTATTTTAATTAATATAGTATAGTCATTATTATGGTTGATTATGCCATCCAAAAGAGATAAATAATGATAAGTTTACATTGAACCTAAAATAAAAGTAGATTCAAAGAATCCCCTACCTCAAGGATTATATGTTCTTTTAATGAGAATAAAACAAAAATGTGGATCTTAATCACCACTCCCACAATGAAATTACACACTTATAATAATTACCAAATAAAAACCTACCAAAAAATAAGAAAATAACCCCATAAGAACAATGGAGATAAACCTCAAAAGAATGGAACGAATTAATAGGAGGAAACTAGATTGATCCATTAAAAAACCCATAGAAATAGAGGAAGAGCTCATATCAGATCACCACCAATAAAACATGAAAATATGAGGATTAATCTATTTCAATGGTTCTTTATAATGCATGTAGAAATCACTTATAGCCACCTAGAGTTTGGTAGAAAATTGTATGTTTTGATAGAACTGAGTGCACAATAGGTTTTATAGGTGAAATTCCAAGATGATATTTACCACAAGAGTGGGTTAGTCACACTGTGGATGCCCTGTATTTTAATCCCTAGTGAAAAACACATCTCGTCAAAACACTCAACCGACAATTAATTGACATTTTGAATCCCATTTCGAGAAGGTGAGTTTTCACTATCAGATATTCCATGTGAGAAAAATTAGTCTGTTGACATTGTAAACATTGTACATGTTGTGAATGAACCTTGTGAACATCCCTCATAGAAGCTTTAAATTTCATTCAGGTCATGAACCAAACTCCCACACAAGCCATGAATATAACATTAATTATGTGAACTACCTTTCATGTCATGAGATCCTCATGTTTTAATATTAAAGAACCTAAACACCATTGAACCTCTTCTAGGCTTCCTATGAGAACCATGATCTTTAAAAACATAAAAAGGAACTGGCTAAATGGATCTATTCCCTTAAATTAGATTCCTCTCAAAAAATTCTCATCCCGTATAATTTAAAATCAAACATAGAGAGAAATAATGTAAAAAATAGGTTCTTCTAAATAACCACCATATGAGATACCTATCAATAATATCTCCAAAATAGAAGGTATACCACTTTATTTAGAGGAACCACGCTACAACTATGAAACACCAACAACTAGCTCTTAAACACTCTCCTAGGAAAGATACCTCTCAAACAAGAGAAGGTCAAAAAAAAAAGAATCAAAGAAGAGGAAACAATATCATAACTAAATACAATTTGAAAACTATAAATGAGAATTTATATAAGAAAATAGATAAAAAAATAATCAACTCAGGATACTAAGAATGAATTCATGACTCACGTTCTTAGGTTCCCTCCTCTACACCACTTTGTCACCTCAATAAATTAACCAATGGAATATCATGCCCATGAAACTTCTTCTCCAGATATTCCTAGATCTCCATAGGGAACTCCATGAAGGTTGAATCATCAGCAACATCAATATTGCTCTAAATAATTTTTTGAGAGTGTTTATGAAGATAAGGTGAAGCTGAAATACATAGAATACATTATATATCTAAATCATCTATGGGAGAAGTGATATCCCATACATTATGACTCCAACATGATCCAACACCTTAAATGGCCTACCAAACTTGGGAGAACTCTTATTCCCTCGACCGAACATTTAATGCCCATGATGAGGAGTCATATTTAAGAACACGTATTCTTTGATGTCAAACTCTAGAGGTATCCTCCTATGTATGACATATGAATTTTGATAATACATTTATTCCTTCAACCTCTAGAAAATCACCCAAACCATCTCTATCATACTCTGTACTAGATTCAGCCTAAGAATTTCTGCCTCTCTGAACCCAATATAGTACAATTGAGAAGAAAATCTTCATCCATACAAATACTAAAATGGTAGAATACCAATTGTGGAATCATAACTACTATTATAAGTAAACATGATCAAGTGAAGGTTCCTCACCCAAAAACCTCAAAAATCTTGGAAAAAAACATGAAACATGCCTTCCAAAGTCTAGATAGACTATTTTGTATGAAATTTAGTTCATAGATGAAAATAAGTGTTAAGGAATAACTGAGATCCAAAGGAATATTGGATACCTCTTCACACCCAAGAGGTAAAATGAGGATCATGATCAGATATGATCATATTTGAGACTATATAGAGTCTCCCCACCTTCTCTAGGTACTACATCTAAAAATCAGCTACTGAGTTTAAATTTTTAATCACAAAAAATTCGAATGATTTGATCAAATGATCCACTATCACCCTTATAACATAAAAGAATCCCAAAGATCAAGGTTAAATAGTAATAATTCCATTCAGGTGTCCTCCCAGTTCCACTAAAAAGAACATACAATGTCTGGAGTAACCTACTGGGAACACAATTCTTGAATTTTACCTTTTGGGACACATAACATTGAGATAAAAAATATGTAATTGAATAATTTATCCCCAGCCACAAAAATTGACCTTTCAAAGTTTTTTAAGTATTTTTGAAACTTGAATATACCGCAAGGGTGATCTATGGAACCCATGGAGAACAATCACATGCATCACCAAAGTATTAAAAATCCTCCCCATGAATAAAACCCAGTTTTGTTAATATTTAAAAAAACCGTCAGGGGTATTGTCAATGAAAACATTATCTCTCATGACCTCTACCTTAGAATCCCCTAGCTAGGAATCATATACAAGAAAAACCAAAAATGATTTCATTATCATCAAAAAAAGGAAACCACTTCTACAAACCTCTCTCATATCATGATGCATCATTTACATACCTTCTATCACTCTCAAAAAATCTCTAAATTCATACATAGAATCACCATGTAACTTCTTTCTCAGCACATCAGCTACAAAATTACAATTTCCTAAAGTATATGAAATATAAAGTCTTAATCTTGAAAGAAATCCATCCACCATCACTAGTTAAAGTTCTAGTCATGCTAGGAGAAGACATAATTTAGGCTCTTATGCCTCGTAAAAACCAAAAAACACTCACTAAAGAGGTAATGTCATTAAAACAACAAGGTAAAATAAATGATGCCAACTTGATATCATTGTTGAAATAATTAAAATCATGGGTACGTAACTTATAATAACCATAAGAAATAGTTGATTTCTGCATCATTAGAATATATGAAAAACCATGATGTATGAAATTATGAAAAATAACAAACTAAACTCCCTCTTCTGGAAGATAAAGAACTGGGATTCTGACCAAATTTTCCTTTACGTACTCAAAAGGTACCTAAAACTAATTATTCTATAAGAACACTTGGTCCTTTCTATTCAATTCTGTAAGAGAATTATCAACTTGAGAAAAATTATTAATTAACTTCCTATAATATCCTATATGCCCAAGAAAAATTCACACATCCATAATAGTCTTGGGGGATTCCCAATAAATGAATTCCAGAATTTTTGAAGGATCTAAAGCTACTCTTCATTAGCACACAACTTGACCTAATAAATTAACTTCACGATCCTAGAACTCACACTTTGAAAACTTCCTCAACAAATTATAACTATGAAGAACTTATAAAATGGAATGTAGATTCTCTATATGATCCTCCTCAGACGTGGAGTATGTCGGAATTTCATTGATGAAAACCACCACAAAACTAACTAGAAACTCCTTAAGAACTAAAATCATAAAAACATAAACATGGAAAGTGTTTTAATCAAACCTAAAAGCATCACAATGATATCATAATTCTTACAAAAAACATAAAAAAGTATTTTTTTAGAATATCTTAATCATTCACCCACATATGATGATATTCTAACTACAGATTGAACTTTTAGAACAAACTAGATACCTTTAACTGATCAAATAAATCATGAATCCATAGAATATGATAGGGGTTATTTACTATCACCTAATACGATTGATGATAATTAATATAGATATGTTAATTTCCATTGAACTTCTTCAAAAACAAAAATAGTGCACCCCTAGGAAACACACCCTGCTAAAAAAATCATTTCTATAACAAATCTTTGAGTTGTACTCATAGATCTCGTAACTCATAAATATCCATCCTATAAGGAGGAATCAAGATTAGAGAAATTCCAAACTATAGAACCAAACTAAACATGACATCTCATCAAGGGTGTAATGCAATAAACTTATTAGGAAAAAAATTAGAGTAATCATCCACAACCCTATAAAACACCATCAGTTGAACCTTTAGTGATCTCAGAATCATATTTTCCATCAAAGAAGACAAATACTAAACATGGATTGGATCCATCTGATGGTCATTCACACAAATGAACACAACACAATCTCCATTAGTATAACAAACCACAAACGGTATCCTAATGAAATCCATAAAAACTATAATAAATATATCCAATACATACTGAGGATGATGTCATATGGATTCATCCATAATGAAAAATAAATATTACTAAGATTTATACTTCCCCATCAATAACTAATAGTCTCTACATTCTTCACATAGATATGATTTACTTGAAACTGATGTAGTCAATGACAATAGAACTGAAAGAATCTCCACCTATATACCAAACCAAATAATAGGACAGGTGATATGATGGAGTGTGTAGTTACTGAATCAAATAAATCATGCACCCAAGTAAAAAATAAGAACATGGTGCCTCAAATGATGTATGGATCACCCATTCTAATAACTCAAATGCATGCAGTTGGCCAAAACATAATCCATGATCTCTCTAACCTTGATGATAACCACCTACATGTATTCACTCTACTCTTTGAAGAAGAGGGTCATATTAGGGTTATCCTCCACCCTCAACATCTCTAATCTATAGATCTCAAGCTGGAGAATCATATTGTTTCTTCCTTAGCTAAAACAACCTTATGGAGGAACTTGAATAGGAACACATGGTTCATTCTACTGGCTCAAAATGGTTGGGAACTCCCACCATTGATGAGCTCAACATCCACATGAAAAAAATAATATAACCAATTAGTAAATTCATAAGATCCACCATCCATGGAGAAGAAAGATGATGAGGGATTGGAACTACCCCAAGATACCTGAAATCTCTTCTATCCAAGAAAATGGGAACTGTAAACCACATAATTTTTGATGGATATTCCTGATGAGTCCCCTATCATGAAGATCCACTTTTGGACAATTTTCTCTTAATAACCTCTACTATCAACAACACCTTGATATATATTATCAATATAAATAAGGAAACCTAGAACTAGATATCTTCACGAAAATCATTCTCAAGATTATGAGCCCTAGACTCTTCATCTAGAAAAAGTACAAATGCATAATGGAGAAAGGTTTAGAAATGTTTCATGAACTCCCACACAATGGAACTCCCTATCAAAGGGAAAAAACCTCTTCGTGACTGGCTTACATTAATGTTGTATAAATGAAATCTACCTATATTAGTTTTTAGAACTTATAATATTATAATCATGACTCCTTGTGATCCCTAAGGAATAATATCCACCACTACATCACTTATCCACAAAACAACATCACTTGTAACGAAACTCAATGTTTATTTTGAACATAGATTGAAAAAAATATATATTTATCTCCTATAACCAGTAATATATCACTATGTTTGAAATGGATCCATCATACATGTACAAACTCAAGCTCTAAAACTCTCAAAGTGTAATCCTCCAAGTGTTGTCTTCATCAACCTCCACTATATATAGATCTACTGGAACATCTTGTTGAATATACCTAGTGTGAATCTAATCGGGACAACCATGTAGATACATATCTATAAAATAAAAAATGGTTATGAACTCCTAAATGAGCAATATGGAATATTTATTTTAAATTAATTAATTAATTAATTAAATTTTTAACATAATCCCAATGTCTAACCATTTTAAACATAGGTACAAAGAATAATGATGAATAGACCTTTCCAAGGTCTCTACCCTACAACTAGTACCTCTTCACTTAGTAATATAGGTAAAATTAAAGTTCCATAAATTAGATCAGAGGGGTCCCTATATACATGTGTATCATCTGATCTCCATTTTTTTACATCGCTTACTAAACTTATATGACATTGTTTCCCTAGAAACCCCTGTAGTCTCACCCGTGAATAGCTATAAACTTCATCACATCCCATAACTTTAACCTATGATTCCACTTGGTAATGACCACATCCCCCCAAAGGTACCTCGCCTTGTCCAATAATGAGAGAAGGGAGATAATGACACCTGAATACTACCTCCAATAAAACATAGGTTGGAAACAATAATATAGGGTATAATATACATACATATGGGAGGAATTTCCCTCTAAGAGAACATAAGGAATGACAGAGAAGATCATAATTCCAAAAAACTATTGCTCAAGATAAATATGAAATAAATATCTCAATTACATGAATGTAATGGAATAAAAACCAATATAACTAAAAAGTTAATATATGTACCTGAAGATTAACTCATCGGTGATCATGAATCTCAAGCAGCTCTTGAGAAACTACAAATGATAAATATCTAACTTGATATCCATCCTGATCCTACTGACTAGAAAAATAGTTTATATATACTTAGAGTGATAATAATAGGTAAACATAATAGAATAATACATGGATCCTATCATGGAAATGATAAAAAATGAATTATAAATCCCATTGAACAACAAGTGAAGTTTACTTGTCAACTAAATAGGTATAGTAAGTTCCAAGCCTCATTAAAGATATCTCTCACCAAGTAATGCATAAAATAGGTCATATAATATAATAACCAAACAATTGGACCTTGCTAATACTTCCCCGGTAGTTTTCCACTCTTCTCCAATGTTCCATGTCTTGATCCATCTCCCTCAAAAATCAGATAGCCCAAAAACACCTAGGATAAAATATCAGAACATGCATCTCTTGATTTCGACTATCACATCACCCAATCCACATCTTCATATAATAACCGATTAATTTTCGAGGTCCATAAAAACTCATACGCTTTGTATTATACATCGATTATTGTGCAAAAATCCATCAAATCCCATATGACATGTATTGTACCTCTATCTAACATAGCCAATACAAAAAATACCATTAATAACCATTTAAAAAATATATCCTGAGATATATGTGTGTAAAATATCAACATGACATTACAAACCTATAAAAATATGTGGTAAAAGATAACCAAAATGCATACTGATAAATTAAAATTATAGTAGGAGAGGGTGGGTTCAGAGGGGGTAGTCAGCCATCCACCCATCATCAACCTAGATGTTAGGGAAAACACCCTCTTAGAGTCCACTGGGTGTGAGTATCCCTAACAACATGGGTAGGGTAACATATGAAATCCCAAAATTTACAGGATATATTATAGCTCATGACAGCACTATGGGAATTAATATATCCTTATTATACACTTCATAAATCATCTCTTGGATACCTGACTACCACTACTAATAACTATATTTCTTATAAAAAGAAAATCATTCATGAAATATTTATTAAATTAATTCTTTCCTTTTAAAATTTTAATTTATTCTATTAATTCATTATTTTCTAATTAACATCATTCTATTTCATGTTTCATTAACCATAAAAAGTCCATACTTTATAGGATTAATCCAACTGATCCAACAGTTTTATAAGATTGAAAACATTTATAAATTATAAAACACTAACCCCTCCCAAGGGTTTCAATATTAATTAAAAATTATTATTACTATTCTATAAATATTGGTGCAATTGGAAACATCCTAATATACCATAAGTGTGATTCATGACCAAGAAACACATAATGCATTAGGCAGTGGGGAAAGGAAATTAAGAATAAGTAAGCCGACTAACTAGTCCTTAAGTAAACAATTAACAAAATAGTATCCTGAATTTAAGAATAAATATGGGTATGCCTACCTTTAACAACCTCCATAAATCATGACGCCATCTGCGACACCATCATGAATATGACTATTCTTCTCACAGCCACAAGTGTCAACTTTTGTCATAAACTCTAGGACTCCCCAACAACATCTCATCAACCAATAGATTTCTCAAGATCACATCACATTGTATAAAAAGTCTCACTTCCAGAGCTAACATAGAAGGAATCAAAGAGTAGTAAAAGTCAACTAGGAAATTGGGCCCTAAAAAAATACATCTCGTATTTACATAAATATGATCCATCTCATCCCCAAACATTAATATTTATCAAACAACTAGTTTTTATTCCTTCTTGAATTAACTGATTAATTTTAAATAAGTTACAACTATGGGTAACCTAAGGCATCATATATTTCAAGCTATTAATTATTTAAGCATGATATTCTTGGATAACATTTATTTTTAACACATTAATAAAGAAAAATTCTAATTATCATGCCAAATCATTATTATAAAAAAATAATTAAGTATAATTTTATTTTTATCAAATTATAAAAATCAATGGAATACAAAAATATGCCTCTATAATACTTTATCCAACCAAAAATTACGGGATATATGTTTCTTGACCATTTTCAATAATTAAACAAGTTAATTGATGAATAACGAACATGATAACAAAGTATTAATGTAGATAGTACACTATCTATCAAATAAAGAGGCAAACCATTGTCATGGTAGAAAACATGTGATCACTACAACCATAAACTATTTTTTTCATCAATATATTTTAATCTTTATTATGGTTAATTACCCCATAATTCAAATAGATAAACAATGATATCTTTATGATTACACATAAATAATTTGAGAATCAACAAATACCCGACCATAAGGCTTTAATGTTATTTTAATGAGAGTGGAATGACAACACAGATCCCAATCAAATCTCACATAAGGAAAATGTAATGCCCTGACCCCAGTTACATATAGTTGGTGCATTATTTTAATAAATTGGCATGATTATAAGGAATCAAGTCCTGAAAGACCAATCAGTTTAGCTGTCTTGGAAAATAGATTACATACATGAATGTTACATTACACTTTCTAACATACAAGAAAAAAAAATATCCTTTGTTAACGCCATTATTCCATTAGCTTAACCCTACATCTCAAACATAAAACCCTTCTTTGGATATTGCGAAAATAAAACATTAGAAAGGGGTGATCTCAGATTCTCAGTAAGGGTAAACAATACAGCGGAAGATAACATAAATATTAAGCATGGTGAATAATTGAAACCACCTACCTTTTCCAATAATAAACATGTATTCTTTTATGGAAGGAATATGAGTTGAGTAAATAATTCAATAATAAAACATATTATTGGGTATTCTACTAGTTGAATAACCACATGAACCATCAATATTATTCTCATAATGACGTAATTTAAAATTCCTGACATTCTGAAACATTTTGTCAAGGCCTCATCCAAGACGTCTAAAAATGATTAAGGCCTCGGCCAAAACCATATATCAAATTGGGAAAGGCCTCGGCCAATTCCACATCTAGTCGTCTCATGAGACCTACTGATGCATCGAGGAGCTATAGCGGGCTCTACATGTCACTTATTATGTCCAATACATTCCACATATGAAAAGGTTGAAACATGACATAAACATTCTTATTATAAATTGCATACGAAATGTCAATAATTTTACCATAAACCATGAATGGTATAAAAATAGAACATCAAAATTCAAACATATCATAACTCATTCAATACAATATGGAAAATTTTATTATAATAAATCAACCTCAATCAAAAATAATAACCAGTAAATGATGCTGACATAGTTGAAAATTAAGAGTAAACCTTTTTGAGAGAAATAACATTTTTGTAAAATCATTAAAAAGTAACAAATTTAGAAAGGAATTAATTTAAAATATATTATTGAATCAAAGTGTCCAATACCACATTGAAAATTTTTAATAGAATTATCATTTTAAAACATTCATGTCCATATAAACAAATCCTTAAAATCATTATGAAAATATGGACATTAATTAAAAATATTTAGAAAGATAAATATTTTAAACATTTAAAATTCTGATCTTGATAAATCATACCTTTAAAAAATCCTTAAAATATTCATTTTGAAATAATTTTTATGAAAAATGGACATGGATGATAAAAATATCCCAGTAAATACTTACACATAAACAATCTAGGATAATAATGAGATTGAGGAATTAACCCTTGCCAATTTGGTAACTTAAGAAACATACACCCCATGAAAGAAGTATCATACAATGAATATGTAAATACACATAAATTTAATTTTATTACAAAAAGAATACAATTATGGGCAGTAAATACACCACACAAAAGTTAATAGCGGTGATATGACATGAATCTCACGTGAATAAGGAGTGAGATGAAAACTATGTACCTTGCACTTTCCTTTAGTCTAGGGTACGTTTATCCTCCTATATAAATATCGTATTAAGTTATTAAATTATACCAGAACCATATTAATATTTATGATATCATACATGATTCATTTATGACTTTATACTACCCATTTAATAATAATTTCCATGTTAAATTAACATTTCGGGTAATAATCACTTTCTTTATCGTACATGTTTTAACTTGTTACTCTTGATTGTATAACTTAGATCATGATTTAAATACATTTATAATATAAAAAATTATTTATATATCATATATATTTAGAATATAAATATTTATAATAGGCATATATATGAAATGGAAAACACCGTTTATGGAGAGGGTAGCCCGTACGTACGCATAAACGCTGTTTCTGTTTTCATATCGTATTGAACGGAAGTCAGCGAATAAGATATATGTAAGTACATAAATACATACATATATATATATAAATATATATATCTCTAGTAGAATTATTATTTCATATATTACATACTTATATATATAGTTTTATAATCGTCGATGAATGGTGAACTTGTGATTGAATCTCATCGCGTCGTGGAGACCATAATCCGTACGTACACACGAGTGACAATATCATTTCTTTAAAGGTGTGGAATTTCAAGGTATATAATATATATAGAATCATTATCATGTTATATTTATTATTTACATCAATTACAAATAATTATTATACTCATCCAAATAATAATGTTTAGAATAACAATTACACCACAACGTGGAGACGGTACGCCATACGTAAGCACATATGGTGACATATCATTCAAAGGATGGATAGAATAATGAATATGGTTGTACCATATTTATAATAACATCATAGTATATATAAGATACAGGAGTTATTATTTTATAATGGTATCCACAAATAAAGAGTAAGTGTAAGAATAAGAGAACATGAAAGAGGGTGGTGAAATCGTTACCTCTTCTTCGGGTTCTTCCTTTTGATTTGATCAAAAGGGCTCCTTAGGTTGGCTTTCCGACCAAAAGTAGACATCTAGTATGAATGAAGGATATTTGAGAGGGTATTTGGACAGGATTCGGCGGATCCAAATGGCTTATAATGTGTGAATTAGAGTGAGGGGGGGGGGGGTGGTTCCCTTTTATAAGAGGGGTGAGGGGCACCTTAGGAAAAACATAAAATATTATTTTATAATAAAATAATTTTCAGTTTATAATGGCACCTAAATGTATTATTTAAATTCTAAGGTGGATATTGGTCGAAAAATACTCAACCAATAGGTTTTATACAGGTTTGGGTCACCATATTAACCGTAACTTTTAGATTTACCTCTTAGTTAAATAGTTTGACATTTACCATGTCTCTTTGTATTTTTATATTATATTGTTAATAAACATACTATAAAATGCCAATAGAAACCATATTGATTAATTAATGTCATATATATTATTATATAAGTCTTTTGACCGACCCTTAGATTTTTAGGACTATTATATCAATTATTAATATAATATATTTTTTAAAAAACTCTTTTATGTCAATTTTGACACTATTTGGTTTTTTGTTTTTTCTAAATTCATAACAGCATTATTACTTTGAATAAAATTCATCTAATAAAACATAATATGTCATATTAACCTAGGAAATTATTGTAATTCATAAAAAGTCTCAAATTAAATTTATTTGGATATTTATAATATCGATTATTTTAAATCATTCATTAATACGATAATTACTGCATTATCATTGTGTCATAAATAAATTTAATTATTTAATGTGTAAAAAATATAAATAAAATACCATTATGTATGAAATATATTTTTATTTAGAATGAATACTTATAGTCTAATTTATATTATGTTTAAACCTATATTAAAAATGTTTTAGTTATTAAACATTGAATTTAACACTTTTAACACTTCTTCGAATTAAATAATAATATTTGTCCAAATCTAATCAAAGTGGACCAAAGAGGTTAATATTTTATTCCTTAGGTAATTTTTGATCTAATTAAACTTAACCAATAGAATTAGGAAATCTGTTAGGATAATAATAATATCATTTTTACCCTTAATTACCCTATTTACTTTTAACCGTGGTAAATAAAAGTTAAAAGCTACTATTCATTAAAAATTATTTTCATCCTATTGAACCAAATTTTTCTTACTGATATCAACATTGTCTCTATGATTTTTGAAATTCCACTCATAGAAGCGGTAAAATTATTTTTTATAAGAATTTTCAAGTTCTCCTGGGAGGGGGGTAAAAGACGGTGGAAAGTTCAATAAATTCTTATATATATAATATTATTACAAAATGACTCCTATGAGTTACATTGAACATATATAGGTATTATTTATTTATTTTGACATAAAATAAATTTAAACAGAATAAATAATTATTTAAATGAAAATTCGGTTTTAACCAAAAACACAGTGTTTTTCACTATTCATCAAAAATTCAATGTTTTCAAAAACATACCAAAAATTCACCCTAAGACAATTATGATATTCAAAATTCAAAAATGAAATATATTTTACCAAATTCAAAACATATAAATTTAATTTATTAATTTAAAATTAATTAGTGTTGTCAAATCCAAGAAAGCACATTTTTAAGAAATAATATCTGCCAAAAGATTGACACTTGTTTATATCCAATTTCAAAGTTTAATTACTTCCAATGACCAGAATTGGATTAAATGGTAAAAAATTAATATAATTATTCTTCGAAACCATTCATATTTATAGTTGATCAATATAAATTATTTTGATTAAAAAAGTTGTTTTCAGTTAAAATATAGTATTTTTACTATTCACCAAATATGAAAGTTATCAAAAAAACACCAAAAATTTATTGAAACTAAATTCTTATGTCCTGATTCTAAAGAAGAATTTTATTTAGTCAAATTAAATATATAAAAGTTTCAAATATAGGATTTAAAACAGTTCTCCATTAAAAGGCCATAAAATTTTATTTTTTGAAAAAAATAATTATTTCAACTGAAAAAATGAATTTGTTATTATATTATGTCTAAGAAACTCATTATATGGATTCTAAAATTATAACAGTTATATAAAGTTCAAAATTCAGTTAATACTATTCATAACCGCTTTTGAACGGCTAGTTTGGTAAGTCGTGGTACACTTGAACTCGGTATTGCGTGTAGCATGTTATTGAATTACATTGAAGAAATAACATACTATGAAATCTTGTGGTGTTACATTCATACATCTTTCAATAAATTGCGTCCTTGCAATTTGAAATTGTTCTTCTAAAATAAAAGGTTTAAAATAGAAAATACTTTCATGGGAAAACCGACATTTGAAATTGGGTTAATAAAATTTAGTCTTAATAAGTGGGAAATATATATATATATATATATATATATATATATTCGTGACAAGTGGAGTTTCATCCCTTAACTAATTCCTACCACAAACTCATCATTCTGTCCAAAATATTTCAAAAAAATATCTATTTATCCTAATCGTATAGGGTTCCCAAAATAATTAATTATTAATTCATTTTTCAGACTATTTAAAAAAACTAAATTATACAAACCAGTACATCACGTAGTCTAGTCATAGGTGATGCACCCTTGTCACTCTTAGGTTGCGAGTTTATGTCTCGCGGCCTTGCTGTACGCGACTAGTTGTCACCGAACATCTAGGTTGTCCTTTTTATAACAATCCAAAATTAACATTAACAATAATATCCAATTTCAAACTTAATCTATTTTAACCATTAGACTAATCCAAAATACTTCTATTCAAACTCTCAGTCCAAAATTTATAAGGAATTTAAACAAAATGAAGATCCTTTTTTTCCAGGTAATAATATGTGAACTCCTTCATCATGTATCTTTCAAAACATGGTAACAACCTGACTTACCATAAAACCTTTATTGATTTCATTAATGCTCCCTTATACATTATATAATACTGGATATATTTTTTATATCCAAAAATTGTGAATATTCCAACAATCATGAAATAAAAAAACCATTAATTAGTTCCAAGATAGTCAATAATATCCAATATCATTTATCCAAATCAACCATCTATTATTCCAAAATTACTACCTTAGTATCAGGACCATATAATCTAAAATTCCCAATGAAATAGTAATACAGTACAATCCTTATTTATTTTCATAATTCATATAATCAGTACATCATTGATACAACACTCAAATAAAACATTACTTTAATGAAAATATAAGAAATCTTAATCATTCCTCTTCATCTTTGGTAGTATCATAACATTATTCTTATCCAATAGAAACATTTGGGGTATAATCTAATGATTTGGACATTGATTCGCATAGTGTCCCAACTCCTTACAGAAGAAGCATTGTACATTTGAAACTTTTTTTTTCTTACCCCCGCAATCACGTACTTGGTGTCCTTTTTCTCTACACTTATAACAAACTCCCATTCCCTTCAAGCATATACCAAGGTGATTCATTCCAAAGTTATCACATATGGTAAAATCCTTCTTTCCCTTATTCCATTTATCAATCTTTCTCTCTACCATCCTTTTTGTCGCTTGCGTTCCTTCAAAACCATAGGATTCATAGAATTCTATACTTATCTTATTAACACATGATAATATTTCTTCATATTTTGAGAATACGTGGGATACTATTTCCCTTATAAATTTTAGATTAATACCATGAAATATATGATCCTTCTTACTCTTTGGATCATATATATTGATGGAGTTCTCATTCCTTATACTGGGTTCCATTTCAAAACAATGACTTACACTAGGTCATTTTATGAATTGTAATGAATAATTCCAAACTTGTAAAATACCTAACATAAATTGAAAAGTTTATCTATATAATCTATAATAATAAAAATATTTTCCTTGAGGAATTATTTACTCATAAATCCTTCATAATGGTTTGTAAAGAAAATTTTATTTATCCTATGCATATCTCCTGGGAGTGTCGTAACCAAGAGTGCAGCAAGGCATGTTGTCGTGCACCAATTTCTGTTCGAGTCTAGCTCAAGGAAGTGTTTTCAGGTTTTACCCCTAGGTACATCTATGAAAAATCCACCTCTACCTGCTCGTATCCAGATAGGTATGTATTGCATGTAAAAATCACAAAATATCTACCTTACCAAAATTCTAGCAAGTTCTTGTATACTAATCCTCAATGTCTATCTTAGGGTAATGTTCACTAATCAAATTTTATTTAAATCTAGTTTCCAAGGTTATTTCAAAACTTCCTATGATACCAATTTTAATGCCCCAACCCCTGTTACCTAGAGTTGTTGCATTATTTTAATACATTGGCATGATTACAAGGAATCAAGTCCCGAAAGACCGATCTATTTAGCAGTCATGGAAGATAGATTACATACATGAACGTTACAATACACATTCTAACATACAACAAAAAAATATCCTTTGAGAACATTGTTTTTCTCTAAGCTTAACCCTATATCTCAAACATAAAACACATCTTGGGATCCTGGGAAAATAAAACATAAGAACGTGTTGAGCTCAGATGCTCATTAAGGGTAAACAATACAGCGGAAGATAACATAAATATTAAGCATGGTTAATAATTGAAACCACTTGCATTTACCAATAATAAACATGAATAATTTTGTGGAAGGAATATGTGATGAGTAAATAATAGCATAATAAAACATATTCATGGGTATTGTACTAGTCTAATAACCACATGAACCATTAATATTATATTCATAATGAGGGAATATATAATGCCAAACATTCTGAAACATTTTGTCAAGGCCTCGGCCAAGACGTCTAAAAATGATTAAGGCCTCAGCCAGAACCATATATCAAATTGGGAAAGGCCTTGGCCAATTCCACGTCTAGTTGTCTCATGAGACCTAGCGATGCATCGAGGAGCTATAGCGGGCTCCACCTGTCACGTACAATGTCCAATATATTCCACATATTAAATTTTTTAAACAAAAGATAAACATTCGTATTAGAACTATCGTACGAAATGTCAATACTTACTCTATAAAACATGAATGGTATAAAAATAGAATATCAACAGTCAAACATATCATAACTCATTCAATACAATATGGATGATTTTATTATAATAAATCAATCTCAATCAAAAATAATATCCAGTAAAGTATGCTGACATAGTTGAAAATGACGAGTAAAACTTTTTGAGAGAAATACACTTTTGTACAATCATTTAAAAGTCACACATTTATAAAGGAAGTAATTTATAAGAAATTTTTGAATAAAGTGTCCCATAACACTTTGAAACTTTTAAAACTAATTATCATTTGAAAACATTCATGTCCATATAAATAAATCCTTAAAATCATTTTGAAGACATGGACATTAAATAAAAAAAATTAGAAAGAAAAATCTTTAAAACTTTTAAAATTCTGATCATGATAAATATTACGTATAACAAATCCATAAAATATTCATTTTGAAATCATTTTTATGAAAAATGGACATGGATGATAAAAATATCCCAGTAAATACTTACACATAAACAATCTCATATAATAATGAGATTTAGGAATTAACCCTTACCAATTAGGTATCTTATGAAGCATACACCCCATGAAAGAATTATCATAAAAGGAATATGTAAATACACATAAATTATATTTCATTACAAAAATAATACAATTATGGGAAGTACATACACTACACAAAAGGTAATAGTGGTGATATGGAATGAATCTCACAAGAATAAGGAGTGAGATGAAAACTCCTTACCTTGCACTTTCCTTTAGTTGAGGGTACGTTTAACCTCCTGTATGAGGATCATATTATGTTATTAAATTATAAAATAACCATATTAATATTTATTATATCATACATGATTCATTTATGACTTTAAACTACCCATTTATTAATAATTTCTATGTTAAATTGACATTTCGGGTAATAATTACTTTCTTTATCGTATGTGTTTTAACATGTTAATCTTGATTGTATAACTTAGATAATGATTTAAATATATCCAAAATATAAAAAATTATTTATATATCATATATATTTAGATTATAAATATTTATAATATACATATATATGAAATGGAAAATAGCGTTTATGGAGACGGTAATCCGTACGTATGGATAAATGTTGTTTTCTTTTTCATATCGTATTGAACGGAAGTAAGTGAATAAGATATATGTAAGTACATAAATACATATATATATATATATATAAATATATATATATATCTCCAGTAAAATTATTATGTCATATATTACATACTTATATATATATATTTATAATCGTCGATGAATGGTGAACTTGAGAATGAATCTCATCGCGTCGTGGCAATGGTAATTCGTACGTACGCACGATAGGCAATATCATTTCCTTAAAGGTGTGGAATTGGAAGGTATATCATATATATAGAATAAGTATCATGTTATATTTATTATTTACATCAATTATACATAATTATTATACCCATCTAAATAATAATGTATTGAATAACATTTACACCACGACGTGGAGACGGTACGCCGTACGTGCACACGTATGGTGACATGTCATTCAAAGGATGGATAGAATAATGAATATAGTTGTACCATATTTATAAAAACATCACATTATATATAAGATACTGGATTTATTATTTTATAATGGTAACAACAAAGAAAGAGTAAGTGGAAGAATAAGGGAACTTGAAAGAGGGTGGTGAAATCATTACCTCTTCTTCGGGTTCTTCCTATTGATTAGATCAAAAGGGATCCATAGGTTGGATTTCAGACCAAAGTAATAACTCTAGTATGACGGTTTTATTGTTGAGAGTATATTTGGGATGGGGATTGAAAATCCAAATGGATTATAAGGTGTGAATTAAAGTGATGGTGGAGTGCCCTTTTATAAGAGGGGCAAGGGACTCCTTTGGAAAAACATTAAATATTATTTTATAAAAAAATCATTTTGGGATTATAATGGCCCCAAAATGTATTATTTAAAGGATAAGGTGGGGATGGGTCGAAAACTACTCAACCAATAGGTTTTAGATAGTTTTGGGTCACCATATTAACGTTAACCTTTAGATTTAACTCTTTGTTAAATAGTTTGACATTTACCATGTCTCTTTATATTTTTATAATATATGGTTAATAATCTTAGTATAAAATTTCAATTGAACCCCAATTGATTAATTAATGTCATATATATTATTATATAAGTCTTTTTACAGAACCTTATATTTTTAGGATTATTATATAAATTAACAATATAATATTTGTTTTAAAAACTGTTTTATGTCAAATTTGACACTATTTGGTATTTTGTTTTTACTGAATTCATAAAAGCATTATTACTTCTAAAAAAAATCATATAATCAACCCTAATATATAATATTAACCTATAAAATTATTGTAATTCATAAAATTTCTAAAATTACATTTATTTGGAAATTTATAATATCAATTATTTCAAATCGTTCATTAATACAGTAATTACTGCATCATCATTGTGTCATAAATAAATTAAATTATTTAATGTATAAAAAATATAAATAAAATACCATTATGTAAGAAATACTTTTTAAATTCTAATGAATATTTATAGTCGAATTTATATTATGTGTAACACTATATTAAATATGTTTTAGTTATTAAACATTGAATTTAACACTTTTAACTCTTCTTTGAATTAAATA
This sequence comes from Viscum album, assembly GCA_963277665.1. Taxonomy (NCBI): domain Eukaryota; kingdom Viridiplantae; phylum Streptophyta; class Magnoliopsida; order Santalales; family Viscaceae; genus Viscum; species Viscum album. The sequence goes on along the minus strand of OY728126.1, from coordinate 273,074,649 downwards.
ATAATAAATGTCTTAATCTAATCCAAGTGGATCAAAGAGGTTCATATATTATTACTAAGGTCGTTTTTGGTCGAATTACACATAACCAACAGAATTAGGACATGTGTTAGGGTAATAATAATACCATTTTTACCCTTAATTACCCTATTTACTTTTAACAGTTTTAAATAAAAGTAAAAAGTTACTCTTCACCAAAAAGTATTTTCATCTTATTGAACCACGTTTTTCTTACTGATATCAACCGTGTCTCTAATATTTTTGAAATTCTACTCACAAAAGCGGTAAAATTAATTTTTATGCTAATTTGAAAATTCTTCTTGGAGGGGGGTAAAAGACGGTGAAATGTTGAATAAAATATTATATATCTAATATTATTACAAAATGACTCCAATGAATTAAATTGAATATATGTGGGTATTATTTATCTATTTTGACCTAAAATAAATTTAAATAAAATAAATAATTATTTAAATGAAAAGTCGGTTTTAACCAATAACACAGTTTTTTTCACTATTCATCAAAAATTGAATGTTTTCAGAAACATACCAAAAATTAACGCTGAGTTAATTTTGATATTCCAAATTCAAAAATGAAATATATTTTTCCAAATTCAAATAATATAAATTGAAATTATTAATTTAAAATTAATTCCCATTGTCAAAACAAAAAATCATATTTTCAAGAAATAGTACCTACCAAAAGATTGACACTTGTTTATGTCCAATTTCAATGTGAAATTACATCCTATAACCAACATTGGTTTTAATGTTAAAAAATAATATAATTATAATTACAAACCATTTATATATATAGTTGATCAATATAAATTATTTTGATTAAAAAAGTTGTTTTCAGTTAAAATATAGTATTATTCACTATTCACTAAAATATGAAAGTTATTAAAAAAACACCAAAAATTTATTGAAACTAAATTATTATGTTCCAATTCTAAAGAAGACGTTTATTTTGTCAAATTCAATATATAAAAGTTTCAAATATTGGATTTAAAAAGGGTTCTCCATTATAAGGTGTTAAAATTGTATATTTTTGAAAAAAAATAATTCTTTTATCGGAAAAAAATGAATTTGTTCTTACATTATGTTTAAGAAACTCATAATATGGATTCTAAAATTAAAAGGATTATATAAAGTTCAAAATTCAGTTAATACTATTCATAACCACTTTTGAACGGCTAGTTGGGTAAGTCGTGGTGCCCTTGAACTCGGTGTTGCGTGTAGTGCAATTTATTGAATTACATTGAAGAAATAATGTACTATGAAATCATGGGGTGTTACAAAACAACAACCTTATAAGAATGACATGAAATTACCGCACCAAAAAAAAATAAAATAAATCCATAAAAAATGAGGTCAACCAAATAGAATGGTAATAAATAAAAGGAGGGAAATATACTAATTGATGAAGGAACCATAAGAAATGGAGGAATAACTCCTTTTCACCAAATATTAAACATGGGAATATAGATATTAATCCATTTCGAATGGGCTTCAAAAAACCAGGAGAAATCATTTTTTTTCTGGATGGAGTTTTGTAGAAAAGCATAGGGGTTGAGAGAACTAAGGTTGCTATATGTTTTATAGGTTCACTTCCCATACGATATTTACAACATGAATGGGTAATTTAAACTATGAATGTCTCATGTTTTATGTACCATCAAAAAATATGTCGCCTCAAAACACTCAAATTTTAATTAATTCACCTAGTGAATCCCGTATTTAAGATGTGTGTTTTCATGGTCAAATTCACTAAGTGAAAAAACTGCAAAGACCCGTAAAAAATCAAGGGAATTTTTTTTCTTATTTTTCTTTTGGATTTTACAAGATGGCAGTTTCTGACTTCACCTGATTCCGAGGCCCTATTTGCCCGAAATCTTTTTCTGATGTTTAGCTTGGGTACGTTCAGTGAACGAATGAGTGGGATTTCCTAACTTTTGAACCGGTGCCCGGAATCAAAATCTGAGGACACCGATGGAATCGCAGTGCCGGTAATTGCTTAGGAACACCTTTTTCGGAGTTGCGTTTGCCCGGGTGTGGTTTTTAAAATTTTGGGTTAAGTAAATGAATAAAATAAAATGGGGTAACCAATTTATTATATTTTTAAGTTGTTTAACCAAAGGTAAGTGGATGAAGTGGGACCCACTATATCCTACTCCACTAGGTAGGATATTTGTGGGGTGGGGCCCACACGAGCCCCACCTTTTTCAACTTCCACGAAACCTCCTCCCTTAATAAGGTAACGCACCTGCACCCCCCCATTAAATGAAAGTCAACCATTTCTTTTATCTGTTATGAAACGCCTCTATTAATTGGGCAATTTAAACGTTTCAATTAATTCAATTAATTGATTGCTTCAATTTTTAATTTCAAAGACGTTGGATTTTGTGTTAATAAAAATAAGACAAGTCTTATTTTATAAAGGGGTTCGTTGTGAATGAAGGCGTGGGAGAATTTGCTCAAGGTCTTGAAGTTATTCTTCCTTGATGACGTACGTGAAGAACGTCGACCTCCTCCGACGGATGACGGTGAGAGACACCTTCCTCGGAGATCGATGACCCGACGCGCTTTCTTTCGTTCCCTCTTCCCGCGTCAAAGGAAGGGAGACACCGTTCCTCCTCGGACGATCTCCGTCAACGTGTACGGAACCTCCTTCCGTGATGCCTCCTGCCGCGATGTACAATTTCGCGACGAGCCTTCGTTCAACTACGCTCGAGGTAGGGGATTTATTGTTGTTGTTATTTGTGATTTCTTCCATCGTCGTTCCTCGTTAAAAATTGGACCGCTTCCTATCAATTAGCCGGAGGGGACCGGACCGCACAAACACGGCCGACCCTCATCCCTTATCTTTGTGTTGTTGCGATTCGAAGGAAAGTGGGGCAGTGTAACGACACCGCGTGGGATCATGCAACAAGAATGCGTGGCGCCGTCATGCCGCGCCAGAGAATCAAGAAAACACTGCGGCCAGAGCGGGGACACGGCGGAGGGGCGCGATACCGTCGCGCCACGCCGGACGGACCAAGGCCGCGGCCTTAGGTGGCGGCGGATCATGGAGCGGCGGCCGGTTTCTGGCCGCCGGCCTCGGAGCAGGGGGACCGAACCAGTCGGTCCCGTGGCGGCAGCAGCCGGCCGGCCGGAGCAGGCCGGTCGGTCAGGGGAGAAGCCGGGGGTTCATTACCCCCGGCTGGCTGAACAGCAGCGACCCCCACGTGGTGGGGCCACGTTTAATTGAACAGGGGGGTAGCCCCTCCCCCACCCTTGAATGGAATCTCGGTTACACCGAGCTGGCCAGCAGACCGCTAGCGAGCTGGGCCGGGCCGCCCAGGCCGGGCCGGACCGCGCCCAGGTCGGGCCGGGCCGCACCCAGGCAAGGCTGGGCCACTCCAGCTGGGCCGGGCCTCGCCCAAGCAGGCCGGAACCAGACTTGGGTCGGGTCGACCCGGTTCGGGCCGACCCAGGGGGTCTCGGGCCGGGTTGGTCCTGGCCCGAAACCCCCATTTTCGGACATCTTTCGGGCTTTTACCCATAACATGGGCTGCGGACCTCCGATCGATGCACCGTCAGCTGATTTGCGATCCTTGGATCGAGACGGTCATTTTGGTATATTACACTCATGGTTTCGGAGAACATTGGGTTCGACCGGGTTGGTTCGTACATGAAACCAACCGGGCCCTCAGAGCGGAAACACTTATAACTTGAGCTCCGAATGTCCGATTGACATACCATCGACTTTGTTGTATTCCTATTAGTGAGAAGGACCTTTTGGATTAATCTGCTCGAGGTTTTAATGCAGTTGGAGTATGGTCAGGTTGGTTTTGACTTAAAAACCGACAGGGCCCCTGGGACGAAAAAGCCAATAACTCTCAGACCGTGCGTCCGATTGATGCGCTGTCTGTCACGTTGAGTTCCTGTTGACGATACGGAACTTTGAAATACATAAACTCTGGACTTTGTGTTAGTTGATGTATCAGACCCTTGGCTCGTGGAGAGGACCCTCCCGAACGAGCTTGCTGTCTATGGGAACCCTAGAGCTGGCTGCGACTGCGACGACGATGAAGACAGTACGGGAATCCTCTGTGGGTTCGACGGTGACGACTACAACACTTAGCGATCCTACGTGGGTCAGTGCTACCGATCCTGTGTGGGTCAGATCCTGTGTGGGTCAACGCTCAGCGGTCCTGTGTGGGCCATCTTATATCGATCCTGTGTGGGTGAGATCCTGTGTGGGTCATTGCGGGGGTTAGTACCTATCGATCCTTTGTGGGTCATTGTGGGGTTTAGTACCTATCGATCCTTTGTGGGTCTGATGGATTAGATGAGTCAGTGGATATATCTGATCATCTTTATCATCTTACGAAGAAGTATACCTGTGTGAGATGAGTCTTAACTTTCAATGTTAATCTTCAATAAGATTGACTTGATATCCTATGTGGATTACGTTATGATTTCCTGTGTGGACTGGGTTATGATTTCATGTGTGGACTGGGTTATACATGGGGTTGGATGCTGGAGTCGAACTGTAATTGATGACTTAGGTATATGTATGGGAATATACCTATGTATTGTTGGTTGTTACTTTATGATTGTATCTTTCTATTTTGGATTATCCTTTGTGGATTCTGGGAGGCCTTCAGGGGTCTCGGAGTCCCTACTGAGTAGCTTATACTCACCCCTACACGGGCTATGCCCGCACTACGTTGTGTTGGTTACAGATGATGGAAAACACTGATTGTGGTTGAGGCTTCGGAGTAGGTCGATACCTGGAGGTGGAAAACTGAGGCGGGACGTACTCGGAGCGGACGGCTGGACCCGAGGAGCTGTGGGGGATATCTGTACCCACCCTGCAGGTGGGACTTCAAGTGGACGGCTCGATGTTGTGGCATTACTTTTCAGTTGTTGTAATCCCTTTTTACACTTGTACTTTACTTTTAGTTTGGGTTTGTATTCTGGCCCACTTACTTTTCCGCACTTACTTTTCTGCACTTACTTTTGCACCCAGTTTTCCTTAGTGATTACTTCTGCTTGATTACTCTGTGTGTTTATTTACTTTATAAAGGCAATGCCTCCCCTTTCTATCAGGAATTATACATTGGTTCTAGTCGCCAGCCCCTGGCCTATGGAAGGAGGGCTTGGGGTAGTCACGGCACGGGCCCCGATGACAGGTCGTGAAAAATTGCTATCAAAGGAGTTCGGTTCTACTGATGAACTCTGGACTCTGATCTTTATTCCATATGAAGCAATAGTGTTAAGAGTATTGAGTGTGTTTATCAGTCCAGGGAGTCCATTGTTGGTGCGGAAGCCGACGTATCCGTGTACGAGGACCCTGACTTCTGATTTTCGACTTAATGCATGAAAACATTGATTGCATGTGTGTTTCATGTTTTCTTTTTGATTACTTTGTATTATCTCACCAGTTATACTGTTTGACCATGGCGCACCTGTTTATTTTCATGATGGCCCCACGATGGTAGCCAGCTAGGGTTCCGAGCATTCTGCATGACGACAACCCACCAAGCGACGAGGCCTCAGTGCAGGGCCCTTTGACAGCAAAGGCACCGGCGGTACCACTACCCACCGAGCCACCGATGCTACCAGCCCCATCCGCTGATGGTGCACGTCACCTTAGTGCACTGCAAAAGTTTCAGCGTCAGTGACCGCCCTGGTTCCACGGGGAGACGGACCCCCAGGAAGCCGAGGATTGGCTGGAGGCAGTTGTACGATTTTTCAGGTTAGTGGGGACACCAGTTGGCCTCATGGTGATCCTTGCAGTGAGACTACTGCACGCGGCAGCAGGAATATGGTGGAGCATGATGCTCGAGGTGCACGATGAGGCATCTCTCCTCTGGACGGACTTTGAGAGCCTCTTCCACTCAGAGTTCGTCCCGGCCACCCTCCGTGTAGTGTGCATCCAGGAGCTTCTACAGATGCGGTAGGGCAGCTTGTCAGTTGCCCAGTACTAGACGGGATTTACCGATCTCTCGTGCTATTCTACAGACATGGTACGGGACCAATTCTTCCGGGACCGGTCCTTCGAGCAGGGATTGAGACATGAGATCAGGGCATCGCTGATCTCCCTTAGCATTCCGACATAGTCAAGGGTACTGGAGCGAGCCCTTGTCATCGAGAGCTTCCTTACTAAGACTACATCAGTAGCAAGACCTAATGTAGGGAGGCACGTAGCAGAGTCTTCTGCAGCAAGCAGTCGACGGATGACACATGGGTCTAGGAAGACCATAAATTTAGGCAGACGACCTCAGGACACTGTCTCAGAGGTGCGGGGCACTCAGCGTAGAGCTAGTCTTTCGAGAGGTAGACAGTGCTACGCATTCGGCGGGCAGGACCACATGGCTCGTGACTGCCTGACCCGCTATGTCGAGGAGCAGTAGACTGTTGAGGGACCACCCAGGCAGAGGCAGAGGGTCGACCGTGGCGGTCCGCAGGGAGCAGGTGGATGAGGTAGAGGAGCTAGCCGAGTAGTAGGTGTTGGGCGACGCTTTCAGGCTCTACCACCACCACCACTAGGAGGTCCACCCCGACCATAGGGAGCTGGCGGGTAGAGATGGGCACAACTCCAGGCAGCGGAGGCCTACAACCACGGCGCGCCCGAGATGATTCGAGGTACTATCTGGGTCTATTACACCTTTTCTGTAGTTCTTATAGACACAGGAGTGAGTCATTCGTTCATTGCCACTGCCCGTGTTCGGAGCTCGGAGATTCTGACGGAGTTGTTGGCTCGATCCTTATGTCTAGAGACTCTTACGGGAGCAGACTAGACGATTACGCACTGGTGTCGGCAGTGTGAGCATACTCTAGGAGGCAAGAGCTTTGGCTGGGATCTTCTTGTAGCAGCGTTGAGGCCTTACGACGTCATCTTGGGCATGGATTGGTTATCCACAGTCCATGCTCAGATTGACTGTATTAGGCGCAAGGTGCGGTGTGTTCACACTGACAGGAGCAGGTTCACCTTCATCGGCGAAAAGGAAGCCTTTGCAGCACAGGATGGACTCTCGCAGAGGAGAGGACAACCCATCACTCATCAGTTGGCTAGCCTCATCCTAGGAGCAGTTGACGTGCGAGTCCTGGTTTTCCTACAGTGGTGGATCAATATATGGACGTCTTTCCCGATGGCGTCCTAGGGCTACCTCCTTGAAGAGAGGTAGACTTTTATATTGACTTGTACCCAGGGACAGCCCCGATATCCACTCTAGAATATCGTATGGCCCCCACTGAGCTTTGAGATCTACGGGTACAGTTGGAGGACCTTCAGGGCAAGGGATACATCCGACCCAGTGTTTCACCCTGGGCATCCCCGATTTTGTTCGCCATGGAGGCAGACAGGAGCTTGCGACTTTGTGTCGACTATCGTCACCTGAACCAGGTGATAGTGAGGAACAAGTATCTGCTACCGAGGATTGACGACCTCTTCGATCATCTCAAGGGAGCACGGTGGTTCTCGAAGATAGACCTCAGGTCAGGCTATCATCACCTTAGAGTACGAGACGAGGACGTGCAGAAGACGGCCTTCAGATGTCGGTATGGCCACTATGAGTACTTGGTTATGACTTTCGGTGTAACCAATGCTCCAGTAGTGTTCATGGAACTCATGAACTGAATATTTCAGCCATACCTCGATCGATTTGTCGTAGTCTTCATTGATGACATTTTGATATACTCGACCACTGAGGAGGAGCATGCCTACCACTTGTGGGTTGTACTAAACGCACTCCAAGATCACCAGCTTTATGGAATTCTCTCGAAGTGTCAGTTTTGGATACGTGAGGTCCACTTATTGGGACACATCATCTCTGAGGTGGGAGTTGTGGTGGATCCTGTGAAGATCGAGGTAGTGCTAGCTTGGGAGCCACCCAGGAGCGTGATGGAGGTACGAAGTTTCCTCGGGCTAGCTGGATACTACCAGAGATTCATGCCATACTTTTTCAGAGTTGTGGCACCACTCTCAGCTTTGACGAAGAAGGGGAAACCCTTTGTGTGGTTAGACAGATGTCAGCAGAGCTTCTAAGAGCTGAGACAGAGGTTGACCATCGCGCCTCTCTTGAGGCTACCGGAGGAGGGAGTAGGGTATGTAGTCTAATTCGATGCATCAGGGACCAGACTCGGATGCGTACTAATGCATGAACGGGCTGTTATCACCTATGGATCACATCAGTTGGGTCATCATGAGCAGAACTACGCTACCCATGACCTGGAGTTAGCAGTAGTGGTCTTCCCTCTGAAGATTTGGCGACACTATCTGATGGGAGAGGGCTTTACGGTGTTCTCTGACCACTAGAGTCTCAGGTACATCTTCTCACAGAAGGACATGAACCTGAGATAGCGGTGATGGCTCAGGTTCCTCCAGGATTATGACTTTGAGTTAGTCTATACTCCTGGAAAGGGGAACGTAGTAGCCGATGCTCTCAGCAGGAGGGCGGACATTCAGCTACATGGGGAGGCGACAGAGCAGCTAGCCGCTTTGCAGATATCCTTCATGGATAGAGATGTAACACCCTTTATTTAGTCACTCATAGTCACTCTTCCACTTCTACAGTGGGTCAGAGAGGCATAGTGTGGGGACACCGACTGTGACACGCGGCGTGCACAGATATCCTCAGGACATGCACATGATGGATTCTATTTAGGAGGAGAGCACGTGGTCCTTTTCTGAGGACGTACCATGGTACCAGATGCATTACAGGAGGAGGTTATGAGGGAGTTTCACACTTCCTCTTTAGTGGTAAATCCTAGAGTGGCGAAGATGTACCAGGATCTCAGACGATAGCACTGGTGGCCGGGTATGAAGAAGGCTGTGGCAGAGTTTGTTTCTCAATGCCTCACCTGCCAGCAGGTGAAGGTGGAGCACCAGGTACCGGAAAGCTTGGTACAACCCTTAGAGGTCTCAGAGTGGAGGTGGGACGAGATATCTATGGACTTTGTGACTGGACTTCCACGCACTTCCAGAGGTCACGACTCCATTTGGGTGATTGTCGACCGACTCACCAAGTCGGCTCACCTCTTACCTATCACAGAACAGGGCTCAGTGGAGAGCATGGGACGTCTCTACATTCAGAAGATTGTACTGCTTCATGGTGTGCCATCATCTATCGTCTCTGATCGAGATGCTCTCTTTACTTCCTGGCTTTGGAAGGGGTTGCAGGAGGCGTTCGGGATGCAGCTACGTCTGAGCACCCCCTTTCACCCTCATACGGATGGTCAAATGAAGATGACCATTCGGACTCTCGAGGACATGCTCCGCGCATGTGTCCTTGACTTTGGTCGTAGTTGGTAGGATCACCTACCCTTGGTGGAGTTCGCATACAACAAAAACTACCACTCCACCATTGGGATGGCACCATGTGAGGTGTTGTACGACCGACCTTGCAGATCACCGCTGTGCTGGACAGACCCTGGGGAGTCAGCACTTGTCAGACCGGAGATGGTCCAGGCCACGACAGAGAAGGTCCCGGTCATCCAGGAGCAGATGAGGACAGATCAACGCCGGCAGAATTCTTATGCTAACAAGAGGTGGAGGCCACTTGAGTTCGATGATGGCGGCCACATCTTCTTGCGGGTCTCACCTCGACGTGGATTACAGAGATCTGGTCTGGGAGACAAGTTACCTACATGCTTCATCATACCATTCCAGGTCCTCAGCAGGATTGGTGATGTGGCTTATCGCCAGGATTTACCACCTCAGTTGCACCAGGTGCACGACGTCTTCCACGTATCTCAGCTGAGGAGATACATGCACGACCTGACACATGTCATTGACAATGGGGAGGTGGACATTGATGATGGGGAATCATTTGCGGAGGTCCTGGTGGAGTTCGAGGATCGACAGGAGCAGGTCCTACGTGGACGGTTGATTCCTCTAGTGTGCATCAGATGGCAGCACGGGAACCTCCAGGAGAGCACTTCGGAGCAGGAGGCTCAGATGCGTGCTTAGTACCCACATTTGTTTCCCTAGTTTATGATGTATCTTTACAGGGACATAATTCCTTGAGGTGGGAGTAATGTAAGGACCCGTAAAAATTCAAGGGAATTTTTTTTCTTAATTTTCTTTTGGATTTTACAAGATCGCAGTTTCTGACGGCACCTGATTCTGAGGCCCGGTGTGCCCGAAATAATTTTATGATGTTTAGCCAGGGTACGTTCAGTGAACGAACAAGCGTGATTTCCTAACTTTTGAACCGATGATCGTAATCGAAATCCGAGGACACTGATGGAATCGCAGTGACAATAATTTCTTAGGAACACCTTTTCCAAAGTTGCGTTTTCCCGGGTGTGGTTTTTAGAATCTTGGGTTAAGTAAATGAATAAAATAAAATGGGGCAACCAATTTATTTTATTTTTAAGTTGTTTAACCTAAGCTAAGTGGATGAAGTGGGACCCACTATATCCTATTCCACTAGGTAGGATATTTGTGGTTTGGGGCCCACAAGAGCCCCACCTTTTCAACTTCCACGAAAAATCCTCCCTTAATAAGGTAACGCACCCGCACCCCCCCTTAAAATGAAAGTCAACCCTTGCTTTTATCTATTATGAAATGCCTCTTTTAATTGGGAGATTTAAACGTTTCAATTAATTCAATTAATTGATTGATTCAATTTTGAATTTCAAAGACGTTGGATTGTGTGTTAATAAAAATAAGACAAGTCTTATTTTATTAAGGGGTTCATTTTGCGTGAAGGCTTGGGAGAATTTTCTCAAGGTCTTGAAGTTCTTCTTCCTCGATGAAGAACGTGAAGAACGCTGACCTCCGACAACGGACGACGGTGAGAGATGCCTTCCTCGGAGATCGATGACCCGACACGCTTTCTTTCGTTCCCTCTTGCCATGTCAAAGGAAGGGAGACATCCTTCCTCCTCGGATGATCTCCGTTAATGTGTACGAAACCTCCTTCCACGATGCCTCCTTCCGTGACGTGCAATTCTACGACGAGCCTTCGTTCAACTACGCTCGAGGTAGAGGATTTATTATTGTTGTTATTCGTGATTTCTTCTGTCATCCTTCCTCGTTCCAAATTGGACCGCTTGCTATCAATTAAGGGGAGGGGGCCGGACCACACAAACACGACCGACCCTCCTCCCTTATCATTGTGTTGTTGACGTTCGAAGGAAAGTGATGTGGTGCGACAGCACTGCGTGGGATAATGCGTCAAGAATGGGCGGCGCTGTTGCGCCGTGCCAGAGAATCAGAAAAACACCGCGGCCGGAGCGGGGCCGCGGTGGAGGGGCGCGGGGTTGTCGCACCGCTACGGACGGACCAAGGCCGTGGCCTTAGGCCGCGACGGAGTAGGGAGCAGCGGCCGGTTTCTGGCCACCGGTGTCAGAGCAGGGGAACCGGACCAGCCGGTCCCGTGGCGGCAGCAGCCGGCCGGCCGGAGCGGGCCGACCGATCAGGGGAGAAGCCGGGGGTTCATAACCCCTGGATGGCCGAACAAAAGCAGCCCCCACGTGGGGGGGGGGGGGCGTTTAATTGACCATTGGGGCAGCCCCCCCCCCCCCCCCCCCCCCGACCGCAAGCTCGGTTACACTGAGCTGGCCAGCGGACCGCCAACGCGCCGGGCCGGGCCGCCTAGGTCGCGCCGGACAGCGCCCAGACCGGGCTAGGCCACGCCAGCCAGGCCGGGAAGCGCCCATGCGGGCCAGTCCTGGACCCGGGTTTGGTCGCCCCAGTTCGGGCTGACCCATGGAGTCTCAGGCCGGGTCGGTCCGGGCCCGAAACCCCCATTTTCGGACCTCTTCTGGTCTTTTTCCCATAATGTGGGAAGCGGACCTACGATCGATGCACTGTCAGCTGAGATGCGATCCTTGGATTGAGACGGTCGTTTCAGTATATTACACTCAAGCTTTCGGAGAACTTTAGATTCGACTGGGTTGGTTCGTACACGAAACCAACCGGACCCTCGGTGTGGAAACACTTATAACATGAGAGCTAGGGACGTCCGATTGACGTACCGTCAACTTTGTTGGATTCCTCTTAGTGAGATGGAAATTTTGTATTACTCCGCTCAAGGTTTGGATGCAGTTGGAGTACGGTCGGGTTGGTTTTGACTTAAAAACCAACAGGGCCCCTATGATGAAAAAGCCAATAACCCTCAGACAGGGCGTCACAGAACATTGCGATACATCAACTCCAGAAGTTGTGTCAATTGATGTATCAGCCCCTCGGCTCGTGGAGCGGACCCTCCCGAACGAGCTTGCAGTCTGCGGGAACCCTAGAGCTGACTGCGACGACAATGAAGACAGTACGATAATCCTCTGTGGGTTCGACGGTGACGACTACAACACTCTGCGATCCTATATGGGTCAGTGCTACAAATCCTGTGTCGGTCAGATCCTGTGTGGGTTAGCGCTCAGTGGTTTTGTGTGGACTAGTGCATATCGATCCTGTGTGGGTCAGATCCTGTGTGGGTCATTGCGGGGGTTAGTACCTATCGACCCTTTGTTGGTCCGACAGCTTAGATGAGTCAGTGGCTATATCTGATCATCTTTATCATCTTACGAAGAATTATACCTTTGTGAGCTGAGTTTTGACTTTCAATCTTTATCTTCGATAATATTGACTTGATATCCTGTGTGGATTACGTTATGCTTTCCTGTGTGGATTGGGTTATGATTTCCTACGTTGACTGGGTTGTACTTGGGCTCAGACGCTGGAGCCGAACTGGAATTGATGACTTAGGTATATGTATGGGCATATACCTAAGAAGTGTTGGTTGTTACTTTACGATTGTATCATTCTATTGTGGATTATCCTTTGTGTATTAAGGGAGTCCTTCAGGGGTCTTGGGGTCCCTACTGAGTAGCTTATACTCACCCCTGCACGGGCTATGTCCGCACTACGTTGTGTTGGTTGCAGACGACGGACAACACTGATCGTGGTTGAGGATTGCAGAGCAGGTCCGTACCTGGAGGTGGACCACTAAGGTGGGACGTACTCGGAGTGGATGGCTGGACCCAAGGATCTATGGAGGCTATCTTTACCCACCCCTCAGGTGGGACTTCCAGTGGACGGCTCGACGTTGCAGCTTTACTTTTCAGTTGTTGTACTCCCTTTTTCCAGTTGTACGTTACTTTCAGTTTGGGTTTGTATTCTGACCCACTTACTTTTCTACACTTACTTTTTCACACTTACTATTGTACCCAATTTTACTTAGTGATTACTTCTGCATTCTTACTCTGTGTGTTTGTTTACTTTATAAAGGCAATGCCTCCCCTTTCTATCGGGAATTATGCCTTGGTGCTAGTCGCCATCCACTGGCCTATGGAAGGCGGGCTTGGGGTAGTCACGACACAGGCCCGGAGGACGGGTCGTGAAAAAAACCAAGTACATTAAAATCATGAACAACATACATTTCATGAATGATCCCTACAAACATCCCTCACAGAATCCATAAATTCCAATTGGGTTGTGAACCAAACACCCACACAAGCCATGAACCACACATTCATGATGTGATCTAACTTTCACATTGTGAGATCAACTTGTTTTCATATTTATGTATGAAAACACCAAGGAACCTAATCTAGAATTATTCTAAGAACTATATGATTTTAAAATACACAATAAAATAAGATAAATGGGCTTTGCCCCTTACAAAAATATTCTTAACCAAAATAATGGTGTAAAAACCCATGGATAAGACACAATAAGAAACATCAAAGGAACGCACCATCAACCTTCACTTGAAAAGGGTATATTAGTACCTCCTCTATGGGGTACCACCTCATAATGACCCCTCAAAACAAAATTAGCAACTCAGGTTCTCAGTGAAAGGAAACTTTAGTCCTAATTACCTGTTCAAGGTCCCAAAGGTCTCCCATGTTCTACCTGAAAATAATTTACACTGCCACTATACAAACTCAAGACGCATAAAAATCATTAAAAACGTGAAAAAATTCAAAAACTATAGAATCCTAATGAAATTATACTCTATAAACCAAGTTAAACATAACTTAAAAAAACTAATATCCAAAGGAACAGTCAAGGATACACCAAAGGAAATCATCCAACTAGAGCTACCAAAAAGGCCTTAACTAGATATAAATCCCAAATAAATCCTACAATATTATCAAACAAGTATTCAAAAAACGATTACAGCCAAAAAATAATTAGGTAACCTAACTTAAAAAAGTCCTAGAGATAGTCAACAAAAACTAATAAAGGTAAATCCTTAATTACACAATGGGTCCTTTATCAAACATTTTATTTCAAGGAATCACATCTAAACCACTCACAAAAGGAATAAAAAACACTAAAGATATTTTAAGATGTTCAAAACATGAAAAAATGTATAAAACATACCAAACTAACCGCTTCATCTAGATTTTTGGGGGTGTCCAGAACTGAAGGGAATTTCTCCATGAAATGAGATGTCCCACTATATGGATCGTATCATAGAACCATCTATTTTATTTATTTATAATTAATATATGCATACGAAAATAACACAAGAAATGAAATAATCTAATCCATGAATCACCATTTAAACAATAAACAGAATTATAACCAAGTGAAAACAAAAAATACAACACTCAAAACAATAAACGCTTTCACCATATATTAGAAAAAAATCCTTTTAAAATCATAAATTCCAAGTGAGAAGAATTTTGGAAAATTCATTTATTAAGGTATACTATATATAAAAAATTACCTTTATTTTTTTAAAAAAACTTTGGTAACATACCCATTCCAATTTCAAACCTAAATAAAACCATTTAATAATTTCACTAAAATTTTGAATCCCAAATAAAATCATTTTTTCACTCTAATTAAAATTTAAAAAATATAATTATCTTATAAATATCATATTAAATCATTTATAAGAAATATAAATACCATTTAAAAGTGTTATCCAAATGTGATAATGTAACCACTCATGTCATAAACATTTCATAAGTAATAAGGAATTTTTTTTCACAATCAACCGATTAAAATCATGTTTTTAAATCAAAACATTCATGAAATACTCTTTCATATTAAAAAAAATCTAAAAAATCAAACAAAAAACAAGGTAAAATGAATCATAAATCCAAACATCCAAAAAAATCTATCTCAAACACATCAAAACAATAATAATATCCTTTTCAATTCATTTTATATAAGTGGGGAACACCTTTCGAGCAATCCAAAATCAAGAGGAACCAAAAGGTAAAATTTACAAGGGTCGTAGAGCAATTCATGGTTTGGAAGAATGTGTTTTCAATCCATAAAACAACTTTGAAACATACTCTGTGAATTTTATAGAATCATCTATATTGGATCTACATGATTTTAGGGACCATTTGGAATATCTATTCACCTTTAAGTTCAACTTTCGTTTCCACGACAAATTGATATTGAACTCCAAAAATCACTTTACAAACTCATGATAAATCCAAATACCATCTTATCACATAAAAATAAACTAAAATAGACAATACATAAATAAAAATAAAAGAATCATGTATAAATTCCCATAGAAAAAAAGGCGTTGAATAAGAAGGAGCTCATGAGGCCCTCCCTTAAATGTACCACTTGAGTTTTGATGACCTTATCCCCAAAATACCATGACTCATACTAACATAAAAAGGGAGTTTCATTAAGAATTTAGGACTTTAAGATGAACCTAGGCTATGATACCATTTGTAACAAATCAACTGAGGCTGCCACTTGAACTGACAACCAACCCGAACTATCACTGGTTTGAAGGGTGTTCTCGATCTTCACATGTTAGAACCATTTCATGGGAATAAAAGGAAACAATTTGGAAATATTTCATACTCAAATCACAGTTAACACAAAAAAACATTTATCATAAATTTGGCATGGACCATAAATATTTTAGATGTTCATGAAACATCAATTAGATATAACCAAAATTTAAAAGGAATGACAAATTAGTCATGAAAAATAATAATGAATCAGACCATTTTCATAAATATGAACCATCATCCATAAACAACAAAATATAGTATAATATATAAAGATATTAAAATGAAACAAAAAATTGACACCATGTTTTCCATCATGGATGAAACACAGCTAAACCAAAAAAAAATAAAAAACCAACCTTGAATCCCACGCCATGAAACCCTTGGGTTTCCCTCCACATCCAAACTCCCTTCACTATGCTAATTGAATAAGAATAAATCTTAAGGAAAAAATCCTACGATATATATATGTGTGAGCTATACATCCCAACTGGTCTTCATTCATCATGTTTATGTAATTCATTTATATAATAATTTCATGAATTAAAGTTTAAAAATAGAATAAAGAAAATAAGGGTTTACACTTTATCACACATAAAAAAATCAAATCAAAATACTAATTTCAATAATCAAAACATTTTTCTCAAATTAAATCTAAATTCTTTCTTTTAAAAATAAGTCTCACAAATTTCTTTTTAAATCCATTTCCAAACAATTCTTGAAAACTAAATACAAAAATTTATTTTAAATCAAAACAAATTTTCCAAAAAATATATTTTTAACAGTAGTTCAAAATCATACCTTCCCATAGATGATAGATAAAAAAGAAACACCCCTTGATTTGGAAGTAATATATAAATAAACAACAACATTTAGTTTCCACTGGTAATTATAAAATAGGGATGCAATGAATATTATAAACAAGATTCACCTATGTTAAACTGCATATTAAGGTATAAGTGTCATGGGATACTAACCTAGACACTCAGGTAATACAGTCCTGAACTGGTTACAAGAACCTTTGGTCGACATTCAAGAACCAACCCATCCCGATAGTCTATTCAAACTAGTAAATCCATATATAATCCCAAGAGTGTGAATCTACCATGGGTAACCATATGGGTTCACCAAGTGACAAAGTCTCACTCTATCAAAACACAATATAAAATAGATTTTTCAATCATCTAGGACACTACTTATTTACCTAGTGTTCTCAAGACCAAACAATCATGTTAGTATATGGGAATGTAATGGAAATAACAGAAAGGAAAACAAGCAATATGATACACATAACCTCTAATTATCTTATATAGAATTACCTAAATCACATCATACATCCTTTATAAGCATGGAAATAATGAGAAACCCATCATGGGAATAAAAAATGAAAGGGGAACACCAAAGAGGTACACATGATCAATAAACACTTTTCAAAGTTCCAATCATCCCTTCACAAAAAAATCATACTCATGATTCAAAGTCATTTTCCTTTTAATTGGAATTCAACAATTCCAATACATTGAAAACATTTAGAATCAAAACCACTTTTTAAAAAATATTTTATATTTCTTTTAGAACAAAGGAATTCATATTTTTTAAAACAAAACAAGGCCCATGGAAAAAATTTCCCAAAAAACTTTAAATAATCCACTATATAAATTTAGTAAGAAATTGGAACATGAAAACATTTAATTAAAAGTGATACATAAAATGATTAGAAAAATATTTTTATGTCAATCCATAATTCCATGACAAAAATTTATATTTCCATATAAAACATCATACACCATTATAAATTTATAAAAACAACTTTCTAAAATACAATAACTCAATGAATTATATAATAAAGGAGAAGAATAAAATCACTTATCTAAAAAATTCAGAATATTGTCTCAATGCATATCCTTCCATTGTGAACACCCAAATGAGACAAGAATCACCTCATATGGGTCCTATATAAGCAAATCCAAATGTCATAACTAACCCGAACCTAAAATCTAGCATGATCCATGATATAGGGTTCATGTCGGAAGAAGAAACCTTGGAAAAATGGAGAAAAGTGAAAGAGGGATATAATATATGAATAAATAGAGTATTTACCTTGATAAAAACAAAAAAATTATGTTAGTAGAAATTAAAAATTGGAGGAGGAGGAGGAAACAATCCTATGGATCATTGGAGGTTTTTTCAAGCATGAGGGAGAAGAAAGGGGAGGAGAAAAGACAATATATCATGGGGGAAAGTAGTAAAATGACTTTTTAAGTTATTTTGGTTAGGCCACATGGTTTTAATGCATTATTATCCCAATATTTCTCCAAACATATAGGAGGCACTACCAATAACAAATTAATTAACATGATTTTCTTGGATACACAACATAGTTCAAGTAACTGCTCTAACCATGCCAAACAACACTCTAATTATTACAACCCCCTATGAATGGTTGTTGAATTATTACTATTTATTTTGTTATTATACCATGAAATACATATAAACCTTCCAAAAAATTTAATTCTATACCAAAATTCATGGAAACTCCAAAAACCCTAGGTAATATAAAATAAGAAAAATAAAAATGGAAATTTAAAATAAGGGCGTCACACCATGCATGTGGGTTTTCAAAACAAATGTATATATCTCCTCAATAAAGTCTTTTATGGGGAAACCAAGACCATATTTGAGTTTGGAATATGAGATTAACCCTAATAACTATTCATGTTCTATTCATAGTGGGTCCCATGATAGTTCATAATCATTAGTGGAATATGTGGAATAAATTTTATAATTAATTAATTAATTTAATTTATTAACTCAACATAAAAAATCATATTTTTATATCCCTATTAAGAAAATACATGGTATGGGTAACATAACCCTATGGTTTGGGAGGAGCGGTGGGGGAAGAGATCTCAGTGGGAGTTAATAGAGGATTTGAGGGACCGATGGTTGATTCAGTGGGGATTCTCATCGACACCGACATGAGTATGTTAATTTACAATGATAAAACTATTTAGTAGGTAGTGATTCATGAATATTCTTTATGGACCACCCTTTATAAAATTTCATAATGGTATATTTTAAAAATTCACATTTCCTTCATTCCATGTAATTGTTCAGAAATTGAAGAATTGAGATCATTAATTCTATATATTAATTTTATGAAATTAATCCCTTGATAAAGAGGAATAATTAGTTGAATATAATATTGGAAAAAATCAAAATACCTTCAATAATTATATTTATAGGAGGGGTTCACATGGGATGAATATTAATAATTTTATTAGAGTGAATGAGAAATACTTCATTTCATATCATAACAAATGTTTTATTTCAAATAATATTTTGTGTAATGACCCTATTTATCGATGACTGATGAAATTATTTCATTTTATATTTCCCATTCTTTCCTAAATTATATAATGATCCATATTCCACATTATTTATCAAACCCAAAAATAAATTCTTATTATTTTTATGAGCATTACATCAGTCATTATCCTCGCACTTTACTTATGAACATTGACACATACTTTTGTTTTGTGGTTTGAAAACAAGAATTTAATCTTGGTTTTGTTTCACACAGACAATGGTGGGTCATAATATGTGGCTTCAGGTATTTATATAGTGGTAACAGAAATGTATTGGGTGAGCATATGTCACATGAGACATGGATGAAGATGAGATAGTGAAGAAGTGGCCCAGATAACATAGGTTGGTATAGTGGATTGCGTGACCTATCTATAGAGGAGGAATAATAGGTATTTCAATCTTGTAAACACATGTAATATAAAGAAAAAAATATAATAAATAAATTATAATTAATTTATCATAGAGAGATAGAGAGGGGGGTGTGGGCGACTGCGTTGCTTGAGACGTTATTATAGAATGTGTGAGGGAAGTGAATGATAGAGATGGTATGGGAGTAGGTGAATGTATTTAACCATGAAACATATATAATAATAATAATAATAATAATAATAATAATAAACCCCCAAAAATGTGTACCCCCTTCCACCATTACATAAATATGTTTTATATTGACAATAATAATATCATTATTTTTAATATTAATCCTTTTTTAAGTTGTAATTTTTTACGAAAATGTATGATTGGTTATTCATATATTTAATAAAGAACCATACATTAGAGTGAATAATCCAACTCCAATATATTGTTCTCAAATACGACACATTACAAGGGCCCTAGGATCCATTATGTATTTTATTTTATATTTGACATGGTGAAATGAAAACTTTTTATTTGTTTCCCATTTTATATAGATATAAATATCCTATCCTATGTATTTTTTTCATATAAATCATAATGGTTTAGTCCATTTGGTCATATAAGTATATTTTTAAGATGAAATATATAGTTTTATAAATTATCTCTATAGGACCGATGATGGGGTGTAGGTGTGATCTTTGTAGTGATAGTAGATTTGGTACTCCCTCAAATGAGGCATCTTACAATGAGGTATGATACACCAATTTTATATATATAGTTAGGGTTAGTACTACCTCACCACATGTGGGAAATGGTTCCTCTATCCACAGAGTTAGTACTTCCCCATCTAAGATCTCATGTGGAGTGCATGTCCTCCACCAGAGCCAGTACTATTTTGACTATGGTGTCTTCCATTGAGGCATGATCCCCCACCACAGTTCTTATGAGATTATGTGGGTTATTTGGAATGGATATAGTAAATACAATATTAGATGAAATAATAATCAAAGAACATAGGTTATAGTTCTCCCTCATCTATTGATCGTTCTTTATAGATGAAAAAACTCAATTTCATGGATTTTTGAGGTAGTGTGACTGTTGGAAGTATGTGCAGTATAGAATTCTATCAGTATTGTGATTCCTCAACACCATAAAGGTTTCCTTTGAGATGGGGTGCATAGGTGGTGACCAAAATGAGGATTTCTAGCCTCTTTAGTATTTTTAGATTCTTTGTTTTCTCCTGTGGTATGACTATTGGAGGTTAAATAACGGAATATTGTGTCCTTTCTTGCATCCTTTTGAATACTTGGTTTAGATAATATCAAGATTATTTATTTTTTCCATTCATCTATTTACTCTTTATTATTATGAGTTTGAGAATACTTGGTGTTCTAGTTCCCCCATATTTATTCCTCCTAACCTCCCCTTATATCATAATGTGAGATGTTTTATTGTAGGGTGTTTCCTTTTGGTTTTGTAATGTCATAAAAGGTATGTGCATAATCACCCTTTCATGGGACTTTTTCCCACATGTGTTGTGTCCATGCATATGACACATAGGTTTTGAGATGGATAGGCTATACAAGGAGTTGGGAAGAAATATTTGGAGCTGATGCCTTTTTATTCTTGGTGATATTTAATGGAGTATGATGATTTGAGGTGGTGGCATTGATCACTGTGGCTAGAGTGTGATCCATGAGTACATGCAGCATGGAGAAGCTTCTTAGTTCTTGTGTTTCAAAGTCCTTTTGGATATAATACTTCCCTTATATGTTATTTGGGGTGGTATTAGTATTCATTATCACGTGAATACATTATATACAGTTCAATAAATTATATATATATATCCTATTGTTTTCTTGGGTTTTCATATCTATTTGAGAATTGTTTGTTTCGTGTTTTTATAGGATAAGGCCTCCCATATTGTGATATATTCCTACTTTTTTTTAATCACCAGCCCATGGTCTATTAGAAGAGATATTGGGGTGGCACTCTTGGTTTATCACTGAATTGGTTGAGGCCATGGTATATCATGTCATTTCTGAAGAGAAAATCCCAAATCCTTATTATCTTCCACTAATCATCAACCTATAGAAAAATCCGAAATTTCATTACAATAAATCAGAAGAAAACATGACATGGACTGAAAATCAATCTTATATATGTCCATTATATGGACATAAATATAGGAAACATTTATGAATATTATGATGTATGAAACATATAGTTTTTTTATGAACTATGTATTTTCTAACACTTCCTGTCTCAAAGGAGTAGACAAAATTATGTTAACAAGGTATATTATCATGTTCCGGACTTCCACAAAAATTTCCTTGGGAATTCCTGAGTTAAATCTCATGCTAAAAATATTCATATTAAATATCCAATTCATTCTTTATAGCACACCATTCTGTTGTGATATTTTGAGTATAGTCTTTTCTAGCCTAATCCATTTATTCAAACACATGTTCTAAAAGATTCTTACATTATACGTACCACTGTTATTAGACCTTATACATTTGAACATATGAACCATTTAATTATATTACATGGAATTAAATTGATTTAATACTATAAATACATATGATTTAATATTTTATATGTAAACCCATACATTCCTAGTTGTATCATTAATGAAAGTTAAATTTAAAGCAACCCACCATGAGATAAGACGAGTCTAGGTCCCTAAATGTCTATTTAAACTAGTTTTATCTTTTGAAATCTAGGAATATATTTATTCAAGTTGAAGGAAACCCACTTTTGATTCCATAACACACAAATCTCACATCTTTCTATATCAGTGTGATTGATCTTTATCGTGCCTTTTATAGTTATAGATTTCACATTCTTCCCATTGAGATTTTTGATCTTGTAATTCCATAACTCTATACCATCAAACATCAAAACACCATAAATTATATCTCCATATAATATTCTAGTTAGATATATGGTCTAATACATTACTCTTCATGAAACTTCCATAGATCCTAATGTCACCTTCCAAAATCCATTTGTAATGATATTCCCAGAGTTTACCTCATTTATATTTTCTAAAAAAATAGATTCTTTTGTGGTAACAAGATATATATTACTTATTTTAACTAAAATAAGATTATATTATTCATTCTTACATTAAAATATCATTTCTGAACTATCTATAGAGCCTCATCATGTACCAAATGTACTTTGCTAAAAATTTTGGCCAAATAATTCTCTAAGAATCCCCACTATGTGGTTGAGTGGAAGGATTATCCTAAGTCAATAAACCATGAATCCACTAAAATATCATCACTAAGAAACAAGATGTTTCCTCAATTATTTGTACTTATATAATTTGAACTTTTTTAAGTTGATTCCCTTATAGAATTAGGTTTTGAATTATTATAATTCATCTTAATATTTCTTCTTTTATCCACATTTCAATGATGAATGACCAATGATAGTTAATTTTCCTCATCTCCCCTCTCATGAATCATCATCTGATTGTTTCTTCCAACTTAATATCTAGGATTACCATCTATATAATTCATAATTAAGTTAAATTCCAAATATTTATTGGTCTTTCTTTAATCTATGTTCTTTATTAAGGATAACATTTCAAACATCCTCAAGTAACAATTCTGTTTTTCAATAACAATTTATAACCACTATTACTAGTAGGTCCCACAATTCTTTTGGTGATGATAACATTAGGAGCATCCATTAATTATCTTAAAACATCAACATTAATGATTCAATCTTCTATCTTGTCATGTTGAAGTTTTTCTTGTGATCTAATAATGGTCTTCCTTCTGATAGACTAATATTGAATAACCATGTATCATGAACACTTTATTAAATATCATCTGCCTCCCATACATATTTTCTAGTGTTTTAAGGAGATAGACTATGGTATTCACTTGTTATATATTTAAGGCCACATTATTTTCTAATGATATACTCACAAACCCAAGTACCAGCCTATTTAATCATTACCATTATGATTTCTACATCTGTTTGGTTTGAATCTCACAAATGGTACATTAATATCATTTTTGAATAATATGATACTCTACCCTCATTATTTAGAAGGTAAAATATGTCCCATCGAAGTTATCTACCTAGACCTCATCTGACTCCATACCATCTGATGAAATTATAATCTCATTGAAAAATAAATAACATCATGGTAAAATTAGGCATTAACTAAGATAATTTTGAGTGTATTGATGAGTGTGAAAAGAACCAAAAACTTTGATACCACTTTATGGGGATCTACTCTAGTTTTTTATGACTAGAACTACAACCACCTAATGATGCCACATAGTAGAAACCGTGTCATCTAAAAGGACTCCATCAACTTAATGTATCAGAGGATATAATGCATGTAACCCACTCACCACACTTATTTAACCCTCACACATAGAAAAGTGAAATAAAAACTCAAAAACATTCAACTAAAAATGATAAAGGAAATAACATAAATATTTATATGGTTTTGACTATGTAGAATATATCCATGGGACAAATATCTCATTAATTTTCTATAAAATTAGAAGTTATAATAATTTCAACTTCAACTAACAACAATATTTATAAAGGATTAAATACATTGATCAAATCCTCTCTAATCTGAATCAATATTTAGGTTATTATGGAAAAGTTTCCCTATTTCCCTTTATTGAATTTATTAGCCGAATAATCTAGTTTCACTGAACACCTATCTTTTTTGAGGATAATCCTTTTAGAAATATTATTGTTGATATCAATAAGTTCAATGAATTTGAACACTTGTACTATTGAATAACACAAGTTAATCTTGCATTAGTAATTTTCATTCACCTTTTCTCTAGACCATCTCCTCTAAACATGTTAATGAAATTGTACCTTCTTCTGATTTCCCTACCACCACTGGAGAAATTCTATTTCCACTTTATTTAATCCTACAAATAATGTGACATAAATATCACATTGTCATATAAACTATGTCCAGTGAAATGATATTGGATTCATATCCCAAAAGTAACCTTATTTTTTTATCTTGGAGAGACAACTTTTAAAATGAAGTGTAATTCAGATTCTAATTTTTGAGGTTATAGAATAGATAGAATGGGTACTTCTAGTATGTGTAACATTTTAGGATAGATTTTACTTTCTTTGATTTTTGAGAACTAATTATTATTTTTTTATCTTGGGTTGAAGTTGATTATATAGAAATAATGAGCTATTATTCACATTTTTTATGAATTAGAAAAAATATATTAGACTTTGATATTTTTTATAAATTATATTTATTTTGTATGATAATTCTTCTTCTATTTATTTTTTCAATATTACATTAAAAAATTATATAAAGAATCATATTGAAGTAAAATTTCATTTTATTTGAGATCATGATCATAAAGGTCATATAGGTTTGGAATATATTTCTAATGATGCTCAACTGAAAAATGTTTTTATGAAAATATTGGATATGTTGAAATTTGAGAATATTAGACTTGAACATGGAATGGTGGAAGATTGATTTTTTTATAAAACATGATTAATAATATTTTATTATAGATGATTATTTCTTACTATTTTCATGGATCATTTATTGTTTTTTATAATTATACTGAAGATAAAGATTTTATTTATTTTAACAACTAAATCAATTTCAGAAAAAGGGAAATATTGAATTTTGGGGAAGTTATCACTATTTTAATATTTATTTATTTTCATATTTTTTGTTTATTAATTTTAAATATGCATTATTTCATAGGGATTATAAAATAGAATATAGATTATATAGTTTAGAACATACAATTATCCTTTTTTATTTATTTTAGTTTAGCCGTGTTGTGATTCATTTTACCATATATTTTCTTGTTGTTTTAAAAAACTATTTTTTACCTTTTGATATTTATAAAAGGGGTAGATTTTTAGTGTTTTAATTGATCAGTTTTGTAATTACAAAATAGATGGATGTTTTTAGGAGATAAATAGAGTGACTCATTTCCCTCTTGAATTTTTTATTATATATACAAAACACTCTTTAAAAGATTATACTTGTTTTATAATTATTTTTTTAGAATGAACTTTACTCTGATGATTTATTTATTACTATTTTATTTTTTACATTTTCATATTGAATGATCTCTCTAAGTATTTATTCTTATATAACATTTTTCAATACTGAACAACTTATATATGTATTTTTTGGATTTTTGGATAAGTTTAATTTCTTACATATACTGGGAAAGGAGTTTGAATATTTTATTACATATCCAATTATGTATGAAAATTGACCTCTTATATATTTATTTTATACCTCTTACATATTGTATTTTTTAAATTTAAAACCACATATTTTTTTAAAATCACCCGTTATTGTGTGTTAATATTATTATGTACATAGTGTCATAAATTTTCAAAATGAATGCCTAAAAAAATTGAGGCCTTAAAAAATGAAATCCATATGAAATAAAATCCATATGAAATAAAAGCCTTGTAAAATAAAATGATTCTAAAATAAAATTTGTAAAAAATGATATCCTTATGAAATGAAAGTATTATGAAATGATGAAATACTCTTATGTTATGGTATAATGGGAAAACTAGTTATGTATCTCACTCTTACATAGTATAAAATGGATCTAACATGACTTACTTGTACCCTTACGGTATTTTTGTTTACCCTTATAATTTTTTATAAAATAATGTGCCCCATTAAATTTTCTAATTGGATCTTATAGAATTTTCTAAATAACATTTATGATATAAATAACATCCATTAATGGTTATTGACTCTTACATTTTTGGACTCTACTAAATAATTTATAACTAATTTATATTTATTTATCATATTTTATGAAAATATTATTTATTATATTAAATTAATGATAATCATGGAAATATTTTCAAAATTCAAATATTTGAGATTTTATAATTTTTTTTCATGAATTTTAAAAATATTAAATACAGTTTATTTGGGAGATAATTTAGAATCTATTTAATCACTATATGTATCTTAAGGATGGATTGAACATATCTAAAGTAGTTTATTATTTTTTTATGAATAATATTATGAATAATATTATAGGAATTATATAAAAATTAAATATAAATAATTTTAATGAAATAAATAATTCTAAAATCTCTATAAATATTATTTTATAGAACCAAAGGAATATATACAAATAATACTATATTAAGATAAAATAATGTGGTTCCATATATAGTTGAAAATATATTGTGATCACTTCTTTGAATTCTTGGCTAGGCTTCATCAGGAATAAATTTACTACTTGATGTTATTTAAATATATAAAAATATTATAATCCTTGACTACTTAAATTTATTTTTTTTGGTTATTATAAACTTTTATGTTTTTTATAGTGTATGTGTATATTAGTTTATGATATTTCATTAAAAAACATGAACTTTTTAGTTATACGTGTATTAAAAGTTAAGATTTTTTTGTTGTATTTCAACTGGAAAGGTATGTGTTGTATTAGGTTATTAATCCCCATTAAATTCAGGGTTTTATGGTTGTGATTCCATTTGAAAAAGAAGTTTGTGATAAATCATGACTAACATACAAAATTTAGGTATTATAGTATGCATACTTTCTCTCACTAAGAATAGGGAAGTGAAATGTTGACATAATATAATTTTTTTATCTAAACAACTATAAAATTTACTATGTTTATATTTACCATTCACCGCATTATTATATCATAGTCTTTTGAATTTTGAACTAGTCAATTCACCACATCTTTACATACTCATCTTTATAAACCTATGTAAACAGGTAGGGTATATAATATTGACATACAAAGCCATGTGAGCCACAGTTTGTGATTTAGTGAATAAGGATTACACCTTCCTATAAATTGTTTATATAAAAAATTAAAAAATAAATAATTGTTTTAGAGGATACAGAAAAATATTTTTACAAGTATTTTTAAAATTTATCAAATATTATGTAAAACATAGTGAAAATTCATGACAGATTATCTAAAATGATTTTTGAAGGATATCCAAAAAGATATTTGGATATAGTCTCATGTCTCCAATGTAACTTTTTTATTTTCAAAACACTTTTAAGGGGAAAGTGAGAACCCTCATACCTACCAGATTAAACATCAAAATAAACTAAAGATTTGTTGAAAAATATATTGAGTCGATTTGAATCAATGTCCCTAAACAATATCCATGGTATAAAATTTACCAGAGATTCGGGGTGGTCCTTTAAGATTCCATGATATTGATGTTCCAAGTTGTCTAAAACTCACCTTTATTCCTCCTTGTTAATATTCTCCATATTTAATCCCCTAAAAAATGAGGGTCTGCTTATCCAACCACTGAGCTTGATTCGTAGTGATGTTCACACAAAGAGATCATCCCATATTCTTCAATGTTCTCAACTCCATAACTTCCTCATAAATTTCCTTATCTGAGTACATAAGAAGATCCATGTGCTCAAGCACCGAGGATATCTGTTACTATGGGTCTTCAATGGGCCTTGTCTTACTCTGCATCCCAGGTTCTATCAACATACCACTCAAAGAAGTGGTAGGGACAATATCCTCATGTCTTGCAGATGCCAGGACATTGGAGGTGTCGGTTGTTGTATGCTTGATATGACCTTTATACATGCTCCTGGGGGTGCTTCTTGGAAAAATAGGATCCTATGAGGGAAACATCCCCTTACTTTGAAACCTAGTAATACAAGGACTAGGTAGGTTAGAGTACTCTTTCCTACATTGTGGCCTCTGTTTGGTCATAATAAAACCATCAGAATCCATAGTAACATGTTTACCTTTCCACGAAGAGGATCTAAGATAGTCCTTCTCAATGACCACTTCCTTGGACTTAATAGGGGAGTCCAAAATATCATCTATATCCTCTTGAGACAGTTCCACATCCACCACGGGGGACTCTCTATGGGTAACCTCCATCCCATTCATCACCCCAGTATCGTGGTTATCCTCTTCACCTAACAATGAAAATCGGTTTTGAGAGTTCAATTTTGATCCCCATGATTTGACCTTCTTGGAATAAGAAATTATAGCCTACATGTCCTGATTTGTCATATATGGGGATCTTTACTGTCGAAATCCTCATCCCATATATTATAAATGATTTGAGGTATCCTCTAGAACCAGGATCTAGGAATAATCAACAGATTCTAGGTCCTCGCAGACTCCCTTGGTCGCCCCAAATGGTTTGGCTTCTGGAGGAGCTAACTGTAATTCCATTGTAGTCTCTAGGTGGTTGATGTTTCAATAATTTGAGCCTCCTTCCAATATCATGCAAGATTCTTCCCCCACCTCTTCATTACAAACTAGATCTTCCATATCTTTGGGTACCACCGTGCCTTCCCTACATGTACCCATGTTTATTTTACTATCTATGCTCATCCCCAGATCCCTCTTCAGTATTCCAAGAACATCATCCACAATCAGATTTGAAGAGGGGACCAAAATTTTCTTTAATGAGTCATGAGCTATAGTACTAGGTCCAGACATTGTTTCCACCTTCCCCTATTGCAGGCCAGCCTCTGATGCCTACATTGTGTCTACTTCCATCACATTTCGTCTTCCCTCACCCATACCCAATACCTTTCCCTGACCACTTGAGTATGCATGAGAAGTAGTTTCATTAATACCTTGTCTACAGGCTGCCACAAGGCAGCCTAGTTTCTTTCAATAGAGACAGAAGTCGAAACATGTTTCATAGACCACAGCCTATTTGTGTCGAAACACACCCTCCACTGTAATCCACATAAAATCAGGAGGAATTTTCAAGAAATAAATTTCCACATAGATACGAGGATTGACCGAATGAAATAGCACCATAGTTATCAAACCATCACACAGGATTCTACCAACAAGGTTCCCTATCATTCTCAAAATTGTGGGATTCTGAAATATTAAAGGAAGTTCTGAGAAACTAACCCAAACTGCAGCTGTAGGGGAGTCACATTGAATGTGAAAATCATATGACCAGAGGAATGGTCAAAACCACAGACTATTGCAGTTACATAGAGAACTGAACAAAGATTTAACCATATCATCCTTTGATGAAAACCAAACCTAAATATTCCTAGAATCATGTAAACCCACCATTATTCTACCCTATAAATCCTATGACCCAAATATGTACCTGTCAAATGAATCCACCGAAGGTCGCCTCTACCTGAAATGTGTGACTAGGGAGAGATTAAGAAGAACACAAGCCTTATTGAAGTTTGAAGTCGAGATCAAAATATTCGTAAGACAATAAATCGAATCCGATACATTAGGGCCAATATAATTTTTAATCATTAAACATTTTTATTCTTAGTTTTCTTAAATCTTAATAAATTTTTTTAATGTGTTTCACAATTTTATTTTTTTAGAATTTTTAAGAATGATAAAATTGTTTATAAGTGAAGCATTTATAAATTTTTTATCATCATGATAGAGCCTTTAAGGAGTATCCTTAAAGCATATATAAGGTATCATAAAGTATGTTTAGGTGTTACACGTAATATGTGAAACTCCCTAAACCAAAACATGCATCCTTTATTTCTATTTAACTACAATTTTAGTAGGAATCTTGGAAGAGGAAATTATTCCCAATTATTGATATAATCATTAAAATATATAGATACCCTCATTATAGGGATACTATTTCCTCTCACTTATATTTATTAATCTCATGTGAAGATGGGGGAAAGACTTTGGAAACCCAGAATCATTTTCTTTATTTATAACTATTCAATTCAATTAAATGGATAGATCTTGCGAAGAAATAGGTTTTTGTGGTTTTTTTTTGCATTTCGTTTGGATAAATATTATCCCCTTATAAACTTAACACTAATTCCAGGATTTGGTTCCTTAGTTTGAAATAAACATGCAAATAGGTTTGATGTATTTTCACAGTTTTGATAACTATGGATATAGCTCCCCACATGTCCACAATTTTATCAAAACCATTTAAATATATGAAAGCTATTAACATGATTCTAAAAATTATAGAAAACGGTACCTATATTTCCATGTATATTATAATTTTGGTAATAGAGTGAACGTAACAGGCCTATTATGATGGTTTTTCAGAACCATGTAAAAAGGTCCCACGTTATTATTTATTTATTTATTTGTATATAAATACTAATAATAAACTATGTAATTAATAATTTATATTTTAAAAGATATAATAAATAATACTTTAATAATTTTATAACTAATAAACATAGAGTGTATCTTAAGATGGTGATTAAAGTCTTAACTTAAATTCCACGAGGGTGTGGGTTCAAAGATCGATGATTAGATCCATGGAAATATGATATCGATGATCATAATTCTAAATAATACTGATGATAGGCCTACTATGATAGAGATAGAGCCCAAACCCATCGAAACCATGGGAATATCCTATTTCAACATTTTTGTGTCCTATTTTCATGACATAACACCATAAAAATAGGCTTATTTTCTAATAATTCTCTATAAAACACGAATAACGTGAATGGAGATATCATTACATTGGTTTTCTTTCTTCCCACTATCATCCCTATCCTTGTAGATTTATATACAATAAAATACATATTATTGATTTGAAATTTATAGATTATAAATTTGTTATGGGATATTTGGAAGGGTGTGAGAATTTGAGTACCCATATTCATTCATTGGTGATGTGATGATTCAATCAGTAATTGAGGTATGTTATTAATGGACTCTCTATCACTATAATTAATAATAATTGATGTAGAAATATAATTATTTAGTTTCTTTTATTAAATATATGATTATAAATTAATAAAATAAAATAAACTATAATCCAGGGGGATGCAAGAATATCATGATTTATGGTATACATAAATTACATTACATATTGTTTTGATACATGATATTACGGTTATTGTTTGTTTGGTTTTAATTTTTAAGAGTTATTGTTATGTAATATATAATTGTGGTGTATTTTACATTGTTTGGTTAGATGACGTTATATGTTCCTTGGATATATAATAAGTAAATGGGTAAATTAAATAATATGAATATAAAGTGACATGAAACATGAAATGAAATGATAAAAGATAGATATAATTATTATAATCTATAAATTGATAATCAGGATGTTGTAGATGATTATAAGGTAGATGTTGAATGTGGAAACTTACTAGATTAAAATTTTATGGACGATTTTTGAAATTATACATTATGATTATAGTGATAGTTTTTATTTGTGAGTAAGAGATGATTTAGGTGGTGGATAGGAATAGATGACCTTGATAGTATATTAAACCTAGTTCTAGGATATGTGACTCAACATCATTGTATTTTTTTATTCTAGTATTGGTAAATTTGATATTCATTATTGCTATACAGCACCACCCAAGTTGAAAATCCCAACCAATACCTATGTGGATTTGGGTAATGAGTGAACCCCCAATATTTATGCTATTTTGTAAATTGATGAATGAATAATACCCTTATCCAATATTTCTTTTTATGGTTATGATGTGGTTGTGGTTGTGATTATTTGGTTTTATTGTGATGTGGAATTAGATTTGGATGTGATATGATGAGGTGTTGGCTACATTATGATGTGGTATGTTGACATGGAAAGGGATGAGAATGCCTGATATAATATGTTATAATGTGATTGAGGCTAGATCATTGGATATGTGGATTATTATATTTTCACAAACTTCTTATATCATTCTACATTTGAATTTTAAAGATTATACATGTGATGAGATATACTTACAGATGACCAGGGTTGAGATAATGTTTCTGTTTGACAATTTAGTCAAAAAATCTACAGTATTCTTATTAAAAATTAACATAAGAGTTCTTGGAAGGATTCTACTAAGTTTGATATATAGTAAAACCTAATTTTATATAATTTTTTATAGACTTTTTGGTTAGATTTAGAGATGAGGATGGATATTACTAGCATTTGACCATTATGATTAATATACATCGAAGGATACATTGTTTTCTTTAGTAGCTATTTGGTTTTTTGGTATTGAATTTTGGAGTTTTTATAATTTATTTTATTATATAAAATTACGTGTATTTTATATATTATTATTGGGATGTTTGGGATTTATTACCTATAATATTATAAGTTTATTGATGAAATATTTTCATTTACTAACCACCAGGCAATGCATCCAGTATTATATTTTTCATACCCTTGGTTCCCATCACCAACTAGTGTCTTTTTGGAGGAGGGTTTTAGGGGTCAATATTAAGTCTGTTCTTAGTAAGGTTAGGTTAGAATAGAGTTTCATTAGATCTAGTGTTTCTTTTAGGATAGATATTGTAGTAGGAATTGGTTGGAATTTCTTTAGTTTGGTAAAAATCAATATCATTTGAGATTAGTATATGATGTAGACCGGATATACTAGATATGATGTCAAAGGTCCCATATGATCTAAATTAAGGATGTTATTTAGTTATCAAATATTATTAAGAAATATTGTGTTAATTATAGTATATATTATTCTGTGTGGTATATGAAAGGTATCTAAGGATTTTTTGGAACTCAATAAATCTATTGGAAGCTAATAGAAACCCTATAACCCAAGATCGCCATGGATTAAACCCAAAACCACGCTATAGGTAAAATGATGAAATTATTTTGTGTGCCTTACACTATTGATCCATTAGTACATTATTCATCATTATGGTTGATAAAGATAATTCAAAAGGCATCCAATAGAATCTCTTCTCCGTGATGTGTCCACATATTGAAAAGAATCACCCATCACAAGGGAATGATTCTTCTTTCATTAAAAATATATTGGCATCTCTTGAGCCTAAGGATAAGATAAGAAAGAGAGAACACATTCATGGGAGAATATCAACTAAGATCATTCCTAATAATTACACACCCCCATTTTTTGGGGCTTTAACATTTATACATCCCCTTGGGGATATTCTCTAATCCTAATGTATTTACTCATGCATTACATAATTCATGATTAAATAGAATATGATTACAATGAATTTTAACTCATTAGTTGAACGTGTACATGAATTTTCAATATAAATGAAACATTAGATTTCCCTTCATTAATGATATCATATGTGGGAGATTAATAATATAATAATTAACAAGCTTTATGGCATACCCTCAACATGTCATTGGACAACCCTTGATATCATACCATATGATATAATCATTAATGCCTCATATGTGTGTATGGATTTAGGGAATATCTCCTTCAATATCCCATTTGGACCAAAACCTCATAGATTTGGTGCCATTTAACCATATATTGTATTATATATAATTAATTGTGAAACCATATCCAAAAATCATTTTGAATATCTTTTAAAAATATTTTGGAAATATATCATCAACTTTACCTTGTATCACACAAATGAATTAACTTGTGAATACCCACCCAAAAACTCTATTTTAGATAAACTATAAAACAATTTTAGAACATCTATATAATTCAAAATTAATTACTATTCATTTCAACATAAAGTGTGACCTGGTGGGAATTTGTACCATTAAAATTAATTATGAGTTCTCAAATTAATGAATAAAATAAAAGAGAAATCTCTATCAAAACATCAGTGCAACTAAATCTACCAAGGGACCCGGTGAGATCTAAATCAAAAAAGTATGTCCTTACATATTCTTCTACAATTTGTATCTTAAATAAGCCATAATTTTCATATGACACCTTTTTCAAAGACATCGAGTGATCATGTGTCTTAGATTATGCCAATCTCTAATATCTGAGTCACATGTTATTGATTCTTCTATTATATAACTTCCAGTTTGATGAATACATCACATGTTATTCATCTTAGTGTATGAGCACATCAGATTCCCCTCACCCAAATATATAATCATATAATATATACTATCTTAGGATGACTCTTTGCTTCCTCATCCTATCTCAATTGAAGGCCAAAATATCATACCAATCATAAAATAGTACAAATCTTATCATGTTTAATCTTTAATCGAAGATATGATCAACAATATACACAAACAATATTTGATTAACTAAGCGTTGAGGATTTCATAATATATGTATCAATATATTCTCAGGTTGGTTATCTCCCAAATCCATGGAATCAATGACTCTAAATACGAACCATGAACCCATATTTTACCAAATACATAGTGTATGATACTCCATGTGATATATACATAGTGGGTTATCTTGTGTATAAAACAAATTTTTCCTCAAGAGAATATTTTGTATCCTAATCTAAGAATCCTTATCATGCTAACCATAACATTTCATCATAACCAATAATACACCATGAGAATCATATGTTAGGGATAAGTCAAAGTAAAACTTTGGGAGGTTAATTACCATTTAATTTATATATATAATCATCCAACATAAAATAATGATAAAGTAGATATTTCATTTTATATGACATGAAGAATTTTACATCCTTAAACTTATTTAAAAATACTTAACAAAACCATGCATAAGAATCTATTAAACATATCACATATTATAGACTTTCAAATCAACCTTATGTTTACTATACTTTAAGTGGTTTTATTTAAATCATTAAAAATCGATAAAATTTACACCACATATCTATGTGGACATTTTATAAAACTCTACCACTGAACTCTTTAGTGAGTAAAATATATGAAACAAGATTGTTTAAATAATGTTGAGACATGGGAATCACATTTCTAATGTTCAACTCATTTACTAAGTATATGAATTCCTTAAATTCATAACATCAGATTTTTTTTGTTAATGACCTCTATTTTTCTTTAAAAACATTTATAAGTTCATATTAATAATTCTTGAAACCCAATCCATCATAATTTTTCCATTAAATATTTTGGAAAAAAATAAATATTTACATTAATATATTACCAACATATCCTATAATTATATAGGATACAAATTGATATTTACTATGTATTCTAACCTGTATATTTTTTTTTTACTTTTGAACTTTTATATGTTTATAAATAATCCCACTTTCCTACTCGAAACTATATAATTTTTTTAAAATCATGCAATGATACAAAATATATTTTTGTGTTAGGACATAACACTTATTTCTTTTATTAGTAAATTTAATAAAAAAACTATTGAATCCATTTTAAGTGAAAATAGAAGACATAATTTTTCACTTAGAATAGGGAGGGGAATGAATCAATGAAAATATTTTTATAATTTCATCTTTTAAATTAATATCTATGATCTGTTAATGTCTTTATTTTGTTTTTTTATATCTCAACCACATCCATATGAAATTGAAATAAATAAATACAATCGATGCTAGGTTTTTTTATAAGGATTACCCCTTACATGGGTGAAAAATTATTTCAAGGTTTAGGGAAATTCCAAGACCAATATGTAATCACAAATACAAAATATTAATACAATATTTATCTCTTGATAGCTCAGTCATTATTAATTATATTAGCTCCCACAACTTTACATAAATAATTCATCCATAACCAATAAAATCACTAGTGAGTTATAGGATTCTAAAACATCAATATAAAATCTTTTTTTGGGGATTTAAAATTTTCAATAGTATTCAATATTCCTCTTCATAAATATTTGGATGTATAGATTATTCAACAGGATCTGGTAGATCACCAGTCTTATACTCAATCTGAAATCAATTTTGTCTTCAATAAGTCTCACTCATTATATGTAATGTGTTTCATTGAAACTTATATCATCATTTTCTTTAAATATTTTAAGAGTAAATTTCTAATTAATAAATAATTCATAAAAATGTAATTTATAGAATAACTAGACACTAAAATTATTTTTGAATATTATCTCAGTTGATTTGTTCAAGATTGTTCCCTATGATATTCTCCCCCTTAGCTGATCACATGGTTTTTCTCCCCAATATCCTCAATTTATTGCCAAAAAATCTTTCAAATAATCATTCAATATGGAAAATGGAGTCTTTTAGTAATAATTATCTCTTGGATCTCCATTAATTATTTTCAAATCATTGAATTTTAAAATCTTGAAATATTCGAGCAATATTCTTCTCAAACATAGATAGAATCATGTTTCAATACCTCTGTATCATGATATTTTTAACTTGAAAAAATAAATTAAGTTTCTATCTTAATTCTACTACCAAACACTTCTTTTTGGAATATAATATTTTTTGATGTAGATAAACCATACAAATGATGTATATGTTCTTGAAGAAAAACTGTACATATTAAAAAAATACCTCATGTATGCTCTAGAGTATCTTCCATATTAATAATAAAATGTTACATTTACTATATCATGCCTTCCTTTTTATCCAAAAATTTTACACATAACAATACATTGATAATTTACAAGATTTTACAATTAAATATCTCCCATATATTTTGAAAAATGTTATTTATCATCAATAAAATAGTAGATACCACTGGTGAAATATTACACAAGAACTTGTAAAATGATCATATACTAAAAATTGCTTCTATATAATCGAGTGGTTTTTAATTTTATATATTTTAAAATTCCCTTTAGGATATATATCACATATTATTTAAATAGGTTAAATTTTAACAAGAATACAATATGAAACAACTATAAAATACAACATATCATAGTATGATTCAACACTTTTTCTAATTATCACAAAACCATATAAACCATAACTCTTCTCAAGGTTTTTCAACTCATCTCTAAACAACCTCAGCGAATGATATTAATTTCAAATCACTTAAAATACCTGTTTAACAACTCAAAAAAATATATTTTTTTAATTATATTCACTCATTGTCTCAACCTGACCCGCAAAGGTCTAACCCAAGACTACCACAATCCCAAATTCAATAGGCTAGAGGCTAGTGACTAGAACTGAGTTGGAGTATCCAACAAATGGGAGGAATTAGCCTAATGTACATGTATACATACACACATCTCCAAGCCCACACAATACTGAAATTTAAAAACAACTGAATAAATGCATTCTTACATCTAAGACCCCACAACAGAGTGTGATAGTAAAGTACTAAAAGTAGAAAAAGGGGCCAAATAAAATCCCTACTAAAAACTGTAAAGAGTCCAACCAGCTTCAAGGGAAAGTAATAAAATAAAATGAAATATCCCAATAAACACATTAGTTCAAAACGCTCAGGTTATGCTCCACCTCCACCCTATCCTTTCAGGACATTGTCAGAATGGTCTTCATCTACATAAGATACAAAACATGGAAGTAAATCCCATGAAGGTGTTAGTATAATTATACCCAATAGGAAACCCTAAAAACCCTAAACATGAATCACCAAGTATAGTTAGATCGATAATAGATATAACAATAATTGTATAATAGAAACACTAATATATACTCAAGAAAGACACCACTCCACTATGAATTCATAACCAACTGCCAACTATAGGAATCTACCCATAGAAACACTAATTCTAGGATAATCTACTCCAAAATTCATTCTATCCTCAAAGACACTCGATGAATATGTCTAATTCATTGGACCCCACCCAAAAAACCTGACTGGTCTAAGAAGGCCGTGATACATAAATTGGGGCCATGCCTATATTTACTAGGGGACACCACAACCCCAATCTGGATTGACCTGATATGTAGGGGATTATATTTCAATGATACCACAAACACTACTGATACAGTCTACAAGAGGAAGGATCAACTCCCTGCTTTGGGAGGTCATGTTGATTCAAAAATCCCCTCCTAGGGAACAAAGGTGATAGAGGATCACACTCCAGTCTCACAGAGGGACACCATAACTATATCTAAGACATGGTCTCTAGAGAGGATCACAAACATATGACGTGGATGTAATTCTACACTATACCCTTAAAGGAATGATCTAATGGAACATGCTAAAACAATAAATTTCCAAACTAAGGAAATGAAGATCTGAAAACACTCTTTAGGGAATTACACAACATGTACATGGGGGTACACGACATGTCTATCTATCCCCATGCCTGAACATGTGGTAAAGCCTCACAATGAATGTAATTATCCATATAGATGGACTGTATAAGAATTAAACATCATGTAGATACACATTACATATTTTTTGTGTCGCTCGGTCATGTCTTTGTATGGTGGTTGTGTTAGTGTATCAGCTCATGTACACCTAGCTGTGTCCATGTCCAAGTACACGGTGTGCCACTAGCCAGGTACTTTTTCCCATGTTTGTGTACTTATTGAATAACACACTGAACCATCACATAGGGGTTACCTGGTGTGTGACCGCGTCAAACAACATGTGATATTTAACTCCAGCTGAACCCAAGTTCCATATCTAGGGGTCCCACAAAGTGTGTAACCTGAAATACACACCATGTTGCTCAGGAATGTCTAGATCTTCCAGGATCACTTTCAAGTCATCCTGTGATTCAACGGAGCTTCTAGCCTTTATGGAACCTATTTATCATGTCTCTTCCAAGCCTCTAGTCAATGGATCTTATGATTTTTGTTTTGAATCTGATTAGAAAATGATCCTTTGAGAAAAAACCATCATGGTGCGTCAAAACTAGGAAGAACATGAAACAAAATAAATCCATTCTACTGATAACAATACTCCTCTATCATATCAACTTTTTCACACCATCAATCATGAATGGAACCCATGTTATTTATCTATTTTAACAAAGAACAGATGCATAATGATCAAATACTGGGTATTCGTTGAACTATGAGCTAAAATAAAATTCCCATAATGAATGTATAAAGAACGGGGGAAGAAATCAAGAAGACATAAAACATGAGGAACAGAACTTTTACATTGTTCATTTGGCCTCAATTTGTTTTTGTAGAAAGATATGAACAAAGAGGAATAAATCAAAATGAATAATTCAAAAATTACATCAATTTAATTAATCTGGTGATGCGTGTATCAAATCTATTTGTGGAATTGACCCATGTTCATATGAGATTATGAAATGAAATTTAAATCACAAAGAAAAAAATCATACCCAAGGTTTGGATCGATCATTGAGGAAGAATGGTTCTACAGTTCCATAATAGAAGAGATCCATGAACTCTATTGGCACAACGAGCTACAATCAGATCCTGATCCGTCATAATTTACCAAGAAAGCTCTCTAACAATTGTCTAAATTGAAAGGGTTTGTGGGTCCAACCATGAGAAAATATATAATCGTATACTTAATGGTGAAATGATTATCTAAGTCAAAATAAACAATATTAATAAATAATTTGATTTATTTTATTTATTTTTTCCTTTGATTAATTTTTTACAAATGACCAATGCTGGAAATTATTTTTTTGCACATAGGGTAAAACCTGCTTTCTGAACTCAATGGTGACCTTTAATTCTTGATCTGAGCCCCCAATCGATACTTAATCCAATTTCTCAAGAAAATTTCAAATGTGTGATAATTAATATATGTTAAACATTTTTTCTGAGCACACTGGGACTCAGAATCGCATGTTGTCTTAGCGCATAGTTTTAAAGACAATCCATATAGTATCAAAAAAATAATATGGGGAAATTTGAGTCATTACATTCTACCCCATTAGGAGTATAATACCATTATTTTTTATGTGTTTTCACTCTTTAATTTGAGTACCCAATGATTGGATCTATTCATGTCTTTTAACTTGTATTTTTCTAGAATGTTTTGAATGTTTATGGGCCTTTTAATGGGTTTTTCATGGTTAATAAATTGTGAAACCTAAGAAGAAAGGATTTTTATGGATTTTTAATGGTTAAAAGAAGTGTTCAACCTGGTAAGAATAGGGTTTTATGGTTTATGTGTGGTTTGTGAATGGTTAGTGCATGGTTAAACAATGTGTGCAACCATTGATGAAAGGGGTTGCATAGTTGGTGCATTTTTTTGAATGTTTAAACAATTTGTAAAACCTGGTAAGATAGGGGTTTCATGGTTTGTGTATGGTTTGAACATGGTTAAACAAAGTGTGAAACCTAGTTAAAATGGGTTTCATGGTTTGTGCATGGTTAGTACTAACCATGTGACCAGATCTAGGAAACTATGTGAACGATAATTAATGTTAAAAAATATATTAATTAAATTCCCAAAACCCACATAATTAACCCTCAACTCCTCTTAGTTCTACATAATCTAATCCATAGGATTTTGGGAGCCCACTTGGGGGCATTTTGGCTCTACAAACATCATATCTTGGTGGATTGAAGTTCTAATTGAGGCAGAGATCTTCTCTTTCAATGATTTCTTTTCTTATCAATCTTGGATATCCCTTCTTCACTTGATTCCTTCATCCTAAAGGTTATGATGGCCTTGTGTTTTCTTATATCTTGGTATAATTTTGTGGGATATTGGATATATGATCTCTTCTTTTTTCTCTTAATATTCATATTCTTAGATCTTCTAATCTCCATCGAAGGCGAGACATCTCAGATTCATTGTGGTTGGATTCCTTATATTCCAAGTAAGTGTTTCTATGATTTTCCTTAATTTTTTGATTCATTGTTTCTTAATAATTCATAGATACATTTTTCACATTTTCTAACACATGTTCTAGGAAATATTTCAATTTGATTCTTTATAAAATATTATTTGACCCTATACGCTTTGAATTGATCATGAAATTAATTAAATGTCTATAAAATTGATATCTATAACCTTTTAATAATTTTTTAAATTATGTATTTGTTTTTATTTGTTTTAAATGAAATTTTGAATGGTGATTGGGTTAAATTTAGGTCTTTAGAATGGGTTTTGATTTATAAAATGAGCTTCCTTGATTTCAATAAAATGAATTTAACGATTTGATGTCTTCTAAATATTTTAAATTGATTAAATTAATTAAATGAACAAGAACCTCCTTTGAATGATTTTACCCTTTTTTTTCGAATTGGTGTTCTTGGGTTATTTGAAATCATTGATTTATCTACTTTTAAAGAGTCTGTAAGCCCATTTTTTAAATTGTATTAAATCCTTTTAAAAAAATTTATATTTCATTCAAATGATTTATGGATTCTTTGAAATAAATTATTATTTTAAAGGCACTTTAGGCATTAAAATTATGATTTGGGGAAAGGAGAAGGTATGATCACCCTATTTTAATTTTAAATTATTTAAAAGGATTTGAATTTAATTGATGATTATTGATGGACTAGTTGGCACTTTATAGTGATCTTATCTTGTTATAACCCCTTAATGTAACATTCTTGATTAATTTAATTCCAATTTTTGGGTGTTTAGAAATATATTATTTACTTTGAGGTAATTTAGGGTCATAGTGAGATGTGTTATTAGGTCCAATGCACATGTTTGATAAGGATCCCTATGTGATCCTCAAAACGCGATTATCTTAAGAATTAATTTTTACTAGTCATGGGAACCTAGATATTTTGATGGGATGACATAGATATATGTTTCACTAGTGAACTCACACTTTCCTAGTGGATCTATAGAGAATGTTTATGTTTTAGGCTATAGATGTGTGGCTAGAATAGTGGGTGTGCATGGAACTAGTTTTCTTGAGACCCATGAGACTATATGTAAGACCAAAAATTCTTCATACTTCATTTGATTAGCTATTATGATTTTAACTCACTATTCTACCTAGGTTATACCCATGATATCCATATACTTGATCATGATACATGACAACATTATTTTTCACTATTTGGCACCATACTTGTTGTGCTTGCTTCATTTATTTTTATTATTCACATGAATCTATTGTATTGACTCTTTTTTGTCTTTCCATATCAGGTGAGAAATGGTTTTCCAATCATTTAAAAAATATTTAGTTTTTTATGGTAAAATGGAAAGGCTTACATATTTAGTTTAATAAATTATTTTCAAATGTTTAAAACTCTATTTTATATTAATCCTATTACTCTCCTATTTTTAATCCTATTTTAGAATATTTGAATTTACATATGAAGTGGCTGCATAGAATATTTGGTGGAATCCTATTGGGATATTTATCTCATGCCCTTATTGTACCTTTTTATGTACGCAACCCTTTATTGACTTATAGCAGGTGTTTGTGCTCTTGCCTCATTTGTGGTTTTGAGTTACGGTGACCAAGGGTGGGTGACTTGGACATGTTGGGTGGTCATGGAACACTATGAGGTAGTTTTTAGTTGTTATTATTCTATTTTAGTTTTCTTAATATCTCTTTTCACTTTGATGTGTATTGATGTGAGCGTTTTTTTCGTGAAACCCTCAATCAATATATTCCCTTTTTATGTAGCACATTGGTGACCACAGGGTTGTCTCTCGAGGAGGTTGCAGTTCGAGTTGTAAAACTATCACTTTTGTTGTTTTGTTTGTTTTTAATGAAATGAAAATGGGGGTTTGATTAACAATTTGAAAATAAAATTTTAATTAAATTCTAAACTTAAATAATTTTAAAGGAAAGATAATGTGGGTTTGAAATCAAGAATAAAAATAGCAGTCGCAGACAAGCTTCACTATCTCGGACACTCCCCTCTTCCTTGTATATAAAAAAATATCTCTTATTTTAAATTCCTAAATGTACCCCCAAGGACCCCCAGGTTTACACTTAAATTTGAAAAGACACCATATTTAAGACTTCAATATTATTGTTGTCCCGCCTATATAAGTGATTCAATTACTTAAATACCTCCAAGTAATTGAACCTAATTGAATTCGCTATGCTCAATGACAAAACCTCACCAAAGAATTTTAAATAGCGAAGTCAATTGTTCTACTTTATAGATGGAACAATTGTCAAATCAAATTTGTTGAAAATATATTTAAGAAAGAAAACAACCAGATTCATTCAAAAATATAGGTTCAAGAGAAATTCAAAAAAAGAGATTGCACATTAAAATCCAAACTCGGAAGAGAGTGTCCGTTGGGTGTCGCCGTCCGCAACCACTTGCCGCTTAGCCTTCCATCACTTGAGAAGCCTTCATCTTTTCTATTGAATATTCAAAGAATTTCATCTTCTTAAGGATCAAAATCTCCACCTTCCCCTTCACTCTCTCAAGCCAACTCCCTTTTGTGAGGGATGGTGTGGTGAAAAATAGAATATCATGAGAGGTAGGAGCTCCCATCCTTTTATAGGAAGATTTTATCTTCACCAAGTTGTCGCGTTTTACACCCATTCAATGGCCGATTCACGCGTTGACCTCTTCATCAATATTGTCCATCAATGTCTTGGCCGTCCACCCTCAAATGTTCTGATTAATTGGACGCGTATTGAAGGATTTATGGTTTTTCTATTGAAAATAGATTTCTCTGGATGAAGCTTCCTGGAAGCTTCCTTCAAAAATCTATCACTAAACGGCCATCATAAAGGATTCCAAACGGCTTGAAATATATTGAGGAGACGCTCCTTGGAGTCCTCTGTCATAGCTATATAGAATCTCATCATTTGGAGTAGTGTAGGCCGATATTTGCTTCCATTACTATGGTGGAGTCAATGCAGTCCGCCCGGAAAAAATTGTAAACTTCATTGATTTTTTTGGGCACCATTAATATCGATTCAATCCCTAGTTCTGAAGACAAAGTTGAAGGAAATAAAATAAGGGTTCAAAAAAAATTCGAATCACAAAATTTGGAAATATATTTTATAATAAATGACCAAAATACCCCTGTGATAAAAATCTGTTAAAAATCCAGAATTATGAAATTTAATCTTTTTATCCCAAAACACACTATAAATCCATAATTGTTACAAATAAGATCAAACTGTTAAATTTGTGAGGTTTAAATCATTTAAATAGACATTAAAAATATTGGAAATATTATCTCTATCAATTCCCCCACACTTGGCTCTTGGACTCCTGGACAAGTGAGCACGGTATAAAGAAAAATAAAACACATACCAATGGGGTTTACCAATTTACCACAATGAATTAAAAAGATATCATGCCTCATTAAAGAAAAATATTTAAAATTCTAAATTCAAATCATTCAATCCATTTCCACTTATTTTGTCTTCTCATGGACACAACACACTTACCTCACATTCATTTTTCTCTCAGCACACAATA
This sequence comes from Viscum album, assembly GCA_963277665.1. NCBI lineage: Eukaryota > Viridiplantae > Streptophyta > Magnoliopsida > Santalales > Viscaceae > Viscum > Viscum album. Next base: position 273,030,306 of record OY728126.1, on the reverse strand, counting down.
TAGATTTGCAACAAGGCTTTTCTCATCCAACTCATGCAAGAATTACCATAGGCTTGATAAATTTCTACATCTCCACCCGATGTGAACCAAGAACATGTGATTATCATGAGGACTTTACAAGGTTTTTCTGTGGCTTTGGGTTGGTAGGTTTCAAATGTGAAAAATTATGTGGCTGAATAAGGAGGGTTTGGCTCTTTTTGAATTAGAAATGCATGATTCTAATTTTTACTCAAGTATGGTCTCCTCTATATTCTCTTAAAATAATCAGCTCTGATCTTCAGTTTTCCACCCCATTCCATCAATATTTCAGCAGAAATTATGAATTTTTTTTAAAGCTCCAGATAGGCACAGCTTATTTCCATTGCGAGCTCCAGATAGGCACAACTCCATTTCATTTGAGAGCTCTAGATAGGCACAACTCCATTTCATTTGAGAGCTCCGGATAGGCACAGCTCCCAGAAAAATATATTCCAGCCTCACAAATACGCCTTCAATGTTTAAATGTTCTCCCAAAGCAACACCAAATGAGGTAGCACATCATGAGTCATTTTCCCCTTCACACTTAAGTTCAACTAGATCATGCATTTATACTTCCAGAGCAGGTTGGAAAGGGAAATTTGGCTTGTAATGTGGCTAACCTAACAAGCTATACATGGCTACTAAGGGCTCACGAAGGATAAAATGTTCAAGGAAGGCCAAAATAAAAAGGATAATCATGAAAAGGAGGCTCTAATATTCAAAAAATGCCTCAATCATTTTAATCACACGTATCTCATCCCTCAAGTTTTGATATAAATAAATCAAGTTCTGGTTTAAACAAACACGAATTGGTTCTCTCAAGAAAGAGGTAAATGTGAAGAAGATGTAAAAATGGGTCTAGAGGCCTCACAGGAATGAGAATTTCAATCGCAATGCCAGTGATATGTGACATGATATTTAAAAATCAGTGGTCATTTTAAGAATTTTCCAAATTTTTGAACTTAAAACAATGTCGTATTCAGCTTTCATTTATCTTTAGTTTCAAAGGATAATTTGGTTCACTCCATGGCATGAGTTTCAAATGAAATTCAAGAAATTCCAAAACCCTTTTTTTAAAAGAAACACAAAGAAAGAAGAAGAAGAAAAAAATAAAAAAAAATGGAAAGAAATTTTGACAACAAAAAATTTCAAAAACAAAGTTCGTAAAAAAATCTACTCTACCCAGCATTGTGTCCCCCCACACTTATTCTATGCAATGTCCTCATTGTGTAGTTTTTTTTAGCATGAAATTCAGGAAATTAAAGACAAAGCAAAAATAAATGATAAGGAAAGACACAACCTGGAATCAATTATATTATGTGTCATGAAGTTGAATTTACTCCCCTGGAGGATCATGAAAATTTTCTCGAAATAGCCTCAACCGATGCCCATTGACAGTGAATGATGTCTCTTTGTCTGGATCTTTAATCTGTATTGCACCAAAATGAAAAACATGAGTAACAATGAATGGGCCAGACCATTTGGAACGAAATTTACCTGGGAAGAGTTTCAATCTGGCATCTAATAGCAGAACTTTGTCTCCCTCCTTGAAGTTTTTGTTGAGAATCCTCCCATCATGAAAGGCTTTGCTTCTCTCTTTGTATAACCTGGAGCTTTCGTATGCATTATTTCTGATCTCCTCCAACTCCTGCAAACAATATTTTCATTCTTTCCCAGCAGAATATAGGTTCATGTTACATGTTTTTACAGCCCAAAAGGATTTGTGTTCTAACTCAAATGGTAGATGACAAGACTTTCCATAGACCAATCTAAATGGTGAAATTCAAATGGGGGTTTTAAAAGAAGTTCTATGGGCCCAAAGAGCATCATCAAGTCTCAAACTCCAATCCTTTCTATTTGGGTTCACTGTTTTTTCTAGGATTTTTTTGATCTCCCTATTAGACAACTCAGCCATTCCATTTGTTTGAGGATGATAGGGTGTAGAGACCCTATGATTAACACCGTATTTCTTCAAAAGTGATTCCAAAGTCCTATTACAAAAATGGGTACCTTGATCTGTAATTAGAAACTTTGTAAATCCAAACCTTGAAAACAAATTTCCTTTCAAGAATTTAGACACAATCTTTGCATCATCAGTTCGGGTGGGGATAGCCTCTACCCACTTGGAAACATAATCAAAAGCCATCAAGATTTAGAGATATCCAAATGAATTAGGAAATGGCCCCATGAAATCCATTCCCCAAACATCAAAAACATCACAAAACAAAAGTGGGTTTTGTGGCATCTCATTCTGCTTGGAAATGTTTCCTTGGAATTGACAATTTTTACAGGTTTTGCAGAATTCAAAAGCATCTCTAAAAATGGTGGGCCAATACAATCCAGAATCAAGAACTTTTCTTGCTGTTATTTGTGGTCCAAAGTGTCCTCCACAGTTTAATGTGTGGCAGAAATTTAGGATGGATTGAAATTCAGAGTTCGGAATGCATCTTCGTATCATTTGATCACTACCAATGTGCCATAAATAAGGATCATGCCAAATGTATTTCTTTGAATCACTCCGAAGTTTATCAATTTGATTTTTGGAAAACCAATGGGGGTGTTCATCAGAAGCCAAATAGTTTACAAGATTAGCGAACCATGGTATTTCACTTTGAGCAGCAAATAAATCCTCATCTGGAAAGGTTTCCTTAATTGGGGAAAACAACTGAAATTTCCTATTCCCAATAGATGATATCCTGCTCAAATGATCAGCAACAAGGTTCTCACATCCTTTCTTATCTTTTATTTCAACATCAAACTCTTGTAAAAGAAAAATCCATCTCAGAAGTCTTGGTTTTGCGTCATGTTTCTTCATCAAGAATCTGATTACAGAATGATCAGTAAAAACAATCACCATGGAGCCCAGCAGATAACTTCTAAATTTGTCTAGAGCAAAGACAACAGCCAACAGTTCTTTCTCAGTTGTTGTGTAGTTTTATTGGTCTTGATCAAGAGTTCGGGAGGCATAGGCAATCACATGAGATTTCTTTTCTATCCTTTGACTCAATACTTCCCCAAGAGAAAAATCAGATGCATCTGTCATTATTTCAAAGGTAATGTCCCATATAGGAGGTTGAACAATTGGAGGGGTTATCAATCTTTGTTTTAGATCATGAAACGAATTTATTCAATTCTTATCAAAGACAAATGGGACATCTTTTTGGAGTAATCTGGACAATGGAAGTGAAATCGTACTGAAGTCTTTAATGAATCTCCTATAAAATCCAGCATGCCCGAGGAAGGATCTCACATCTCTGACAGTTTTTGGGTATGGTAATGAAGAAATGACCTCAACTTTGGATTGATCAACTTGAATTCCATCACGGGACACAACATGTCTAAGAACGATCCCCTTAGCAACCATAAAATGGCATTTTTCGTAATTTAGAACAAGGTTCTTTTCAATGCTTGTTTTCAGGACACGTTCCAAGCTTTTCAAACAACTTTTAAAAGATGATCCATACACAGTGAAGTCATCCATAAAAACTTCCATGCATGTTTCCAAAAATTCATAGAATATGCTTATCATACACCTTTGAAAAGTTCATGGGGCATTACATAAACCGAAGGGCATCCTTCTGTAAGCAAAAGTTCCAAATGGGCATGTGAAAGTGGTTTTCTCTTGATCCTCAGGTAAAATGTGAATCTGAAAATATCCAGAGAATCCATCCAGAAAACAGTAGTGGGTTTTTCCAGCTAGTCTTTCAAGGACTTGATCAAGGAATGGTAACGGGAAGTGGTCTTTCCTTGTAAAAAAATTGAGATTCCTGTAATCAATGCACATTCTCCATTTATTTGGAAGCCTTATGGGGACAAGATCACCAAATTCATTCCTTGAGATTGTAAATCCACTTTTTTTAGGAACAACATGGACTGGACTTACCCATTGACTATCAGATATGGGAAAAATAATTCCAGCAGCCAACAAGGTGGTGACTTCTTTCTTCACAACCTCCAAAAGTGTTGGGTTTAGTCTTCTTTGAAATTGTCTTACCGGTCTAGTGTTCTCCTCTAGTAAAATTCTGTGCATGCAAACTGAGGGGCTGATTCCTGTTAGATTAGAGAGAGTCTATCCTATGGCTTCCTTGTGGGACTTGAGAACTTCCAACAATTGGTTTTCCTGGACTTCTGACAATTCTTTTGAGATTATTACAGGGAATTGTTCCTTATGACCTGGGAAGGCATACATGAGGTTATCTGGAAGTGGTTTCAATTCTACCATAGGTGGGTTGGTTTCATTGATAACTGGGAACTCTTCAGAAGTTTGATTGTTTGGTGAAGCTCCATGTTCATCATAGTTATCTCTTTCTATGATATCATGACTTGTTTCATGTGAAAAATTGGAAACCTCTCCTAGAATACCACTAACAGATTCAATGGTTTCTAGAAATTCATCTTCATCATTTCTCAGATATCCAGTCTCAACATCCCAAGACTCTTCATAGTCTCCAATTTCATCCTCATTTTTATCTGATTCGGTATCATACAAATATCCCTCTTCTTCCACATCAGTTGGTACTTCATCACAGAAAAAATTTGGTAACATGCCAGAGGAAAACCAATCAATCATGTTTACATGGGGAGTTGAATGATCCTCAACTGGGTGTTTCATTGAATGAATAATGTTGAAATGAACAACATCTCCTCCAAATTCCAGTGAAAGTATTCCCTTGTGAACATTGATGATAGCTTTTTCCGTTTTTCGAAATGGCCTCCCTAGGATGAGGGGAGCATGTGTGCTGAACTGATCATCTTCCATATCCAAAACATAGAAGTCAACAGGAAAAATCATGTCTCTCACTTGAACGAGAACATCCTCTATAACTCTAGCAGGTTTGGTGGTACTTCGGTTTGCGAGTTGAATGATAATTCCAGAGGGTTTTAAGTCTCCAACCTGAAGAGATGAGTAGACAGAATGTGGCATGACATTGATGGAGGCCCCTAGATCAAGCATCACATCTTTGAATTCACATTTCCCAATGGTACAGGGAATGGTAAATGTCCCAGGGTCTTTACACTTGACCGGAAGGGCATGTTGAATCAATGATGAGACATTCCTTCCTAAGTTTACTTTTTCTCCCCCTTTGAACTTCCTCTTGTAGGTACACATGTCTTTCAGAAACATAGCGTACCTCTGAATTTGTTTCACAGCATCGAGCAATGGAATATTGACTTGGACTTTCTTGAATGTTTCCAAAACCTCCTTATCCAATTCTTTTTCAGCACTTGACTTTGGTGGTGGTTCACACCTTGGATAAGGCAGTGGAGGTTTGAATGTTTCTGGGGTATTCTGAGTATGTTTCGGAGGAACATAAGGGCCAGACATCCTCTTCCAATCATTCTTTGTTCTTTCAAACAAGATTTCTTCTCTTGACTTTGAGTTTCTATCAACTTCATATTTTTCATCATTTTTATCAAGGGTAGGATTTTCATCAACAGTATCAGAAGAAGGCTTGATGTTCTCAATCTAAGGATTTTTCAATTTTGTTCCACTACTAAGTTCAATTGTACTCATATTTTCCTTCCCATTATTCCTCGGATTTACTTGTGGCTGTGAGGGTAAACCACCACTCATTTGATTTGTTATGCAATTAATACCAGAGGAAAGTTGACCCATTTGAGTCATCAAGTTATTCATTTTGTTATCTTGCTATTTTGTGTATTCTTTTAGTTCCCTCATTTCCTCTTGTTGTTTCCTCATTGCTTCTTCAAGGTTCCTATCCGAGTTTTGAGTGGGAGGGGTAGGGTGAAAATTTCTTCCAGAATGAGCATTGGCTTGCTCATTTAAATATCTTGGTTGATAATTACTTGATGGTCCTTGGAAGAATCCTCTTGGATTTTCAGGTTGACGAAATATTTCATTTGAGTTGTTGTTCCATCCTTGATTGAAATTTTGGTTGTTTTGAAATGGTCATTGCTGGTTTGGTTGAAATGGTCTTCCAGGAAAAACTGCATTGCAGTTCTCAGGAGGCTCTTTCATTTGCGGGCATTGGTCACTAAAATGTTCATTCGAAGAACAAATCCCATAGTGGACATGTAGTTGGAAAGTCGCTTCAGGTTTGGGTTGGGTTGGTGGGGTGTTAGACAACATTATTGACCTTACCATGGTGGTGATATCAGATAGTTGACTTGCAATTGTGTTGTTTTCGGGACTAGTAGTAGGGAATTCTTGTGCAGCTTTGACATGAAGAAGGCCTCTAGTTCCAAATTGTTGGCCATTCTGGGCCATGTTTGCAATTAAAATCCTAGCAGCAGCTGGTGTCTTATCAACTAAAGCTCCTCCTGCAGCAGCATCGATCATACTTCTATCAGTGAGACACAATCCTTCATAAAAGTATTGAATGAGAAGCTGGTCACTGATTTGATGATGGGGGAAACTAAAACAAAGACGTTTGAACCTTTCCAAGTATTCGTGAAGCGTTTCTCCTTGTGTTTTCATAATTCCACAAATCTCCTTTCGAATGGAGGTAGTTCTAGTCGCAGGGAAAAAAATTTCAAGGAAAATCTTTTTTAATTCATTACAATTTCTAATCAAGGTTGAGTGATAATAGAAAAACCATTCCTTAGCAACTCCATCTAGAGAAAAAGGAAATGACCTAAGCTTCATTTGATCGGCATCAACTCCATGAGGTTTCATATTGACACACAGATAACTAAATTCTTGGAGGTGTTTGTGTGGGTCTTCACCGGGAAACCCATTGAATTTGGGAAGCTAGTGGATGAAACCGGACTTGATTTCAAATCCATCAGGGGAAATAGGGTACTCAACAGGATTCTCGTGATTTTCATCATAGGACGTAGCCAGTTCTTCCAAAGTTCTATTTTCAGCCATTTGGATTTCAGTTTCAACTAAGTCCCTCCTAGGTGTGTTGGTGGAAGATTAACAACTTGAAACTTGTGGATTATTACCTCTAACCCTAGTGTGAAAAGTTCTATCAATTTCTGAATCTAAAGGTAAGAAGTTCGGGTCATGCAAGAGAAAGGAATATATATATATATATATATATAACTAAAATAAAATCAACTCTAGCAACCTCCCCGGCAACAGCGCCAGTTGATGTGAGCGTTTTTTTCGTGAAACCCTCAATAAATATTTTCCCTTTTTATGTAGCACAGTGGTGACCACAGGGTTGTCTCTCGAGGAGGTTACAGTTCGAGTTGTAAAACTGTCACTTTTGTTGTTTTGTTTGTTTTTAATGAAATGAAAATGGAGGTTTGATTAACAATTTGAAAATAAAATATTAATTAAATTCTACACTTAAATAATTTTAAAGGAATGATAATGTGGGTTTGAAATCAATAATAAAAATAGCAGTCGCAGACAAGCTTCACCCTCTTGGACACTCCCCTATTCCTTGTATATAAAAAAATATCTCTTATTTTAAATTCCTAAATGTACCCCCAACGACCCCCAGGTTTACACTCAAATTTGAAAAGACACCATATTTAAGACTTCAATATGATTGTTGTCCCGCCTATAGAAGTGGTTCAATTACTTAAATACCTCCAAGTAATTGAACCTAATTGAATTCGATATGCTCAATGACAAAACCTCACCAAAGAATTTTAAATAGCGAAGTCAATTGTTCTACTTTATAGATGGAACAATGGTCAAATCAAATTTGTTGAAAATATATTTAAGAAATAAAACAACCAGATTCATTCAAAAATATAGGTTCAATAGAAATTCAAAAAAAGAGATTACACATTAAAATCCAAACTCGGAAGAGAGTGTCCGTCGGGTGTCGCCGTCCGCAACCACTTGCCGCTTAGCCTTCCATCACTTGAGAAGCCTTCATCTTTTCTATGAATATTAAAAGAATTTTATCTTCTTAAGGATCAAAATCTCCACCTTCCCCTTCACTCTCTCAAGCCAACTCCCTTTTGTGAGGGATGGTGTGGTAAAAAATAGAATATCTTGAGAGGTAGGAGCTCCCCTCCTTTTATAGGCAGATTTTATCTTCACCAAGTTGTCACGTTTTAGACCCATTAAATGACCGATTCACGCATTGACCTCTTCATCAATATTGTTCATCAATGTCTTTGACGTCCACCCTCATAATTTCAGATTCATTGGACGCGTATTGAAGGATTTATGGTTTTTCTATTTAAAATAGATTTCTCTGGATGAAGCTTCCGGGAAGCTTCCTTCAAAAATCTATCACTAAACGGCCATCATAAAGGATTCCAAACGGCTTGAAATTTATTGAGGAGACGCACCTTGGAGTCCTATGTCATAGCCAGGTAGAATAGCATAATTTGGAGTAGTGTAGGCCGATATTTGCTTCCATTACTATGGTGGAGTCAATGCAGTCCGCCCGGAAAAAATTGTAAACTTCATTGATTTTTTTGGGCACCATTAATATCGATTCAACCCCTGGTTCTGAAGAAAACGTTGAAGGAAATAAAATAAGGGTTCAAAAAAAATTCGAATCACAAAATTTGGAAATATATTTTATAATAAATGACCAAAATACCCCTGTGATAAAAATCTGTTAAAAATCCAGAATTATGAAATTTAAACTTTTTATCCCAAAACACACTATAAATCCAAAATTGTTACAAATAAGATCAAATTGTTAAATTTGTGAGGTTTAAATAATATAAATAGACATTAAAAATATTGGAAATATTATCTCTATCAATTCCCCCACACTCGGCTCTTGGACTCCTGGACAAGTGAGCACGGTATAAAGAAAAATAAAACACATACCAATGGGGTTTACCAATTTACCGCAATGAATTAAAAAGATATCATGCCTCATTAAAGAAAAATATTTAAAATTCTAAATTCAAATCATTCAATCCATTTCTACTTATTTTCTCTTCTCATGGACACAACACTCTTACCTCACATTCATTTTTCTCTCAGCACACAATATAGATTTGCAACAAGGCTTTTCTCATCCAACTCATGCAAAAATTACCATAGGCTTAATAAATTTCTACATCTCCACCCGATGTGAACTAAGAACATGTGATTATCATGAGGACTTTACAAGGTTTTTTTGTGGCTTTGGGTTGGTAGGTTTCAAATGTGAAAAATTCTGTGGCTGAATAAGGAGGGTTTGTCTCTTTTTGAATTAAAAATGCATGATTCTAATTTTTACTCAAGTATGGTCTCCTCCATATTCTCTTAAAATAATCAGCTCTGATCTTCTGTTTTCCACCCCATTCCATCAATATTTCAGCAGAAAGTATGATTTTTTTTAAATCTCCAGATAGGCACATCTTATTTCCATTGTGAGCTCCAGATAGGCACAACTCCATTTCATTTGAGAGCTCCAGATAGGCACAGCTCCATTTCATTTGAGAGCTCCAGATAGGCAGAGCTCCCAGAAAAATATATTCCAGCATAACAAATACACCATCAATGTTTAAATGTTCTCCCAAAGCAACACCAAATGAGGTAGCACATCATGAGTCATTTTCCACTTCACACTTAAGTTCAACTAGATCATACATTTATACATCCAGAGCAGGTTGGAAAGGGAAATTTGGATTGTAATGTGGATAACCTAACAGGATATACATGGCTACTAAGTGCTCACGAAGGATAAAATGTTCACGGAAGGCCAAAATAAAAAGGATAATCATGAAAAGGAGGCTCCAATATTCAAACAAATGCCTCAATCATTTTAATCACACATATATCATCCCTCAAGGTTTGATAGAAATAAATCATGTTCTGGTTTAAACAAACACGAATTGGTTCTCTCAAGAAAGAGGTAAATGTGAAGAAGATGTAAAAATGGGTCCAGAGGCCTCATAGGAATGAGAATTTCAATCGCAATTCCAGTGATATGTGCCATGATATTTAAAAATCAGTGGTCATTTTAAGAATTTTCCAAATTTTTGAACATAAAACAATGTCGTATTCAGCTTTCATTTATCTTTAGTTTCAAAGGATAAGTTGGTTCACTCCATGGCATGAGTTTCAAATGAAATTCAAGAAATTCCAAAAACCTTTTTTTCAAAAAGAAACACGATGAAAGAAGAAGAAAAAAAAAGAAAAAAAATGGAAAGAAATTTTGACAACAAAAAATTTCAAAAACAAAGTTTGTAAAAAAAATCTACTCTACCCAGCATTGTGTCCCCCCACACTTATTCTATGCAATGTCCTCATTGTTTAGTTTTTTTAGCATGAAATTCAGGAAATTAAAGACAAAGCAAAAATAAATGATAAGGAAAGACACAACCTGGAATCAATTATATTCTGTGTCATGAAGTTGAATTTCCTCCCCTGGAGGATCATGAAAATTTTCTCGAAATAGCTTCAACCGATGCCCATTGACAGTGAATGATGTCTCTTTGTCTGGATCTTTAATCTATATTGCACCAAAAGGAAAAACATTAGTAACAATGAATGGGCCAGACCATTTGGAACGAAATTTACCTGGGAAGAGTTTCAATCTGGCATCTAATAGCAGAACTTTGTCTCCCTCCTTGAAGTTTTTGTTGAGAATCCTCCCATCATGAAAGGCTTTACTTCTCTCTTTGTATAACCTGGAGCTTTCGTATGCATTATTTCTGATCTCCTCCAACTCCTGCAAACAATATTTTCTTTCTTTCCCAGTAGAATATAGGTTCATGTTACATGTTTTTACATCCCAAAAGGATCTGTGTTCTAACTCAACTGGTAGATGACAATCCTTTCAATATACCAATCTAAATGGTGACATTCCAATGGGGGTTTTGAAAGCAGTTCTATGGGCCCAAAGAGCATCATCAAGTCTCAAACTCCAATCCTTTCTATTTGGGTTCACTGTTTTTTCTAGGATTTGTTTGATCTCCCTATTAGACAACTCAGCCATTCCATTTGTTTGAGGATGATAGGGTGTAGAGACCCTATTATTAACACCGTATTTCTTCAAAAGTGATTCCAAAGTCCTATTACAAAAATGGGTACCTTGATCTGTAATTAGAAACTTTGGAAATCCAAACCTTGAAAACAAATTTCCTTTCAAGAATTTAGACACAATCTTTGCATCATCAGTTCGGGTTGGGATAGCCTCTACCCACTTGGAAACATAATCAACAACCATCAAGATGTAGAGATATCCAAATGAATTAGGAAAAGGCCCCATGAAATCCATTCCCCATACATCAAAAACATCACAAAACAAAAGTGGGTTTTGTGGCATCTCATTCCGCTTGGAAATGTTTCCTTGGAATTGACAATTTTTACAGGTTTTGCAGAATTCAAAAGCATCTCTAAAAATGGTGGGCCAATACAATCCAGAATCAAGAACGTTTCTTGCTGTTCTTTGTGGTCCAAAGTGTCCTCCACAGTTTAATGTGTGGCAGAAATTTAGGATGTATTGAAATTCAGAGTTCGGAATGCATCTTCGTATCATTTGATCACTACCAATGTGCCATAAATAAGGATCATCCCAATTGTATTTCTTTGAATCACTCCGAAGTTTATCAATTTGATTTTTGGAAAACCAATGGGGGTGTTCATCAGAAGCAAAATAGTTTACAAGATTAGCGAACCATGGTATTTCACTTTGAGCGGCAAATAAATCCTCATTTGGAAAGGTTTCCTTAATTGGGGAAAACAACTGAAATTTCCTATTCCCAATAGATGGTATCCTGCTCAAATGATCAGCAACAAGGTTCTCACATCCTTTCTTATCTTTTATTTCAACATCAAACTCCTGTAAAAGAAAAATCCATCTCAGAAGTCTTGGTTTTGCATCATGTTTCTTCATCAAGAATCTGATTGCAGAATGATCAGTAAAAACAATCACCTTGGAGCCCAGTAGATAACTTCTAAATTTGTCTAGAGAAAAGACAACAACCAGCAGTTCTTTCTCAGTAGTTGTGTAGTTTGATTGGGCTTGATCAAGAGTTCTGGAGGCATAGGCAATCACATGAGATTTCTTTTCTATCCTTTGACTCAATACTTCCCCAAGAGAAAAATCAGATGCATCTGTCATTATTTCAAAGGGAATGTCCCATATAGGAGGTTGAACAATGGGAGGGGTTATCAATATTTGTTTTAGATCATGAAACGAATTTATTCAATTCTTATCAAAGACAAATGGGACATCTTTTTGGAGTAATCTGGATAATGGAAGTGCAATCGTACTGAAATCTTTAATGAATCTCCTATAAAATCCAGCATGCCCGAGGAAGGATCTCACATCTCTGACAGATTTTGGGTATGGTAATGAAGAAATGACCTCAACTTCGTATTGATCAACTTGAATTCCATCATGGGACACAACATGTCCAAGAACGATCCCTTTAGCATCCATAAAATGACATTTTTCGTAATTTAGAACAAGGTTCTTTTCAATGCATGTTTTCAGGACATGTTCCAAGCTTTTCAAACAACTTTCAAAAGATGATCCATACACAGTGAAGTCATCCATAAAAACTTCCATGCATGTTTCCAAAAATTCATAGAATATGCTTATCATACACCTTTGAAAAGTTCCTGGGGCATTACATAAACCGAAGGGCATCCTTCTGTAAGCAAAAGTTCCAAATGGGCATGTGAAAGTGGTTTTCTCTTGATCCTCAGGTAAAATGTGAATCTGAAAATATCCAGAGAATCCATCCAGAAAACAGTAGTGGGTTTTTCTAGCTAGTCTTTAAAGGACTTGATCAAGGAATGGTAACGGGAAGTGGTCTTTCCTTGTAAACAAATTGAGTTTCCTGTAATCAATGCACATTCTCCATTTATTTGGAAGCCTTGTGGGGACAAGATCACCAAATTCATTCCTTGATATTGTAAATCCAATTTTTTTAGGAACAACATGGACTGGACTTACCCATTGACTATCAGATATGGGAAAAATAATTCCAGCAGCCAATAAGGTGTTGACTTCTTTCTTCACAACCTCCAAAAGTGTTGGGTTTAGTATTCTTTGAAATTGTCTTACCGGTCTAGTGTTCTTGTAGAGGCCCGAAGCTTAACGTACATGTACATTACATTAATTTTGTGGAATACTTAGTACAATACAAAAACACACACACAAGGACCGTAATAGCTTAGTTTCTTTGGAAACTCGGAACGTAATCTTCTAATCGTGGTGAAAGATCTTCAATATCTCCCATAAAGATCTTCCCTTTTTTTCCTACCTAAAACCTTTCTTTATATCCTGGGGAAAAGAAAACATAAAAGGGTGAGCTCAAATGCTCAGTAAGGGTAAGCAAAAGAAAAATCAATCACATCATATTCATAAGAACATAGCTTTTGGAAATCTTAACCTGCAAAAGAGAGCATAATTTCATATCATGGGATAAATCATAGTAGTGAAATGAAATCCCAATAAGCATAACATAAAACATGAATCTTTGTGGCATACACACATAATCATAGAGAATCATTTCTTGTTAGTCAAGACTCATTGCCAAGACTATCTTAGTGGACAAAGTCCCTATCTGAACCGAGTCACCCTCGTTCCAGTCCTGTTTCACTGAACCGGTATAACCTACCGTTCCAGCCATGTCTATCTCATGAGATATAAAATCTTTACCCAATGCATTGGAGGGAGATATAGGTCCCACCCATCTTATAATGAATCCTTCCATAGGTGTGCCACATAATCATAAATCATACATCATTGCATAACCCATGTAATACAAATTGGAATCTTAAACATCATGACATCATAAAACAATTCATACAAGATAAAGGAATTCATAAAATTAATTCAATCACAACGTGATCAAATTAATGTAATAATAGGGATAAAAACAGAACCCTTTATTATCTTAGATGGAAAATAATTTTGATAAAACACTTGAACTCCATTCTTGAGGAAAATATCCTTTCTTCTTTAAAAATACTCTTCTTTTCTTAACATGTCATACAATTATAAAATAAAAGAAGTTGATTAAAAATAAACTTGAAAAATTGTAAAGGAATCTTCTTGGAAATAATGTTTTAAAAATCCATTCATGCCGAATAAGTTTAAAAAAACATTCTTCTCGTACTTTTGTCGAAAAAGTGAAAAAGTACCTCGTACGAAAAACGACAAAAGATTCCTTTCATATCTTTTACTAAAAACTCACCAAAAGGTAAAATAGGTTTTAAACAATTGTAGGTGGATGGAAATGATATTACATATTAAGGGAACATGGATGTGGATGATAAAATACACCCCATGAAATAGTAAAGTATAAACAATCTCGGATAAAAATGAGATTGTGATATTTCCCTTACCTTAGGTCCGACTTTCTTTGTAAGTGTCCGAACCTCCTATATAATGATTTAAATAATGTTATTGACTTATTTAAGAATCATATTCATTGTTATTATATCATATATGGTCCACTTATGACTTTATATTACCCGTTATTTTGTAAATTCATGTTAATGTAGCGTTTTGGGTAAAATCGTCTCATTTGTCGTTCGTGTTTTTAACTTGTAATTATTCATGTGATTACTTAGATCATTATTACTTAATTACAGAATATAAAACATGATATATATATATATATATTCAGAATATACATATATAATAAATCAGTAAATGGAAAGAAATACACCGTTCATGGAGACGGTAGTCCGTACGTACGCATGAACGCTATTTTCGTTTCCTTATTGAATTGAATGGAATTAAGTAGATGACATACATATAAATATAAATAATTCCAGTATCATTATTAGGTCATATATTTCATTAGTACTTATTATATATACTTTATAATCATTCATGAATGGTTAATCATTGAGAATGAATCTCATCGCGTCGTGGAGATGGTAGTCCGTACGTACGCACGAGCGATGATATCATTTCCATAATTATTGAATTGAATTAGAGTGAATGATGCAATATATCAGAATCAATATCACTTTATAATAGTCATATATGGTCATTATTTACACCATTATACTTATCCAAGTAAGGTGGTGGTGGAAAATAGATTTCACCACGGCGTGGAGACTGTATTCCGTACGTACGCACGCGCGGTGATTTCATTTTTCCGTAGGATGGATAGAAGGTGAATTAGGGTTGTTTCATATTTTTAATAAAATATCAGTATGTAAGTAATACTGATGTTATTACTTTATCATGAAACATCTAAAGAAGAAGAAGTTGAAGAAGAAAGAAATTGAAAAGATAGGTAATGGATATTACCTCTTCTTTGGAACGCCTCTTTGAATCCTCCACTTCGGGAACTATGATTGGTCTTTGAAGAAGACCAGGACCTCTAGGATTATTCTAGGGAAGTAGAGAAGGGATTTGTGCAGGGTTTGGCCGAGATTGAGTGATCAATTTGGTGTGAGGAGGAGGGGGAGGAGGTGCCCTTTTATAAGGGAGGAGACGGACACCTTAGGAATATCTCAAAATATTATTTTATATTAAAGTCAAAATCGGTTTATAATGGTTCTAAAGGGTCTTATTTCGAAGCTAAAGTGGGGATGGGTCGAAATCCTATCAACCAATAGGATTTAGACATGTTTAGGGTATTATTTTAACCTTATCAATTAGATTTAACTCTAAGTTAAATAATTTAACTCTTACCGTGTCTTTTTGTTTTCTTTCACTATATGGTTAATACACTTACTATAACATGCCAAACGAACCCCAAATTGTTTATTATTAATATATATATCCTTATCTAAGTCATTTGGCCGAACCTTAGATTTTTAGGAATAAAATAACAATTAGTAATATAATATTTGATTTAAAAACTATTTTGTGTCAATTTTGACACTATTTGATATATGATTTTTTTGAAAGTCATAACAGAATTATATATTCGAACCAAGTTGATTAAATCAACACTAATATATCATAGTAACCTTGAAAATTAGTGGAATTCATAAAAAATCTCAAATTACATTTATTTTTGTGTTTATAACATCAATTATGTCAATATTTCATTAATAAGATAATTATTGCATCATCATTGTGTCATAAATAAATTAAATTATTTAATGTCTAAAAATTATAAATAAAATACCATTATGTAGTAAATCGTTTTATCTTTCTAATGAATATTTATAGTCGAATTTAACTTATGTATAACCCCATATTAAAAATGATTTACTTATTAAACTTTGATTTTAACTATTTTAACCCTTCTTTAAATAAATTAATAATAAATGTCCTAATCTAATCCAAGTGGTCCTAAATGATAATATTTTACACTTAAGGTTGTTTTTGGTCGAGATACACTTGTCCAATAGAATTAGGACATGTGTTAGGGTAATATTAATATCATTCTTACCCTTAATTACCCTATTTACTTTTAACCGTGGTAAATAAAAGTAAAAAGTTACTATTCACCAAAAATTATTTTCATCTCATTGAACCACATTTTACTTACTGACATCAACCGTGTCTCTCGGATTTTTGAAATTCCATTCACAGAAGCGGTAAAATTAAGTTTTATGAAAAATTCAGTTTTTTAACTACCACTTAGTAGTTTCACTATTCATCAAAAATTGATGTTTTTCAGAACAATGCCAAAATATTATCCTATGCTATATTTCATATTCCGAATTCAAAAATGAAGTCTATTTTACCAAATTCATAACATAGAAGTTGCATTAATTAATTTTATAATTAAATCCCGCTGTTAAAACAAATAGTGTGTTTTTGAGAAACAATATCTATCAAAAGATTTACACTTGATTATGTCTGGTTTAAATGTGAAATTACAACCAATGACCAACATTGTATTAAATTGTAAAAATATATTCTAAATATACTTTAAAACCACTCAAATTAATAATTTATCACTATTAATTATTTCTATTTAAAAAGTTGTCTTTAATTATAATTTATTAATTTTCACTATTCATCAGAATATGAAAGTTATCCGAAAAGCACCAAAATTTCACCTTAGGCTAAATTCGATACTCCGAATCCAAAAATGAAGTCCATTTTGAGAGCTAAATTTTCTAAAATTTAAAAAGTGGTTATTACTATTCATAACGGCTAGTTTTAATAATATTTTAATAGCATATCGTTGTTTCGTGAAACTCAGTATTGCATACTACACACGCTATCGAGGAAGGTTGCGATTGCGTGTAATGCAAGGCAAGTCAAGGATGCGTGTTGTGCAAGCTCCGTTTGGTGCAGCGTACAACACAAGACATTAATAAAATTAAAAAGAATATTTTTCATAAAATCTCATGCTGTTACATTCTACCCCCCTTAAAATGAATTTCGCCCTCGAAATTCGTCGGGGTTATAAATGGTTTACTATTCGAAAGTTTCTTTAATAGAAACCCACATCGTAAAAAGGAATATCAAAACCAATCTTTAAAAACAAAAGTATGAAACGTAACAGTTACCCAAATAAACCAATCACTGGGTTTCCACATAGGTGAAAATATGGATATGGAAGAGAAATCTAACCATCATGTTCTGATGGAGAGTGGTAGAGAACATTGCTATGGAAAAGCCACTAATCACAAATCCATAGATTTGTGATGATATAAGGTACCATCTGATTCATCAGGTATAAGATCACTAGGACAACATTTTTGGTTTTCAAGATCGTTTCCCTAAAGTTAAAGAATTAGAATAAATACTTACTTTATTTTGGTACAATCTCACTGTTGTTCGTGCCTTTAATAATTTCCACTTCATCTCTTAAATAAATGAAGTTGAATTTGTTATTCGTGATGTGTTAGCAGATCATGTGATAGAATGATGGGTCATTCCATCTGTCTCAAACAAAAGGTTAGCAAAAATTATATACATAAGTTGATCTATAGTGAGATTAATCATATATGGTTCCTAAAATGGACTTTATACTTCATATATCATACTGCTTAATATAATAAAACTAGTTTCTACTAAACAGGGACTTCATGTAGGCCAGCGGTAGGCAATAAAGGCCAGTCGCACTTCGGTTGTGGGTTCGATTCCCACAGCCTTGTCTGACGCGATGGGTTGTCGCCCGTCCTGCAGGTTGTCCTTTTTCTAAAAATATATTACTATAACATCTCATCAATAATATCACAAAACTTCTATCCTTAAACAATACTAACTTATGTCTAACATAATCTATTCCAATCTTTAGGCTTATCCATAATACTGCAGTCCACTCTCATAACATAGTGAAACCGATTACCAGAGATTTAACACCATCGTCGATCCCCATATATCATAAGATATGTTTTGTTGGTCACATTCTAAACATTCAAAGTCCTTAATCATGTATTCTCTTGAATACTATAGTGAAAACATGAATTCAGTTAAAAGTTAACACTTTCCACATACCAAAATCCTCAGAATTCTATATACTCAAACCATGATATCACTTAGTCCTTATATCAATCATGAGCTCATAAATACTGTCAAATATTTAATTTTCTCGTTTTCCCTTCATTATGCACATATCATTCTTTTTCCAAAAATATCTCAATCACTTTCCATGGTTACTGATACCATAAAATTATTGAAAACCACAATAGACCAATACATAAATATTCCAATATTCCACGATACTATATACAACACTATTTTGGAATCCCATTACATAAACACTTAATCATTCCACCACATCATTGTCATATTCAACATCGCCAATAGTGATCGCATGTTACTTCCCTTTGACCTTTGCCTTAAGTGGTTGCTCATGTTGATCATCACTAACCCTTGGATTAGTGCATTTATTGGCATAATGTCCCATCTTCTTGCACTTGAAACATTGAAGTGTTGGTGGTGCGTTCTCTGGAGTGTTTGCTTTGTTCACATAATTAGAAACCCTTTTTCCATTACTTCGACACTCAGCTACTCGATGACCTTCTTTTACACACTTAAAACATTTTATAGTCCCTTTAAGACAATCTCCTCCATGCTTCTTTCCACACTTTGATCATAAGGAAACATTCATTTTCTTTTCACCATTATTCTGAGATTTCTCCTTGAACACCATCTTTCGTTTCTTTTCAAAACCATGAGATGGATATGTAACACCAACTTCCATTTCTACCTTCATAGCACAACGCACAATTTCTTCATAGTTACTGAAGTCTCGTATAGATAATGCCCTTCGAAGACTTGGTTTTAAGCCACTGAAAAATCGATCAACTTTACTTTCAGGTTGGATTATAATGCCAGATGCATACCTTGAAAGTCTTGTAAAATTTTCTTCATAGGTACCAACAGATTCATCATCCCTTTGCTTCAGTTCAAGAAACTGTTTCTCCATCTTTTTTCGGAGAATACGAGGGAAGTACTTACTGAAAAACAAGTTCTTGAACTCGTCCCATTCCATGGAATCAATTTCATCTCTTTGCCTCGTATTCTTGATAAGATTCCACCATTGATCAGCTTCGCCTTCCAAACGATATACTGCTAAGATGACTTTATCATGCTCAGAACATTGAAGAACTGAAAATATCTTTTCAGTGGTACTGATCCATTGTTCAGCAACAGGTGGATCGGAAGTCCCACTGAAAGAAGGTGGATGTTGCCTCATGAAGGACTCAATAGAATACTGTTCTTTTCTCTGCTCATTTGGAAGTCCAGAATGATTCATAGCTTGTATAAGTATAGCAATAAGATTTTGCACTCCATCTCCCATAACATTTGTTTGTTCAGGAGGACAATCATTGCATTGTCCATTGCATTGATCAACACGGTTCCTTCGGGTTCCAGCCATCGTCTAAAACCCAAAAAGAATAGTGTGAGAGGCAAAAATCATGCTAGGGAAAACAACATTATAAAGGGGGAGTATCCTCAATATCTAACTTCATAGGTTAAATTCTATGATCATTACCATAGTTCTAGGACTGTATCTTATATGTATACTTATCCTAAGGGACATCCCTAGACATACCTTAGAAATATCTCTAGGGATCTCACTAACGTTCTCACATCCTAGTTTCCAAAGGTTGACTAAACCTTTCCTCTGATACCAACTGTAGAGGCCCGAAGCTTAACGTACATGTACATTACATTACTTTTGTGGAATACTTAGTACAATAAAAAAACACGCACACAAGGACTGTAATAGTTTAGTGTCTTTGGAAACTCGGAACGTAATCTTCTAATCGTGGTGAAAGATCTTCAATATCTCCCATAAAGATCTTCCCTTTTTTTCATACCTAAAACCTTTCTTTATATCCTGGGGAAAAGAAAACATAAAAGGGTGAGCTCAAATGCTCAGTAAGGGTAAGCAAATGAAAAATCAATCACATCATATTCATAAGAACATAGCTTTTGGAAATCTTAACCTGCAAAAGAGAGCATAATTTCATATCATGGGATAAATCATAGTAGTGAAATGAAATCCCAATAAGCATAACTTAAAACATGAATCTTTGTGGCATACACACATAATCATAGAGAATCATTTCTTGTTAGTCAAGACTCATTGCCAAGACTATCTTAGTGGACAAAGTCCCTTTCTGAACCGAGTCACCCTCGTTCCAGTCCTGTTTCACTGAACCGGTAAAACCTACCGTTCCAACCATGTCTATCTCATGAGATATAAAATCTTTACCCAATGCATTGGAGGGAGATATAGGTCCCACCCATCTTATAATGAATCCTTTCTTATGTGTGCCACATAATCATAAATCATACATCATTGCATAACCCATGTGATACAAATTGGAATCTTAAACATCATGACATCATAAAACAATTCATACAAGATAAAGGAATTCATAAAATTAATTCAATCACAACGTGATCAAATCAATGTAATAATAGGGATAAAAACAGAACCCTTTATTATCTTAGATGGAAAATAATTTTGATAAAACACTTGAACTCCATTCTTGAGGAAAATATCCTTTCTTCTTTAAAAATACTCTTCTTTTCTTAACATGTCATACAATTATAAAATAAAAGAAGTTGATTAAAAATAAACTTGAAAAATTGTAAAGGAATCTTCTTGGAAATAATGTTTTAAAAATCCATTCATGCCGAATAAGTTAAAAAAAACATTCTTCTCGTACTTTTGTCGAAAAAGTGAAAAAGTACCTCGTACGAAAAACGAAAAAAGATTCCTTTCATATCTTTTACTAAAAACTCACCAAAAGGAAAAATAGGTTTTAAACAATTGTAGGTGGATGGAAATGATATTACATATTAAGGGAACATGGATGTGGATGATAAAATACACCCCATGAAATACTAAAGTATAAACAATCTCGGATAAAAATGAGATTGTGATATTTCCCTTACCTTAGGTCCGACTTGCTTTGTAAGTGTCTGAACCTCCTGTATAATGATTTAAATAATGTTATTGACTTATTCCAGAATCATATTCATTGTTATTATATCATATATTGTCCACTTATGACTTTATATTACCCGTTCTTTTGTAAATTAATGTTAAAGTAGCGTTTTGGGTAAAATCGTCTCATTTGTCGTTCATGTTATTAACTTGTAATTATTCATGTGATTACTTAGATCATGATTACTTAATTCCAGAATATAAAACATGATATATATATATATATTCAGAATATACATATATAATAAATCAGTAAATGGAAAGAAATACACCGTTCATGGAGACGGTAGTCCTTACGTACGCATGAACGCTATTTTCGTTTCCTTATTGAATTGAATGGAATTAAGTAGATGAAATACATATAAATATAAATAATTCCAGTATCATTATTAAGTCATATATTTCATTATTACTTATTATATATACTTTATAATCATTCATGAATGGTTAATCATTGAGAATGAATCTCATCGCGTCGTGGAGACGGTAGTCCGTACGTACGCACGAGCGATGATATCATTTCCATAATTATTGATTTGAATTAGAGTGAATGATACAATATATCAGAATCAATATCACTTTATAATAGTCATGTATGGTCATTATTTACACCATTATACTGATCCAAGTAAGGTGGTGGTGGAAAATAGATTTCACCACGGCGTGGAGACGGTATTCCGTACGTACGCACGCGCGGTGATTTCATTTTTCCGTAGGATGGATAGAAGGTGAATTAGGGTTGTTTCATATTTATAATAACATATCAGTATGTAAGTAATACTGATGTTATTACTTTATCATGAAACAACTAATGAAGAAGAAGTTGAAGAAGAAAGAAATTGAAAAGATAGGTAATGGATATTACCTCTTCTTTTGAACACCTCTTTGAATCCTCCACTTAGGGAACTAAGATTGGACTTTGAAGAAGACCAGGACCTCTAGGATTATTCTAGGGAAGTGGATAAGGGATTTTGGCAGGGGTTGGCCGAGCTTGAGTGCTCAATTTGGTGTGAGGAGGAGGGGGAGGAGGTGCCCTTTTATAAGGGAGGAGAGGGGCACCTTAGGAATATCTCAAAATATTATTTTATATTAAAGTCAAAATCGGTTTATAATGGTTCCAAAGGGTCTTATATCGAAGCAAAAAGTGGGGATGGGTCGAAATACTATCAACCAATAGTATTTATACATGTTTAGGGTATTATTTTAACCTTATCAATTAGATTTAACTCTAAGTTAAATAATTTAACTCTTACCGTGTCTTTTTGTTTTCTTTAACTATATGGTTAATACATTTACTATAACATGCCAAACGAACCCCAAATTGTTTATTATTAATATATATATCCTTATCTAAGTCATTTGGCCGAACCTTATATTTTTAGGAATAAAATAACAATTAGTAATATAATATTTGATTTAAAAACTATTTTGTGTCAATTTTGACACTATTTGATATATGATTTTTGTGAAAGTCATAACACAATTATATGTTCGAACAAAGTTGATTAAATCAACACTAATATATCATAGTAACCTTGAAAATTAGTGTAATTCATAAAAAATCTCAAATTACATTTATTTTGTTGTTTATAACATCAATTATATCAATATTTCATTAATAAGATAATTACTGCATCATCATTGTGTCATAAACAAATTAAATTATTTAATGTCTAAAAATTATAAATAAAATACCATTATGTAAGAAATCTTTTTAGCATTCTAATGAATATTTATAGTAGAATTTATCTTATGTATAACCCCATATTAAAAATGATTTACTTATTAAACTTTGATTTTAACTATTTTAACCCTTCTTTAAATAAATTAATAATAAATGTCCTAATCTAATCCATGTGGGACTAAATGATAATATTTTACACTTAAGGTTGTTTTTGGTCGAGATACACTTTTCCAATAGAATTAGGACATGTGTTAGGGTAATATTAATATCATTCTTACACTTAATTACCCTATTTACTTTTAACCGTGGTAAATAAATGTAAAAAGTTACTATTCCCCAAAAATTATTTTCCTCTCATTGAACCACATTTTACTTACTGACATCAACCGTGTCTCTCGGATTTTTGAAATTCCATTCACAGAAGCGGTAAAATTAAGTTTTATGAAAAATTCAGTTTTTTAACTACCACTTAGTAGTTTCACTATTCATTAAAAATTGATGTTTTTCAGAACAATGCCAAAATTTTATCCTATGCTATATTTCATATTCCGAATTCAAAAATGAAGTCTATTTTACCAAATTCATAACATAGAAGTTGCATTAATTAATTTTATAATTTAATCCCGCTGTTAAAACAAATAGCGTGTTTTTAAGAAACAATATCTATCAAAAGATTGACACTTGATTATGTCTGGTTTAAATGTGAAATTACAACCAATGACCAACATTGTATTAAATTGTAAAAATATATTCTAAATATACTTTAAAACCACTCAAATTAATAATTTATCACTATTAATTATTTCGATTTAAAAAGTTGTCTTTAATTATAATTTAGTAATTTTCACTATTCATCAGAATATGAAAGTTATCTGAAAGCACCAAAATTTCACCTTAGGCTAAATTCGATACTCCGAATCCAAAAATGAAGTCCATTTTGAGAGATAAATTTTCTAAAATTTAAAAAGTGGTTATTACTATTCATAACGGCTAGTTTTAATAATATTTTAATAGCATATCGTTGTTTCGTGAAACTCAGTATTGCGTACTACACACGCTATCGAGGAAGGTTGAGATTGCGTGTAATGCAAGGCAAGTCAAGGATGCGTGTTGTGCAAGCTCCTTTTGGTGTAGCGTACAACACAAGACATTAATAAAATTAAAAAGAATATTTTTCATAAAATCTCGGGCTGTTACAGTTCTCCTCTAGTAAAATTCTGTGCATGCAAACTGAGGGGCTGATTCCTGTTAGATTAGAGAGAGTCCATCCTATGGCTTCCTTGTGGGACTTGAGAACTTCCAACAATTGGTTTTCCTGGACTTCTGACAATTCATTTGAGATTATTACAGGGAATTGTTCCTTATGACCTAGGAATGCATACTTGAGGTTATCTGGAAGGGGTTTTAATTCTACCACAGGTGGGTTGGTTTCATTGATAACTAGGAACTCTTCAGAAGTTTGATTGTTTGGTGAAGCTCCATGTTCATCATAGTTATCTCTTTCTATGATATCATGACTTGTTTCATGTGAAAAATTGGAAACCTCTCCTGGAATACCACTAACAGATTCAATGGTTTCTAGAAATTCATCTTCATCATTTCTCAAATATCCAGTCTCAACATCCCAAGACTCTTCATAGTCTCCAATTTCATCCTCATTTTTATCTGATTCGGTATCATACAAATATCCCTCTTCTTCCACATCAGTTGGTATTTCATCACAGAAAAAATTTGGTAACATGCCAGAGGAAAACCAATCAATCATGTTTACATGGGGAGTTGAATGATCCTCAACTGGGTGTTTCATTGAATGAAAAATGTTGAAATGAACAACATATCCTCCAAATTCCAGTGAAAGTGTTCCCTTGTGAACATTGAGGATAGCTTTTGCTGTTTTTATAAATGGCCTCCCTAGGATGAGGGGAGCATGTGTGCTGAACCGATCATCTTCCATATCCAAAACATAGAAGTCAACAGGAAAAATCATGTCTGTCACTTGAACGAGAACATCCTCTATAACTCCAGCAGGTTTGGTGGTACTTCGGTTTGCGAGTTGAATGATAATTCCAGAGGGTTTTAAGTCTCCAACCTAAAGAGATGAGTAGACAGAATGTGGCATGACATTGATGGAGGCCCCTAGATCAAGCATCACATCTTTGAATTCACATTTCCCAATGGTACAGGGAATGGTAAATGTCCCAGGGTCTTTACACATGACCGGAAGGGCATGTTGAATCAATGATGAGACATTCCTTCCTAAGTTTACTTTTTCTCCCCCTTTGAACTTCCTCTTGTTGGTACACATGTCTTTTAGAAACTTAGCGTACCTTGGAATTTGTTTCACAGCATCGAGCAATGGAATATTGACTTGGACTTTCTTGAATGTTTCTAAAACCTCATTATCCAATTCTTTTTCAGCACTTGACTTTGGTGGTGGTTCACACCTTGGATAAGGCAGTGGAGGTTTGAATGTTTCTGTTTCTGGGGTATTCTGAGTATGTTTCGGAGGAACATAAGGGCCAGACATCCTCTAACAATCATTCTTTGTTCTTTCAAACAAGATTTCTTCTCTTGACTTTGAGTTTCTATCAACTTCATATTTTTCATCATTTTTATCAAGGGTAGGATTTTCATCAACAGTATCAGAAGAAGGCTTGATGTTCTCAATCTGAGGATTTTTCAATTTTGTTCCACTACTAAGTTCAATTGTACTCACATTTTCCTTCCCATTACTCCTCGGATTTACTTGTGGCTGTGAGGGTAAACCACCACTCATTTGATTTGTTATTCAATTAATACCAGAGGCAAGTTGACCCATTTGAGTCATCAAGGTATTCATTTTGTTATCTTGCTGTTTTGTGTATTCTTTTAGCTCCCTCATTTCCTCTTGTTGTTTCCTCATTGCTTCTTCATGGTTCCTATCCGAGTTTTGAGTGGGAGGGGTAGGGTGAAAATTGCTTCCAGAATGAGCATTGGCTTGCTCATTGAAATATCTTGGTTGATAACTACTTGATTTTCCTTGGAAGAATCATCTTGGTTGTTCAGGTTGACGAAATCTTTCATTTGAGTTGTTGTTCCATCCTTGATTGAAATTTTGGTTGTTTTGAATTGGTCTTTGCTGGTTTGGTTGAAATGGTCTTCCAGGAAAAACTGCATTGCAGTTCTCAGGAGGCTCTTTCATTTGCGGGCATTGGTCACTAAAATGTTCATTCGAAGAACAAATCCCATAGTAAACATGTAGTTGGAAAGCCGCTTCAGGTTTGGGTTTGGTTGGTGGGGTGTTAGACAACATTATTGACCTTACCATGGTGGTGAGATCAGATAGTTTACTTGCAATTGTGTTGTTTTCGGGACTAGTAGTAGGGAATTCTTGTGCAGCTTTGACATGAAGAAGGCCTCTGGTTCCAAATTGTTGGCCATTCTAGGCCATGTTTGCAATTAAAATCCTAGCAGCAGCTGGTGTCTTATCAACTAAAGCTCCTCCTGCAGCAGCATCGATCATACTTCTATCAGTGAGACACAATCCTTCATAAAAGTATTGAATGAGAAGCTGGTCACTGATTTGATGATGGGGGAAACTAAAACAAAGACGTTTGAACCTTTACCAGTATTCGTGAAGTGTCTCTCCTTGTGTTTGCCTAATTCCACAAATCTCCTTTCGAATGGAGGCAGTTCTAGACGCAGAGAAATTTTTTTCAAAGAAAATCTTTTTTAATTCATTCCAATTTCTAATCAAGGTTGAGTGAGAATAGAAAAACCATTCCTTAGAAACTCCATCTAGAGAAAAAGGAAATGACCTAAGCTTCATTTGATCGGCATCAACTCCATGAGGTCTCATATTGACACACAGATAACTAAATTCTTGGAGGTGTTTGTGTGGGTATTCACCGGGAAACCCATTGAATTTGGGAAGCTGGTGGATGAAACCGGACTTGATTTCAAATCCAGCAGGGGCATCAGGGTACTCAACAGGATTCTCGTGATTTTCATCATAGGACGAAGCCAGTTCTTTCAAAGTTCTATTTTCAGCCATTTGGATTTCAGTTTCAACTAAGTCCCTCCTAGGTGTATTGGTGGAAGATTCACAACTTGAAACTTGTGGATTATTACCTCTAACCCTAGTGTGAAAAGTTCTATCAATTTCTGAATCTAAAGGTAAGAATTTCGGGTCATGCAAGAGAAAGGAATATATATATATATATATATAACTAAAATAAAATCAACTCTAGAAACCTCCCCGCCAACGGCGCTAGTTGATGTGAGCGTTTTTGTCGTGAAACCCTCAATCAATATTTTCCCTTTTTATGTAGCACAGTGGTGACCACAGGGTTGTCTCTCAAGGAGGTTGCAGTTCGAGTTGTAAAACTGTCACTTTTGTTGTTTTGTTTGTTTTTAATGAAATGAAAATGGGGGTTTGATTAACAATTTGAAAATAAAATTTTAATTAAATTCTAAACTTAAATAATTTTAAAGGAAAGATAATGTGGGTTTGAAATCAAGAATAAAAATAGCAGTCGCAGACAAGCTTCACCCTCTTGGACACTCACCTCTTCCTTGTATATAAAAAAATATCTCTTATTTTAAATTCCTAAATGTACCCCCAAGGACCCTCAGGTTTACACTCAAATTTGAAAATAAACCATATTTAAGACTTCAATATGATTGTTGTCCCGCCTATAGAAGTGATTCAATTACTTAAATACCTCCATGTAATTGAACCTAATTGAATTCGCTATGCTCAATGACAAAACCTCACCAAAGAATTTTAAATAGCGAAGTCAATTGTTCTACTTTATAGATGGAACAATGGTCAAATCAAATTTGTTGAAAAAATATTTAAGAAATAAAACAACCAGATTCATTCAAAAATATAGGTTCAAGAGAAATTCAAAAAAAGAGATTACACATTAAAATCGAAACTCGGAAGAGAGTGTCCGTCGGGTGTCGCTGTCCACAACCACTTGCCGCTTAGCCTTCCATCACTTGAGAATCCTTCATCTTTTCTATTGAATATTCAAAGAATTTCCTCTTCTTAAGGATCAAAATCTCCACCTTCCCCTTCACTCTCTCAAGCCAACTCCCTTTTGTGAGGGATAGTGTGGTGAAAAATAGAATATCTTGAGAGGTAGGAGCTCCCCTCCTTTTATAGGCAGATTTTATCTTCACCACGTTGTCGCTTTTTAGACCCAATAAATGGCCGATTCACGCATTGACCTCTTCATAAATATTGTTCATCAATGTCGTTTCCGTCCACCCTCAAAATTTCAGATTCATTGGACGCGTATTGAAGGATTTATGGTTTTTCTATTGAAAATAGATTTCTTTGGATGAAGCTTCCTGGAAGATTCCTTCAAAAATCTATCACTAAACGGCCATCATAAAGGATTCAAACGGCTTGAAATTTATTAAGGAGATGCGCCTTGGAGTTCTCGGTCATAGCCAGGTATAATAGCATCATTTTGAGTAGTGTAGGCCGAAATTGGCTTCCATTACTATGGTGAAGTCAATGCAGTCCGCCCGGAAAAAATTGTCAACTTCATTGATTTTTTTGGGCACCATTAATATCGATTCAACCCCTGGTTCTGAAGACAAAGTTGAAGGAAATAAAATAAGGGTTCAAAAAAAATTCAAATCACAAAATTTGGAAATATATTTTATAATAAATGACCAAAATACCCCTGTGATAAAAATCTGTTAAAAATCCAGAATTATGAAATTTAAACTTTTTATCCCAAAACACACTATAAATCCAAAATTGTTACAAATAAGATCAAATTATTAAATTTGTGAGGTTTAAATCATTTAAATAGACATTAAAAATATTGGAAATATTATCTCTATCAATTCCCCCACACTTGGCTCTTGGACTCCTGGACAAGTGAGCACGGTATAAAGAAAAATAAAACACATACCAATGGGGTTTACCAATTTACCACAATGAATTAAAAAGATATCATGCCTCATTAAAGAAAAATATTTAAAATTATAAATTCAAATCATTCAATCAATTTCCACTTATTTTGTCTTCTCATGGACATAACACACTTACCTCACATTCATTTTTCTCTCAGCACACAATATAGATTTGCAACAAGGCTTTTCTCATCCAACTCATGCAAGAATTACCATAGGCTTGATAAATTTCTACATCTCCACCCGATGTGAACCAAGAACATGTGATTATCATGAGGACTTTACAAGGTTTTTCTGTGGATTTGGGTTGGTAGGTTTCAAATGTGAAAAATTCTGTGGCTGAATAAGGAGGGTTTGGCTCTTTTTGAATTAGAAATGCATGATTCTAATTTTTACTCAAGTATGGTCTCCTCCATATTCTCTTAAAATAATCAGATATTATCTTCTGTTTTCCACCCCATTCCATCAATATTTCAGCAGAAAGTATGAATTTTTTTAATGCTCCAGATAGGCACATCTTATTTCCATTGCGAGCTCCAGATAGGCACATCTCCATTTCATTTGAGAGCTCCAAATAGGCACAGCTCCATTTCATTTGAGAGCTCCAGATAGGCACAGCTCCCAGAAAAATATCTTCCAGCCTCACAAATACGCCTTCAATGTTTAAATGTTCTCCCAAATCAACACCAAATGAGTTAGCACATCATGAGTCATTTTCCCCTTCACACTTAAGTTCAACTAGATCATGCATTTATACTTCCAGAGCAGGTTGGAATGGGAAATTTGGCTTGTAATGTGGCTAACCTAACAGGCTATACATGGCTACTAAGGGCTCACGAAGGATAAAATGTTCAAGGAAGGCCAAAATAAAAAGGATATCATGAAAAGGAGTCTCCAATATTCAAAAAAATGCCTCAATCATTTTAATCACACGTATCTCAGCCCTCATGTTTTGATATAAATAAATCAAGTTCTGGTTTAAAAAAACACGAATTGGTTCTCTCAAGAAAGAGGTAAATGTGAAGAAGATGTAAAAATGGGTCCATAGGCCTCACAGGAATGAGAATTTCAATCTCAATGCCAGTAATATGTGCCATGATATTTAAAAATCAGTGGTCATTTTAAGAATTTTCCAAATTTTTTAACTTAAAACAATGTCGTATTCAGCATTCATTTATCTTTAGTTTAAAAGGATAAGTCGGTTCACTCCATGGCATGAGTTTCAAATGAAATTCAAGAAATTCCAAAACCCTTTTTTTTAAAAGAAACACGAAGAAAGAAGAAGAAAAAAATGAAAAAAATGGAAAGAAATTTTGACAACAAAAAATTTCAAAAACAAAGTTTGTAAAAAAAATCTACTCTACCCAGCATTGTGTCCCCCCACACTTATTCTATGCAATGTCCTCATTGTGTAGTTTTTTTAGCATGAAATTCAGGAAATTAAAGATAAAGCAAAAATAAATGATAAGGAAAGACACAACCTGGAATCAATTATATTCTGTGTCATGAAGTTGAATTTCCTCCCCTGGAGGATCATGAAAATTTTCTCGAAATAGCTTCAACCGATGCCCATTGACAGTGAATGATGTCTCTTTGTCTGGATCTTTAATCTGTATTGCACCAAAAGGAAAAACATGAGTAACAATGAATGGGCCAGACCATTTGGAACGAAATTTACCTGGGAAGAGTTTCAATCTGGCATCTAATAGCAGAACTTTGACTCCCTCCTTGAAGTTTTTGTTGAGAATCCTCCCATCATGAAAGGCTTTGCTTCTCTCTTTGTATAACCTGGAGCTTTCGTATGCATTATTTGTGATCTCCTCCAACTCCTGCAAACAATATTTTCTTTCTTTCCCAGCAGAATATAGGTTCATGTTACATGTTTTTACAGACCAAAAGGATTTGTGTTATAACTCAACTGGTAGATGAAAAGCCTTTCCATAGACCAATCTAAATGGTGACATTCCAATGGGGGGTTTTGAAAGAAGTTCTATGGGACCAAAGAGCATCATCAAGTCTCAAACTCCAATCCTTTCTATTTGGGTTCACTGTTTTTTCTTGGATTTGTTTGATCTCCCTATTAGACAACTCAGCCATTCCATTTGTTTGAGGATGATAGGGTGTAGAGACCCTATGATTAACACCGTATTTCTTCAAAAGTGATTCCAAAGTCCTATTAAAAAAAGGGGTACCTTGATCTGTAATTAGAAACTTTGGAAATCCAAACCTTGAAAACAAATTTCCTTTCAAGAATTTAGACACAATCTTTGCATCATCAGTTCGGGTGGGGATAGACTCTACCAACTTGGAAACATAATCAACAGACAACAAGATGTAGAGATATCCAAATGAATTAGGAAAAGGCCCCATGAAATCCATTCCCCATACATCAAAAACATCACAAAACAAAAGTGGGTTTTGTGGCATCTCATTCCGCTTGGAAATGTTTCCTTGGAATTGACAATTTTTACAGGTTTTGCAGAATTCAAAAGCATCTTTAAAAATGGTGGGCCAATACAATCCAGAATCAAGAACTTTTCTTGCTGTTCTTTGTGGTCCAAAGTGTCCTCCACAGTTTGATGTGTGGCAGAAATTTAGGATAGATTGAAATTCAGAGTTCGGAATGCATCTTCGTATCATTTGATCACTACCAATGTGCCATAAATAAGGATCATCCCAAATGTATTTCTTTGAATCGCTCCGAAGTTTATCAATTTGATTTTTGGAAAACCAATGGGGTTGTTCATCAGAAGCCAAATAGTTTACAAGATTAGAAAACCATGGTATTTCACTTTGAGCAGCAAATAAATCCTCATCTGGAAAGGTTTCCTTAATTGGGGAAAACAACTGAAATTTCCTATTCCCAATAGATGGTATCCTTCTCAAATGATCAGCAACAAGGTTCTCACATCCTTTCTTATCTTTTAATTCAACATCAAACTCTTGTAAAAGCAAAATCCATCTCAGAAGTCTTGGTTTTCCATCATGTTTCTTCATCAAGAATCTGATTGCAGAATGATCATTAAAAACAATCACCTTGGAGCCCAGTAGATAACTTCTAAATTTGTCTAGAGGAAAGACAACGACCAGCAGTTCTTTCTCAGTTGTTGTATAGTTTGATTGGGCTTGATCAAGAGTTCGGGAGGCATAGGCAATCACATGATATTTCTTTTCTATCCTTTGACTCAATACTGCCCCAAGAGAAAAATCAGATGCATCTGTCATTATTTCAAAGGGAATGTCCCATATAGGAGGTTGAATAATGGGAGGGGTTATCAATCTTTGTTTTAGATCATGAAACGAATTTATGCAATTCTTATCAAAGACAAATGGGACATCTTTTTGGAGTAATCTAGACAATGGAATTGCAATCGTACTGAAATCTTTAATGAATCTCCTATAAAATCCAGCATGCCCAAGGAAGGATCTCACATCTCTGACAGTTTTTGGGTATGGTAATGAAGAAATGACCTCAACTTTGGATTGATCAACTTGAATTCCATCACAGGACACAAAATGTCCAAGAACGATCCCTTTAGAAACCATAAAATGGCATTTTTCGTAATTTAGAACAAGGTTCTTTTCAATGCATGTTTTCAGGACACGTTCCAAGCTTTTCAAACAACTTTCAAAAGATGATCCATACACAGTGAATTCATCCATAAAAACTTCCATGCATGTTTCCAAAAATTCAGAGAAGATGCTTATCATACACCTTTGAAAAGTTCCTGGGGCATTACATAAACCGAAGGGCATCATTCTGTAAGCAAAAGTTCCAAATAGGCATGTGAATGTGGTTTTCTCTTGATCCTCAGGTAAAATGTGAATCTGAAAATATCCAGAGAATCCATCCAGAAAACAGTAGTGGGTTTTTCCAGCTAGTCTTTCAAGGACTTGATCAAGGAATGGTAATGGGAAGTGTTCTTTCCTTGTAAACAAATTGAGTTTCCTGTAATCAATGCACATTCTCCATTTATTTGGAAGCCTTATGGGGACAAGATCACCAAATTCATTCCTTGAGATTGTAAATCCACTTTTTTTAGGAACAACATGGACTGGACTTACCCATTGACTATCAGATATGGGAAAAATAATTCCAGAAGACAACAAGGTGGTGACTTTTTTCTTCACATCCTCCAAAAGTGTTGGGTTTAGTCTTCTTTGAAATTGTCTTACCGGTCTAGTGTTCTCCTCTAGTAAAATTCCGTGCATGAAAACTGAGGGGCTGATTCCTGTTAGATTAGAGAGAGTCCATCCTATGGCTTCCTTGTGGGACTTGATAACTTCCAACAATTGGTTTTCCTGGACTTCTGACAATTCTTTTGAGGTTATTACAGGGAATTGTTCCTTATGACATAGGATGGCATACTTGAGGTTATCTGGAAGGGGTTTCAATTCTACCATAGGTGGGTTGGTTTCATTGATAACTGGGAACTCTTCAGAAGTTTGATTGTTTGGTGAAGCTCCATGTTCATCATAGTTATCTCTTTCTATGATATCATGACTTGTTTCATGTGAAAAATTGGAAACCTCTCCTGGAATACCACTAAATGATTCAATGGTTTCTAGAAATTCATCTTCATCATTTCTCAGATATCCAGTCTCAACATCCCAAGACTCTTCATAGTCTCCAATTTCATCCTCATTTTTATCTGATTCGGTATCATACAAAATCCATCTTCTTCCACATCAGTTGGTATTTCATCACAGAAAAAATTTGGTAACATGCCAGAGGAAAACCAATCAATCATGTTTACATGGGGAGTTGAATGATCCTCAACTAGGTGTTTCATTGAATGAAAAATGTTGAAATTAACAACATCTCCTCCAAATTCCAGTGAAAGTGTTCCCTTGTGAACATTGATGATAGCTTTTGCCGTTTTTAGAAATGGCCTCCCTAGGATGAGGGGAGCATGTGTGCTGAACCGATCATCTTCCATATCCAAAACATAGAAGTCAACACAAAAAATCATGTCTCTCACTTGAACGAGAACATCCTCTATAACTCCAGCAGGTTTGGTGGTACTTCGGTTTGCGAGTTGAATGATAATTCCATAGGGTTTTAAGTCTCCAACCTGAAGAGATGAGTAGACAGAATGTGGAATGACATTGATGGAGGCCCCTAGATCAAGAATCACATCTTTGAATTCACATTTCCCAATGGTACAGGGAATGGTAAATTTCCTAGGGTCTTTACACTTGACCGGAAGGGCATGTTGAATCAATGATGAGACATTCCTTCCTAAGTTTACTTTTTCTCCCCCTTTGAACTTCCTCTTGTTGGTACACATGTCTTTCAGAAACTTAGCATACCTCGGAATTTGTTTCACAGCATCGAGCAATGGAATATTGACTTGGACTTTCTTGAATGTTTCCAAAACCTCCTTATCCAATTCTTTTTCAGCACTTGACTTTGGTGGTGGTTCACACCTTGGATAAGGCAGTGGAGGTTTGAATGTTTCTGGGGTATTCTGAGTATGTTTCGAAGGAACATAAGGGCCAGACATCCTCTTCCAATCATTCTTTGTTCTTTCAAACAAGATTTCTTCTCTTGACTTTGAGTTTCTATCAACTTCAGATTTTTCATCATTTTTATCAAGGGTAGGATTTTCAACAACAGTATCAGAAGAAGGCTTGATGTTCTCAATCGGAGGATTTTTCAATTTTGTTCCACTACAATGTTCAATTGTACTCACATTTTCCTTCCCATTATTCCTCAGATTTACTTGTGGCTGTGAGGGTAAACCACCACTCATTTGATTTGTTATGCAATTAATACCAGAGGCAAGTTGACCCATTTGAGTCATCAAGGTATTCATTTTGTTATCTTGCTGTTTTGTGTATTCTTTTAGTTCCCTCATTTCCTCTTGTTGTTTCCTCATTGCCTCTTCAAGGTTCCTATCCGAGTTTTGAGTGGGAGGGGTAGGGTGAAAATTGTTTCCAGAATGAGCATTGGCTTGCTCATCGAAATATCTTGGTTGATAATTACTTGATTGTCCTTGGAAGAATACTCTTGGTTGTTCAGGTTGACGAAATATTTCATTTGAGTTGTTGTTCCATCCTTGATTGAAATTTTGGTTGTTTTGAAATGGTCTTTGCTGGTTTGGTTGAAATGGTCTTCCAGGAAAAACTGCATTTCAGTTCTCAGGAGGCTCTTTCATTTGCGGGCATTGGTCACTAAAATGTTCATTCGAAGAACGAATCCCACAGTGGACATGTAGTTGGAATGCCGCTTTAGGTTTGGGTTGGGTTGGTGGGGTGTTAGACAACATTATTGACATTACCATAGTGGTGAGATTAGATAGTTGACTTGCAATTGTGTTGTTTTCGGGACTAGTAGTAGGCAATTCTTGTGCAGCTTTGACATGAAGAAGGCCTCTGGTTCCAAATTGTTGTCCATTCTGGGCCATGTTTGCAATTAAAATCCTAGCAGCTGGTGCCTTATCAACTAAATCTCCTCCTGCAGCAGCATCGATCATACCTCTATCAGTGAGACACAATCCTTCATAAAAGTATTGAATGAGAAGCTGGTCACTGATTTGATGATGGGGGCAACTAAAACAAAGACGTTTGAACTATTCCCAGTATTCGTGAAGCGTTTCTCCTTGTGTTTGCCTAATTCCACAAATCTCCTTTCGAGTGGAGGCAGTTCTAGACGCAGGGAAAATTTTTTCAAGGAAAATCTTTTTTAATTCATTCCAATTTCTAATCAAGGTTGAGTGAGAATAGAAAAACCATTCCTTAGCAACTCCATCTAGAGAAAAAGGAAATGACCTAAGCTTCATTTGATCGGCATCAACTCCATGAGGTTTCATATTGACACATAGATAACTAAATTCTTGGAGGTGTTTGTGTGGGTCTTCACCGGGAAACCCATTGAATTTGGGAAACTGGTGGATGAAACCAGACTTGATTTCAAATCCAGCAGGGGCATCAGGGTACTCAACAGGATTCTCGTGATTTTCATCATAGGATGAAGCCAGTTCTTTCAAAGTTCTATTTTCAGCCATTTGGATTTCAGTTTCAACTAAGTCCCTCCTAGGTGTATTGGTGGAAGATTCACAACTTGAAACATGTGGATTATTAACTCTAACCCTAGTTTGAAAAGTTCTATCAATTTCTGAATCTAAAGGTAAGAAGTTCGGGTCATGCAAGAGAAAGGAAAATATATATATATATATATATATATATATATATATATATATATATATATAACTAAAATAAAATCAACTCTAGAAACCTCCCCGGAAACGGCGACAGTTGATGTGAGCGTTTTTGTTGTGAAACCCTCAATCAATATTTTCCCTTTTTATGTAGCATAGTGGTGACCACAGGTTTGTCTCTCGAGGAGGTTGCAGTTCGAGTTGTAAAACTGTCACTTTTGTTGTTTTGTTTGTTTTTAATGAAATGAAAATGGGAGTTTGATTAAAAATTTGAAAATAAAATTTTAATCAAATTCTAAACTTAAATAATTTTAAAAGAAATATAATGTGGGTTTGAAACCAAGAATAAACATAGCAGTCGCAGACAAGCTTCACCCTCTCGGACACTCCCCTCTTCCTTGTATATAAAAAAATATCTCTTATTTTAAATTCCTAAATGTACCCCCAAGGACCCCCAGGTTTACACTCAAATTTGAAAAGACACCATATTTAAGACTTCAATATGATTGTTGTCCTGCCTATAGAAGTGATTCAATTACTTAAATACCTCCAAGTAATTGAACCTAATTGAATTCGCTATGCTCAATGACAAAACCTCACCAAAGAATTTTAAATAGAGAAGTCAATTGTTCTACTTTATAGATGGAACAATGGTCAAATAAAATTTGTTGAAAATATATTTAAGAAAGAAAACAACCAGATTCATTCAAAAATATATGTTCAAGAGAAATTAAAAAAAAAGAGATTACAAATTAAAATCCAAACTCGGAAGAGAGTGTCTGTCGGGTGTCGCCGTCCGCAACCACTTGCCGCTTAGCCTTCCATCACTTGAGAAGCCTTCATCTTTTCTATTGAATATTCAAAGAATTTCATCTTCTTAAGGATAAAAATCTCCACCTTCCCCTTCACTCTCTCAAGCCAACTCCCTTTTGTGAGGGATGGTGTGGTGAAAAATAGAATATCTTGAGAGGTAGGAGATCCCCTCCTTTTATAGGCAGATTTTATCTTCACCAAGATGTCACGATTTAGACCCATTAAATGGCCGATTCACGCATTAACCTCTTAATCAATATTGTTCATAAATGTCTTTTCCGTCCACCCTCAACATTTCAGATTCATTGGAAGTGTATTGAAGGATTTATGGTTTTTCTATTGAAAATAAATTTCTCTGGATGAAGCTTCCTGGAAGCTTCCTTCAAAACTCTATCACTAAACGGCCATCATAAAGGATTCCAAACGGCTTGAAATTTATTGAGGAGATGCGCCTTGGAGTCCGCTGTCATAGCCAGGTAGAATCGCATCATTTGGAGTAGTGTAGGCCGATATTTTCTTCCATTACTATGGTAGAGTCAATGCAGTCCGCCCGGAAAAAATTGTCAACTTCATTGATTTTTTTGGGCACCATTAATATAGATTCAACCCCTGGTTCTGAAGACAAAGTTGAAGGAAATAAAATAAGGGTTCAAACAAAATTCGAATCACAAAATTTGGAAATATATTTTATAATAAATGACCAAAATACCCCTGTGATAAAAATCTGTTAAAAATCCAGAATTATGAAATTTAAACTTTTTATCCCAAAACACACTATAAATCCAAAATTGTTACAAATAAGATCAAATTGTTGAATTTGTGAGGTTTAAATAATTTAAATAGACATTAAAAATATTGGAAATATTATCTCTATCAATTCCCCCACACTTGGCTCTTGGACTCCTGGACAAGTGAGCACGGTATAAAGAAAAATAAAACACATACCAATGGGGTTTACCAATTTACCACAATGAATTAAAAATATATCATGCCTCATTAAAGAAAAATATTTAAAATTCTAAATTCAAATCATTCAATCCATTTCCACTTATTTTGTCTTCTCATGGACACAACACTCTTACCTCACATTCATTTTTCTCTCAGCACACAATATAGATTTGCAACAAGGCTTTTCTCATCCAACTCATGCAAGAATTACAATAGGCTTGATAAATTTCTACATCTCCACCCGATGTGAACCAAAAACATGTGATTATCATGAGGAATTTACATGGTTTTTCTGTGGTTTTGGGTTTGTAGGTTTCAAATGTGAAAAATTTAGTGGGTGAATAAGGAGGGTTTGGCTCTTTTTGAATTAGAAATGCATGATTCTAATTTTTACTCAAGTATGGTCTCCTCCATATTCTCTTTAAATAATCAGCTCTGATCTTCTGTTTTCCACCCCATTCCATCAATATTTTAGCAGAAAGTATGAATTTTTTTAAAGCTCCAGATAGGCACAGCTTATTTCTATTGCGAGCTCCAGATAGGCACAGCTCCATTTCATTTGAGAGCTCAAGATAGGCACAGCTCCATTTCATTTGAGAGCTCCAGATAGGCACAGCTCCCAGAAAAATATATTCCAGCATCACAAATACGCCTTCAATGTTTAAATGTTCTCCCAAAGCAACACCAAATGAGGTAGCACATCATGAGTCATTTTCCCCTTCACACTTAAGTTCAACTAGATCATGCATTTATACTTCCAGAGCAGGTTGGAAAGGGAAATTTGGCTTGTAATGTGGCTAACCTAACAGGCTATACATGGCTACTAAGGGCTCACGAAGGATAAAATGTTCAAGGAAGGCCAAAATAAAAAGGATAATCATGAAAAGGAGGCTCCAATATTCAATAAAATGCCTCAATCATTTTAATCACACGTATCTCAGCCCTCATGTTTTGATAGAAATAAATCAAGTTCTGGTTTAAACAAACACGAATTGGTTCTCTCAAGAAAGAGGAAAATGTGAAGAAGATGTAAAAATGGGTCCAGAGGCCTCACAGGAATGAGAATTTCAATCGCAATGCCAGTGAT
Source organism: Viscum album (assembly GCA_963277665.1). Taxonomy (NCBI): domain Eukaryota; kingdom Viridiplantae; phylum Streptophyta; class Magnoliopsida; order Santalales; family Viscaceae; genus Viscum; species Viscum album. The sequence continues at coordinate 272,991,509 of OY728126.1, read as the reverse complement.
ATGTGCCATGATATTTAAAAATCAGTGGTCATTTTAAGAATTTTTCAAATTTTTGAACTTAAAACAATGTCGTATTCAACATTCATTTATCTTTAGTTTCAAAGGATAAGTTGGTTCACTCCATGGCATGAGTTTCAAATGAAATTCAAGAAATTCCAAAACCCTTTTTTTAAAAAGAAACACGAAGAAAGAAGAAGAAAAAAAAAAGAAAAAAAATGGAAAGAAATTTTGACAACAAAAAATTTCAAAAACAAAGTTCGTAAAAAAAATCTACTCTACCCAGCATTGTGTCCCCCCACACTTATTCTATGCAATGTCCTCATTGTTTAGTTTTTTTAGCATGAAATTCAGGAAATTAAAGACAAATCAAAAATAAATGATAAGGAAAGACACAACCTGGAATCAATTATATTCTGTGTCATGAAGTTGAATTTCCTCCCCTGGAGGATCATGAAAATTTTATCGAAATAGCTTCAACCGATGCCCATTGACAGTGAATGATGTCTCTTTGTCTGGATCTTTAATCTGTATTGCACCAAAAGGAAAGACATGAGTAACAATAAATGGGCCAGACCATTTGGAACGAAATTTACCTGGGAAGAGTTTCAATATGGCATCTAATAGCAGAACTTTGCCTCCCTCCTTGAAGTTTTTGTTGAGAATCCTACCATCATTAAAGGCTTTGCTTCTCTCTTTGTATAACCTGGAGCTTTCGTATGCATTATTTCTGATCTCCTCCAACTCCTGCAAACAATATTTTCTTTCTTTCCCAGCAGAATATAGGTTCATGTTACATGTTTTTACAGCCCAAAAGGATTTGTGTTCTAACTCAACTGGTAGATGACAAGCCTTTCCATAGACCAATATAAAGGGTGACATTCCAATGGGTGTTTTGAAAGCAGTTCTATGGGGCCAAAGAGCATCATCAAGTCTCAAACTCCAATCCTTTCTATTTGGGTTCACTATTTTTTCTAGGATTTGTTTGATCTCCATATTAGACAACTCATCTGTTCCATTTGTTTGAGGATGATAGGGTGTAGAGACCCTATGATTAACACCGTATTTCTTCAAAAGTGATTCCAAAGTCCTATTACAAAAATGGGTACCTTGATCTGTAATTAGAAACTTTGGAAATCCAACCCTTGAAAACAAATTTCCTTTCAAAAATTTAGACACAATCTTTGCATCATCAGTTCGGGTGGGGATAGCTCTACCCACTTGGAAACATAATCAACAGCCTACAAGATGTAGAGATATCCAAATGAATTAGGAAAAGGCCCCATGAAATCCATTCCCCATACATCAAATACATCACAAAACAAAAGTGGGTTTTGTGGCATCTCATTCCGCTTGGAAATGTTTCCTTGGAATTGACAATTTTTACAGGTTTTGCAGAATTCAAAAGCATCTCTAAAAATGGTGGGCCAATACAATCCAGAATCAAGAACTTTTCTTGCTGTTCTTTGTGGTCCAAAGTGTCCTCCACAGTTTAATGTGTGGCAGAAATTTAGGATGGATTGAAATTCAGAGTTCGGAATGCATCTTCGTATCATTTGATCACTACCAATGTGCCATAAATAAGGATCATCCCAAATGTATTTCTTTGAATCGCTCCGAAGTTTATCAATTTGATTTCTGGAAAACCAATGGGGGTGTTAATCAGAAGCCAAATAGTTTACAAGATTAGCGAACCATGGTATTTCACTTTGAGCAGCAAATAAATCCTCATCTGGAAAGGTTTCCTTAATTGGGGAAAAAAACTGAAATTTCCTATTCCCAATAGATGGTATCCTGCTCAAATGACCAGAAACAAGGTTCTCACATCCTTTCTTATCTTTTATTTCAACATCAAACTCATGTAAAAGCAAAATCCATCTCAGATGTCTTGGTTTTGCATCATGTTTCTTCATCAAGAACTTGATTGTAGAATGATCAGTAAAAACAATCACCTTGGAGCCCAGCAGATAACTTCTAAATTTGTCTAGAGCAAAGACAACAGCCAGCAGTTCTTTCTCAGTTGTTGTTTAGTTTGATTGGGCTAGATCAAGAGTTTGGGAGGCATATGCAATCACATGAGATTTCTTTTCTATCCTTTGACTCAATACTGCCCCAAGAGAAAAATCAGATGCATCTGTCATTATTTCAAAGGGAATGTCCCATATAGGAGGTTGAACAATGGGAGGGGTTATCAATCTTTGTTTTAGATCATGAAACGAATTTATGCAATTCTTATCAAAGAGAAATGGGACATCTTTTTGGAGTAATCTGGACAGTGGAAGTGCAATCGTACAGAAATCTTTAATGAATCTCCTATAAAATTCAGCATGCCCGAGGAAGGATCTCACATATCTGAGAGTTTTTGGTTATGGTAATGAATAAATGACATCAACTTTGGATTGATCAACTTGAATTCCATCACGGGACACAACATGTCCATGAACAATCCCTTTAGCAACCATAAAATGGCATTTTTCGTAATTTAGAACAAGGTTCTTTTCAATGCATGTATTCAGGACACGTTCCAAGCTTTTCAAACATCTTTCAAAATATGATCCATACACAGTGAAGTAATCCATAAAAACTTCCATGCAAGTTTCCAAAAATTCAGAGAAGATGCTTATCATACACCTTTGAAAAGTTCCTGGGGCATTACATAAACCGAAGGTCATCCTTCTGTAAGCAAAAGTTCCAAATGGGCATGTGAAAGTGGTTTTCTCTTGATCCTCAGGTAAAATGTGAATCTGAAAATATCCAGAGAATCCATCCAGAAAACAGTAGTGGGTTTTTCCAGCTAGTCTTTCAAGGACTTGATCAAGGAATGGTAACAAGAAGTGGTCTTTCCTTGTAAACAAATTGAGTTTCCTGTAATCAATGCACATTCTCCATTTATTTGGAAGCCTTATGGGTAAAAGATCACCAAATTCATTCCTTGAGATTGTAAATCCACTTTTTTTAGGAACAACATGGACTGGACTTACCCATTGACTATCGGATATGGGAAAAATAATTCCAGCAGCCAACAAGGTGGTGACTTCTTTCTTCACAACCTCCAAAAGTGTTGGGTTTAGTCTTCTTTGAAATTGTCTTACCGGTCTAGTGTTATCCTCTAGTAAAATTCTGTGCATGAAAACTGAGGGGCTGATTCTTGTTAGATTAGAGAGAGTCCATCCTATGGATTCCTTGTGGGACTTGAGAACTTCCAACAATTGGTTTTCCTGGACTTCTGACAATTCTTTTGAGATTATTATAGGGAATTGTTCCTTATGACCTAGGAAGCCATACTTGAGTTTATCTGGAAGGGGTTTCAATTCTACCACAGGTGGGTTGGTTTCATTGATAACTGGGAACTCTTCAGAAGTTTGATTGTTTGGTGAATCTCCATGTTCATCATAGTTATCTCTTTCTATGATATCATGACTTGTTTCCTGTGAAAAATTGGAAACCTTTCCTGGAATACCACTAACAGATTCAATGGTTTCTAGAAATTCATCTTCATCATTTCTCAGATATCCAGTCTCAACATCCCAAGACTCTTCATAGTCTCCAATTCCATCCTCATTTTTATCCGATTCAGTATCATAAAAATATCCCTCTTCTTCCACATCAGTTGGTATTTCATCACAGAAAAAATTTGGTAACATGCCAGAGGAAAACCAATCAATCATGTTTACATGGGGAGTTGAATGATCCTCAACTGGGTGTTTCATTGAATGAAAAATGTTGAAATTAACAACATCTCCTCCAAATTCCAGTGAATGTGTTCCCTTGTGAACATTGATGATAGCTTTTTCCATTTTTAGAAATGGCCTCCCTAGGATGAGGGGAGCATGTGTGCTGAACCAATCATCTTCCATATCCAAAACATAGAAGTCAACAGGAAAAATCATGTCTCTCACTTGAACGAGAACATCCTCTATAACTCCAGCAGGTTTGGTGGTACTTCGGTTTGCGAGTTGAATGATAATTCCAGAGGGTTTTAAGTCTCCAACCTGAAGAGATGAGTAGACAGAATGTGGCATGACATTGATGGAGGCCCCTAGATCAAGCATCACATCTTTGAATTCACATTTCCCAATGGTACAGGGAATGGTAAATGTCCCAGGGTCTTTACACTTGACCGGAAGGGCATGTTGAATCAATGATGAGACATTCCTTCCTAAGTTTACTTTTTCTCCCCCTTTGAACTTCCTCTTGTTGGTACACATGTCTTTCAGAAACTTAGCGTACCTCGGAATTTCTTTCACAGCATCGAGCAATGGAATATTGACTTGGACTTTCTTGAATGTTTCCAAAACCTCCTTACCCAATTCTTTTTCAGCACTTGACTTTGGTGGTGGTTCACACCTTGGATAAGGCAGTGTAGGTTTGAATGTTTCTGGGGTATTCTGAGTATGTTTCGGAGGAACATAAGGGCCAGACATCCTCTTCCAATCATTCTTTGTTCATTCAAACAAGATTTCTTCTATTGACTTTGAGTTTCTATCAACTTCAGATTTTTCATCATTTTTATCAAGGGTAGGATTTTCATCAACAGTATCAGAAGAAGGATTGATGTTCTCAATCTGAGGATTTTCCAATTTTGTTCCACTACTAAGTTCAATTGTACTCACATTTTCCTTCCCATTATTTCTCGGATTTACTTGTGGCTGTGAGGGTAAACCACCACTCATTTGATTTGTTATGCAATTAATACCAGAGGCAAGTTGACCCATTTGAGTCATCAAGGTATTCATTTTTTTATCTTTCTGTTTTGTGTATTCTTTTAGTTCCCTCATTTCCTCTTTTTGTTTCCTCATTGCTTCTTCAAGGTTCCTATCCTAGTTTTGAGTGGGAGGGGTAGGGTGAAAATTTCTTCCAGAATGAGCATTGGCTTGCTCATTGAAATATCTTGGTTGATAATTACTTGATTGTCCTTGGAAGAATCCTCTTGGTTGTTCAGGTTGACGAAATATTTTATTTGAGTTGTTGTTCCATCCTTGATTGAAATTTTGGTTTTTTTGAAATGGTCTTTGCTGGTTTGGTTGAAATGGTCTTCCAGGAAAAACTGCATTGCAGTTCTCAGGAGGATCTTTCATTTGAGGGCATTGGTCACTAAAATGTTCATTCGAAGAACAAATCCCATAGTGGACATGTAGTTGGAAAGCCGCTTCAGGTTTTGGTTGGGTTGGTGGGGTGTTAGACAACATTATTGACCTTACCATGGTGGTGAGATCAGATAGTTGACTTGCAATTGTGTTGTTTTCGGGACTAGTAGTAGGGAATTCTTGTGCAGCTTTGACATGAAGAAGGCCTCTGGTTCCAAATTGTTGGGCATTCTGGGCCATGTTTGCAATTAAAATCCAAGCAGCAGCTGGTGTCTTATCAACTAAAGCTCCTCCTGCAGCAGCATCGATCATACTTCTATCAGTGAGACACAATCCTTCATAAAAGTATTGAATGAGAAGCTGGTCACTGATTTGATGATGGGGGCAACTAAAAAAAAGACGTTTGAACCTTTCCCAGTATTCGTGAAGCGTTTCTCCTTGTGTTTCCCTAATTCCACAAATCTCCTTTCGAATGGAGGCAGTTCTAGACGCAGGGAAATTTTTTTGAAGGAAAATCTTTTTTAATTCATTCCAATTTCTAATCAAGGTTGAGTGAGAATAGAAAAACCATTACTTAGCAACTCCATCTAGAGAAAAAGGAAATGACCTAAGCTTCATTTGATCGGCATCAACTCCATGAGGTTTCATATTGACACACAGATAACTAAATTCTTGGAGGTGTTTGTGTGGGTCTTCACCGGGAAACCCATTGAATTTGGGAAGTTGGTGGATGAAACCAGACTTGATTTCAAATACAGCAGGGGCATCAGGGTACTCAACAGGATTCTCGTGATTTTCATCATAGGACGAAGCCAGTTCTTTCAAAGTTCTATTTTCAGCCATTTGGATATCAATTTCAACTAAGTCCCTCCAAGGTGTATTGGTGGAAGATTAAAAACTTGAAACTTGTGGATTATTACCTCTAACCCTAGTGTGAAATGTTCTATCAATTTCTGCATCTAAAGGTAAGAAGTTCGGGTCATGCAAGAGAAAGGAAAAAATACATATATATATATATATATATAACTAAAATAAAATCAACTATAGCAACCTCCCCGGCAACGGCGCCAGTTGATGTGAGCATTTTTGTCGTGAAACCCTCAATCAATATTTTCCCTTTTTATGTAGCACAGTGGTGACCACAGGGTTGTCTCTCGAGGAGGTTGCAGTTCGAGTTGTAAAACTGTCACTTTTGTTGTTTTGTTTGTTTTTAATGAAATGAAAATGGGGGTTTGATTAACAATTTGAAAATAAAATTTTAATTAAATTATAAACTTAAATAATTTTAAAGGAAAGATAATGTGGGTTTGAAATCAAGAATAAAAATAGCAGTCGCAGACAAGCTTCACCCTCTCGGACACTCCCCTCTTCCTTGTATATAAAAAAATATCTCTTATTTTAAATTCCTAAATGTACCCCCAAGGACCCCCAGGTTTACACTCAAATTTGACAAGACACCATATTTAAGACTTCAATATGATTGTTGTCCTGCCTATAAAAGTGATTCAATTACTTAAATACCTCCAATTAATTGAACCTAATTGAATTCGCTATGCTCAATGACAAAACCTCACCAAAGAATTTTAAATAGCGAAGTCAAGTGTTCTACTTTATAGATGGAACAACGGTCAAATAAAATTTTTTGAAAATATATTTAAGAAATAAAACAACCATATTCATTCAAAAATATAGGTTCAAGAGAAATTCAAAAAAGGTGATTACACATTAAAATCCAAACTCGGAAGAGAGTGTCCGTCGGGTGTCGCCGTCCGCAACCACTTGCCGCTTAGCCTTCCATCACTTGAGAAGCCTTCATCTTTTCTATTGAATATTCAAAAAAATTCATCTTCTTAAGGATAAAAATCTTCACCTTCCCCTTCACTCTCTCAAGCCAACTCCCTTTTGTGAGGGATGGTGTGGTGAAAAATATAATATCTTGAGAGGTAGGAGCTCCCCTCCTTTTATAGGCAGATTTTATCTTCACCAAGTTGTCGCGTTTTAGACCAATTAAATGGCCGATCCACGCGTTTACCTCTTCTTCAATATTGTTCATCAATGTCTTTTCCGTCCACCCTCAAAATATCAGATTAATTGGATGCGTATTGAAGGATTTATGGTTTTTCTATTGAAAATAGATTTCTCTGGATGAAGCTTCCTGGAAGATTACTTCAACAATCTATCACTAAACGGCCATCATAAAGGATTCCAAACGGCTTGAAATTTATTTAGGAGACGCACCATGGAGTACTCTGTCATATCCAGGTAGAATCGCATCATTTGGAGTAGTGTAGGCCGACATTTTCTTCCATTACTATGGTGGAGTCAATGCAGTCCGCCCGGAAACAATTGTCAACTTCATTGATTTGTTTGGCCACCATTAATATCGATTCAACCCCTGGTCCTGAAGACAAAGTTGAAGGAAATAAAATAAGGGTTCAAAAAAAATTCTAATCACAAAATTTGGAAATATATTTTATAATAAATGACCAAAATACCCCTGTGATAAAAATCTGTTAAAAATCCAGAATTATGAAATTTAAACTTTTTATCCCACAACACACTATAAATCCAAAATTGCTACAAATAAGATCAAATTGTTAAATTTGTGAGGTTTAAATCATTTAAATAGACATTAAAAATATTGGAAATATTATCTCTATCATGTATGTAGTTATTTATATATCTGATGATGTTTCCACATTGCACTCAATTATTTTCATCTTTTATGGGTGAAATCATTCCAAATGTTGTTCTATTAATATCCATGTCCTTGTCACCAACCTATGGAGACATGGAATGATCTTCAGGTTATTTGTGAATTACATTAGGTACCTGTTTAGATGGTATTATGGGTTGGTTCACTACAAATTTTATCTGAGCGGGTCTTTCCATAATGGAGAATACTTAACATTAAAATCCTCATGTAATTTGTGGTTAGTAATGCTAGAAATAATATTAATAATGTATTAGGAATTAAGATGTATTCCATGATCAGGTGCTTGATCACCACCCATTCACGATGATACTTGAGTTACTAGGGATGTTGGGACTCATGTATTTCTTTTGAGTTATTGGTTTTCTGATGATAAATTATATATTGACTCCAAATGAGAGTATATTTTATTTGGGGAATCTTTTATGAGTTTTTGAACTATAATGGAAGGATGACCACAGTCAAACCTTATTTTCATGGTCAGGTAAACTATGAGGGATCAATGCTACTGATTTGGAAACCCAACCATTAATAGTTATGAGGTTTGTGTGTGGTTTACCATCCCATAAAACCAAGCCTTTGATAGTTATGACTTGGTTATAAACATGAAACCTCATCCATTTTTTCACAAGTGACTTAACTTATGTGAGGCTGGTTATATAGGTTATGGATGTTGGTTTTTTCATGCTCTTTTTTGGTCATTTCAAATTTAATCCCATGTTGATAATTTTAAATCCATTTTGAAAACTAAATTTTTCATTAAAATATTTTTTGGAATATTTTTTGAGAAATATTTTCAATGAAAAAAAATTAAGTTTTATGAAATGTTTGGTTTCAAAAACTAATCATCAAATACACCTATGTGATGTGATAAAATAATCTTTTATGAAGGAATTTTGTTTATTAATGGATTTAAAATAAGAATGGTTTTGATAATTAGAAAATGGTATTTATTATTTTTAAACCATGGAATAATTTACATGTGATAGTAACGGTTTTTTTGAAATTGTGATAGATTTTAAGAAATATTTATCATTTTGAAAGGAAATAGTAATATTTTATAAATGGTTAAATATTTTGTGTTATAAAATCAATTTTTTTTATTAATGTGGGTTGTGACTTTGTTTCAAAAAAATTGTGATATGTTTAAGTTTTATTTAATTATTTAGTTGATAAACCTATGTTTTTTATGTTTATAAATTTCTCCTGAGAAGCCCTTTAATAAAGATACAATATTGGTCTAATGGTCTGGTCCATGGGGTAGTTCTTCACATTTTATAGAATTTGAATCCCTTGTTAATGAATCTACCTAGTCTCCTTATCGATTGGTGGAGAAATATACTTTCAAACCATTGAACCCCATCCTTGAATTCTTGGATTCTCATCCACCCTCTTATAAAAGAAAAAAAGATTCTCTTAAGGTGGAACAATGGCTTGAAAATTTTAATGGGATCTTCAATTCTCTAAAACTCTATAATCTTTAAGTGTCAATTATATCAAATTCGTGTTCGAATGACCTATCTAGGAGTGGTTGGATGTTTTGATTACCTCTTGTATGTTTGAATAAATGTCTTGGGAATTATTTAAGTTAGTCTTCATTCAATGGAAGTATCATGAGGGCTTTAAAATGAAAATGTTACTGTGTTCTAGGGTTTGAGCTGTGATGAACTATGGGTTTTAGAGTATGATAAGAAATTCTCATGTTTGGTATGTTTCATACCTAGTCTTGTTGGTAATAAATCCAGTAAGGCTATATATTTAAAAAAATATCTTCACCCATACCTTATAACTACCATTCCTATGGTCATGCTAGTTTCTAATCAGGAGATGCTGGATAAGGATTTATCATTAGATGAAGATCTAGTGAAACAACATAAAGGGAAGAATGCCTCTTTCTAGATTAATAAAGGAAATCAATCTCATGGAAAGAAGATGTTTCCCATGTGTTTATAGTGTAGATCACTAGGCCATCCAAATAGGTTGTGTTTGAAATTTCTAAGAGTTTGTAAAAAGTGTGGTCATTAAGGTCACATTAATATGTTCTGTAAGTTTTTATACAAAAAATGTAAAATTCGGTCAGGAATGTCAACTCCTAACTATGGGAAAGGAAATGATTCATGGTAATTGGGCTCTATCTATAGGCCTCAAATTGGATCTTTTCACATAGTGGAGGAGTTTCTGTTTTTCATTGGTTAGTTTCTGGTTGTGGATAATTTTCATAAAATTTTTTGTTTCTGATGAGGTTGTGTAGACTGTTTGAGTTTTTTTATTATGGATTGTCTGTTTTTGGGAACCTTTTATTATAAGATCTTTGTCATGGACTTATATTGGTCCATGGTTTGGGAAATTTATGGATTGAAAATTTAATATTAGATTCATTTTCTTGAGATCTTTATTGTTTTTCCTTGGACTCCTCTTGTAATAACTTGGTGATCAAATCTCTATTATGATGTGTTGGATGCTCTCCCTTGTGAGAGTATATTGCCCGTTTGTGAACTGACCTAGATGTGTGATATATTTTTCTTTGGACTTGGATAGACCATTGGAATTTACTATGGTAACTAGGATGATGTTGATTTTTATAGACAAAGAACATGGTGGTGCTAGCATTTGATTTCATGAGCTCATCGAGATATGAAGCTCAGTTTGAAAAATCTTAAGTTATAGTCGAGTATTTACCCAGTTTAGAAATTATTGTTATTTATTTACCTTGATTTTTGATTCTTGATCATATATGTTTCTATTTATTGAGTGGGTGATGTCTCTACTCTGGGTCTAAGGGATGTGATTTTATTATGTTACACCATTTTAATGAATCCTTAAATTGTGGGGAGACCAATGAAATATCTCCATTATTTCACTAGTTTAGATACATGTGATGATCTTGGTGTTTTATTTTGGATTTGTGTTTTCTGTTATCCTTTGGGTGAGTCTCACTTCTGCACCATATAATTCTCACCACATAAGATGAGTGATGTATTTTTACTTGTATCATCATGTTCTATCTTTCAGACTAGAAGATTTTTGATGATAGAAATTCCTATGGTGGGGAGGTTATAACATCATGTTACATGATTTTATTTGTTTTGATACATTGATTTGTGTACCCAATGATTCTATCTCTTTGTGGATTGTCTTTAGTTTTTTGTCCAATTTTTTTGAAGGTTTTTGGTCCTTTTCATGGTTTGTGAATGGTTTGTGAATGGTTAAAAAATGTGTGAAACCTATTAATAAAGGTGTTTCATGGTATGTACATAGATTTTTCATGGTTAAAAAAATGTTTGAAACCTTGGAAGAAATGGGTTTCATGGTTTTATATTAGTTTACACTTGGTTAAACAAAGTTTGAAACTGGATAAAAAGGGTTTCCATGGTTTGAACATGGTTTTCACATGGTTAATGAATGTGTGAAACCTAGGAAGAAAGGGGCCTCATGGTTTTCACATGCTTAAAAAAGTGTGAAACCTAGGTATAAGAGGCTTTATGGTTTGTGAATGGATAGTACTAACCATGTGACCTGACCTAGAGAACCATGTGAACAGTAATTAATGTTATGAAAATCTAAATTAAATTCCTAAAACCAAACTAATTAACCCTCATCTCCACCCACTCAGACATAATCCAATACTTAGGCTTCTGGGAGCCCCATGGAGGCATTTTGGCTCCCCAAACATGATATCTTAGTGGATTGAAGCACCAATAGAAGTGGATATAATCTCTTTCAGTGAGTTACATTATAATATTAATCTTGTACCTCCCTACTTACCTTGATTCCATCATCCCAAATGATATTATGGCCATGTGTTTTTTCATATCGTGGTAGATTTTTATGGGATATTGGATCCCTTATCTCTTCTCTCAAGATCTATATTCTTAGATCTGGTGATCACCATCGAAGGAGACACATCACAGATTCATTGTGGTTGGATTCCATATATTCTAAGTCTTTGTTTCTATGTTTTCCTTCATTTAGTGATTCATTGTTTCTTTATAATGATTATATACATGTTACTTAATTTTTGACACAAGTTCTATGAAATTTATCTATTTTATGCCTTATAAATTTTATTTAACCCTATTTTTTTAAATTAAAGATGGAATTACATAAATTGTTATAATTTTGATATAAATAACGTTTTTTGAATTATTTTAATTCCATGATTGTTTGGATTTATATTCAAAGAACTTTTAATGCTTTTTGGGTGAAATTGAGGTCTTTGCCCAGGGTTTTTATTTATAAAATGAACATCCTTGATTTGAAATAAATGATTTGATCAATTTTATGTTTTCTAAATAGTTTAAAATGATTGAATTTAATAAATGACCAAGAACCACCATTGAATGATTTTACCCTTTTTTGGAATTGGTGTGCTTGTTTTTTTTCAAATAAATTATTTATCTATATGGAAAGAGGGTGTAAACCCATGTTTTGAAATGTATTGAATCCTTATAAAATTTTAATAATGCATTTAAATTCTTTTCTGATGATTTCAAATAAATTATTGATTTAGAGGCTTGTTTGGAATTAAAATTATGATTTGGGAAAAGGAAAGGGTATGATTACCCTTATTTAATGTTTGATTATTTAAAAGTATTTGAATTAAATTTATGATTATTGATGGCCCGATTATCACATTATGATGGTACTCTCTTGTTATAGTCAATTAATGTAACATGATTTATTCATTTAGTTACCATTATTGGGTGTTGAAAAAGGGATTCTTTACATTGAGGTAATTTAGGGTCAGAGTGAGATATATTATTAGGGTCAGTGCCAATATTTTATAAGGATCCTAGTGTGATCCACAAAAAAAAATTATCAAACTCACCTCTTTTGAATAGTCATATGAACCTTGATAGATAGATGGGATGATGAAGATATGTTCTTCAATAGCAGACTCACGCCTTTCAGTGGACCCATAGACAATGTGAAAAGGATTAGGCTATAGATGTGTGGATAGGAAAGCAGGTGTTCATGGATCTAGTTTTTTTGATACCTGTGAGACTAGATGTAAGCCTGGTAATTATTCATGTTGTATTCTATTATCTATTTTGAGTAGGAATCTCTAATCCTCTTACTCACTAATCCTCATACTCTCTTATTTGTACTCCACTTTTATAATATTTGAATTTCCTTATAAAGTAACTACATAGAACATTTAGTATAATCTTATTTGGATCTTTAGCTGACACCCTACTTATACCTTTTGGTATCTATAGCCCTTTATTATCTTATATCTTGTGTTTATGATCTCACCTCCCTTTGTGGTTTCGAGTTAGGGTGACCAAGGGTGGGTGACTTTTTACATGGTAGGTGGTCATGGAATACTAGGAGGTGGGTTTTGGTGGTTATGATCCCCATTATTTTTTCTTACATTCTCTTTGTACTTTGATGTGTATGTATTGATTTATATATGTGATTATTTTTATGAGTTTCACTTTGTTATTGTAATATTTTTTGTGTAGAATAATTCCCAATGGTTTTTTTTAATACAAAATTGATTTTTTTCTATCCCATAGAGATCGAGAACTCTCTCTGGGTTAGGGTAAAAAAGATAAGGTATCAGTTTAGATGGTATTCTAGGTTGATTTATTTTTTGTCTTGAAAATAGAAAAACCTTCTCAGAAAAATGAGCGTATTTGGCTCACATTTGGGTCTCCTTATCCTTGGTGCTCTTCTAAAGATTTTGGTGCTACCACTAGACACAAACATGTGAATTGATCACCCTCAAAGGATCCTCTCCTGTCAATCCTTAATTTCCACCATGTACTCTATAAAGGTAGCTCCATCCTCAATTTCAAACTCTCTCTAATCGATAACGTGTGACGGTTCATGCACGTACCTCCTTAGTAGTGACACATGGAAGACATCATGTACCTTGTCCCACTATAGTGGTAAATCTAATTGATACACCACCTTTCCAACTATATATTTTATATGAAAGGGACTAATGATTTTTGATATCTCCACACTGATCATCCTTCACATACATTAAATATGGTTGGGTAACAACCATCGATGAAAGATATGATGCACCATACTTGTCCAAAAAGGACTACTACAATGAGTTAAACTTGTCCAATTCCTTAGCCAACAACTATGAATAAGATCTCCTACTAAGAGAGTCATCCACCATTCCCCCCTTCTCTAGAGAATAGAAAATCTCACAATCATAGTATTGGAGGAACTCTATCAATTGCCTCTATCTCAAGTTAAGATTCATCTATGAGAAAATATACTTGACACTTTTTTGTCATAGTAATTTATCAATTTCTCACACATCAGGTAGTGTCACCACATATTCAGTGTGATGACTGCTACTGCTAACTCAATGTCATGGGTTGCACAGTTCTACTCGTGTGGTCTCAACGGACTTGAACCATAGTCAATATCTACCTTCCTCTACATCATAACACAACCAAATCAAGTCCATGATGCATCACAGAACACTAAATACCTGACACCCTCCTCTGTAAATCTCAATATGGGAGAACTCTTCAACCTCTACCTCAACTTATTGAAGCATTTCTGGCAACTTTCTTTCCACACAAAATGCATCCCTTTCTAGGACAATGTTTTCTAGGGTTCCACTATATAGAAATCAGGTAAAAAAACTCTAATAGTACCCTAAAACCCAAGGAAACATTATACCATTGTAATACTCTGAGGTGACTTCTAAAAATTACAACCTCAACCTTTGTTGGATCCTGATATGATGTGTCCCATAATGTGGACCTCTCAAATCCAAAACATAAACTTTGAGTGATTACCATAAAGATGGTTCTCTCAGACTGTGTCTAGTTCCATCCTAAAGTATCTCATATGCTCCCCCTCAAACACCAAATACACTAGGATGTCATCGATGAAGACCACCATGAACTGGTCTATGAAAAGCTCAAATATTTGGTTAATGAGTCCCATGAACAATACTAAGTAATTATCCATTCCTGACAACATCAACAAGTAATTATATTAATAGTAGTGAAATTTGAATTCCATATTCGGTATATCCTCATCTCTTACTAACAGCTCATGATAACTGATCCGAGGTCAATCTTTGAGAACCATCACACCCCTCTCAACTAATCGAAGTTTTCATAGATCCGTCATAGTGGATAATTATTTTTCATGGTAACCCGATTTAAGAATATATAATCCACACATAATGCCTCATATATTCTATAAAGAGATACTATAAGGAATTATCACCTCCAACCATCAGATCACACTGTAGGAACAAGTGTGTAATCACTACCTTACTGCCTGTTAGAGTCTCCAACCACACAAGGGTCGAGCCATTGGGTCAACTAGAATCTATAAGTTTTGAACTAGAGAATTGGAATGTAGGGAATTACTCACACTAGTTATTATTAATACTTTATCTAAATTAGAAAAGTCAAAGATCATTCCTCATATCACCCCACGTGTATTGGGGTCATAGGCCTCCAAATCCTATAGTTGGCCTCATCCCTACACACCAACTCCCTACACCTTGCTTGGACTACCTTGGGGTGGTTATGGTAATAGGTTGAACCTCTTAAAACCTTTTTTACCCTATCAGGCCCTCTTCCATGTTTTCCACCCATAGACCACCCTTCTCCTACCTCTATCTATAGTTTGGATGTCCCTCAACCGTATCACGATTCCTGACTATCGTAAGAGAAACACCACCTCAATATTGGCTATTTTGACCCACCCTGACATCCCTATACCATTTCCCTTATGTCATCGGATCTCCTCCTAAGCTATCTGAAATACTTGGATCCATATGACTATCGTTAGCTTCATGCTGCTGAGGTATCATCTACTGGGTGCCCAATATTAGCTCCCACTATTGGGGCATGTTCTCCCAAAAAGATATTCACTACCAAGGCTCTCTCAATCACCCCAACATAGGTGGGAATGAAATGGGATTCCACAAAATCCCTGATGTCCTGAAGAAAGAATGACTCAAACACTTAAGATCTGAATAACTGATCCTGAATCCTAATAAGGAGTAACATGAGAGATCAGTAAACCTTGTTGAGTACTCCTCTACGACCAAATATCTTTGTTGTAGATACAGAACCTTCTGTATGCCCACTAATCACAATGTATATGGATAGAACTCCTCCATAAAGAGACTCACAATGTCTAATCAAGAGTGAGTTGTCCCATCATGTGACTAAGTCACTAAGCTCCACCATCACCCAACTGATCCTTGAAAAATATTCACTAAGCGGACTTTTATCTAATCTACAAGAATCCTCACCAAAATGATAACATGGGTTATTGACTCTAGCGAGTCCTCATCCACCTGGGGGTCTGGGTTACCCCAAAACTTATGAGGTCACTGGCACTAAACAAATGTGTAACGCACTCAACCAGTATGCATCTTAATAAGGTACTACCCATGATAGATGCTACTCAATGGGTGGTGGTATAGTTGGTAAACCACTTAGAGGTGCTAACATTGGTACATGTCACTATAATTATGCATCATCAATAGGCAGATCATCATCTTGATCACAAAGTGGAAACCCGACTGGTTGTCTATGTGGATTAATCTTGAAATAAAACAAGATTTACCATGGTCAAATGAGTATATCTACGTCACTGCATCATAAAGGACATGGAAAACACAACCATTCCTATATGATTTATGCACCAAATTTTTTTACAGTTGGTTTCCTAGGACCAACTATTTTTAAATTTATTACATATATATTAAATGTATTGAATATTAATAAAAATTATTATTAAATTCTTTTATTGTTCTGTTTGACTCTTTTGAAAAAATTTCATAGAGTATATGTCGTATTTATAAGGTCATAGCAGTTCCCTGCTAAAATTATAACTTTGATGTGCTATGAAAATATCCTCAAATAATGCTATGCTGTTAGAAAGGGTACTATGATTGGACACATAGTACATAGAATGTCAGTTATGAGTACTAATAAGTTAATGAGGCTTCTTCTCATGAAGTTCTCATTTAGTAAAATCCATTATGGTATATTATGATAGCATACCTGCTAATAGGAATTCTACATGTTTTGGTGTCATCAGATATTCCAATCTAAGAGCATGTGTAATGGTACTTAGACTTTAAGATATTTATTAATACACGATAAAACTCATGTACTTAGATTTATTTCATAAACATGGACAATAATCATTCATTTTGAAGTTAGATACATTGGGTGAGCCACGAGTGACATGTAATTAATGAATAATTCAATGAATTATTTTTCCCTTCCATCTTTATGGATGCTGATATCTCGACCCTTTGATTAGAATAAAACGTTTACATTAAATTATATAACATGGTCTACAGATGTATTTATTTTAAATAGATAAATAAAGACATACCAATAATATACGTTGGTGACACAGATGTGCAACCATCTTGATCAGATATTGTGACAAATGGATTATACCACACAATGATCATTTGTACGTGGTTTCAACATCATGATATTAAATTCTTTCCCTTGGGTTCCTAGACCTTTTACTAGATACTAATCTTGGACTTTAGGTAAGCCCGCCTAATGAAAACAAGAAATAATCCTAGAGGGTCACACACTATGTGTTTCTATTGATATCCATTAAATTATATTTGAGTCTAACTAATGGAATAAATATTATTCTCAAGCCTAAGGAATAATTTTATTCAAGTTACATTGATCACACAAATATTAAACACATATTTATTCACTGACTTGTGGAAAAACTATTTTTTTATTTATTGAATATTTTAATAATTATTTATTTGCTAGATTGTGAATAACATATATATTTATGAGTAAAATATAAATTAAATTTTTAAATAAATACCAGAGGAGTTCGAACATATCAAGACCGAGTCCAGTGAAAAATAATAATTAATAAAACCATTACATAATATTTATTATTGTGCATATTGGAGTGTCCCACAAAATAATAATTATATAATTATTTTTATAAGTAATGGAATTTATTAAAGGTAATAAATATTATTCAATAGCTAGTATTAAATTAATTAATATTTAAACATAGATCCAAAATCTATAAATAGTAGGTATGTATATTGTGTACAGTATCAAAGATTGAGAATAGAGGATATTTGTGCAATATTAATTCTCTCTCAACACATCATTGTATCTCCCTCTTATGAATGATAAGTGAAATAAATATTTATTCAAGACTAAAGAACAAGTGAAAAATAAGGAACAATGAAAGACATTTGAATCATTGTGCTAGCACTTAAAGATCAAGTGGTGTTGCTAGGATATCATAAGATCATGTGTGGATCGCCAGTAGATGGGTTCTATCCTTGGATTCTCATAGTACAACTAATGTAATCCCAAAGGGCCATTTGGAGAATCAAAATTCCCCAACAAAGAAAGCACCAAAGCCCATGTATTTTTTTCTTCAAATATTAAATAAATTAATAATAAATTGGATGTTCAAGATCCTCGCTCTTGGTTTTAAAAAATGATTATTAAAATAAATTATAACATATCATACACTTATGCACACTTCCACTATACCTGAAACCATTAAGTGGTATCAGATTTGTCTTGTTTGAATTTATAATTATTTATTTATTTTGTTGATATATACACAATTGTTGTTAGATATTCATTTTATGTTATTGATTCTTTAATAAAATTTTAATTAACATGTTATTGAAATATTACTCATGTTCGTTAAGTGTTTCATATTCTTAAAGGTTCAAAAACAAATGAAGAATGTCCATATATTCCGCCAGGAAGCGTAAAATAATTTTTTGGTAAAGTTGGGTTACACAACATATGGTCGGAGCACATGTTGTATACTGATGCGCATTATATCTAGATGCACTAAGAAATTATTTATACATTTTTCTTTTACTGTATACTGAATGTTGAAAGGGCCAACCTAGCACACAACATGTTGATATAGGGTGTGTATCAGGCATATACACACCATGTAGTCTGGGTGAGTTAATACACAGAAGCCCCAGACGTGTGACTTGGATATATGGAAACCAAGGTACATGGCCTGTAGTTTCATGTACACATCATGTAGTCTCCCATTAATTAACAAAATTAAAATTACATTAATTTTTAAAATTATATAATTAAAAAAATTATTTTATTAATTGGTACACCGTTGTGTGTTTGAAAATTTAAAAATGGTTATAAAGAATTTTAATTGCTTAATTAAATTATTATAATTAATATGTCACTATTGGTTTTTCTATTTATTTACCATGAATTCCATTAATTATGTGTATCTCCAAATAAGATCAGATGGTCATTTAGATTAAATGCAATCCATTAATTATATTACTAATTAATCAATTAATTTGAATTTATCTTAAATAATAAAATAACGAACAACGAAATGAATGCTACTGTTTTAATTTTGCAAATTCATTACATGTATAACAATTCACGATCTTAAAAAAAGATATTTATGTGTTGGATGTTTTAATTTAATTTATTGTATGAGTTTTAAATTATTTAATATTAAATTAAATGATAGCATGTGAGTCATCCCTCCCTCCATTATTATGTAGGACCTACATGTCCATTAATATTTATGTAACCCTCTTTAACTAATCCTTTGGTTCCCCTTAACCATGTGTGATTAATAAATACTTATGATTAATAGAGTATACCAAGGTGGTGGTGGTGGTTCAAGATGCAACCATAATAATTACAACTGAGGTGATACATAAGTGGACATGTGGAATGTTGTAAATCATGCCAAGACAGTCAATATTAGTTATTTCCCCTATATCAAGGGTTGATTTAATGTCCGATAATTAAATAAATTATTTGATAAAGATCATGAACATGTCATTTAATTAGTTATTTATTTATTTCTATGTAATTATTTTTTTTATGGAGACAATACCATGATCAAATAAATAAATGAATTAATGTGAAAATACAGAAATTAAATAAATTAATTATGCATAAATGTTTTACTCAACTTATATAATTAATTAAGTAACATCCACTCAATATTAAAGAAATTTGTAAAGGATAAAATAATGTAAAATTTATGCATAATAAATTGAAATTCCTCAATTAAATATTAATTCATGATAATAATTCCATTGCTTGATTGAGAATGAAACCATAGACCTAAGTGTAGTACATGGCCAAAGTATGGATGCAAACTTTTATCAAAGAATTCTCATAAGAGTTTTGGGTTGACTGAAACAAAATTGCATTGAGTTTAATGACCAATGTATGTTCAATAAAAATTTGGAGGCAAGTGTTGAGGAAATCTAAGTTAGAATTTTAGGATAAGTGAATCCACTCAATAGATCATAGAGCTGCAAGTCCATAGTTTTAAATACCACATACCTAGTTATTTTATCATGGTTTTCATGTACAAAGTCTCGATCATTAAAAAAATTCATGGGGATGTGTTCCACAAGAATGTTGAAGAAGCTAGACATTCTATGTTTAATGGTGAGGGATATTGAGTCATGATATAATAGTGGGTGATTTAAGAAATAAATAAATAATCATTTAATTTATTATATCTTATGTATTTTGTAATCAAGAAAAGTAATGATTATTTTCCCTTCTAATTGTATAATGAAAGGACAAGTTCATCATCTACACTATCCCCACAATCATTATTTGAGTGAGATAACCTCCTAACAAAATGTATCTTCCAAGAGTGGTTTAGAAGCATTCTATATGTACTATGCCATGAAAAGATATCATAAGTGCTAAAATCCTCAATGCTTGATCTCCATGATAATTAGGTGAGTGATGAAGAGTTCCTTTTCTTTGAAAAACATTTGTGTGATGAAGTTGGTGTTCAATGTTGGATTCTTTCACAAATTTCAATTAAACTATTGAAGTCTAATAAAAACAATGATTCATATAACATGCTTGATCACCTTCATGGTCATTGCTAGGAGGGATTTAGATAGGAATGGTATGAGATTTTCAAGGAACTATTTTAGAGAAATCTTGGAGAGGGTTCCCCAGCTGGGCCTCATGTAGTCAAACTCATTGGATAAATTGATGGATGAGAGGTTATAGGGATTAAAATCTTCGACGAATTGTGCACCAACCATATATTAGCATCATTCCATCAGAGGTTCTATAACTTTGTTTTGAATTTTAATATAAACAACTTTGATAAGTCTCTACCATATCTTCTTACTCTTATTTACAAAGTAGATTTGGATATGAAGTTTAAAAAACCTTATGTCATTATGGTGAACAAATGGAATGGGAAAGAGAGGAGCTTTATGCCCAAAGATTCGTCATTCCCTTCCAAAAAGAGGAAGATCAAAAGAAATGTAAGGGGTTGAGATATTGTTTGTTTCACATATGGTAAGAAGGTCCACTGGGATAAAAACTACACCCAAGAAAAGAAGGAAGGGTAATATTCATATGCATTTTTTTTCAAGTGTAATTTATCAATTTCAATAAATTGGATATTAGATATATCTTGTTTTTCTCATATATGAATTCAAATATAGGAACAAGGTAGATTTATAATGGTTGTCTGAGGAGAGGTATATATTGGAGTAGCTAACATAGCTAAACTTAATGTTATAGCTATCAAGTACTACCACCTCACATTGCTGAATGGAATGAACTTGGTTTTAATGTGTTTTTATTGTGTTACTTTAGTTTCCAGAACAATTATTTCTATATCTACACTTGATACAGATGGATTCATTATAAAATTTTGGAATAAATGTTTTTTATTTTAAAAATATATCATTTTTTATGGTAAGACACATTAAAATAATGGTCTTTATGTGTTAGATTACACAAACCAAATAAAAGAAATAAATAATGAAGTTCCATCACATGAATCATATCACACCAAACTTTGGCATCCCCGAAAAGGTCATGTAAATGAACAGCGCTTGAAAAAATTACATCATAATGGATATTTAGATTAATTTGAACTAAAACCACATGGTGTATTTAACACATGTTTACAAGAAAAAATGACCAAATCCCAATTTATTGGAAATGGTGAAAATTTTGAAGATATTGTTGAATTAGTTCATACCGATGTTTGTGGACCATTTCCTACTTAATAAAGGGGTGGGTACTCATACTTAATAACATTAATTATGAATTTAGTATATGTGGATATTAATATTTAATGAAGTATACGTTAGATTATTTTGATTAATTCAAGGGATACAAGAATGAAGTAGAGAAGAAGCTTGGTAAGAAGATTAAGAACCATCGCTATGATCATGGTGGATAATATCTTAATCAACACTTGATTAATTATTTATGAGGGTTTGGGATTTTATCTTAAGTCAATCTTCCATATATGCCTCATTGTAATGGTGTATGTGAAAGAAGTAATTTCACCTTGTTGTAAATGGTGAGAACAATGATTATTCATGCGAGTCTTCCATTATCCTTTTGGGGAAACACATTACAAATAGTGGAATACATACTAAACCGAGTGCCAACTATAGCAATAGATTGTATACCACACCAATCATGGAATGGAAAAAAACTAGTGTTGTATTAATTACATGTGTGGGGTTGTGAAGAATTTTTTAATGCCTCTTCAGGTAACAAGATTTCACCATAAGGCACAAAATGTATCTTTATGGAATACCCCAAAGAAAGAAAGTGGTACAACATATAAAATACTTAAAACAAAAAGGTTTTGGGTTAATGAAGTCCCAAATTTCATGAGTTTAATATTATCTCTAAAATATATAGTGGGAGTGAGATGCACATTGATGAAGTACAATCTCAGGAGACACAAGAGTTAGAATAGAATCACATTCCATAAAGTCTTATGGAAGAAGAATTGTTACAAAGACACAATTACTACGTAGGAGTACAAGAGAGGTTAGAGAACCAGAATGGTATGGTTTTCTAGTCACAATGGATTGTGACACATTATTAGTTGATAATAATGATCCTATAACTTACAAGGATTTAGTATGTAGAAATGATATTTCCAAGTGACAAGAAGTGATGAATTCTGAAATTGATTCCATGCTCTAAAACCATGTCTGTATTTTAGTTAACCCTCTAGTTTATGTAAAGCCTGTTGGATACAAATGGGTATTCAAGATGAAAATTTACGTGGAAGGACATCTCAGAACCTATAAGGAATCATTAGATACAAAAGGGTTTAAACAATATCCAGTCATTGACTATGACGAAACCTTTTCACTAGTTTCAATGATGAAATCCATCAGAATTATAATTTCCATTACAGCATTCCATGATTATGAGAATATTAAAATAGATTTCAAAATAATCATCATTAATGGGATAATTTAGGATGATTTTTATATGACCCATCCCAAAGGGATTGTGACTCTAAAGGATGCCAATAAGGTATGCAAGTTTCAAAGATCCATTTATGGAATAATGAAAGCATCCAAGTCTCACGACATTCATTTTGATGAGACCATAATGTAATTTAGTTTCATAAATATTGATTGTGATCTATGTGTCTATAAATAGTTCATTGAGAGTGCATTCATTTTCTTAATAGTATATATTGATGACATATTACTCATTGGAAATGAAATACAAGTCTTACGACATGTTAAGGAATGGATGAATAAATGAATCTCTATAAAGGATATGAGAGAGGCAACATATATCCATGGGATATGGATCCATCTTGATAGATCTACAAGGTTTCTTGGCCTATGTAAT
The DNA here is from genome assembly GCA_963277665.1 of Viscum album. Taxonomy (NCBI): domain Eukaryota; kingdom Viridiplantae; phylum Streptophyta; class Magnoliopsida; order Santalales; family Viscaceae; genus Viscum; species Viscum album. The sequence goes on along the minus strand of OY728126.1, from coordinate 272,968,074 downwards.
AATACACACATTAACAAGATACTGAAGAGATTTAGTGTGGAACAATCCAAGAGGGTATTATTTCCAGTGTCAAATGGCATTCATCTTTCCATGAAAATTTATCCTAAAACACATGAGGAAAGAAATAGAATAACAAGGATTTCATATTTATTATTGATTAGGTTAGTCATGTATACCATGCTATATATTAGGATAGATGAATCCAATTCATTAAATATGGTAGCAAGATATCAAACTGATCTAAGTGACCACCATTGGATGGTAGTCAAGATTATCCTTAAGTATTTGATACATACTAAGTATATATTTTTGGTTTATGGATGGGATGAGGAACTAGTCATAAAAGGATATGTAGATTCTAGTTTCAAAACTGACCAAGATTACATGAATCCACAAAAGGGATACATATTCATTCTTAATAGAGGGGTTCTGAGATCCAAGATCTCAAATAAGGATATGGTTTAAGATTCTACAGTAGTTTCTGAGTATATTACAGCTTTTTAGGCATCTAAAAAAGTTGTATGGATGTGAAAATTCATCTAAGATAATGATTTCTTATCTAGTAGTAATGATCCCATCACACTATATTGTGAAAATACTATTGCGGTGGCTGTTAAAAAATAACCAAGGTCACATAAATAAATGAAGAATGTACTTTGGAAGTATCATTTGTTGAATGATTTTTATCAGAGAGGTGATTTTGTAGTGAGAATTATATTCCTAAAATACAAGGTGGAGGATCCCTTTACTAAAGCCTTGAATTAGTAAAAAAATGAATATCATGTGAGTTCTAGAGGACTGAAGGTCATCAGAATTTGTCACTACTCATAGTTAGAGTTTTTTGGTGTTGGTGTCCTAGGACCAACTGTTTGTAATTTGATTACATGTATATTTGATATATTTAATATCAATAAAACTTATTATTAAATATGTTTTTTTGTTCTACATGAATATAATGTAATAATTTCTTAGAGTATATATTTCAGTGATAAGGTCATAGAAAGTCCCTCACTTTGATGAGAACCTTAATATTCTATGATGATATTCAAAAATAATTTCTTATGGTTGGATAATATATTATGATGAGACACATAGTACATAGAACTTAAGGTGTGAGTAATCATAATTATATGAGGCTTCTTCTCATGAAGTTCACTCTTGGTAATCGCCAAGATAGGATATTATGAGAACATACTCTCCAGTAGGAATTCTTTGTGGTTTTATCATTAGATATTCCAATCTATGAGCATGTGTGATTGTCCTTGTGATGTAAGATTATTATTAAGGCATATTATAACTCACGTACTTATATTTATTTCATAAACCATGAAAATAATAGTTCATAGAGAAGTTGTACATGTTGGGTGCATCACAAGTGACATGTCATTAATGAAAGATTGAAGGATTTATTTGTTCCTTAAATATTTATGGAAGATGATATCTTATTCCTTTTATTGGAAGAGAACTATCATAATAAATATGACGGACATGGTGTAACAATGTATTTATCTCCAATAGTAAATGAAAGGAATATAGAGAATATATGTTGGTGACACAAATGTGGAACCTTCTTGATGATATTTTGTGATAAAGGAATTATATTACATCATGATAGTTCATATGTGGTTGTTGAAGTTGTTTAAATATGTTCTTTCTCTTAGGTGCCTTGACCTGTTGCTAGATAGTAATCATAGGCTTTCAGAAACCCCACCTAATGCCAATAAAAATGATTCCAAGAGGGTCACACACTATGTGTTTCCATTGATCTCCATTAAATTATATTTGATTTTAATGAATGGAATAAATTTTATTCTCATGTCTAAGGAAAAATATTATTCATGTTACATTGATCGCACCAATATTAAATAAATATTTATTTGTCATCTTGTGAATAAAATATTTATTTTATTTATTGAATATATTAATAAATATTTATTCATCAGATTATGAATAAAATATTTATTTGTGAATAACATATTTATTTGGTTTTTTAATAAATTATATAAGAGTTCCAAGAGTCCAAGACTGAGTACAGTGAAAAATATTAATTAAAAGGTCTGTTACATAATATTTTTTATTATCCAAGTTGAAACGTACCCAAAAATAATAATTATATAATTATTCTTATGTGGAATGGGGTTTATTAAAGGTAATAAATATTATTTAATGTTAAATAAGAAATTAAATAATATTTTTACTTAAATCCAAACTATATAAATATATCGCTATATCTATTGTGCAGAGTACCCAAAAATGAGAAATGATAATTGTTGTGCACAATGAATTCTCTCTAAACTCCTCATTCTCTCTCCCTCTCAAGAGTGAAAAGTCCAACATAGATTAATTGACGACCGAAGAACAATCAATCTAGAATGAAAAACACAAGCCATTTGACTTACGATGCTAGCACCCGAAAATCAAGTGGTTTCGCTCGAAGATCATAGGTGTACGTGTGGATCACCACTAGAGGGATTCCATCCTTGGATACTCACAGTACAAAATAATAATATGAAAGGGTATTTTCAGATGATTAACATTCACCGCTAAAAAAATCCCTAATCCCAGGTATTTATTTCTTAAAATATTAAATAAATTAATTATAAATTTTACATGCAAGATGATTGCTCTTAGTTTTGCGAAATGATTATTAAAATAAATTTTAATATATCATACATCATCACACGATTCCACTATTCCAAAAAATATAAATTTTTTCACTACAACCAATGTCTACATATACTAATTAAAAAGTTAGGTAATTAGAGTCCTAGTGTATACATATGTAGGCTGCCTCACCAACACTAGAGTCCCTATCCTAGAATCTGAAATTAAAACGCTAAACACTATATCCCAAAAACAATATCACATCCTTCAGTCCTAAGGTACACCTGATTGGTCTGATGCCATTCTTTCATGTCCCAATCTATTGAGGTTCTACCCGTGACTACCCCAATCCCGCCTTCAATATGCCAAGGGCTAGAGACCAGTGCCGAGAAGGCATATCCCATTAATAAGACACATTATCCTAAAGTAATTGTACACACAGACACATATCAAAGACCACACAATGTTAAAATGTAAAAAAAACTGAAATAATTCATGAATACATCTATGATCTCTGGTTGCACCCAAATTTACCAAAGTTATATAGTGTAAATGGTCTCTTTTAGTAAGGCTTGTGTTATCAAATCCACAGGGACTGAAGAAGTAACCTTGAGACACTATGATTGTATGCAGGATTGGCTATAAAGTGTCCAAATACAGTATTGATTGATTTGAAGAAATATTGATTTGATTGAAAGAACAAAACAAACAAAATTCCCTGAATTAAAACAGTTAATTAAGATGAGCCGATCCTAGGTTTTCTCTTGGGCTTGATTGGATGTATTTATTTTTCTTTTATTTTTATGTTCATCAGTTCAAGTGGTATCCATTAAATGAAATAATTCCTCAGTATCATTCTATGATTTAATCTATACACAATTTCAAGGCTAATGACCAATTTACATAGAAGGTCACTTAAATGATCACTTCAAGCATTTGGATCGTACTAGCACTCAAAATGTGTTGTCATTAAAGTCGGTGAAGACAATGAAGAAGATAAATCAAAGAATGGAACTCTAAAAATGAAGAACAAATTTAAGAGTTTACGAACATAAAATAACATTCAATCAAGCCCATGAAACTCCCTAGGATCAACACATAAAATATTATCCCTCCATTGATTTTATTCTATCAACGGAAGCAGGTAGTTGACTTTAAGAAGCGGGATTGATGAAGAAAAAATATTGAAAAATGAACACTCCACCATTGTGTGATGAATTCACAAGTGCAGGTGTGAATAAATTCACACTTCGATTCAATGGTATCAACATGTGAAGAAAAGGAAAAGAAAAAGTAATGATTAAGAAAAACTTTTATTAAGATACTAAACGTGAAAGAAAAACATACATAGGAAAAATTGACGATATGATTACAAAATGAAAGTAGAAAATTGCAATTGAAAGGAAAATATAAGATGTTTATTTCCTTCACCACCAGATCCTTATATAGGCATATTATTAGCTTTAGGTCCACCCCCCAACAATAAATTCGTCCCCAAACGATTAAGAGAGTCAAAAGGAGGGTGAAGAATCAAAAGGAAATTGACGTTTCGAAGTTGACCCGGAAAACTATCCAAATTCATCCTCCATTTGGATGATTGAATTTGACATTAAATATGGATGAATAATGAGTGGTCATAGCAGAAAAATATCTTCTTCCATGTGTCCTATATCATCTGTGCAGTTTTCAGGTCATTTGGTGCATCCATTTGAATGTTATTCCAAAAATGGTGAGAAGAATTTATGGGCGTTCATATCAGTCCCACCATTTAAATGTAAACATCGGATCCATATATTTCTATGAAAATTTCTGAATTAGCTCTAAAAACAGTGGAATAAAATGATCCTTATATATTTATATTTCTTCTATAAAAATTTGAGCTTAAATGGGCTTGGTTTGTGGGCCCCACATTTGTTTGATTGGCCTTAGGCCCATTATGCTTTTTCCAGTAAATTTATGCATTAAGGCACAAAAATCTCTATCTTCCTTTGGGATTAATCCATCAGACCTAAAAGATAAAATGTTCCAAATAAAGTGATCAATCATATCCCAAAATATCAGATTCAGAAAATGAATATACATCTATCCACAAACAGATTAATAATTGGGCCTAAATTTTTCATTTTAAACATTAATTGCATTTAAGATGATAAATGATGTTCTATTTATGTAATACACTAAAAAAATGTTTATGGACTTTGGAAAAATGAATATAAAGATATTAAAAATTAATATTAGCCACTTTTAGTGAATAATCACACCCCTTAACTTGAGTTTTTCTAGTCTTGAGCAAAATATATTACAAATATGAAATTAGAATCCCCTTTTAGAAAAACAATTTAATACACATTGCTCACCCAAAGACCTCATTCCAAAAAAATTATGAAATCCATCAAAATCATTTAAAAAAATCTAGGTCCATAAGCATATCCCAAGCCCAAGCCCATTACATGGTTCAAATTCATCACCACATTTCATCTAATTTCAATTAAGTATGATAAAGTGTTGTGCATCACAAAAGATATGGGCCCATTTTATTGTTCAAGGGAAAAAATGGAAGCGCTAGGTGGGAATCACATTAAACCTTAAGATGAGTATCTATTTTTTTAACCACAATAGATATGAAATGAGTAACTCTGGGAAAGACAAATATGGATTCACGATACCCAAGTGTCATATGCCACACATATTATCAATTATATACTTTACAATAGAGATATATAGCCAAACTCTGGGAAAGAGAACTATGGAGTCACAATCCACAAGCGTCAGATGCCATGTATTTGTACAAAACATTTCTCTATGTGGTCATTATTTTTTTTCATTTTTTTTTCTTTTTTTTTATACTCAAATTAAAATAAAAGTGACCCCATAACCCTATGGTATAATGAAAGGACCCCAAGAACTCAAATTTACACCCATGATCCAGTAGAAGTGCATTGTGACATTTTTATTAAGAGGACGAAAATGTAAACTTTGAAAAATCACATCGGACAACCGCACTTTCCAAAAACTATGATCATGAACTTAAACTTTCATTAAAATCAGAATCAAGGCATACAAAATTATTTGATATCCAATTTCAGAGTTTTCAATATGTTTTATCATGTTCATGTTTAATGGAATTTTTATTTCCATGCATCTTCTTATTATAAAAAGAAATAATTCTTTTATTTCACCTCCCTCCAACATAGAATAACATTGTCCCTAGTGTTTAAAAAAACATAGAATGTGGTATGAGAGGGGTTTTCAAAGAGGAAATTTAAAATGATAATAGTGCAATTAATTCACCTGGTGGTTGATGTTGAAAGTGCATCCCAGAGTCTCTCTTTGATCCTGGATTCGAGTCTCAGTGGTTTGGACGGTTGTGATGGGCTTTTCCCATGACCAATGATGTGTCCTTTAATTTTTTTATTATATATATATATACATATTATTTTTTTAACCTACAAAAAACATAAAAAGAAAATAAACTGATGATAGATTGTCTTCTTTTTAATTTTCTGGGTAAGGTATTACTCAGAGATCACACCACGTGACACGGATGAATATGGCGATCCCCTTTCATACCCATCCTTACTCATAAAAGAAGAACATGTCAATAGTCTATGGTAATTTATTATATGAAAAAGAAAATGATTCAAAATGATTAGAAATATAACAACCATGGGTTTCCTCCCATACAGAGCTTTTGTTTAACGTCATTATCCCAACTTGTACCCCCCAACTTATCCAATTCAAACATTCAACTTTTTTAGAACCCCATTTTTATCCACCTCAATAAGATTTAGATTAATTATTTTTTAATAATTTTTTCCATTTGAAATCTCTTTCTTAACAATGAGTGTAAAAGTCTATGGAGTTTCGGTAATGTTTGATACGGTTGAATTTCTATTATTTCCTAAGACCTCAAAGACCTTTCCAACATTATCAGTTTCTTGAGAAGAATAATCAACATCTACAAGGTATTTCTTATATCCTATGGTGGTATTATTGTGTTGGGAAGAAATTAAAATAATTTTGAGCTCTGGTTCATTGAGATTTCCTAAAGGATATTGACAAATTAAATCAAAATCAGTTTCTTCTCCAAAACATTTAGAAAGAATTGATTCATTTTGAAAATAAGATTCATCCTGAAAATTTTCCAGTTGAATATCAAGAATTGGTATGGAATCTCTCTTTGTGATCTCTCTTAATGGTTCAATTATTGGTAACTATGAAAATTTATCAATGGAGTTATATTCAGGATACTCAATCCATGATGTCAAATTTTCTTATTTTGAGTCTAAAAAATAAAATTCTTCTTGATTTAAAGACCCTTAAACATTTATTTTATCTTCTTCAGTTATCCAACATCCAAAGGTTAGTTCATTTTTAAATTCCTGAGTGGTTTTTGGGATAAAATATTCTTCTATCAGTGACGATGAAAGGACATCTTGAGTTGGAATGAGTTCTTCATAAGTCTCAAAGATTTGTATTTCTAATCTCATTGATGAAACATCTAAATTCATTTTAACCATTTTTTCACACAAATGTTCAAGAATTTTTTTCAGAATTAGTATTGATAGATGTTTGTACATCATGAACTTAATTAAATTTGATCTCTACAATCATTCTCGAGAGGTATGGAAATTGGTTCTTTAAAAAATTAGAATCCCATTGATTTGACATCTTATCTGGTGTGTTGTATTCAATTAAGGATTGGTCAATTAAAGTCCCTATGTGAGGTGTTTCCCAATATTGATTTCTGAATTGATTACAGAACTGGATTATTAAGGGGTATTTTGGAAGATAATCCATTAAAGTTGATTGAAAATTGGTTTTGGGATTTTTTTGGACACACAGAAACAGAATGGGGAAAAGAGAAGAGAAATTAGGGTGAGAATAGAGAATTTGGGGTGAGAAAAGAAGATGAGGGTCTAAGGTACTTACTTGGGTCCCCAAAAATGGTGCCAAAATTTGGTTGCACCCAAATGTACCCAATTTATATTGTGTAAGAGGTCTCTTGTAGTATGGCTTGGGTTATCGAATCCATTGGGACTAAAGAAGTAACCTTGAGACACTATGATTGGATGCTGGATTGGATATGAAGTGGAAAACTATGGTGTTGATTGATTTGAAGAAATGGTGATTTTATTTAAAGAGAAAAACAAATAAAATGACTTGCATTAAAACAATTAATTAAGATGAGGCGATCCGAGGTTGTCTCTAGGGATTAATTAGATGTATTTATTTTTCTTTGAATTTTATGTTCATCGGTTCAAGTGGTATCCATGAAATTAAATAATTCCTCAATATCATTCTATGATTTAATCCATAAAAAATTTCAAATCTAATCACCATTTCACTTAGAGGATCACTTAAATTATCACTTCAAGTAATTGGATAGTACTAGAACACAAAATGTGTTGTCATTAATGTCGGTGAAGACAAAGAAGAAGATAAATCAAAGAAAGGAACTCTTAAAATGAAGAACAAATTTAAGAGTTTAAGAACATAAAATAACATTCAAAACAGACCATGAAACACCTTATGATGAACCCATGAATGTTTATCCCTCTATTGATGTTATTCTATCAATGGAAACGGGTAGTCAACTTTAAGAAGTGGGATTGATGAAGAAAAACTATTTAAAAATGAACACTCTATCATTGTGTGATGAATTTGAAAGTGCAGGTGTGAATAAATTCACACATAGATTTAGTGGCATCAACATGTGAAAAAAGGAAAATAAAATTTAATGATGAAGAAAAACTTTTATTAAGATACGAAACGTGAAAAAAAAACTTACATGGGAAAAATTGACTATACGATTACAAAATGAAATGGGAAAATTACAATTGAAAGGAAAATATAAAATGCTTATTCCCTTCACCACCAGCTACTTATATAGGAATATTAAGAGTCTTATGTCCACCCCCCAACAATCAATTCACACCCCAATAATTAAGATATTCAAAAGGAGGGTGAAGAATAAAAAGGAAATTGACATTTCGAAGTTGACCCGGAAAACTGTCCAGATTCATCCTCCATTTGGACATTCAAATTTGACATTACATATGGCCGAATCATCAGTGGTAGTAGAATATAAATATCTTATTCCATGTGTCTTCTATCATCTTTCCAAATTTCAGTTCATTTGGTTCATCCGTTTGAACGTTATTACCGAAATGGTTATAAGAATTTATGGCTGTTCATATCGGTCCCACCATTTAAATGTAATCTTCGGATCCATATATCTCCATGAAAACTTTGGAATAAGCTCTAGACACAGTTGAATAAAATGATCCTCATATTATTATCTTTCTTTTTTAAAACTTTTAGCTTCATTTTCCTTGGTTTGTGTGCCCCACATTTTTTTGATGTGCGTTAGGCCCATTATGATTTTTCTAGTAAATTTATTCATTCAGGTGAAAAAATCTCCATCTTCCATTGGGATTAATCCCTCAGACCCAAAAGATTAAATGTTCCAAATATAGTTATAAGTCACATAACAAAATATAAGATTCTGAAAATGAATATAATGCTATCCACAAATAGATTAATGATTGGGCCCAAAATTGCATTTTAAACATTAATTGTATTTAAGATGAAAATGAAGTTCTATTTATGTAATGCACTAAAAACAATGTTTATGGACCCTAGAATAATGAATATAAATATATTAAATATGAATATTATCCAATTTTTGTGACTAATCAATCCCACAACAGATTTTAATAGTAAATTACTAAAAGCGAAAAAAATGGGCCTAATACAAGCCCATCCAAATGCTGTAAAGAGACCAACCTACTCTATGGGTGAGGAATAAATAAAAATACAATCATCTAGTAATAACCCCAGTCTTAAATGCACTATCTATGATCCACCCACTCATTTTACTCCCAATACACCATCAAAGGGGTTTTCGTCTGCATAAGACACGACATGTACAGGAGAATCTCATGCATGGGTGAGTATAACAATACCCTGTAGGACACCCCAAAATCACTAAACACAAATCACCATGTATAATAATATCAATATAAGATATAAGAGTTAATTTATAATAGAAATACAAAAATATAATCAGGGAAGACACCACACCACCAGTTGGTCATAACCAAATTTTAGCCACATGATTCTGCTCAATGAAATGCTCATTCTGAGAGAATAAACTCCACACACCATGCTATCATCAGAGACACTCGACAAAGAGGTATGGGTCATTGGGCCCCACCCAAGAAATATTATTGGTCAAATAATACCCAAATATATATAGGGGTCCATTCCTAGAAAAACTGGGGGACACCAAGAACCCAATCTAGATCAACCCTCTATATAGGGGATCGTATGTCAATGATAACACAAAACCTACCAATAAGGTCTTATAGATAGATGATCAACGCCCAACTAAGGAACTCATTCTGATTCCACAAACCCCACTTAGGGGACAAAGATGATAGAGAATCACACTCATGTCTCACAGAGGGACACTGCAACACTATATGAGACATGACCTATAGAGGGTATCACAACCCTATTATGTGGATGTAATATCATACTGTACCCTAGAGGGAATGGACCAAGTGATTATTTCCAACATAGACCGGTCCAAATGAAAGAAATAAAGTTCTACAAACACCTATAAATGAGGTACACAACATATACCAAGGGTACATTGTGTGTCTAGCTATCCACGTGCATGCATGTACAGTAAAGCCTCAAACGACATGTAAGTATCCATATACATGGTGTGTAGAAGAAGTAAACATCATATAGAGACACATGACATCATGATTATGTCTCATGGTCATGTATGTGTATGGTGGTTGTGTCTGTGTATCGACTTTTGTACACTAGGCCATATTTGTGACCAAGTACAGGATGTGCCACTGGCCATGTACTTTTTCCCATGTCTTTGTACTTCCTGAAGTACACATTGAGCCTTCATGGAGGGGTGAAACACCATTTTAATGAGTCACATGACATGTGATATTTAACTCCATCTATAACCATATCACAAAAGCTAGGGGGTCGCACATGGAATATAACACGAAATACATGTCGTGATGCTCATGAATTTCCAGATCCACTAGGATCTCTTCTACACCTTCCTACGCTTCACCAGAGCCTCCATCGTTGTCAATAACTATAGAACAGGGTTCGACCAAGCCTCTAGTCTTTGGATATTATAATTATAGGATTAAATATTCTCGTAAAATGATCTAATAAGAAAAAATTTCCACTGCATGTCAAAACCAGGAAAAATGGAAACCAAAAATCTATCTGTTCTACTCCTCATAATCCAACGCCATCATCACACATGAACCACACCATTGATCATGAACTTAACCTATGTTATTTATCTATTTCACATACTAATGGTTATATAATTATCAAATAAAAGGTATTCATTGAACCATAGGCCAAAATAAAATGTACGCAAAGAACGTGCGAAGAATAGGGGATGCAATCCAAAAGCCACAAAATGTGATTAATGAAACTTGACTGTTGTTATTTTTCCTCAATCCATTTTGATAGAAATATATGAACAATTAGGAATAATTCAAAACAAAAAATTTAACAATTACATCAATTTAATTCTACCGATTATGCACATATCAATTATGTTCACAGAATTGATCTGCATTCATCTAGAATTAATAAATTGGATGGAAATACCAATGAAAAACATCCTACCTAGATTTTGGATAAATCGTTGATGAAGAACAGTTTTGTGTTGCCTTTATTGACAAGATCCATGAACTCCATTGGCGCAATAATCCACAATCTGATCAAAATATATCATCATTCACTAAGAAATATCTCCAACGGTTGTCTAAATATCTGGGTTTTGAGTGACCAACCCTAAGGAAATATTATAATCATATACTTAATGGTGAAATAATTAGCTTATTCAAAATAGAAAAATAATTAAATAATTAAATAAATTTTTTTTTATTTATGATTGTGATGAATTCTTTCAAAATGGACCCATGCCGTCAAATATTTTGTCACACCTAGGGTAAAACTTGCTTTCTAAAGTCAATAGTTCCCTCAAATTTCTAATTTGGGCCCCCTGTTGGGGATTTATTCCACTTTTTCCAGAAAATATCATTTAAAATCTATTTAATATATTTAATATATTTCAAACATTTATTCTAGGAATGCTGGGCCTTGGAATCGCATGTTGTCTCATCATCGGGTCTCGGAAATAATATATATAATATCCAGAAATAATATATAGAAAATAAAAGTCAATACACTCATATTTGAAAAAAATACAAAACATACTAAATAGTTCCATGGGTTCTTCAATGTATCCCTTTGTACTTTTTGTCAACTCTAAGAACACATACCAAATGACAATAAATCTTATCATTTCTCAATGAAAAATATCCTAACACCAAACTATTGAATAGAACAATTTTTTTAGAGAAATTCATCCATTGGTGATAGGAAAATTGAAGCTAATTGACTTTGATGCTCTCCCCCTTAATAAATTCTCTCATTTATTCAACTTTTAACAATAAAAATAGATTTGGATTTAGAACTATAATATATAAGAGTTTTAAAAATTTATCCCACTATAAAAATAGAATCCAAAGAAATATGGGGAATGTTATACATTACTCATGTGAGTGGGAAAGGTTGTAAAATTATATTCAGCCATAAGACTTCAAATATATCTATTGGCATCTACTTTGTGGAAATATCAAGAATTTAATTCCTTATTGGAATAAATTATAGACTCACATATCCAATGTATCACTTAGTTTTTATTCTTGTAATTCCATCTTACATAATTCTCTCCTATAATGAATATAACACCTGATGTTTATTTCATGTCATCACAATATCCATCTGAATCAAAATTAGTTTATCTAAACAGGTGCAGTTTATCACCTCTTCTATATATTATCCCAAATTTCATAGTCCCATTAATGTATCTAATAACTCTCTTGGAATCTGTCATGTGTGATATTTTTAGACAACTTTGATATCTAACATGCAATGTTACAACATAAAAAATGTTCGGTCTAGATGTAGTGATATATGGAAATCTTGTAATAAAATTCTCAAATTCCTTTTAATTTAAACAATATCCTACATCATAATTTCATGGATTCACCCCAACTATCATAGTTGTGGAAACTAATTTGGATTCTTTCATTCCAAACTTTTACAATTCCTTAGAATCATTTTCTTAGGATAGAAAACTAATTTTTTGCACAAATTTAAATCCTAATAAGAAAATCATCTCTCCAATAATAGATATTTCAAAATGAATTTACATTTTCCTTGAAATATTTACATAATAATACTCTTTAAATCATGTAAAAATTATGTCATAAATATTAAAAAAATGATAATAAGAGTACCTATTATCATCCATTTCACATAAATATTTCGATGGAATGTTCTTTCAGTGAACTTCATATCACTCAAAAAACCATCCATCTTTGAATACAAAGATACATAGTCCAATTTTAACCTATATAGAGCTTTTTTCAATTTTATCAACATGGTTCCGTGATTTTCAAGGGAAAAAAACCTTTATATTTATCTATATAAATGTATTCATAAAGTTCTCTATTCAATAAATAATACTTCAAATCCATTTGATTTATTTTATAGTACATGTGTGCCAAAAAAATATTAGTGCATTATTATGGATTCAAGTCTCACAATTGGTGAAAATAATTCTTCAAAATCAATCCATCAATCCTGTGAATAGCTATTAAAAACTAATTTATATTTGTTTCATAAAACATTACCTTTCTCATTGATCTTGTTTTTAAAGAACAACATGGTTCTAATATAATTATTTCCTTGTAGTCCTGGAATAAAATCCCATGTGATATTCCTTAAAAAGATCAATCTCTTTATTCATTTCATATTTCCATTATTTATTCTCTATATCTATGAAAACTAATTGTGGATCAATTTGATAAATAAGAGTTGTTTGGTTGTTAAGTCCAAATATTTTTTTCGTCAATAATATGGGATTCTACCTTCTAATAATATTTTTAGGTTTCCCATTCTATTCTTCTCTAATGTTTCAATTTATCACCTTCAATAACACTTTCATCATCACTATTTTAATTCGAATCAATATTAGTGTAATTTGGATCATTTTTATATTCTTCCATATATAATTTCAAAAAAATTATACACTCATCATGCATGTATATAGTCATGATTTGATTAATTTTTCACACAAAAATTGGTTTTATTTTCAATAATCATTACATCATAAGAATCCACTAACTTTTGTATCCTTTTTTCATGCACTTGTCACCTCAAACATTAGATAACCAACCAATTAAATCTCCTTCCTTATAATTCACATCAAATTTTTCCAAATATAAATTTTTGTTATTTATATTGAATGGGATAAATACATTTAATTACTTCAAATTAATATTCTTCTTGAACCAAATTTAATATGTTTTAATGTTGGTTTTAGGCTTTAGTAGACACCTATTTTGAATTTGAATATCTATACTCATGGATTATCTTCATTATTATTAAAATCTTGAATATGAAAAGAATATTTTTTATGAACTAGCCCTGGTACCCTGGTAACCTGATAATTGATCCATCACTGACATAGCCCGAAGGGCATTCCCAATCCCCATGGTTCACTGACTAGCACCTAGTATCATACAAAATGAAATTGGGATCTATTTCTCTATAAAAAATGTTGAAGTAAAAGAAACATGAAAATATTTATACAAAATAAAATTTGCTGAGATATATGTACCAAAAGAAAAATAGGCATGATAACCCAATGTACTACAACAAAAGGAATAGAAACAAGAAACTGACTTATGTCCCAAAGGGCGCAACTCACCAAGTCAATAGATCAACAGCTAGAACCACATCCAAGTGGTGCTTTTCCCCTACTCAAACCCCGAAGAAGATAATCTATATAATCCCAAAGGAATAGGTAGGGTGTGATTTTAAAAATACCATTAGGGTATCACTAATGATTCTATAATATACGACAACATTTAATTAACTAAAGAAAGATCTTTCAATTTAAAATAAATAGGTTTGGTATTTCAATGAGAATAAATGAAATAATTCATGATTTACATTTCCTAAGATGTAAATCCTTTTCAAATGATGGAAATACATTTAAAAATATATTTACATTTCAATTGATGGAGTGTTTCTAAAATAATGGTACTTTTTAGAAATGGCTAAAAAAAATATTTCATAAAATAGATTATATATATCAGAAGGCTTGTAACACAATTTACAAAAATATCATATATTCATTTGAAATAAAAAGAAGGGAGAAACATTGTCACATTCCTAAGATGGTATTATAGTTCTAGGATATAGGTACCCCACAATCAATATGAAATGGAAATATATACATAGATCCCTTTGAACTATGTATAAAGAGGACTCAACACTGTCTCCTAAGGTATGTGATGTTCTTTATTTATTTTTTGGAATGTTGAAAAGTGTAAATTGTTATCAAAATAACTCACTAACTACCTAATGATTTAATGTAATCTAGTACTAAAAAATGATGGGAAAATTATTTCTAGAAAACTTATAATACAATTAATCCCATTTTCCATTTCAAATAAGCCAATTTCTATTAAAAAACCATAACATGGGGTTTTAGTAAAAAAAATCATTTTCTAAGATAAAACCTAAAGTTTTATATCAAAACCATTTTAATCTATCTTCAAAATATAATAATTTGAAATAAATTCACAATTATATTTCACAATTCGCTTTCATAATTAAATTAAATAATTTAATTTTCACAAAATTCCATCAATTTCACAATAACCCACTAATTCAAAGGAATCAGGTTTTTTCACAATAAAATATTGGATCTATTTCCACAATTAAGTTCAAAATTTTAATTGAAACAATTTCTATAAAATCCAAAATTTAAATTTTACCAATTTAAATTTCTAAAATTTCCATAAACACACCCCATTTCAATGGAATTGGGGGTTTCCCAAAAATCATACAAGGCCCCATTTAAAAACCTCAATCCAATGGAATAGATTTTTTCAAAAAAAAAACATTTGAAATCCATTTAATTAAAATCTAGAAATTGAATTTAATTCAAATAATTGAAATTAAATAATGAAAATTAGGTTTAAAAAATGGGCATTATAACAGAACCACCCACCTCAGGATCGTGGGATCTCGAATCACAAATCTGTAAGAGGAAAACTCCAATGAAGAACAATAACAATAAGGATATATGAATAAAACCAAGGTTTAGATCCAAAACAGTTGTTATTAGATCAGAAAAACAATACGGGGATCTATAAAATCTCTAGTTAGGAGAAGAGAGATCATGGGAGATAGTGTTTGGGGTGAGGAAAATAACCCAGAGAATATCAAGTGATGTTCCTCTAGATTTGAATTTCTTTCAGGAAGGGTATGAGTGGCCAAGAAGTCTTCTTGGTAGCTC
The DNA here is from genome assembly GCA_963277665.1 of Viscum album. NCBI lineage: Eukaryota > Viridiplantae > Streptophyta > Magnoliopsida > Santalales > Viscaceae > Viscum > Viscum album. The sequence goes on along the minus strand of OY728126.1, from coordinate 272,952,032 downwards.
CAAGGAAGGGATAAACAACTACTAAGTCATACCAACCCATCAAGGTCTTAAAAGGGTGGTTCAGGAATTTTTAATCAAAATTATGATTAATTAAAAACCCATCCATACAGTGTCCTCGGAAGAGGTACACGGTTTAGACAATCCATTTGAAATCATGTTTCTATTTTAAATGGGCCACATGGTTTCTATGAATTGGTTTTATGATTTTCTCTAACAGGGTGCATCCTTTGGGAAAAACATGTGCCAACTGTGCACTATCCCATAAACTTTCAAAAGTTTTAAAATTTCACTCGATTCACCCTCAAATGATACCCAACCAAGGAATGTTCAAAAGAAAGGTTTTAGAAATACCTAAAAATATTAATATGATGTTACAACCCCCCCCACCATAGCAACTTTATTTCCATAAAAATCTCACAATGAAGCTTCCATGCCAAAAAGATGAGGCCATTATTCTCTCATTAATGCCTCTATCTCTCGTTTCTCATGAATATCAAAACCATTATACCACAACACATGAACCTAAGGTATCATACTACCATGAAGTAACTTGGTTTCAGAATCAACTATCCTTACTATTTTTTCATTCATGGATAAATAAGGTTCAACCTCAAGATCACTCCAGATCAGAACATGAGATGGATTAGAAATATAATTTCTCAACTAAGATACATGGAACATGTTATGAATCAACATCATCTATAGTGGTAATTATAAATAGTATGAAACATTCCCCACCTTCACAAACACCTGAAAAAGTTCCACAAAAGTAGGATCAAGTTTCTTTTGTCTTTCATGCCTTTGATGACCCAAATGTGGAAACTCTTTCAAGAACACTTAGCCACCAACTAAAAATTAAAAAGGTATGTGATGACAATAAACATAATATTTATACTGTATTTGGGCCATCACCATTCTCTGATGAAACAACTTAATATTGTTTGTCATCGCTTGGACCACACTCGGTCAAACCAAGGAACTTTCACCACTCTCTGACCAACAAAGCAGAGATATAGAAGGTTGTTCATACAAGGATTTAATATTATCCATTCTAATCACAAAATTGAATTTTTTTATAAGAAAAATAAATAAGACCCAAGTGATCATCCCATGTATAACCAAATTCGATAGCACAAGCATGAAGCATATCTTCATGAATCTATATAGGTCTTTCTATCCAGTCATCCAATTGTGGATGGTATTCCATACTCAACCAGATGTGAGATCCCAGTGTCTTTTAATGGAATCTCCAAAAATGAAAATTGAATTTTGGATCATTATCATAAACCATATAAGAAGGAACTCAATACAAATGAACAACCTCTTTCACTTAGAGATTTCAAAACTCCTCAACTTTGGTTGTATTGAGAATGGGTATAATGTTATATTATCTCTCCAACCTATCAATCACCACCCAAATAAAATTACTCTTTCTCTCAGTATGTGGAATCAAAACCAAAAAGTCCATCAATATCTCATCCCACATTCAAGTAGGTACTATAAGTGGATAAAGTAAACTTGAAGGTTTTTTGTGCTCATTATTCACCTGATGGAATGTATAACAATGAGAAACAGACTCTGAAATTCCCCATCTCATACCTGGCCACCAAAAATACTACCACATGTCATTGAATATATTTGTGGTTCCTATCTGAAGAACCCATTTGAAACTATAGAAATCCCCCATAACAGATTTCCTTATTGAAGACGGTACTACAAAATGATTCTAAAAGCATAAAATTCCCTATTTGAATAATAAATAATCATACATGATCTCCCCACCATTAATAGAGTCTCTAATGATATAGAAATCATCATCAAGCTTCTCATCTTGAATAATCATATTGAGGAGAGTGGATTTCAACTGAAAACGTTCCATAGAAACCACAACCCCTGATTCCTAGACTCCAATATGCAACTGTGTAATGAGAGACATCATGTTCCACTCTTCCAATTATTCTTTAACTACATCAGTCAAAATTTTCCTCCTCAAAGAATCTATAATGAAATTCCATTTCCCTAGGGTATAGTTAATGTCTAAATCTAAATTTTGTAGGTATTCCACCCAATTTCTCTAGCAGAGACCCAAATATTTTTTAGAGAAGATATAACTCAAGCTTTTGTGGTATGAAAACATGGTAAACCATTCTCCATAAAGTTAATGTCGCTAACTCTTAAGTGTGTGCATCACAACTATATGTTCAAGGTCATGGGTTAGATAATTCTTCTCGTGTGGACTAAGCTGATGAGATCCATAAGAATGATATGATAACCCTACATAAGAATGAAATCCAAGCCTAAACCTGATGCATCATAGAAGACCACATAGCCATACATGGCCTCTAGAAGATCCAACACCGAATTAGAAGTCAAAAGATGATTTATATCAACGAGATAATTCTATAATTTTTCATCCCAAGTACACATTACTCCATTTTGAGTTAGTGCAGTCATCAGAGAATCCAACTTTGAAAAGTCCTTAACAAATCAGATAAAATAGACAACTAATACCAAGAATCTATGAATCTCAATGAAATTTCATGGTTGATCCCAATTAACTATAGACTTCACATTCTCAGGATCAACTGATATTCCCTGTTTTGACACCACATTTCCCAATTACATCACTTCATGAATCTAGAAATCATATTTACAAAGTTTTTAATAAAGTTAGTGATTTCTCAACAAACTCAGAACTATTATCAGATGATACACATGATCCCCCTTGGGCACAAATTAAATAATAATTTCATCCACCAAGAAAACCACAAAGGTATCATGATACTCATGGAAAATATTGTTCATTAAATCCTTGAAAACTATCAGAGCATGGGTTAAACCAAAGGGAATGAAGAGGTACTCATAATGATTGTACTTTCTCTGAAAGGGAGTTTTCAGAATGTTAGATTATTTTATCCACAACTAATGGTAATCACATCGATGTTCAATATTTGGGAACCAATTTTCCATTTTAAGTTGATTAAATAGATCATCAATACATGGACATAGATATTTTTTCTTTATCATCACTCGATTGAGTTTTTTATCATCAACACATAGGAAAAGTGAGAGAACTTGTGACACCCATTGTGATACACTAAAGTGTCTGAATCATTTCTCTAAAATATTGTCCAATTGGGACTTAAACTCTTTAATTTCATCTAGTTATATATGGTAATAGGGAATACAAACTAGTTGAGTAGCAGGCGTTAATCCAATAGAAAACTCAACCTCCCTTATCAAGGGAAAACCATAAAAGTCTAAAGGGAGAAAATTAGGAACTAAATGATGATAAGAGGGAGATAACCATTTATAGATTCCTACTTTAGATCAAAAGAAAAAACACATATCACTTTCCCTAACTCTGGATAGGATGTTATGGCTCTTCTCGACCTTAGGTCCTATTCTCCTTGAATGACGCGACACACACCATCAGGTGTAGTAAAGGAGACTTGACAAAGATAAAAACAATCTAGGCATTATTGTAAATGATTCAATCCATCCTGAAAAATTACATAAAGAGGTTTCATGTCGATAACTAGAAAACTCCAAATTGGCTCAAAATTTGATAGAGAGAAAACACAAGTAGGACTATGAATACTTTGTTCTCTCTTCGTACTAAGGGGTGTAGTAATATCAATCGCATAAGATAAAATATCCATAGGAATATTTAGTAGATTTAAAATACTAGTTTAAATAAATGAATGATATTCACCAGTATCAAATAGAGAAGTCACTAATGATTATTCTATAGTAATGGTACCTCTCACAGTCACTAGACCCATATCTGCTTCCTCAGGAGACTCTTTCACTATGTGAAGAATTTTTTCTATAGATTCTTGTGGTTGGAACCCTTTTCCATGTGAAGCATTTTATTTCACCTCATTTTTAAAATCTACCAATGATCATGTGCCACTATAGTGAGTGGAATAAAAATGGAAGAATCTATGCAAGTGACCTGAAAATTACACAAGATCCATAGTTCATGGGTGTCTCAGTGCAAACACCCTTTGATTGACCTAGAATTTCACACTGGTAATAAACTAAAGGACATATCATAAGAACTGTAGGAGGTATAGAATGACATTGATATTAGTAAACACCATGAGAATCATCGTACTTACTCTTTCCCTTAGAGTAATGCACACTACAACAATGAGAAAAAGAAACTCTAGATAACCCTAAGTTTCCATCGAGGTCCATTTAGACCATCATTTCCCTATCTAACACATCAATATAATAAGGAAGATTCTGTAATAAAATATGATAATGGATATCCTGTTGAAGTCCCAACTCCAACCGGTGACCCTTCATCTACTCATTCGAAACAATCTTAGGTACAAGCTACACAAGGTCATTAAAATCGTTTGCATAATATGTCACAGTCCTATCATCATGTTCAATTTTTAAAAAATCAATGGCCTTGGATAACAATATCGACTCTAGATAGAACTATTTGGTTAATAGAACCTTGAATTCTTTCTACTCTAATACCTCATGCTTCTTTTCCATCACCATTGTGTCTCACCATATCCTTATTAGTCCTTCCATCAGAAAGGTGTCACAATTAAAATTAATTTTTTCAATTGCGTCTAATAACCCAATAAAACCCTCTATTCTTCTCAACCACTCTTCATCCTCTTGAGGGTCATTTGACTATTTGAATGATGATAGCTTGTAGTGAAGGAACTCTTGTGAAAAAATATTGTGAATTAACCTCTGAGGGTCCACATATGGAGCCTGAATGGGAATGTTGCGACTAAGTTGGTTGGAGAATTCTTTTGGGAGTATGAAAATTTTGATGAGTGTTGTCTTTTGTTGTCTAAAATGATAAATCAATTCACTTTGACAAAAGCCTTGGAAAACCAGAAGATGATTTTTTGAATTATATTTTAAAAATATAGTAAGTTATTTATAGAACTTGTGATGCAAGAGTTATGAAAGAAATGGGGATAAAAGGTGTTTCCAATCATATTCAATTTTCATTGGAAACAAGATGTTACTGGAAGATAGGGAAGTTACATTACTTTCCTTGGAAATTATAACAATGCTAAAGATGATCGACAAAAGGTTATATATCATGAAATAAAAGGTTCTTGATAAATGCATCTATTTTCTGAATAATCCATATGATATAAAATCAAACAGTTGTAGTTTTCCAAATAAAACATTTAAGGTGGCGTCATTTTTATGTGTTTGCCAAATTTCTTGGCCTCAAAGTCAGGGAGTTTTCTATTTTGGAAAAAGAATATTTTTGTAAATAAGACTGTAGAGTGAAGTATGCTGACTACGAACGATTGTATGTGGAATTAATAGGAGGTATGAAGAGTGTAGAATGAAATTTTACAAAGGAAGGCTTCTGTATAGTGGTTTTATAAGGGCTGCGAAGCACGATACATGGATGGTACACAGACCGCATAGAAGAAATGGATCACAAAAGGCTTTCATTATGCCGAAGTCCAATGGTATTCAGATGGATTACATTTCGTGGGAGTTCAATAGTTCACAATTAACTCTATCATTCATAGAATGGAGGTGGTGATTTAGGCTGCAATGAAGGGAGAAAGGAAGTATATGGACCACGTACATAAATGGTTCACGAATGAAAATGGTTCGTGGGACAATTATGATTCATGGGAGAATCTCAGTATGTGATGAACATTGTATAATATCTATAATATGGGTAAATCTCATATTAGAATATTATACAGATTTATTTTCTTATACAATGAGTGATAATCCCACCGTTACTATGAGAGCGATTTTCATAAGATAACATCTAAGTTTTGAGGAAGAATTTGACAAAGTCTGGAACAATTTTCGTGGGAGAATTATTTGAAGGGAATATTTTTTCGGAGTAAAGATTATGTGAAGAATGAATTTATCCACATAAAGAAAAAAGGAACACTAAATATGAAGAAGCAGTTAAAGGATAGAAAAAATGGTTCATGGGATAGGAAGAAGCAGTCCATAGAAGACAATAAAAAATGGTATTCAGAATAGGAAGAAGTAGTCAGCGGAAGAAGGAATTCCACAGAAGTTGAATCAGTACACAGAGGTGGTACGTGAATGTGGTATGAGGAAGAACATGCATTCTATGCAGTAGTGATGGTTTTGAGAGGAAGAAGGCTACCCACAATGAACTCATGCTACATAGTACGCAGAGGATAGAGGCATTCTGCAAAGGTGGAAAATCAGTTCATGGATGATACCGACAGTTCGTGGAGGAGGTAGGTCAGTTCACATAGGACTCAAGGAAGTTTATACCAGCTTCTAGGGAAAAAAGTGAAGAACTATTTTGAATGATAAAATTTGGGAAAATATACCAAGAAGCACTGAAACATTAAATTTCATCAGTTTGTGCTATGATAGGCACAAGAACGATTAGATTATTTTTAAAGTGATACATGAGTGTAAGGGAATATCCTACTAATTGTATTCCACACAAAAGGATTGTTTTCTATGTGATTTTGTGGTATTATATTGTCTCCATACCATACCAAACCAACGACATAGCCACTGTTATTTTGTTGTGAATTATGTAAATTATTATGTTCCTATGGATGTGTGTTTGGATTGTGTTCACCAGGGAAATAACTCTTTAATAGGAGGCTAAGGTTGTTTCCAATGTAAGTAAACATAAAATAAAAATATATAACTGATTCACCCCCTCCTCCTATCAGTGGTACTTGAATCCAAACAGGGAAACTTCAATTGGTATCAAAGCCGATGGATCCCTTTGTTTATTATTTGATAATGTTTTTATTGCATGAACAGTAAGGGGATTTTGATATTTTATAGAAAGAATTATCATATCTATAATGATACAATGATGCCTTACCTTATGTAACTTATTTGAGCAGTTTTTGTAGCTACAACAGATGGATTTCCTCCTATTGATGACATGGTTCCTCTTACATCTATCAATATGAAGAATCTTGAGAATGATAGAAGAGATAAAAATGAATTAATATCATAACTTTCTAAAAGTGAGTTCTTAATATAAAAAGGTGTTGTTATAGATAAAGGTATTCTGGATAATCTAAAAAACATTTAAGAAGTAAATATAAAAGTTAAAAAGGAAAATCTAGAGGCTGATGTATGAAGTATGAATATTTGAAAATGGTTAAGCATGAATCTATTGGGGACTTATTTATTAAGGTAAATGAAATTTTCAGTACTATTAGATTTCTTGGTGAAAAGTTGGAGGATTATACAATTGTTGAAAAGATCTTTAGAATTATTTGTGACAAGTTTAATGCTAATGATTCTTTATTAGAAGAAAGAGACCCTGAAACATTATCTTTGAATGATTTTCATATCACTACCATCACTTATTAAATTAAAAGGTATAAGACAGTGAGGAACAAAGTTAAAGTTAATAGAGAAGTGTCATTCAAAGCCACCAAGAATGAAAAGTATAATAAGGCTCTTGAGGAAGATGATGTTGCTGACTCTGACTCTAAAAATTATGTATGTAAAAATCTTAATGAAATTATATCCTTATTTTATAAAAATTTTAGAAGAGGTATAGGTAAATAAAAAGGGAACATTCCCTTGAAATGATTTCAATATGGAGTTGTTGGTCACTTTGCAGCTAATTTCCCTCAATGAAATAACGATAAAGAATTTTCTCAAGAAGAAGAAAATCAACTTGAATCACATCTCAAAGAAGAGTTAAAGGAATGTTTGAGAAATATTAGAAGTCTTTAAAAATAAAATAGGATGTTGATAAATAAAAATTATTCATCAAACAATCAAGAAGGTTTTCTGATGAGAATGTAAAACTGGTAAAAGATATTGATGATCTGAATAATTCTCTTGATAATGAAAAGAATCATAATTAATATCTGGAAGTAAAGTTGATGTAAAAAAACAATAAGAGTTGGAACTTATCCAAAATAAACATTCTAAATCTTAAGGAAGGAATATAAGTTTCAAACACTCAATCTCAAAATTTAGTGAAAGTCCTTGTAATAATTAACCCAACAATTTTGAACAAAATTTACCATCAAAGGTTGAGGAGAAATATAGAATTGGTTCTGAGAAAAATATTATTGGGAAAGTTATGTATGTAGCCAAATATTATAATTCTTAAAAAATCAAATGTATCTTAAAAACATAAGTTCATAAATATTTCTATTACTTCGGGTTCTGATAATCTTGGAATGAAATATGATCTGAAAAATAAATTTATGCGTGAAAATAGGAAGGTTGATGGGCAACAAAGTTTTGTTAAGAAGGATCCTAAGAATCATGTTCACAACACTAGTAGGTATGGAAGTTTCACAGTGAAATATTATTTAAATGTTTATTGATGGTATTTTGGTGGATTCAAAATACCACAAACATGTGTTGGTTTAACCAACAACATTACTACTATTCTATAGGTTTTGTAAGACAAGGTTTGAGGGGGATTCAATTTTATCAAAAGAAGAAGTCTGAGAAATATGTTTGGAAAATATATGAGATGGTTGGTTTGAAAACTGAGAATAGGTTCCAACCACTAGAAACTATTTATGAAATATTTGAACAACCAAGAAATATTGATATGGTTTGTATGATTATGTTACTATAATAACAAAAGTATCTCAAAAATCCATACGAGTTAGAGGTGAAGAAAGAATGGAAGAAGAAAAAACTCTTATTGTTAAAACTGTTTTAATGTTATAATAGGTGAATGAACTTGGATTTTTGATAGTGGGTGTTCTTCTCATATAACAGGAAACATAATGTTTTTGAAGAATGTAAAATAATTCAAAGAAGAAATGGTGACATTTTTAAATGATGAATCCTTGAGAATCCAAGCTGTTGGATCAGCCATCATTGGGAAACAAATGATGAAATAAAAAAAATTATATTTTAATGGGATGAAACACAACGTTCTGAGTGTTTTAAATATTATTAATGAGGTTAATAGAGTTTTCTTTAATAAAGATGGGTTTTTGTGAAATGTGAGGAATTTTTAAAGATAGTTATAAGAGGCCAATGTACAAACAATAACTTGTTTAAGTTGGTGAAATAAAAAACTCGTGTTACATGAGTATGGTGGAAGAAAATCAATTGTGGCTTAAATGGCTGGTACACATGTGTCATAGAAACATGATAATGTTATCAAAGAGATACAATTTTTTAGACGTTTTTGATATGACAAGAAAACAGATTAGTGTTGCAATATTTTTCAAAAAGTGAAGATCACGAGTTCCAGCATAAGAGAGTTGACATTTGTTCAAAAATTACCCTAGAATTTATTCATTATGATATATGTGGGCCAATGAGAAAACAATAAACAAATGGAGATAAGTACATCATATCTTTCATTGACAACTTTACTCTCATTACTTGTGTTATGTACATGATACAAAAGTTAGATTCTCTTAAAATGTTCAAGAGTTTGAATAGGAAGGAAGAGAAGGAATGTGAGTATTCAGTGAAGTTGAGAAATGATAATGGTGTGGTGTATAAGAATGAAGAGTTTGAAAATTATCTTAAGAATAATGTAATTCGGAATGAGTTCAATTCACCATACACACCTCAACAAAATGGGGTTTCTGAAAGAAATAATAAAAGTCTGGTTGAAATAGGGTGAACTATGTTACTCGAACATGGTCTCTCTCATTATTATTGGAGAAATTCCATGATTACTACTATCTTCATTCAAAACTTATGTTTCTGTAGTGCAAGTTTAGATATGACTCTATATGTAATGTTTTATGGAAAAACTCCAATTTTGAAACACTTAAGAGTCTTTGGGGGTATATACATCATAAAAAAGAAAGGTAAAAACGTTGTAAAGTTTGAAAAAAGTGGTGAAGATGGAATTTTTCTTATCTATACTATGTAAGGATGAGAATATAGATGTTTCAACAAATAAATATAGACAATTTTTTATTTTTATGATGTGAATATTTTTGAAAATATTGTGAAGGAAAAACATATTTTTGCTGATACAGAAGTTGAGAAGGATAAGGAAAGTTTTGTTAAAAATTATGATGATATTTTCTAATAGTGGTAGGCCTACTCAAAAAAATAATCAGACTCTACAATTTCAAGTGATGAGAATAAAATTCAAACAGCTCATCCTCAGCTAAAGAAGCAAGTGGTGGCTCAGAACATTATTGGTGAACATCGTCAGAGGGTTCAAACAAGAAGAACAATTAATGTTGTTACACATTCTTATTTGTATTCAAAATTGGAGCCCAATGATGTGAATGATGATTTTTTGAATCTTGAATGGGTCAGGCTATGACCGATGAGCTTAATCAGATAGAATATTATGATACTTGGGAGCTTCTACCCAAGCCATATAACAAAAATATTATTTGTAAAAAGTTTGTTTTTCAGAACAAGATGAATGAAGAAGGTAAAGTTATAAGAAATAATGTAATATTGGTTGGAAAAGGGTATTCACGAATTGATGGAAGTGATTTTTATGAAACCATCGCACTAGTGGAAAGGTTATAAACGGTCAGAATCATTGTTGCTATTACAGCCAAACGAGGTTACAAGATCTTTCAAATGGATGTAAAATCTATATTATTGAGTGGTGATCTTAACAAGGAAGTTTAAATTGAACAACCTTGTGGTTTTTGGTTGGCAATGATGAAATTTTTGTGTGCAGATTGAAGAAGGATCTATATGGGATAAAATAAGCTCCAAGGGTATGGTATAACAAATTGGTTACTTGCTTAAGAATGATGTGTTTCAAGAAAGGAAGAGTTGAAAATAATATTTACATCAAGGAATGTCATGAGTTTTATCTCATAGTAATTTTTTATGTTGATGACATTATCTCTTTTGGAAATGATGATAGATCTTTTGAAAGATATGATGAAGAGATGAAGAAGTTATTGGAAATTTCTATTCTAGGAGAAATGAAATACTTTCTTGGGTTAAAAATTTTATAGAAGAATACCCACAATTATATTTCTCAAGAAAATTATTCTAAGGAACATCTAAAGAACTTTGGAATGGAAAATTCAGAACCAGTTTCCACACTGATTTTAATGGGAACCAAGTCGTATAAAGATAGATAAGGAAAATAAGTGGATCATAAAAAGTTCCAAAAGCTGATTAGAAGTTTATTATATTGTAATTCCTCAAGACCTAACATTTTTTATGTTGTTACCTTATGTGCAAGATTTTAGATCACTCTTAAATAATCAAACATAATAGCTAGTAAAAGGATTCTCATATATATCAAAGGCACAACAAATTTTTGAATCTAGTATGATAGCTTAGAAAATATCATCATGTTTGGGTATTCAGATGCTAATTAGGAAACAAATGTTGATGATAAAATATCTACACCTGGTAGTGTTTTCATTCTAGGGAAAAGATTAATTAGTTTGTATACAAAGAAATAGAATTCAAAAACCCTTAGAACATGTGAAGATGAATATGTTACTTCCACTCTTGTTGTTACCCAACTCATGTGGATGAAAACTCATTTGGAATACTTGTTGAAGTAAATTTACCCTTTCTATTGGGATGTGATAATCAAAGTGAAATCAATCTTACAAAGAATCTTGTACAAAATTCTCATTCATAACATATTGAAATAAAGTTCCTCTTTATCAAAGAGATTGTTGAAAAGAATGAATTTAAGCTAGAATATGTTCCTACATAAGAATAGGCTACTGAAATATTCACAAAACCTTTGCCAAAAGAACCATTTTATATGTTGATGTTGAATATGGGCATCCAAACTTCTTCTCATCATGATTATTGTATGTGTTTCTATCTCCAATCTCATATTACCTTTGGATAGTGTTGTTAAGGGGTATAATTATTTCATAAATCTATCCTTATGGAAGCATGCATTTAGGGTTCTTTTTGGGTCTGTTGTGAATCCAACATGTAAGTGGTGTGAAATATTATAACTATTTTTTGAAGTGGTTGTAGAAATCAAAAAAAAAATTCTATGAAAGATTAGGAAGTGGATAAATATGAGAAAGAATGTAGAGGAACATGTATTGGAATAATGGACAGGATGTTTGGGAGATGACTGGGGAGAAATGTTGATCGGATTTCATAGTCACTACTTTTGGACAACATAGATTTGTTGTTAATAATTTGTGTTTCCTATAGTGAGTTAGCTCATATAGTATTAGTATTATTGATAAGTAATCCCCTACCTGGTGTTTTATAGATCAATGATTTATGAATCTTGGTTGTTAAAAAAATTTCAATGGGGAGATTATTGGGACCAAGTTGGCTAGAGACAGTTTTTGGGAGTAAGAAAAGTTTGGAGAGTGGTTCTTTATGTTGTCAACAAGGATAAATCAATTCACATTTTAAAATTCCTTATAAAATGAGAAAATTATTTGATGACTTGTATTTCAAAAATATCATAAGTTATTTGAGTAAATTTTGATGTAATAATTAAAAAGTAATGGGTATGTAATGGTGTTTCCAATCATATTCAGTTTTGATTGGAAACATGATGTTGCTGGAAGACAAGGATGTTAAATTACATTCCGTAGAAAATCTGATGATGCTAAAGATGATCGATCAATGTTTATATGTCATGACAGATAAGGTTCTTGATGAATTCAGTAGTTTTTTTGAATAAGCCTATGACAATGAATTAATATGGTTAGAGTTTTCCAAACATGATTTTTAGGGTGGTTCTTTTTTTCAGTGTTTGCCAATATTTTTAGGCCTAAAAATCAATATTTTTCTATTTTGGAAAAGGAACTGTTTTTTCAAAGAATTCCATGGAGTGTAGTATGAGTACTATGAAGGAAAGTATGAAATATTATATGGAGGTATGTAGAACAGTGAAGGAAATTCAAAAAAGGAAGGATTATGTAGAGCAGCGCTCTACAGATCGTGAAGCGCTTTACACAGATGGTACATGGACTGAATAATAGAAATGGTTCATAGTAGGCTTCTAGTATGTGGGAGGACAATGGTACAAAGAGGGCTTGTAGTTCACGAGAGGTCAATAGTTAATATGGATAGTTGTCATTCATAGAATTGACGTGGTGATTTAGGCTTCCATGAAGGGAGAAAGGTAGTACACAGAACGCATACAGAAAATGATTCACGGACAAAAATGGTTTGTGGGACAATTGTGTTTCACAGAAGAAGCATTGTATGTGGTGAAGGTTGTATCGTACCTAAGATTTTGGTAAATCTTGGTTTAGTGGATTATAAAGATCTATTTACCTATATAAGGAGTGTTAATCCCACCATTACTATTAAATTGATTTCCATAACATAACATCTTAGCTCTAAGAAAGAATTTGGCTACATCGGAAGAGCATTTGAGGGATAATTCCACAATGGAAAGATGTTTTCGGAATAATGATTTTGTGAAGAATGAAGTTTTTCGTGGAAAGAAAAATTGTACATTGAATAGAAAAAAGAATCTTGCAAAAAGAAAAAAATGGTATATGGAATAGGAAGAATCAGTCTGTGGAAGACAATAAAAATTGATACCCTGAATTGGAAAAAGCAGTCCACATAATAAAGAATTCCATGAAGTATAAGCGGTTCACATAAGCGGTATGTAGAAAAAGTATGTGAAGGTGGTATGTAGAATCGGATATAATCTGCAATGTAGCGACAGTTCATAGAAGAAGAAGGCTACCCACAAATCACTCACACTACACATTATGCGGAGGATAGAGATGGTTTGTAGAAAAGGTAAATGAGTTCACGGACGAGGTAGGTCAGTTTGTGGAGGAGTCAAGGAAGTTTCTACCAACTTCTAGGTAGAAAAGATAATAATTTATTTGAAAGATAAAATTTGTGAAAGATGATCAAGAACCACCAAAACATTGAATTCCATTATTTTTTTGGAAGAAGATCGCACACTATTGGATTATTTTTAATGTTATACACGAGTGTAAGGGAATACCCTAATAATTTTATTCCACACCAAAGGATTGTTTTCTACTGGATTGTGTGGTATTGGATTGTTTCCATACCATACCAAGGACATAGCTACTCTTGTTGAGTAGTAAGAATTGTAAATTCTTGTGTTCTTATGGATGTTTTTTTTGGATTATGTTCAGTACAAAAAGAACTATTTAGTAAGAAGAAAAGGTTGTTTCAGTAGTAAGGAAACATAAAAGAAAAAGATATAACTGATTCACCCCCTCCCCTTCTTAGTGATACTCGAATCATGACTGGGAAACATTATGGAACTGGAGGTGGCGCCTATCCCTGAACATGGACAGTGTGCATAATCACCTCCACTAGATTCAAGTACACTAGATTATTCACTCACTGAGGATCAGTTGTAACTTCCTCAAAGATCTGACTTGTGGAACATATCAGAGACATGATGACACACAACATAAATAGACAACAATAAAGGCACCAGATTTACACTCAAATAGAGAAACTGGGGAAATTAATCACAAAATATAGACAAATAGGATTTGGATTTCAATCAATCCAAATCAATAGTAGGAAAACGACTAGAACTAATCCATAGGACATCTTTCCTAGACCACCCCTGGCGACTTAAGATTCATTGTGGTGAGAGTTTTCCAGACATGATTTCAAAAATACATATTGACAAAAGAAAAAAGCTAAACCTAGATCCATGATTGAACTTTTTCACAAACTAGCTTGGGTACCTTGGTATCTTAATAACTAATCCATCACTAACATATCCCAAAGGGTTTTCCTAATGCCAATGGTTTAACAACCATCACCCAATATCATAAAAATTGAAAGTTGTAATTATTTTTTCACAAACATTATAGATGAAAAAGAAACAAGAAAATACAAATACCAATGAATCTCTACAGGGATATATACACCAAAAGTCAAATATTCATGGAAACCCAAAGCACTATATCAAAAGTAATATTAAATAGGATTAAAACCATATTATCAAAGGATGAAACTCACTAAGTCCACATATCAAAAACTAGAACAACCTCAAAGTCATGCTTTACCCCTTCTCAATCCTAGAATGAGATAATCTACAAAAACCCGAAGTCACAGGTATGGTGTGAGCTAGAAATACTAGTAGGGTCTAACGAAGGATTCCATTACTAATTATAACATTTAATTTACCAAATAAAGTGCTTTAAATTTAAAACAAATAGGATCAGAATTTCAATGAGCCTAAATAAAACAATTCATGCTTTACTGACTAAAAATTATTTTTTATTGAAATAGACCCCCTTTTAAAGGATAAGGGGAAAACCATAAAGACATAAAGACATAAGAATAATAAACTAGTAACTGATAGACCAAACCTCAAGTTCAAAAACAACATTCAATATAAGAGAGAAGCTTCTCCTAGCAAATAAAAGCATAAATTCCAGCTTCCATTATCTCATCACAGCACAACTAGCTGACTCGTGCCAAAGAGCACGGGCATCGTACCGATGGCCAAATCCATACCCTCTTAAACTTTCGATTATGAAAAGCCATGAAACAGTGAAACCTCATTGCTGTAAACCTCATCTGAAGAATCTTTTGGAAGAGAATGATTGCAGAATCCCTTGAGCTGTGGTCCACAACGATCAAATCCAACATCTGATCCAGAAAAACCACAATGCAGAATCAACCATAAACCAAAAAAAATTCAATTGAGGTCTTCAAAATTTCCAATTTCCATACAACAAACAGATTTTCAAGAGTTTCATATTTCTTCAGATGCCCACAAATGTGATCTTCATCATGCATTAGGAGGACCATCAACAAAAACTGTTATAACCTGATCCATTAATTCATCACGAGGGTAAAAAAATGAATCAGTGAATGATTTTTCTGATCAAACAAACCCAAATGAAAGACCACAATTCTACAGAATCTTAAAAGAGCCCAAAGCATCTGAGCAGGAAGAAAATAACAGAATGAAAACCCTTGGTATTCATTGGAGTTGAATGGGAAAAATCCAAAAACTAAACACTTTTCAGAGGCATATTACGCGCAACAGCTACAAAAAAGAAACCATAATATCACCAGATGCCCGAAGGAAGAATCGTCACCGCCAGATCTCGTCGGCACTAGCCCAGGCTCGCATAGGAACAATGAACCACCAAGAACACCCACTGGAAGTGGGGAGATTTCCACAGGCTGCTAAAGCTGGAGCTCAGTCATGGATCAACACCATGTTGTCATGGAATCCCTATCCAATGAAAAGGATTCAGGTGAGGAGCAGGCCAACAACGATGTAAGGAAGTCGAACAATCGATCCCATGAAATCCCCCACAATAGGGGATCCACCTCCACAGTCCATCGAGCATGAGAGGGAACGCCGCACTGATCTAAGGCAAGAAGTCGACAGTGATGAGGGGGAACTCTAGAATGCAGTGCCCCTTATGGGCTCATCCCTAAACAATTCATGCTTTACATTTCAAAATATGGAAATAATTTTCAATCAATGGAAATTGTTTTAAAAATATATTCACATTTCAATTGTAGAAATATATCTACAACAGTGGAACTTTTCACAAACGGCTTAAATAAACAATTTTATATAAAACATTTTATATAATCATAAGGCATGTAAATCAATTTACAATAATGACATATATTCATTTGAAATAAAATCAAGTGAGAAACATGGTCATATTCCTAAAATGTTATGATAGTTGCAGACTATAATGACCCCACACTCCATGTTACAAAGAAATATGTACATACATCCCATTGAACTCATGTCAAATAGGAATCATTACCATTTTTAGAGGGACATGATGTGCTTTATTTATGTTTTGGAATGTTGTAAAGTGTAATGTGTTGTCAAAATAACTCAGTAACCACCTAAGGCTTTCATGTCCTCTAGTACAAAAAAATTATGGAAAATTAATTTCAAGAAACCTATAAATACATTTAATCCCATTATCTATTTCAAATATGAAAAATTTCCATTTAAAACCCATAACCAAAGTTTTTAATAAGTAACATGACTTTTTTCAAGGTAAAACCCAAAGGTTTCTACCAAAACCATTTTAAGAATTTTTCACAATAAAAGAATTCGAAATCAATTCACAATTCAATTTCACAATTTAATTGAACAAAATTCCATCAATTTCACAATAGACCTCCAGTTCAATGGAGTTAGGGGGATTCACAATAAATCATGAGATCTATTTCCAAAATTAAATTCAACGATTTAATTGAAACAATTTCCATCAAATCTAGAATTTGAATTAAACCAATTTAAATTTCACAAATATATATAAACATTCTCCAATTCAATGGAATTGGAGTTTTTCCCAAAATCATTCTAAATCCCCATTTAAAAACCTCAATCCAATGGAAATGTGTTTTTTCAACAAACCAGTTGAAGGAAATTTAAATAAAATATAACAATTGAATTTAATTCAAACAATTGAAATTAAATAAATCAATTTATGGTTATAAAAAATTGGGCATCATAACAGAACCACCAACCTCAGGATCATGAGATGTTGAATTATGAAGTCATAAGAGGAAAACTACAATGAAGAAAAATTGAAACAAGGACAAATGAATAAAACCTAGTTTTAGAACCTAAACAGTGGGTATTGGATTCAAAAATACACATGGGGATCCACATAACCCTAGGGAGGAGATGACAGATCGTGGGAGATAGATATTGAGGTGAGGAAAGTAAGTGAGAGAAGATCGAGTGGTGTTCCTCTAGCTTTGAATTCCTTACAGGAGCTTTTGGAGGGGCCAATAACTCTTCATGGTATCTCCAAGTAGGGTACAAATTTCTTCTTGGTTGTACTGGTCCATTTGGGGTCTAAAAGGGGGTTATGGAATTTTTAATCAAAACTTGGATTAATTAAAAACATGTCTGCACGGTTTCCTATGCAGAGGTGTATGGTTTAGACAAACCATGAACAAGATGTACACCTATTTTAAATGTGCCACATGGTTTCTCCTAAAAGGGAAAAAGGTTTTTAAACTATGCATGAACTGTCCAAAAGCCCACTGTATTGGGTTTCACAGTTTGATCTAGCATGGGGCACGGTTTGGGAAAACCATGTGTCAACCATGCACTAGCTAAGAAACTTCCAAGATTTTACTAATTTCACCTGATTCATCCTCAAATGTAACCCAACCAAAGAATGTTCAAAAATAAGGGTTTATGAATACATGAAAACAATAACATGATGATACATATTTTTTCCCATGTCAACCAAGATTCTATTTTTCCTCTCTACAAATCCATTTTTATGTTCCGTATTTAGATTAATGTATCGATGCTTGATACCATGAATAAAAATATTGGATTGAAATTAATTTATAGTGATCTCATTTAAATTTTATTTTTTATCTTCTAGATATAAACTCACAACTCTTTCATGATATCACTTATAAAAAATACTAAATGTCTTCACAAATTTTGAATTTTTATTCTTAAACATCACATAAGTCATTCTAATAAAATCATAAATGAATGTGATTAAATAATAATCTAATATTTAGGATTGATGTATCATTGGCCCAAATAAATCTAAGTGAATCAATTCAAAATTACCAATGGATTGAATTTACACTCCTATAACCTGTATCATTTTTCCATTTTGAAATGTTTAAAAAAATTATTCTTTTTTTTCTTTAGTTGAGGGAAGTTTCCCACCACAACACCCATTAAATTTTTTTTCAAACCCATTTAACTAATATGACCAAATCTTCTATGTCATAGATTATTCTTATATTTTCAACTCAAATAGTAAGATTCACTAATTTTTTTAATTTAGAACAAATTACTCTGGGTTATTTATCCCTTTGACAGATCTTCTAACCTTATGCTTGGGTGGGATGGGTGCTTTCTCTCCAGGAAGTGCTCTCTCCCATGGGTCTTAGGGTTTTCTCCCCTGTGATTCCCTCCTCCATCGCAATCTCCAGCGATGTTGATGCTCATTCCTTCTTCTTATGGCCTCCAACTCTCTCATTTTCCCCTCTCCCAGGATTTTCTTCTCTTGTGGCGATGGTTCCCCTTCACGTTACTAGGCCTCCATCTCTTTCCTTGTCTCACTTGTAGTTTCTCACTATTTTCCGTCAACCACTTCTATTTCTGTTAGTCCCACCGCGTCGGACCCCAACATGGTGGTTTGGGATTGTGCCATTGGCTACATTTGGTGTGCGTTTGCCTCTCGCATTCGGTTTCTCGGGTGTTGGCTTTGCGTTGTCTATTTTCTCAGATATGGTTTTAGGAGGCGTGTGGTCTTCATCCTCATCAACGATGAAGATTTTTTGGCGAATTTTGATTATTGGGTGTCACTGCTTCATCATATCTTCTTCTTCCTGACTTGTGTATTTCTGTTTTCCTTGATGCTAGTTGTTTCTCAGTGGCCATGGTGATGTTTTTGGTTTGAGGATCTCGGGAATTCTAAAGCAGCTCCAGCAGTGATAGTCCAACGAGATAATCTCATCAGTGTTGTGGATGTCGATGAATGTTTTGTTGGGTGGATGTGGGGGTCTACGATGTGGACATGGCCGGCATCGGCCATCAGGCAGCAGTGTGCTTTGTTCGAACTCTTCTCTGGTTTCCCATTCCAACGCTGCTCCTGTGCGGTTGATCATTGAGGCTCTGGGATGTGCAATTCGAGCAGTCACCCATGGTCTAGGAGTTGGTACCTGAGGAGGATTATCACCTCACTATGGATTCCGATTATGGTGCTTCTAATGATTGTTGTCTTCTACTATTTGACGCGGTCGGTTCTTCAGTGGTTCTGAAGTGTGATTTTGAAAATGTGGACTGTGGTGGCTCGATGCGAGGTATGATTTCCATAAGTGATTTTGATTTTTTATTTTATTATGGTGATTGCGGGTAGTTTTTTAACTCTACCTGGATGGTTTGTGGTGTATTGGTGGGTTTGTGGTTTGTTTCGTCTTTTATGATTTTTAAGTAGTTCCCAGTCACATCAAAGTGGTTTTATTTGAAAATACAAGAAAAGGGATTTGAAGGATAGATATTCTATCATTGAATAGTATAATGAATGATTTCCTCCTAAAAAAGGTTCCATTCCCCTCATCACAAAGATGAATGATAGTTAAAAATTTATTTTTGTCCACATTAACAGATAGAACGCCTTTGGATTTTAGTTTTTGAGATTCAATCATATATGTCCCTAGTCTCATTATATTTAGAGAGATATCATTCCCAAATTTAATTAAACCCTTATCATTTTATTCAATATTGTCTAGTATTTTTGTGTCTCCTCTCATATAAGATGAATATCCACCATCATTAATCTATGACATGCTTCTCTTTATTATATTAATATTCACATACGAGATTTCTCATTTTTGTCCTCTTCATTGAAACTTTTCATCTTTAGTAGGTTCAATAATTTTATCTCGGACTTGTTCCTAATATTTTATAGCTGCCCCCTCGCTCCATTCCTACTTTTACTCAAAGGAAATGGAATGTTATACCAAAAAACTTATTCTTTATACCCATAGGCTCCACAGAAACAAATATACACTCTAAAACTTGATCTTTCTGGAAACAAATGAATCTGTTTAAGAAATTCTACTTGTTGTCTAGGTACATTTCAAGCTCAATTTTTTCCTTATACTTGGTAAAATTTCCCACCATCTCTAAAACTCTATACTTCTCATGAATTTTCTCAGTTCAAACTGTTTTTATAGATAAAGAAAGGGAATGTAAACCACAAGAGGGGATTAATTTTAATTTAAATGCCAACACCATTTTTTCATTCACTTCATGTTTAAAAGTACTAGAAGATTTGATGTAATAATTAGCCCACATAATATCAGAGTAAAACATATATACATAGTGAAATATAAATTGTTTTATTTTTATAAACTTTTGATAGATGTAATAACATAGTGGAAATAAATTCATGTCACTACCCGACCCAACAAGGCTTGAGCCACGACTCCCCAAGCCCACCTCCAATAGGATAGGGGCTGGCGACTAGCGCTGTGTAGGCTGTCACACACAAGGTAGGTATTGGCCTAATGTACCTGTACACATGCACCCACATACACCTCTATGCCATAGTGCAGAGATATATAAAACTGTAAAGAAAATGCATGCATACATCTATCCCAACCAGTCCACAACAAAAGTACAAAAGGGAAAAACATGGCCCACCAAATGAAAACTGCAAAGTGTCCAACCTGCTAAGAAAGAGGGTAAACACTGCCAAACACCCGCCAGTCAGCTCCTCGGTCAAACCCGCACACTATGCTCCACCTGCTCTGTGTCCTATTGGGACTCTGGCGAAAGGCTTATAGTCTGCACAAGACACAAACATGTGCGGGCAAATCCTGTGAATGGGTGAGTATAAACATACTCTGTAGGCACCCCAAAAACCCAAAACAAAAGAGAGTAACAGAAAGGCAACAATCCGCTCATCCCAGCTAGAGGGAACCCATAAGAGAGAGAAAATCCATCTCGTGACCATCTTCGGCTAAACACAACTAATCAGCTCAGCTCAGGTGTATGCCCATACATACACCTTGATCAATCCAGATATACCCTGCTCACGCAACAAGACACCTGAGGTACTGACTACGTCACCAGCAACGGTTCACAACCAAGAAAACACACTCCATGATCACTGTCATCCTAAATGACACGCGCTCAAGAGATATAGTCCATTGGGTCTCAAGAAAACATCTCATACACTCACCCGAGAGACCACGCTCGTCGAATACCGTCATTAGGGAAAACCCCACTAAAACAACTTAACCACCAAACTCCTCGGATAGGGGATCACTCCTAGGGTCCGCTAGGGGATACCATAACCTACTCTGGTATACGAAGCTCACACATAGAAGATCACTCCCAGGGTCCACTGGGGGATACCACGACCCGATCTGGCATACGTAGTTCTCACAGATAGGGGATCACACCCAGGATCCGCTGGGGTATACCACAACCCGATCTAGTGCCCGAAAGAAGCACATCACTCAGATAGAGGATCATCACCCATACAAAGGTGGTCATGATGATACCAGAACCCTATCTAATATAACTCATGACATAGGGGATCGAACCGACGATGCCGCAACCCTACCAAAACCACATCCTGAGTAGGGGATCGTATAACCAATGATACCACAACCCCACTATACACCTCATGCTGAGTAGGGGATCATATACCCGAAGATTCCACAACCCTATTGAGTACGGACCACCGTGTAGGGGATCATAATCACAATGATGCCACAACCCTATGGGGTTAACTAGCTTGATAGGGGATTGCCGCCCATGGATAAGCGGTCACAGCGATACCAAGAACCCGATCTAGGAAAAAGCTGCTAGAGGACCCTGCTCTGAGCCTAACGGAGGGATGCCACAACTCTAACAAATTAAACATCCCATCGAGAGGATCAAAATTCTATATAAATGTTGTGATTCCATGCAAACCCTCATAGGAACGAACCAAGGGAGTACCCTAAACCACTGCTAGTCTAGACATCGCTAACCTGATCGACCCACCACAACGCCACACTACTCACCTCCAAGGCCGATACCGAAGCCACCATCGCGATATATGCGGAAAAACACACATGATAGGTTGATTACTCACCTGAAATGGAAAACCAAGGAAAAAGTCACTATTCACCATAGAGATCCCATGTGGGGCCCTCACAACGATCTTGAAACTCTTCAAGGGGATCATACCACGACGATTCCCTTGGAAAAACATACAGAATCGACTACTCATTCATTCGAAATGGACAACCGGTGAAAAAGCACTATTCACCAAAGCCAGAATGGGTGGGGCCCATGCCATGATCCCGATACACATCGAACAGATTGCACCATTGTGATCCTCTTGAAAAAACACACAGGATCGACTACTCGCTTGTCCAAAATGGACACCCAGCGGAAAAGGTGTGTTTCTCCGAAAACGCCAAAACCAAGCCTCGTGGGGCATGCACCTCAAACTAGGTCCCAACACCTGGAAACCAATAATAAAAGTCCGTTGTACCATCAGGGTCTCAATGCCACTGATGACACGTCAATCGGTCGCTCAGGGCAGAGGATACAACGTCTCGAAGACGAATAATAATAAAATATTATTATTTTATTTGAAATTTCAATCCCAGGGACAAAATTAAAAATCACAAAATTATCAATGTGTGTTCAAATGGTCTATATCGATGCGAGGAATGTGTCGCCGCAAATGGCTCACAAATCGGAGTTACGGTTTGTGAGTTATGGGTGTTTAAAGAACTCCTGGAAAATCCTGGCCGGACCACCGCAAGCCTCGCCGAAAACCACCGCGCCGCCGTCGCCGGAAAGCACGGCGCCGCCGCCGCTCCACTGCCACACCTCGCCGGATTCCACCATTGACGCCGCTGGAATCCAG
Organism: Viscum album; assembly: GCA_963277665.1. Classification (NCBI taxonomy): domain Eukaryota; kingdom Viridiplantae; phylum Streptophyta; class Magnoliopsida; order Santalales; family Viscaceae; genus Viscum; species Viscum album. The sequence goes on along the minus strand of OY728126.1, from coordinate 272,928,765 downwards.
GTTTTCCATAGGAAAACTTTTGAGAACCCCAGGGAACACCCCGGTGCTCCAAAATTAGATCCGAAAAAAGTTTTAGAAACCTTGGGACCCGAACTACACAACCCTTACAAAAATTTGAAGAAAAACATCACAAAAAATAGGATTCGAGATTTTAAAACTCAAACAGCCTACCTCGCAAGCGAAACACCGACGATCCGGGCTTAAAAGCTTCCTCTCCACGATCCTGGAATGCCCGCCATCCAAATCCGAGCTCGACGACACCTTGATTGCATGATTCGGCTGCCGATTCACCATCTGAATGGGAGGAGAAGGAGGAGGAAGGAGGAGGGAGTCCTCCTATGTGCATCACACGTCCAACAGGGGGGGGGGGAAGATATTTGTTTCCAACAAATATCTTCTTAACTCCCCAACCCGACACGCCCCTAACCCCGCACCCGACACGGACAAGGATAAGGTCCCCCTTAGTAAACATGACGTTATGAACTCAACGGCAGACTCATATTTGAGATCCGAGACTCCGTTCAGAAGTTATTCGAGCAGACACTCGCAAATATACTTTTCCACTTATTTATGAAAATTACCCTGGTGGTGCTTTCCGCCGCAGGCCCGTGTCTGTAAAGTTTACACCTCACCTATGGTAAAAGGCATGTTTCGGACGCAACCGTGCCCTCAGGTTCCCATTACGAGATACCATTTAGGAGATATCACACCCCCTCCACGTGCATAGTATAAAAATACTTAATATTTTTATAAAATTTATTACGAGCACATCGGGCCTCGGAATTGCATGTCGTCTTCGTGCCTAGCTCAGGAATTATTCGTAGAAATATTCCAAAGTCTGACAGGGCCAAAACCCGAGTTGCTACATCCTCCCCCTGTAGAACATTACATCCCCGAAAATCCATAAGCATAAAGAGAGCGACTGGACTCTCAACTGGGTCTCGCACAACCGTGAGTTCGCCAACCAACACCCATTCCCAAACACATATGTTAGAGGGACTCATCCACCACACCTCAACACTATCCGCTTTGGATGACACTGACTCACCCACACGGTTTTAATCGCGTCACAAAAAAAAGATCTTGGTGGGGGAAGGATCCCTCTTCCTCTCACATTCAAAGCACACCGAACAACACCCACACAGGGTTTTACCAACGCCCTGAACAACACTCGAGCAAGCAACAAAAAGGAAGGGTACTGCTAAATAGTGTCTGTCAAACTATTGAAAAAATTAGAAAAGACACAAGGCATTCCTCTATCCATCTGTGGAACCTCTGGGTCAACAGCCTCCAGGGCATCTAGCTTTCCTTGCCCTCGGCCACCAGCTCCCTGAACTAGGCGTGGACCACCTGGGGGTGGGGGTGGTGGAAACTGATATCGCGTACCACCGCCTCCTTCTATACCAGCTCCATTTCCACGTCCCCCACCCTGCGGACCTCCTTGCTCGAGATACTGCCTTTGCCAAGGTGGTCCATCGACCGACTCCCCCTCAGCAGCACAATGGGTTATACAATCTCAGGCAAGATGTCCCTGACCGTCGCAAGCATAACAATGCCTCTCCTGCGGCTGACCAAAACTGGCCTGCGAGCCCTGTAAGCCCTAATCCTCAGATCATCCATCCTGAGGTCTCCTCCTGAAACGTCACCCACGTCTAGACCCCTGAGTTTGTCATAGGCTACCAGATGCCAACGTCTCCGCTCTCACGTGCCCAGCACTAACAGTTGAGATCTGCTCGGCCAGAAAACATTCCACCACCAAAGCTCAGTCCAACAATCTAGCATAGGCGGGGAGACACAAGGAAACCACACCTGCCCAGATGTCCCTATGTAGGCCCTTCTCTAACGTCCAAGCCCTTAAGAACGAGTCTCAAACCATATCCAGGGAGTAGCACGACAGGTCTGTAAAACTCGCCGACTACTCTGACACAGTCAGACCCTCTTGCCGAAGCTACAAAAGTTCCTGGATCTGCACCGACGTCAGCGTCACCGGATAGAACTCCTCCATGAAGAGCTGGTCAAACTCATCCCATGTGAGAATCCCCTCGTCATGTGACTGCATCACCAAACTCCACCATCGCCCGGAAGAACCATGTAGAAGGCTCACCGTTAGGACCACCATCTGATCTGGAGGTGTCCTCACTAGGTGGAAAACACAGGTGACTGTCTCAAACCAGTCATCAGCTGCCTGGGGGTCTGGATCACCACGAAACCTCAGAGGTCACTGCCTATGGAACTCGTGTAGTGCACTCAGCCTGCGTGCAGCCTCATCCTGCACTACCGACACAACCAGCCACTCGACAGGTGGTGGCTTAACTGGTGGCCCACCTCAAGGTCCAACCTTAGAACCTGCGCCCTAGTCCATAGCCTCTGCACGGGGCGGATTGTCACCAAAATCCTGTTTTGGAACCCTCGCTGGCTGTTGTCGTGGAGGAATCCGGAAATACATTCAAGACGCACCACAGTCAAAGAGAATATTTGGAGAGCTAACTCAAGAAGGACAAGGAAAAAACCAAAACACCCAGTCCTATATGATGCATGTACCGTTGTGTCCCTGCAACCAGTGTACGAATGTCCTGAGTCGAAAGACATTTTATCAGAGTCCTGGTGTATGGATACGTTGGCCACCGCACCAACACTAGAGCCTTTGGCCTGAAATCCAAGCTCGAAACACCCTAACACTGCCGCTATGCAACCCAAACCAAACTCACAGCTAGACCATCTATGCTCTGAGATCCCAAAGGTGGAACCTCCTATGATAACACTATGTCATGACCTGGCCCAATGGGGTTCGAGTCGTGGCTCCCCAAGCCCACCTCTAATTGGTCAGGGCCTGAAAACTAGCACCGAGTAGGTTGTCACACACATGGGAGGCATTAGCGTAACGTACCTGTAAACACGCACCCACATACACCACCATGCCACAGTGCAGAGATATATAAAACTGAAATGAAAATGCATGCATACATCTATCCCAACCAGAGTACAACAAAACTACAAAAGGGAAAAACAGGGGCCCCCCAAAAGAAAAATGCAAAGTGTCCAACCTGCTCAGAAGGAGGGTAAACACTGCCAAACACACGCCGGTCAGCTCCTCGGTCAAACCCTCTCACTAAGCTCTGCCTGCTCCAGGTCCTCCTGGGACTCCGTCGAAAGGCATGTTGTCTGCACAAGACAAAAACATGTGTGGGAGAAGCCCATGAAGGGGTGGGTATAAACATACTCAGTAGGCGCCCCAAAAACCCAAAACAAAAGAGAGAAACTAAAAGGAAACAGTCTGCTCATACCAGCCAGAGGGAGCCCGGACGAGAGAGAAACTCCATCTCGCAACCATCCTCAGCTTAACACAACTATTCAACTCAACTCAAGCGTATTCCCATAGATACACCTTGAACAATCCAGATATACCCAGCTCACGCAACAAGCCACCTAAGGTACCGACCACGCCACCAGCAACGGTTCACAACCAGGAGAACACACTCCATGATCACTATCATCCTAGATGAAACACTATCAAGAGATACAGTCCATCGGGTTTCAAGCAAACATCTCATACGCTCACTAGAGAGACCACGCTCGTCTGATACCGTCACTTAGGAAAACCCCGCTAAAACAACATAACCACCAAACTCCTCGGATAGGGGATCACTCCTAGGGTCCGCTAGGGGATACCAGAACCCACTCCGGTATACGAAGCTCACAGATAGGGGATCAGTCACAATGTCCGCTGGGGGATACCACGACCTGATCTGGCATACGTAGTTCTCACAGATAGGGGATCACACCCAGGATCCGCTGGGGGATACCACAACCCGATCTGGCGCTCGACAGAAGCACATCACTCAGATAGAGGATCATCGCCCATATAAAGGTGGTCACGATGATACTGGAACCCTCTCTAATATAACTCATGATGTAGGGTATCGAATCGATGATGCCACAACCCTACCAAAACCACGTGCTAAGTAGGGGATCGTATAACCAATGATATCACAACCCCACTATACACCTCATGCTGAGTAGGGGATCGTATACCCGAAGATTCCACAACCCTACTGAGTATGGCCCACCAGGTAGGGGATCATAATCCCGATGATGCCACAACAATATGGGGTTAACCAGCTAGATAGGGGTTCGCCGCCCGTGGATAAGCCGTCACAGCGATACCAAAAACTAGATCTAGGAAAAAGATGCTAGAGGATCCCGCTCCGGGACCACCGGAGGGATGCCACAACTCTAAAAAATTAAACATCCCATTGAGAGGATCACAATCCTATACGAAGGTTCTGATGTCGTGCGAACCCTCGTAGGAACGAACAAAGGGAGTGCCCTCCACCACTGTTGGTCCAGACATCGCTAACCTGAGTGACCCACAACAACACCACAATGTGCACCTCCAAGACCAATACCGAAGCCCCTATCGCGATCTTCGCAGAAAAACACGCAGGATAGGATGATTACTCGCTCGAAATGGACAACCAGTGAAAAATGCACTATTCACCGTAGCTAGCCTGTGCGGGGTCAACACAACGATCCAGAAACTCCTCAAGTGGATCATATCACAACGATGCCCTTAGAAAGACACACAGAATCGACTACTCGTTCATCAGAAACGGACACCCGGTGAAAAAGGAATTATTCACCAAAGCCGACCTTGGTGGGGCCCACACCACGATACCGATACACATCGAATGGATCACACCATTGTGATCCTCTCGAAATAACACACAGGATCAACTACTCGCTCATCCAAAACGGACACACAGTGGAAAAGTTGTGTTTCTCTGAAAACGCCAAATCCCGGCCTCAGGGGGCCCGCACCCCATGCTCAGTCGCAACACCCGGAAACCAACAATAAATGTCCGTTGTACCATTAGGGTCTCAACGCCACAGACGGCATGTCAATCGAACGCTCCGGGTAGAAGATACAACGGCTCGAAGACGAATAATAATAAAAATATTATTATTTTATTCGACATTTCTAACCCCTTGGTCAAAATCCCGACTCACAAAATTCTAAAAGTGTTTTAAAAAGGTCTGTCTTGACGTAAGGAATGCATCGCCGCAAACGGCTAGCAAATCAGAGTTACGATTCGTGAGTTACAAGGGTTTAAAGAACCCCCGGAAAATCCTGGTCGGACCACCGCCAGCCTCGCCAGAAACCACCACGCCACCGCCGCGCCTTGCCGGATTCCGCCGTTGACGCCGCCAGAATCCGGGTTTTCCACCGGAAAACATTCCGGAACCACAGGGAACACCCCGGTGCTCCAAAATCAGATCCGAAAAATGTTTTGGAAACCTCAGGACCCGAACTACACAACCCTTACAAAAATTTAAAGGAAAAAAAACAAAAATGGGATCCGGGATTGTAAAACTCAAACCGCCTACCTCGCGGGCGAAATGCCGACGATCCGAGCTCCAAAGTTTCTATTGGACGATCCTGGAATGCCCACCGTCGAAATACGAGTTAGACGACACCTTGATCTCACGATTCGTCTGCCGATTCTCCGTCGGAAGGGGAGGAGAAGGAGGAGGAAAGAGGAGGAAGTCCTCCTCTGTGCATCACACATCCAACAGGGGGGAAGATATTTGTTTCCAACAAATATATGCTTAACTCCCAAGCCCGACACGCCCCCGACCCCGCGCCCAACGCAGACAAGGATAAGGCCGCCCTTCGGGTAAACATGATATTCTGAACTCAACGACAGATTCAGATTTGCGATCCGAAACTCCATTCAGATGTTATTCGAGCTGACACTCGTAAATGGACTTTTCCACTTATTTATGAAAACGCCCATAGTGGCACTTTCCACCGCAGGCCCGTGCCCGCAATGTTTACACCTCGCATAGGGTAAACGGAATGTTCCAGATGCAACAGTGCCCTCAGGTTCCCGTTCCGAGCTACCTTTTAAGAGATATCTCACCCCCGCCTTGTGCATAGTATAAAAGTACTTAATATTTTTATAAAATTTATTCCGGGCACACCGGGCCTCAGAATCGCACACTGTCTTCATGACCAGCTCTGGAATTATTCGTAGAAATATTCCAAAGTCTGACAGGGCCAAAAACAGATTCTCTATAAGGAAAATACAATAATTATAAAAAATGCAGAGCAATGATAAAATTCCAAAAATTTTAAATGGATAAATTAATAAAATCTCAATTTTAACCTAGCTAGTACTCCGACCGTTCGATGCACAACACTATAAAATAATTCTTATTATTAACTATAAATTACTATTTATAAAACACAATAGTTTATATTAATATTGAATATATTTGAAAAGAAAATGACAGACATAATGAGGAATAAAAGTTACAAATATTGGGGAACAAAATTTTGATATCGAGCATCCTTCTATATAAAATTAACAACATAGGAACATACAGTGAAACAGAATGAAAATTAATAAATAATATATTGAAATTATAAATTTATTCATAGAATAAAAGTATGAAAATCTAATTTGTAGTTACTTGAAATAGGTCAACAGTGAAACAAATTCATGGTAAGAGAACATCAATATAGTTTCACCTATGACATAGAACTATAGAATGTAATTTTACAATGATAAAATTACATAAATACTAATTTAGTAGTAGATACATTTTTGTAAAAATAAACAAGAACCATGATTTTCAACAATAGCGGTTGTGCAGATCAGATTATAATTCATGTCATCAAAATGTGCAGTCAAAATCCTCCCAGTACCACCATGCATCATTGATGTAGAGTAGCAATTTGTCATGATTGTTGACAGTTATATTGATCCCTGTAATATACAATTATAAATGAATGTGAGTAAATGAGACAAAATAATATGAAAAAATAACTGGTTAATCCAGTGAAGTGAAAAAAATCATGTTATAATCAAATGACTTATTTTTTTACAATATTCATCTATGAAAAAAACTGTACAAAAAATCAATGAAAACATATAAATAATATGAAAAAGATAAATCACTACTAATTGAAATAAATAATAGAAAATGGTAACCAGGTAGACTCTATCAGAAAAAAATCATGACATATTTGAAAAACTGAATACTGTTTAAGTGGAGAAAAATTATAATCCATACATGCTGCCTAGGGCATTACCTGTCCCCCGCTTAGCCCGTTGTCACAGCCCTGCCCCTCCCCTACCCTCCGCCCTCCAGTCCTGCACCCCCCGTCCAGCCCATCCTTGCATTGTAGCCGTCACCTTTCCATTTCCCCTCCTCTCCCCCGGCTTAGCCCGTCGTCACTTTCTTTCATTTAATTATTTAAATTCATTGAGTTTCTCCAATATCAAGAATCCACTTTCTTCATTCTATATACATATATACATGAGGGAACTTATTTGAAATATATAATTTAAAAAATATATATACAAATAATTCCAAAAAGTAATGTTCTTATTTTACCTATATGCAACATTAAAAAAAATAGAAAAACAATATAATGCATACAGAAATAACTTTATATAGAAAAAGTACTGAACTGATTATATGTATATGCTTTTATAGTTTAGTTATAAGAATCAATGTGCTGGAATATATAGATCAATCATTTAGAAAAGTACAAAGTGATAATAATTTTTTTTTTATACATCTGAAAAAGGATGTGTTGAGCATCGCTTGAGTTGAGGGTTGTCTCTATAACATACTAGATTGTCGTGTTTGAGAAGATATTTCCCATAGAAGTATTCCATGATCAGCGCAGCACCAAAATGATGCACTACCATCTGCGATGTGATGGTGTGGTTGATTTTGTACTACCTCAAAACATCAAAATGGTAGTCCTTTATTAAAGATCAACATCCTAATGAATTAGCACTAAAACAGAAAAATATGTCAATAGGTTAAAATAAATCCTCCCCAAATAATAGGAAAGAATTGAAGAGAGGATAATAAATTAGTAAGGTAGCATACATAACATGTTAAAATAGTTTTATTCAATCTTTTCCCCTTCCTCCCAACTGTAACTTCCATAGCAGCCAATATCAACATTTCACTAATTGGGAAGTTCCCCATCCTGAAAAAAATGTGGTTACCCCTCTCATATTAATGATGCAGTAACTAATAGAGCTGTGAGTTGAATATGTACATGTTATTCCATTCTTAGATCTAGGATAAACACATACAGATTTGGCTATCTGTGAGGTCCCATAAATGAGCAGGGGTTTGAATCTTGTACCAAAGTTTGTGAACCTAGAGGACAGTCCATTAGGGGCAGCCAGTCACATTGGGTTCCCAGTTCATCATTGCTAGATCGAGACACAGAAAACCTAGAAGAAGCATACCCATCAATATGTCCCTTACTGGCTGGTTGCATCTGCTCCAGGGAAATCAGAAAATGATGTGGATGTTCTCGACAAAAAACCTGGAGTCATCCTTGAAAATTTTCAGTAAGAGGGCAATAACACATATAGTAAGTTAAAAAAACCAAGGATTAAAATACCATTGTTGATTGCGACATATTATTATGAAAAAAACCAGGGTAATGTAGTGAAGTGAAAAAACTATTGTCATAAAAATTGCTTACTTGTTTACAGTAGTCATCTATGAAAATAAGCTTGATAAAAATTCAATGAAAACTATTATTAATATGAAAATGAAAAATCACTACTAATTGAAATAATAGAAAAATCAGTACTAATTGAAATAGAAAAAGAGGTTAATCTGGCCAGCTTCTCATCCCCCCCCCCCCAAATTTTCCAGCACCTCCTCCTACCCCCTACCCAGCTCTACCCCTCCCCTTCCCCCTTTTCTTGTCTCCCACCCAATCCCAGCAGCTCCCCCTCCCACCTCAGCCTCCCCCCTGCCCAACCCCTTCCCCCACTACTCCACCCTGACCAACCACTTCCCCCAGTATCCCCTTCCCCCTACCCTCATCCTCCCCTCCCCTTCCCTCGAACCTGACTAGCCCCTCCCCCATACCCTCATCTTCCCATCCCCTCCCCTCCAACCTGCCCATCCCCCTCCCCCATACCTTCATCCTCACCTCCCCTCCCCTCATCCTCCCCTCCCCTCCCCTCCCCTCTCCCCCCCTCCCCAAACGCTTCCCCTAGCATCCCCTCCCCCTTCCCTCATCCTCCCCTCCCCTCCCCTCCCCTCCCCTCCCCTATAACCTATCCAGCCCCTCCCCTCCCCTCCCCTACCAACTAACCAAAATTTTTTCTGACCCTTTCCTCCCCCTCCTCGTCACCCCTCCTCCTCCATCCCCTGCCCATTACTCTGTGCTAAATTGCCACCTATAAAACAGAACATTTTGAGCATATTAAAATGCTAGATGTAAGGATATTCTCATGAATTAAACTGAAACATAACAAAAAATGCTCCCAACTTAGGAACTGAACTGAAACAGAAGACAACATGAACTCAACACATGAACTAAACTAAAACAGAGCAGAAAACATACCCAAATCAAATCCCTAAGGTCTAGCTAATTGGTAGCATTCCTACAGGGTCATAAATACATGTGCATTAATTAAATGTAGCACATAGTACTGAAGAGTTTATTAGTTGTTACCTTTTAATAACAATAACACACTGCAATTACTTTTTCAAATATGAAATATGCATAAGAGAATATCACCTATCACCTCATAGGATTGGTTTTTTTGTAGTCAAAAAATCAAGTCTAAGATAGCCAATCTTCATGTGTTGTGTAATGTCATTTATATACACCATCCAATGAGCCAATAAAAATGTAATGAATTACATTTCATAAGAACGTACCTTGAATATCTGTATGGAGTTCCTTTCAATACACCCCCACCCCAAGTTGCTATTGAACCTGCACACAAAAGTTAAAATAAGGGAATCCGAAAATTAATGGATAAGTGAACATCTTTCACTATTAATGATAAAAAAAACCTTTATATAACAAACACCACATGCATATTCCTGTTCACAATCCATATATTAATTCATCATTGATTAATTAAAAAACATTAGTCTAATTCAAATTTTTAAAGTTTACAACAGAAATTTACTATGGGCAACAATAGTGAAGGCGAATGAATGGGGGACCTTCAATAATAAATTTTTATTTGATTCAGAACAATAATTGAACTAAAAAATAAATCAATGTTACACAACACGCTGTAAAAATTTCACCAGCACCACTGGTACACCCTTCAGCTGGTGAGACGTGTCATTGAAGAGTAATGTAAACACCTATTTGGAAATAGTCTATTTGGGTCCCAAGTCTCATAAAAAATTTGGTGGATCAATGACTCCAAATCTGTACATAAAATATTGGGAGTATTACAACAATACTGACACCATAACATGCATATATAATGCCTATCATGGACATATTATAATAGAACTAATGGAAAATAATCAAAAATGTTGTCGATGAATAGAACAAATAAAAAATCGATAGTGGGTGGAGTAATTCAGGGATATAGAGTACATATTTATTAAATAAAATGTAATACATAACATTGATTTTTAATTATGATATTTATAAAAGTTAAAAGGGATATATTTTCAATGATGGATGGGTAATATGCATGTGGTGGATATGAAATATTAATATACAAATATATAGTATACAGAATAGGGAAAAACAAAATATACTCTATCAATTAGGAATATTCATATAATAATAGATTTTTAAAATGAATAAATAAATAAAGATAAAAGAGAAGAAGAGAGGACAACACACCTGCTATGGAGATTTGTGGAAGAAACTAGAATGAAAATTCCTAAAAGTTTAATTAACCACCAAAAGAAGCACAAGAATTCCTTGTCCGAGAATGACAAAAATTTTAATTAACCTCCCTTAAAAATCATGCACTGGATGCCTTGTATAGTGCCTCATGATCCTTCCAACTAACCCAAGAATATACCAAACTTTTTGATCTAATATCAACGGATCCTATTAATATTATCCAAGAACTCTCTTCATAAAAGTAATAAGATGTTTCAGTATATGTTCTATGGATATTATACACAAACAAACACAGGATCTGAGTATTTTTAATTGTTATATAATTCGCGTCTTGGATGAAAGAAATCACCAAGAAATAAAAGGAATAAAGGTTGAGTAAATAAATAAATGTTGAGAATATTTTAATATAGTGTTTCCTGTGAATACCTTTAACAAAATATATATAGAATATCCATTCTTGATAAATAAAAATTTGAATGAAATTTTTTTTGATGAAAAATTGTGAATGAAAAAGTTGTGATGATAAAGTTTAAATAAATATCTACCTTGAAGTGATTGGGTTATGAGGTATTGAGGTTGGATTTTTGGTGAGATTGTGCATAGAAAAATTTAAAGAAGCATCAAAGCCCTTTAGGAGACTCAAATTCTAGATAAAAATTATATATTAGAGACCAATAATTTTGATTGGGTAATCAACAACTAAAACTGATGATAATTTTAGAAAATAATTTTTGTCCAAGCCATTATCTAGATATGATTCGGTCAAGAAAGAGTGAAAAGAAGATCTGATTGAAAACTAAACATGAATTCAATTCCAATCAAGAGTATACATTTACCAAAACTTATATCAAAATAGTAAAAAATAAACGAGTTCACTATTCCAACGCAAAATAAGTACAATAAGCATTAAAAAATATAAAATTACGCATGGCTGAAACACTAAAAACATTGAACAACTTTGTACTAAATCATGAAAAGTTAAAACTCTACATCATAGAAAAATGAAAAATTAGTCACATGTGAAATGATAATCAGAATTTCTATTGGGAAACATTTACAATAAAATTTGGCAACCCATTATAATCTCATATCCTTCCAAAAATTTAAAACAAGATAAAATTATGAATTAAAATTCATCATTTGGATTAGTAACCTTTTCATGGAAACACCAAGTACTCACACCTCCTGATAATGATAAATAAGATATACCAAAATCTAAAATTTCAAGTACTAAAAAGAGGGAAGCAGAACACTATTAGTTTAATTGGGATGAAAATTTAAGGATGAGATATAGTTACCCATCATCCAACTGGTTGAAACGAAAGATGCAGTGGAAAGCTAGGGGAAAATTTTCCTGGATTCATCAAGACAAAGAAACCTAGTGGAAGATTCGAGGATCCGGTAAGTAAGATGAGGAGAAACCATCACATAACTTATTTCACTATAATAACACCAAATAAGTACAAGAAACTATTAAAAATAACAAAGTACGTAGGGGTGAAACACTCAAAACATTGAACAATTTTTTACTAAATCATGAAAACATCAAATTTTACATCAAAAAAAATTGAAAATTATGTCGGCTCCTCAATATAAAAGGGATTTCAGTTGGGAATCATTTTCAATATAATTTGGCTCCTTGATATAATCTCATATTTGACCTAAAACATAAAATATGATAAAACTGTGAATAAAAAAACTTCATTTGGATTACTAACCTTTTCATGGGAACACCAAGTACTCCCCACCTGCTTATGAGAAATAAGATATATTGAAATTTAAAATTTCAAGTACTAAAAAGAGGAAAATTGAACACAGTTAATTTCATTGGGATGAAAATTTAAGGATGATATATAGTTAACCATCGTCCAATTGGTTGACACGAAAGATGCAGTGGAAAGTGAGGGGAAGTTTTCCTAGATTCATCAAGACAAAGAAACTCAGTAGCAGATCCGAGGATCCAGTAAGAAAGATGAGGCGAAGCCATCACATAACATATTTCACTATACCAACATCAAATAAGTACAAGAAACGTTTAAAAATAATAAATTAAGTAGGAGTGAAACACTCAAAAAAATGAACAATTTCGTACTAAATCATGAAAACATCAAATTTTACACCATAAAAAATGGAAAATTATGTCAGATCCTCAATATAATAGGGATTTCAGTTGGGAAAAATTTTCAATAAAATTTGTCTCCTTGATATAATCTCATATTCTACCTAAAACATAAAATATGATAAAACTGTGAACAAAAACACTTCATATGGATTACTAACATTTTCATGGAAACACCAAGTACTCACCTCCTACTTATGAGAAATAAGCTATACCGAAATCTAAAATTTCAATTAAAAAAAAGAGGGAAATAGAACATAGTTAATTTCATTGGGGTGAAAATTTAAGGATGAGATATAGTTACCAATCATCTAACTGGTTGAAATTAATGATGCAGTAGAAAGCGAGGGGAACATTTTCCTGAATTCACCAAGACAAAGAAACTCAGTTGAAGATCTGAGGATCTTGTAAGAAAGATGCGGTGAAGCCATCACATAACGTATTTCACTATACCAACATCAAATAAGTACAAGAAACTTTTAAAAATAACAAAATACGTTGGGGTGCAACACTCAAATCATTGAACAGTTTCGTAAGAAATCATAAAAACATCAAATTTTACACCATAAAAAATGGAAAATTCTGTCGACTCCTCAATATAATAGGGATTTCAGTTGTGAAACATTTTCAATATAATTTCGATCCTCGATATAATCTAATATTCTACCTAAAATGTAAAATATGTTAAAATTGTGAATAAAAACACTTCATTTGGATTACTATCCTTTTCAAGGAAACACCAAGTACTCACCTCCTACTTTAAGAAATAAGATATATCGAAATCTAAAATTTCAAGTATTGAAATGAGGGAAACATAAAGAGATTAATTTCTTTGGGAATAAAATTTAAGGTTGAGATATAGTTCCCCAATTTCCATCTACAGCACATGATAGCTTCAGCAGATAGCGAGGAGATCTTTTTTTTTGGATTTTTAATGCAATGAATCTTGGTTGTAGATCCGAGGATCTGGTAACAAAGATTAGGTGAGGCCATCATAGAAGAAAAAACTAGAAAAACTAATGGGAACTAATAGTCAGGGGATAAGACTGATTTTTCAAGAAATTAACTTAGTCCCTTAGATGTTCTTTGGGGTTCCAATCATACTCACAAATCATTAAAGGTTTGTATGATCATTAATGTTTCTGGCATTTGAAGGACATGGATTTCATTCAAAACCTCTATGTTGAAATTTTTTAATTATACATGTAAAATTTCTCCAGTGTTTTCTCAATATCAATAAATCATAGTGAAAGATACATAGAATTAATCCATTACAAATAAAAAGAAATTTTTCTTCAATGGAATGGGTCCAATTGGAATTAAAATTTTTTTACAAACCAGATAGCGAAGCATCCAAACCTCAAAAATAAGGGTGTAACTCAGGGGTGACAGTGTGGAAACACCAAAATAGATAACTGGTGAACAAAAATCATAAAAAAAAAGAATATCGAACAAATGATGAAACCAAAACCCTACTTTGGATAAGAGGACCCAAAATGTTATCGTATCACATATCTGGAAGATGAGGTTTTCCATTCAAAATTTCCATGCTATAAACATTTTTCTAGTCGACATAATAATTTTTGGGTTTAGGGATATCAGAAAAGATTGAAAAATTAAATATTGGAACCTTTGATGAGAGGTGTGAGGGAATTGGAACATACCTGTAGCCAATAAGAACATACCTGTAGCCGAAGGAATTGTAGATGATGATGAAGAAAGACTAGATTGTAATGGAGGTCTTCTGTCACAATGGAATAGCGGATGAACAGAGGCATGAAGATAAGGGGATGAAAAAAGGAATGAAATGCCATAAAATTTTAATAAAATCCATGAAACCCTACCTTGTGGATATGTAGAGACCGCGGGTGACCGAGGAGGAACAAGCGGCGGTAGAGAAGGTGTAGGCGGAGGAGGGTCTCAAAAGGCGGATGGATTTACTGAAATCCAAGTGATGGAACACGACTAATATCTAAATGTGAGGGAATGTAGACAACGACAGAGGGGGAGGTGAGATAGGGTTGTTTTGGTCGATGTAGGATGGAATGGGGGGAGTTGTAGAACACGGATGGAATCGCTGATAACCAATGGAGGGGACACGACTATTCTTCGAATTCTAGGGAACATAGACAGCGACAGAGCAGAATGCGAGGTAGGGTTGTTTCAGTCTAGGTTGGATGCCGCGGGCGGAGTATTGGAAGTTGTTCAATGGTCACCGGGTAGCGGAGGGAGGAGATTGGAGGTATTTTGGCTGAGCGGTGTTGCACGGGATAAACCCTAAACAGGAGGGCGGGTATGAGGTATCGCGCGGAGGAATGCGATTTCATTCATGGGAGGGACAAAATGGAATGGAGGTTCAATTAATTGGAGGAAATGTGGAGAAGAGGGAGGGTGACACATAGGCATGGAGGAAGCCTAATTTAGTATAGATAGTAGATGTGAATGGAGGATCTATAATCCTAATCTACGGTATCCCCATTCCAAACCTGAAAGCATAATTAACTTTAACCCCATATGTAAGTATCTCTATCTTCCTATCCACTAGAAGCCTTGAACTATATATCCCACTAGTGAAAAAATGCCTTATGACCAATGAATAATATCCATGATTGGGTTGGACTGTGCCTATAGGCCATTGATATCCATAATCAAAAAATGAATATGGCTGTAGGGAAGCTATAAACATGGGAAAATGTTCTGCTCACTATAACCTAGCACATGTACTACTAAAAAAATAAAAAAAATCATTCGAATACTGTGGGAAAGGGATATGGCCATGGTCTACTTGGACGTTGGTTATATCCCTTCCCCGAGACACCTATGACCATGGTCCACGGTACATGAACAACTATGGCCATAGGTTGTAGTAGCCATTGATATTTATTTTTTATAAATGTCTACCAATTATAATTATATAAAATTATATATATATATATATATTTGTGTGTGTGTGTGTATATATGTATACATATTATCATTCATGGGATATGGGTAAAGTATTATAAAAATTATATAACTTTCCATAGGACCAAATCTCATTGTTGTATTTTTTCCCGAAGGCTATATCCATGTACATGAACCATGGCCTTAGAAACCCATGGACATGGTTAGAACATGACTATAGAAATAAGCCCCTGAAAAATTAAATATCTAATTTAATTTATCTTAGCTATAGCCCATTCTCCCATAGCTATATACCGTGGGCTATAACTATTCCAATAACTTCCATGAGATACCTAACCATGTCTATAACCTATATCTATGGCCAGATGTTCTATAACCACCTCCATGGACCATGTATATAGCTAATTTTTCCACTAGTTCCTTTCGGTATGTATTCTTCCTTCCACACATGGAAGACCTTGATCACACTGATCGGTAGTAGTATGACTCCACAACCCAGAAGTTCACAATCTAAATGATTGGAAATAGATCTATCTACCTTATATAATACCTCGATCTTGATGGATCAGAAACAGAAAAAATTTGACTAAAATTTCTAATAGATTTACAATGAAAGCCTTTCTGGATAGAGATTTTATAAAAACACACTGAAAGAACATTGAATTCGAAGTAATCACTTGAAAATGATTTGTTGTATACTTTAAGAAATTACAATATTTCAAATTAAACTTTTATCTCTTTCTTCATTTGGTCCTTGAAGTTGAAATACTATTTATAGGCATTCATCCAATAACTTGATTTTGTATTCTTTAGATTTAGTTGTAATTGTACTGGAAGCTTCGTTATCACCTTCTAATGAACTCACTACAGCTTCTCATCTTCTATTGATGTCAAACCATGCCACTACGACACCCACATATCCATTGAAGGAAATTTAGGATTGTAACTCAGTTCCTTAGATTTACACAGTTTCTTTTATTCTTATAAAATCTCATTTATCATTTTTTATCGTGTAAACAAATATAACTAGAGAAAACCTCAAATTAAATAATAATACAACATGATTTTATTATGATTTAAAAAACCAAATATAAAATGAGTATTTGATTCAATAATACCCACCTTTTATAAAAGAAAAAGACATGTATATAAATTTAAAATAAACCACCCCTTTATTAAATGGTAAAATATCATCAATGATAGTTTTAAAATTCTCCCTTTGTGACATAGATAATGAAATTATAAATTTCAATTTCTCTCAAACTTATGATTATATCAATTAAACATGTTTTTCAAATTTCCCACATTTATAAGATAATTACACATTTTTCTTAAATATCTCATATTTATCTTTTTAAAATAAATTTCCATTAAAAATAAAAATCCATTGAACTTTTGAAAACATTATTTTTGGAAAGGTATAATCATTCAATAGCTTCTTACTCTTAATAATTTTTACATGATTTCATGAAATGTGAAATATAAAGATTTATCTCCTTTTAGAAATTAAAATCATTCAATTTTATAATATTATTTAAGAATTGAAGTATTTATAAAATCAATCATACGTCAGAAAATAAAAATATATCTGTTAAAAAGAATACCATACATTAACTAAATTAAAATATTGAACATTAATGCAATAGAAATTGGAAAACATAAATTCAAAAAAATTGGAAAAAAATCATAAAATGGAAATTAAATCATTCAACAACATCATTTTTCATAAAAGAAGTCACATAAAAATAGTCAATGTTATGTTTAGTTTCATATTTATAATCAATTAAGATAGTATTATAAATTTAAAATTTTAGTCTTTATTTATATTTTTTAATCATATGTTATAGTTTTTTATACACTTATGTTCCTCCACCAACTTCTCTTCTTGAGCAGTTAACTTGTAAAGTCCAGAATAATTCTAGACCACTCTATTAAATTTTCTATGGTCCTTTGTTATTACTGGAAACATAGAGAATGATCAATGGAGTTTAGGAGTTGGAAAATTGATTAGAAGTTCATGATTTGAAATATAGTTCATGATGTGAGAGTTCAGTTCGGGGATTGAATATGAATTTACAACCTAAGAAGGGAAATTCCTAAGGTGTAAATCAGGATTTGAATTGTTAGATCACGATATGAAAGGGTGAAGGATCATCTTCGATGAATTTTTCCCTGAAATCTTATGACGTGATGTGAGGACTTGACCCCAGAATACCCGGAGCCGGTGCCTAGAATCATGATGTATAATTTTTTTTTCAAAAAAAAAGTACACATAATGTCCACACAGAGAATCAAATTAGATTCAGGTTCTGGGAAACCAGCCACTTCTGTCAATATTCTTTAGATCAACTTTTTACCGGAAACGTTTTATTAAAAAAATAGGGTGAGCATACGAATGCCCAGTAAGGGGTTTTAAAAAATAAATAAATATATCTTTTGAAAATATTCTTTAAAACATTCCATAAAACATTTCTTTAAAGAAAATATGTAACACATATACACATCATAAAAGTGATCAATTAAAAACATGCTAACAGAATTACACGAGTACACAATTCAAATATTGTCATGCTCATTTTAAGTAATTAATAAAAGACATTCTAAACATGTATGACATGTGAATATGTAAGCACAAATTAAATAGAAAATAGTAATGAACAATCAAAGTTGTGCGTAAAGGTAACAAATTCAATTTCATACACTAAATACCAATTCAAAAAGTGCATATGTCATGCCATAAGCATTTACATTTCTGATACTCACAAGTACTTGCTCTTAACCATGGATATTCTACTAGTAGAATATTCATTTAGTTAAGTAATTATCTTACGAATAATGGGATAATATATAACACCGGAAAACATAAATATAATATCAAGGCCATGTGCCAAGACCAGAAATACTCTTTTTGTCAAGGCCTTCTTCCAAGACCATAGTTTATCTCATGATACCTACTAGTGCACCGAGGGGTTGTAGTGGGCCCCACCTGTCACTTATTATGTCAAATATATTCCTTATATGCCAAACCAATTTGTAAATTCAAAATTTCATATACCACTTGAGTAATTACTTTAACATTTCATATTTATTCAAGGTGTCTCATACCACATTGAATAATTAAATATTACTACATATTACTCAAGGTTTCCCATACCACTTTGAGTAGTTTAATTTCTTATCTCATTATTATGATATGACACATGCATGCATCATTAAGTGTAACTATAAATAAAATGTAAAATGAATCTCATTAATCCAGAAAAAAATAATATGACAGATAACTTTGAAAATAGGGGAGTAACAGTTTATCGAAGTCATACATTTGCACATGAGATAATTATTAAAGCACATAAAATAATGAGTGATAAAGGGTTTTCCATATGAGATTTTAAAATGATAACTGTTTAATTTGAAATCCTTATTCCTTGAATGAAAATACATATTAATTAATATGCTAATAAAAGTGTCAGTGATCAAGAAATTAGATTACATCACGACTTCATTAACAACAATCACCGCAGTTGATAAAACATTAAATGATCATAACATAATAACATATTTTAACACACCCTTTTATCCTATAATATATTTTTGTCAAATCAAAATTATATATTATTTTTAATCATAAATCACAACAAGTTCGATCATGTAAAACCCTTGAAACATGAAATTAGGGTTTTGGAAACTATACACAAACTATATATATGAGTTTTCATAATTACTAGGTTTAATAAATTCTCATAAGTAATCAGTACTTTTAAAACATATTTAATACACCATCATTACTTGATTAAAGACCAAACCATGTTAGGTTTGTAACATGTGTAACCGTATATATATATATATATATAATAATATACATGATTTGGTAAAAGTGATATACAAAATATAGTTCTTCGCATTTTGAGGTTCTTAATTTAACTTCCAACCACAAGATCAAAAACCATAAATATTCACATAAAGAGTTTATGTAAATAGGAGGGATATAAATTTCTATATATATATACACACACATATCCAATTAAATATATAAGTTAATAAAATATGTTTTCAGGAGGTAATTTTGCTTCCGGTGTACTAATAGCTTGTAACTCAAAAATCTCGAAGCTCTAAATCGGGTAAAGAAGGGTTCAAACTCAAACCACAAGATGTACATATTTATATACAAGTGTACAAAAATATATAACTTCAGATCAAGAGAAAGACAATATACATCCCCTACCTTAGCTCGTGGAGGAAGAGGGGCTCAAGAAGATTCTATAAGTCTCAGAGGAGACCTGGTGAGGTCTGCTACAAACATGAGTGCAATGAACCGAGGGGTTCTTGGGATGCCTCAGGTGTGTTTTTATAAACTATATCTACATAGAGTATTTTAATGCAATTTTCATTGGATCCGAGGTCCAAACAGTTTAAAAAGATAACAGGGGTCCGTTTCTGTGGAAACTGCATGAAAAGAGGGGACCAACAACTGTCAATGGAGAATAAAACAGTGTAAAAATAGAGTGTAAGGTACTAGTGGAGTGCACTCCATGGGGAAGGAGAATACGGTGCTATGGGAAGAAAGACGGAATAAAATCAGATGGTTAAGATCAAGTTCGACCTCGATCCAATGGCTAGGGCGCATTCACAATTTTAAAAAAAGATTGTGCGGCTCAGATTAAGTCTGAGTTTGATCAGATGGTCCTGGATTGATGCAGCATTTTAAAACTCTTGGATGGCCAAGATTAGATCTAAGGTTGATCGAATGGTCCACAAAAACACAGTGGTGTTCTGCGGCTACTGAGGGTCGAGCACGGTATCGGGATCGACGGCCCAGATCACGGGCGACGTGATCTAACAGACCATATCCCATTTCTCCTGAAAAAAATGTCCCACATCAAATTGGAGAGACATCCATGACCCCTTTATAAGCCTAAGTCTCCGAACAAAGCCTCAGAAAAACACAACACACACCTAGGGAGCCTTATACATGGGCTACCACACCCACAGGCCTTGACTTACCTCTCTGCCCTGTTGTGAACTTCAACCACAGTTGCGTACTCCGAACTCCAGTGTGCTCTTGTGAGCCATTAGGGGAACCTATGCCTACACTCGGGATGACCTTGGCTTTGGCTGAGGGCTAGGCTCAGCCACCTAGCATGAGTGGTCTCCCTCGGATCAATGATAATGGGATGGCCCTAGAGGACACATTTTTTATGAAAATTAACTTGAAAAAATTAAAAATTCTTAAAGAAAATAATACATTTATTGTAAATATATAAAAATTATCCTTTTAAACATGAATTTTATTTAAAAATTATAAGTCTAATGAATAAAAATTATATTTTGTCTTAGCTCAAATTATTTACTAACACTAAACCATTAATATAAAATGTTATAAATTTAATTTAATATATCCACGTGAAAATTATTATATTAGTATTGTAGATGTCAAAACGTAGTTGAATCAAAAACATAGTTTAATTATAAGAAATTAAACATAGTTTAAAAAACTGTTTCAGAAATGAAAATATTTATAATATATTTGAAATATTTGAATTTTTTTTGAATTCATTATTACATTTCAAAATCACTTATGTGTAATTCAAGATATTTCACCCAATCCTTTTAAATTTCATGACTAGGGGTGGTTTTATAATTTTTCAACCCATAACTTAATTACTTGGAGAACAAAATTACACTCACATGTTTTCAATTTATTCACCAAAAGTCCAACGACTATAATTATAGTCGTTGGAATTCAATGGTCACCCAAGGAAATAGTCAAGTTGATGCCTTATATAAAACCATGCCTTAGGGTGGCCTAAACTCAAGGAAAAAGAAGAAGATGGTTCACGTCAAACCATTGGTGCTTAGTGTGGCCGTAGTGGATTTCGCCATTCTTATGTTCGTTATGATGGATTCTAAGGACCCATATTATCTTCATGGGGTTTTCGTTGTTTTAGGTGATCTCCCTATAATTTTTATATGGTTTTTAATATGGATTTTTGGGTAGAAAGGTTTCTTGTGATCTTGATACCTTGTAAACACTTTGGTGTCCTGTTTAAATAAAAAACCTTGTGTTTATCTTATAGTTTTTGTTCGGTTAAAATAAATCATAAAAAAAAATAAAAGCATAAAATTATCATTATACAAGACACAAGTTTTGGGGTTCTACAATATTCCCCCCTTCAAAGAATTGTGTCCTCTCAATTCCTTTCAGATAATATCATTAAAAGACTCCCTTACAAACATTACCACATCCTCCATCATGGAAGGTCCTTTGGTGTGGCCAACTGTATTCCCAGATTGGGGTTCAACTCCTCTGCTTCCCTGGCTCAAACACACCTTGGGTAAAAATGGTTGAACTCATGCATAGTGCGTTCAGGCTTCTAGTGTGCGGCTTAGATGGTGGAAATTTCAGAGATGTCCGAATGGACAAAGTCTCTAAGGACTCGCCGAACTATCACCCGATTGAGAACATCTATGTTATAGACATGGTTGTATAAACTGAAACTAAGGAGTTCGTACAGGTAGTCTGCACAAAGGTTTCCCACCAAAGCATCCTCTTAGAACCTTACTCTAGCTGTGAAGTTCCGGGCTAGATTGAAACCTAGTAAAAACCCATCGTGGTATTTTCCCCTTCTGTTATATTTGGCAAGTTGGACCGTGACTATGTGGTGGTATAAGTAAACACTCCCTTGGAAGGAGCAGAGAATGTCTGGACTATTTGATATATCATAAAGTTTCTTTCACGCCCTTCGCAAGCTAGCAAAAGGTAGTGTTGGGAAAAAATTCCTCAAGGTATCATTGAAGCATTTTTGAGGTGATTGTGTTTATTGACAAAGTGGAAAACTGTGCGATGATTTTTGACAAAGCAGACCATGACATAGAAATTTTTAGACAAAGGCGATTTCATGGTGCAATGTCGAGTTCAAGAGCTTTGGTCAACGATCCATGTTTGATTCAAGAACGTCGAAAAAGGAATGGATGATCTGGAGGCGTTAAAAAAAGAACAGATAGAAGGTGGCGTCATTTTCCAGTGTTTTCCAAATTTTTGGGCCAGAAAATCTACAAATGGAGAAAAATGGTTTTGGCAAAGATACTTGCGCATCGTGTACTTTAGGGAAAGGGAACTTGCATGCATAGTGTTTTTCAATATCAGAAGTTCAAAATATGGCCAAGGAAAGAGGGTCGCGCGTGTATTGGTGTGGTTGCGTAGGTGAATTGTGATCCATAAAAGGACATGAACATCGGTGCCTAGGAGGGTTGGAAAGTTGCGCGACATATGTTTTTCAAGATAAGATCTTCGAAATATGGCAATGGAAATAGGGTCATGCAGGTTTCTTGCAGGGGAAGAAACCGACGCGCCGGGACTTGCACTCCAAGGGGAGACTTGCGCGCCGATGTGTAGGTTAACCAAATGCCTACTAATACAGGACCACCCCTCCTCATTTTTAACAGAGATCAAAAATTAGAAAAATTAGAGCTCTCGTCACGCATGTGTGGTGGTCGCACAGGTGTTGTGTGGTCGCGCAGGTGGAGTTGGGTGCCAGTGTTTGAAGTTGCACACAAGTTGGTTGTTGCGCGCCAATATTGATTTGGGTGTAAAAGGGGTCGAGTCGCATAGGTTTGGAGTTGCATAAGATTGTTCCACACAGGTGTTTGAAGTTACTTGCGTGCTAGTTATGACCTGCACGCCGATACTTGCACGCCGGGTTAGACCTGCACACCATGTAAGGTTGATTCACAACGGTTATTCAGGGCTGTGTGTTGGCTGGAAGATTTCCCGATACCTTTGGTGCAAAGAGAGATTCATCTATGGGTGAAAGTTAGACTTCAACAGAGCATCTACATACAACAGAGGATGAATTCACTAGAGATAATGAAGAGACCTACAAGATTATAAACTGTGAGTGGATCCTTTTCAACGTTGTGATTAAAGTAAGAGGAAGAAGGTGATCCTTTCCACCGGTAGTGAGCCAGAGAGAGAGAAATAGGGAGTTACCCTTGGGAAAGTAGTGAGCTAACCCTAAACCATGTAAAGGCAGTGAGCCTATGACAAAGTGATTATGCTCAAACCTTGTAATCCTTAGCTAGTGAAGTTTAGTTGAATTTGGTATGACCGACAACCTGTCAGTGTATGCTCCTTGAATGTAGCCCTTAGAGGTGTCCCACGTATAAATTACTATGTCATGTGCTTGCTTTACATTCTGTTTATATCGTGTAATAGGAAAGAGAGAGAAGAGTGTTTTGATTAACAACGAAACAAGATCAGAACATGATTTTATTTTAGATTAGTCATTCCCTGATTCACCCCCCTCTCAGGGTATTCAGCCTTGTGGACCTAACAGGTAGGTACTCTTTCTCATAGGTTTTGACCAAGATGGTCTCTAGTATCTCGGTAGGGAGTGATAATATGCGAGTTTGTCCTTCCATCTGATTTTTTTTCTGAAAGTCCAATCGGTGAAACCCATCCGAAACTATAAACAAATAAAAGATAGCAGAGATAAAAGATAACAAGTTGTATTCTCATATATCCACTGGTACCTAAAAAGGAAAAGGATGATGGTTTCCCCTATTCCCTGATACATGAATCTTCAGATCAAGTTCAAAACTATCGATCTCCTTAAACCATATGCAACCTGAGCTGTCTGGTTCAATCTCGTGGGTGCACTTATGGTGTCTCCAAAGTCTGGCATGAGGGGTGTACAACTGAGAGATGTCAGTATTTCCTTCTTGTCTGTACACAGAATTGGAGGCTTCATATTTAATAATGTTAAAGTCCATTACTTGACCAAAATGGCTATAGGAATAGACTTGACACAAATATTCCACGCAGAGATCTCCCGCTGTCACAACTTCTTGGATGGCCATGCGGGTCGAGACGCCTTCTACTGCGGTGAAACATCTAAAAAGTCTCTTGTGGTACTTTCCCCATCGTGTGTAGGGATAAAATTGGGTTTTCATCATAAAGGTGTAGTCCTAACCCACTCATTGGTGGAGTTGTAGTAATCAGGGGGAGTTGGATATGTCATAGAGATGTTTTCATGGCATACAGATATAAGCATAGTTTACAAAATTTTCATGGCCGGATATGGAAATTAGGGTTTCTTAGGTCTCATTGAGATGAGATAAAAGACTAGTGCCTTCGTTTTCCATCTGAAAATTAGGAAGATCCTTATAAATAGAAATAATTAAGTAAAATTTTCTTTTTTTATGTTCTTGTTTTCTAGAGTTATCTAATCCGAATCCTCTAATACCAACAGTGAGGACCCGACCCCAAAATACTCAATGCTGGTGCCTAGAATCATGAAGTATAATTTTTTTTTCAAAAACTAAACTACAGATCATGTCCATACAGAGGATCGAATTCGATTCAGGTTCTAGGAAGCATGCCACTTTTGTCACACTTCTTTAGCTCAAACTGATTCCTGAATAGTTTTATTAAAAAATGAAGGGTGAGCATACGAATGTACAGTAAGGTTTTTTTTAAAAAAAATATAACTTTTGAATACATTCTTTAAAACATTCCATAAAACATTTATCTTAATGAAAAGATGTAACACATGTACACATCATAAAAGTTCTCAATTAAATACATGATAACAGAATTACAAGGATGCACGATTCAAATATAGGCATGCTAATTTGGAGTAATGAATAAAAGACATTCTAAACATGTATGACATGTGAATATGAAAGCATAAATTAAACAGCCA
This sequence comes from Viscum album, assembly GCA_963277665.1. Lineage (NCBI taxonomy): Eukaryota > Viridiplantae > Streptophyta > Magnoliopsida > Santalales > Viscaceae > Viscum > Viscum album. Next base: position 272,903,381 of record OY728126.1, on the reverse strand, counting down.
AGAGTAAGGAAAAATTAGAGTTGTGTGTAAAGGTAATAACTGTAAGGGTTGGTATCCTGAGAACCAACTATTTTGTACTTTGATTACATGAATGTTCACTTATTATATATTGTTCATTTTTTTTCATGACTATAATATAATAATGTCCGGGAATATTTGTTGCATTGATAAGGTCATGGAAGATCCCCTCTATGATGAGAACCTTGAAATGATATAAAAATATTCTTAAAAAAAATTTCAACGGTTGGATAATGTACTATAATAGGACAAATGGTATACAGACTGCCACGTGCGAGTACTCGTAAGAAGATGAGACTTTTTCTCATAGATTTCGCCCTTGGTAATCTCCATGATGGGAGATTATGAGAACAGACATGCGAGTAGCAATTCCTCATGTCTTGGTGTCATCGAACATTGCTATATACGAGCGTGTGTAATGATCCTTAGACTGGAAGATTATCATTAACTCATGTCATGACTCGTGCACATAGATTTACTGACGAAAAATATCACGCAGACAGTTGGCGGGAAGTAGGGTATTTTGGGTGCATCACGAGTGACATGTTGTTAATGGATAAGTTGAGTAAGGATTTGTCCCTTCCATTTATGAAAGTTGATATCTCGGCCCTTTGATTGAAATAGAACTGTTGCATTAAATTCCATGGCCATGGTGTGAACTATGAGTTTATTTCAGGTAGTCAAAGAACGAAAGATCAAGCATATAGGTTTATGACACTTCCATGAAACCTTATTGATGAGATATCGAGATAAAGGGATTAAATTACATAGTAAGCATTCTTATGTGGTGATACGTCAATGCAGCATCAACTTCGTTATCTTGGGTTCCTTGACCCGTTTCTAGACAGTAATCTTGGAATTTAGGCAAGCCCGCCTAATGACAATGAGAAAGAGGCCTAGAGGGTCACACACTAGGTGTATTCATGTATATCAAGTATAATAAAGATTATTTCCATACATGGTTTAATATTTATTCAGGTAAGCCTAAATTGATTTAATGATGGTGGAAGAAGTTAATGAAAAACCACATATACATGCCGTGTATTAAAGATTACAAGCCGTGTAGTATTTCATGGAAAACAAGTACATGCCGTGTATTAATAATACAACACCATGTACTTTTATTTATGGAAAGGAAATGAATAAATGAAAACAAGATATACACGCTGTATACATTGAATGTACATGCCGTGTAGTTTTCAGTGAAAAACAAGTACACACTGTATATTTATTAATACACGCCATGTAGTTTTTCCAGTCATGATTTAGAGGATATAATATTGTTTTAAATGATATTTATTATTATCAGCGTGGGCGCATGTCAAGGAATTAGTTATTCAACCTGGGGATTTTAAATAAGAGTCAATGAAATAAATAAAATGAGTAACGCGTTTATTTATTGTCATAACTCTATAACTCGACACACCCGATTATAAATATCCTCACAACCCCAACTCTTTTATGACACACAACATCTCTGGTGAATTATTTCATGGACGAATGAACCTCTTCCTCCAAGAACGCTCTCAAGACCGAGATAGATCCTATTCCATCGGATCAACGTGATCTAAGGAGGACAACGTAAGCAAATGCTTCTCCACACTATCACCCAGAGAATCTTTTGGTGACGTCCAAAGATACGTGGTACATGTGTGGATCACTGCTAGAGAGAGTCTACACTTGGATTTTGTGACGCAATGACAGATCACATCGACAACGTGATCAATAACATCAACGATGAAAGAACACCCAAAAGGTATTTATTTATAATTAATTAAATTAATTATAATAAACCTGTAATGATCCTTGTTTGTGGTTCCTGGACAAACCTTCTTCTTTGTCTTTTTCTGTGATTCGATCTGTGGAGACTGGCGTTTATCGTCATATTGACCCCGTATTAATCTTTTCTAATGAAAAAAATCCAAGTGGGCACATCCACCCACGCACTTCCACTGCGCCCAGAACCTTCAAATGGTATCAGATCGAGGTTACAACGTTGATTATAATTATTTAATTTTCTTTGATAATTTACGCATTTATATATGATTCAATTCAAAATATATCGTTCTATTAATCTGAATAAATGAGATCTATTCTTCCTCCTTCATTTCTCGATTCATATCATAGAAAAAACCTTTTAATTTTAATTTTTGATTAAAATAAAAATGACGAACTCATCCGGAGGAGCCGCTCTTTCTGTCTGTACAACACGGGATTACACGACGTGTAATTAAAACTACACGCCATGTACTTGGGTATAATGATCCGGCACTGTTCCGCCAAACCACACCGTGTAAATTGAATATGCCTAAGTATTAATCACACCGTGTTGACCAGAATTTAATGGCGCGTGGAACCAGAATACACGGTGTGTATGTTGGATCAACACGCCATGTAGTCCATTCTGGCCCAGGTGAAACCGTGTACAAGGATAAGACGCGTACCGCGTACACGAGATTACCAATCTGATTACCGCATAACAAGGAAGTACAAGCCGTGTATTATTCATCTACACATCGTGTACTCCAAAACTTCCAAAGTAAAGAATACATGCCAAATCCCCCAGCATGTACTTTGGATAAAGGGTGAAAAGAAATACACGCCATGTAATTATAAACTACACACCGTGTACTTTCTAGAAATGAAATTTCACTAGGTTTCCTCTAATGTACAAAGACTCGTACAAGGAATATGGATGAGATGAATCTCAAGGATATTCATAAATGAATTTAAGATAAAGATTTGATTAATTATAAGATCATAATTAATTGAATTCGAGCACGACTTATCTAAAATGAAAGAATGATTAAAATAATTTGAATTCTAAATATACATAAATTTCGTTGCATGCTATGGAAGATCATGAGTTAGAAAAAAGACCCTTTGTATGTTTATGGTTTCATTTAAATTTATTTAATTTAAATTTGTTGTCCTGCGAGCCTTCTTCCAAAAAAATGTAGGGCCTGCGTGCACATGGTTTCTTTAATGTAAACCCATGTAATGGAGGATCTCCCAAGCCAGAGGAGATGGTTCAAATCCCAAAGCCGAGGCAAAAGTGACACAAGAAGATAAAAATATGGACATATGGGAGCTGCAAAACACAAACCATCAGGTTCAAGGTGTTTTCCCTAGGTCAGGGTTATCTTATCAAAACTGCTAGATAAGCATACCAAATAGAAGCTCATGATCATGCCATCTTATTTTTTTTTGTTTGATTGCATGGTTTATTTATTATGTATGTGTTGTTGCGATCACATAATTAATGAACAAGCATGCAAAGATGGAATAAAATAAAAACCGGAGTATGCGTAAACATTATCAGAACATGGTTAATCACTTATGCAAGCATCACATAATATTTACAAGAATGTGATAATGCAAAACTACACATAAAGAATAAAATCCCTCAAATACCATATTAAGTCAGACCAAGCCTTCCGTTACTTGATTAAGGGTAGGACTCAATAAATCTATGTGTTTGGCCAACTCTTGTTGGGACACTTAATTTTATAAAGGAAGCCCTTATGAAAGGTTTTTGGTTGACTTAACCATATTACATCAAGAGAAGTAGCCCTTTCTAGACTTGATGTAATATTGGAGGCAAGAGTTGAGGAAATCCAAGTCAGGATTTCAAGATTGGGGAGTCCACTCAACAGATCACGGAATTGTAAGCTCACAGTTGGCAAAGAACTGCCTACCTAAATACCTTCAAATAGCTTGACCAACCCTTGTTGGGGTTATGCTAAGGGGAATATGGATCCTTTACACTAGAATGTCAAAGCAACTGGACATTCCAAGTTCAAGGGTGAGGGCCATTGAGACTTGATAAAATAGTGGGAGAATTAATAATATTTATTATTCCTCATAAAATGTAATCAAAGAAAGTACTAATAAATCTGTTGTTTTAAATTGTAGAATCAAGATGAAAAACTCATCAACCATATTTTCTATGTGATCAATTATGGATAAAGACAATATCCTCAACGGATGTAACTTTCAGGAATGGTTTAGGCGCCTTTGGGTTATCCTATGCCATGAACGAATGTTTTACATACTGGAGTACTTGCTTCCCGATTCTCCTTCCCCAGGGGTGAGTGATGAAGATTTCTTGGTCTATGATCAACATTTGAACGACGCTCTAGACGTTCAATGTTTGATGTTGTCATCTATTTCTAGTGAGCTCATGAAGTCTCATGAAGACATAGATTCCTACAGCATGCTCGAGCACCTCCGTGGTCTATACTAGGAGAGAGCAAGACAGAAAATATTTGAGATCTCCAAGGCTCTATTTCAGAGCATGCTTGGAGAGGGTTCCCCAGTTGGGCCTCATGTAGTCAAGCTCATTGGCTACATTGAGCGCTTGGAGGTTATAGGGTTTAAACTCCCTGATGAACTGGGTACTGATCTCATTCTTTCATCACTACCCTAGAGCTTCTCAAAAATTGCTTTTAATTTCAACATGAACAACATTGAGAAGTCTCTATCTGATCTTCTTATCCTTATTCACCAAGTGGATAATGACATGAAGCGTGAAAAGCCTTCTGTCCTTATGGTGAATAAAAGGAAAGGGAAGGAAAAGATCTTTCAGCCCAAAGATTCTTCACTGCCTTCCATGAAATGGAAGATCAAAGGGGAGGCAAAGGATCATGATGTTGTTTGTTTCGCATGTGGCAAGAAGGGCCATTGGAAGAAAAAATGCACCCATCCAAGGAAGCAAGGGGAAACCTCAAGTGCGTTTGTTATCAAATGCAATCTATCTGTTTCTACTAATTGGGTATTAGATACTACTTGTGGTGCTCACATCTATATCCAAAATACAGGAACCAAGTAGATTCAGGAAGATTGATCAAGGGGAGGTAGATCTACGAGCAGCCAACAGAGCCAGACTTGCTGCTGTAGCTGTCGGGTACTACCACCTCACGTTGCCAACTGGATTGATCTTGGTATTAAAGGGTTGTTATTATGTGCCTTCTGTTACTAAAAATATTATTTCAGTATCTAGATTAGATACTGATGGATTCATATTCAAGTTTGGAAATTAATGTTTCTACTTTTATAATGATAGCATTTGTTTTGTCAAGGCACATTTATATAACGACCATTATGTGATAGACTACAAAAACCAAGTAATGGAAATCGATGAAAAAGTAAATTCACATGACTCATACCACACCCAAATTTGGAATCACCAGCTAGGTCATGTTAATGAGAAACATTTGACAAAACTACATCAGGATGGGTTTTTAGATTCTTTCGAACTAAAACCACTTGGTGTATGTCATGCATGTCTACAAGGCAAAATGACCAAAGCCCCATTTAGTGGGAAAGGTGAAAGAGCTAAAGAGATTCTAGAATTAGTTCACACCGATGTGTGTGGGCCATTTCCAGTTGAGGCTAGGGGTGGGTTCTCGTTCTTCATAACTTTTACTGATGATTTTAGTAGATATGGATATATCTACTTAAAGAGGTATAGGTCAGATTCTTTTGATCTGTTCAAAGAATACAAGAATGAGTTTGAGAACTGGCTTGGTAAGAAAATTGAAAAACTCCGCTCAGACAGAGGAGGAGAATATCTTAATCAAGACTTCATTGATTTCTTACAGGAGTTTGGGATTCTATATCAACTCACTCCTCCTTACACACAGTAGTGGAATGGTGTAAGTGAATGGAGGAACTGCACCCTGTTGGACATGGTGAGATCAATGATGAGTCATGCGAGGCTTCCATTATCCTTTTGGGGATATGCATTACAAACAACAATGCACATACTAAACCAAGTACCAACTAAATAAATAAATGGTATTCCATACGAGTTATGGAGTGGACGCAAATTCATGTTATCGAATTTACATGTGTGGGGTAGCGAAACATTTGTTAAAGCCTTTTCAAGAAACAAACCTACACATCGAGGCCCAATGTGTATCTTTATAGGATATCCCAAAGAAAAAAGGGGATATTACCTATACAACCCCTCAGACAAAAATGTTATAGTGGCCAGACACACCATATTCCTTGAGAGGGAGCACATAAAGAGATAGTGGGAGCGAGATAGACTTCGATGAAGTCGAGGATTAAGATACACAACAGTTGGTACAAGAACAGATTCCACAAAGCCCCGTGGAAGAACAATCTGTTCCAGAGACACAATAACTATGTAGAATCACGAGAGGGGTGAGTGAACCAGAAGGATATGATTTTCCTGTCACCAAGGATGGTGACTCATTATTGGTAGAAAATGATGATCCTCGTAATTACAAGGAAGCAGTTGAATGCACAGATGTTGCCAAGTGGCAAGAAGCCATGAATTTTGAAATGGATTCTAGGTACCAAAACCAAGTATGGATTTTGGTAAATCCTCTAGTTGATGTAAATCCTGTTGGTAATAAATGGGTATTCAAGAAGAAACTGGACATGGAGGGGAAAGTCAGCACCTATAAGGCACGACTTGTTGCAAAAGGTTTTAGACAGTGTCAAGAAATTGACTATGATGAATCATTTTCACCAGTTTTGATACTGAAATCTATCAGAATACTATTGGCCATTTCCGCTTACCATGACTTTGAAATTTGGTAAATGGATGTCAAAACATCATTTCTTAAATGTAACCTCCAGGAATATGTCTACATGACACAACCTGAAGGGTTTGTGACTCCAAAGGATGCCAACAAGATATGCAAGTTTCAGAAATCCATTTATAGATTAAAGCAAGCATCAAGGTCATGGAACATTTATTTTGATGTAGCTGTAACAAAATTTGGCTTTGTTAAGAATTAATGTGAGCCTTGTGTCTACAAGAGGTTTAGTGGAAGTTCAGTGGTTTTCCTAATAGTATATGTTGATGACATATTACTAATTTGAAATGAAGTACCTGTCTTACAGTCAGTTAAGGCACGGTTTCTTAAATGCTTCTCTATGAAGGACTTGGGAGAGGCAACATATATTCTTGGGATCAAGATCCATCATGATAGATCCTAGAGAATGCTGGTCCTAAGTCAAAGTACATACATTGACAAGATACTGACGAGATTCAGTATGGAACATTCCAAGAGGTGACTGTTTCCAGTGTCACCTGGCATTCATCTTTCCAAGAAAATGTGTCCTCAGACACATGAGGAAATAAAGAGAATGGAAAGGATCCCTTACACATCCACGATTGGGTTAGTCATGTATGATATGCTATGTATGAGGCTAGATGTTGCTTATGCATTAGGTGCGGTAGGAAGATATCAAGCTGATCCAGGAGATCGCCATTGGATGGCAGTCAAGACTATCCTTACGTATCTTAGGCGTACTAAGGATATGTTCCTGGTTTATGGAGGAGATGATGAATTAGTCATTAGAGGACATGAAGATGCTAGATTCCAGACTGATCAAGATGACATGAAGTCGCAGACTGGATACATCTTCAGTTTGAATGGAGGTGCAGTGAGCTGGAAGAGCTCAAAGAAAAGTGTGGTGGCAGATTTTACAGCAGAGTCCGAGTATATCGCTGGTTCTGAGGGATCTAAAGAAGCAGTATGGATGTGAAGCTTCATCCAAGAGTTGGATGTAGTACCGAGAAGTAAAGAACCTATCACACCCTATTGTGATAATACTGTAGCGGTGGCACTTGCTAAAGAACCAATGTCACATCAGCGGACAAAGCACATACTTCGGATGTATCATCTCTTCAGGGATTTTTCTCAGAGAGGTGAAGTTGTAGTGAGAAGTATTTCCGCATAATAACATGTGGCAGACCCCTTGACTAAATCCTTGAATAAGCAGAAAACTGATCATATTGTGTGGTCTAGTGGACTAAAAGTCGTAGCCAGTTGGCTCTAGTCTAAGTGGGAGTTTTTAAGGGTTTGTGTCATGAGAACCAACTGTTTTTTACTTTGATTACATGAATGTTGACTTATTATATATTGTTCATTGTTCTGCATGACTATAAATTAATAATGTTCTAGAATATTTGTTTCATTGATAAGGTCATGGAAGATCCCCGCTATGATGAGAACCTTGAAATGCTATAACAATATTCTTAAAATAAAGTTATACGGTTGGATGACGTACTATGATAGGACACATGGTATACATACCGTCATGTGAGAGTACTCGTAAGAAGACGAGACTCGCTCTCATGGAGTTCGCACTTGGTAATCTCCAAGATGGGAGATTATGAGAACAGACCCGCCAGTAGCAATTCTGCATGTCTTGGTGTCATCGGACATTGCTATCTACGAGTGCATGTAATGATCCTTAGACTATAAGATTTTCATTAACTCATGTCATGACTCACGCACTTAGATTTACTTACGAAAACTATCACGCAGATTGTTGGCCAGAAGTAGGGTGTGTTGGGTGTGTCATGAGTGACATGTTATTAATGGATAAGTCGATTAAGGATTTGTCCCTTCAATTTATGGAAGTTGATATCTCGGCCCTTTGATTGAAATAGAACTGTCGCATTAAATTCCATACCCATGGTATGAACGATGAGTTTATTTTAGGTAGTCAAAGAATGACAGATCAAGCATATAGGTTTATGACACTGCCATGAAACCTGCTTGATAAGATATCGAGAAAAAAGGATTAAATTACAAAGTAAGCATTCATATGTGGTGATACGTCAATGCAGCATCAACTTATTTCTCTTGGGTGCCTTGACCCGTTGCTAGACAGTAATATTGGACTTTAGGCAAGCCGGCCTAATGCCAACAGGAAAGAGGCCTAAAGGGTCACACACTAAGTGTATTCAAGTATCTCAAGTAGAATAAAGATTATTCTCGTACGTGGTTTAATAGTTATTCAAGGAAGCCTAAATAATTTTAATGATGGAAGAAGAAGGAAATGAAAAAACAAGATATACACGCCGTGTATTAAAGATTACACGCCTTGTAGTTTTTCATGGAAAACAAGTACACAACATGTATTAATAATTACACGCCGGGTAGTTTTCTTTATGGAAATTAAATGAATAAATGAAAACAAGATATACACGCTGTGTACATTGAATGTACATGCCGTGTAGTTTTCAATGAAAAACAAGTACATGACGTGTGTTTATTAATACACATCGTGTAGTTTTTCAAGTCGGGGTTTTGAGGGTATAATATTGTTTTAAATGATATTTATTAAAATCAGCATGGGTTCATGTCAAGGAATTAATTATTCAACATGGGGGTTTTAAATAAGAGTCAATGAAATAAATAAAATCCGTAATGCATTTATTTATTGTCATAACTCTATAACTCCACACACTCGATTATAAATATCCTCACAACCCCAACTCTTTTCCAACACACAACATATCTGGAGAATTCTTTCAAGGACGAAAGAACCTCTTCCTTCAAGAAGGCTCTCAAGACCGAGAGAGATCCTCTTCCATCGGATCAAGGTGATCTAAGCTGGAAAACACCAACAAAGGCTTCTCCACGCTAGCACCCATAGAATTTTTTGGTGATGTCCAGAGATACAAGGTACACATGTGGATCATAGCTAGAAAGAGTCTACACTTGGAATCTGTGACTCAACAACGGATCACATCGACAATGTGATCAAGAACATCAACGAAGAAATATCACCCAAAAGGTTTTTCTTTATAATTAATTAAATTAATTATAATCATCCTGTGACGATTCTTGTTTGTGGTTCCGGGACAAACCTTCTTCTTTGTCGTTTTTTGTGATTTTATCCATGGAGACTGGCGTTTTTCATCACATTGATTCCGGATTGATCATTGATAATGACAAAACGCCAAGTGGGCACATCCACCAACGCGCTTCCTCTATGCCCAGAACCTTCAATAACTTCAATTTCATACACTGAATACAAATTCACTGAGTGCATATGTCATTCCATAAGAATTTACTTTTCTGATACTCATGTACTAGCTCTTAACCTGGGATATTCTACTAGTCTAATATCCATTTGGATAATTAATTATCATACACATAATGAGGAAATATATAATTCTGGAAAACATAACTATAACGTCAAGGCCTCATGACAAGACCATAAATACTCTTTTTGTCAAGGCCTTGTGCCAAGACCGTAGTATGTCTCATGAGACCTACCGGTGCACCGAGGGGCTATAGTGGGCCCCACCCATCACTTACTATGTCCAATACATTCCTCATATTCCAAATCGGGTCATAAATTCAATATTCCATATACCACTCAAGTAATTACTTTAACATTACATATTTATTCAAGGTGTCCTATACCACCTTGAGTAATTAAATTTTACTTCATATTACTCAAGGAATCCAATACCACATTGTGTAATTTAATTTCTTTACTCATTATTATGATATGCCACATGCATGCATCATTGAGTGAAATTATAAATAAAATGGAAAATGAAACTACTTAATCCAAAAAAACATAATATGATAGATAACATTAAAAATTGGGCAGTAACAGTTTATCGAAGGTATACATGGCTTATTACACATTCTTTTCACATGATATAATTATTAAATCAAATCAAATAATGAGTGAGAAGGGGTTTTCCATATGAGATGTCAAAATGATAACTCTTTAATTTAAAATCTTTATTCCATGAATGAAAATACATGTTAATTAGTATACCGATAAACGTGTCAGTGATCATGAAATTAGACTACATCACAACTTCACTAACAACAATCACAGCAGTTGATAAAACATTAAGTGAGCATAACATGATCACATAGTTTAACACACCCTTTTATCATTTAATATATTTTGGTCAACTCAAAAGTATATATTCTTTTTAATCGTAAAACACAACAAGATAGATCATGTAAGACCTTTGAAACATGAAATTAGGGTTTTGGAAACTAAACACAATGTATATATATGAGTTTTCATAATTACTATGTTTAATAAATTTTTATAAGTAATCAATAAATTTAAAACATATTTAATAAACCATCATTACTTGATTAAAAACCAAACCATGTTAGGTTTGTAACATGTGTAACTGTATAAGTATACATATATAAGAACCTATATGATTGGGTAAAAGTGTTATACAATATATAGTTTTTTTTATTTTTATGTTCTTAATTTAACTTCAAACCTCAAGCTTAATAACCTTAAATCTGCACATAAAGAGATTATGTAAATCGGAGGTCTATAAATATATAAATTTATATATATATGTACACATAAATGATTATATATATAAGGTAATAAAACAAGTTTTCATGAGGTAATTATTCTTCCGGTTTACTAATACCTTATAACTCAAAAATATCGAAGCTCTAAATCAGTTAAAGAAGGGTTCAAACTAAAACCACAAGATGCACACACATATATATAAGTGTACAAGAATATAAAACTTAATCTCATGAGAAAGACAATATAAATCCCCTACCTTAGCTCACGGAGGAAGAGGGGCTCGGAAAACGCTGGAACTCTCAGAGGAGACTTGTTGAGGTCTGATGGAAACTTCATGCAATGAACCGAGGGGTTCTTGGTATTCCTCTGGTGTGTTTCTATAAACTATACCTACATAGAGTATTTTAATGAATGTTTCATGGGATCCAAGGTCCAAACGGTTTAAAATAATACTTGGGGTCAATCTTTGTGGAAACCGCATGAAAAGAGGGGACCAACGGCTGTCAAGGGAGAAGAAAATGGTGTAGAAATAGGGTGTTGGGTACTGGTGTAGTTCACGTTGTGGGGAAGAAGAAGACAATTCTATGGGAAGAAATCCAGAAGAAAATTGAACGGTCAGGATCTAGTCCGACCATGATTCAATGGCTGGGGCGCATTTGCGGTTTAAAAAAAAGATTGGGCGACTCAGATTAAATATGAGTTTGATCAGATAGTTCTGGTTTGATGTAGCATTTTAAAACACTTAGATGGCCGATATTAGATCTAAAGATGATAGAATGGTCCACAAAACCTTAGTGGTGTTCTGCGGTTGCTACGGGCTGAGCGCGGGATCGAGATCGACAGCCCAGATTTCACGAAACGCGATCCAACGACCCATATCCGGTTTCACCTGAAAAAAATTGTCCCACATCGAATTGGAGAGACATCCAAGACCCCTCTATAAGAATAAGTCTCCAAAAGAAGGATAAAAAAGATACAACACACACCTATAGAGCCTTATACATGGGCTCTCGCCCCCATAAGACAAGACCTACCCCTCTGCCTCGCTGTGACCCTGCCCCAACAATGGCACACTCTGAACTCCCTTACACTCCTGCAAGCCCATCGAGGATCCTATGCCTACGCTCGGGTCGGCCTTAGCTTGGGCTGAGGGATAGGCTCAACCACCTAGCATGTGATGCCACCCTCGACCCAGTGATAAAGGTATGGCCCTAGAAAGCCCATTTTTTATGAAAAATAACTTTCAAAAATTATAAAATCGTATGGAAAATAATACATTTATTATAAGTATATAAAAATTATCCTTTTAATCATTAATTTTATTTAAACATTAGAATGACAATGAATAAAAATTATACTTTGAATTAGCTCAAATTATTTACAAACACTAAGCCTTTAACATAAAAAGTTATAAATTGAATTTAGTATATCCACATGAAAATTCTTATATTAGTATTATAGAAGTAAAAACTTTTTTTAATAAAAAACAAAGTTTAATTATAAGAAATTAAACATAGTTTAAAACACTATTTCAGAAATGAAAGTCTTTACAATATATTTGAAATATTTGAAAATTGTTTTGAATTCCTTATTACATTTCAAAATCAATTAAGTGTAATTCAAAATATTTCACCCTGTCCTTTTAAATTTCATGATTAGGGGTGGTTTTATGATTTTTCAACCCATAACGTAATTATTTTAAGAACTAAATTACACTCCCATGTTTTCAATTAATTCACCAAAAGTCTGATGACTATAATTATAACCGTTGCAATTAAATGGTCACCCAAGGCAACAGTCAAGTTGATGAATTATATAAAACCATGCCATAGGGTGTCCAAAACTCAAGGAAAAAGAAGAAGATGGTTCCCATCATACCATTGGTGCTTAGTGTGGATGTAGTGGCTTTAGCTATTCTTATGTTCGTTTTGACAGATTCTAAGGACCCATATTATCTTTATGGAGTTCTCGTTGTTTTGGGTGGTCTCCCTGTAATTTTGATAGGGTTTTTAATAAGTATTTTTTTGTTGAATGGTTTCTTCTGATCTTGATACCTTGTAAACACTTTGGTGTCCTGCATAAATAAAAAGGCTTGTGTTTATCTTATATTTTTTGTTCGGTTAAAATAAATCTTTAAACAAAAATAAAATCAAAAAATTATCATTATAGAAGACACAAGTTTTTGGGTGCTAAAATATTCCCCCCTTCAAATATTTGTGTCCTTGAAATTCCTTTCAAATAACCTCGTTAAAAGGCTCCCTTACAAACTTCACCACATCCTCTATCATGGAAAGTCCTTTGGTGTGGCCTGGTGTATTCCCAGATTGGTGTTCAACTCATCTACTTACCTGGACAAAACACACCTTGGGAAGAATTGGTTTAACTCATGCATAGTGCATTTTAGCTTCTAGAGTGTGGCTCAGACGGTGGAAAGTTCAGATATGTCTGAATGGAAAAAGTATCTAAGGACTCACCGAACTATCTCCCGACTGAGAACATATAAGTTATAGAAATGGTTGTACAAGCTGAAACTGAGGATTTGGTACATGTAGGCTACACAAAGGTTTCCCTCCAAAGTATCCTCTTGGAACCTTACTCTAGCTATGAAGTTCCAGGCTAGAGTGAAACATAGGAAAAGCCCTTCATGGTATTTTCCCCTTCGCCTATATTTGGCTAGTTGGACCTTCACTATGTAGTGGTATAAGTAAGAATTCCCCTGGTAGGAGCAGAGAATTTCTAGTCCTTTTTATATATCGTAATTTTTCTTACTGCTCATCGCAAGATTGAAAAAGGTAGGTACTCTTTCTCACAGGTTTTGACAAAGATTGTCTCATGTATCTCGGTAGGGAGCGATATGATTCAAGTTTGTCCTTCCATCTGATTTTTTAGGAATGTCCAATTTGTGAAACCCATCCGAAAGTATAAACAAAGAAAATATAGCAGAGAGAAAAGATAACAAGTTGAATTCTCATATAACGACTGGTACATAAAGTGGAAGGGGCCAATGGTTTCCCCAGTTCTCGGATACACAAATTCACAGATCAATTTCAAAACTCTCAATCTCCCTAAACCATATGCAACCTTAGCAGTCTGGTTCAATCTCGTGGGTGCACTTATTGTGTCTCCAGAGTCTGGAATGAGGGGTGTACAACTGAGAGACGTTAGCATGTACTTGTTTTTTATACACATAACCAGAGGCTTCAAATTTAAGAATGTCAAAGTCCATTAGTTGACCATAATGGCCATAGGAAAAGACTTGACACATATATTCCATGTGGAGATCTCCCACTGCCACAACTTCTTGGATGGCTATGAGGGATGAGACGCCTTCTACTGTGGTGAAACATCTAAAAAGTACCTTATGGTACTTTCCCCATCGTGCATAGGAATAGACTTGTGTTTTCATCATAAAGGTGTAGTCCAAACCCGCTCCTCGGTGGAGTTGTTGTATTTGGGGGGAGTTAGATACGTCATAGAGATGTTTTCATGACATATAGATATGGGAATAGTTTATAATATTTTTATGGATGGCTATAGAAATTATGGTTTCTAGGGCCTCATTGGGAAGAGACAGAAGACTAGTGCCTTCATTTTCCATCTGAAAATTAGGAAGATCCTCATAATTAGAAATGCTCTTGTAAATTTTTCTTTGTTTATGTTCTGGTTTTCTAGAGTTATCGAAACTGAATCCCCTAATACCAACTATGAGGACCCAACCCCAGAATACCCGGAGGTGGTGACTAGAATCATGATGTATATTTTTTTTTCAAAAACTAAACTACACATCATGTCCATATAGAGGATTGAATTCGATTCAGGTTCTGTAAAACCAGCCAATTCTATCATACTTCTTTAGCTAAAATCGATACCTAAAAAGTTTTGTTAAAAAATGTAGGGTGAGCATACGAATACCCAATAAGGGTTTTTAAAAAAAATTCATTATATGTTTTGAAAAAAATCTTTAAAAATATCAGTAAAACATTTATCTTAAAGAAAAGTTATTACACATATACACATTATAAAAGTGCTCAATTAAAAACAAGCTAATAGAATTACATGGATACACGATTCAAATATAGGCATGATCATTTGGATTAATGAATAAAAGGAATTCTAAACATGTATCAAATGTGAATATGTATGAAAAAATTAATCAACCAAGAGTAATGAACAGTCAGAGTTGCATGTAAAGTTAATAACTTCAATTTCATAAATTGAATACCAATTCACAGAGTGCATATGTTATGCCATAAGCATTTATTTTTCTAATACTCATAAGTAATGGCTCTTAACCATGGATATTATACTAGTTGAG
Organism: Viscum album; assembly: GCA_963277665.1. NCBI lineage: Eukaryota > Viridiplantae > Streptophyta > Magnoliopsida > Santalales > Viscaceae > Viscum > Viscum album. The sequence goes on along the minus strand of OY728126.1, from coordinate 272,887,963 downwards.
TATTCATTTGGTTAATTAATTATCATTCAGATGATGAGGGAATGTATAATTCTGGACAACATAATATAACGTCAAGGCCTCGTGCCAAGACCATAAATACTGTACTTGTCAAGGCCTTGCGCCAAGACCATATTTTGTCTCCTGATACCAACTGGTGCATTGAGGGGCTATAGTGGGCTCCACCCGTCACTTACTATGTCCAATACATTCCTCATATGCCAAATCAGGTCATAATTTCAAAATGTCATATACCACTTGAGTAATTACTTTCACATTTCATATTTATTCATGGTATCCTATACCACCTTGAATAATTAAATTTTACTTCTTATTACTCAAGGTTTCCCATACCACTTTGAGTAATTTAATTTCTTATCTAATTATTAGGATATTCCATATGCATGCATCATTGAGTGAAACTATAAATAAAATGGAAAATGAAACCACTTAATCCACAAAATACATAATATGGTAGATAACATTGAAAATAGGGAAATAACAGTTTATCGAAGTCATAAATGGATTATTACACATTTTTTTCACATGAGATAATTATTAAATCACATCAAATAATGAGTGAGAAGGGGGTTTCCATATGAGATGTTAAAATGATTACCCTTTAATTTAAAATCCATATTCCCTGAATGAAAATACATGTTAATTAATATGATGATAAAAGTGTTAGTGATCAAGCAATTAGATTCCATTAAAACTTAATTAACAACAATCACCACAGTTGATAAAACATTAAGTGAGCATAACATGATCACATAGTATAACACACCCTGTTATCCTTTAATATATTTTGGTCAAATCAAAATTATATATATTCTTTTTAATCATAAAACACAACCAGATCGATCATGTATTACCTTTGAAACATGAAATTAGGGTTTTGGAGACTATACACAAAGTATATATATATATGAGTTTTCATAATTACCAGGTTTAATAAATTATTATAAGTAATCAATAATTTTAATACATATTTAATACACAATCATTAATTGATTAAAAACCAAACCATTTTAGGTTTGTAACATGTGTAATCATATATATATATATATATATATATAATAACATACATAATTGGGTAAAAGTGTTATAAAAAATACAGTTCTTCACATTTTGAGGTTCTTAATTTATCTTCAAACCTCAAGCTTAAAAACCGTAAATCTGGACATAAAGATTTTATATAAATAGGAGGGATATAAATTTATAAATTTATATACATATATATATATATACGCACACACATAACTGATTATTTATATAAGTTAATAAAATTAGTTTTCATGACGTAATTAGGCTTTCGGTCTACTAATACCTTATAACTCAAAAAATCCCGAAGCTCTAAATCTGTTAAAGAAGGGTTAAAACTCAAAAAAAAGATGCATATATATATATATACAAGTGTACGAAAATATACAACTTAATATCTCGATCAAGAAAATATAAATCCCCGACTTTAGCTTGCAGAGGAAGAGGGGCTCGGGAAAACACTGGAAATCTTAGAGGAGACTTGATGAGGCCTGCTGGAAACTTGAGTGAAAAGAACCAAGGGGGTTTTGGGATGACTTGGTTGTGTTTTTATAAACTATACCTACATGGAGTATTTTAATGCATGTTTCATGGGATCTGGGGCCCAAACAGTTTACAAAAAAAACTAGGTGTGAGCCTTTATGGAACCCGCGTCAAAGGAGGGGACCAACAGTTGTACAGGGAGAAGAAAATAATGTAAAAATAGGGTGTAGGGTACTACTGCAGTGTATGTCATGGGGAAAAAGAAGATGGTTCTATGGGAATAAAGATATAAGAAAATTGGATGGTCAGGATCAAGTCCAACCTTAATCCAATGGCTGGGGTGCGCCCGCGGTTTCAAAAAAAGATTGGGTGGGTCAGATTAAATCCGAGTTTCATCGGATGGTCTTGGATCGATGTGGTGTATTAAAACTCTCATATGGAAAAGATTATATCTAAGTTTGATCAAACAGTCCACAAAAATGCAGTGGTGTTCCACAGTAGTTGAGGGTCGAGCGTGGGATCGGGATCGATGGCCCAGATCACGCGCGACACGATCCAACGACACAAATCCTGTTTCCCAAAAAAAAAACTCATCCCACATTGAATTGATGAGACATTTGAGGCCCCTTTATAAGCGTGATTTTCCGACAGAAGGCTCAGAAAAACACATCACACACTTAGAGAGCATTATACATGGGCTCCTGCCCCCGTAGGCCTCGACACACCCCTCTGCCTCACCGTGACCTTGCACCCACTATGGCGCCCTCCAAACTCCCATGCGCTCCTGTGATCCCTTCAGGGAACCTATTCCTACAGTCGAGCAGGCCTTGGCTTGGGCTGAGGGCTATTCTCAACCACCTAGTGTGAGATTCCTCCCTTGACCTAGCTATATAGTTCTGGCCCTAGCGGGCCCATTTTTTTTTAAAAAAAACTGACGTTCAAAAATTATAAAGTCTTAAGAAAAATAATACATTAATTATAACTATATTAAAATTATCATTTTAAACATGACTTATATTTAAACATTAGAAGGCTAATGAATACAAATTATACTTTGTCTTAGATAAAATTATTTACAAACACTAAACCTTTAACATACAAAGTTATTAATTGAATTTAATATATCCACATGAAAATTCTTATATTAGTATTATAGAAGTCAAAACATTGTTTAATAAATACCAACATTTAATTATAATAAATTAATAATAATTTAAAACACTGTTTAATAAATGAAAATCTTTACAATATATTTGAAATATCAGCAAATTGTTTTGAATTCCTGGTTACATTTCAAAATCACTTAAGTGTAATTCAAAATATTTCACCCTGCCCTTTTAAATTTCATAATTAGGGGTGGTTTTATAATTTTTCAACCCATAACATAATTATTTAAAGAAATAAATTACACTCACATGTTTTCAATTAATTCACCAAAAGTCCAACGACTATAATTATAGTCGTTGGAATTCAACAGTCACCCGAGGAAATAGTCATGTTGATGCCTTATATAAAACAATGCCTTAGGGTGTCCTAAAACCATGGAAAAAGAAGAAGACGATTCACATCATACCATTGGTGTTTAGTGTGGCTGCAGTGGATTTGGCCATTCTTATGTTTGTTATGACAGATGCTAAGGACCCATATTATCTTCTTGGGGTTCTTGTTTTTTTCGGTGGTCTCCCTGTAATTTTGATATGGTTTTTAATATGTGTTTTTTGGTATAATGGTGGCTTTTGATCTTGATAACTTGTAAACAATTCAGTTTCCAATTTAAATAAAAAGCCTTATGTTTATCTTATATTTTTTGTTCAGTTAAAAAAAATCTTTAAACAAAAATAAAAGCATAAAATTATCATTATACGAGACTAAAGTATTGGGGTACTACACATGGACATTGAGTTCACTAGGTAATTTGATCCAATTTTCTCAAATCTTGGTGATGTGTTTTTCAGTGAGTATTAAAACACAAGAGATTCCTGATGTTAATTACATATTAATGCCTTGATTTTATGTTTGGTTGTGTCCCTATAAATCCAATCAAACCCTCACATTTATGAGAATCACCCTGATTCCCTCCCAACTCTTGGAGTCCATAGCTTCTTATTTAATGTGTTTTGAATTCTTTCTCATAGGCATTGATACATATATTCAAATTTTTGATCTTGGGTGATCCAGGGCATGTTTTCCTTTTTTCTTATGGTTTATTCTCTGGATGGTCTTATTTATTCACATTCTTTACTTACATGCTATGGTGGTTGATCTATTTAGTTCTCATGGGGTTTCTTTGTTATTTGGTGGTGCACCATCCATAGAGGGATTTAGTTCCCTTATAAGATACGAGATTAAAGATATTTAATTTTGTTCCATTATCATTTGAAGAGCGTTGAAATCTATGATGCATGGGAATTTTTTTCTCTTCATTTTCATGTGAAATCACAAACTTATCATGAATTATCTCTTTGGGTGATGGTGGAATTAACCATAATAATTATTAAACTAGATTAATGTATGAATTATCCTAGGTTTTTAGCGATCACATGTGGTTCCATTGTGATAATGGTTTTCATCTTGTTTTACAAGATAGTGTGATATCTGTGTATATTCTTAGGATAGATTGATTTTTATACATGGGTTTACATATTTCTACGTTGAAAATTGTTAATGAGTGTAAATTATATAATTATACTTACTAAATAATTAAAGTGGATTTTAGTGGAATTTTTCGTCCTTAATGTTTGATGAAACTAGAAGTTATGCTTGAAATAATGTTTAAATAATTTATAGGTTTTATAAATGGAACCTCAGGTTTACCATAGTTGTAACATCTGATAAATTAAATGGTTAATTGAATATAGTAAATAACTGGTTTTTTTATAATTTATTTTGTGGCTAAGCACACCCATTAGCTTGTAAAGGATACAAACAATTGTTTTAGGGCCTAGATTCTTGGTTGACTATTCTTGTTATTTATTTTTTAATTTTTGTATTATCTTTGATGTGATCCTTACTATATAATGTGATGTGAGAAATATATTCGTACTGGTTTGGCAAGATATGGATGGTGAAGCCTATGTTTTCTGCAATAGTGGAAGCCGGTGATGGGAGGACAGATGCATTGGGGTATTGAGGAAGAAATCATGATTGATGTAATGTGTTTTTATTGGAATTAATCTTTATTATGATAAAATATAGGATTCTTTATTGTTAATGTTCTACTTTAAAGGCTAAATGTACAAGTTTTTTATTTAGCCACATTCCTTTCCCAATTACTCAGGGGAGATGGTTGTGCTGGGTATACACATCTCATTTATGGTAGATTAGGATATTTCCTAGAGTATCTAGAATTATGGAATGATAATTAATAATATTTCTTAACCCATGGGGTTGGTTCTTGAATTGAATGAAAACCATGATAATGTCATGAAGCTATAGAATAAATTAGATAATGCCTGGAGGGCATGGAGTCCACTTGATAGTTTATAAAACATGAAGGGAATAATGTTAATTAATGGAGAATGAATTAGTTAACATAAATTGAAATGTTAATTTGTAATAATTAATAAAATTAATCTCCTTGACTGATTGTGTTTTTATAGGATATCTAGTTCTTAGTGGTGGAAACTAGGTGTCCAATAAACAATAGCTATAGTTGGGACTAATAATAGGTAAATTCCAATAGTGTGATTGTGAGTTATATTATATCTTTTATGTTATTTGATTTCATATTCTACCCCATCCATTTAGGTAGGGAAACTAAAACCTAGTAGACTCTAGGTTGATATTTTCTCCAACATCTATGTTTGCGAGGCATAGATGTTTGACTACCCCTATGGCCCCACTCTCTTCTCTTAGTTTTATTACGTGATTGTATGCATGAGTGTTACCTTTCCATATATACGTGAATAGTTTTATAATGGATTTTGGATATTTTACATTCATATATGTCAAGATATAGTATCCTATGGATTATTATATTTATGAAGTGTATGGGATGTGATGGCTTGAGTTATTATACCAAACATATAGGATGTCGTGGCTTCAATAAATTACTCAATTACTATATGGAGATGTGGTGTGAGATGATGTGATGGTTTTATGCACAAGGTTCATGATGTGTGATGATGTGATATGATTCATGGGATGCATGATATGACACTTATCCTATGTGTCTTTGAGATTTGATTATTTTGGAGAGAGATGGATCAAGACATGTGACACTGGAGCAGAGCTAGAAACCAGTGGGGAAGTGGTGGTGGGGTACTTTATTTTGACATTATATCATATGTCCTCTTATACATGTTAATTAGCAATATATAGCCGTGATGAAGCTGATAATATAGTATACCTACCTAGGTTATTAGTTATTTTCACTTTATGTTTAGTAGGATTTATCATACATATTTTTTATATTAGGCAACAGGATCCAAGGAGGATCCTACTGAGTATACATGTTATTATCACCCTTTGTATATATATCATATTTTTCAAATTAGTAAGACCATGATGGTGATCAGGTTAGACATAACCAGATCATTGTTATTAGGGAGCTATTTGGGCTTCATATTTTCTACTGAGTTTATTTTTGTATTTATCGTTTATTTTAGAGTTTTTATATTTTAGGAAATTACATGAATGTATCAAGGATATTTTATTTTATCCTAAGAATATGGTTTTAGATGTTTCTATCTTATCACTCATCTTCTAAAATTGTAGAGGTCAATTCCTCCCATTTTTTGTATAATATACCCTCGAGGGTTGTATTTAACCCATGTTTTATTGGAGGTGAGGTATATGAATAATTTTATCTCTTCTCTTCTTTTTATCCCAGGAGGGGTACCTCTGGGAGGATGGGGTCATGATAGATTGGCATCAAATGTTCATGTTGAGGGATAAGATGGTGTTCAGAGGTAGGAATAGGTGAGAACTGCATGGTTTGGAAGTTTAATAGTGTCATATGAGTTTCATAAGAGTTTTAAACAAGGAATACTTTGTTAGAAATAATTATTTAGGGCCCACATTGATCTATTACACAAAATATTATATTTACTGAGACTACTAAGAAAAGTGATGCTAGTTGTGGGGTAGGGACCTAGGAATGGACAATGCACTATTCTTCATTGTTCCTGTGTTTGAAATGGGTAGGTCTTGGGATTAGGATGAACCTTAAATAAATAAATAATTAATTAATCTCAAATATTCTATATTTCATGTTTATGAGTCCCTATTAATTTGTTCATTTGTAGGTATGGCTCCAGACTGATGTCCTCATTAGGTTCATGCTAAATAATTTTAGTAGGATATGCCAGTAGATCACCATAGAGTAGAAGTTGATGATGATGAAACATCAAGGAGGATAATCTAAGAGTTTTACTGGACGAATATTTAGAATTTTGAAGGTTTCATTTAGGACTCAATGGACAAGGATTGGTTATAGAAGGTGTAGATAACATTATTTTTGATCCATGCCTGAAAGAAGTACTGAATTTCTATGGTGATGAAGATATTGTGTGGACCAGCATGGTAGTGGCGGTTCTTATTGTATCGAATAAGAAAATTTGCTTCTTTTATGAATGGATCTCTTTCCTCCCAATAGATTTTTATTAAGTTTTACAATAAAATCACATAAAATACTTCTACATTTCTTGAGAACTTCATACAACATGCATATTTTTGGACTAATAAAACTAGTTACAAAAATGGGATATACACATTAAATAATATTACATCCACTAAAACAAATTCCAAAAGCTTGAAATCCCCCAATAATATCACCCCTTCCATAAAGATCCTAAAAAGGAAAATAAGACTTAGAAAAACAATAGACATTATCAATGGATGTGTAAGAATATTTGTAAATGAAGTAGTGAGTAATGATGAGATTATTATAGTCTATTTATAAGTAAAAAATACCATTTGGCATGAGGAATATTTCATAATAAGATCGGTAGGAATTATTAAAATTATATAAGAAGTCGGTTGGTCAATATTATTATTGTTTTCACAATAAAGTAATGATTGATATTATTTTATAGAAACTATATAAACATTTAGTTTCCCTTAAAAGTATTAAATATGATAAAATAAAAGTTATTTTCTACAAATTATCATATAAAACCCTTTTATATGATAATATAAAGTCACAAAGTCCTAAGTAATTTTTATAAAGTTAAAAAAGTTCTTTATGTCATAAAAATGGTTAAAATTAAATAAATATGGATTTTTATTTCAAATAAAATATTATAATATTTAGAGTATCATTTTGATAAAATTAGTTTCATTTTTTGTTTGAACACATTGAAATTTTCTAAGGTGGAATTTATAGTAATTATCTAAAAAAGTTATTTTTTGGTGAAAAAGTAAAAATATAGGTATTAAATAAATATGATTACTCTTATGATATAATAAGGATATGAAAAGGATTTAAATTTTTTAATACCTATCATTATTCATAAATTATTTAAGTAACAAGATTTTATATAAATTGTTACATTTATAAACACATGATTACCATTTTTTTAAAGCCATGATTTCTACATTCCAAATTTTTTAGGAGTTATATGTGTATTAAATTAGAACTCTTTTTTACCAATTTAATAAATTTAATAAATTCAAAATAATTAAATATTTGTAATTATATGGTCTAAATTAGGTAATATGTTCAATTCCATTTTTAGACATAAAATGTGACAATGGTAAAAAAAGAGTTATCATGGTATATGTTAAATAATATAGTGGGTTTATATTAAAAGTTAAATACATAAAATACCTAAAAATAAAAAATTAAATTGTTGGTTGATTTTTTTCATGAAATAAGCCTACATTTAAAACATTAATTATCCAAAAAAAAATTTGAATTAAATCTACCCAATAATGGTTATCCTTATATAAAAAATAATCATTTTTTATTCACTTAAAGCCTCCCCTCCTCAAGTATAGATACCCCCTTTCCACCCCCAATCTCAACTCAAGATTCAAAATCCATGATGTTATGATATTTTCTCTTTTTAAAATTCCCTCCATGTTTCCCCCAAGATGTCTATAGGGTCCTATAGTTTCCACCTCTCGGATTTAGGAAGAAACTCATCAAGGTAAGAGAATCCTACGCCCCTCCTTTTTTCATTCAAGTAAATACTTATTATATGTATTCTAAGTATCCAAATTATATCTTCTTATTTTATCTACTTTTTTATTCCCCATAATTCCTAAATGGATTTTTACCAATGGGATAACTCCAATATCACTAATTATGCATTTGCCATAATCCATGTTGTATACTATTATGCTGCTGAAATATTTTAATGAATTTTTATCTTCTTCATGAAATAATTTCATATTGTGAGTACCCAAACATCTTACATTTATATGGGAATTATAATAGATGTAAAAATTACTTATTGATCCTAGTTTTTACATATATGAATCCCATATTCATTTTTTCATGGTTAAAGAATAATGTTTTGTTCAAGTCATTATGTACTTTGTGTACAATGGCTTTTATATAGAACCCGTTATTCACTTCAATGGGTTATTGATGAAATTATTTACTTTATGTAAAATGTGGCTCAAATGATTTAAGATATATGAATGATGTTACCTGTTAGCTATCCAATTCATTGGGTAAGAAATAATCTTTATATATTTCATTTTTACAAAAACATTATGAATAACCTTAGTAATTTTGATTTATGACACCTTGGTGATAAACTATAGTGATTTTCTTATGAATATCCTATTTTTATGTTGTAGACACATATCCATGTTTTGATTAATGTTATTTATATTAATATATGCCTCATATTTATATGATCATTCCTTATTTATATTCCCTTCTCTCACATTATATCAGTTTCCATTGTTTATTCTATTGATGGGATTTATTCTCACCCATTTCATTCATGCAATTCCCTAGGATACAAGATATAGTAAGAGTAAACTAGGAATAAGAAAATAAAATGTATAAAAATTTGAATAGAAACATGTTTATTTTCATGTCTTTTTCATGTAATATATACCTAATCTATAGGACAATAACCCTAAAAATATCCTTCATGTTCATTAATGTAATATTTTGTTATGGATTTATGTAAAAGTCATGTAATAAAAAGGTGGTTCGTCATAGTTGGTATCAAAGGATGGTGTAGTTATTTTTAAAAATTATAATTATAAAACATTAGTAAAAACCATAAGGATGATTATAAATAAATGAAAAACATCCTAGTATTTTGGTAAGTTTTAAGTAAGTGGATTCCAAGAAAATACATCCTTGTCTAGATACTACAAGTGTATTTGGCTACATCATAGTTGTACCTAGGGGTAACACCCAAAAAACCATATTGAACTAGATTCAATTAGTATCTAGTACACAACAATGGGACTTGATGCACACGTAGTTTGAAACTCACAGGGGATATTCATTTGTTAATCACATTCTTATAAAAACCATTACGAAAGATGTAAAGATAATCTAAAATTTTATTAATATTTAATTATATCATCTAATAAGAATGGTATTATTAAATTTTAAGATTATGTTTTCCTTTATAATTCTTATTGTAATATTATTAATAGAAATGAATTTCTTACTTAGGTTTTCTCCTTCTAGGAAAAAAATGGTAGGAAATATATGAACTCGTGAAAAAAATGGATGCAATGGTTAAGGCGATGATGACCATCTCAATATGGGAGGGTCTAGAGTTGAAAACTTCATAATGATGACGATGAATCAATTATCTTAATTAATGAGAAATAAAAAAACCACATGGAGTGTCCTACTTCACCAAAGAAGGAATAACTAGAATTTTAATCCTTCATGCATTGACGATCACCTTCTTTTATTGGATATACAATTCAATTGATTGATGAAAAAGTTGATTAACTCCATAGAAAAGATATTTTGTTTACTCCACTATTAATATCTAGTGAAATTCACCATGTTAGTATACCAATTGGAAGGTGAAGCTAATAAATGATGGAAACTAATTAATAACATAAAGATAGAAAGGGATATTGATGTTATGAAGTGGTAAGAGTACAAGGGAATATTTTTCAATAAATGTTTTCCCCATTCGAGGAAAATGAAAATTGTGAAGGAATTATTAAGGTTGAATAAGAAGGAAAATAAATTATTGGTATGATATGAAATTAACAATACAAGACTTTATTGATAGACCAATATCTTTGTTATGGATCATAAAGAAAAGGTTAATAGATTCTTTATCATAAGAAGGACCTATATGTAGAGATATTTTTAAAATTAGTACTATGGATGTTATGGGGAGTTATTGTGGAGTGCTATGAATATTTAATTAGAGTTTGGAGAGATGAATTGGTCATATAGGTCAAATGAAAAGAATATATCAATGGATCAAAACTCAAGGAACAATTTTGATCATGGAAGAGAAGGAAAGAAAGTGAAAATTATCACATACAAAAAATGTGGGAAGAAGAATTCAAGAAACTTATTTATTAGGAGTAGAATGTGCTACATGTGAGGATGAGATGGCCACCTAGGGTGGAACTATCATTGTGAGGTGAAGCCTGAACTTCTCAACACCAACAAAAAAGGGAAGATGGTGAAGCCCCATCTTGAATATCAATTATTCATGTGTGTATAGCTTGGAAACCTTTCCAATCATTTTACAAATAAGAAGATAATGGATGGAAACTACCATAAACTTCATTAAAGGACATGGGAGGAAGGATGAGAATTTGTAATCACTACGGATGATGTAAGGGCTCCAAATGATATATTGGTAGTTATAATCGTTGTTCTCTAAAAGCTAAAAAATATTGAGTATGATTTTAGTTCTATGCATTAATTTATTTCATCCAAGTTTGAAAATAATATAGAATCAATCCTTGAGTTTATAGAAGTAGAGTTATCAGTCAAGACTCCTCGAGGGATAATCCAAGAATCAATAGTATATATAAACTATAGTATTAAATTTGGAATGTATAATCTCATCACAAATATAATAGTTTTTTTAATGAAATAATTCAAAACTATACTAGGTATGGAATGAATCTCAAATTATAATTCAATGATAAAATATAGAAATAAGGAAATTTTATATGTATTGAATAGACAACCTACTGTTATTTCTAAATGAGGGATATCTCAACCTAAAATTTTTCTATAAGAACCTCCCATATCCTTATTTATGTATATGATTAGTGAGGGAGGGGGAGGAATGGAATGAAAGTATAAATGTAGAAAATGTACCCATAATTTAGGAATACATTGACATATTTCTTAAAGTGTTACCTAAAAATCCCATAGAAAGAGAGGTATAGTTATTCATTAAACTCATACCTCGCTCCAATCTGATATTGAAGACCCCATATATAATGGAAAATGTGGATTTGTAGGAATTAAAATAAAAACATTTAGATATTTTGGGGAAGGGAATTATCTATCCATGTGTGTCTCCTTGGGGACCACCTACTCTCTTTATAAAGAAGAAGGAAGGATCAATGTGGCTATATAGTGAGTATATATAACTTAACCAGATCAAAATGAAGAACAAGTACCCTCTCCCAAGGATTGATGATTTATTCAACCATCTGAGTGGGGCTTAATTCTTCTCTATGATTTAATTCTGATATGGGTATCATCAATTGAGGGTGAATAAAGAAGATATCCAAAATACCAAAATCTGAAAAATATATGGGCATTATGATTTTATTAGTTTTTCCCTTCAACCTGATTAATTCTCATCCCATATTTATATAATTTATTAATAGTGTATTTAAAGACTACCTTGATGATTTCATGGTAGTCTTTATTGATGATATTATAATTTATTCCAAAAGATGTAAGGATCATCATGATCATATAAAGACCATCTTAAAAAATTTTAGGAAGTAGAATTTTTTTGGTAAGTTCTTCAAATGTGAGTTTTTAATACCTAAATTTGAATTAGTAGGACACATCATGTGCAAAAAATGAATCTCAGTGGATCTATCAATGGAAATGGACATAGAGTAGTGTCCAAGTCCTACAACTATAACCAATATTCACAATTTCCTTAGTTTGGTAGGATACTATATAGTGTTTTTGAATTTATTTATGGATTTCTAATCCACTAACTATGCTAGATTGAAAGGGAGTTAAATTCATCTAGATAACTGAGTTTGAATAATTCTTCCAAGAACTAAAGAGGAGGATTTTTAGTGCCCATGTTCTATCTTTACCCACTATTGGGGAAGGATTTTTTATTTATAGTGACACATCCTTAATGATACATGGATGTGTGCTAATGAAGAATGAAAAAGTAACTACCTATGAATCATGTTATTTAAAGACATTTGAATAGAATTATCCTACCCATGATATGTTGTTTTCATCATTTTTTCTCTGAACATATAGAGACACTATCTTTATAGTGATAAGTGTGATATATAGATAGACCAAAAAAGTTTGAAGTATATATTCACACAAAATGAATTTAACATGAGATAAAAAAAATGTTTGGAGATTCATAAATACTCTGATTGTTCAATTCATTATCTCCTGGAAAGATAATACCCAGTTATAGATGCATTGAGTAGAAAAGATCTCATTGTTATTATAATTATGAGTTTTGAATGAGATTCATTGATTATGGACCTAGTAAGTTTGGACATGGAAATCATATGGGATGGAACATCATCAATCCCATCTCAAATTATTTCTAAATCTACACTACAAAAGAAGATCAATAAATCTCAAGAAGATGACCCTTTAATAAAAAAGTTGTTAGAGTGTATGAAAAATTAGATGTTTCATGAATTCAATATTTATCAAGAAGGTGTATTGATATTTGGTACAAGGATATACATATATTATATTCCATATATAAATGAGAAGATGATGGATGGAACTTACAACTCTGTATTCTTTATAAACCACGGAAGCACTAAAATATATAATCCTCTTCGTGATCATTATTAGTGTGATAATATTAAAACGAATATTGTGGATTACACTTTGTGTTTCTTGGTACTACAACAAGTAAAAGACGAGTGAAAAATAAATAGAGTGGTATTAAAACCATTTAATATACCTATTTTTAAGTGGGATAACATCACATTGGGCTTTGTCACTAGCATTCCGAAGACACCCATTGGTAGAAATGTTTTTTGGGTAATCTTTGATCGATTGAAAAACTCAACTCATTTTATTTATGTAAGATAGGAATTCCCCCTAGAGAACCTATATCGCCTCTATATCCAAGAATTAGTGAACTCTATAGAGTACCAGTTCCGATTATTTATGATCAAACCCATGATTTACTTATAAATTATAGATAATCCTTCGAATGGATAAGAGTAAAGAAGTAATCCTAAGAAAAACCTACCATCCTCGAACCAATGGGTAGTATGATAGGATTATTCAAACATTAAAAGATATGTTATGGGCTATCTCACTTTACTTTGAAGGGATTTGGGATCAAAAACCTACACTTATTGAATTTTACAATAATAATAGATTCCAATCATGCATTCAAATGGAACCTTTTGAAGCTCTCTATAGAAAATGTTGTAAACACCAACTTGTTGGGATGAAGTTTGAGAAGGGAATCTATTATGACTAGAAATTTCAAAGGAAATTATATAAAAGATTCAAGGGATTTAGAAACAAATCAAGGCTCTTCAAAGTTGAAAAAATATTATGCCAATAAATGATGAAAGGACATAGATTTTCAAGTTGGGGATCATGTGTTCCTCAAGATATCACCATCGAAAGGAGTTACAATATTTATAAATAAAAGAAAACTGGCCATAAGGTAAATTGGAACCACTACTAAAAAATAGAGCTTTAAAATAACTAAAAATAGACTTTATCGGCACTAGAAAAGTCCTAATAATGTGAGAGATGTTAAAATCCCAAGACATTTATCATCGCTAAAAAATCATTGATAAAGGGGTAATTTATCATTGCTTTTTAAAGCACTGATAAAGGTACAATTTATCAGGGCTATAATTTAGCACCTCTAAAGGAACCCTTTATTAATAATTCTAAAATTGTTGATAAAGTAACCTTCATCAGTGCTGATAGTATAACTAATAAAGTATCCCTTTATCACTGCTTTTGAGAAGCACTGATATTTGTCTCCTTTATTAGTTCTTTCCAAAGAACTAATAAATGTTTTCATCGGCAATGATTTTAAAAGAAATAATAATGGTCTATACTATAGTGTGATGTAAGAGCACACTGTAGTGTGCTATTACAACACACAACAACATTAGAAACACACCATTAAGACACCATATATCAACAAAAACAAGTCCCAATATAGATTTTAAATTAAATTAAATTTATAACCCAAATACTATAAAAACCCTATATTATAGGAATCTTTAACATTGGTTTATACACCTACATAAATAATTTTTTTTCCATAAATTCAAAAATAATCATAACTATCAATGTTTCCATAATTTCCATTGACTTTCTTTGTCAAAATGCCAACACTACATGAGTAGTTTTGAAGAATCCATCTCAACATGAAAAAAATAATCCTCCTATATAAGAAAACAATTATTATGAGTAATAATAAAAATATAAATTAAATATAAATATGAAAAAATACATTAATTATATAAAAAAAATTAACTTTGAAAATATAATGATTACCTCTGTGATTGAGTAGAGACAATGTCATTTCTCTTCTTGCAAAGGCATGAAATGTGTAAATAAATCTTCTAAAATAAAAGAACTATTCAAGTAATAATGAAATACAAATCAGAATTCCATTATATAATTTTTTGGTAAAATATAGAAAGTATTTATTAACAATAGATTTTCATATATCCAAAGAGTGTCCTTTATTTTTGTTTGTTCTTATGAGGAATTGGTAACATTATCATTTGTAGAAGACAATGTCTGCATGAATATAAACATTTAATTTAGAGTTTATTAATGCAGTAGAGAACTTATAATATTATGAGTAAAAACATAATATATTAAAAAAATCTTTTAACTTCTATTCAAACTCAATTTATTTTCTTTACAGGTTTCAAGGATTTGGATCCTCTTTCGAGAATCCAAATCCCCTCTTTGTGGTCCCCTCTAACGTGTAATACATTATCTACATTGGGACCGAGATGAACTGATTGTGATTTCACAATGAAATGGTCTTACTCAATTTAATTTTCATCTAACTAAAAAAAATTTTAGTCTCCATTAGGACAATCGACCAATTATTTACTGTTAGATCAGAAAAATAAAATACATTCACTACTTGGGATTCCATTATTAATGGATCACCTTCTTCCCGTTATAAACTAAAATTTACCTTCATAAATCCCATTTCATCAACTTTCACTCCATTGAAATTTTGAACCCATTTTCAACAGAAAGGAGGCACTTGAAATTTTGTATAATCCATGTGGTTTATATTTTTGATAATTAAAAAATATGACATATATTTCTAAATTGGATTTCTATTCTTAGAACAAGATATGTGCATCACTTTATCCACAAGTGTTCCACCACTACTTTTCATCATACTGAATTCATCGCATTCTATTGTATAGAACAAATAACCATTGATTTAAAAACTAATGTAAGAGATAACATTTTTATTAAGTCCTCTGAATAGACACTAAAGTCATTCTGATATTGAATTAAAATTTTTAGATAACTCCTTATTAATTTGATCTCTAAACCAACCTATAAACTCTTTATTATGTGTATTTAATATCCATACTTCAAACTTTGACAGATTCAAATTTATAAGAATTTATTTGTCAGTTTCAATTTATGGATCAACATATTCACTATTATATAATATTTAAAGATGTTCTTGATCCCTCTATTTCAAGGTAATTGTATCAATACCTCTTCGGGAAATCCCTTTGCTCATAAGTTGTTCGATGTGAAGAGACTTTGGGAGACATATTCTTTCAACATCTGAAAGGAAATCAATAAAAAATTCAATAGATTCTTTAAAAATATATTGTTTAGCCAAAAAACCTTTTAGACAACTTCTATTATTGACATACCCTTTCAATGTCTTCATATACCATTCAATGGGGTACATCCATCTACAATAGGCAAGACCACATAGTTGAACCTCTCCGACCAAGTGAACCATCAGGTGGACTATTATATCAAAGAATGATGGTGCGAAGAACATTTCTAATTCTCCTAATATGACTGAAATATCTTTGTTCATGATGGGAAAATTTGACTCCTCTACAAATTTATTCCATATAGATTTTAAAAAGAAGCATATTATGGTTAATGTATGTCATACATTTTGAGGTTGAATGAAATAAAAATAAACAAAAATTAAATCTTGTATCATAACATGACAGTCATGTAATTTTAGTCCTTGAAACTTCAAATTATTCATTGAAATGACATTATTTATATTTTATGAATAACCATGTATAACTTTTACACTCATAAGGAAAAAAATTGATGTTTTTCTATCTAGATATAGTGTAAGATGATGCAGGAAAAAAATTCCACCTTTTACCCTTCACTGAGGCCAACTCATCCCTTATCCCAATTTCAATCATGTCCAACATAGCCTGGATGCCATCTTTCATTTTTCTAGTAACATTTTTGAACATCCCAATAACAATATCCAAAAAATTCTTTTCTACATGCATGACATCAAGGAAATTTATGACATACATACATTCCCATTACAGTAATTCAATGAAAATTGATCTCTTCTTCCATCCTGATTTACTAATGTTTTTTGAAAATGGTTTACCAAAAATAGTGTCAAACTTTTTTACTTTTTTGTACACATGGTCTCCCATTACTGTAGACAATGTTGTACCTTGATCTACATTTCCATAGAATTCTACCATCCAGGATTGGTATTTATGTCATATCTTAATGAGACCATTAGGGCCTCTGAGCTGAGGGTATTCTCCCCCTTCGGCGCATCAATAGTTTCCTCTATGGTGTCCCCTCCTCCCCCTACAGTGTGGCTTAGTGAATCGATATCGATTCCTTTTGGATCTATAGTGTGCTGAGCGATGAATTAGATCTCATCTCGGTCGTAGTGGCGCTCAGCGTTGGCTTCAATGTACCCCACAACTCGGGCTGTCTCTGTCATGTTTAGGCATAACTGCGCTATGGTATTGGCTTCTCTATCCCAATGTCATCCTCAATCCGGTGTGGGTTGTCCAGTCCTAAGTTTTTATTAAGATCTGGAAAGAGTTCGGTTTGAAAAAGGTCTGTTGCATTCTGATTTGGCATCAGTGTTGTCCAGTTTGGCTCGAATCTGGGTGTTTTTGAGTTCAGGCATCAGCCTTAGAAGAGGTTTGGCATCGGCGCGGTCTGTGACGGATCTGGTGCGTCTCTACTTGTCTATGGTTTAGGACAGATGGTTTGGTTTCACCGTCAACATGGATTTGATGGGGGAGGTTTTGGTCCATAATTTGCTATGGGGTTTTACAGATTGAGGTTGTGGTGTTTATTTTGCAGGTTTTTAATTTTGTTAGTGTGGATGGTGTTCTTATGGTGTCCTTGTTATGGATAACTCTCTCCTTTTTGGTGCTTTCGCTTCCCATGGTTTGACCAGTTTGGAATCTAGTGAGGGTTCTTCTATATTTTAAAGATGATCGGATCCATGCCCATGGAGGCACTGCTGGCTCTAATCAGCTCAGACCTCCTCAATGGAGACACTCAATTCATGTGTTGTTGGGTCTTATAGTCTCAGGTGACGATGTCTCAACTTTATGTTCCTGGTTTTTCATCCACTCCGGGTTTATGCATGTGGTGTTAGAGGTGCCCCATGGATTAAGGAGTTTCTATGGACTTGATTCAAACATTGTGTTTCTGTATTTTATTTTAAAGATGTTTCTTCTACAATGGTTCTATGCATGGTCTGTTGGAATGGAGATGAACCCAAGAAAAATATCATTGTGCAATCCCCATAGGAGGTTTGAGATATTTTCATTAATCTTTACAGCACTTTATGGATTTGTAAGTTGAGAAGGTATGGCATCAGCCATTGGATCGGGCCTGTGCTTTGACACCGGACACTAGATTGTTGTACAATGATGTAATGTTGGAGGGATTTTCATTGTAAAATTTTGGGGTGGGGTTACTCCATGTTGTCTGGTTGGCATGTATCTCCAAACCTTCAGGTCATGATTTCT
This sequence comes from Viscum album, assembly GCA_963277665.1. Classification (NCBI taxonomy): domain Eukaryota; kingdom Viridiplantae; phylum Streptophyta; class Magnoliopsida; order Santalales; family Viscaceae; genus Viscum; species Viscum album. The sequence continues at coordinate 272,869,327 of OY728126.1, read as the reverse complement.
CTATGCCTATGACGTCTGTTCAGGTTTCACCCTTCATCCCTTAATAGGGGGTAATGTTTAAAATAAAAAATTTGAAGGGGCGATTGGATGTATGGTATTTATGTCATTGAGGTAAAACTTTTCCATTTCCTAAAGACAAAGTCTTTGAGGATTGTTTTAAAAAAAACTGAATATATGTGTTTTTAACAAATGGGACACCCCAAAATTCCATTAATGCTACATGCATATAAATTTCCATAAACAGGGAAGTCATTTATCATTCTATACAACATGGCCCTCAATGTGAATTCATAACTTCTATGAGAATAATATATTTTAACACTTATATCCCGAATCAATTTTAAATATTTGATCAATGGAGGAAAATAGATATCAATATCATTACCGGGATTTTTTGGACCATATATAAGTAAGGACAACTTAATGTATTTTTGATTCATGTATAACCATGGAAAAAAGTTATAATTTACCAACATGACTTGATATCTACTGTGAGTACTACTCAGGACACCAAAATGATTTATTCCATATATAGATAATGTTAGATGAATGTTTCTTGGCTCATCTCCAAATTCTGGAAACTCATAATCAATTTTTTCCACTGAGGAGAATCTGCATGATGATATAGGTTATCATCACTAATTCTTGTATCTGCATGCCATGTTAACTGTCTTGTAGTTTCCTGAAATCCATCTAGTCTTATTAACTATGGAATGATAGGAAAGTACCATACATATTTTGAAGGTCTTGATTCATTATTCTTATATCGATCTACACTACACTTAGGGAATTTTATGAGTGATTCATGGCCGTTGTGAAACAATATGAAATAATTTGGATAAGAACATATTTTCTTAGATATCATTCCTATTGAACACAATAATCGTTTATCATCATATGTTTGGAATGGAAGTTCATTTCCTTCTTGTAGCATATATTTTAAAAGACCAAGTAGTTCTGAAAAGCTAATGTCACTCCATCCATTTCTAGATTTCAAATTATATAACTTCAACATCAATAACAATGTTGTGTATTTAGTATAAATAGTTTACAATGGTTTCTTGGAACAACTATTTAACTCCTTAGACAATTTTGTACAATCACAAAGGTCATCTTAAATTTCAATTTTCATTTATTCCATGTGATCTCCATCATCTTTTAAAAAGGTATTCATATCAAATGATTCCTAAACCAGAGTGTCATCCCAATCTATGTCCACATCCATTTTTTCCTCATGTTTATTCAAATATTTATAGCTTTGATCTATTCTGTGTCAAAACAAATATTCATCCAACTCTTCTGAATGAATTTTTCTTCAATAACAACAAAGTAAACAATGAAATAGGATTTTACAAGGGTCTTATGCATACTCTATAGTAAACTTGATGAAATCTTTAACTCCATATTCATTTTTTAAATATTTATCATGCATCCATTTTTGGTTCATATCCATCCTATAGGGTTCATAAAAGACCGATTTTATACAATATCTAATAAATACACATAATATATTCATTATCAAAAGTGAAAGTTATAGACAATTCTAATAAGAAAAATATGGATAATTTCTACTAGAATATATACACGCCTAGATATTCTAAATCCAATATTAAGGGATATTGGGATTTGAAAAAAAATTAGGGAGATAAAGGTAGATAATAAATGATATTATCAATAAACATGATAGGTGTAACCCAGAAGATGGATAGTGTAATGACCCTAGCCTGAATTACCTAGATGACACCAGGTCAGATCACCTTATAACCTCTAACACACCTCCAAGTCACTAAATTATGGTTTGGAATTTGGGTGTAAAAAATCATAAATGGGAGGTGTCCCCCCCCCCCCAACTAGAATCAATCATTAACAGAGGATGAACAAATTTATAGCATGAACCTTGGGGTCAATGGACATGAAGACCCAAAATAATCATTACCCAATATAGGCATATCTATTAGACGAACAACTATGGAAATAAATGATGCAATAGCTATATAGATACACATACATGTAACTCAAGTATAAAAACTCACTTATAGTCTATAAGAAATATCATATAGATAAAAAATTGATTTTCAAACATAACGTGAACTAAAGGCACCATAAAGATTCATAAAGTTAAGGCTTTATGTGATAAAACCTCATGTGCTTAACTGGGTATGGCCCCTTTGAATTTTCTCCATAATAAAACTAAAGACCATAGTGGATTATAATAATAATTTAATTATATGATATATATAACCAATAGAGGAACATACGTCACTCCATTAACATGGTTCATGAAAAATAGGATCTGAAGTTGCATATCCATTAAATTTTCCATGAAAGGTGTCAATATATATATAAAAATTAGGGAACCACCAATGTGCCTCAAATAAGTATTCAATAAATAAGAGTATACATGAAAATTTCTACACATTTATATTCATATATGAAATATTATTTAGTAAGAATATATAAAACATAGCAGTAAAACAATAATGAATAAAGCCATAGTTCAGTGTCGGATATAAACAATGGATCATACATCAGTAGTTATTACAAACAATAGAACAAAAGAGATTCCTTGAACAAGAGATCACAAACAAACCGTAAACAACGGATCATAAATAAATTTTAGAATAAGAAATCCTAAAAAATGGATCATCAACAAATCATAGAAGAATAAATAAAAAATGAAACAAAAAATACTCAATGAATATCTGAAGGCCTATGTCACTAGGTTGAATAAAATCTGAGACCCTCTTTGGATGTCAGATGAGATGTTCATAGGTAGTCATGTGGTGTGATTCTACCTTTAATTCAGCGATGAGGAGTGCCATCAGTGAGTGGATTCTATAGAAAGATAATATACCGTGATGGGTTCACAAATAGTTAGGGTTTTTAAAATAGACCAGGACTATTTTATTAGCGCTTACAAATAAGAACTAATAAAGATCTCTTTTATCAACACTTATTATATAAGCACTGATAAAACGCCTATTTACCAGCGCTAACAAAGATATGTCTTTATCAGCAATAAAAAAGTGCTGATAAAACTAATCATTATCAGCACTAAACTTATAGCACTGATTAATGTTCATTTATAAACACTTCGTTTAACATTGCTAAAGCCTAATATTTATCAGTGTGGAAGAAGCACAAATAAAGATTCTTTTATCAGTACTTATTACTGAATCCTTGGTAAAGGATTTATAATTATAATTATAAATGAAAATTGTAAATATTAAAATATATTTAATAATGAAATATAAATATAAATATAGTAAATATATTCATTTTTAAATATATTTATTAAAATTTTAAAAAAATTTATTTATAATTATAGAAATATATTAAAAAATAATATTAATATAATTATATATATTATATAATTATATAAAGATATATTTAATAAATATATCTTTAATAAATATATACAAATATAAATATACTAAATATATTCATTATTTAAGTAATTTTTTTGTAAATTTAATAATTATTTAAATATATATAATCATTCATTTATAATTATATAAATAATTTAAAATAATATTTATTTATTTATAATTATAAATATTTAAATGTATAAATACATTAAATGTACATTTGTAAATATATTTATTTATAATTTTTTGTACGAATATATTTTTAACATTATTAATGGATATCTAATTTTTAGTACATGCATATATGTTAAAAATGTGTGAAATTGAATAAATTAAGAATATAGGTACACTTTAACAATATATAAAGAATGGATAAGTTTTGTGTTTTTTTATATTGTATATAAAAATGCATTAATTACTTATATGTGAAATCAATATTAGTCAGATTTGATATATATTAAATTGAAAAATCAAATGGAATTTAATAATATGTCGAGTACTATGCAATGACTCAATATTTTTAATTCATATTAATTCTTAATTATATACCATTATTCAATAAAAATATGACAATTTTATTTAATGTGCATAAATATTGTGTCACATATAACTTATATTTATATACATTATTATATATCTATATATTTAATATACAATTTTATAACATTAATTATCATAATTAACTAATTAATAATTTTTTAATATTTAATCATCTATAATCAATCAATTCATCTTTATCCATAATTTTTTAATTAATCTAATTTGTAATATTTTTTTAATAAACACATTTTTAATTTTTAATTTATTAATTTATTTAAATTTTTTATTCATACCTTTATCAGCGCTAAACATAAATCACTAATAAAGGGTAACCTTTATCAGCACTAAAAATAAAGCGATGATAAAGGATACCCTTTCTCAGTGCTAAAAATAAAGTCCAGATAAAGGATAAATTTTATCAGTCCTAAAAATAAATCATTGATAAAAGGTTAAATCTATCATCACTTTGTTTTGCATAGATAAATATGTCATTTATCAGTGTTTTCTTCTATCACTGATAAATACCAACACCGTTGAAGACCTATTTTGTAATAGTGTCCATTTGAGATTATAGAGTGTGTTGGAGTGGTTTTATATCATTTAACACCACCGAAAAATCTTTTTAATGTCCATGATATCTTCCAAGTATCCCTTATGAGAAATTATATGATTGACCGATCACATATAATTGATAATAATGGTGTACATTTGGATTTTGACTTATCTTATAAAGAGGAACTGATCTAGATCCATGACATTTGGGAAAAAGTGTTGGGAAACAAGAAAAGATGGATTGTGAATGTCCAATGTAGAAATCAGAAGTTTAAATAGGCTACATGGTAATGAGAAGAATCCATGAAGCAGAAATACCCAAAATTGTTTTCACATTAGTATGTAAAATGAAAATTAGAGGGTGAATGTTCTTTACGGGGGAAGAATGTAATGGCCAAGAAAATATTCTTCTTTTATTAATAGATCTCTTGCCTCCCAATAGTTTTTTATAATATTACAATAAAGGCACATAAAAAGAATTTTAATTTTCTGAGAACTTCGTACATCATGTATAAATTTGGACTAGTATAACTAGGAATAATAATGAAATACACACATTAAATAATAATACATTCACTGTAACAAATTCCATAAGCTTGAAATCTCCCAAGAAGACCGCCCCTACCAAAAAGATCATAAAAAGGAAAAGAAGCATTAGGAAAATAATAAAAATTATCAAAGGACGTGTAAGAACATTTTAAGTGAATTAGTGTGTAATTATGAGAGTATGATAGGATATTTATTGGAAAATATGACCATTCACACTATGGAATGTCAGACAATAAGACCGGTGGTAATTATAACAATTAATTTAGAATATAGTTGGCAATATTATTATTGTTGGAACAATAAATTGACAATTGAGATTATTTTATAGAAACCATATAAATATTTAATTTCAATTAATATTATGAAATATGATAATATAATGGTAATTTTCTTGAAATTATCTTATAAAACACATTTAGTCCACAATATAAATTAGTGAAGTCTTAAGTAATTTTTATAATGGTCAACAAGTTATTTATGTCATAAAAATGGTTAAATTTGAATAAATATGTATTTTTATATAAAATAAAATATTATCATATTTAGAGAATTATTTTGATAATATAAGTGTCTTTTTTTCTTTCAGTGCATCAAAATTATTTTAGGGTGAATTTTTATTACTACTCTAAGAATGTTGATTTTTGGGTTAAAAAGTGAAAATACAATTTTTACGAAATATGACAACTCTTGGGATATAATTAGGATATTACCAATATTTAAATTTTATAATAATTATTATTAGTAAAAAATTATTTAAGGGACAACACAGTATATAATGTGTTACATTTAGAAACAAATTCTTAGCATTTTTTAAAATACAATGATTTCAACCATTCAAAAAACCATTTTTAGGAGTTATATGAGTATCATATTATAATTAATTTTTACCAATTTTATGAATTTAATTATGTAAAATGTATTAAATATATGGAATTATAATTTACAGATTATATAATAACTTCATTTACATTTTTATAAAAAAAATCACCACAATAAAAAAAAGAGTTACCATGGTATGAGCAATAAAATGTAGCGGTTTAAAGATAAATTGAAAAAGATTAAAATACCTAAAAATAAAAAAATAAACGGGTTTTTAATTTTATTAATGACCTAAAATAGAATTTAAAAAATTAATTATCTACCAAAATAATTTGAGTTAATTCCACCCAATAGTGGTTATCCTTAAATACAAACGAATCATTTTCTATTCACTTAAATCCAACCTCCCGAAGTATAAATACTCTCTTCTAATCCCCAATATCCACAAAAAATTAAAAATTTATGAAATTATGATCTTCCATACACCCAAAGAGTACCTCCAATGTATCTACAGGGTGTCTCCAAGGTCCTAGGTTATCCCCCCTACACGATTTAGGAAGAAACTCTTCAAGGTAATGGAATCCCCCTCAACTACTTTTTCATTCAAGTACATCCTTAATATGTGTCTTCTCTGTTTCAAAGTTTTTTTTATTTGTTCTATTTTGTTCTAACATATACTTAAAAATGGCGGTTTATAAATGGGTGACCTAAAATCTCTCTAATTTTTTCCCATAATCCATGTTGTATAATGTTTTTCTGCTAAAATTGTTTCATGAATTTTTCTCTTCTTCATGAAATAATTTCATATTGTGAATACTCAAAAATCTTCAATTTTAATGTGAATTAACTTAGATGTAAAAATATCATATCTATTTTAAAATTTACATATATGAAACACGTATTCCTTTTTCCAGGGTTAAAAATAATGTTTTGTTCAAGAATTTAAGAACGTTGTGCGCAATGGATTTTATACAGAACCTGTTATTTATTTACACGGGTTAATGATGAAAAGATTTAATTTATGTTAAATGTGGATCTGATGATTTAATACACATGACGGGTGTTACTTGAAAACACTCCAATGAATTTGGTAAATAATTTATCTCTATATATGACATTCTTATGATACCTTGGTGAATTACTTTGGTAATTATGATTTATGAAACCTTGGCGATATACTTGTGAATGTCCTATTTTTATGTTGCAGCCACATTTAAATTTTATGATTCATATTATTTGTAGTATTATATGACTCATATTCATATGATCATACCTTATTTATATTCCTCTTTCTCATATGATAAGTGTTTCTTTTATTTATTCCCTTGTCAGATTTTATGATCACCCATTTCTTTCATGTATTTTAAAAAGATATGAGATATAGTAATAGTAACCTAGAAAGAAACTATAATATGTATTTCAAGTGGATTATAATAATATTTATCTTTTTTATTTTTCATGTAATATCCACTTAATCTCCAAAACTCTAATCCTAAAAATATATATTGAGTTCATTAATGTAATATTTTATAAGGATTTATGTAAAAGTAATGTAATAAAAATGAAGGTCCCCATAATTATTTTTTGGGTATCTTGAGGGGTCGACTATCTCATGGGGAAGTTCTGAAACTAGTTTTAAGAAGAGTTTCTTTCTTCATACACAATGAAGGCTAGTCACCAATATTTCTTTACCATATGATTGGAGAGTTGCAGTGTGTAGGATTTTATGAGCTATTTATGGTCCCTTATCTATTATGCTTCAAACCTCTTAAGAAATTAAAAGACTATGTAATGGAATTTTAATGAGGTCTTATGTGTATAGATTTAGTTCAAGGTCACCCTGTTTAATATGTTGATATGTCTCAAGGTGCTATGAAGAGTATAGGTCATTAAGAGGACAATGAATAAGACCAGACCTTCATGAGAGGTGATTCATTACGATTAATCGCATAACATGGATGTATTTCTAGGTTTCTAGTTTCTCGGATAGAAAAACTTGTAGGCCACTGTGAGTAGTTCATAATCCAATCATCTCATTTCACAATGGGTGATAAGTCTTTGGCCATTACAATGGGACCAGAAGCATATCTTTCATGTGGAGGCCAAGGTCATCAGTGGAGAGTGTGTTTAGATATTATGGTAAGGAAACAAGAAACAATGTTCCACATTTAGTTCCTATATTAATTTATTTTCATCTAAGGTAGTATAAACAAGGTGCTTTAGATTTGGATCAATATAGAGGAGACATCGTAGGAAAACCCAAAGATGATCACTTTCCTAAGAGAGTAGAACACGAATGTGGAGGTGGTCATCATCAAGTTTAGATAATCCATGAAGTAGGCCGTGGAAAGCTATATACATCAGATTTATAGTTCCAAGAAACCCAAACATCACTCATGGTACTCTTTTCTTGTTTTATACTCGATTTCACGCTTTATTTGACTTGGTAACTATACACTCCATATCAACTTCACTAGTCCATACATTAGTAATTGATATAGAGATTATTCCAATTCCCTTCATTTTTAATTCTATAGTTATAGGTCAATCTTATCTATATGATTTTGTAGAGATTTTTAGCTAGTAAACAGGTAAAACCTCTCTTAGGGAGGCTTTTTGTGTTTACATATACAACCATACGACATCATCCTTTGTTTGGATTGGTTGTATTTGAATTAGGATCAGGTGGATTCCTTCAAGAGATAGATTGAGTTTTATAATATTGATATATATCCTGTAGTGTACATTAGAGATTGATACCATAATATGGGTAATAGGTGTGTTCTATCTATATCTTATTTTATGGTTGAGATGACACAGATTTCATCAAAGGTTTATCCGATGGTGTTTTTCAGTTCATGCAAGAGTACCCTAATGTCTTTCCTAATGAGATTTTGTATTACCCTATCAACGTGATATTGAGTTTGGGATAATGATACACATTTCTTCTTCTCCTATATTAATGTATCTATATATTATGCGTTCTTCTGAGTTGTGAGTGTTGTGCGTGCAGATCAATTATCTTATATAATGAGTTTTTTTAACCGAGTGTGTAACCATAGAGTGCACTAGTTTTTTTTGAAGAAGGATGACGGAATTATATATATCTATATTTATTATCATCACATTATGTAGGTTTCATTAAATAACCACTATCCTCTTCCATAGATTTTTTATTTATTTTTTCAGTTGAAAGGTGATAGTTGGTTCTCAAATATTGATATGCAATTGGGATATCATATGATGTAGGTAAAAATAATGTTATTATAAAGACTAATTTAAGATGTTGTTATGAGAATTATGATTTTATTATATATTATATGTGTAGAATAGTCCATATATGTTCATGTTTTTTTTATGAATGTCATGTTCATAGAGTTTCTCGATTGGTTCATCGTTGTTTTTATTGATGACATACTTTTTTACTCTATATTTGAAGAGAATCTTATAGAAAACCTAGATTCAATTTTTAGTTTTATTTATCATTATTATCTATTTAAGTAATAGTTGATGTGTGATATTTGGTTTAATGGTCATTTCTTGGGTAATGTTATGTCCTAGTGTGGTGTAGCTATTAATCCTTCAATGATCGATCCAGTTGTTTCTTGTGTAACACCTAAGGTAGTTATAGAGGTTCTATGTTTACTTCTTCTTTTAAGAAATAATATGAGGTTTGTAGATAATTTATCTTGGTTTTAGGATCCTCTGGTTCCTTGAACATAAAATATCATGGGTTCCTATAGACTGATTAGTGTTTGGAAACTTTTGAGTTCTTGAATGAGATGTTGTTTAGTGCTCCAGTTCTTCATTTTCTGGAATAGGGAGTTTAGTAATAGTATTTCTAGGATTCTTCACATCTTGATTTGTTCTATGTTTAGATGGATTTTAGATCATTTGTTTCTTATGGGTATTCATAGTTACATCCCCATGAGAATAACTATTCCACCCTTGATCTTGAGTTAGCAGAAATCATGTTTTCCTTGAAGTTGTGGAAACATTACTGCATCACTGAGCATTTTGTGTTTTTTACATATCATAAGAGACTAAGTTATGTATTCTATGAAAGTGAAAAAAAAATTTTATAACGATGGTGGATATAATTATTACAAGATTGTGAAGTCAATATTTTATATACACTAGGAAAGTGTAATGTTGTACCTAATGCACTAAGAAGGAAGTCATGTAGTGACTTTGTGCATGAATCTAGAGATTCATAGAGAGCAATGGAAGAGCTATCAGAGATGTATCTTGATATGGGAGAAGTTTGTGGAAGATTTTAACATTTTCATATGATTTTATATCGTACTTGGGTAAGTATGTGGAGGAATTATAGCAAGTGGATTCTGAGGTGGACGTCTATAGCGATCAATATTTCTTTGGTGGTGCCCCTGATGGTTGGTCTAAGGGTAAACAACACCGGGTGTTATTACAAGGGGGGATTTTCATCCCGTTATAGATACATGAGGTGTTTCTCCATGAGTTCTATATCTCACCCTTGGAGGTACATACAGATGTGAAAAATATTTTTTGATATTTAAGAGATCTTTTTTAGTGTCCTAAGTTGAAGAACTCAGTTGTAGAGTTTGTGTCATGATATTTGGTCTATTAGAAAGTAAATATTTGGCATTATGTTCTCAGAGGTTTTCTACTACCATATGATATATGAGTACATATTGATAGTCTTTATCACTAGTTTACCTCAGGAATAGGGAGGCTTTGATTCTATATGGGTGATAGTGGGATGTTTGATGAAATCCTCTATCATTATGTTAATTAAAGATCTAATCTCAGTAAATGTTTTTTAGATGTAGTACCTATAGGAGGTATTGAGACTCCACAAGTTCATGAGGATGATCATATATTTTTGTGATCCTCATTTTATCTATTGGTTTAAGATATGTCTTGAGGATAATTTTGTATCTCAGTTATTTGTTAACACTAACTTCTATCCAAAAACAAATAGTTAGAAAGATTATACCGTTCATACTCTTGAGGACATGTTTCATGTTTTTTTCTTATATTTTGGATGTTAATCAATGTGTTTTCTTCCATTGGTCATGATTTCTTCAAATTATAGTTTTCACTCCACTATTGGTATGGTACCATTTAATGATTTGTATTTCCTTCCTTTTTATTATCTGTTATAATGGATTGGGTTTAGAGAGTGAAAAATTCTCAATCCATAAATGATGGAAAGAGTGACATAGATGGTTCTGGTGATTCCTAAGAGGATTAATATAGTGAAATATAATTACAATTCCAATACTAATAAATGTAGGTGACCTATGGAGTTCAACATTAGAGATTATGTGATTCTAAAGGTGACTTTTAGTTGTAGGAATTTATGATTTAGAGGTGGTATTAATAATTTTCCCTAGTTTGATAGGCCTTTCTAGGTGTTGGGTCATGTTGGAGATATTGCATATTAGATAAAACTTCCCCTAGAGATGATCTAGAGACATGATTTCTTCCATGTGTCTAAGATTTATTCTTATCTTCAAATGGAATATCATATAATTTATTAATGTGATATCGATATTTATGATGATGATAAATTTGAGGAGTGGATGTTATAGATATAAGAACATTAGAATAATGTATTACATGGGCATAATATTGCTTTGGTTTTTTCTTTTAGTTACATAGTGGCATTGACAAGTGTACTTGGGAATATGAGTTATAGATACACACTTCGAATAAATGATGTTTGATGTTTAGATCTTCTTTTTATTGATCTTTTTTGGTAGTTTACCTTTATCTAGCATAAGATATGGGTTTCTCTTCTTCAATTATTTGATTGTGCCTTTCTCTTGTTTGAGATGTATCTCCTCTTGGAGAGTTCTTAAGAGATGGTTTTTGGTGTTACATAGTTTTATTCATTTTTTATCTAAGAGAGTTTGTTGAGATACTATGATGGTGAGATTCTTGAGTGGTACCTCAAGGGGTGATTGTTTGAATGACCCCTTCTTCTTTCCACCTCTCTTTTTTTGGTTTTAAATTCCCAAAGATGGAATTTTTTATAGGTATTTGATGTAAAGGCCATGATCTTTCTAGCCCATTACTTTGTGTGTTTTGAGATATGTAGTTCTTGTAGGAAATATAGAGTTAGATAATTATGTATTTGGAGCTAGAATTTAGATGTACGATAATATTATGATGTGAAATGAATTTCATGAGGTGAGAATTCAGATAACTGCTTGAATATAAATTCACTATATGAGAATTTAAATTTTTATGGTGTGATTTGGGAAATGAACTACCAGATCATGTTGGGAAAGGGTGGAGGATATGCTTTAATGAAAATATCCCCCAAAACTCATTACATGAAAATTAATTTCATGATGTGAACTAATATATCTTTATTGATATGAAGTTATGTAATTTTTAGCATATCATAAAATTTGGGCCATTTATGACATAAATTACCCATTCACATTTTAAATATGTACCCATTAGTGAAATTATAAACCTAATAACACCCTTGTATTTTTGAGAAACCCTCTGATTCTATCAAATCTATAAGTTAACATAGGTACTTCATTTGATCATAAGACCCATAATTGGATGATAAGTCATTCCATATATATCTAGTTATCATTATAGAAAAATTGTTATACCATGTTATCCAATACACATAAATCTCCATATGGTGAAGTAATTCATTAATCTCTAAAAACGCAACCAAAATTAATCTTAAACTGTAACAGCCCGAGAATTTATGAAAAATATTCTTTTTAATTTTATTAATGTTTTGTGTTGTACGCTACACCAAAAGGAGCTTGCACAACATTCATCTTTGACTTGCCTTGCATTACACGCAATCGCAACCTTCCTCGATAGCGTGTGTAGTACGCAATACTGAGTTTCACGAAATAACGATATGCTATTAAAATATTATTAAAACTAGCCGTTATGAATAGTAATAACCACTTTTTAAATTTTAGAGATTTTAGCTCTCAAAATGGACTTTATTTTTGGATTCAGAGTATCGAATTTAGCCTAAGGTGAAATTTTGGTACTTTTCGGATAACTTTCATATTCTGATGAATAGTGAAAATTACTAAATTATAATTAAAAACAACTTTTTTTAATCGATTAATTAATAGTGATAAATTATTAATTTGAGTGGTTTTAAAGTATATTTAAAATATATTTTTACAATTTAATACAATGTTGGTCATTTAATGTAATTTCACATTTAAACCAGACATAATCAAGTGTCAATCTTTTGATAGATATTGTTTCTTAAAAACATGCTATTTGTATTAACAGTGGGATTTAATTATAAAATTAATTAATGAAACTTTTATGTTATGAATTTGGTAAAATAGACTTCATTTTTGAATTCGGAATATGAAATATAGCTTAAGATGAAATTTTGGCATTGTTCAGAAAAACATCAATTTTTGATGAATAGTGAAACTACTAAGTGGTAGTTAAAAAACTGAATTTTTCATAAAACTTAATTTTACCGCTTCTGTGAATGGAATTTCAAAAATCCGAGAGACACGGTTGATGTTAGTAAGTAAAATGTGGTTCAATGAGATGAAAATAATTTTTGGTGAACAGTAACTTTTTACTTTTATTTACCACGGTTAAAAGTAAATAGGGTAATTAAGGGTAAGAATGATATTAATATTACCCTAACACATGTCATAATTCTATTGGACAAGTGTATCTCGACCAAAAAAAACCTTAAGTGTAAAATATTATCATTTAGGCCCACTTGGATTAGATTAGGACATTTATTATTATTTAATTCAAAGAAGAGTTAAAAGAGTTAAAATCAAAGTATATTTACTAAAACATTTTTAATATAGGGTTGTAATTAAGATAAATTCGATTGTAAATATTCATTAGAAAGATAAAACTATTTCCTACATGATGGTATTTTATTTGTAATTTTTATACATCAAATAATTTAATTTATTTATGACACAAAGATGATGCAGTAATTATCTTATTAATGAAATATTGACATAATTGATATTATAAATACCAAAATAAATGTAATTTAAGACTTTTTATGAATTACACTAATTATATAGGTTACTATTATGTATTAGTGTTGATTGAATCAACTTGGTTCGAACATATAATTCTGTTATGACTTTCAAAAAAATCATATATCAAATAGTGTCAAAATTGACACAAAATAGTTTTTAAATCAAATATTATATTATTAATTGTTATTTTATTCCTAAAAATCTACGGTTCTGTCAAATAACTTAGATAAGGATATATGTATTAATAATATACAATTTTGGGTTCGTTTGGCATGTTATAGTAAGTGTATTAACCATATAGTGAAAGAAAAAAAAGACACGGTAAAAGTTAAATTATTTAACTTAGAGTTAAATCTAATTGATAAGGTTAAAATAATACCATAAACTTGTCTAAATCCTATTGGATGATAGGATTACGACCCATCCCCACTTTATCTTCGAAATAAGACCATTTGGAACCATTATAAACCGAATTTGACCTTAATATAAAATAATATTTTGAGATTTTCCTAAGATGCCCCTCTCCTCCCTTATAAAAGGGCACCTCCTCCCTCTCCTCCTCACACAAATTTGAGCATTAAATCTCGGCCAACCCCTGAAAAAATCTCTTCTCCACTTCCCTAGTACCATTATAGAGGTCCTGGTCTTCTTCAAAGACCATCCTTTGTTCTTTAAGTGGAGGTCAAGTGAAGGCGCGTCAAAAAGAGGTAATATCCATTACCGATCTTTTTCAATTTCTTTCTTCTTCAACTTCTTCTTATTTAGTTGTTTCATGATAAAGTAATAACATCAGTATTTCTTATATACTGATATGTTATTATAAATATGAAACAACTCTAATTAACCTTCTATCCATCCTACGGAAAAATGAAATCACCGCGCGTGCGTACGTACGGAATACCGTCTCCACGCCGTGGTGTAATCTATTTTCCGCCACCACCATTATTAGATGGGTATAATGGTGTAATGAGTAAATATATATGATTATTATAAATTTATATTGATACTGAAATAGTATACATACACTTAAACACAATTCCACGACCATGGGAACGATATCATTGCTCGTGCGTACGTACGGACTACCGTCTCCATGACGCGATGAGATTCATTCTCAATGATTAACCATTCATGAATGATTATAAAGTATATATAATAATTACTAATGAAATATATGACATAATAATGATACTGGATTTATTTATATTTATATGTATGTCATCTACTTAATTCCATTCAATTCAATAAGGAAACGAAAACAGCATTCATGCGTACGTACGGACTACCGTCTCCATGAACGGTGTATATCATTCCATTTAATGATTTATTATATATATGTATATCCTGAATATATATATATATAAATCATATTTTATGTTCTGGAATTAAGTATCCATGATCTAAGTAATCATATGAATAATTACAAGTCAAAACACGGACGACAAATGAAACAATTTTACCCAAAACGCTCTTTAACATGAAATTTACAAAAGAACGGGTAATATAATGTCATAAGTGAACCATATATGATATCATAACAATGAATATGATTCTTTAATAAGTAAATGACATTATTTAAATCATTATACAGGAGGTTCGGACACTTACGAAGCAAATCGGACCTAAGGTAAGGGAAATATCACAATCTCATTTTTATCCGAGATTGTTTATTCGTAAGTATTTACTAGGGTGTATTTTATCATCCACATACATGTTTCATCAATATGTAATATTATTTCCATCCACCTACAATTTTTTAAATCCATTTTTACCCTTCGATGAGTTTTTAGTAATATGTATGAAAGGAATCTTTTGTCGTTTTTCGTATGAGGTACTTTTTGACTTTTTCGACAAAAGTACGAAGAATGTTTTTTTAACTTATACGGCATGAATGGATTTTTAAAACATTATTTTCAAGAAACTAACTTTACAAGTTTTCAAGTTTATTTTTAATCAACTTCTTTTATTTTAATGTCGTATGACATTTTATGAAAGGAAAAATGTTTTTGAAGTAGAAAGGATATTTTCCTCAAGAATGGAGTTCAAGTATTTTATCAAAATTATTTTCCATCTAAGATAATAAAAGGGTTCTGTTTTTATCCCTATTATTAAATTGGTTTGATTATGTTGTGATGGAAATATTTTTATGAATTCCTTTATCTTATATGAATTGTTTTATGATGTCATGTTGTTTAAGAATCCCATTTTTATTACATGGGTTACGCTATGATGTATGGTTTATGATTATGTGGCACACATAAGAAAGGATTCATTATAAGATGGGTGGGACCTATATCTCCCTCCAATGCATTGGGTAAAGATTTTATATCTCATGAGATAGACATGGCTGGAACGGTAGTTTATACCGGTTCAGTGAAACAGGACTGGAACGAGGGTGACTCGGTTCAGAAAGGGACTTTGTCCACTAAGATAGTCTTGGCAATGAGTCATGACTAACAAGAAATGATTTTCCATGATTATGTCTGCATGCCACAAAGTTTCAAGTTTCATGATATGATTATGGGGATCTCATTTTCACTTCTATGATTTGTTCCATGTTAAGATATTATGATCTCTTTTGCAGGTTATGATTTTCAAAAAGATATGATATGATTTTTATTTCTTTTATTTTCCCTTGCTGAGCATTTGAGCTCACCCTTTTATGTTTTCTTTTCCCCAGGATATAAAGAAAGGTTTTAGGTAGGAAAAAAAAGGGAAGATCTTTATGGGAGATATTGAAGATCTTTCACCACGATTAGAAGATTACGTTCCGAGTTTCCAAAGACACTAAACTATTACGGTCCTTGTGTGTGTGTTTTTGTATTGTACTAAGTATTCCACAAAAGTAATGTAATGTACATGTACGTTAAGCTTCGGGCCTCTACAGTTGGTATCAGAGGAAAGGTTTAGTCAACCTTTGGAAACTAGTATGCGAGAACTTTAGATCCCTAGAGATATTTCGAAGGTATGTCTAGGGATGTCCCTAAGGTTAAATATACGTATAGGTTATAGTACTAGAATTACGCTAACGATCATAGAATTAAACCTAAGATGTTAGATATTGAAGGTACTCCCCCTTTATTATGTTGTTTTCCCTAGCATGATTTATGTCTCTCACACTATTCTTTTTGGGTTTTAGATGATGGCTGGAACCTGAAGGAACCGTTTTGATCAATGAAATAGACAATGCAATGATTTCACTCCTGAACAAACAAATGAAATGGGAGATGGAGTGCAAAATCTTATTGCTATACTTACACAAGCTATGAATCATTCTGGACATCCAAATGAGCAGAGAAGGGAACAATATTCTATTGAGTCCTTCATGAGGCAACATCCACCTTCTTTCAGTGGGTCTTCTGATCCACTTGTTGCTGAACAATGGATCAGTACCACTGAAAAGATATTTTCAGTTCTTCAATGTTCTGAGCATGATAAAGTCATCTTAGCAGTATATCGTTTGGAAGGTGAAGCTGATCAATGGTGGAATCTTATCAAGAATACGAGGCAAATAGATGAAATTGAGTCCATGGAATGGGACGAGTTCAAGAAATTGTTTTTCAGTAAGTACTTCCCTCGTATTCTTTGAACAAAGATGGAAAATGAGTTTCTTGAGCTGAAGCAGGAGGATGATGAATCTTTTGGTATATACGAAGCAAATTTTACAAGACTTGCAAGGTATGCATCTGGCATTATCATCCAACCTGAAAGTAAAGTTGATCGATTTTTCAGTGGCTTAAAACCAAGTCTTCGAAGGAAATTAGCTATAAGAGACTTTAGTAGCTATGAAGAAATTGTGTGTTGTGCTATCAAGGTAGAAATGGAAGTTGGTGTTACATATCCATCTCATGGTTTTGACAAGAAACGAAAGATGGAGTTCAAGGAGAAATCTCAGAATATTGGTGAAAAGAAGATGAATGTTTCCTTATGCACAAAGTGTGGAAAGAAGCATGGTGGAGATTGTCTTAAAGGGACTAGAAAATGTTTTAAGTGTGGAAAAGAAGGTCATCGAGCAGCTGAGTGTCGAAGTAATAGAAAAAGGGTTTCTAATGATGTGAACAAAGAAAACACTGCAGAGAACGCACCACCAACACTTCAATGCTTCAAGTGCAAGGAAATGGGGCATTATGCTAATAAATTCCCTAATCCAAGGGTTAGTGATGATCGACATGAGCAACCGCTTATGTCAAAGGACAAAGGGATGTCACATGCGATCACCATTGGCGATGTTGAATATGATAACGATGTGGTGGAATGATTAAGTGTTTATGTAATGGGATTCCAAAATAATGTTGTATCATAAATTATTGGAATATTTATGTATTGGTCTAATTTGGTATTCAAAGTGATTGAGATATTTTTGGAAATAAGATGATATGATCATAATGAAGGGAAAACGAGAAAACGAAATGTTTAACAGTATTCATGAGCTCATGATTGATATAAGGACTAAGTGATATCATTGTTTGAGTATATAGAATTTTGAGGATTTTGGTATGTGGAAAGTGATAAATTTTAACTGCATTCATGTTTTCACTAAGGTATTCAAGAGAATACATGATTAAGGACTTTGAATGTTTGGAATGTGACCAACAAAACATATCTTATGATATATGGGGATCGACGATGGTGTTAAATCTCTGGTAATCGTTTTCACTATGTTATGAGAGTGGACTGCAATATTATGGATAAGCCTAAAGATTGGAATGGATTATGTTGGACATAAGTTAGTATTGTTTAAGGATAGAAGTTTTCTCGATATTATTGATGGGATGTTATGGTAATATAGTTTTAGAAAAAGGAAAACCTGCAGGACGAGCGACAGCCCATCGCGTCGGACAAGGCTGTGGAAATCGAACCCACAACCGAAGTGCGACTGGCCTTTATCGCCTACCACTGGCCTACAGGAAATCCCTGTTTAGTAGAAACTAGTTTTATTATATTATGCTGTATGACATATGATGTATAAGTCCATTTTAGGAACCATATATGATTAATCTCACTATAGATCGACTTATGTATATAATTTTTTGCTATCCTTTTGTTTGAGACAGATGGAATGACCCTTCATTCTATCACATGATCTGCTAACACTTCACGAATAACAAATTCAACTTCATTTATTTAAGAGATGAAGTGGAAATTGTTAAAGGCACGAACAACAGTGAGATTGTACCAAAATAAAGTAAGTATTTATTCTAATTCAAATTCTTTAACTTTAGGGAAACGATCTTGAAAACCAAAAATGTTGTCCTAGTGATCTTATATATGATGACTCAGATGGTACCTTAGATCGTCACAAATTTATGGCTTTGTGATTGCTGGATTTTCCATAGCCATGTTCTTTACCACTCTCCATCAGAACATGATGGTTAGATTTCTCTTCCATATCCATATTTTCACCTATGTGGAAACCCAGTGATTAGTTTATTTGGGTAACCGTTACGTTTCATACTTTTGTTTTTAAAGATTGGTTTTGATATTCCTTTTTACGATGTGGGTTTCTATTAAAGTAACTTTCTAATAGTAAACCATTTATAACCCTGACGAATTTCGAGGGCGAAATTCATTTTAAGGGGGGTAGAATGTAACAGCCTGAGATTTTATGAAAAATATTATTTTTAATTTTATTAATGTTTTGTGTTGTACGCTACACCAAAAGGAGCTTGCACAACATGCATCTTTGACTTGCCTTGCATTACACGCAATCGCAACCTTCCTCCATAGCGTGTGTAGTACACAATACTGAGTTTCACGAAACAACGATATGCTATTAAAATATTATTAAAACTAGCCGTTATGAATAGTAATAACCACTTTTTAAATTTTAGAAATTTTAGCTCTCAATATGGACTTCATTTTTGGATTCGGAGTATCGAATTTAGCCTAAGGTGAAATTTTGGTACTTTTCGGATAACTTTCATATTCTGATGAATAGTGAAAATTACTAAATTATAATTAAAAACAACTTTTTTAATCGAAATAATTAATAGTGATAAATTATTAATTTGAGTGGTTTTAAAGTATATTTTGAATATATTTTTACAATTTAATACAATGTTGGTCATTGAATGTAATTTCACATTTAAAGCAGACATAATCAAGTGTCAATCTTTTGATAGATATTGTTTCTTAAAAACACGCTATTTGTTTTAACAGCGGGATTTAATTATAAAATTAA
Organism: Viscum album; assembly: GCA_963277665.1. Taxonomy (NCBI): domain Eukaryota; kingdom Viridiplantae; phylum Streptophyta; class Magnoliopsida; order Santalales; family Viscaceae; genus Viscum; species Viscum album. The sequence continues at coordinate 272,849,312 of OY728126.1, read as the reverse complement.
TTAATGAAACTTCTATGTTATGAATTTGGTAAAATATACTTCATTTTTGAATTTGGAATATGAAATATAGCTTAGGATGAAATTTTGGCATTGTTCTGAAAAACATCAATTTTTGATGAATAGTGAAACTACTAAGTGGTAGTTAAAAAACTGAATTTTTCATAAATCTTAATTTTACCGCTTCTTTGAATGGAATTTCAAAAATCCGAGAGACACGGTTGATGTCAGTAAGTAAAATGTGGTTCAATGAGATGAAAATAATTTTTGGTGAATAGTAACTTTTTACTTTTATTTACCACGGTTAAAAGTAAATAGGGTAATTAAGGGTAAGAATGATATTAATATTACCATAACACATGTAATAATTCTATTGGACAAGTGTATCTCGACCAAATACAACCTTAAGTGTAAAATATTATCATTTAGCCCCACTTGGATTAGATTAGGACATTTATTATTATTTAATTCAAAGAAGAGTTAAAAGAGTTAAAATCAAAGTATATTACTAAAACATTTTTAATATAGGGTTGTACATAAGATAAATTCGATTGTAAATATTCATTAGAAATCTAAAAAGATTTCCTACATGATGGTATTTTATTTTTAATTTTTAGACATCAAATAATGTAATTTATTAATGACACAAAGATGATGGAGTAATTATCTTATTAATGAAATATTGACATAATTGATATTATAAAAACCAAAATAAATGTAATTTAAGACTTTTTATGAATTAAACTAATTTTATAGGTTACTATTATATATTAGTGTTGATTTAATCAACTTGGTTCGAACATATAATTCTGTTATGACTTTCAAAAAAATCATATATCAAATAGTGTCAAAATTGACACAAAATAGTTGTTAAATCAAATATTATATTATTAATTGTTATTTTATTCCTAAAAATCTAAGGTTCGGCCAAATGACTTATATAAGGATATTTGTATTAATAATATACAATTTTGAGTTCGTTTGGCATGTTATAGTAAGTGTATTAACCATATAGTGAAAGAAAACAAAAAGACACGGTAAAAGTTAAATTATTTAACTTAGAGTTAAATCTAATTGATAAGGTTAAAATAATACCCTAAACTTGTCTAAATCCTATTGGATGATAGGATTTCGACCCATACCCACTTTATCTTCGAAATAAGACCATTTGTAACCATTATAAACTGAATTTGACCTTAATATAAAATAATATTTTGAGATTTTCCTAAGATGCCCCTCTCCTCCATTATAAAAGGGCACCTCCTCCCTCTCCTCCTCACACCAATTTGAGCATTAAAGCTCGGCCAAACCGTGAAAATATATCTTCTCCACTTCCCTAGTACCATTCTAGAGGTCCTGGTCTTCTTCAAAGACCATCCTTAGTTCTTTAAGTGGAGGTTAAGTGAAGGCGCGTCAAAAAGAGGTAATATCCATTACCGATCTTTTTCAATTTCTTTCTTCTTCAACTTCTTCTTCTTTAGTTGTTTCATGATAAAGTAATAACATCAGTATTTCTTATATACTGATATTTTATTATAAATATGAAACAACTCTAATTAACCTTCTATCCATCCTACGGAAAAATGAAATCACCGCGCGTGCGTACGTACGAAATACCGTCTCCACGCCGTGGTGTAATCTATTTTCCGCCACCACCATTATTGGATGGGTATAATGGTGTAATGAGTAAATATATATGATTATTATAAAGTTATATTGATACTTAAATAGTATACATACACTTAAACACAATTCCACGACCATGGGAACGATATCATTGCTCGTGCGTACATACGGACTACCGTCTCCATGACGCGATGAGATTCATTCTCAATGATTAACCATTAATGAATGATTATAAAGTATATATAATAATTACTAATGAAATATATGACATAATAATGATACTGGATTTATTTATATTTATATGTATGTCATTTACTTAATTCCATTCAATTCAATAAGGAAACGAAAACAGCGTTCATGCGTACGTACGGACTACCGTCTCCATGAACGATGTATTTCTTTCCATTTAATGACTTATTATATATATGTATATCCTGAATATATATATATATATAAATCATGTTTTATGTTCTATAATTAAGTAACCATGATCTAAGTAATCATATGAATAATTACAAGTCAAAACACGGATGACAAATGAAACAATTTTACCCAAAACGCTCTTTAACATGGAATTTACAAAAGAACGGGTAATATAATGTCATAAGTTAACCATATATGATATAATAACAATGAATATGATTCTGTAATAAGTAAATGACATTATTTAAATCATTATACAAGAGTTTCGGACACTTACGAAGCAAATCGGACCTAATGTAAGGGAAATATCACAATCTCATTTTTATCCGAGATTGTTTATTCGTAAGTATTTACTAGGGTGTATTTTATCATCCACATCCATGTTTCATCAATATGTAATATTATTTCCATCCACCTACAATTTTTTAAATCCATTTTTTCCCTTCGGTGAGTTTTTAGTAATATGTATGAAAGGAATCTGTTGTCGTTTTTCGTATGAGGTACTTTTTGACTTTTTCGACAAAAGTACGAAGAATGTTTTTTTAACTTATACGGCATGAATGGATTTTTAAAACATTATTTTCAAGAAACTTCCTTTAAAAGTATTCAAGTTTATTTTTAATCAACTTCTTTTATTTTAAAGTCGTATGACATGTTATGAAAGGAAAAATGTTTTTGAAGTAGAAAGGATATTTTCCTCAAGAATGGATTTCAAGTATTTTATCAAAATTATTTTCCATCTAAGATAATAAAAGGGTTCTGTTTTTATCCCTATTATTACATTGGTTTGATTATGTTGTGATGGAAATATTTTTATGAATTCCTTTATCTTATATGAATTGTTTTATGATGTCATGTTGTTTAAGAATCCCATTTTTATTACATGGGTTACGCTATGATGTATGGTTTATGATTACGTGGCACACATAAGAAAGGATTCATTATAAGATGGGTGGGAACTATATCTCCCTCCAATGCATTGGGTAGAGATTTTATATCTCATGAGATAGACATGGCTGGAACGGTAGGTTATACCGGTTCAGTGAAACAGGACTGGAACGAGGGTGACTCGGTTCAGAAAGGGACTTTGTCCAATAAGATAGTCTTGGCAATGAGTCATGACTAACAAGAAATGATTTTCCATGATTATGTGTGCATGACACAAAGTTTCAAGTTTCATGATATGATTATGGGGATCTCATTTTCACTTCTATGATTTGTTCCATGTTAAGATATTATGATCTCTTTTGCAGGTTATGATTTTCAAAAAGATATGATATGATTGTTATTTCTTTTATTTTCCCTTGCTGAGCATTTGAGCTCACCCTTTTATGTTTTCTTTACCCCAGGATATAAAGAAAGGTTTTAGGTAGGAAAAAAAGGGAAGATCTTTATGGGAGATATTGAAGATCTTTCACCACGATTAGAAGATTACATTCCGAGTTTCCAAAGACACTAAACTATTACGGTCCTTGTGTGTGTGTTTTTGTATTGTACTATGTATTCCACAAAAGTAATGTAATGTACATGTACGTTAAGCTTCGGGCCTCTACAGTTGGTATCAGAGGAAAGGTTTAGTCAACCTTTGGAAACTAGGATGCGAGAACTTTAGATCCCTAGAGATATTTCTAAGGTATGTCTAGGGATGTCCCTAAGGTTAAGTATACGTATAGGTTATAGTACTAGAATTACGCTAACGATCATAGAATTAAACCTAAGATGTTAGATATTGAAGGTACTCCCCCTTTATTATGTTGTTTTCCCTAGCATGATTTTTGCCTCTCACACTATTCTTTTTGGGTTTTAGATGATGGCTGGAACCTGAAGGAACCGTTTTGATCAATGAAATAGAAAATGCAATGATTGCCCTCCTGAACAAACAAATGTTATGGGAGATGGAGTGAAAAATCTTATTGCTATACTTACACAAGATATGAATCATTCTGGACTTCCAAATGAGCAGAGAAGGGAACAATATTCTATTGAGTCCTTCATGAGGCAACGTCCACCTTATTTCAGTGGGTCTTCTGATCCACTTGTTGCTGAACAATGGATCAGTACCACTGAAAATATATTTTCAGTTCTTCAATGTTCTGAGCATGATAAAGTCATCTTAGCAGTATATCGTTTGGAAGGTGAAGCTGATCAATGGTGGAATCTTATCAAGAATACGAGGCAAAGAGACGAAATTGAGTCCATGGAATGGGACGAGTTCAAGAACATGTTTTTCAGTAAGTACTTCCCTAGTATTCTTTGAACAAAGATGGAAATGGAGTTTCTTGAGCTGAAGCAGAAGGATGATGAATTTGTTGGTATATACGAAGCAAATTTTACAAGACTTGCAAGGTATGCATCTGGCATTATCATCCAACCTGAAAGTAAAGTTGATCGATTTTTCAGTGTCTTAAAACCAAGTCTTCTAAGAGAATTAGCTATAAGAGACTTTAGTAGCTATGAAGAAATTGTGCGTTGTGCTATCAAGGTAGAAATGGAAGTTGGTGTTACATATCCATCTCATGGTTTTGACAAGAAACGAAAGATGGAGTTCAAGGAGAAATCTCAGAATAATGGTGAAAAGAAGATGAATGTTTCCTTATGCACAAAGTGTGGAAAGAAGCATGGTGGAGATTGTCTTAAAGGGACTAGAAAATGTTTTAAGTGTGGAAAAGAAGGTCATCGAGCAGCTGAGTGTCGAAGTAATGGAAAAAGGGTTTCTAATGATGTGAACAAAGAAAACACTGAAGAGAACGCACCACCAACACTTCAATGCTTCAAGTGCAAGGAAATGGGGCATTATGCTAATAAATGCCCTAATCCAAGGGTTAGTGATGATCGGCATGAGCAACCGCTTAAGTCAAAGGACAAAGGGAAGTCACATGCGATCACCATTGGCGATGTTGAATATGATAACGACGTGGTGGAATGATTAAGTGTTTATGTAATGGGATTCCAAAATAATGATGTATCATAAAGTATTGGAATATTTATGTATTGGTCTAATGTGGTATTCAAAGTGATTTTGATATTTTTGGAAATAAGATGATATGAGCATAATGAAGGGAAAACGAGAAAACAAAATGTTTAACAGTATTCATGAGCTCATGATTGATATAAGGACTAAGTGATATCATTGTTTGAGTATATAGAATTTTGAGGATTTTGGTATGTGGAAAGTGTTAAATTTTAACTGCATTCATGTTTTCACTAAGGTATTCAAGAGAATACATGATTAAGGACTTTGAATGTTTGGAATGTGACCAACAAAACATATCTTATGATATATGGGGATCGACGATGGTGTTAAATCTCTGGTAATCATTTTCACTATGTTATGAGAGTGGACTGCAGTATTATGGATAAGCCTAAAGATTGGAATGGATTATGTTGGACATAAGTTAGTATTGTTTAAGGATAGAAGTTTTCTCGATATTATTGATGGGATGTTATAGTAATATAGTTTTAGAAAAAGGAAAACCTGCAGGACAGGCGACAGCCCATCGCGTCGGACAAGGCTGTGGAAATTGAACCCACAACCGAAGTGCGACTGGCCTTTATCGCCTACCACTGGCCTACAGGAAGTCCCTGTTTAGTAGAAACTAGTTTTATTATATTAAGCTGTATGACATATGATGTATAAGTCCATTTTAGGAACCATATATGATTAATCTCACTATAGATCGACTTATGTATATAATTTTTTGCTATCCTTTTGTTTGAGACAGATGGAATGACCCGTCATTCTATCACATGATCAGCTAAAACTTCACGAATAACAAATTCAACTTCATTTATTTAAGAGATGAAGTGGAAATTGTAAAAGGCACGAACAACAGTGAGATTGTACCAAAATAAAGTAAGTATTTATTCTAATTCAAATTCTTTAACTTTAGGGAAACGATCTTGAAAACCAAAAATGTTGTCCTAGTGATCTTATATATGATGAATCAGATGGTACCTTAGATCGTCACAAATTTATGGCTTTGTGATTGCTGGATTTTCCATAGCCATGTTCTTTACCACTCTCCATCAGAACATGATGGTTAGATTTCTCTTCCATATCCATATTTTCACCTATGTGGAAACCCAGTGATTAGTTTATTTGGGTAACCGTTACGTTTCATACTTTTGTTTTTAAAGATTGGTTTTGATATTACTTTTTATGATGTGGGTTTCTATTAAAGAAACTTTCGAATAGTAAACCATTTATAACCCCGACGAATTTCGAGGGCGAAATTCATTTTAAGGGGGGTAGAATGTAACAGCCTGAGATTTTATGAAAAATATTATTTTTAATTTTATTAATGTTTTTTGTTGTACGCTACACCAAAAGGAGCTTGCACAACATGCATCTTTGACTTGCCTTGCATTACACGCAATCACAACCTTCCTCCATAGCGTGTGTAGTACGCAATACTGAGTTTCACGAAACAACGATATGCTATTAAAATATTATTAAAACTAGCCGTTATGAATAGTAATAACCACTTTTTAAATTTTAGAAATTTTAGCTCTCAAAATGGACTTCATTTTTGGATTCGGAGTATCGAATTTAGCCTAAGGTGAAATTTTGGTACTTTTCGGATAACTTTCATATTCTGATGAATAGTGAAAATTACTAAATTATAATTAAAAACAACTTTTTTAATCGAAATAATTAATAGTGATAAATTATTAATTTGAGTGGTTTTAAAGTATATTTAGAATATATTTTTACAATTTAATACAATGTTGGTCATTTAATGTAATTTCACATTTAAACCAGACATAATCAAGTGTCAATCTTTTGATAGATATTGTTTCTTAAAAACACGCTATTTGTTTTAAAAGTGGGATTTAATTATAAAATTAATTAATGAAACTTCTATGTTATGAATTTGGTAAAATAGACTTCATTTTTGGATTCGGAATATGAAATATAGCTTAGGATGAAATTTTGGCATTGTTCTGAAAAACATCAATTTTTGATGAATAGTGAAACTACTAAGTGGTAGTTAAAAACTGAATTTTTCATAAAACATAATTTTACCGCTTCTGTGAATGGAATTTCAAAAATCCTAGAGACACGGTTGATGTCAGTAAGTAAAATGTGGTTCAATAAAATAAAAATAATTTTTGGTGAATAGTAACTTTTTACTTTTATTTACCACGGTTAAAAGTAAATAGGGTAATTAAGTGTAAGAATGATATTAATATTACCCTAACACATGTCATAATTCTATTGGACAAGTGTATCTCGACCAAATACAACCTTAAGTGTAAAATATTATCATTTAGGCCCACTTGGATTAGATTAGGACATTTATTATTATTTAATTCAAAGAAGAGTTAAAAGAGTTAAAATCAAAGTATATTTACTAAAACATTTTTAATATAGTGTTGTACATAAGATAAATTCGATTGTAAATATTCATTAGAAAGATAAAAAGATTTCCTACATTATTGTATTTTATTTTTAATTTTTAGACATCAAATAAGTTAATTTATTTATGACACAAAGATGATGCAGTAATTATCTTATTAATGAAATATTGACATAATTGATATTATAAATACCAAAATAAATGTAATTTAAGACTTTTTATGAATTACACTAATTTTATAGGTTACTATTATATATTAGTGTTGATTTAATAAACTTGGTTAGAACATATAATTCTGTTATGACTTTCAAAAAAATCATATATCAAATAGTGTCATAATTGACACAAAATAGTTTTTAAATCAAATATTATATTATTAATTGTTATTTTATTCCTAAAAATCTAAGGTTCGGCAAAATGACTTATATAAGGATATATGTATTAATAATATACAATTTTGGGTTAGTTTGGCATGTTATAGTAAGTGTATTAACCATATAGTGAAAGAAAAAAAAAGACACGGTAAAAGTTAAATTATTTAACTTAGAGTTAAATATAATTGATAAGGTTAAAATAATACCCTAAACTTGTCTAAATCCTATTGGATGATAGTATTTCGACCCATCCCCACTTTATCTTCGAAATAATACCATTTGGAACCATTATAAACCGAATTTGACCTTAATATAAAATAATATTTTGAGATTTTTCTAAGATGCCCCTCTCCTCCCTTATAAAAGGGCACCTCCTCCCTCTCCTCCTCACACCAATTTGAGAATTAAAGCTAGTCCAACCCCTGAACAAATCTCTTATCCACTTCCCTAGTACCATTATGGAGGTCCTGGTCTTCTTCAAAGACCATCCTTAGTTCTTTAAGTGGAGGTTAAGTGAAGGCGCGTCAAAAAGAGGTAATATCCATTACCGATCTTTTTCAATTTCTTTCTTCTTCAACTTCTTCTTCTTTATTTGTTTCATGATAAAGTAATAACATAAGTATTTATTATATACTGATATGTTATTATAAAAATGAAACAACTCTAATTAACCTTCTATCCATCCTACGGAAAAATGAAATCACCGCGCGTGCATACGTACGAAATACCGTCTCCACGCCGTGGTGTAATCTATTTTCCGCCACCACCATTATTGGATGAGTATAATGGTGTAATGAGTAAATATATATGATTATTATAAATTTATATTGATACTGAAATAGTATACATACACTTAAACACAATTCCACGACCATGGGAACGATATCATTGCTCGTGCGTACGTACAGACTACCGTCTCAATGACGCGATGAGATTCATTCTCAATGATTAACCATTCATGAATGATTATAAAGTATATATAATAAGTACTAATGAAATATATGACATAATAATGATACTTTATTTATTTATATTTATATGTATGTCATCTACTTAATTCCATTCAATTCAATAAGGAAACGAAAACAGCGTTCATGCGTACGTACGGACTACCGTCTCCATGAACGGTGTATTTATTTCCATTTAATGATTTATTATATATATGTATATCCTGAATATATATATATATATAAATCATTTTTTATGTTATGTAATTAAGTAACCATGATCTATGTAATCAGATGAATAATTACAAGTCAAAACACGGACGACAAATGAAACAATTTTACCCAAAACGCTCTTTAACATGGAATTTACAAAAGAACGGGTAATATAATGTCATAAGTGAACCATATATGATATCATAACAATGAATATGATTCTGTAATAAGTAAATGACATTATTTATATCATTATACAGGAGGTTCGGACACTTACGAAGCAAATCGGATCTAAGGTAAGGGAAATATCACAATCTCATTTTTATCCGAGATTGTTTATTCGTAAGTATTTACTAGGGTGTATTTTATCATCCACATCCATGTTTCATCAATATGTAATATTATTTCCATCCACCAACAATTTTTTAAAAACATTTTTACCCTTCGGTGTGTTTTTAGTAATATGTATGAAAGGAATCTTTTGTCGTTTTTCATATGAGGTACTTTTTGACTTTTTCGACAAAAGTACGAAGAATGTTTTTTTTAACTTATACGACATGAATGGATTTTTAAAACATTATTTTCAAGAAACTTCCTTTAAAAGTTTTCAAGTTTATTTTTAATCAACTTCTTTTATTTTAAAGTCGTATGACATGTTATGAAAGGAAAAATGTTTTTGAAGTAGAAAGGATATTTTCCTCAAGAATAGAGTTCAAGTATTTTATCAAAATTATTTTCCATCTAAGATAATAAAAGGGTTCTGTTTTTATCCCTATTATTAAATTGGTTTGATTATGTTGTGATGGAAATATGTTTATGAATTCCTTTATCTTATATGAATTGTTTTATGATGTCATGCTGTTTAAGAATCCCATTTTTATTACATGGGTTACGCTATGATGTATGGTTTATGATTATGTGGCACACATAAGAAAGGATTCATTATAAGATGGGTGGGACCTATATCTCCCTCCAATGCATTGGGTAAAGATTTTATATCTCATGAGATAGACATGTCTGGAACGGTAGGTTATACCGGTTCAGTGAAACAGGACTGGAACGAGGGTGACTCGGTTCAAAAAGGGACTTTGTCCACTAAGATAGTCTTGGAAATGAGTCATGACTAACAAGAAATGATTTTCCATGATTATGTGTGCATGAGACAAAGTTTCAAGTTTCATGATATGATTATGGGGATCTCATTTTCACTTCTATGATTTGTTCCATGTTAAGATATTATGATCTCTTTTGCAGGTTATGATTTTCAAAAAGATATGATATGATTTTTATTTCTTTTATTTTCCCTTGCTGGGCATTTGAGCTCACCCTTTTATGTTTTCTTTTCCCCAGGATATAAAGAAAGGTTTTAGGTACGAAAAAAAGGGAAGATCTTTATGGGAGATATTGAAGATCTTTCACCACGATTAGAAGATTACGTTCTGAGTTTCCAAAGACACTAAACTATTACGGTCCTTGTGTGTGTGTTTTTGTATTGTACTAAGTAATCCACAAAAGTAATGTAATGTACATGTACGTTAAGCTTCGGGCCTCTACAGTTGGTATTAGAGGAAAGGTTTAGTCAACCTTTGGAAACTAGGATGCGAGAACTTTAGATCCCTAGAGATATTTCTAAGGTATGTCTAGGGATGTCCCTAAGGTTAAGTATACGTATAGGTTATAGTACTAGAATTACGCTAACGATCATAGAATTAAACCAAAGATGTTAGATATTGAAGGTACTCCCCCTTTATTATGTTGTTTTCCCTAGCATGATTTTTGCCTCTCACACTATTCTTTTTGGGTTTTAGATGATGGCTGGAACCTGAAGAAACCGTTTTGATCAATGCAATAGACAATGCAATGATTGCCCTCCTGAACAAACAAATGTTACGGGAGATGGAGTGCAAAATCTTATTGCTATACTTACACAAGCTATGAATCATTCTGGACTTCCAAATGAGCAGAGAAGGGAACAATATTCTATTGAGTCCTTCATGAGGCAACATCCACCTTCTTTCAGTGGGTCTTCTGATCCACTTGTTGCTGAACAATGGATCAGTACCACTGAAAATATATTTTCAGTTCTTCAATGTTCTGAGCACGATAAAGTCATCTTAGCAGTATATCGTTTGGAAGGTGAAGCTGATCAATGGTGGAATCTTATCAAGAATACGAGGCAAAGAGATGAAATTGAGTCCATGGAATGGGACGAGTTCAAGAACTTGTTTTTCAGTAAGTACTTCTCTCGTATTCTTTGAAAAAAGATGTAAAAGGTGGTTCTTGAGCTGAAGCATCAGGATGATGAATCTGTTGGTATATACGAAGCAAATTTTACAAGACTTGCAAGGTATGCATCTGGCATTATCATCCAACCTGAAAGTAAAGTTGATCGATTTTTCAGTGGCTTAAAACCAAGTCTTCGAAGGGAATTAGCTATAAGAGACTTTAGTAGCTATGAAGAAATTGTGCGTTGTGCTATCAAGGTAGAAATGGAAGTTGGTGTTACATATCCATCTCATGGGTTTGACAAGAAACGAAAGATGGAGTTCAAGGAGAAATCTCAGAATAATGGTGAAAAGAAGATGAATGTTTCCTTATGCACAAAGTGTGGAAAGAAGCATGGTGGAGATTGTCTTAAAGGGACTAGAAAATGTTTTAAGTGTGGAAAAGAAGGTCATCGAGCAGCTGAGTGTCGAAGTAATGGAAAAAGGGTTTCAAATGATGTGAACAAAGAAAACACTGCAGAGAACGCACCACCAACACTTCAATGCTTCAAGTGCAAGGAAATGGGGCATTATTCTAATAAATGCCCTAATCAAAGGGTCAGTGATGATCGACATGAGCAACCGCTTAAGTCAAAGGACAAAGGGAAGTCACATGCGATCACCATTGGCGATGTTGAATATGATAACGATGTGGTGGAATGATTAAGTGTTTATGTAATGGGATTCCAAAATAATGTTGTATCATAAAGTATTGGAATATTTATGTATTGGTCTAATGTGGTATTCAAAGTGATTGAGATATTTTTGGAAATAAGATGATATGAGCATAATGAAGGGAAAACGAGAAAACGAAATGTTTAACAGTATTCATGAGCTCATGATTGATATAAGGACTAAGTGATATCATTGTTTGAGTATATAGAATTTTGAGGATTTTGGTATGTGGAAAGTCATAAATTTTAACTGCATTCATGTTTTCACTAAGGTATTCCAGAGAATAGATGACTAAGGACTTTGAATGTTTGGAATGTGACCAAAAAAACATATCTTATGATATATGGGGATCGACGATGGTGTTAAATCTCTGGTAATCGTTTTCACTATGTTGTGAGAGTGGACTGCAGTATTATGGATAAGCCTAAAGATTGGAATGGATTATGTTGGACATAAGTTAGTATTGTTTAAGGATAGAAGTTTTCTCGATATTATTGATGGGATGTTATAGTAATATAGTTTTAGAAAAAGGAAAACCTGCAGGACGGGCGACAGCCCATCGCGTCGGACAAGGCTGTGGAAATCGAACCCACAACCGAAGTGCGACTGGCCTTTATCGCCTACCACTGGCCTACAGGAAGTCCCTGTTTAGTAGAAACTAGTTTTATTATATTAAGCTGTATGACATATGATGTATAAGTCCATTTTAGGAACCATATATGATTAATCTCACTATAGATCGACTTATGTATATAATTTTTTGCTATCCTTTTGTTTGAGACAGATGGAATGACCCTTCATTCTATCACATGATCTGCTAACACTTCACGAATAACAAATTCAACTTCATTTATTTAATAGATGATGTGGAAATTGTTAAAGGCACGAAAAACAGTGAGATTGTACCAAAATAAAGTCAGTATTTATTCTAATTCAAATTCTTTAACTTTAGGGAAACGATCTTGAAAACCAAAAATGTTGTCCTAGTGATCTTATATATGATGAATCAGATGGTACCTTAGATCGTCACAAATTTATGGCTTTGTGATTGCTGGATTTTCCATAGCCATGTTCTTTACCACTCTCCATCAGAACATGATGGTTAGATTTCTCTTCCATATCCATATTTTCACCTATGTGGAAACCCAGTGATTAGTTTATTTGGGTAACCGTTACGTTTCATACTTTTGTTTTTAAAGATTGGTTTTGATATTCCTTTTTACGATGTGGGTTTCTATTAAAGAAACTTTCTAATAGTAAACCATTTATAACCCCGACGAATTTCGAGGGCGAAAATCATTTTAAGGGGGGTAGAATGTAACAGCCCGAGATTTTATGAAAAATATTATTTTTAATTTTGTTAATGTTTTGTGTTGTACGCTACACCAAAAGGAGCTTGCACAAAATGCATCTTTGACTTGCCTTGCATTACACGCAATCGCAACCTTCCTCCATAGCGTGTGTAGTACGCAATACTGAGTTTCACGAAACAACGATATGCTATTAAAATATTATTAAAACTAGCCGCTATGAATAGTAATAACCACTTTTTAAATTTTAGAAATTTTAGCTCTCAAAATGGACTTCATTTTTGGATTCGGAGTATCGAATTTAGCCTAAGGTAAAATTTTGGTACTTTTCGGATAACTTTCATATTCTGATGAATAGTGAAAATTACTAAATTATATTTAAAAACAACTTTTTTAATCAAAATAATTAATAGTGATAAATTATTAATTTGAGTGGTTTTAAAGTATATTTAGAATATATTTTTACAATTTAATACAATTTTGGTCATTGAATGTAATTTCACATTTAAACCAGACATAATCAAGTGTCAATCTTTCGATAGATATTGTTTCTTAAAAACACGCTATTTGTTTTAACAGCGGGATTTAATTATAAAATTAATTAATGAAACTTCTATGTTATGAATTTGGTAAAATAAACTTCATTTTTGAATTCGGAATATGAAATATAGCTTGGGATGAAATTTTGGCATTGTTCTGAAAAACATCAATTTTTGATGAATAGTGAAACTACTAAGTGGTAGTTAAAAAACTGAATTTTTCATAAAACTTAATTTTACCGCTTCTGTGAATGGAATTTAAAAAATCCGAGAGACACGGTTGATGTCAGTAAGTAAAATGTGGTTCAATGAGATTAAAATAATTTTTGGTGAATAGTAACTTTTTACTTTTATTTACCACGGTTAAAAGTAAATAGGGTAATTAAGGGTAAGAATGATATTAATATTACCCTAACACATGTCATAATTCTATTGGACAAGTGTATCTCGACCAAATACAACCTTAAGTGTAAAATATTATCATTTAGGCCCACTTGGATTAGATTAGGACATTTATTATTATTTAATTCAAAGAAGAGTTAAAATAGTTAAAATCAAAGTATATTTACTAAAACATTTTTAATATAGGGTTTTACATAAGATAAATTATATTGTAAATATTCATTAGAAAGATAAAAATATTTCCTACATGATGGTATTTTATTTGTAATTTTTAGACATCAAATAATGTAATTTATTTATGACACAATGATGATGCAGTAATTATCTTATTAATGAAATATTGACATAATTGATATTATAAATACCTAAATAAATGTAATTTAAGACTTTTTATGAATTAAAATAATTTTATAGGTTACTATTATATATTAGTGTTGATTTAATCAACTTTTTTCGAACATATAATTCTGTTATGACTTTCAAAAAATTCATATTTCAAATAGTGTCAAAATTGACACAAAATAGTTTTTAAATCAAATATTATATTATTAATTGTTATTTTATTCCTAAAAATCTAATGTTCGGCCAAATGACTTATATAAGGATATATGTATTAATAATATACAATTTTGGGTTCGTGTGGCATGTTATAGTAAGTGTATTAACCATATAGTGAAAGAAAAAAAGACACGGTAAAAGTTAAATTATTTAACTTAGAGTTAAATCTAATTGATAAGGTTAAACTAATATAGGATTTCGACCCATCCCCACTTTATCTTCGAAATAAGACCATTTGGAACCATTATAAACTGAATTTGACCTTAATATAAAATAATATTTTGAGATTTTCCTAAGATGCCCCTCTCCTCCCTTATAAAAGGGCACCTCCTCCCTCTCCTCCTCACACCAATTTGAGCATTAAATCTCGGCCAACCCCTGAAAAAATCTTTTCTCCACTTCCCTAGTACCATTCTAGAGGTCCTGGTCTTCTTCAAAGACCATCCTTAGTTCTTTAAGTGGAAGTTATGTGAAGGCGCGTCAAAAAGAGGTAATATCCATTACCGATCTTTTTCAATTTCTTTATTCTTCAACTTCTTCTTCTATAGTTGTTTCATGATAAAGTAATAACATAATTATTTCTTATATACTGATATGTTATTATAAATATGAAAAAACTCTAATTAACCTTCTATCCATCCTATGGAAAAATGAAATCACCGCGCGTGCGTACGTACGAAATACCATCTCCACGCCGTGGTGTAATCTATTTTCCTCCACCACCATTATTGGATGGGTATAATGGTGTAATGAGTAAATATATATGATTATTATAAAGTTATATTGATACTGAAATAGTATACATACACTTAAACACAATTCCACGACCATGGGAACGATATCATTGCTCGTGCGTACGTACGGACTACCGTCTCCATGACGCGATGAGATTCATTCTCAATGATTAACCATTCATGAATGATTATAAAGTATATATAATAAGTACTAATGAAATATATGACATAATAATGATACTGGATTTATTTATATTTATATGTATGTCATCTACTTAATTCCATTCAATTCAATAAGGAAACGAAAACAGCGTTCATGCATACGTACGGACTACCGTCTCCATGAACAGTGTATTTCTTTCCATTTAATGATTTATTATATATATGTATATCCTGAATATATATATATATAAATCATGTTTTATGTTCTGGAATTAAGCAAACATGATCTAGGTAATCATACGAATAATTACAAGTCAAAACACGGACGACAAATGAAACAATTTTACCCAAAACGCTCTTTAACATGGAATTTACAAAAGAACGGGTAATATAATGTCATAAGTGAACCATATATGATATCATAACAATAAATATGATTCTGTAATAAGTAAATGACATTATTTAAATCATTATACAGGAGGTTCGGACACTTACGAAGAAAATCGGACCTAAGGTAAGGGAAATATCACAATCTAATTTTTATCCGAGATTGTTTATTCGTAAGTATTTACTAGGGTGTATTTTATCATCCACATCCATGTTTCATCAATATTTAATATTATTTCCATCCACCTACAATTTTTTAAATCCATTTTTACCCTTCGGTGAGTTTTTAGTAATATGTATGAAAGGAATCTTTTGTCGTTTTTCGTATGAGGTACTTTTTGACTTTTCCGACAAAAGTACGAAGAATGTTTTTTTAACTTATACGGCATGAATGGATTTTTAAAACATTATTTTCAAGAAACTTACTTTACAAGTTTTCATGTTTATTTTTAATCAACTTCTTTTATTTTAAAGTCATATGACATGTTATGAAAGGAAAAATGTTTTTGAAGTAGAAAGGATATTTTCCTCAAGAATGGAGTTCAAGTATTTTATCAAAATTATTTTCCATCTAAGATAATAAAAGGGTTCTGTTTTTATCCCTATTATTACATTGGTTTGATTATGTTGTGATGGAAATATTTTTATGAATTCCTTTATCTTATATGAATTATTTTATGATGTCATGTTGTTTAAGAATCCCATTTTTATTACATGGGTTACGCTATGATGTATGGTTTATGATTATGTGGCACACATAAGAAAGGATTCCTTATAAGTTGTGTGGGACCTATATCTCCCTCCAATGCATTGGGTAAAGATTTTATATCTCATGAGATAGACATGGCTGGAGCGGTAGGTTATACCGGTTCAGTGAAACAGGACTGGAACGAGGGTGACTCGGTTCAGAAAGGGACTTTGTCCAGTAAGATAGTATTGGCAATGAGTCATGACTAACAAGAAATGATTTTCCATTATTATGTGTGCATGACACAAAGTTTCAAGTATCATGATTTGATTATGGGGATCTCATTTTCACTTCTATGATTTGTTCCATGTTAAGATATTATGATCTCTTTTGCAGGTTATGATTTTAAAAAAGATATGATATGATTTTTATTTCTTTAATTTGCCCTTGCTGAGCATTTGAGCTCACCCTTTTATGTTTTCTTTTCCACAGGATATAAAGAAAGGTTTTAGGTAGGAAAAAAAGGGAAGATCTTTATGGGAGATATTGAAGATCTTTCACCACGATTAGAAGATTACGTTCCGAGTTTCCAAAGACACTAAACTATTACAGTCCTTGTGTGTGTGTTTTTGTATTATACTAATTATTCCACAAAAGTAATGTAATGTACATGTACGTTAAGATTCGGGCCTCTACATAAACAATTTCAAAAATGGTTACCATTATTAACCTTCTAAAAGACTAAAATCAATAACATTTGAAAGGACACTAAATTCCTCAAATAATCTTATTATTTAAGCCCCAAAAACATGAAATAGATCTTAATTGTCACGTACCAAAAATGTGAATACCATTATCATTTATTCTCTTCCAAAATTTAAATAACCTAAATTACCATAAAACATTAGTGAGAAGATGCATGCTTTCAAAATCTATCTCTTTCCTCTTACATTAAATCCAAAAAAAATTATAAACTCATTCCATGATATCATAAACCACCGTGTCATCATATTAATAATCATTTCTATGGTCATTAATACTATTCCAATTATTTTATCACAACCAAACATCTCTTTATCTCATTATCACAACATTATTCGCATATTAAGGGTTATCCTTCCCTTAAACACGTGTTATCCAAAATCACAACCTCAATCACTTTTCATGGTTACTAGTACTATTAAACATATAAATTTAAATCATGAAGTAAAACTATAGTGGACCAATCCTTAGATTTTTACTAGTTCCATAATATAATAAATGTACTTATACAATATTATTCTTGAATTCCAATATATAAACACTCAATCATTATACCACTTAATTATTATACTCCACATCTCTAATTTTTAATGCCAGATATTTACCTTTGTATTTAGATTTAAGAGGTTTACAATGTCGATCATCACTGTTAACCCTTGGATTTGGGTACTGATTAGCATAATTCATATTTTCATTAGTCATGAAGAATTGATGTGAGGGGGTGAATTTCTGTGCATCCATCTATCTATTCACATCATTATCTAATTTCTTCCCATTACATTGGAATTATTTTTCTATATGAATGTAATTTCAACACTTAAAACATTTACCATTCCCCATAAGACAATTTCCATCATGATTCTTCCCACACATTGAACAAAAAGGAAAAGTCGTATTCTTCTCTCCATGGTTTTTAGATTTTCCTTTGAAATCCATTTTTATTTTCATTTCAAATCCATGTGATTGATGGGTAACTCCAATATATATCTCCACTTTATAAGAACATCAAAAAAATTCATTATAGCTATCAAAGTCTCCTACGGATAAAACTATTTACAGACTTTCTTTTAATCCACCAAAGAATCATTCAACCTTAATTTCTGATTGGATGATAATACTAGAAGTGTACATCAAAAATATTTTAAAATTTTCTTCATAAGTTCCAATACATTAAACATTTGTATAGTTTAGTACATGGAAATCCACATTCATTTTCATATGAAGAATACAAGGAATGTGCTTATTTTAAAAATAATTTATTGAACTCTTCCCATTATATGGAATCAATTTCATCCCAATCTATTGTATTCATGATCATATTCCACCATTGATCTTCTCCACCATCCAAATGATGGATATCCAAAATTAATTTCTCATTTTTTAAACATTAGAGAATCAAAAATATCATTTTAGTGCTACCACTCCATTGCTCAACCACTAGTGGATTAAAAGACCCCGTGAATGATGGTGGACTCTGTCTCATGAAGAAATCAAAAGAATATTGATCCCTACTTCTTTCATTTGTAAATACACCATTATTAATAGCATTATAAATTTTTATGATAATAGAAACATGATTTTTCATTCCCACTACCATAACATTTAGTTGAAAAAGAGGAAAATTATTGAATTTCTAGTCACATTCAGAACTAACATGGTTTCTTTGGGTTTTATCCTTTGTACAAAACCAGAAAGTATTGAGTGAGAAACACTAATCATAGTGGGTAAACTACATAATCATGATAGATTATGTCTAAATAATGAAACATTTTTTAAAATAAACGACTCCTTAGTTTTACCCTATTTCATTCATGATCATTATCAAAACATTATGATTTTATCTTATACTTAGTCATATACATAGGATTTTCAAAAACGTTTTCTAACCCTAATATCTAATTATTATCTAAACCCAACACTGATACCAACTATAACATCCCAATATTTTCAAACATTGATATTAAATCTCATTAGATGAATAAAAATATTATAGATTTCACAAACATAAAGGTTTATATTCTTTAGAGATTAAATATACAATCATATTATTTTATGAAAGATCATAAAAATATCCCATATTTATCTTCCCACTCAGTAATTTTATAGGAATACCTACTAAAAACATTCTTTATATCCCAGGGAAAAGGAACATAAGAAGAGGATGATATCAAATGATTAGTAAGGGTAAACCATGATGATATTAAGAAAAAGAAGAGAATAAGGATATAAAAACGTGAACATGAATTTCAAATATCATACCTGTATATCATATATAATAATATCTAGTCATGAAATAAATCATGGTAATTAAGGATACATAAATCATAGAGGAACGTAAGCCATGATAAAATATCATCGACATAAAATATGGAATTTTTTAAAAAACATAAGTATAGAAAACCATTTCATTAGTTGTAAAGGATCTTTTCCAAGACTAATAGAGTGGAATGAGTTCACTACCTAACCCATCATACTAGTCAGGGTTCACTCCCAAGACTATCATTATGGACAAAGTCCCCTACTAAACTGAGTTCACTCCCCTTTCAAGTCCTATCCATCTCATGAGATATAAATCCTTACCAAATTCATTGGAGGGAGCTATAAGTCCCACATCTCACATAATAAAACAATAAATTTTTGTACCATAAGAATATAAATAATTCATTATACTATAACACATAAAAAGAAATGGGTTTCAAAATCATTTCATCGTAACATAACTCATGGAAATGAAATAAGATTCATAAACATCATGCAATCATAAATATAAACAATTAAAAGAATGAATAAGAATAGTATCCTTGAATCATACCCCAATAAATCATAATTAACTTCAATTAATGTTGTCTTATATGGAAAATGTTTAGGAAAGATCACTTGAAATAATTCCTAAGGAAAATATCCATTCCATTTTGGAAACATTTTTTTTCAAAATCCCCAAAATTAAAAAAGAAAACATTTTCATTGTAAAGAACCATGTATGATTGTAAAGGAAGCCTCAAGACACTATGATTTCCAAAAAGAATAAAAATAATCTTATATCATATAATGTAAATAACATTATTTTCATATTTTTTTTGATAAGTCACAATCATTGTTTTGAAAACCAAAAAATATTATTTTTTATCCATTTTATAATTAGTAAAAACAGGGGTAAAAATATCTATAAAACATTATAATAGAATAGAAAAAAACTTTTTAAAAACTTTTTTAGAAAACATGTACATGGAAGGGAAATATTCCCCAATGGATACTTAAATAGAAACAATCCTGAATAATGATTAGATTGCAAAATAAACCCTTCAAAATATCATATCATTGAAGTGAGTATTAATCAAAGGAATTGGTTATGTGTATTAGCTATTAATCCACCTAAAACACCTAGAAATATAAAATAATATAGTAAAAAGTAATTTCACACATAATCTTATCATGAAATAATCAATGAAATTGAAAAAAATGGGATAGCCCCCCACTATCCGGGTCTCCGCTCTCCTCCGTGCTAGGGTATCTTCCCAGCATCGCCACTCCCTCCCTCGCCCCCTCTCCCCCCTCACGGTGAAGGTACTTTTCCTGGGCTCCTCCTCTTCTCTCCTTCTTTCTCCCTTGCTCTCCTCCTGGAGTCGTTTTCTCTCTCTCGATGAACACAATTCCTCTTCTCATCGTCTTCGGCTTCTCAATGTTTCTTTCTCTTTGGTCCTATTTTCTGCTTTCTCTCCGGCGAAGGTGCTTCAGTCCTCCACGAATCAATGACATATTCTTAAGTATCCCTTGAATCAGCAACATATTCTATGGTCTCCCTCAAATCAATGACATGTTCTTCGGGAGTCTTCGTATCGATGACATCTTCTTCTTAGGTTTCCTCACTTCTACTTCGATGGACCCCGGTTCTTCTGTCTCATTGATGATGCCTTTGTTCAGAGATCTCGATTGCTTGAACCATTTCTATGACCCTACATTTTGTTGCTCCTATCCAGTTCATATTTTGAGTGGGGTTTACAATGAAGTTTTGGGAAGTGTGGTTCGATGACCGAAAATGTTCTAGGCACGAGATCCCCAACATTGGATTTGGTTTTCTTAGTTTTCTTCCTCTTGATATCAGTGAATGTTTGTATGATTCTTTATAACAGTCGATCTATTTCTTGATTTTTCAGTGGTGTTGTGGTTCAGGTTTGGTTTCGACGTCGATGACGAGTTTCTTCTCAGTGATGACGACGTGGACTTCTCCTTAGTGATGATTGTCTGAAATGGTTTCTTTCATCAGAAATTCTGGTGGTGCTCTATAGTGATGACGTCAGTGTTCTAGGTGATGACCGGAGTCTGATGTGGTATGAAAATCTGATGGCTTCGATGTCATTGTGTGCATATGATGATGACTTTAATAGTAGTGTGATGATGGTTTACTACTTTTTGATTTTTAATTTTTGAAAGGGTTGTTTCCATGGAGGTATTGTTGAGTCTATGGGGTTTTCATGGTATCTTTTGAATTTTGAAATAAGGTTCATAATCAATGAAATTATAGTTTAACCCAACAAATGGAAATTGAGTTAAAGATTCCGTTATGTCAAATATTTTTATTCTTTTTTCACGTTAAAACCCCATATATAATAAATATTTTTTTATTATAAATTTATTATATAACCTTATAACACCATGTATTTTTTATAGCATCTTATATCCCATATATTAATAATTTTTATTAGAATTTTGTTTTTGGGTCATAATTGAATTGTTTTCGAAGTATGTTTCGATTCATCAATCTTGGTCCTTATAATTTGATCAAAATATCCTAATTTAATGTATTTTAGTCATGTCTTAAACATAATATAATTTAATTTATGCATATTTATAATTATTCATAAAAGATATTGAAATAAAAATGAATTACACCATTCATAGAGATAATAGGCTATACATATGCATTAACACTGCTTTCATTTTTCATCAAATGAAATGATAAAAAGGTAAAAAATAATACAACTATAATGAATCGTTATTATGTTATATATATAATATATTTTCATAAAATTTACCCTTATTACCATCCATTTAAAATATAATTGAAAATGAATCACTTCGTATCATGGTAATGGTAGTCCATACGTACGCAAAAGCAACATTATCATTTATCAAAATATTGGATGATGATAAGGTAGACATAATATTATAATTAAAGAGGTATAATTATATTATAATATCATATAAAATCATTAATACCATCATAATACCCTTCTATATAATATGGTATCGAAAAATGAAATATATCACTATGTGGAGATGATAAGTTGTACATACACACAAGCGAGACTTTCATTTATTGTTTGATGGGAAATAAGGTGTATAATGGAATTTTAATAATAATAATAGTAACATGTAAGAATATTTTGAATAAATAAGTTATTATTTTATGATAAACATCTTGGATTTTGAGGAGGTAAGGAAGAGAATAAAAATAACGCGATCAGGTAGAGAGATTACCTCTTCTTTTAAACGTCCCCTTTAGATCTCCTAAAAAAGGATCTAGGGTTGGTCTTTTATGAAGAAAAAAACTATATAATGTTTCTAGGGAAATTTATAAGATACATATTTTGGTTTTTATCAAGACATAATGATAAAAGTGAAGTTAATAAGTGAGGGAGGATGTGAACTTTTATATTTGAGGTGTGGGGAACTTTTAGAATTTCATAAAATATTAAATTATAATAAATTTTTTTTCTATCAAAATTCAAAAAAATGGAAATTTATTATAAGATAATATATTATAAGATTTTAATTGTATTAACTAATAGAATTTTTGAATGTTTATATGTAATTTTAATTCTTATCATTTTGATTAACCCTTACAAACCAAATTTAATTTTAACTACAGTAACAATTTTTTCGATATTAAAAGGTTGTTATTTTTTTATATAGTGTCAATTATACAAAAAATTAACAATTTATAAAACATTAGATCATATAATAATCAATTTTTATTTTTATATATTTTTTATGATTAGTATATAGTTAAATAAAAAATTAGTTTTATAAAATATCATTAGTGTCAATTTTGACACTATTCATTGGATTGACATTAAGAAAATAACGAAAAAATTTAACTTAGAAAAATAAAAATTAATACACCCCTAATATGTAATAATAATATAAAAAAATCAGGGATCATATTAATCAATTTAAATTTTATTTATTTTAATATTTTTAATAGAATTTATTTGATTGTTTCATTAATTAAATAATTACTTCATCATCATTGTGTAATTATTTAAGGTCATTACTTATTAACTAAAATTTAAAAATAAAATAACATGATATAGATAATTCTTTATTTTTCATAATAATAATTATTGTAAAAAACATCTTCTAGATAACACTCTATTAAAAATGTAATAATATCTAAAACATGAATGTGATATATTTCACATTTTATTAAATTAAATATTAAAAACATGATAATATTATCCAACTGACCCCAAAATAAATTAATAAATTTATATAATTAAAATATGTTTATTATGTTAAAAATGGATACTTAGATTCATTCATAACCTACCTTTTTTACATTTGGATTCTTAAGATATATTTATGAAAAAGATAGTGGCATTTTGGGACTTTCATTGATTTAAACAATATTTAAATCATTTTCACGAATGAGTTTCCATTTAAAAATCCAATTCAGATCGTTAGGTGTTAAGGGTCTAATTGAATTCATAAAATAAAATTGGGTCCAATATTAGGGTTACTTTATAGTCCTTATCATTTTTAACTGAAATTACCGAATTTTTACCATTTATCATGGAAACAAAAATTACCAAGGTTACTATTAATATTGGAAAAAATGGGACCTATTAAATAAATTTTAACTCAATGATTCCAAATATGGTATCAATTTTTCAAAATTAAAAATATAAAAGTCTCATAGTTTAAATTTTAATAAAATCTGCAAAATGCCTTGAAAAATCATTTTGTGGGGAAATGCATTTCTTGAACATGAAATTGTTTTATAATAAATTCATTTATAAAATCCTTTAAAAAAATTAATTGTATTATTTTAAATGAAAATTAACTAATGAAAATTTAAACATAATCTAAAACATAATTTTACCATGTAATGACTTTAAAAGAAAATACAATTTTCAATATAAAATCATTATTCCTTGAAAAATAAATGTTTTTAGAAAATAATCAAAAATATTTGTAAGATAATTTTAAAATTTGAATTCAAAAATTAATTCTATATTTTAAAATAAATTTTATAGAACATTTATAAATTAATATTTATGTTGATTCAATAAGTTTTTCCTTATGACTCTTCCATTCCTTCTTGTATTGAAAATTACAAACACCTTATCTTTAAGGAAAATTTCTTATATAAGGAAAATTGCTTTTAAAAGTAAAATTATCCTTATCATATATTCATTATCTATATTCATATATTTCTTAAGTATAAGAAACAGATTCATTTCTATATTCTTGGAATCGTTTAAAAAAATTGATATGAAGCATTCTATTTTAGGCTCCGAATTTTGGATGAGAACTGTAATGAAGATCCACTCCGAATTCTGGATATGAACTCTAATAAAGTTCTACTCCAAATTCTGGATACGAACTCTCATGAAGTTCGACACTGAATACAAATGATGAATTCTGATTACGAATTCTCATTATGAATTCTGAAGACGAATTCTTATTCCAAATTCTCATTCCGAATTCTCCTTTTAAAAAGAATCTAATCAATTTTGCTTACACTCCAAATCTTCACACTGAACTTTTTAACTAATCTTGAAATGATGTCGTACTTTCTGTTATACTTATTTTTTTATAAAATGATGTCGTCTATTCTGTTATAAACTAACCATTGGTTAAGCTACACGTGTACAGGTCCCTCCGATTTTTAAGGAAAATATGACCGTTGGAAAGGAGGCCGACCGAGCCTATAAATAGGAGCTCATTTGAAAGAGCATGATATACAATGATGTTGATCGATCTAGAGACCGCATGCTACTAAGGTGATTTCTAGAGAGAGAAAGCTTTTCATTCTTTGTATGTACTGAACCGCTTGTTCAGTTTTAGCTTCGTACGACTCTGAATGTTGGTGATTACATTCAAGGACTTCCAGGGATATGAAGGCAGAGGTTCTGACTACCTTTAAGTTCAAGGGATTATTTGCTGAGGAAGAGAGAGGTTCCAACTACCATGAAGTTGAGGGCTTGCAGGGATAGAAAGATAGAGATTCCGATCATCGTATCGAGGGCTTACCCTAGTGTGGTTAAGACATACTTTATTGAAAGTATAAATCAAGGGACCTTTATCCAAGGTTATTGGATACCCTTCTCTTTTGGTTAAAAGACTTATATCTTGTTATTTGTAGTTTTACTACTTGTTTGTTTCTGGTGCATATTGATTTGTAAGGAAAGTATAACTTTCTTATATTTCCTTACTTGTACTCTATTTCATTTAGATTCTACACACTTTAAGGTAGAATCTCATATTGTAATCTTTAGTTGAGTTTCAATTTCCGGATCTATATTTCCAGAACCTACTTTCGGAATCTCTTTCCAGTTTTATGCAAGTGCATATAACATGAAGTATATAACTTCATTCCATTTTCCAGTTTTTCAATTGGTGTTAGAGGTGTTGTGAATTTTCTTAGTTTAACTTTTTTAAACATAGAACATTCCTTGTCTAAGGAAAACCTAGTTATCTGTATCAAACTTTAAAGGATCCAAAGGAAGTTTTAAAGTATATAATTCACCCCCCGCTTGTATATTGAGAATATACATCATTATTTCAATCCTAAAATTGGTATTGGAGGAGGTCTCTGAAATAATTATACTCATGTATAAGTTTTTCTTGCTCATTTTCCTTTATACTTCATACTTACTTAGAAAGTTCTTTGTCATTCTGAACTTTGTCATTCTGAACTTTGTCATTGCGAATTATCATTCTTAACATTGTGATTACGAACTTTTTCTACTAACAAGTTTGTGTGCCGAAGGTTATTTTAAGTATGGAATGAATCAATGTTGGCTCCATTGATAATCTAAATCCTACAAGACCACCAATCATTCAGGGTTATTACTATGAGTACCGGAGAGATCGAATGAAGAATTTTGTTATCAATACTGGAGTGGATAACATCGTTATGCTTACTGGTGATTATAAAATTCCTGATAAGGAAGTTAGAACTTTCACTAACCAGGAAGAGCAAGAGTATCAACTCAATTATATGGTACGCAATACCTTACTTTGTTCAATGACTAGAAATATATATAGCCAAATTTCTTCTTGTGAAGAAGCTAATTGTATCTGGGAGAAGTTAGAGGTTACACACTTTGGCACTTCTAAAGTGATTGAGACTAGGAGAGATATGCTTAGATATGAATACCATGGATTCAATTTCCCGTATGGTGAACCAATCTGTAATGTTCAACATGGATTTATGACTATAGTCAACAGTTTACAGTCTATGGGAGAAAAAGGGATAGATGATGATTCACTTGTGGATAAGATAATTGATATTATGCCCAATGAGTGGGAATCAAAAAGAACAACAATTGATGAGAATAGGAAGGTCACTCAAATTTCTCTTGATGAGATATTCATAAATCTTCTCTAACATGACACAAGAATGAAAAGAGATGCTGACAACATCAAAAAGAAAAATGGAAATGGTACTGTTTCTTTTACAACAACATCAAATCATATAAAAGCTAAGAATCCTGAGAGAATAACCAGATCCAAGTCAAAGAATGTTATTTTCCAAGTCGAATCTAGTTAGAGTGAAGACTATGAAAATGAGTTAGCAAATCTTGTTCGAAGTATGAACAACATAGTTGGCCAGAGAAATTTCCAGTCCAAGTATAAGAAAAAGGAATGGAAAGATAAGAAAGATGGAGAAGTCACTTGTTATGAATGCACGAGAGCTGGAAATATTAGACCAGATTGTCCTTTGCTTAAAAAGAAAGGAAGGAAGGAAAGACATTCTGAATGGAGCAGAAAGAAGTACAACAAAACCAATGCCAAGAAAGTTCTGAAAGCTAGTGATACCTGGAGTGCCAGTGGTGGTGACTCTTCAGATGAATCTTTTGATTATGAATCTTCAGGACAGAAGAATTTTGGTCTTATAGCAAGACTACCTATTAACAATAATTGTTTTATGGCTAAGGTAAGAAATGATGAATCATTGAACAATGTTTCTTTAAATTCTAATGATAAAGAGTAATATAATTCTTCTGACGAAGAATCCTCTTCTGATGAAGAAAATACTTTACCTACTTATGAAGAAGTTTCTAGGTTTGCTGAACTTCTTGGAATTGAGAATTCAAAACTCAACAAAACAATGTTAAGGGAAACTCTAGAAATTCTATTCTTACGGAAGAAATATAAGATCTTTCTAAAGATCTTGATAGGAAAAATGCTGATTTTATAAGTATTTCCAAAAATCTTGAGGAAGTAAGTTCTGAGAAGAACAAACTTTCTAAAGAGTTAGAAAAAGTAATTTCTTAGAAAAGAATCTTCGAGCCTAGATCTTGTTTTAAAGCTAATGATTTTGGGGATAAAAACTTGGTTATAAAACTCAAGTACGAAATTTTTTCCTTAAAGAAGTGTTTATCAATCTTTACCCATGGTAAGGAAAATTTTGATAAAATGTATTCCTAACTACGACCTTTTAGAAATAAATCCAGATTTGGTTATACCCATACAAAACCAACTTTTAGTAACAATTATTTTGTTCCTCAAAGTTCCTATTTTTTACCAAGTGTCAATGTGGTGGTCACTGGGAAAAGAATTTTTCCTTAAACAAAACCCAATCTTTAGGTTTTCATAAAGCTTATTTCTCTAAAAAGATGTGGGTACCCAAAGTTTTGTTATCTGGAAATCTCGGATCCAAACAAGTTTGGATTCTGAAATTTTAATTCTTTTCTTGTTTTCATGAAAATAAAAAGAGTACCAACAACAACACATGGTACATGGATAGTGGATGTTCCCGACACATGACAGGTAACAAAAGCTATTTGGAAAAGATTATCAAAACGAAAGGAGGAAAGGTATCTTTCGGAGATAATGCTAAGGGAGAAATTGTTGGTATATATAATATTGTTATTCTTGGTAAAACCTTGATTTCAAATATTCTTTTTGTTATGGGTCTTAAGAAAAACCTCATTAGTATAAGTCATTTATGTGATGATGGATACCTTGTGAATTTTAGGAATGATAAGTGCTTAGTTCACAATTCCATGGAAGAATTTATTCTCTCAGCCAATAGGCAAGAGAATGTTTACACATTGAACCTAGAAGACCATAGGAGTCAAGATTTACCTTGCCTAAGTGCAATGGAAGATCATTCCTGGTTATGGCATAGAAGACTAGGTCACTGTAACCTTAGGAACTTATGTAAACTCTCTAAGAAGAAACTAGTTAAGGATCTAACGGAGCTTAGGTTTGATCCTTCTAAAAGTTTGTGATACTTGTCAATATGGAAAGCAACATAAATGTAGTTTTAAATCAATCGGTAATGTCTTAACCACTAATGAATTACAGTTAGTTCACATGGATCTTTTTGGTCCAACACAAACTGGATGTATTGGAGGAAAATACTATGTGTTTGTTCTAGTTGATGATTACAGTAGATTTACTTCGGTCTATTTTCTAGCAAAGAAGTCGGAAGATTTTTCTTATTTCAAAAGTTTTAGATCTCAAGTTAAACATGAGGAAAACCTTCCATTTAAAACTATTCATATTGATCATGGAGGATAATTTCGAAATTATGATTTTGAAACCTTTTGTGGTAGAAAAGGTATTACTCACAATTTTTCAGCACCTAGAACTCCTCAACAGAATGCTGTAGTTGAAAGAAGAAATAGAATTCTTCAAGAGATAACTAGAACCATGTTGAGTGAATATTCTATAGCTAGACATTTCATGGCTGAAGCTGTAAGTATTGTTTGCTATACTATAAATAGAGTTTTGATTAGACCTTTTCTTAATAAAACTCTTTATGAGTTATGAAATGGTAGAAAACCAAGACTTTCCTACTTCAAGGTTTTTGGTTGAAAAGTATTAATTTTTAATACTAAAGATTATTTACCAAAATTCGCACCAAAATCTGATGAATGAATTTTCTTAGGCTACTCCACAACATCTAAGGCATATAGATTTTTCAATAAAAATACTTGTACTGTTGAAGAAACAGTAGACGTAAAATATGATGAGTCAGATCCTTTTGTTTTTAAATCATCTAGATCTTCATCCTCAGATGTGTTTTCAAAAACCGATTGTCAACTTTTGATAGAAGATCCTTCTGATGAGGAAAATGTTCAAGAAGATACTTTTGAAAAATTTACCCTAGAAGACTTTCTACCCAATGTTGATGAATAGGCTTTTCAAAACCCAAATCAGGTGTTTCTTAAGAATCATCCCAGTTATAATATCATTGGGGATGTAAATCAACCTGTAGGGACTAGAAGATCCCTAGGAAATGAAGTAGAACATCTAGCATTTCTTTCCCAATTAGAAAAAAAAAATCACTAATGAAGCTTTAGGTGATGATGATTGGATCAAAGCCATGCAAGATGAACTAATTGAATTTGAAATAGAATAAAGACTAGACCTTAGTTGAAATACCTAAGGAAACTTCTATGATTGGGGTAAAATGGGTCTTCAGGAACAAATGTGATGAAAATGGGGCCATAGTAAGAAATAATGCTAGACTTGTTTCTAAAGGCTATAATCAGCAACATGGAAAAGACTATGAAGAAACATATGCTCTAGTAGCTAGACATGAATCTATCCGTATTCTACTTTCCTTTGCAGCAATCTTTAATTTTAAACTTTTTCAATTGGATGTGAAATGTTCTTTTCTTAACGGTTATGTTCAAGAGGAAGTTTTTGTTGAACAAACTCCTGGCTTTGAAGATACAAAACATCCTTATCATGTTTTTAGACTTACCAAAGCTCTGTATGGTCTTAAACAATCCCCACGAGCCTGATATGATAGACTCACCAAATTTTTGCTTCAAAATAACTATGTTAAGGGAAATGAAGATCCAACCCTTTTTATAAAGAAAGATAAGTAAAATGTTTTGATTGTTCAAATTTATGTTGATGACATCATATTTGGTTCAACTCAGCAATCTTTAACCGAATATTTTTCAATTCTAATGAAATCTGAGTTTGAAATGAGTATGATGGGTGAGTTAAATTTTTTCCTTGGTTTTCAAATTTCCCAAAAACCAGAAGGAACCTACATATCTCAAAATAAGTATATTAAATATCTTTTCAAAAAGTATGGTTATGACAATACTAAAAGTATAAATACTCCTATTAATAAATCAAACTCTCTAGATCTTGATGAAGCTGGGAAACCAGTAGATCAAACATCTTTTAGAGGTATGATATGAAGTTTACATTACGTAACCTCTAGTCGACCATACATAATTCTCTCAGTATTCTTATGTGAAATATATCAATCCAATCCTAAGGAATCTCACTTAAAGGTAGTAAAAAGAATTTTTCGCTACCTTATGGGAACCATTGATCTAGGATTATTTTATACTTCTAGAAATGATTTTGTTCTAAAAAGCCTTTCTGATGCTGACTTTGGTGGATGTAGAATGGATAGAAAAAGTACATCCAGAACTTTTCATTTCTCAGGAGATTCACTAGTTTCTTGGTCTTGCAAGAAGCAACATTCTGTAGAACTTTCCACTGCTGAAGCCGAAAATGTAGCAGCAGGAAGTTGTTGTGCTCAAGTGCTGTGGATGAAATACACACTCACAGACTATGGCTTGAGTTTTACTAAAACTCAAATTTTGTGTGATAACACAATTTCCATTTCCCTAATTATGATCCATGCACATCACTCACGTGCAAAACACATAGATATTAGGAATCACTTTCTTAGGGATCACACACTAAAAGGAGATATCATTCTTCAGTTTATTGTAACACAAGATCAACTTGCTGATATTTTCACAAAATCATTACCCTCCTATAGATTTGAATACATTAAACAGAAGTTAGGAATGATAAATGTAAGGTAATCATTCTTCATTAACATCTTGTTGAACAATTATCCTAACAGTAATAAATTCCTCTTCACAGGGGGAGTGCATATTTTTTTTGTTTTTTGTTATTGATTTTACAAAAAAAAAATCCTTCGTACTGAAATGTTTGGAATAATACTTTCATACTGAGATTTTCATAGTAAGACTTCTGTATTTAGACATTCGTAATGACATTCTCATACTGAAATTCTTATAATGTTTTTTTATTCTTTTTGTACAGGATTTTCCTTACTGAGTTTTTCGTAGTGTGTCTTGTGATCTATGTTTTTTTCGTAGTAAAAAAGGATGTTACCCATTACGAATAATTCTCCTATGCCAATCCGAAAGGTATGATTTCCTTACTCATGTTTTTGAAATCATACTTTTCTAGCTGGTGTTTTCTTATATTTTGTTTTCGGATTATAGTTTTCTTAAACCCTTTTTATAATAAAAACCTCAAAAGATCGGATTCAAGTTTTCTTGAGAATTGGTTTTCAACCGTCAGATATGATCTTATTTTTTACAATCATTCGATCAACCGAGTAAGATGAACCATCACATCATTTCCTATTTAAAGGGGACCCCAAATGGTCGTCCCACATCGATTTGTCATGCTCCAGCGTCCCAAAGCTCTGCCTCTCCATTTTAAAGTCTTCATGATCTTCAAGAAGACAAAGATCTAAATGGGAAGCTGAATTCTGTTGCTCAAAACTAGAGGAATGAAAGGGATCTTCAGATTGAGATTGAAGAGAAGTTGTTAAAGTAAGAACAAATTTTGAAAGCTAAGGAAGAAAATCTTGAAGCCCAGGATGAAAAGATTGATGCTCAAAGTGCAAGAATAGTTGTGTTAGAGAAGAAAGCCGAAGAAGACCATAAATACTTGAAGAAGATAAAGACTATTCTTAAGGGTCTCATGTCGAAGGAAAAAGATCCAAAATAGGTAAATCCGATCTTTTTGTTGTATCTTAGCTTCTATTTTTTGATCATTCAAACTTAATGAAAATCTTGCTAGGTCGTCACTTTTGTTATTGTTACTAATTTTTTAGGTACTTTTTTATATTTTCCACTCCCTCGAATTCTTTTTGAAAATCACAAAGGGGGAGAAATAAAAAGAACCCTAACAAAGGGGGAAAATGAAAAAGAACCATAACAATTAGTGAGAAAGAAAAAGAACTCTAATAGAGTTTATTTAAGGGAGAGTTTTTCATTAAAGAATTCATTCTTATTCTTAATGAAATACCATTCCAGAAATCTATAATACGATCCTTAGAGTTTCAAAGCCTAAGGGGGAGTTAGTCATATTCATCAACATCCATAAACAAAGGGAGATAAGTCTTAATGTTTTCATTTTTTTTCTTAGTATTTCATTTTCGTAAGGATGTATGTGATTTCCAAAAAGGGGGAGATTGTTGAGTCAATAAAGGTTTCCTTATGACTTTTCCATTCCTTCTTGTTTTTAAAATCACAGACACCTTATCTTTAACGAAAATTTCTTTTATAAGGAAAATCTCATTTATAAGGAAAATTATCCTTATCAAATCTTCATTATCTATATTAATATATTTCTTAAGTATAAGAATCAGATTCATTTCTATATTCTCGAAATCATTTAAAACATTGATATGAAGCATTCTGTTTTAGGCTCTGAATTCTGGATGAGAACTGTAATGAAGTTCCACTCTGAATTCTTGATACAAACTCTAATAATGTTCCACTCCAAATTCTAGATAAGAAATCTCATGAAGTTCGACATCGAATTATAATGACGAATTCTGATTACGAATTCTGATTATGAATTCTGATGATGAAATCTCATTCCGAAATCTCATTCCAAATTCTCCTATTAAACAGAATCTGATCATTTTTGCATACACTCCGAATCTTTACTCTGAACTTTTTAACTAATCATGAAACGATGTCGTAATTTCTGTTATACTTATTTTGTTATAAAACGATGTCATCTATTCCGTTATAAACTAACCGTTGGTTAAGCTACACGTGTACATGACCCTCAGATTTTTAATGAAAATATGACCGTTGGAAAGGAGGCCGACCGAGCCTATAAATAGGAGACCATTTGAAAGAGCTTGATATACAATGAAGTTGATAGATCTAGAGACCACACGCTACTAAGTTTATTTCTAGAGAGATAAATCTTTTCATGCTTTGTACGCACTGAACCGCTCGTTCAGTTGTTGCTTCGTGAGACTCTGAATGTTGGTGATTACATTCGAGGACTTCCGGGGAAAGGAAGACAGAGGTGCCGACTACCTTGAAGTTTGAGGGATTCCTTGCTGAGGAAGACAGAGGTTCCAACTACCTTGAAGTTGAGGTCTTGCGGGGATAGCAAGATAGAGATTCCGATCATCGTATCGAGGGATTACCCTGGTGTGGGTAAGACAGACTTGCTTGAAAGTATAAATCAAGGGACCTTTATCCATGGTTGTTGGATACCCTTCTCATTGGGTTAAAAGACTTATATCATGTTATTTTTAGTTTTACAACTTGTTTGATTCTGCTGCATATTGTTTTGTAAGGAATGTATAACTTTATTATACTTCCTTACTTGTACTCTGTTTCATTTAGATTCTATACGCTTTAAGGTAGAATCTCATATTGTAATCTTCAGTTATGTTTCAATTTCCGGATCCATATTTCCAAAACCTACATTAGGAATCTCTTTCTAGTTTTAAGCAAGTGCATAGAACTTGAAGTTTATAACTTCATTCCTTTTTCCAATTTTTCAATTGGTGTTAGAGGTGTTGTGAATATTCTTAGTTTAACTTTGATAAAATTAGAACTTTCCTTGTATAAGGAAAATATAGTCATCCGTATGAAACTTTAAAGGTTCCAAAGGAATTTTTAATGTATAGAATTCACCCCCCTCTTGTATATTGATCATCTACATCATTATTTCGATCCTATAATTTTCTCATAAAAACAAGAAAAACTCATTTATAAAGAAAATTTATTTTTGAAGAATAAAGTGAAATTACTAAAAATTTTATGATCAATTTTTAAGAACATACCATTACATTAATATTTAATTTGATATTTATATTTATTTCTTAATTTAGATCTTCATATTTATTTCCTCCAATTTAATGGATATATTATAATAGATGTGTAATATTTCTAGGTTCGTATAAGCCTGTAATTGTTTGCAACAAAAGATATCAATGAAATAAAAATATTTAAAAAAATAATAGAAATATCAGGGTTTTATATAAATTCCATGACAAGAGAAAAAAAATATAAAATCATTCTATTCTTCTAACTATGATAATAATTTTTATTAAATATTTGAAAATATGAACTATTTATAGAATAAAAATTTCTTCAACTTCAAACATAATAATACCAATTAGAGGAATCCTATATTAGATACGATACCACTTAAATTTCACATTTCAATAGTTATGTATCAATAAGATAAAGATATGGGATCAATTATTTATACTATTTTTACAATTTCATCTTTGAAATTAACTTATATGACTATTTAAAGTATTGATCGTATCTCTTTTTAATATCACTCTTAATCAAATAAAAATAAAATAAAGAAATACATGGAACATAAGGTTTTTTAAATGGTTTACCCCTAGTGTATGTGACTACTAATTTCCTATTTTGGATTGAGCCTATGACCAAAACATAAACAACAATATCAAAACTGATCATAATAGCTCTCTTGAAATAGCTCAGTCCCTAAATAATTCTTATACTGGATCCTACAAGTTTATAACAAGAATCCAACTAGAACCAAGAATATCACTAATGGGATCTATGATGACTTAGCATCAAAAACAGATATCCTTCAAGCCTTTATAATTTTTAGCAACATTCAAGATTCCTCTACATTAATATTTGGACACCTATAATATTAAAAAAGACGTAATAGATCACCAGTCATTGCCTCAATCTCAAATCAATTCCCCCATTAATAATTACCCCCAGTACAATCAATGTGTTACATTACAACTTATTTAATAATTTTTTATATTTTTAGTCACCCTCATGAATTAATAAATAATTTTTTATTCTAGAGTGTCAAGAATAACTAGATGCCTATAGATTTCTATAATAATTTATCAATAAAATTTCTCAAGATTATTCCCCACATTCTTCTCCCTATTAATTTATTTCATATGTTTTCTCCCCATGACCCTAAACTTAATTTAAAAAAAATCCCATACTCATTAAAATTGATCAATATAATATTTCATTAATTTATACAACTATGAAATCTATAAATTATTTTCAAAAAATTCAATTTGAAAGTCCCAAAATAACTGAGCAATGATCTTATCAGTTTCTTCTCATTTATTCTTCCTTTTGAATAAATTATAATGAAAACTAAATACCTTAATGTCATGATATTTAAATAATTAATAATAGAAAATTATAATTTTACATAATCCCCCTTCCAAAACTTATTTTGGAAATCTCATATTTTTTGTAAATAGATAAACCTTAGACATGTTGCAAAAATTCTTAGAAAAAACATTATGTATCATAAAAAATTCTTCCATATGTTTCATAGAATCAAATATATTCTTGAAAAATACTACATATACCATAGAATATGTTTTTTATCAGCCAAATATATTATACAATATAACCCTCTGATTATTTAGCAAATATCACTCTATAATATCTTCTATATGATCTATAGAATCTTATATATCATTAGAGAGATATTATATACCACCTATGAAATATTACATATGGACTTGTAAATCATTTATATACTCAAAATATCTTCTATATCACCAAGTGGTTTTTCATTTTATTCACTTAAATATAAACTTATTGATAATTCCCTCACACGATATTAATGTATTATATATTAGATATAATATCTTATTGAATATTTTTAAAATTCTATGTATCAAATTATGCTTATATAATTATAAAAATTCTCCTAAAACCTTAAACACCATAATTGGTCTCTAGTTTTTTCAACTCAACTCTAAAAAAACCCAACCACTAAAATTTATCTCAAATCACTTTAGAGAAATGTTTAATAACTCAAAAAACATTATAAAAAACTCTCAATTATCTTCTCAAATGATTGAAGACAAAAAAACAATTCCTCAAAAATTCTATGTGTTATTAGCATATTATATGTGGTTATATATGGATCTGGATAATTATTCTAAAAATAATATTATTATTTAAAATATTCCACCGATAGTGGTGGGATCATATACCTTTTATTTTAACAAACTGGATAAACACTTTTACTCTCAACAAAAATTTTAAGACTTATCTTATTCACAAAACTTGCTCTAAAATCCAATGAATCAAAAACCATGTGAATCGAATCCATAATCTAATATTGTTTATAACAAAAAAAATTAACAAAAAAATTTATCTTTTTATATAATAAAAACAATATGGAAATAAAAAAACTCTTTACATCCATCGAATCTGGATATAATATTTCATATTCATACTATGATTTAGAAACCCCTTGATTTATCACTTTAATGAAAACTATATGTTTTATTAATAAATACTACCCTTATCTTGGACTTATGTATACATAAAACATTTTTAAATTATATATATTGGTTTTAAATACCCTTCATATAAATGTAATTGATCTTTTTACACTGGTACCTCTCCTGGATATTCCATATTTTTTCACAATCCCCTTCAGATATTCAAGACAATTCCTTCATATTGTTTCATTAATTCCTTACCATGAACCTTTTTTTAGTTTTCAATGACATTAAAAAACATCCAAAAGAAACAATGTTAGAATTTATTACTAGTATTTATTCTTTTGGTCTCTTATTTTACCTACTTATATTGTAAATAAATCATAATAAGTTGGATATCACCATCCCTTATCCATCTATTCTCAATAGTTGAGAGAATTGGGTAAACATTTCTTGATCCCATTCACATTGTTGGAACATTTATAAAGATAGAAATATATTGAATTCTTTATCTAAGAGTCACCATAATGAAACCTTGAGTGAATAAATCTATGATTATCATAAGTATCTAGATTCACCACTTAATTAACTTTAATAATATGTTACTCAGGACTAGGATACTCTAAGACATCAAAATTTTCTTAATTAAAAACATTTCCTATGTTTTATCCTAATTCATGAAGCTTTTTACATTAATATTTTCTTTTATATATGATTGATATAAATTTTATGTTGGATTATGATGATATCATTTATCTACAAAAAAAAAATTATTAGATGAGTATAATTTTTTACACTCATTTAATAAGTAAATTTATTAGATGTGTTCCCAGTAAAATAATAACCCCTTTTAATATAGTTTATAACTTTTAGTTATCTAATATCCATATTTTACCATGAAATGAGTCCTATTCTAAATTTATATAAACACTTAGTTATTTAGGAATGTAATCATCCCAATCATATCATATATGACTCTTCTGTAGTTGGATAGAAAACTCATTTCCCAATCTATCTTGTTGATAAATGAAACTCTATTTCTATGAAAACATAATCATATTAGAGACTCTAAACCAATTGTAACCCAAATAGAATACCATGAATAAGAACCTAATTCTATTAGGGTCACCCATTACTTACATTCCACACATAATATAATCCAGGGGTACCAAGCTTTAGCAAGACCAATGTAGTTAGACAATTGAGGTATTGAAAATTGTTTCTTTAAAAGGAATCTGAAACATAGACTTTTAAAGTATATATAATATCACCATATTATACCTCGTATTCTCATTACATGGATTTATTATTATAATGATTTATTTTTGAATCTTATTCATTCCGCCCAGTTGATATGTTCAAACCATACTGATGTGTAACTCTTTACACATATCATGATTTTTGTTACAAATCCAAATGAAAAGACAACTAAATTTATACATATCCAAATGCATATCATACATATGTTATATGAGACCTTTTTATTTTAATTCATTGAATCAAATGATATCAAAAATACATATTAGTGTTAGATTGGAGAGATAGATATCCAACCCCACTTTGTTAGACAAGACATAAACCTCTAGGGTGATGAGCAGTCAAGCCCAAAGTCCCTTTACACACAGATACATTACTATAGATATAAATTAATTCCATTATAATTTTAGCACCCAATATGTATAAATCATAATTAACTACTTAATTCAATCACATTACCTAATACAAGAAAAAGTCAATGTAAAAGAAAACTAGCCAATTATCATACCAAACATGTAACTCATTAGATGAATTTATGATAATTTAAAATTAGTTTAACAATTTAAACTAAATCAAACACACATTAATAAAAAAGGGAATAAAATAAATAAATGAACAATTAATATATGTAAAAAATAGATAAAAAATTTAAGAATAATTCATGAATAAAAAATTATTAAAATGATATAATTTAGATGTAAATTATATAAAGTACATAATTTAATAATATAAACACTTTATATTTACTTCTCTAATACTAACTTTTTAATATTATTCAATATATGATATTTTTACATAAATATATGATATTAAATGAAATATTAAAATTTTATATTTCTATTATATTATGTAAAAAATTTGCAAAATTTAAATAACATAATTTTATAATTCTTTAAAACTAGATCAAATAAATAATAAAAACTCACTTTATATGTTTTAGATAATTTTTAAAACATGGTTTTTATTTTAGACAATTCAGATTAATAAATTATGAACAATTCATAATTTAAAATATAAAAAAATATTATTTTTATGGCACATTTTTTAATTTATAATTTTTTAAACCACAATTGTACCACACAAATATTTTAGAATATAATTATTTTTAATAAATTTAATCTCTTGGATAGCTTTTGGTATGCGCAACCCTGAGTCCAAGTGAATCATAATATAGTATATTGTTATAACCTATCAATTAAATAGGTGGATATTAATAGGTGTAAATAAATTATGAAAATTATATGTTTTATACTTTTATAATATAAAACCATTTGTTATCAATCAATTAGAAATGGAAATAAAAATAAAAATCATTTTAAAACAAATGAAATATCTTTCTCAAAAACTATTTTTATGCGTGCAATGTGATTTTATATTAATAAATCATATTAGTCAATATTGTTGAAATAATTTATTTAAATTAATATATTATGCATTAAATAAATTTTTTATCATTAATGTAATATTATTAGTCAATGGAAAATAATAAATCTAATTTTATGCTTAGAAAAGTATTTTTCTAAAAAATGATTTTTCATATTTTATACAGTTATTTTAAAATTAATTTTTACAACGTTTATAAAATTTATTATTAACAAATAAATAATTATTTAAAATAAACAATTAAAAATCATCTCAGAGTTTATTTATGAGAATTTTTTGAAAATATTAATTTTTTGATGAATAGTGAAAAAAATAATTTTTATTGAAAACTGTCTTTTCTTTTAAAGAATTAATAGAGTTCCATTTTTTTAAAAAAATTATTGAAAATTAAATTAAATAATTTATATTATTTTTAATCCAATTTATCTAATTATATTAAGTTCAATGATTAATTTTTATGTAATTTGTTTTTGTATTTGAGAAACCTTTTCTTTGGAAAACCACATTTTTGTCGCGCTTGTGTGTGTAATTTTTTATTAAATTCATCTAATTATATGAATAGAATGTTGGATAAAATTATCCAAATTTTAACTAATTATAATTAATATTATATAATAATTTCAACTGAATTTTTCTCATAATGAGTAGTAAAGAGTTAAAATTTTATTTACCGTTATTAAGGATAAAACATGGTTTGGTGCATTACATGCACATGTGTAAATATTATATTTAAAAACACATTTTTTTCTTTGATAAATTGTATTAAATATTTATAATCAATGGGTCCAAATTATATAATATTTCTCTTTTATTTTTATTCTTAAAGAATAAATCACATGGGTAAATAAGAAAACTAATTACTGTAGTGAAAATTAAAATGGTAAATGTAATTAAACATCGAGGATTAGCGAATAAAATGTTTAAAAAATGTTTTCTTGTCTTTTATGTGGGGATCAACCTTAAATTTCCTCCACTCCATTATTTATCAAATTTTCAAGCAATTGTTGTGAAATTTATTTTACATTATTGAATAGTTTTCGGTATTTAAAAAAACACCACTTCTCCTTAATTATAAACGACATCCTATCGCCTCATTTATTCACACATATCAAGCAATTTTTTTATGAAAAAATAAACCAAAAATGTTTAATAAATAATTATACACATTATATATCATTTCCCATAATACCAACCCTACATGTAATGACCCGTAAATTTCAAGGAAATTAATTTTGTTAATTTCTTTGAGATTTTACAACTATGCAGTTTCAGACGGCGCCTGATTCCGAGACCCGGTGTGCCCGGAATAATTTTCTGAAGTTTAGCTCGGGTACATTCAGTGAACGAACGAGCGGGTTTTTCTAACTTTTGATCCCGTGCCCGGAATTGAAATCCGAGGTCACCGATGAAACTGTAGTGCCGATAATTACTTAAGAAGCCCTTTTCTAGAGTTGTGTTTGCTCGGGAAGAGTTGTTTAAAAATATGGTTTAAGTGTTATGTCAACAAAGTTGTGTTGAAACTTTACTTTTCTATGTGGTTTAACTACCATGTGAGGGAATATCCCAACTCCTCTTTTTAGAAAATAAGTGAGTTGGGGCCCACATGAACCCCACCCCTTCAATTTCCTCTTACCCTCATATTGTTGGCAACCCCCTTTAAATTTATGACTTTCCCTCTTCACTTATTAATTGAATGCCAACACACCTTTATTAAATTAATTGAAACTCTTAATTTAATTGAATTAGATATTTTGAATTTTGAAAATGTTGGGATAAGTGAATAAAATAAGGAAAAGCCTTATTTTATTTTATTTTGGTTTTTTCTGTGCGATGAAAAGGGGAGAGCTCATTTCCTGAAGAACTTCA
Organism: Viscum album; assembly: GCA_963277665.1. Taxonomy (NCBI): domain Eukaryota; kingdom Viridiplantae; phylum Streptophyta; class Magnoliopsida; order Santalales; family Viscaceae; genus Viscum; species Viscum album. The sequence goes on along the minus strand of OY728126.1, from coordinate 272,807,893 downwards.
TCTTCTTCGCGAAGAACACCAAGACGTCGACAAAGAATGCCGTCACTGTAAGGAGAGATCGACGTGCTGTCTCTTATCCTCTCCATAGCCGGTGTGTGATGCCTTTCCGAAAGAACAACGACGCACCTTTCTTCATTCTTCTTCCTGCGTCAAAAGAAGGGAGACGTCGCTCCTCCTCAGACGTTCTCCGTCAACATTTACAGAGCTTCACCTCGCGACGCCGTTTTTCCATGACGATCTTCGTTCGAAAACTTCTTTGAGGTAGGGGTTTGTTTTTACATTCAGAACTAATTTGATGTTCATCGTTAATTTTGGCCACCTGTTATCAATATAACGGGAGGAGGTCATAACGCACAAACACGACCAAACCTCCTCCCCTTTGTTGCTGATTTATCTTCGTTGTTTGGAATGAGGTGGTGCGGTGCAATGTCACCTCGCGGGAACGAGGAAAACCTCGATGAAGGAGCGTGGAATCGTCGTGCCGCACTGTTGAGGCAGAAAGAGGTCGCGGCCAGAGTCGGGCCGCGACAGGAGGGGCACGTCACCGTCGCGCCGTTCCGGAGAACCATGGAGGGCCGTGCCAGGGGCAGGCCGCGGCAGAGGGGTGCGACGCCGTCGCGCCATGCCGGTCGGACAAGGCCCGCGACATAAGACCGTAGCTGTGTAGAGGAGGGCGGCCGAATCTGCCTGCCGCCAATTCTTGGAAGGCGGGACCCGCAGGTTCTCGCGGTGGCACATCGGCCGGCTGAGTTCGGGAAGGCTAGGGGTTTGTAACCCTCGACGGCCAGCTAGGGCGGACCCCACAGGGGTCCGCCGTTTCGTGAAAACTGGGGGGGGGGGGTAGCGCACCCCTTCCGCGTCTGCTTAGTGCGCGAACACCCGCTCAGGACCGAACTGCCCGCATCGGGCCGGACCGCCCGCACTGGGCCGGACCGCCCGCGCCGGGCTGGGGCGCACCGGCTGGGCCGTGCCATGCCAGTCAGGCTGGGCCACACTGAACTGGTCCGGACTAAGACACGGGTCAGGTAGACCCAGTTCGTGCCGACCTAGGGGGTATTGGGCAGGGTCGGACCGGGCCCAAACCCCCAGTTTTAAGACAGATTCGTTCAAATGCCCGTAACATGGGCTACTGACCTCCGATCGATACACCGTTAGGTGCGATGCGATTCTTGGATCAAGACGGTCATTTCAGTATATTACACTCAAGGTTTCGGTTAAATTTGGGTACAACCGAGTTGGTTCGAACACGAAACAAACCGGGCCCTCGGAGCGGAAATGCTTATAACATGAGCTCCGGACGTCCGTTTGATGTTCTCTGGAATTCATTGGATTTCTCTTAGTGAGACGGTTCTTTTAGATTACTCCGGTCGAGGTTTGGATGCAGTTGGAGTATGATCGGGTTGGTTTTGACTTAAAAACAAATAGGGCCCCTGGTACGAAAAAGCCAATAACTCTCAGACCGAACGTCTGATTGACGCGCCGTCTGTCGCGTTGAGTTACTATTGATGATACAGAACTTTGGGATACATCAAATTCAGACTTCATGTCAGTTTATGTATCAAACCCCCTTGGCTCGTGGAGAGGAACCTCCCGGAATCGAGCATGCTGTGTGTGGAAACCCTAGAGCTGGTTGCGACTGTGATGACGAAGACAACTGTACTGAAATCCTCCGTGGGTTTGATAGCGATGACGACTGTACTGGAATCCATCGTGGGTTCGATGGCGATGACTATTGTTTCTGTATCCTATGTGGATCTGGCAGTTTTTGACTACTGTTCTTGTATCCTATGTGGGTCTGGCAGTATTGACCTTTGTACTTGTATCCTGAGTGGGTTCGGCAGAGTAGCTGGTCATGTATCCTGTGTGGGTCCAACAACATAGCTGGTCTTGTATCCTATGTGGGTCCGACAACTTAGATGAATCAGTGGCTACATTCGATCATCTCTATTAACTTATGAAGAAGTATACCTGTGTTAGCTGAGTCTTGACTTTCAATCATTATCATCGATAAGATTGTTGTGCTATCCTGTGTGGATTGAGATGTGAATTCCTTTGTGGAATGGGTTATGTTATATTATGTGGAATGGTTTGTAATTGGGCTCATGTGCTGGAGCCGATCTAGAATTGATGACTTAGGTATATGTATGGGCATATACCTATGTTGAGTTGGTTGATACTTCATGATGGTATCTTTTCTCTGTGGTTTATCCTTCATGGATTCTGGGAGACCTTCGGGGTCTCAGGGTCCCTACTGAGTAATGTATACTCACCCTTGCACGGGCTATGCCCACAATATGTTTTGTTGGATGGAGACGACGGATAGTGCTGATCATGGTGGGGGCTCATGGAGCTGGACGGTACCTGGAGGTTGATCACTGGTCGGGATGTACAAGTAGCGAACAGCTGGAGCCGAGTTGCTGAGGAGACTATATGTACCCACCCTTCAGGTGGGATTTTCAGAAGACGGCTTGGAGTTGCTGCATTACTTTTCTGCTGCTGTAATTTTTTTTCAGTTTTACTTTACTTTCAGTTGGGTTTGTTTTCTGTCCCATTTACTTTCCATCACTAACTCTTGTACTCAGTTTACTAAGTGTTTACTTCAGTTTGCGTACTATGTGGTGTTTTTTACTTTTTAAAGTTTATTCCTTCCCTTTTATCGGGATTTATTCCTTTGGTGCTAGTCGCCTGCCCCTGGCCTATGGAAGGCGGGCTTGGGGTAGTCACAGCACGAGCCACGAGTTCGGGTCGTGACAAATTGGTATCAGAGGATTTCGGTTCTGCAACAGAACTTAGGACTCTGATCTTTCATCCATGTGAAGCAATAATGTTAAGGGTATTGAGTGTGGTTATCAGTCCAGGGAGTCTAGTGTTGGTGCGGCGGCCGACGTATCCATACACCAGGACCCTGACTTCTGATTTCCGACTCAGTGAATGAAAACATTGATTACATGTGTGTTTCAAATGTTTTCTTTGTGATTACTTTGTGTCAGCTCACCAGGTATACTGTATTTACCATGGCACACTTTTCTCTTTTCAGGATGGCCCCATGATAGCAGCCAGCTAGGGTTCCGAGCATTGTGCGAGATATAGCACACTGAGCGATGAGGCCTCGGTGTAGGGCCCTATTACAGCGGAGGCACCGGCAATACCTCTACCCGCCGAGCCACCGATGCCACCAGCCCCAACCGTTGAGAGTGAACGTCACCTTAGTGCACTGGATGTGTTTCAGCATTAATGAACACCTAGGTTCCGCTTGGAGATGGCCCCTCATGCAGCTGAGGATTGGCTGGAGGCTGTTGTATGCATTTTCAAGTTAGTGGGGACACCAGCTGACCTCATGGTGATCCTTGTAGCGAGTCTCCAGCGCACGACAACAGGTAGATGGTGGAGCCTGATTCTCCAAGTGGACGATGAGGCATCTCTTCTGTGGTCAGACTTCGAGAGCCTCTTCCGCTCAGAGTTCATACCATCTACCCTCCATGTGGTGCGCATGCAGAAGTTACTGCAGCTGCGGTAGGGCGACATGACGGTAGCCCAGTACTCAACGAGGTTTACCGATCTCTCGCGCTATTCCACAGTCATGGTACGAGACCCATTCTTTCGATCCTGGACCTTCGAGCAGGGACTAAGGCATGAGACCAGGGCATCGATGATCTCCCTCAACATTCCGATGCAGGGAGGAGTACTAGAGAGAGCCCTTCTTGTAGAGAACTTTTTTTCTAAGCCTACACAAACAGCGAGACCTACCCCAGGGCGACACGTGGCGGAGTGTTCTATAGCATGAATTTGACAAATGTCACAAGGGTCCAAAAAGATCAGACAATCTGGTGGATGACTTCAGGATACTGGCTCAGAGGTGCAGGGCACACGGCGCAAATCCATCCTTACGAGGAGCAGACAGTGCTACGCATTTGGCAGGCAGGGCCACATGGCTCGTGACTTCCTGAGCCTCCATGCAGAGGAGCAGCCGAAAGTTGAGGGTCCACCTAGGAAAAGGCAGAGGTTTGACCATGGCGGTCCGTAGGGAGCAGGCGGATGAGGCAGAGGAGCTGGCCGAGCAGCAGGTGGTGGGCGACGCTTTGAGACTCTACTAGTACCACGACCAGGATGTCCACCCCGAACACAGGGAGCTGGTGGACATAGGTAGGCTCAACTTCAAGCGGTAGAGGCCTACGACCACGGCACACCTGAGATGATTAGAGGTACTATCTGTGTCTTCTCCACCTTTACTTTAGTTGTTATAGACACATGAGTGAGCCATTAATTCATTGGCGATGCCACTGTTCGGAGCTCGGATATTCCGACGGAGTCGTTGGCTCGATCCTTACGGCTAGAGGCTCCAACAGGAGCAGACTTGATGATTACGCCCTGGTGCCGGCAGGGTGAGATTACTCTAGGAGGCAAGATCTTCGGCTGAGATCTTCTTATAACAGCGTCGAGGCATTACAACGTCATCTTGGGCATGGATTGGTTATCTACAATCCATGCTCAGATCGACTGTTTTCGGCGCAAGGTGCGATGTGTTTGCACTGATGGTAGCAGGTTCACCTTCATGGCGAGAAGGGAGCCTTTACAGCACAATATGGACTCACGTAGAGGAGAGGACATCCGATCACTTATCAATTTCCTAGCCTCATCCTAGTAGTAGAGGACGTGCAGAGTCCGAGTTTTCCAATAGTGGTGGATCAGTATGCGGATGTTTTTTCTAACGACTTTCCCGGACTACCTCCTCGCAGAGAGGTATACTTCAATATTGGCCTGTACCCCAGGACATCCTCGATATCCACTCCAGCATATCGGATAGCTCCCGCTGTGCTTCGAGAGCTACAGGTACAACTGGAGGACTTTCGGGGCATGGGATTAATCCGACCCAGTGTTTCATCCTGGGCTTCCCCAATTTTGTTCGCCACGAAGGCAGAAAGGAGCTTGCGACTGTGTGTCGACTACCGTCTCCTAAATCAGGTGACCTTGGAGAATTAGTATCTACTTCCTAGGATTGAATAACTCTTCAATCATCTCAAGGGAGCACGGTGGTTCTCGACGATAGACCTCAGGTTAGGATATCATCAGCTCAAAGTTCGAGACGCGGATGTGCAGAAGATGTATTTTAGATGTTGGTATGGCCACTATGAGTTCTTGGTTATGCCTTTAAGTGTAACTAATGATCTAGCAGTGTTCATGAGTATCATGAATAGGATCTTACATCCTTATCTCAATCGATTTGTCGTAGTCTTCATCGATGAGATATTGATATACTCGACTACTGAGGAGGAGCATGCTTACCACTTGTGGGTTGTTCTGGACACACTCTGAGAGCACCAGCTTCATGGAAATCTCTCGATGTGTTAGTTCTGGATACGTGAGGTCAACTTCTTGGGACACATCATCTCAGAGGCGGGAGCTGCGGTGGGTCCTATGATGATATAGGCAGAGCTAGCTTGGGAGCCACCCGGGAGCATGATTGAGGTGAGAAGTTTCCCAGGTTTGGCTTGGTACTACGGGAGATTTGTGCCAGACTTCTCTAGAGTTTCAACACCACATTCAGCCTTGACGAAGAAGGGGAGACCCTTTGTGTGGTTAGAAAGATATCAGCAGAGCTTCTAGGAGCTAAGAAAGAGATTGACCAGTGCACCCATCTTGAGGATACCAGAGGAGGGAATAGGGTACGTAGTCTACTGCGATGCATTAGGGACCAGACTCGGGTGTGTCCTGATGTAGGAGCAGGCAGTGATCGCCTATGGATCATGATAGTTGAAGCAATATGAGTATAACTACACTACCTGATACCTGGAGTTAGCAGCAGTGGTCTTCGCTCTGAATATGTGGTGGCACTATTTGATGGGAGAGCGCTTTACAGTCTACTCTCACCACCAGAGTCTCAGGTACATCTTATCGCAGAAGGACCTGAACCTGAGATAGCGGTGATGGATCATGTTCCTCCAGGACTATGACTTTATGATAGTCTATACTTTTGGGAAGGGGAATGTAGTAGCCTATACTCTTAGTAGGAGGACGAGAATTCAGGTATTTGGAGAGGCGACAGAGTAGTTAGCTGCTTTGCACATATCCTTCGTGGATAGAGTTAGGGAAGCCTTTCTACAGTCGTTCATACTCTCTCCACCACTTCTTCAGCGGGTCAGAGAGGCACAACATGGGTACATTGACTATGATATGTGGCGTGCACAGATATCCTCTGGACATGCACCTAATTGATTCTCTTTATGAAGAGTGCATGTCGTCCTTTTCTGAGGACGTACCATGGTACCAACTGCATTACAGGAGGAGGTGCTAAGAGAGTGTCACACTTCCCCATTAGCAGTACATCTAGGAGTGGAAATGATGAACCAAGATGACATACAACAGCATTGGTGGCTGGGTATGAAAATGGCTGTGGCAGAGTTCCTTTCTCGATGCCTCATCTGTTAGTAGGTGAAGGCGGAGCAACGGGTACCAACATGCTTGGTACAACACTTGGAGGTCCTAGAGTGGAAGTGGGATAGGATACCTATGGATTTAGTGACTTGAAATCCACGTACTTCCAGAGGACACGACTCCATTTGGGTGATCATCGATCAACTCACCACGTCGACCCACTTCTTACCACTCAAAGAGAAGGGCTCAGTAGAGAGCATGAGACGCCTCAACGTTCAGGAGATCATACGGCTACATGGTGTGCCATCATCTATCGTCTTCAATCGAGATTCTCGCTTTACTTACCATATTTGGAAGCGGTTACAGGAGGCATTCGGGATGCAGTTATGCCTGAGCACCGCCTTGCACCCTTAGACAGATGTCCATATGGAGAGGACCATTCAGACTCTCGATGACATGCTCCGTACATGTTTCCTCGACTTTGGTCGCATCTGGTAGGATCACCTACCTTTGGTGGAGTTTGTGTACAACAACAGCTACCACTCCACCATCGGGATGGCACCATACGAGGCATTGTACGACCGACCTTGCAGATCACCTCTGTGCTGGACAGACCATGGGGAGTCAGCACTTGTGGGACCAGAGATGGTCGAGGCCACGACAGAGAAGGTCCAGGTCATCTAAGAGTGGATGAGGATAGCTCAGAGCTGATAGAAGTATTATGATGACTGGAGGCAGAGACCACTTTAGTTCTAGGATGGAGACCAAGTTTTCTTAGGGGTCTCACCTCGACATGGATTATTGAGATTTGGCCAGGGTGACAAGTTATCTCTGAGCTTCATTGGTCCATTCCAGGTTCTCTGCAGGATAAGCGAGGTGGCTTATCGCCTGACGCTACCACCTCAGTTGCACCAGGTGCACGGTGTCTTCCACGTATCTAATCTGAGGAGATACGTGCACGACCCGACGCATATCATTGACCATGAGGATCTAGACATTGATGAAAGGGAGATTTTTGCGGAGGTTCTGGTGGAGATCCAGAATCGATAGGTTCGGATCCTACGTGGCCAGTCGATTACTCTAGTTTTCATCAGGTGGCAGCATGGGATCCTCCAGGAGAGCACTTGGGAGCAGGAAGCTCAGATGCGTGCTCAGTGCCCTAATTTGTTCCTCTAGTTTCTGATGTATTACGAGGAAGTAAAGCCCTATTGTGGGAGTAATTTAAAGACTCATAAATTTCAAGGAATTTTTTTTAATTTCTTTGGGATTTTACGAGTATGTAGTTTCGGACAACACCTGTTTCTGAGGCCCGGTGTGCCCAGAATAATTTTCCGAAGTTTAGATCGGGTACGTTCAGTGAACAAACGAGCGGGTTTTTCTAACATTTTATCTGGTGGTCGGAATTGAAATCCAAGGGCACCGATGAAACCACAACTCCGGTAATTTCATAAGAAGACCTTTTCTAGAGTTGCGTTTGCTTGGGAAGAGTTGTTTAAAAATATTGTTTAAGTGTTAAGTGAATAAAGTTGTGTCACAACTTTATTTTTCTATGTTGTTTAACTACCATGTGAGGGAATATCCTAACACCTCTTGTTAGGATATTAGTGTGGTGGGGCCCACACGAACCCCACCCCTTCAATTTCCTCTAACCCTCATAATGTTGGAAACACCCTTTAAATTTAGGAATTTCAATCTTCACTTATTAATTGAATGCCAACACTCCTTTATTGAATTAATTGAAACTCTTAAATTAATTGAATTTGATGTTTTGAATTTTGAAAATTTTTCCATAAGAGAATAAAATAAGGCAAAGCCTTGTTTTATTTCTGTTCGGTTTTTGCTGTGTGAATAAAAGGGGAGAGCTCTTTTCCCGATGAACTTCGTTTTCATCATGAAGAACCCCATGACATTGACGAAGAACGCCGTCACTACAAGGAGAGATCGATGTGCCGTCTCTTCTCCCCTCCACAGCCGGTGTGTGACACCTTTCCCCAAAGAACAATGAAGTGCCTATCTTTTTTCTTCTTCTCGCGTCATAGGAAGGGAGACGCCGCTCCTCCTCGGACATTCTCTGTCAACATTTATGGAGCTTCACCTAGCGACGCCATTTTTCCGCGATGATCTTCGTTTGACTACTTCATCAAGGTAGGGGTTTGTTTTTATGTTTGGAATTAATTTGACGTTCACCATTAATTTTGGCCGCCTATTATCAATATAAGAGGAGGAGGTCGGACCGCACAAACACTACTGAACCTCCTCCCCTTTGTTGTCGATTTATCTTCATGGTTTGGAACGATGCGGCGCGGTGCAACGGCACCACACGAGGATGAGGAAAACCGCGATGATGGAGCGTGGCACCGTCGCACCACGCTGTTGAGGCCAAAAGAGACCGCGACTGGAGTTGGGTCGCGGCAGGAGGGGCGTGGCGCTGCCGCACCGCGCTGGAGCACCATGGAGGGCCGTGGCCGGGGCGGGCCGTGGCGGTGGGGCGTGGTGCCATTGCACTGCGCTAGTCGGACAAGGGTGGCGGCCTAAGGCCATGGCTATGCAGAGGAGGGCGGCCGGATCCGCCGACCACCGGTGCTTGGAATGCGGGACCCGCGGGGTCCCGTTTTGGCAGATCGGCCGGAAAAAATGGCCGACCGAGTTCGGGAAGGATGGGAGTTTGTAACCCCCGGCGGCCAGCTAGGCAAGAACCCACAGGGGTCTGCCGTGTCCGGAAAACAGAGGTGGCACCCCCCTTACGCATCCGCTCAGCATGCGGATGCCCACATGGAACCAGACCACCTGTACCGGGATGGATCCCCAAGCCGGGACGGGCCGTGCTAGCCGTGCCGGGCCACGCCCAACTGGGCTGGACATGGTCCCAGGTCGGGTTGACCCGGTTCGGGCTGACCCAGTGGGTATTGGGCCGGGTCGGACCGAACCCAAACCCCTGTTTTTGGACAGATTCGTTCAACCTCCCGTGACATGGGCTACAGACCTCTGATCGATGCACTATCATTTGCGATGAGATCCTTGGATTGAGATGGTCGTTTCGGTATATTACACTCAAGGATTCGGTGAACATTGGGTACGGCCGGGTTGGTTCAAACACGAAACCAACCGGGCCCTTAGAGTAGAAACGTTTATAACTTTAGCTCCTGACGTCTCTTTGACGTGAATTCGACATCAATGGATTCCACTTAGTGAGACTGTTCTTTTGGATTACTCTTCTTGAGTTTTGGATGCATTTTGAGTACGGTCAGGTTGGTTTTGACTAAAAAACCAACAAGGCCCCTAGGACGAAAAAACCAATAACTCTCAGACCGGGCGTCCGATTGACACGCCATCTGTCGCGTTGAGTTCCTATTGACGAGGAGAAACATTGGAATACATAATCTCTAGACTTTGAATCTGTTGATGTATCGACCCCCTTGGCTCATGGAGCGGACCCTCCCGGAATCGAGCATGCTGTGTGTGGGAACCCTAGAGCTAGCTGCGACTGTGATGACGATGACGACTGTACTGAAATACTCCATGAGTTCGACAACGATAATGACCGTAATAGAATCCTTCATGGGTTAGATGAAGATGACTAATGTTCTTGTATCCTATGTGGGTTCAGTAGTTTTAATTACTGTTCTTGTATCTTATGTGGGTCCGGCAGTGTTGAACTCTGTACTTGTATCCTGAGTGGGTCCGACAGAGCAGCTGGTCTTGTATCTTGTGTGGGTCCGATAGCTTAGCTAGTCTTGTATCCTATGTGGGTCCAACAGCTTAGATGAATCATTAGATACATCTGATCTTCTATATCACCTTACGAAGAAGTATACCTGTGTGAGTTGAGTCTTGAATTTCAATCATTATCATCGATATGATTGTTGTGCTATCCTGTGTGGATTGAGTTGTGAATTCCTCTGTGGAATGGGGTATGTTCTCTTGTGTGGACTGGGTTGTACTTGGGATCGTGTACTGGAGCTGAGACGGAATTCATGACTTAGGTATATATATGGGAATATACCTATGTTGAGTTGGTTGATACTTCGTGATTGTATCTTTTCTTTGTCGTTTATCCTTCGTGGATTCTGGGAGACCTTCGGGGTCTCGAGGTCCCTACTAAGTAACATATACTCACCCCTGCACGAGCTATGCCCACACTAAGTTTTTTTGGATGCAGACAATAGACATTTCTGATCATGGTGGGGGCTCGTGGAGCTGGATGGTACCTGGAGGTGGATCACTAGTCAGGACGTACACAGAGCGGACGGCTGGAGCCGAGGTGCTGAGGAGACTATTAGTACCCACCCTTTCAGGTGGGATTTCCAGGGGATGGCTCAAGTTTTCTGCTTTACTTTTCTACTACTGTACTTTCTTTTCAGTTGTACATTAATTTCAGTTGGGTTTGTATTCTGGCCCATTTACTTTCCACCACTTACCTTGTACTCAGTTTACTTAGTGTTTACTTCAGTTTGCATACTCTATGGTGTTTGTTTACTTTTTAAAGGTAATGCCTTCCATTTTATCGGGATTCATGCCTTTGGTGGTAGTATATAGCCCCTGGCCTATGGTAGGAAGGTTTGGGGTAGTCACGTCATGGGCCTCGAGGTCTAGTCGTGACACTACAACCCCAGTTATGAAATTCAAAGGAGGTTTTCCTATGTAAAGGTAACCATCTTCACTAAGATCCTCAGTTTTACTTCTTATTATTCCAAATTCCATTATTTATTAAAAATTTCAATATAATAACACCAATATATACCATATAATAATATTCTATTATATTAATGGAATAATATTTATCCATCTCCTTCTCTATCAAATAGGAATCAAATCCATCGCTTGTGTTTACAACGGACTACCGTCTCACGAACCGATGTAGTTTATTTTCCATCACTGACTTGCTTGGATTGTCATAATTTTGGAAATAATCAATATATATGATATATATGACATGATAATAATTTTTCAAAATTAATATATCATCCAATTACTAACCCTTTCACCCATTAATTGAATGATATCGTTGGTCGTGCATACATACAACTTATAATCACCATGAAGTGATGCGATTAATTTTCTATGTAAAAATTTTAATAAAGGTTTTAAAAATGTGTCTAATCAATAAATGTGATATTTATAACATTAATATCATTCTTTATATGATGTATCTATATCTTATTCCTAAAAAAGAAATGTTTACTGACATAACATGCATGAAAAAACGAAGTAGTCAACACACAAAACAATGGTAATATTGAAATATTAGTAACAAAAAGGTGATAATATGTTATAATAAAACAATATATGAAATATTAAATTTTAATATAGTTATATAATAAATAAATAACATTTTAAAACTGTTATAATGAGTTTAAAACATGATCAAATAAAGAAAAGAGCAAGGTAAGGGATTTTATCTCAATTTCCTTTCATTGATGATTTTTTTAATGTTACGCACAAATTTATTTTACATGGTGTATAAAATAAAAAGTTTACATGATATATCAAAAATAATTCATAAATCATGGTATTTTATGTTTAAATTTCAATTATTCCATCCAAGGGTATTTTACTTGAATGTTACCATGTGGTAAAGAATTTTATAACTCAATTTCTTTTCATTGGGTTATATTATTCCTTCATTATCTTTGATAATATAAGATTATGTGTCTAATTTATTTTTATTATATTATGTTTTATTTCCACTTTTTTTACTTTTATTTAAATTGGATACACATAATAAATTAAATAATTAATCCACACCTCAATGGTATAATCATTGTAAGATAAGTCATCTCAACTTTCACTCGAGTGAGAAATATTTTTTATTGTGAAACTATTAATTTTTATGAGGTGTATCTACTAAAATGTTATATGTTTAATCATGAATCTATTTATATTCATGGTATTTAATATTTAATTTTATGTTATTTCTTTCATGGTTTTGATGATTAAAATGATACCAATACAGTAAGTGTTTTTACTTCAATTTTATTTTAATTAGGATTGTTTATGCTTGAATTTTTATTGAATTAAAATACTTTATCATTGTTTAATAAAACACATTATTTTATTATACTTCATTTATTCATGAATTTTTCATGTAATATTATTATTTTCCAATCTTTGGTACATAAAATGACTGAGAAAATGTTTTTAAGAAAATACAATGTTATTTCTCTTTTGGGTTGAAAATGCATTTTTTACATATACATATTTTCCTAAAATTATTTTAAAACATATTTTTAAAATTAAAAACGATTTATTAAATAAAAATTTACCCATTTTTGTATACTTATAAATGGTTTAAAATGAATCTTCTTATTTTTTTTCGAATAAGGTAATTTTGGCCATTTTACTAAAAATGTTTAAAGAATATTTTTTATTATAATAAATATGAATAGAATATTCCTAATATCATGACCACCCATTCTTTTGAATATCCTGTTAAAATTTTATATGGTAGGTTCTTCTTAATGAAAATGTTTTCCTAATATTTTGGAAATTTTTAGTATTTTAAAATCTATTTTGAATGTTAAAAGGGTATATTTCAGAAGAATGTTTTAATGATATTTTTATGGTATTTCTATTCACAATAAACGAAAATCCTTTATTTTAATTATAATTCACAAGTAATATGTTATAATTATACCATAATTATCCTTTTTTGGTTGGTTTATGATTAATTTGAATAAGGAAAGTATTAACATTCATTTTTCATGATTAATTTTGTTGTCATTAACTTTCCCTTGAAATATCCACTTTATTATGATCATTGGATGTCATGATTCCCTTAAATATCCATGTAATTTATCATGGATATTATTATTTATTAAACCACATATCATTTATACATATTGTTCTTTAATTTTATAAATATATTACTGAATTAAAAAAATAGATAATATATATTCTTATTCAATGAATATATTTGTTGATGTGGAATATTGTTTTGAATTAAAGCATTTATTAAATATATGAGGAGCTCATTGGAAATATTGTGATGGGTGGGTTCCCAAATTATATTTCCCTTTGATTCATTGACATGTCTCATATCAAAAATTAGTAAGATATAATTAAATGGGGTTTTATATATACATAACCATAGTTTTAAACTTTCTTGGTGCAAGGAAATAATGTTATAAGTATCAGGATGTTTGAGATCATGAAATCAAATACTAAGTATTTTATTCATTGAAAATTCAGTTATTAATTTCCAAGTGATTATTTTATTAGTAATTATTTCCATTGATTAGCTTCAAGATCATGCTATTAATTAAATGGAATTATGTGATCATTATTTATTCTATCCATATATTTATTCATGCCCTATTTAATGATTAAATTAAAAGTGTTTTCAGTTATTTACCTTATCATATTGGTTATTCCTTATTAATTCATGATAGATGATAATTTATATAACTTTAATGAGTATTTGAGCTCACCCTAATTTTGAATCCTTTTCTTCGGTTATGAACAATGAATATGTAAATGAGTTCAAGGATGTAGAGTATTTATATTCACTTAGTTGTAATATTTGTTCTCAAATATATTTTGAGAATCAAACAAGTATCTAGTTTACTAAGAATACTAAAATATTATATTATTTGGGATGTTATCGATTGTATCTTATGCCAATGTAATAAAGTAACCACCATATCTAGGTTACGGGGTCATGGTTTTTATAGTTTGTATCAGAGAAAGTTTAGTAAAAACTGTGTGAACTAGATTTAGGAAAATAGAGATTATGGGATATAACCCTATGAGATACTTTAAAGATAATTCAATTTACATGACATTATCCTAAATTTAATCTATTATATGAAATATGTTTTTTTCCTAAAAATACATCCATGTCCAAATACCATAAGTGGTTGCAGATTTGGATAGTTTTACCTAGGGATAAAAACTCTAAATAGTGTGAATTAGGATTTCACTTGCTCATCACCTGGATCATGAAAATAGGCCTTGTTTGATACCCAATTTGACAGTCCTGAAGTATATTCTTTAGTTCATTCACATTTTCATTACAACCCATCAGGAATGATTTGAATAGATGACGAAAATGAATTAACTAGGTTAAACCAAAGGTGTGTTAGATTGAAAACACGGTATAATGATTTATAAATACTATAATTGATTATATATTTTTACCATAATGATTATTGTTTCTCACACTAGGATTTTTGGTTTTAGTCAATGGATGTAACCCAAACGAATCATGTTAATATTGAATATGATGAAAAATGTTGTGATTATGGGAAAGAAAATGAGATGATCATTGGAGTTAAAGATATTGTGATTAATCTTAATCAGTTATCATTATATATGATTAAAAAAGTGCACCATAACTAACTATTGGACTCCCCAAAGAAGATACAAATGGAGTTTTCTAAGAGATCAAGTGGTGGAGACTATATAGGAAACAAGGTTTGATTTCCTTCATATCATAAATGTTGAATGATACACCAAGTAGAATGTATCAAAAGAATAAAAAATGTTCTATGTGTGTAAAATAAGGGCACAAAGTAATGAATTACTAAGTAAAGGTGAGAAATTCATTGGAGAGAACATATATCTTCATAAAAATCCATTTATAGCATATTATTTTGAATGTAGGAAACCAATGAATTATCTAAGACAATGCCTTATTTTAAAGGTTAAAATCCAAGTCCAAGGAAGGATATATGTTGATGTAAAAGGGTTGAATTATTTATGTATTAAGCTTAAATAATTATATTGTATAAGTATTTTTATCAATGGTATTTTGGTTATAATAATCATGATTCATCTAAAGATTGTGTTATTTTTTAGAATAATGTATCTATTCATCTATGTTCAACATAGGAATTATGGATACCATCGTGGGTTTATGAGTTTAATGTTGATAATAATTTTAATATTTAGAAACCCCTATTGAGGTTTTAAGTGATGGGATGTTAATGTGACTAATGAAATTTTGGGATATGTTTCATTTGGTTGGTATATATATTACAGTATGTTTAATTATGAATTATTATTTAAGGAAGAATTATATATTATTATGTTTAATGGTTTTGATAACCTTTAGGGTTTATATGATCATTGATGTTAAGGTAATAATAGTCAATTAAGATTATTTGATTTCATATAAAAATTTATTTGTATAGAAAACCATTATGTTAGAAAAGTTATTTTATGAAAAATGATTTTTGAGGATGTTCATAAAATTTTTATGAATGTTATAATAATCATATTAATTTAGTTTTATAAAAAGTAAAACCCACACGCTGTGTGAAAACCCATCACATCTGGTGGGGTTGTCGGGTTTGAACCCACAACCGAAGGGTGACAAGGGTGTAGTGCCTACAACTAGCCTGCATGATGTTTTGGTTAATATCAAATTATTTTTGTACAAAATATTTGAAAAATAAATATTATGCTGAACTTTGGGTGTTACTATTGAGGTTTAGAGATTAACTTATTATATTTAATAACTCATTACAACCATTTTAGCTTTTGTAAATATTTATAGACATACGAAAGTACTCTTCACTTTTTTATAGATCTTATGATCCATCAAAAATAATTTGTAATTCTTAAGGATTAAAACAACATATTGGATATTCATTTATTATAGTTAGAGGTGATGTAAAAGTTGATTGAATCACAACCAAAAAATGAAATTATTCGTATGAAACATAAATATATCAAGTAAGTATATTTATTTTTGTTCTAATACTATATAGAAAAAAATCTGCAAATATAGTAGAAGGATAATGAGATAAAAATGTTATCCTTTTACATTTATTTTTGATAAATTGATGGCCTATTCACCCATCACATATTTATGGTTTTGTGGCTGTTAAATTTCTCTAGAATGTTTCTTCTATAACTCACTATTTTTCATTGGGAATTATTTTTCTCCTAAATGTAAATATTTTCACTTCCCACTAAAATATTCTTACTTGGAAACGGAGTTATGTCTCATTATTTATGACCTTTATACTCACATTTTTATCTTATCAAGAGAATGTTTTATTAACCATTTTTAAAATATGGGTTTTCAATAATGTTATTTTCAAATAGAAATCCATTATTTTCTGAGTGTAAGTTAAAATTTCTATGATGAAATTTATTAAAGGTGAGGAGAATGTAGCAACCTTATAATTTATATTATATTTTTTTAAATAAATATAGTCTCTTTGATAACTTGCAATTCATGAAATGCCATTTCTAAATGAACTATAATATAGTATACCATTAGACAATAGTTGTTAAATTTGTGGGAATGAATAGTAATAAATAAATTATTAATGTATATGGTTTTAAAATGTATAAAATAAATTCATTATTTATCAATGAATTACAAATAAAAATAAAAAACATTTAAAATCAGATGAAATATTTTTCTGAAAAACTGTTTTTTTGCACTAAATCTGTTTTTTATATTAATAAATTAAGTTATTCACTATTAATAAATTATTTTAGTTAAATTTATATATTATTTTTAAATAAATTTTTTATCCTTCCTCTATTGTTTTTAGGTATGATATAATGATAAATTTATTTTTATGATTAAAACATTATTTTAAAAAAAGGTTTTGTCGCGTTCTGTATACTTACATTAATATTAATAATTTACAAATTTTTTAAAAAATATTTGAAAAAATTTAACTCATTTTTTAAATTAACTCGTAAAAATAAGCTTATAGTTTATTTTTTTATAATTTTCTAAAAATATTATTCTTTTGATTAATAGTGAAAAATACTGGTTTTTATTGAGAAACACCTTTTCATTTAAAGAATTTAAAAAGATTAATTTTGCTTAAAAAATGGTTTAAATGTAAAATTTATTATTATATATTATTATTAATCTAATTTATTGCATTAAATCAATTTAATTTGGAATTTTTTTTTAAAAACGTTTTCTTTGTGAAAAATTATCACCGGAAAACTGCATTTTCATCTCGTTTGCAGGTTTACTTTTAAATTAAATAAAACCACTTATATTAATTGAATTTTAAAAAAATATATTCAATAATTTTAACAATAGTAAAATTATATAATAAGTCCATATGAATTTTTTGTCAGAATAATTATTGAAACAATAAAATTAATTTTCCGTGCATAAGGTTAAAACGGGGGTCTGTGACATGCACATTTGTTAAAATTAATTTCCCAAAAAATAGTAATTTTATATGATAAATTTGATCTAATACATAGAGTAATTGGGTCAAAATTTTCTAATAAGGATCATATTTTATGATTAGAGGTTAATTTATCAATGTAAATAAAAAAGATAATCCCCTTGGTGTAAACTGATATTGTAAAGTATGTAACCAAATAGGATAAGGGATTAACATATTTAAAAAATGATTATTTTTTGGAGGTTTTTTTACCTTACGTTCCCTAAAATCAATTATTTATCAATTTTTGAGGATCATGTGGTGAGGGTGTCTTCTGATTATTGAATTATTTTTGGAATTTACAAAAATGCCACTCCTAACCAATTATAAAAGGGCACCCCTACCCTCACTTATTCACACCTATAAATCCATTTATCTAGGCCAAAAAAATCCAAAATATCTCCCCCAAATCCTTATAATTTTCTTAGATCTATTGGTATTTCCAAAATACCAACCCTATGGTCCTTATTAAGAGATCCCACATATATTTTTTCAAAGCAAAGGTAATCATTTTTACTAAGTATATTATTTTTACTTATTATTTTTCCACCTTAAATTATTTATCAATAATTCCAATATAATTTCAAAATTATCTAAAATATAATTATTTTTTTATTTTTTATTTAATAATATTTATACATCTCATTATCCATCAAATTTAAAACTAATACAATGCTTGTGTGTATGGTGAACTTCCACCTCACAAACCGATGTAATTTGTTTACTATCACTAACTCACATATATAGTTTTAATTATGTAAATTATGATTATACATGATAAATATTATGTGATATTAATTCTATGAAATTAATATATCATATACTTCCTTACCCTTTCACCCATTAAGGGAATGATATCACCGTTTGGGCGTACGTACGACCTATATTCTCCATGAAGATATGTTGTTCATTTTCAATGACCAACTTCCGTTAATGGTTATAATAAGACATATAATTAATATATTTGATATTATAACATTTATATAATTTTTAGAGGATTTATCTATATCTTATTAACAAGAGTTTGATCTTTCATGAAAAACATGAATGAGAAAACAATACAGTTAACAAACAAAACAATTATAATAATAAAATGATAAAAGTGTTTGTTGCTGGGAAATTAAAAATAAATAAATAAAAGACACCACACACAAACATTAAATAGGCAAGGAAAATCCAACTGGATACCTCTTCACCACCCAACAAGACCACTGCCACTAAGCTCTATCCTTGGGACTAATAATGAAGTGTTATTAATAAACAGGTTATAATATGTCATTAAAATATAATATATGATATTATATATATGAATATGGTTTTGTTATAAATTAATTACTTGTTTAAAACCATTTTATAGGAGGTTAAATCATGATCAACTAAAGGGAAATGTGAGGTAAGGGATTCAATATCAATTTCCTTTCATTGAGGAATATTTTAATATTATGAACTAATTTGTTTTATATGGTGTATTAACTACCAATTTTACATGATATATTATGAATAAATAATACTTAATGGTATTTTTTATTTCAATTTTAATTATTTCATCTAAGGGTATTTGACTTCAAAGTTACTTATTGGTGAAAATACTCATAACACAATTTAGTATCTCAAGGTTATATTACTTATTCATTATTTTTGATAATCTAAGATTATATGTTTAATGTATTTTTATTATTTTATGTTTGATTTAATTTTCTTATGTGTATTTACATTGGATACACATAAGAAATACATTTATTAATCCTTACTTCAATGGTATGATCTTTGTATGAAATTTCATCTCAATTTCTACACCATTGAGATGCTGACACTGGTAACCTAGAGTTGGTTGTTAATTTATAACACAATCATAAGATATAACCAATAAATTTAAAATACCAAATAACAAAATAGTTTAGTAGTCTTATAAAACTAGTTAATTACTTAAATCACATGATACATTCAAAAACCTGAAATACAATATAGTATTTTCCTTGAGAAAAAAATTATTCTCTCTAGAATTCATTTTATATAATTCATAGTATACTTCTAGGAATCCTACGGAAAAGAAACAAAATAAAGGGGTGATATCGGATACACAGTTACAATATACATATCGTAAAAGCTAATAGAAAAAAAATAAGGAATAAATAATATAGAAAGAATACATGATTATCAAATAATGTCATATAAATAATCACATGTGTACGAAATTTATCCATGTATATCATTACTATTCAATTAATCACATGAAAATCCATATCATTTTTCATAATTATGGAATGGATAATTTTTGGAATCTAAAACATATCATTGAGGCCTTATTCCATAACATCTTACATAAAGGGGTAAGGCGTCATCCAAAAACCCAACATTTTTTTCCAACGAGACCTACTAATACATGAAGGGGATATGAAATTATATGCCCCAGTTGTCTCTTAAAAATTCCAATAGATTAATTATAATAATAAACAATTCAAAATAATCAAAATGTCATAAATATAAAAAACTATTTGAATGGGAATAACTAGGATGAAAAATGATAAAATTATCTCCAATCAAACTGATCATAACCCATATATGGAAATATATTGGATTATATCATTATAATATATTTTTATTAAATCATATTATTTATCAAATTATATTGACATATATGAAAATACTTCTATAATATCAATATATTATCTCTTGGGGGAAATAAGCTTTTCATTTTGAAATCACAAAATCAAAATATAACTTAAAAAAAATATTAGAGAAAAAATTTCATTGGAAATAACTATGGATAATTTTAATGGAAGATTCAAATATTTATTTGTCTTGAAAATGGAAATTTTTTTCATACGATGTATATAAAAATTAATATTCATTTTACATTTTTAATAAAAATAAATAATATCCTCATTAATAAAATGAAAAGATTATTCATTTTAAAAAAATTAAAAAATAAAATCATGGATAAAAACGAATTTAAGAAAATCATATTATATTATAAAAAAATTATTGTAAATATTTTTAGAAAATATAGATAATGAAGAAAAAAGATTTTCAATAGAAGAGGGAAATAAAGTTGGTTTCCATTAAAAATACTATTTCAGTCTATTTTGTTCATAAAAGGAGGAAAATGAAATGAAAAATTATAATTTAATGTAATAAATAGAGTAGCATAAAATATATTGGGTTTATAATATAATGTTCTTATAATTCTCCTAATATATACTTAAACATAAACAATCCCGAATAATAATGATATTGGGACATAAACTCATACCTTAATATCACCAGCTTTATAGGTGATATTAACCACGTCTTAATAGATTAAAATTTATTATACTTCTATAAAGGAAACATATATGTAGTTATGATATCATATTTTATCCACTTATAACATTTCAATACCCATTTATTAATAATTATTTATTAAAATCAGCTTTTCCAAGTGTTAACTATCTCATTTTTCTTGTAAGTTTTAGTTTGGTAATTTCAATCCTTTCATCTTTATCATATTTCCATAAACACTATAATTATAATAATGATATAAATATAATATGAAATTAAATATATATATATATATAAATATATATAATCATCCATGAATTTTATTGATAGAAAAATAAATTAAATCATTCATTTAGATGGTAAATTGTAAGTACGCATGAACTTTGGTTTCAATTTTCAAAGGATGGTAAAAAAGAAAGGTAAATAATATTTCAAAAATAAATAATAATTATTATATCATATATATATATCATATATATTCATTAATCCTATCTTTATTACAATCCATGTAGGGTAGAAATGAAAAAATAATCACATCGCTTCATGGAGGTGATAATACACATATATGCACTAGCGAAAATATCATTTACTAATTGATGGAAAGGAAAGAAAGAAGATACGAAATTATAATACCATAAGAATAATAATATAATAAATATAATATATAGATTAAATTATCAAAATAATCAAATATGGTGATGTAAAATGAATTGTATCACTATGTGGAGGTGAGAGGCCACATGTATGCCCAATCAACACTTTCACATCTAACTCAGTGGAAAGGATGGTGGAAAATGGTGGTTACATAATCATAATAAAATTTTATTATACTAATAATACTTAATTTATTATTTTATTATATATACCCTAAATTTATAGTAGTTATAAAAAGAAATAGATTGAAAGAGGCTGGGAAGGATGATCACCTCTTCTCCGATAGATGTCCTTTAGATCCCTTCTTTAAAACCCTTAGAATGTTCTTTTAAGAATAAAAGAACATATAATTAATGTACAATAATTTTTATAAGATATTTTTCTAGGTTTTGGTAGTGGTATATGGCATAAAGTGTTGTAAATAAGAGTGTGTATAAGTGTCCTTTTATAATAGAGGGAGAAGACAGAATTGGAATTTCTTAAAAGATTAAAATATAATAATGGAATACTCAAGAAAAATTATTCCAAATGGACATAGTATTAAATTTTTTACAGTATTAATTAAAAATATTTCAATAAAAATATCATTTAGACATGTTTAATAGTAAAAATTACTCTTAAATCTCAGTTTACCCTTTGTAAACCAATTTTAAACATAACTGCCATAATAGATTTTTACTATTTTTACAATTCATTATTACCAAAATAGAAAGTGTATGAAATAAAAAACTTTTAAATTCTTAATAAAAATATTTAATTAATTTCATAAAATTTAATTCATAACATTTAATAAGTTTAATTTCAAATTAATCCCATAAAACATTATGAAAGCGATTTTCTAGAAACATATTTTTCTTAAGTAATAAACGTTTTATGCCAAAATAAAACATAAAATTAATAAAAATGACCTTAATTGGACTAATAATAATATAAATTAATTAATTTTAATTTTTAATCATTTTAAAATAAAATTTAACATTGTAAATACATGAAATGAAAAGATACTTTATATTAAAAATCAGTATTTTTCACAATTCATCTAAAAACCAAACTTTTTAGAAAAAAAGAAAAAACTAATTCTAAGATAATTATTACATGATTATTTAAAATATGAAGTTATTTTTTTAAAATACAATTTCAACAAGATTAAAAAACTAATTAGATTTTTTTCTCAAAAAAAGAAATAAATACCATTTTTAGGGAAAATATAAATTTTTGACGCATATAATGACTCTACTCAAAAATAACAAATTTTAATTTTATAAATCCATTATTTTATTATAAAGTGTTTAATCCTATAAATATATCCAATTTAATAGATATATAATAATTTATAAATTTAAATTATTAATTTTTTATAGTATAACACAGTTGGCTAATCTTTTAGTGTTGCATGTTAAACAAGATTCTAAACACTTAAAATTATTTAATGAACAATATAATTTAAAATATAGTAGTGTTATATTATAAATCATTAAAATAATTTCTCCATAAAAATTCCATCACTCTAATACAAATAATTGAGGGTACTTATTTCTCATAACATCCTCAGGTTCCCACATCACCACCTCAAATTTATGGTATCCCAACCAAACATAGACTTGGTGAGTGATATTTTTTCATAGAACATTCTCTCTATGATAAAAAATATCTATATATTGTTCCTCATAAGAGATATATTTATCAATTGGTATTACCAATGGGTTTACTATATGTGAATTATTATGTATATACTTTCTCTATAAAGATACATAGAACACATCATAAACTTGAGAGAGATACAGTAGATGTGCCATGTGATAAGCTACTACCCCAATAATATAAAAAATTTACAAGGGATCGATATATATCGGTATTAACATGACAATACATCCAAATATCATAATCATATTCTAGGTAGATATTCAAAGGAATTCCTTTTCAATAAACATGAACTCTAGATATTACTCGTGATTGTCAACATAACTTTTTTATTGAATATGAGCTACACTTACATGTTCTGTAATGGATCTAAAATTTTATTCTATTTAATTGGTTAGATTAAGTACCAATATCATTAATTATAAAAAATTTATTGTATCACATTGGAGTCTTACACTTCCTTCTATAGAGGGATTCGAAGGGATCTATACAAATACTTTAGAGAAAGCTATAGTTGTATGAAAATTATACCAAATGAATGTGGTGATCCAAAACTACTTAGAAATATATAGAGGAAGATCTAGACATGTATTCTAGAGTTTTAATATTCCTCTTAGACTTACCATCCATATGTAGATGTTATGCAGTGTTGAAACTGATTTCAATATAAAGAGTATGCTAAACATATATCTAGAACTTTGAGGTAATCCTCAGATCTCGATCAGATAAAATTACGAGTTATAATCCATCAAATATTACCACTTCCTTAATTCATAACCAAGTAAGTTTATAAGGATAATGATATTCTATAATGGATATAAAATGAACTTATTTCATCAAGTGATCAACAACAACCTATCTATAATTTCTCCCTTTAGATGTTTTGGGTAGTCCAATGAAAAAAAGCGACAGTAATGTTTTCATATTTCTATTATGGTATGGGTAATGATTATAACATAACCTAAAAATCATATATATTAGAATTAAATTAATGACATACTAGTAATCAAGATACATACTCTTTAATATCCCTTTCCATGTTATCCCACCAAAAATACACTTTCACATCTCTATATATCATCATACTTCTAGATTGTGTAGAAAAAAATAAAATATGATCCTCATCCAAAAAATATTTCATAAACATTTGTATTAATAGGTAACATACTCAATTTCTAAACCATATATTTCTAGTATGACCGTGGTTGAAATCATGAACATATCTCATATTCTTATGTAATTCCACATGTTCCTTGTATGAATTTTTAATCCTCTTGTGGATGTATGATTTAAAATTCATCTAAGAAAGATAATATATATCCCCTTTCCTCAAGATTTAAAGATCCATATTTTGTAAATAAATATAATAGATCTATTTCAACCTTTATCATGGATAAAATATAATGATCATTCTAAATTAGATCATCAACCACCTTGTTTTCCTTCCCAAAGTGATATTGTGTTGAGCAGTCATAATCTTTGATCAACTCCAACCATCTTCTCTGTGTCATAGTAAAATATTTTATTATAAATATATAACATAAAATTTTATTTTCAGTATATATATTATACAATTCACCATACAGACGATGCCTCCATATATTCATTAAAAAATTACCACTGCTAGCTACAAATCATGAGTTGGGTATTTTTCAAATGAATTTTTAATTTCAGAGAGGCATATGATATGACTATGTAGTTATTAAAGGGGATGAATAAAAGTCCCTTTTGTGATGTAACAATATAGATAAAAAAACCTTCTATATTATATGGTAGTGTAGGAATAGGAACACATACAAACCCTCTCTATAGTTATTTGAAATTCTCTCCATGTTCATCTTTCCATAAGAAATTAACATACTTTTAAGTCATCTTGGTGAGTGGATTTGATAGTTATGAGAAATATCTCAGAAAGAAATATTAGTATCCATAAAACCTAAAAAAACAATATATTGTTCTTATCATGGTTTCCCTAATCAATTTCTTAATAGATTCTATATTTGTAACATCCATCGATATTCCCTCACTTGAAATTATATTACCAAAGAATGAGACTTTTTATAGCTAAAATTCACAGATGGTAAATTTTTCCTATAAATTATCATTCCTTATGGTATTCATCACAATACTCAAATGTTCCTCATGTTCTTCATTTTACCTTTAATATATAATAATATCATCCATAAATACTACCACAAATTGATAATGGTAATATCTAATTACTCTATTCATAAATTCATGAATATATTAGGAGAATTGGAATGTAAAAATGAAATTAATATATATTCATAATTCCCATGCCTCATATGAAAGGATACCTTGGGTATATTCACCTTATTGAACCTCTTATGATAATATCTAGATCAAACATAAATATTCTAAAAATAATTTTCTATATATATTAGATGAAATAGATCATCGATATGGGGTAACAGATAGTTTTTCATAATAATGATCTTGTTAGGTTCTGGATAATCAATGAAATAATTAATTGACCCATTTTATTATTAATAAAATGAATGATGAACCACATGGATATGAAGTAGGAAAAATGAATTCATTAACATGATTATCTAAGGTTTATTCTTTAATTTCTTCAACACAATTTGGACTATTCTATATTGAGTATTTGAAATAGGTGTACCACTAGGTAAGAGTTCTAATGAAAAATAAACTTAATGATTCTGGGTAAGACTAGGAAAATATTTTCAAAATACATCAATGAAATCACACATAATAGGAACAACTTCGTTATTGAGTTTCTCCACAACTATCCAAGACAAATATCCCTCATGAATAAGTAGTAAAACTGTTATGATGGAAACAATTTTTATTGGGAGTTCAAGTTCATTCTCACACTAAAATAGAATTTTTGGTTGATTTATAATATTGAATTTAACTCCCCTTCATAAAAAATTGACATCGAATTTATACTAAGAGACCCAATCCATGCCCAAATTTATATCAAATACAACTAGAGGTATAATAATAAGATTTATATGATCATATTTTGAAAAATTGATCAAAATTATATCTAAACACTCTATTATTTTAATCCATGAATATAGTAGGAGAATTGTTAAGTCCAAAATTAAATACAATAAATTCATAATCATCATTCCATGTATGGATTTCATTCTTAGGTATATCCTCATTATTAAACCATAAATGTTGATATCTAGATCAATGATTAATCTTTGAAAAATACAGAGATCCAAATAATTGGTCAAACAGAACATGAATATAGGATAATGAATACTTTTTCTTAATAGTGATATTTTCAAGTTCTCCATAATCAATTCAAAGATCAATTTACCCATAATTATTTATAACAAAACGAACATGTGCCCCACATTCAAAATCACTAGGCTGAATGAATCTCTTATCTAAATTATCTAATAGCTGTTTCTTCAATTATTACAACTCAATCGGGTATATTCTATATGGAGACTGTGAAATAGAAATAGAACATCGTATGAGATCTATTGAAAACTCGACTTCATTATTCAGGGGATGATTAGGTAATTCCTTAGGAATTATATCACTATATTCTCCAAAAATCGGAAAATATTCTATATTCTGCTTCTATTAAACTATTTGAGATAAATAACCTCCATGAATAATTAATAATACCCATATAATGGATGTATTTTACATTAGATATTCAATTTCATCCTCACATTGATATATGATTGGTGGTTGGTTCATGATACAGAATATAACTTCCCTTCCATGATAATTAATATGGGATCTATATTGAGAGATCCAATCCATAACCAAGATTACATCAAATTCAACTAGATTAAGGATAACAAGGATTCAAGGATAAACATTACAAAAGAAAATCTATCAGAGAGGATATACAGACATGGTATTTGGTTGTCATAAAATTATGGGTTCTCAATGACAACACACTATCTAATCATTGAGGTGGTTATTTGATATCCATATAAAATTATTCAGATATAAAAGAGTGGGAATAACATGAATAAAATAAAACATTTTCTATCATAGAGTGGCTGATAAATGTACATTTAACCACATGACTAAGAACTTCCACTTTAGCTGTAGTAATTTCACAATTGTGGAATTATCACATTAGATTATTCTATGGTATGTTCCATTTATATTTGGGGAATAGATTGGAACAACTTCCCATCTCCTTATAGTTAAATTGTGGTAATTTGATGGATTCAGCCACACTCGTGCATTCAAGATCATAATAAACTTTTTCACCAAACTTATAATATACTAATTTTACCTCTAATAAAGTACCTTTGTGTTTATTTCCACAAGTAATCACATGTTGAAAGATTTACCATTATCTTCTTCCCCTTATTATTTTTTTATCAACCATCCTATTTGTGTCTTTCCTTACATTGATTCCATAAGACTAGAAGAATGATTTATCTATCTTGTTAACAAATTATACTATATCCTCATACGATGTTACTTTTTTTGAGTCTAGTACCTTTAGAAGGATTTTCATTATCACAACCAAGAAAATATTATTCTTACTCCTTGAATTATTTACATATTCTAAAACTTTCCTTGATAAACTTTTAAATTTATTTTCAAACATAAAAACAGTTTCCTCTTCCTTCTTTCATAGAATAAAAATTTTTCTCCCTATACTTAGACTGTTGTAAAGGAATTTTTTTTGAGGAAACATTCTTTAAAAAACTTCCACTCTATTCGCTCTATTTCATCCACATCCTTAGTGTTTTGAATCAAGTATCACTATTGATCATCACCCCCATGAGATGATAATCTTCCATAAAAACCTTCTCACTTTCATTAATTATCAAATCAGGAAATATATTTTCTAAAGAATTTATCCATTTATACACTACAAATAGATTCGTGGTTCCATTGAACGATGAAGGATGTTTTCATATGAAACTGTCTAAAATAGTTACACCACATTATGGATCAATATAATTATCTATACATGAAATGTTATTTGTTATAAACTAAGTGAAATTCCTCAATATATTTATAATTTTATCTGTTCTAGATCATGTTTAATTATGTTTTACTAGAGGTTAATCCCTTTATAGATTACATAAATTGATATAGTTCACATTCCTTCATCTAGGTTCACTTTTGAAAAAAAAACATTCTATATCAAATCACAACTTTATGAATCACAATGTGTACTTTTTAGACTTTTGAAACCTTAACATAAATTAGACATTTATGCATAAAAAACATTAGATTAATAATCATGGTTTCTTTGAGAACATTGTCAATTCCAAAAAATATTTTCAAATCCTTTATAATTATTTATAAATAAAATGTTAATTTTCCCATGAATATCCCCCGAGAGTGTTAAACTAGGTGCTTAGTAAGGGTCCTTTAACCGTGCACTCTAGTGAAGGCTAAGATATACTTAACCAACCTTTTTAGGGCTATTACCCCTAAATAAGGTTTTTCTAAAACCACATCAACATAGAGTATTAAGAGAGGGATGTATCACTTGGAAAACCACATAATTTTTACCTTATCAATGAAAATTATTATATTATTGTACAAATAGACATATCCTTAAAGTCTAATATATGGTTATGTTCTCAATTGTATGTTTTCCTAAATCTAGTTCCCAAGGTTTCTATTAAAATTTCTCTGGTACAAACTATAAATACCCCAACATAAGTGGACCATATTTGGTGGTTAAATTATTACATTGTTACTATATATAAGCAATCAAATTACAAATGGTTAAATAGTTTTGGGGTCTTTGAAAACTAGATAAAAACTTGAATCACACATTAGATTCAAAAACATGAAATAAAACATTCTATTTTCTTTTATAAAATCATTATTCTCTCTATAATATTCATTCATATCCTTTATAGTACACTTCCGGGTATCTTTGGGAAAAGAAACATAAAAAATGGGTGACCTCAAATGCTTAGTAAGTGTATGCATACAACATAATCAAACATAGAATAAATATGGAATGAATAATATAAATGGAATTAATTATGATCAAATAATGCCGTATAAATAATCACATGCGATTGAAACTTATCCATGGATATTTAAACTATTAATGTAATAACATGGTCATAAATAACTAATTTCATAATGATGGCATGCATAATATAGGACATCTTAAAATTACCACTGAGGATTTTTACCAAGACTTATTACATAAATGGGTAATGCCTTGGAAATATAACCAATATATTTTTCCTTATTTCACCTATCAATGCATAAAGGATCTATATAATATTAATTAACCACCCTCCAATTAATAATTCCAATGCATTAATCGTATAAATAAATAATATATCGTAGTCAACATTCCTTAAAAATCAATAATTTTCCTTATAAGAAGAACTAGCATATGAAATTTTAATACTTTCCCCTGTAAAACTGATCATGTAACCTCTAGAGAAATATTTTGGATAGTATCATTATAATATATCTTCAGTAAAACATAATATTCTTAAAATGGTGTTGAAATAAATTATAATACATCTAAAACATCAGTGGAATATTTCTTGAGGAAAATACCCCTTCCATTTTTAAATCACATAAAAAAAAATCTAAAAAATTCTAAATTATTACATATTTTTCTTATTTTTAAATAACTATGTTAAATTTTAAAGGAATATTCAATACATTGAGTGGTTGTTATGGTAGAAAATTTTGTTCATGTCATGTAAATAAAAATAAATATTCTTTTTAAATTTTTGATAAACTAAGGAAAAGTTCCTAAATTAAAAAATGAACATAAGTATTTTTTTTTTAAAAAAAGTCAATCGTGGGTAAAAATTAATTTAAAAAATAATAGGATAAAATAAAAAATATTCATGAAATACATTTTATTAAATTAATTTATGTAAGAAAATGATTTTTTGATCGAAGAGAGAAATAAAGTCGATTTAACATAAAAATATCATTTCCGTATCTTGATTTATTAAAGAGATTGAAATGAGAGGAAAAATTGAATTTTACCTAATTACCTATAGTATAATAATATGTATTTGTTTAAATATATAAAGTTAAAATAATTCCCTTAATGAATACTTAAACATAAACAATTCCGAATAATGATGTGATTGTGAAATAAACCCTTAACTTATATTCGACTTGATTTGTAAGTTATTTTAACCTCCTGTATAAAAAAAATTAAATTTATTATAATTATATAAGAAAACACATAAATAATTATATTATCACATATTATCCACTTATAACATTTCAACACCTATTTATTAATAATTATTTATTTAAATCCTTATTTCTGAGTGTTATCTGTCTCATTTTTCATTTATGTTTTGGTTTAGTAGTTTGATTATTTTTAACTTTATCATGGTAACATCATCTATATAGTTTTAATATTTACATAAATATAATATAAAATTAATTATACACATTTTTATAATTATCCATGAATGTTAAATATATAAAAATGAATTACACTGTTCATGGAGGCAGTTGGTTGCACATATGCGGGGATGTTGTTTTTATATTTTTAAAGGATGGAAAAAATCAATTTAAATTATAATTCACCCTTAAAAATAATTATTATATCATATATATAAAAAATATTCATCAAATATATATTTATTACCTTCCATGTAAATAAAAAATGAAAAATGAATCACATCACTTCATGGAGGTGGTAGTACACATGTTTGCTTGAACGACGTTATCGTTTTCCAATGGATGGAAAGGTAAGAAGGAAGATATGATAATATAGTTCCATAAGATTAATTTTATCATAAATATAATAAATAAATATTAAACCCATCAAATTAATAAACCATTAAATATGGAAATTGAAAATGAATTTTATCGCTACGTTGAGGTCGAAGTCCACACGTACACATGAGAAATACATTCACCTCCCTCTCACTAGAAATGAGGGTGGAGAATGGTGGTTACATAATCATAATAAAATTTAAATATATTTATATTAATAAAGATATTATTTTATAATTAATACCACATATGTAGAAGAGGTATAATAATAAATAAATTAAATGATGTCAGGTAGGATAATTAGACCTTCTTCGATATGCATCCATTTGATCCATTATTTATGGACCTTGGAATAAAGTTTTAAGAATAAAAGAACCTATAATTAATTTATATGTAATTTTAAAATATAATTTTCTAGGTTTTATTAAATCAATATGGTTCAAATTATTATAAAGAAGAGAGGGGAGGGGTGTCCTTTTATAAGTGTGGGAGAGGACACATTGAGAATTTCATAAATGATTAAAATATAATAATTTCATACTCAATAAAAATTACTCCAAATATATATATATTCAAATTTGGGATATTATGAGTTAAAAATATTTCTATAAATAGGATTTTGACATGTTTAATTAGAAAAATTACCATTATTTCTTGGTTTGACAACTGTTAAACCTATTTTAACCTTAACTATCGTAACAAATTTTTTCTTTTTTTTACGATTCATTATGACCAAAAAAGAAGGTTAAATCATTAAATAATTTATAAATTATTATCAAAAGTATTAAAAAAATTTAAAAAAAATCAATTAAATAATTTTATAGTGTTTAATATAAAATTAATCCCACAAAACCTTATGTAAAGTGGTTTCAATAAAATTTTTTTCTTAACTAATAAAATTTTTATAGCAAAATAAGACCTAAAATTGATCCAAATTACCTTAATGGGATTATTAATAATATAAATTAATTAATTTTACATTTACCACATTTAAAAAAAATGAAAATTTATAAATTATTTAAATGAAGATATGGTTTCTCTTAAAAAAATGTGTTTTCACTATTCATCAAAAAATAAAACATTTCTTAAAGTTATCAAAAATTAACTATAAGATAATTATGAAATGGTTATTTTAAAAATGAAGTTAATTTGTTCAAATACACTTTTTTATAGTTTTATAAATGAATTATATTATTTTCTCACAAAAATAAATAAAAACCATTTTTAAGAAAAATTGTATTTTTGAAGCATATAATGAAAACTAAAAATTAGTAAATTTGAATTACAGAAATAATTATATTTTCAATAATATTTTTAATACTATTTATACTTCCAATAAAACAGCTATGTTATAATGGTCCCATTTAAGTAATAATAGTTGTATTGTATAATGTGGTTCACTTAAAGGTTGTTGTTGTGTATTAAGTGAGCAATTAAATTCTTAAAATCATGTATAGAGTATTAAATATTAAAATAATTGGGTGTTATAGTTTTTATGCTTATTTTTGGAATATGTTTAGGAAAAATACCCATATTCCACTTGGCGGTAAAAAATTACCCTGAGAGTCGTCATGGTTTAAATAAAAAAGGTGCTAAAATATATGGGTGTTTTGTTGGGAATTTTATCTAGAGATACAACTGATGAAAAAATTCATCGTGGCATAAAATTAAATATTGTTCTATTCCACACAAGTTTTTTAAATTATTAAAATGATTAAACATTTAGGAGATATTTGATAGGTTACTCATTGTATGAGGAGTCAAATATTCGACTAAATAGTACAATATTTTTGTGAGACAATATTAATTCTTAGTGTATCAATGTTTTCATATATTTAAACAATAAAATTATTTTCCCAAAGGGGTATTAATTGATATTTAAATTGGTTTATTTTGAACCAAAATTTGATGCCATTATTAGAAGAAATTTCTTATGATGGTTAAAGGGGATTGAAGTCATTAATTAAGGGAAACATGGATGTTTTTTATTGAAATTAGAGAACTAACTATGCATATGGAGAAGGAAATAAGAATATAAGATGGTGGATAATATAAGTATATATTAGTTTAATATATATGGATAATTTTAGTGATTATACATGTGGGAAATTAATGTAGATCATCATGTTGGGAACTATTGATTGTATTCCTATAGAAATATAGGTGTAAACACTTGATTTGATTTGTATGGATCAAATGTGTTTACTTGAGAGAGTATCGAGTTCTTCTACAGTGAGAGATATGAGTCCTAATTCTCATAATTGGTTATAAAAAATTATTTATAGTTATTCCACTCTATGTTTTTATATAATTACTATAGTATATTTAAATACACCAAAATATTTCTTAGTGTATATTTCTTGGAAATATCCCAATAAGGGTGAACTAATAAAATTGATTATGTCCATTTGTGATTTATAACATTCATAAGTCATGAGGGACGTAATTGAGTTTTGACTAACCATGAATCAATATTGTTGTAAGGGTATATTTTATTTTTACATATCTAATTCACCCTCTCCCAGGGTATCCTTCTTAGTATTGACCTAAGAAATGGTATTAAAGTGTATGATTAATATTGAAATGATTCTCTCATTGTTTGGGACATGAAAATTGGGGTGAATCCAAAATTAATCTCAATATTTTATAGAAAAAACTTTTTACCGTAGAATAATCAAATGAAGAATTTTTTATAATCATTAGGCATGGATTTTTAAAAATCTTTATCAAATGGAATTAGAGTCCATATAAAAATTAGAACCCTATATTAAAGAGATTTTAATGAGTTAGATTATGATTCAAAAGAACAAATACTATAGGGGGAGTGTTCTACACTGAAATATAGATGAATGTTAGGTTTTGTAAATCCTCAAATTCTAGGTGGTAAAAGTTATTAAATATCTATGAAGATGACTCAAATTCATGAGAAGTAAAGTTTAATGTTTTATGGAATAAGAAAAAGGACTCGAGGAAACACCCAAATGAATCCATTAATGAATTATTTTATTGGGTTAATTTTATTTTGTATTACATGTGAAAAATTCTTTATATCATTCAATATATAAAAATAATGAAGTGAATATTGAGGCCTCTTCCTAAATTCAATATGAGGGTTTTTGTGACCAAGAGAAAGGATCTAAAGACAATATCATCATATGAATTGAATAGAATTATCATCACCTATGATATGAGGACCAATGGTGATGACCATATTTATATGGGTAAATTTTTATATGTGACATTCAATCCAATGAAAAAGTTCATTGTTGAAGATAATATAGAGGGAAAATATATTTATGAAGTCATGTATTTCCTTTACTAAAATATATAAATTAGAAATGGAAAGTTCAATTGAAATATTCCACTCACTCACTTTCAATGTTGAAATTTATTGGTACAATAATATTTGATATGGTTAAGAAGATGACAAAATCATGAATAAATCATCTAAATATGTGAAAGAAAATAAATTTCTTTTTGCAAAATTTGTTTAAGAAAAAATCATTTTTTTCACAAGATAGTATAATCTCAAAGGAAATAAGGATAGATGAGATTGAAAACATTTAAAAAATATTTACAAAGTACCTTTTCCCATTATATACAAAAAAAGGATCAATAAAATGTTAAGGAAGCATAATTTAAGGGTGTTGTAGACCTTAAGGTAGAGTTGGAGGATAACTTGATGAAATAGATGTTTGGAGAGATAAAATGAATAATTCCAATAAAGTAGTATATGATTCCAATATCTGAATAGGTAAATAAATATGAATGAAATGTTGATATTGAAAATATGAAATTTTAGAAGCTTAAAATTTTAAATAAATTCGTTTATATTAATCCAAAAGATAAGAAGTCAAATTTAATTACTGAAAGATTAACTTATATAGTAAAATAAAGGGTAAAAAACATTAAGGTTATTTAATGAGAGGTCAACTAGGAGGAATTAAAACTATATGGTAAAAAAAGTTTCATATATCTTGAAATGAAATTAAGAAGTTAGATCATGAAATATACGTAAAAATAAAGGATTGGTATGAATACCATGCAAACATGCGTAAGGATTTCCTATAATGAAAAATGTATTATCATAAATCCAAAAAAAAGATTGGGGATTAGTCATAAACCTATGAACATAATGGTTGATAAAAATATAAAGTCTCCCACTTCTATAATGAATATTTATTTGGAATACATCCAAAATACCATAGGAGTAGTAGTGAACACACAGAAGAATAAGACTAAAGTTACATTTTATAGATTCAGAAACACAGGACATGCAAAAAATATGTTCCATTACAAAGTGGTACATCAATGTAATATATAAACAAATATAGAAATATAGAAATAGATAATATTGGTATGTTATATATGTATACTTAGTTTTGGTTTGAATGTTATGGAAGTAACTCATTGTAATCATCATCAATTATGTGAAGAAGTGTACCAATGTGGACTCAATGTAGAGTTATGTAGTAGCTCAGGAATCATGAAGTCTGTTAAAAAACCTAAAATAGGCTTCCAAATTTTTAGTATAAATAGGTCCCATTATATCTATAGATATAACATATTGATCAACCATCGAAGGTTGTCCGAAAATAATCATGTGTTAGAAAAAATGACTGATAAGTCTATGACGAGGATATTTTTTTAAAATCAATGAAGCAAACTAGTGTGTGGATTCATGATAGCAGAAGAAACTACCATATAATGTAAAAAATGATCTTATTATTAGGGTAAAATATGATATATAATGATTCTTTCAATTTTGTAATGATTAAGGGTTAATGATCGTATGCTCAGAAACAGATAAAATTAGTTGAAAAGGATTGACTATAATGAAAATATTAGGTGTATGAAGTCTTTGTCACAATTTACTTATGTTAAACTAATCTTGTGACTTGTTTCATAATTTTTTTTACTAAGAATTATTTTATTATCAAAGGAAAGGGGGTTAAAATTATAATTCAATAGAGTCACACGATAGTAATTATTTACGACATTAGTAGAGAAAAACATATGTGTTTTCTATCCAAGGAGTAAGAAAATAAATTGGGAAACAAATTATTTAGACACTTAATCGAAAAAAAATTAGAAGAGTTATTGAAACATTATTATTTATATGACATCCATATGATTAAACATGATCATAATTATGTATTTTATGTTTTCCAAAATGGAGTGACCAATTTGGAGATGTACAATTTCAATGATATGAAATCAATGTGATTGTTGTTATTGGTTTTTGTTTATGTTTTTTGATCAATATCACCAAAAACTATTAATGGGAAAAGGTAGTATGTGTAGTTCATTTATGACTATAGTAGAATGTAATAGTTGACAGTGAACACACACAATTCCCAAGTGTTTAATTTTTAACACTTTTTCAAATATTAGTGAAAAAGATACTTAGATAGAAAATATTTAAATCTTGTACCAATAATGGCTTGGACATCACTAATAAATAAGTGGAGGAATATCTCAAAATGATTGGGAAAATGATGTGTGTTTTTAGTAGAAATATATACACTCAATAAATAATACAATAAATTATTAAACCCTTCAATGATCATAAAAAGTAAATTAATAATATAATAATAAAATAACATAACAATAAAACCCTTTAAAGAATTTTGAAATATATAGATCAGACATTAATTATTGTATTCAATTCTCCTTCGATACCCAAAAATAACACCAACTACCAATACCTTTGAGAGATTATTTTCCCATTCAAGTGATTTTATTCACTATTTTAATGAAAATTATAAAATAAGGTTAAAATAATGAAACTATAAAATCTCTAATATAATGATAACTAGAGTACTTGGTTGGATGAGGAAACTAGTGAACTATTCCTCATATGAGGAAAACTAGAGAACATTAAGAGACACATTTTCTTTCTCTATATTTGATCAATAATACACTCTTACTCCATTATATTTATATCATGTGTTCCATTCAATAGACTCCATGGAATATAATCATGAATCCAAACTATGGAGGTTTAATAAATAATCTGTAAAGGTCAGTTGGGGAATCAAATAGTCTTCAGAAGTGGTTTATTCCGCTAACTACCTTATGAGTTGTATTAATACACCTCTAAAAGGGTTAAAAGTGGAAAATAATATTCTTAAATGACCAATTTAATGAGCACTCCAAATTTACCTCTTGTAATGTACCATGAAAGTGTACAATTCCAAGCCTATGACTAAATCCAATTTCACTTTGTTTCATTTCCTCATGTTTATGTATTAATAATATTAATGACCCATTAGTTATATTATAACAAGACATTAATTATTTAATTAATAAAATATTATTTAATCAAATATTTTAAATGTTTAAAACACAAATCTTATTTGTGTTTATAATATACATAAACATATTTATACATGAACTAATCAATTAGTCCAAAAATTTCAAATATAATTTCCTTATATGTGACCCTAATGGACCTTTGTAAAGTTGTGAATAATTATAAATATCATTTATAATCATAAAATAAGTGCGATATCTTGAAATATTCCATAAAAATCCAAATTATAAAGGGGAATTGTGTGATCTAATTGAACAAATTTCCATTAAAAGGGATCATTTTCAATAACTTCAAGATTAATCAGATGACATGGATAATTTTAACCTAATATAGCATATCTCTTTTTCTATATTCTTGAGCTAATGATATCTTAAATAATTACATCACATGTAATTCTCTTTTCATGTTCATGGAATTAATTTGTCAAAATTCAATTAAGGGGAATGATTTCATAACCTATCATGTGGTCATACACATCTTATCTTGATTAATATACCCCCCTTATTGATTGGTGTCATACAAAATTACCTTTTAATAATAAAAATTCTCAATTGAATTTATATTGGTACAAAATTATGAAACCTAACATATAGAGAACCTATTTTACAACTTCAATTTGAAGGATACATAACCAATGGTAATTTAACTATCATTAATGTAACAGATATAAAAATCCATGTCGTGCACTTTAAGTGGTTCAATATAAATATATCATCACCACTTATATCCCATTAGTGTTTGGTTGTATCTATATACAGGTGATCCAACTCATAATTATCTTAATATATCATCAAAACCTAATATAATTATCATAAATTTCCGATAACCTAGTGATGCATATATTCTAGGGGGTTTCTATCATATCATCACCCATTTTATATGAAACAAACATAAATAAGTATTTCCCTTAATATACATTAACTGATACAACATGTCCCTAATCTAATAAAACATGATTGACTTTAGGGAAAAACACTAATAATATCCCAATTACACTAAATAACTCTCATATATATCAAATAACAATAGAACTAGTGTGGATTTTATATTTCTTTATTGAATAAGGGGATTTTTTAGGGGATCTAAAATATTATCCTCAATGAGAAATTGACACATATTAATATTTAATATTAATTAAATCTCAATTGAGATAAAACTAACGAAGAATATGTTTACATATTTTGTATGACCTTAGTTCCTTAACTTTATAAATCACTCCACTATTATCATAATAATGTTTAATTAGGTGAATAATAATTGGAAGCAGCCTTGGACAAGTAATAAATTTATTTTTATAGTAACTTTTTTTAGCTACATAGAATGTTATGATATATTCATATTTTTTTATAGAATTAATAACTATTAGTTTCATGGAAATTTTTTAACTTACCACTCCACTATCTAGGAAAAAAACCATGATTATTATTTAATGTCATCTTTATCGGTTAGGAAACTAGGATAAGTGTATCCCTTTGAAACATGCTCTTACTCATGACTAAAGACTAAGAATACACCCTTAGTTATTTCTAATTACTCAAGGATATTTTTTATGGCTTCCAAATAAATTTAATTAGAATTTAATTAGTATTAAATATTCATATTTATTGAAAAATATAAATCATGATTTTTATATAACTTAAATTAGATAATTGATTCATCTCCCAAAGAATTTGATTTCATACCGATTAATTCTCAATCTTCAACAATCAAAGCAAATCATTCCTGAAATACTCTTTCCATGTAACATTAGTAAATAATTTTTTTTTATAGTTTTCCATGGTAAATTGTTTTAGCTCTCTCTTTTATAAAAATTAAGGACTTCATATAGGGGGAGAAATATTTTTGTCAAGTGTGTAATAAATGAAACCTACACTAGAGTAAGAACTAATTTCACATAAAACTAGTATATGTAAGTGTTTCAATAATCCCTCACACCCAAGTATCCAATGGTACACTTTTTACACATACATGAGATGTATGTGCATTATCGATTCATATGCTCAAGTAATGTTGTGTGAATCATGCTCCTGGACATGTTCACATGAAGTGGTTTTAAGCTTAACACCTCAACCTAGTCTCCCTTGGTTTATAAATTGACCACCATGAAACCATTTTGAATAATTGTTTCTTAAAGATGAAACTTTGCAAGATCCTTGTGCACCCTACCCTCCCAGATCTGCATGCCCAAGTATTTTGAATCCCTTCAATTGACCTAAGGGTAATATTGGGAGTGATGGTTGATTATTTAATTTGAATAATTTAATAGATAAACATATAAAAAATAATAATTATAAAATATTAACTTGGTACTAGGGTGAATGACCCCATCCTCGATGAATTGTACTAGGGTTCTACTCGCCTAGATCTCTCTAGGAGTGTTTTACATGGGCTCCACATGCCAATATCTCCAAAGGATATCTAACTTGGGTGATAATTTATCCTACCTCTAACTAGGGTGACCCTTTATTATTCCCCATAACATGGGTTACACTTCAACCTACCAAACACTAGGGTTTCAAATTTACCTAGGCCCCATAATAGGGAAAACGTTCTCCTTGCCTCATACTAGATAAAACCTTCTCCCAACACCATATTAGAATAAGCCTTCTCCCTACATCATACAAGTGAGAACCTTAGCCCCACCCCATAGTAGAGATAGACTTCACTCATGCC
The DNA here is from genome assembly GCA_963277665.1 of Viscum album. Taxonomy (NCBI): domain Eukaryota; kingdom Viridiplantae; phylum Streptophyta; class Magnoliopsida; order Santalales; family Viscaceae; genus Viscum; species Viscum album. The sequence continues at coordinate 272,768,110 of OY728126.1, read as the reverse complement.
CCAACTAGGGATCACATATTCATTTATACCATGTTTGACCATGCATTTTACTAGGACTCTCACTTGGGTTCCAGTCTCACCCATGCCCTCGACCTCGGAACTTTATTGCCTTGGATCCCTCCACAACCTCTTGAGATGCATGACCGACCTGTTCAAGTCAAGTGCATCCAATTGATCATGAATTCCCTTGGTAAAAGGCATATACTATTAAATATTACCAAACCTATAATATTATTATAGAATTCATGAATATATACTTGATTTAAGGGTAATTATCATGAGGATACTAGTGAAACCTCCTTTGGTTCATGTTTCCCATACTGGTTGGCCCATATTCCACATATGATTAGTCTGATCACTATGTGGATCCCTTTATTCCACTAAATTATTCAAAAGTATAACATGAGCCTCATACTAGGTATAATATCTACAAAAATAGATTTACTTGACTCACCTACCAGGTCAAGCATCTTTGGGATTATTCTATATTTGTTTTTCCATAATCAGAAGATGTGTAGCATATGCCTAATTCCAGAACATAACCTTGCTTCTTCCTAGTAGTACATGGGTCATTATTATGTGTAAGTACTAACCATTCTATCATTTGTGATATTATCCCTATTATATATGAGTGATCCATAAACACATATAGGGGCCAACCATGTGTATGACCCAACTCATCCTCGTGAGGCCATTTCCCCAATGGAAACTCATTCAATGGGCCATATTTCTTTTAAAACCCCTTACACAATGAGCCATATTCCATACAATCCATAATATCCTTAAAGGTTTATATTCCATATGATAAAAATCATTAACTATCTTGTTTATTTAACAAAAAACACGATATACCAGAAATTTTCCTCTATATGTGAGTCCCATATCAATCGTTAATGGGAACCTTTAACGTTTTAGTCCTAAACACATGGATTTAAACCGCATAAAATAACATCTTTACAACGATACATTATACTACATGGACCATTAATGTCATGTGACCATACATTATGCAACTCAAATTATGTGGTCTCTGATTCATTTTAACCAGGATACATAAGATGTTTCTTTGAGGTTTAATCCTAACACCATAAATGTTCTAGATGAATGATATTCAATGAAAATTTATCATTAGTCACAAATTCATAAAGATATATGGAACCAAATTTGTCCTTTTAATAAATCCTTAAAAAAGATATGACCTGTACAATTAAAAAGCATTGAACTACATTTGTTTCGATTTCTTTTATAGGAATATATTGGAATCCCCTTTCATGGGACTGATCACAATACAAAAAATCTTACTTCATGGTATTGATCAATCTCTAGAACAATTGTAAATAGTCCCATGTTGGTATTTTGAAGGATTCACAATCATACCTAATATATTGAATTGAGTCTCAGTTTAGGTAATAATTCAACCTAAAAAGGGTGAGATGTGGCCAACCTCCAATACACTTGACCAATTCACACCCTACGTTTTATTGGATAAGTCCCAATGACCTCCTACCTTAGGAAACTAGGTCTATGTTAACTCAAAAAATATAGAGATGATATTGAATCTAAAGAAAATGGAGACCCCAACATGAATCCTTTACCCATAAAAAAAGTCAATTGGTCATGTTATATCTTTAGATGTTTCATGGATGAGTTTCTTATTTATGGTTATTGATCCCTTCATGAATTCTTAACAAATCCAACTGAGTTACCTTCAATAAAATAATATCATCATGACATAACTCATCTCACATTATCATACTGATATAATCTTGTAGCCATTATGGATCTTCTTAGGTTACTACTACTCCCCAGCTAAGTCTCTTGACACATGCCATAACTATGATGAAGGATATGAACTCACCGACTGAGGGATGATATCGCTATCCTAGTTCCTCCAATTTCATCTAATGGATGTGTAAATATGGGGGTACTACATCAATGAATACATCCTAATATTGGAGGCAGATCAATAAATCATCCAGGAGGTGAAAAAACATTGACCGTTCTATCAAAAATGGGTTGTATAGAAGCATGCTACCCTTAATTCCATTCCCAAATACTTAAAGATACTTTACCCAAAGTGTTAAAATTTTTATCTGCCTTATCATATAGAGGTGAAGGAGCATGCTATCAAAATCCATAATTATATTCAAGATCAAAATTGAAAGACATATTTTAGTCATCAACATCACTAATTATCCATTACCTCATCCACTCATGAAAATATTTTGGTGACCACCGAATAGTTCCTATCCTTAGTTACTTAGATTAGGGAAAATGGATGGTGATATCACCCTAAGAGATAGTACACTTAAGTTAGAGAAAACACATATATTATTATTCCCACTCATGAAGTCTAATAGAATATCTTTATAGTAAAATAATACTAGCCTTAATATCTACTCACCCATTCCATGAATGAATTAAAATCATATAAGTGAAAAAAGATGCATGTTGACATACTACGGTTTTTTCAACGGGTAGGCCCATATTCATATTCCATTAATCATTAATAAAAATAATTATAATACCCCTGTGGAAACTCATGAGTGGGCCCATATTCCCACGAAAATATTCGATGATCACTTATATATCTTGTTATATAATGAAGGATAGGTGTGAGCTTATATTCTCATTTCTATAAGAGTTTTTCAGAATCTCACGATAATAACATAGGTAAATGATCATATTACTATTCCCACTAGAGAAGTTATACATATTTTATTTTTGAAAATATAGGGCCAAAATTATATCCCTACCCATGCATATGAATACCATTGTCATATCCGAATGAAAACCATTGATGAGTAGTAATATAGAATTATACTCACCTAGGAACCCTGATAGAATTTTCAGAAATTGAGTGAACACTATAATTAATCTCATATCCCCATTCATAAAAACACTTAAAATTCATGCCGATATATTCCAAAAACTATTCATGTGAGTTTTTGTAATATTACAGTGTTGGGAATGGTGATTCCTAGGAGGGTTCCTATAGATGAGGGTAATTACCCACACTGTGTGAATCCAATCATAATTGAGGTTCTAATCTTGGTCTTCGAACCATCAAAATCTATATGTAATGTTCAAGGGAAACATATAGCTTAGGGAAGACTCATATTACTACCACAATTGATGCGGATATTATTGAGGCCCTTTAGTGTATTTAAAAAGTGGCCTTTGAAGTTAGGGATTTCAATTCAAAAAAAGGGAGTTGTATATATGGAGGTCTTTCCCCTGATTCCAATATGAGTAGCTCTAGAATTCCTCCTCAGAGTTCTCTATATAGAGGTATTCCCCACGGTGATGTGAAGAACATTCATTACATCCCTTCACATATCAAAATCATTTTTAGCTTTCCATCATATTGAGTGTCACTCAACTAGTTGAGGATAGCTGCACCAAACCCCACATCGATAAACAATGAAATATCATACAAACCAAATGATTGTATTAGGTGAATATCATTATTTATTCCTCCATAGGATCATTGGGACTTTTATGAATCTAAGGAGATACCTAATGAATTCATTCAACTTGATGAAAAAATGAATAAATGACCACTATGGTCATATCAAGTGGAAAAATGCCTCTTAGAAGAGCAATAAAACACCATTTACATGTGTAAGGAATTGATTGGGGGTAATATTTTTCTTATGGTTTAGGCCCAAAGCTACTCAACGTTATGAAATTATAGAATCATTAAAATATGAATATATAAGTTACCTATTCCAAAACCTATGGTTGATTCTCTATGATATCAAGGGAAATGTTTTTTTATTGGGATTATGGTAACCAAATCTAGGTGGTGAGAAAGATCTACTATCATGTCGATTTCACTACCTTATTAGTTTCCCAAAACCCAAATGTTAGTGAAGTAGTATGAGTACCTTTAGTATGCATGACTCAATTATATGATGGAACCCTGTTTGATAATCACTGATGCCTCATCCGAAATGTGTATCTTGGGATGGAGTGAAAGGGTTATTTTTAAATTAATTTAATTTCTAACACATTTCCTTAGGGACAATGATTTTTAATGTTTTTAGGACACGTATGAAGCCTTAGTCCAACATATTATATCTGGTCTATCCAGAAAAAAAACTACTCCTCCTAAAACCTAGAAATGAAATACTTAGTGGTAACAAGATATTAATATAATCCTTCATTAGGTGGCCAATAATGTGTAATAGGCCTCTTGTTTGAGTTAAAAAATCCAATAACTACAAATCATCCATCAATACTAAGAATCAATCACATTGCAAGGGTGATACATCTATATTACTCATGAGTAGAGGATTAGAATGTTATGTAGGAAGTGATAGTTTTTCCCTCAATAGTGTAATAAGAGAAGACCCATCCTACAGGGTTGGGGATATTTTTACCACCACCACTACCATTTAATTTATAAAATCTATAATGGATTTAAGATGTGATGGTGGAAGAACCAAGATAACCCCAGCCTATAAGGATATGGGTGTTATTACCATCTCCCCCACATGGAATTTGGTATTCTCTATATTGGAATCAAATTCTAAAGAACCATCCTCATATTTTTTTTACAACTATGTGATCCATCTTCTTCACTAAGAGAAAACTTGGTGAAATACTCAAAAGAATCTCTCAAGGTCAATGTACATTAAAAAGAGAGCATGGGTCATTACAACCACAAAGAAAGATAATATCAATGAGGTTCATAATTTTTACCTCTATGTATTTTTATAGGATGAAAACCCCTTTTCTACTACTAGGAATATGAGGACATGATCCCTACTATGCACTTTACATCAGTGAATTTCATTAGCAATAGTCTAATGAATAACCCAAAACCTAATGATTCCATGGAAAGATATGATTAATAGTCTTCCAATTGAAATTTTTATTACACCAATGTCAATAAAGAAGGTGTATGTACATGACATTAGATGTAGACTCAATATTCAAGATATTTTCTTAAAATTAAAAAATCACCTACTCAGTGATCCTTAACTAAAGATAAAGGAAAAGTTATGACTACATCTCACCCATCAGCTGAATAAACCAAACCAATCTCTATTAAGTAGAATTTATCTTAATATAAAGTCGATTTATATTGGCTGAGGTGACTCAAGGATGAATTAATCAGAGAAAATATTCATTCTGAGCACGACTCCTAGGTAGAGGTCTATGTCTCTCCTCTAATGCAAATTCAACTATAAGGGGATGATTAACTAATTAGAGTTTATTAAAACCATTTTAATGGATTTGAATCTTGAAAATAGGTTTATCTAAACCCAATGGCCAAATATTTTTATGAATTTCTTATACTAAGGTACCAACCAATTCTATGCCATGTGAGATACCCCTATACGAATCAGATTGGATATTGGAAGCCGATGTAAGTGAGATGAACATATTAGGCTCCACCTACTACCTTCAATATATCATCAACCTAGAACACATTACTAAAAAAATACGTGAATTTATTGAGTCCATACCATCTCTAATAGAAGTCTTGAAGGGGTGATGCACACCAATATAACAAGATATGAATCTATATCTTGATTGGGTGTATGCGACTTCCCCTTCACCCAACTTTAGGAACCATACCATTCTAGTCTTTAATGAGATAGGGTACCTTGGTTAGTATATCATTGTAACGACCAATACTTTTTACACATAGATATCACATCATAATATATTATTATTAACTATATAACATAATAAAACATTCCATAATCATATAAGTCTAGTACCATTGAAAAAATGGACAAATAAATTTTTTTTCATAAAATATATAAATAATATCTGACTACGTTATTCATGACTTGCATAATTATTAGATATTCCACACTTAGTACCTTTATTTGTAACATAGGGAAAGGAGATATAAGAACGCGTGAGTTATGATGCTTAGTAAGGGTAAACAAGCAAGATAACAATGATAAGTTATACATAACATTAACATAAAGGTATTATGACATGTACATGAAATTTAAAAACCATTCCTTGAATATCATATATCATAAACTTGAGTCATGAAATATATCTAGGAAATTCAAAAGACATGAATCATAAAGTAATTAAAGAACTTTACCCACAAGATTATAAAATTATAAAAAGACATAAGTTTTTGGGATACTTATTATAATATAAAATCATATCTTTAGTAGTTAAGGATCATTTAGAATACTATCATAATGGAATGGGTTCACTACCAAAACCATCATATAAGTCAAGGTTCAATCCCAATAATATCATATTGGAAAAATTATCTTACTGAACTGGGTTTACTACCCATTGCAATCCTATTTATATCATAAGACATCAATAATTAAATAATGAGTTTAGGGGTATATAATTATAGTTCCACCAATCGTAAAATGAAAACCATACATATTTGTGACACAAGATCATAAAAACTCACAATCTCATCATATAATAACCCATTCAAAGAAAACAAGTTTCATAAACATTTCATCAATTCATCAACCCATGAAATTAATTTCACAAGCATATTATCATTATAAGTATAAGCCACCCAGTGAAATAATGATGATGATTTCATTGGATCATATCCCTATTAAATTATATATAACATTGAAATATGTTATCATATCTAAGCAACTACTTTAAATGATAACTGGAAGGTTTCTTGAGGAAGATATCGTTTTCACTTCGAAATAACTTTTTTTAAATAAAATTTTCTCAAATATTAAGGATACAATTTTAATTGAAAATAAAATTATAAAATTATATTCTATTCTTGAGAAAATTTATCAGTTATGATGGTGGGAAGTTATTTTTATTTTTTATATTTAAAAATAAGTCATTCCATTCACACCTTTTAGAAGCATAAAAAACTACCTTATTTAGAATGTGATAAGAATATTTATTTTAAACCATTTTTTAAAAATTTAAAAATGGGTAAAAATGAAATTATGAAATAATAATATATTAATAAAAAACTTTTTAAAAACATTTTTAGTAAACATTTATGTGTAATAAAATGGTTTTTCTATCTAATAGAGAAATAAAGTTTATTTTCCTTAAATATATATTTTCAGTCTCTTGAGTACTTATAGAGAGGAAAATCATTGGAAGAAAATTTATTTTCAAGAAATAAACATAATATAAGAAATTTCATGAGTTTATTAAGTTATAGATCATGATATTTTATCATTATAACATATCCATAAACAATTTTAATAAATAATGAGATTTTATCATAAAACCATAATATATTTGGTAACATTTAAATCATAATAACCATGAATAAAAGAACATTATATGGATATACAAATCCAAATAAAATTTATAATAATAATTATAGATGAAATTAATTGGTATTATATACACCACATAAAATAAAAATTGGTGAATATGACATGTGTCCCATAAAAATAAAAGTGATATGAAAATCCCTCACCTCACATTTGACTTGATTAAAAAATGATATTACAACTTATATAATGAATTTAATTTTTTTATATTTCTATATGAAAATAATTTAAATAATTATAATATCATATATCAAACCCTTATAACATTTTAACAGCCTTTAATTTATAGCCCTTTATTAAAATTGTCATTTTTGGGTGGTAAGTATTTTATTATTTTATAAGAATTCTAGTTTGGTAGTTCTGTTCCTTGTAATTTGATCATGGTCAAATCAAATTCATAGTTTTATAAATGGTATAAAAATTCATAAATATTAAGTATATACATATTTAGAGTCAATCATAAAGGTTATGTACAGAAAAATGAATTATATTGTTCATAGAGACAGTAGGTTGTATATACACTTGAACGTTGTCTTCACATTTAGACACATTGAAAAAAAGAATGATAACTAATAAATAACCATTAAAGAATAATTCATAAATCATATTATCATTTTTATTAATTAAATCCATCAGTATTACCATAATAATAAAATGGTTATGAAAAACAAATCACATTTCTTGATAGAGGTGGTAGTGTACATGTACGCACAAGCGAAATTATTATTTTTCCAATGGATTAATAGATAAGAATATATATGTGATATTGTGATTAAATAAGAATAATTATGTTATAATTATTATATGTAAACTATAAAACCATAATAATAACCATCCATTAAATATGGTGATGAAAAATGAATAGATACATGGAGACGGTAAGTCGTACATACATAGGAGAAATACATTTACTTCCCATTTTATGGAAAAAGGGTGAGTAAAGGTGGATTAATAAAAATAAAAATAAAAATTACTCATATTTATAATACATATTTTATTTTTACATGTTTAATATTCCATAATTATTGTAGGCAAATTAAAAATTTAAAATAAAGGGATCAGTTAGGGTGATTACCTCTTCTTTGAAACAACTTCTTTAGCTATTCTCTTAATGGCCCTAGGGTTGGTCTTTTTGAAATAAAAAACTCTTAAATATGTATAAGGAGGTTTATAAGATATTTTATCAATTAATGACAGATATATAAGGCTCAATTTGGTGTAAATAAATGAATTAGGAGGTTCCCTTTTATAATTGAGGTGAGAAACACTTTTAGAATTTCATAAAATATTAAATTATAATAAATTTATTATCAAGCGCAAATGTAACCAAAATTAATTGTATTAGAAGAAAACATATCATGGGGTTGAAATAATATCAACCAATAAATTTTTTTGTGGTTTTTTGTTGATTTATACCATATCATTTGGTAAAACCCTCAGTTAACCTATTTTAACATTAATTACGATAACATATTTTTTACTCTTAAAGGATTATAATATTACATATATAGTAAAAAATGATGCTTTTTTGGATAAGGGGTGATATTATAATCCATATATTATCCAATGTTTTCTTTTTAGATATTATTATGGTTTTCAAAAAATGTAATAAAATATTATTTACATAAAATATCATTAATATCATTTTTATCACTATTCATTTAATGTTACTTAAAAAACATAAATAAAAAGTTTTAATAATATTATAATTAAGTAAAATGATAATAATATTTAATAATAATACATAAAATTTTTGTAAACATTTTAATCAATCAAATTATATCACTTTTAATATTTTTAATATCACATATTTTATTTTCCTACTAATTGAATAAATATTGTTTCAATTTAGAGTAAGAATTCAAGTTAATTATATAATACAAAAAATGTAAAAAAATTACCATAATGAAAATAAGTCATTTTTTATAAAAAATAAAATTTTTATTAATTCTTATCTTAAATTTTTATAAAAGTGGAAACATAATAGTTATTTAAATGTAATGGAGGTATAATTTGTAACGTTCTTTTCTTTAAATACTATATCAGTCATTTTAATGGAAAAGTGTCCATTAATTTTGTTTCAAAAATAATACGATAATTATTGAATTATATTAATATAATAATAATTATAACAAAATAATTATGGCCTTACCTCTTAGTTTTAACCTAGATTGCCCCTATTTACCATTTAGCATAGTGATAAATTTTTCCACAATTACTATTTATATTAACAAAAAATAATAGGGTCTTATTTAAAAATTATAAACTCTTGATCCCAAATATGGAATCTATTTTATCAAAATAAAATACTATAAGTGATAAAAAATGTCTTTAAAATAAAAATTCAAAATGTGATGAAAAACAATTTTTAGAAAAATAAATTTTTACGAATAAAACTTCGTTTATTCCAATATCATGAGTAGAATTTTTTAAATAAATATTAAAATATATTATTACATAAATAAAAATTAAATTTAATTAAAATCATTCAAAATGACTGATTAATTTAAATTATTATATTTAAAATATAGCTTTCTTATGAAATAGTTTTGTAGAAAGATATCTCTATTACTTTCAAATGATATATTTTTATTTCTAAAATATATCAACTAAATAATTAATTTTATACATATATTAACCATAAATATTTCATATTTTTTTATTCTTATTCATACTCTCCAATCAAATTACTAGGATATAAGTGTTTGATTAAATATTAATGTTTTAATAGTGCATTACAGGTCACCTAAATTCTGTGTTGCATTTAATTTAAGATATTAAGGAAATTAAATTTATTTGAAACAAATATTCCATATAGTCTCATGGTGTTACATTCTACCCTTATTAAAAAAATTTACCCTCAAAATTCATCACTTCAATACAAAAAATGAGGATATCTCTATTCCATTACATCCTCGGTCTCCCAAGAAGCTTATTCAAATTTCTTATTCCTCTTGATTTTTTTCACCATGTGAGTAGTCTTGTTCTTTATAAATTTATATCTACATTACAAGATTGCTACCAGTTATTATTTAGATAAAATATCATGTTCTAGTGATATAAAATCTATATTCTATACATGTTATGGATTAAGTATGTAATCCCTCATGAGAGATACATGGAACGCAATGTTAACTTGAGAGAGGTTTAATAGAAGTTCCAAGAAATAAGATACCATCCCTACTTGATCATGAATCATGAAAGGGAAAATATACATAAGGATTAGATTTCCATTCATTTATAATCTAATTACCTTCTTCCATAGATAATAGAAAAATATTCTCACTAACTTTAAATTCCAAATCATGTAGACAATTTCAAGCATAACATTTCTATCGACACTATGATTTCTTGATATATTATTGAATAGATGCGACTTTTTTCTATTACATAATCATATAGCTTAGGTCCTAATATATTTCTTTCTCCATATTTATCCTAGAATTTTGGAGTTCTATATTTATTTCTTAAATAGGGCTTCATAAGGAGAAATTTGAATTCTTGAGTAAAAGCTATTGTAGTAGTAATAGTCAACAAGAAGGATGTTTTGATCCCAACCACCTTTGGCATCCATATAACATGATCTTAACATATCCTCTAGGGTTTTAATAGTTCTCTCAGACTAACCAAATTTTTGATGATGATAATCCATACTAAAAATCAACTCTATATCTATATCCTACTGAATAATTCTTTAGAACATCAATGTAAAACTCAGATCCTGGTCAGATACGATAGAATATGGTACTCCATGAAACCGTAATAGTTTTTTAATGTATATTTTTTGATGATGATATAGAAGGAAACAATATCCAATGTAAATTATTTTATATTAATTTTTAAATTTATTGACTATAACCAAAAAGGACTTGTAGCCCTTTGATGTTTTGTGGAGTCTAATGTGAAATCAAATGGTGATGTTTTCCCATTTTCATTCAGGTATGGTTAATCATTGTAACATATACATACGCTTCTATCTCGAATACTTAAATTATTGAATTACCAAGCACTTTGAAACATATTCTGCAATATCACCCTTAATGCTTCCCCACATGAAATACTCGTTTAGATCACCATACATATTTGTAATTCCAGAATTGATAGAGAATATTAAACTATGAGCCTCATCTAATATCTCTTTTTTCAAATATAGTATTGATGAGACACATACCTATATTTTGATCATTATAGTTCCATCATAATCCAGGATAAACTTTGGGATGTTTCTCATTTTCTTCTATTTCTCTACATCTTTATTCTATGGCTCTTTAATATTCACGTGGATAGACGGTTGAACAATCATTTGAGAAAGATAATATTTCTCCCCTTAAATAAATATTTCAAGATCCATCCTTTTCAAATAGATAAATATTGAATATTTTTAAATCCTCAACATAAATAAGATATCATGATACTTTTAACACAGAGCATATTCCACCTTGTTTGATTTCCTAGGGTGATAATTTATTGAGAAGTCATAATCTTTAATCATATCCAACCATAATATCTTAATCATATTAAAATATTTCTATGTGAATATATATCTTAAAATTTTGTAATCATTAAATATATCACACATTTATTTTTAAATATATTTTCTTCAGATCAGTAGTGAAAAATTACTATAGATAACTCAAAACCATAAGTTGGATAATTTTTATCATGAACCTTGAATTATAATAAGGAATAATGTATCACTATATCACTCATCATGAGAATTCTTCAAATCCCCAACTTTCATGCGTCACTATAGATTAAAAACCCTTATCCACTATAAGGTAATATAAGTATAGGTTCATCGACTAACCTTCTCTATTGTTCCTTGAAATTTTCATCGCATTCATCAGTCTAAAGAAACTTGACTTCTTTTTGAGTTATCTTGGTGAGTGGATTTCACATTTTTGAGAAATTCTCCACATTTTTCTGATAATATCCTTTAATACCAAGAGAAATATGGATCCCAGTCACATTAGCTGGTCAAGGAAAATGTTCAATAAATTCGAAATATAATGGATCCACTAATATACCCTCACATAATATTATATGACCCAAAAATGAAACTTTCATAAATCCAAAATTCAAATGTGGTAAATACTGAAAAAAATATATCATTCCTTATGGTCCTTATAAAAATTGACAAATGATCTTTATTTCATTCCTTGTACTTTGAATATATATGAATATCATCAATAAGGACCACTATAAACTGATCAAGGTAATATTTAAATACATTATTCATTAAATCCATTAAGATAGTAGGTGAATTATGAAGAACAAATGGAATCACTATAAATTCATAGTGTCGATACAGTATACATAATTTTATGTTAGGAATATCCTCATTCTTGACCAATAATTAATAATCTCAAAAACGAATTTCACTCTCAGAAAAGTATTTATCTCCATATAGTTGATAAAAAAAGTCATCAATATGAGGTATAGGATACATGTTATTGATTTTGATCTTATCAAGTTTTTTATAATGAATGAACAAACACATTGATCCATCGTTATTCATAAAAAAACTGGTGAACCCCATGGTGAAAAAACATGGCTAAATAAATCCATTGTAATGATTTTTCTAGAGCTGATTATTCAATTCCTAGAACTCAATCAGTGCCATTTTATATAGAGACTTTTAAATAGGTGTAGAACCACATATGAGTTCTATTGAGATCTCAACTTTAAAATTTGGTGGAAGGCCAAGCAATTCTTATGGAAATACCTCATAAAATTTTCACACAACAGGAATGTATTTGATGCTGATTTTATCTTGAAACAGATGATATAAACACCCTTTTTAATATAAATCATGACCCATATGGTGGATTTCATTTAAATTAGATGTTTAGTTTTATCTTCACACTAATAGACAATCATATATTTGTTCAGAATATATAATATAACTCCCCTTTATAGTAAATTGATGTGGGATTTTTGTAAATAAATCCAATACATGCCCAGAATAGCATCAAATTCAACAATAGGAATAATAACTTGATTTACATGAGTACAATGCCCACAAAATTTAATGAGAGAAGAATCATATAATTATGATGTGATCATATCACCATTATGAATTTTTATTACTAACTCAACATCTAATAGTTGAGGTGGTACTATGATACACTTATAAAATTCATCAATTAGAAAATAATTTTTAGATTTAGAGTCAAATAACACATTCTTAGTTCTAGAGTGGATGGTATGTGTACGTTTCACCACTTCATTATCGTAAACCACATTACTAAAAGTGATCTCATGAGATTTCTTTTTGAATATAGGCTTAAGGGTTTTTTGACGTCGGTCATCATAATTATACTTTGGGTTTGAGAATTGGTTGATTAATTCATATAATCCTTACATTAGGATCACTAGAATATGTGTGATATATTATGTGGATCCTTCTCTCTATTCACATCATTAACTAACATATTCTCATCACATTAGCATTTGATTTCCTGATGACCTTCATTTTTCATACTCAAAACATTCACCAGTATCCTTAAGAAAATTTCTACTATGTAGTCCTACACACAATTAGTATAAGTAAAATCTTATCTTGTTCTCTCCATGATTTTTATAATTTCCATTTAATTCCATAATTATTTTTTATCATAACTATGGGATTTATAGGTAACTCAAATCCGCACCTCCATAATGATTTCACATAAAATTATTTCTTCATAGCCACTAAATTATCTTCTGGATAATTAAATTTAGAGACTTGTTTTTAAGATACTAAATAATTGGTCAACCTAAATTTTAGATTGGAAGATAATACTAGAAACATACTTTCAAAGTCTCATAAAAGTTTCCACGTAGGTACCAACATATTCAACATCCTTTTGATTTATCTCAAATAATTCCTTCTCTGTTTTCATATGAAAAATATAAGGAAAGTACTTATTAAAAAATAGGCTATTAAACTCATCCCACTCCATAGAGTCAATCTACCCCTTCTTCCTCAGTTCTTGATATTATTCAACCATTGATCTAATTTTCCTTCTAAATTATAGAAAACTAGAATTACTTTTTTCATGTTATGAACACTGGAGAATAGAAAATATATTTTCAGTGGTTCTCATCCATTTCAAAAAAACTAGTGGATCAGTGGAACCACTAAAATAATGTGAAAGTTTCCTAATTGAGGACCTAACTAAATATTTTCACCCCTTTTTATCATTTACAGGTTCAACCTGATTTGTACCTTGATAATGTTGTGTGATCATAACAATGAGATATTTCATTCTAGCTCCAATAAAATTTGGATTATCAGGGCAACAATCATTGAATTTTCCATCACATTCATCATTAACATGATTTTTTCAGGATCTAACTAATAAATAAAACCAAAAAAACATAGGGTGAGAAACAACAATCATAGTGGAAAACCACATAATAATGTAAAAAAATTTATAGAATTTCTAAATCAGGACACCTTATTTTAAATCAATGACACCCTATATTTAACCTATTTCATCCACGATCATTACCAAATCAATATGAAGTTATTCTATACTTATACTTATCCTAAGGGTTCCCACTACAGTTCACTCATCCAATTTTAGGAAGGTTAACTAAATATTTTTCTCATACCAAAAATAGAAACCCATACTTTTCATATATAGATATCACATATCAATAGATGAATATTAATTATATAACATAATGACCCAGATTAAAATCATGTATTTATAGTTCCTTTATAAACTAAGATAGATAAAAAATAGTTTATAAAATATATACATCATATTCCACTAAGATCTTCATAACTAGAACCCTTATAAGAAACATCATACTTAGTACCTTTCCTCATTAGTTAGTGAAATAAAAAATAAGGAATGGTGAGATATGATGATCAATAAGGGTAAAAAGGTGAGATGGAAATGATCACATAAACATAACATGAGCATAAGGGTACAATATCAAGAGAATAATATTTGAAAACTACAAACTACATATCATATGTCATAAAATAGAGTCATGGTATAAATATTAGCAGTTTTTAAGACATAAATAAAAAAAGAATCAATGAATATGAGCCATGAGAGTATAACATTAACATAAGACATAATTTCGTGGCATAAAAAAGAATATAAAATTATTTCCGTAGTTGTGAAGGCTCATTTTTAAGACTATCCTAGTGGAATATTTTCACTCCCCAAACTATCATAGTAGTCATAGTTTACTCCAAAGAATATCATATTGGATAAAGTACCTTATTTAACACGGTTAACTCCCCATTCTAGTCCTGTTTATCTCATGAGATATCAGTATTTAACCTATGAATTAGAGGGATATATAATTATGGGCCTACCCATCACATATTGAAAACAATACATATGTTTTCCACAAAATGATAAAACATTATTCATAAAATAAACTATGTAATAAAAATGAGTTTCAAAAACATTTCATCTATTCATCGTATCATGGCCCATGAAAAATAAAATGGGGTTTTAAAACATATTATCATCATAAACATACTCCACCCAAATAAATATTAAGGATTGTATCATTTGATAATATCCCATGTAAATCATATGTAACATCAAAGATGTTATCATAGATAAATAATTCCATTAAAGGATAACTAGATGGGTTCCTGAGAAAAATATCTATTTATCTATAAAATAACCTTTTTAAATCATAAAACTTCCAAAATATTACAAAAAATATTTACTTTCCAAATAAACATGGAAAATTATAATGGAAGATTAAAATCATTTGTCATTAATGACATTGAAAATTCCATTCATGTTGTATATGTTATAATAAAACATTCCATTAACCCTTTTGTAGAAAAGTAAGAAAGCACCTCATTTGGAAAACGAGATGATGATTCCTATTAAACTATTTTATAAAATTTCAAATATGAGTAAAAATTAATTTAAAAAATAATAGAATAATATTAAAAACCTTCTTTAAAATATTTTTATAAAAAAGTGATATTGAAGATATTTTTTTCATCCAATAATAGAAATAATGTTTTTATTTCCTTAAAAACTTATTTTCTGTCTCTTACGTATTTATGGTGAGTAAAATGAAAGGAATTTTTTTTTGTTAATTAAATAACCATAGGATAATAAAATTCATGTGTTTTTTATAGACATTATTCAATAATTCATCATCATAACTTAAGGATAAACAATACTAATAAATAATGAGATTATAACATAAAACCCGTACCCCCTTGTTAAAATTTAAATCATAATCCCCATGAAATAAATAACCATATATGGATATATAAATCCCCATTAAATTCATAATAATAATCATAAAATAAATTAATGGTAATTATATTCACCACATAAAATAACATGTAGTGAATATGGCATGTGTCTCACAGAAATAAATGTTAGATAAAAATCCATTACCTCAAATTTAAATTACATAAAAAACACTCTAGTGTCATATATAATAAATTTTAATATATTAAATTTATATAAAAGAGTCATTTAAATACCTATAATATCATATATTATCCCCTTAAAAAATTTCAACACCCTTTTATAAATAACCCTTTATTAAAACCACCCTTTATGGGTGTTAACTATTAAGTTATTTCATAATAATTTTGGTTTGGTAGTTCCATTAATTGTACTTTGATAATTATTAGATAATATTAATAATGTTAATAGCGGTAAAAATAAAATATATATTCATTATATACCTATTATTAGTCCTTCAAAAAATGAAAAAATAGAAAAATGAATCACACTGTACCTGGAGACGGTATGCCATATGTACGCATGAATGCTATCTTCAGATTTAGACGTGTAAAACGAAAGAAAGATAAATAATAATTCAACCTTTTAAAAAATGTATTATATCTTATATATCATATATATTTATTAAATTCATCCTTATTACCTTACATTTAAAATTTAAATGAAAAACAAATCACCTCACTTTGTGGAGGTGGTAGTCCACATGTATGAATGAGCAACACTATCATTTTAAAATAGATGGGAATTTACAAAATTTTATGTGATAGTATAATTCTAGAAGTAAAATTATGTCATATTTATCATATATAAACTTTAAACCTATTATAATAAACATCTATGAAATATGGTGATGAAAAATGAGTCGTTGCATGGAGACGATAAGGCGTATGTACGCAAAGTGATACTTTCAGTTTCCATTTGATAAAAAGAGGGTGAGTAAAGGTAGATTAATAATTTTATTATAACTTAATTATATTTATAATACATAATTCATGTTTATTAATAATGTAATAGATCTAGTGGAGGAAAAATAATAATTAAATAGAAAGTGATTCGTTAAGGTGATTACCTCTTATTTGTAAAAACTCATTTAGGTATTCTCTAAAGAGCCATAGGGTTTCTCGTTGGGGATGAAAATAACCTCTAAAATGTGACTGAGGATGTTTATAAGATATTTTATAAGTTAATTTCTGATCTATAGTGCTCAATGTGGTGTAAATATGCGAGGGATGAGGTTCCCTATTATAATTGAGGTGAGGGTAACTTTTGAAATTTCTTAAAATATTAAATTATAATAAAGTCATTATCTATCCAAAGTGACTCCAAAAGTCTTGTTAGAATAATATAATATATAATTGGATTGAAATAATATCATTAAATAATAATAATATAAGTTTAGGTGTTGTTTTAAACCTTATCTTTTTGTGTAATCCCTTAGTTAACCTATTTTAACATTAACCCCACTAACCTATTCTTCACTCTTAAATGGTTATAATTATATATATAAGATGAAAATTTTATCTTAAATGGATAAATTGTGATATTTGAGACCATATATTATCCATATTTTCCTCTTTAAATAATTTTATGATTTTAAATTAATTTAATAATATATTATTTTGATAAAATATCATTACTTTCGATTTTGTCACTATTCATTTAATTAGACTCAGATAACATAAATAAATAGTAATAATTCAAATATAATCATTTTAAAAAATAATATTTCATATTACAATATAAAATTAATTTAACCCATTAACTCAATCAAATAATATTACTTTTAAAAAATATAATAAAATATATTTTATTTTTCTATTTATTAAATAACTACTATTTCAATGTTGAGTAATTATTCATGGTAATTATTTAATAAATAAAATATATAAATAAATAAAAACCATGAAAATAAATTTATAATTATTAAATATACATTTATATTCATTCATAACTTACTTTTTTTACAATGTAGACCCATAATAGAAACATAACTATAAAAGAGTGACATTTTGTGACTTTCTTTGATTAAAATATTATATAGGTAATTTTTATAGAAAAGTGTACATAAAAAAATTAATTTTGAGCCTAATTTGGTATGGTATAAATGAAATTCATCTGATAATAATTATGATGAAATATTACATCTTTATCAATTAGTTTTAACCTAGATTAACCTGATTTACCCTTTACCATGGTGATAAATCTTAGAATGGCTACTGTTCATATTGAAAAAAAATAAAATAAAAGGTTGTTATTAAAAAATTCACACATCATGATTCCAAATATGAAATAAATTTCTTCAAAATTAAATTCTATAATTTGTATAAAATAATTTAAAAATAATCACACAAAATGTGATGAAAACTAATTTTTAGAAAAAATAAATTTCAAGCATAAATTTTTTCTATTTTTATCTCATTACTAGAAATATTTATAAATTAAGGTTAAAACATTATAGTCAATATATAGAATATATAAATCATTTTAACAATTAACCAAAAGTGATTAATTTTATATATTAATATAAAAAACATTGTGCACATATATATAGTTTTTCAGAAGCCCCTTTTGCTATATTCCTTCTCGGTTGACACGCCCCACCTTGCCACATCACAAGATCAAATTTAGAGGTTGAATCCAGATATTCGGGAGAGCACCCAAGAAGAGAGGAAACATGAGCTAATACAAAGTCTTGGGTGTGTCAAAGGGAACCTCATAGGATGAACTGAAGAAGGATTAGAGAAAATCTACTATCAAGAACCATCTAGATAATGGTGATTACTCTAAAAAGTTTAAAGAGATGGAACAAGCTTATGAAGTTCTGAGTGATCCGGAGAAGTGAGAAATATATGACCAATACGGTGAAGATTATGTCAAGGAAATAATGGGTGGGGTGGTGGACATGATCCATTCGATATTTTACAGGATTTCTTTGGTGGCAGAAACCCATTTGGTGGTGAAAGTAGTAGAGGAAAAAGGAAGAGGAAGGGAGATGAAATTGTACACACCCACAAGGTATCCTTGGAAGAACTTTACAATGGGACATACAAGAAACTTTCCCTATCTTGTAATCTGATTTGGTCAATGTGTAGCGGTAAAGGATCAAAATCAGGTTCTTCAATGAAATGCTATAGTTGCCAATGATCTGGAATGAAATTTTCTATCAGGAAACTTAGTTCAGGAATGTTCTAACAAATGCATCATGCTTGAAATTATTTCAAGGGCATTGGGGAATACATTAATGATAGATATCAATGCCCACTATTCAAGGGTGATAAGGTTGTACTGTAAAATAAGGTTCTTGAAGTGGTTGTGGAGAAAGGCATTCAACATACATAGAACATCACATTTCCAGGGGAAGCTGATAAAGCTCCAAATATAGTTACATGGGACATTGTGTTTTCCCTCTAGTAGAAGGAGCACCTGAAGTTTAAGAGGAATGGAGATGGTCTCTTTTTTGAGCATATATACCATATCTTTTACAAAATCACTATGTGGATTTCAATTTATCATTACCCATTTGGATGGTCGGTAGCTCTTTATTAAGTCACACCCTTGAGAATTTATAAAGTCAAAATAATTCAAGGGTATAAATTATGAGGGAATTCCATCGTACTAGAGGCCTTTAATGAGGGGGAAGATGTATATCCAATTCATAGTGTATTTCTGTGACACATTGACGCTGGATCAGTGCAAGGCTCTAGAGTTTAACCTCCCTCTAAAGGCAACCCCTAGGCTGACTGACATGAATCTAGATGAGTGTGAGGAGAAAACATTGCATGATGTTAACATAGAGTAGGAGATGCATCAGAAACATGCTCATGCACACGAGGCATATGAGGACAATGATGAAGAGGTTCACCCTGGTGGGGCTCAGTGAGTGCGTTGTGCTCAGTAGTGAATGGGTTAGATATCATGATGAAAGAGTATTTATGGAGATGTATCTTTTTTTAGTGGGGGAATGTAATGGCCACCCCCTATTTTATGATACTAATCCAACTATATGTCTTGGTTTCTTATCATTAGTATTTTTAGGTAGGGGAAGAAAATAGTTTTTTATAAAAAATATTTCTTTTAGTTTCGAAAGATTTTTTTATTTCTAATCAATTCATTGTCAAAGAATTTATTTTATAAATATTTAAAAAATATATTTTTCATAATTTATTTAGTCTTACTCATTCCCTCCAATACAACTGTGAGTCAAAAATTGTCATATTATATAATAATATTTTAATATTATATCATGGTCTGTTTAAATTCAATGTTTCATGTAATACATGATATCGAAGAAATAATTTTTTTTAAAAAAATATTTCATAAAATATTGAGGTTTTATAATGATGAAAATTGTGTTTTGGTCTATACCCATTATATGAAAATTAAATTTTTATGAATTAGAGAAGATCATGTATTTCATACATCCTCTGGGTGACTGAAATTCTTCTAGAATAATAACTTACTAGCAGGGTCTATTGAAATCTTAGAAGACATATTTCAGTAATTACCATTATAATTCATCTCTATACCATAGAATAAAATGACCATTTATCACTAAAATTTCATAATGAATTCAAATTATAGGGTCTCAGATTTCATATCTAGATGATAGGTTCTTAACAATTTCCTAAACATGAAATTTTTACAGGTACATCTAGAAGATATTTTCCTAGAAATTCTATTGGATGAGTTGGAAAAACAACTTATTATACTAAAATATATTGGTGGATTTCATGAGATCATATTAGTTGTACAATATTTGGATAATTAAATATAACTATCCTAGGATAAATCTCATTCAACACTAATAACATTTGGAAATAGAGTTGTTAAAAAAATAGTGACTATTAAACTCAATCCAAATCTCTAGATCCATCCCTGAAGACCACTCAATATCATGTGGTGACTCCCTATATATATCATTGATAGTATTAACACCCTTATTAGAAAAGGAAGAGGTAACTAATTCATTAAAAAATTAAATACCATAAGAATAATGTTTATTCATTTTGAAGAGAGAAAGTCCCATGGTACATTATTACCAAATTAGAAAGTAATATTCTCACACTAGTTAAGGACAGGAAACCCAATGAAATCAATCTCAATAACCGCACAGGCCATTTCCATTACAATTAGATGCCAGTATAAAAAATACAAGGATAATTCATTATCAATAATATTCTTTAAAAGATGTTTTACTATGGGCATGTCAACCTAGGGAAACCCCTCATACATGTGGCTTGTTACTCTACTACCACACCCAAAGGAAAAGTAGATTGATCGTAAATCCTAGATAGGGGTTTGTATAAACTTGATATCCAGATAATCAGGAATGTAGTCCATCATGAGAATATTATATGTTGATTTCAACTTAATTATCCAATTTTGAGCCCAATTTACCTTATTGTTCAAGTTATTAATTCATTGGTATCACAATCATCCAAGAGTTGATGCAATTGGCATCGATAGATGAAGGTATATTAGAAAGAGACATCATCTATACCTAAGTTGGTCTAGAATAGTTTTATACCTCCTAACATCACTACATGGAGTACATGAACCATCCCATAAAATTAGATACTCATCCAATTAAGAATCATAAAATGGAATGGAGAAAGAGCTGGTGTTATCTCGTCTCTCCCCTCAGCGTCGCCTGCTATCCTCCTCTTCTCAGGGAGATGCAGGTTCGTTTTCTGATGTTGTTGTTATTGGCAAAGGGAAAGCCCCAGTGGAGGAGGATTATTCCTTCAAAAAGGTGGTTCTTACTTCAAAGCCGGCGCCCCTGGAGGCAGTGTTTTCAGGTCCTATCACCCGTTCCAGATCCAAAGATTATGGTCGTTTTGCACCTGCCCTATTCTCTTTTTCCTCCCCCTCTAGAGCCCGGAAGGGCCTATCATGATGCTTCCTGTCCTCATCTGGAATGCACGAGGATTAGGGGCTCAAGAAAAACGTTCTTTCCTGACTTCTGAAGCCAGGAGTTTTCATGTTCAAGATGTGGTGATTTTGGAACCCAAATAGCTACAAAGCAAAGACGCTACTCTTACCAGGAAAATGGTCTTTCCCAACTTCTTCCATGGTGGCACTGAGAACTCCCACATCTGGATTGGATTGAAGAGACACGTTTCTATTGTGATTTTGAGTCTCTCTTATCAATGAATCAATGCTACGATCTCCTCAGCTAGTCACGATTTGGTGTTTTCCTTTTTTTATGCGGATACTGAGGTTTCCAAGAGGAGGGAACTTTTGCATTTTCTGGGAAACTTGCAGACGGGGCCTCTCCCTTGGTTCGTGGCAGGTGACTTCAACGCTATTGCAGACATCTCTTAGAAAATGGGGGGCGTTGGCTATAATTTTGGTGGCATGCATGATTTCAAAGATTTCATGAAGAGTGCTGGTCTTTTGGACCTTGGATTGTATGGACCCAAGTTCACCTGGTGCAACCACCACAAGGGCGCAGATCGCATTTGGTGATGGTAGGACCGTTGCCTCTCCAATGTTCTTGGGTTGGACATTTTTTCAAAGACTTCAATCACTCATCTTCAGCGGGTGCTCTCTGATCATAACCCGATCCTGATCAACATCAAGAGGGATGAGGCTATGAATTCTCTCTTATCCTACTCGACTGCATGGCATGGGGATGACTCTTTTCTAAATGTTATCAGGATGTCTTGGTCTAAATAGGATAATGCTAGATCGTGGGGTGGCCTGGTGAACCGCCTCAAGCGTCTCAAAATGGACATGAAAAGTAGGGTGAGCACCAGACCTGATGTTGCCTAGGGTATCAACAGCCTCAGGTTGGAAGTCGACAGGTTAGAGGAATCTCTTCAGAACTATTGTGATGAGAATTTGTTCATCTCTCTGTGTGAAAAAAATAATATCTTGTCCGAGAGGCTTCTTTCTCTGGATAGATATTTCAAACAGAGGTCATGGGATATATGGATTAAGGAAGGGGATGGAAACAATGCTCTTTTCCATGCATTCATTAAAGAGTGGAAATGCTCATGGATGAACCTGAGAATGGAGAACGGGGACTACACTTCGGACGTGAACACTGCGGGGAAGATCACTCTGGACTATTTCGAAAACACCCTTACAAGGGAGTCTGTTTCTCCCTTCGTGAGGGGGAATCAAGCCATTGAGGGCTTCTTCAGCCACATCCCCTCAATGGTTAATCAGGTGGACAACTGTTCTATTTCCTCCATCCCCTCGGCCGAGGAGATCTGGGTGGCTGTCAAAAGCATGCCCCGGGACAGCGCGCCTGGTCCCGATGGCTTCTCGGCCAGCTTCTTCAGCTTCGCTTGGGAGATTATCACCCAACATGTTGTGGAGTTCATCCAGGACTTCTTTCTCGGTGGACCTATCATCAGGGGCATTTCGGCCTCTAGACTGGTCCTCATTCCGAAGATCATAAATCCCACCCTTGTTAGAAAGTACATGACTATCTGTCTTTGCAACGTTGCATATAAAATTATATCCTCTGTCCTCATCAGAAGGCTCGACAAAGTTATACCTCTCCTGGTCTCTATGGAGAAGCACAGTTTCATCAGGGGAAGGAACATTCAAGGGGCGGTGGGAATCGCTAATGAACTGGTGCGTGACATTAATAGAAAATCAGTTGGATACAATTTCATTTTCCATGTCGACATGAACAAGGCTTATGACATGTTCGAATGGAGTTTCATCATCTGGGTCATGAGGAAATTTGGGTTCAGTGAGGTTTTTTGTGATATCTGCTTCAGATTCTATTCATCACCATGGCTTTCCATTGCCTTGATGGGAAAAATTTTTGGCTTCGTCAAGACTGTCTGTGGTGTTTGACAAGGGGACCCCTTTTCTCTTTTTCTCTTTGTTCACGCCCAGGATGCGCTCTCAAGAAATTTGAAACATGGGATGGATTCAGACCTCATACTTCCTTTCCGTGGAAGGAATGGTTCTACCATTTCCCATATAATGTTTGCGGATGATATTCTAATATTTATCAATGGTAGGAAAAGGTTATTTAAGGATATCATGGACTCCTTATCCACCTACGGCAGATGGATCGGGTAGAGTGTCAACCCTACTAAAATCCATTTCTTCACTTCAGAAAAATTCCCGGACCCAAGGAACAAGGATATTCAAAAGATCCTTGGTTGTTGTAGGATGTAATTTCCCATTTCTTACTTCGGGGTGCCGATCTCCTATGGCCACGTTAAGAAGGTACACTTCTCTGCGACACTTGATCGCATTCTGGGTAGAATCTAAAACTGGAAGAATAATCTACTCTACTTCAGTGGACGGATTACGTTGATCAATAACGTCCTCAAGTCCATTCCCATGCACGTATTCTCGGTGATCCACCCTCCTAAGGGTATTGTGGAGAGAATGGAACTTATCCTTAATTCTTTTCTGTGGGACGCCAAGGAGGAGGGAAGGTTCCACTAGGCCTCCTGGAAGTGTCTGGCCAGACCAGTGGAGGCAGGAGGAGTTGGTCTTCGTGATATCTAGGGTACTCTTCAAAGCCTTCAGGCATGACTCCCTTGGGAATTTATTGTCGGGGATTCGTTGTGGGAGAATTTTTTCAAAGCACGGTACCCGGGGCCTGAAAAACGAGCCCACTATAGTTCAATGAGGCTATCAAGGTGCATGTTCTCCCTTATTGACACATTGTTAGGGAATGCGAGATGGATCATCAGTGCTGGGAAGATCTATTTTTGGGACACCAATTGGTCAGGGGAACCCTTGGGATACCCCGACTGCCCTTTTTCGGATATCAATTTCAGTAGTGCATGCAAGGAGTTCGACTTGATAAATACTTCTTTGAATGCTAATTAGATATCTGTGTTCGAAAATATTTTCAGGAGTGAGGAACCCGATAGGTGTTTCTTCTCAGCTACTAGCTCAGGATGGTTTACCTCGCAAGGCTTCAGTAGTATCGTTCATCCAGGTAAAACGACCAATGATTGGTCTCCAGCACTCTGGTGCAAGTAAATCCCAATTAGAACGAATTTTTTTACTATGGAGAATCAGGAAGAGGGTGCTACCTATGGAGGACAACAACCAGCACTGGGGCGTTGCATTGGCCTCTAGATGTTCATGTTGCACTAATCACATGTGAGAGTCGGCGAAACATCTGTTCTTTCAAAGTCATTGGGCTCTTCATATATGGTCCCCATTCATGCATAATCCATGCAGAAATGATGGAGAGTTTTCTTTCCAGGAATATATGGAGTGTTGGTTTTCTAGCTCGGGATCTTCTGGCCTGGAGCGGACGGTTAGAACGATCATCCTTGTGGCTTTGTGTTGGGTGCTTTGGGAGGCTCGCAATCAGGCTCGGAGGGGAGAAGATTGTTCCCTGCTATTCCTCCAGGATAGTCTCAAATCCCTCATATTGGAGCTTACATCCGAGATCGAAGGTGGTTCAACGTCAATTGTCATCAACAATCTGCTCAATCTCCCCTGTTTTCTAAGAAAGGGTACTGGTCAGTGGGTTAAATGGCAGCCACCGGTTATGGGACTCAAACTCGACATTGATGGATCATGCATGGTGGGAATCATGAGAGGGGGAGGGGTCCTACGAGATTCATCAGGCTCGGTTTTCATTACCTTTAGTTCCATTTATGAGCCAGGAAATTCTCTGAGTGCGGAGGTCCATGCACTGGCCTTGGGTCTGTCGGTGTGTAGAAGGAGGAAGTTGACAGCGTCCGAAATCGAGATGGACTCAGAAACCCTTGTGAAGATCATGAACGAGACTAGTGGGGTTCCTTGGGAGATCACTTAGATCATTATAAGGTGCAAGATCAGAACCTAACATGGGAAGCTTATTCATCACAGTTGGAGGGAGGCTAACTTCGCAGCGGACACCCTTGCTCGCTTGGGTAGGCAGGACGTGCCTCTCATCATTTATGACTCTCTTTTTTCCCTCCCTCCAGAATGTGCCTCTTTTGTGCTGGGGTATTCCCCCGGACTCCACCATTTACGACCCCCTTGAGGGGTTTTTTCTCCCATTCCCTTTTCTTTTCGAATAAAAAATATACTAAGAAGAATAAATATAGACACTCTAAAAAGATAAATAAGAGTATCTATTTGATCCTAAATTACCAATAGTCATTTCTGAACAAATCATATTAAAAGATTAAATAGTATACATGTAGTTTTATGGAAGATATTATGTCATGGTAAGGATATTCCTATCCAAATCATAGACCATATGAATTCCCACAGTTACAACTAGAAAAAGGATCCATTGATATAGTCTTCTTTGACCTATAATCCCTAATCCAAGGAAAAACATCAAGATTAGAAGAGATGACCATTAGACCATCAATATGACATTTTTATGTATCAAAATATCATTTGTTCCAATATCTATATCATACTAATCCTTCAATTTTCCACATAATTATGAGAAACCCTCATTAAGGCTCTCATAATCCTTAAAAAGTTCAAAGATAATGTTTGTGTAATCAATATATATCTCATGGAAATTGGATCCACCATGATCTATGAGGCTATTTCATTCATATAAAAAGTCTATGAAGACACTATAAATAGGAACATTTGACCCTTTTATATGTTTATAATGCTTAAATATACTGGCATTATTTGACATTTAATTGATAATGGTTCTAGAATTAACCTCATACCACTCTAGATCCTCCAAATAATGAGTTATAGTAAAGATGACTTGAATTATTGGAAATTGGATATCCAAGGGTATGATAATAGTTATAAGAAACTAATTGGTAGGATTAAACATAGATCAATTTTCAATGATCTCATATCTTATATGTAATTCATGGTGGTTCACTAAGACACAAACTTAAATATCTTATTAAGAAGTTTGAGGCTCCACATTAGCGAGACAATTCCTTCATCATACTATCATTTCCTAAAATACTTATTAAATGTTAATGATAGGGAAATATATCATTATATTCATCCTTAAAGTCATATGAATCCCAATATATATATAAAAGGTTGAATAAAAGTGACTAGAAGTAGGTGATGATAGATGAAACTATTTATATTATCGCTCTTAATGGTCTGAAAATGGATCTCATCAATCTGTATATCAAAATAGACAAATATTTTGTGATTCCAATAAACCAAATTGATGAAAAAACATCTAAATTGAGAATTCAATTGGTCACACATGTTCTATTTGAGAATAATTTCAATCATCAAATCTATTTTTTATATGAAAATTAGGTAGGAATCCCCATATAGAGATCATTTCCAAGGAATAGAGTGTATATTACACATTCCATGTATATCGACTTTTCTCTTGAGTACCTTTACCACAACATAGGTTTAACTGATATTCAACTATAACAACTTAGGATTTTGAAAAACTATATATGAATCCTTGGAGATGAAAAAAATCACGAGGTTTTAGAACCTTCACTCCCATTATCATGGTATTAGTTCCACCATATTATCATAATTATTCTAATGAAACATTTCATTATATTAGTGATAATAATTCCATCACATCATATCATGTATCTTAGTTTTCTGTCACATATTTCTCTTCCAAAAATAGAAATTTATAAAAAGAATATAAATAAGAAGATCTTAGGGACACCCCACAAACATTCAAGGAAGTTTCTTCCACTATCATTTATGAGATTAGACAAGTTAATCTTGTTATAAAAGAAGATCCATGATCTACATTGATCAGTTCCACCATGGAGCTTTTAAGAACAAGATAAGTATATATCCATTATAAAGTAGAATCGAAAAATATTTTTGTGGAATTAAACTATGTTTTGTAGGATTGGTTCCCAATGTGGATACCCATAATTTGGGTTTTGAAAATAATCCCCCTAAAAATATGAAAAACACCAATGAAATGAGTCCAACCCATGTGACCAAGGTTGAAAATGAATTTGACATTCTTTTGAAGTTTAACGTCATTCATAAATTCTAATACCTAAACTGGATTTCCAATATTATTCATGTCAATAAAAAGTACCAATACGTTCAATTCATTATTGATTTCAAGGATCTAAATTGGTTATTTCCTAAGAATAATTTCCCAGTTTCAATGAAAAAGATATTGATCTATGTGATTAATGACTTACAATACCTCCCCTTTATGGGTGTGTATTTAGGACACAACCACAATAGAATGGACCCTAATGATAAGTAGGTTACCTCATTTAGGGAACCTTAATAAGTTTATTTCTATAAAGTAATTCCCTTTGTATTAAATAATGTTAGTTCCATACATCAAATCATTATTCATAATATCATTAAGTCCTTTTTGGGGGAATACTAAAAAAATATGTGTAGATGATCTTGTAGTTGAGTCCTATCAGTTCTATGATAATCTTATGGATCTTGAGACTGTTTTCAACAACATATGATGGTGGAAACAAATAATTTTCAATAGTTTCATAAATTAATTCATGAAAAAAGTGCTCATAAATTAATTATTCCATGAAGGTGGTAGATTAAAATCTCTCTACTAGAATCCATCTACTATGTTCTATTAAACTCTCTATTAAAGATAGAATACTATGATGGTGGTAAAAAATCACAATCATATATTAATAGTTTTCTAATATTAATCGTATATAAGTGTTCCATAATAGTTTTCACATATTAATAGTATATAGGTTTCATTTATATGTTATCAATAAGACCATTATATTATAAATATAATTGGGATAGAGTCTTAATTGGATATATTGGTCATTTATAATTTATTAATAAGATCTTTATATTATGACAGGTTTACATGTCATAATATATCATATTAATATGATGGAATATAAATGTAATTTATATTAATAATATATGGAGAGTTAGAAACATTATTATGAAAACTATGATTGTGTAACAACTAGTTTTTAATAGGGTTATATATTCTAGATAGAAGGCCAATACATATCATATTAAATAGGAGTACATATATCCTATTTGATATGTGTAAAAACATATTATTAAATAGGTATACACCTATATCATAATTGTTTCATTCAAATTAATGGATTTTAATTTATAAATATTTTTTCTTTTTAGATGAATATTCATTACATTACACAAACACATGCCCGAATGGGTTTGCTCCTCAAACAATTCATGAGATTGTCCCAAATTCACAATATACATTCTCATAGCGCATTAAACCCATGTGACCATGGTCAAATACGAAGATGAAAAGATTTTAAAATATAACATCATTAATAAATTCAAATACCTAATGTGGTTTTCCAATATTATGCATGTCAACAAAAGTAATAGATAATTCAATTGTTCATTGCTTTCATGGATCTAAATTGGTTATTCCCTATGAATGATTTCCCAGTCTTGATGAAAAAGATAATGGTCTATTTGATTACTAACTTAAAAGACCTCCCCTTTATGGATGTGTATTTAGTCCATAACCAGATTAGGATGGACCCTAATGATAAGGATTCCACTGCTCATAAATAACCCATTTAACATATAGAACTAAGCTCATGACTAATGGCTTCCACTAAAATCCCAATTTATATATATACTAACAGAATAAGATACATATTTTAATATGTGTTCCTTTATCAATATTATTTCTCCTATAACATGGTTATTTAGGTATAAAACCACATCACAAAAATTAAATATAACACTTAGATCATTTAGTGGATAACCCATTTCAAAATTTCCTATAATAAATAAAATTTTCCCCATTCTTATAGGGACCTCATAGTTAACATCCTCAAATGAGTATAGCTTAATGTTTATGTCATGTCTTGACATGTAAACATAGGGGTTTCCAATAATATTCTATTCTAAAAAAATATCAAGGATATTAACCACTATGGTCATTTATATTGAATTATTTAATTATTAAAAATTATTTAATTTAGAATGAATATAAAATACTTTTGTATTGAGGTACTTTTAAGGATATCATATTTTATTAATTCTATGCATCCATTCAATAATTTTACTTATATTACTCATTCTATTATCCTAAATAATATAATATTATCATGTAAATATATATATATTTTTTTTAAAAAATATCACTCATATTATTATGACCCTTTACATTCTTATATAAATATTTCATATTAGCAGATGAATATTCATTACAATACATAAATAAATTCCTGAGAAACATAATATTTTATTATATTTTGAAACATGGAACAAAATCTTCTAAATTGTTGAAGGATATTCAATACTTCCCTGAAATATATTCATTTTTAGTACTCCTACTTAAATCCTTTATTTATAACCTTGGGAATGGAAACATAATAAAGGGTGATATCAAATGAATAGTTCGGGAAATCAAGGAATATATATATATATATATATATATATATATATATGACATAATAATAAGGGTATGAGAACATGAAAATAACATTTTAAAACAATACCCTTTATATCAAAGATCATAAACATGATTCATGACATAAATATTGGAAGCTCATAAGACATGAATCATACATGAATAAATGAACATAATCCACGAGATCATAATATTGGCATAAGAATTACATTTTTGGAATAAACATAACTATAGAAAATATTATGTCAATGCTACCAACCAAGACATTCAAAAACTATTAGGGTTGGGGTAACCATTAACGTACATGATTTTGGATTTTGATGGTCTCTTATGTACCCTATTTTAGGATTGTGTTAACCACATGTGTACCATTCTTCTAGATGGATAAACCTTATGGGTGGGACACAACACCATCTCGAGTGGAATCCATTTCCTAAAAGTGGGATGGGTTTAGTCCACAAATAATTCATGATATTTTTTAACATTTTCTTGAAACATTGGTATTATTTATTGACATCATACTAATGGATTATTTTGAATCCAATTCGAGCTTTTATAATAAAATAGAATGATGATTTTCAAAGTCGATGAAAAATAATATAAAATTGAGGTCATTGTAGAATTATTTGTTATATTAGAGGAGTAATCTACTCATATATAGTTAAACCATGTTTTATACCATATGGAATTATTTAATATTAAATTGATTATTGGTATCTTTTAAAAATCATTAAATTTTATATATGATTAGGTATTTTTCATCTAAATATCCTGATGTAAATAATATTTTCAAGTAAGTGTATAACAACTACAAATAATTTTTTTTTGATCACCTGGAAAATAATGTAATAAAACTATGAGATAAGTATCCACATATTTCAAAGATTTTTCCAGGGAGGTTTTTTTGTATTTTTTAGAAACAAAAATGGTTGATACTATATCTAAATATTAGGTTAACTTGTGGTAGGAATTAGATATTTATGAACTTGTTGATGCTATTCAAGATCATTCCTTTAATTAGATCTTAGTATCATCTTCCTAACTTATTCTATATTTCTTATTATATAAATATTTTAACATATAAAAAGGGATCATGAACATTGTACACCAATTATTAAACACTCTATATTAAGAGTGGGTAAAACATATAATTGAAATTAAGGTATAATTATAATTTATCTCTATATATCTTGTCAATAATTTGAATCATTTTTTATCCACCATATTAATTTTATCTGGTAAAATTATATAGAGATTAGAAATCATAGAAACCACCAATTCTCCCCAAGCTTTGGTAGTACACTATCACCTGATCCAATATTTTTCTAGTAGAAAATTCAATAATTTTTTTAATTTGGGATCTAATAAAAAATTTCTCCTTGATATTATTACAATTTTTCTTGTTATTTTTTTGAGAATAATTATTTTTTATATATTTCTGAAATATTTTAACCAAGAAGGTCTAGGTTAGGGAATAACCCCCATTAATAATAAATGAGATAATTTTTTAAGGGAATGTATTCCATCAATAAAGTGATCGAGTAGTTCCATATGATCATTATCATAGAAAATATTATATTAAAATTTCTATGAATGGTTTATAAATTTTTAAGTTTGGAATATCACACACATAGAATAATAAAAATAATTTTTATGTAGATTGAAGACTCATAATTCATTTTTTTCAATGATTTTAAATAAGAGAATAAATTCCATAGGGTTCGTAATGATAAACTCCATAAGAATCCCCTTAGATAATTTTAGTAGGATTAAAAAGAAGAGAGATAATGCTTTAAATTTGACTAGCCCCACCACCTAATCACCTTTATAAATAAGTAGATCAACCACCATATTACCCTATATTCATGTGTGAATAATCTTAATAACCCAATGAAGCATATATTTATATGTTATAATATAACAGGAAATTCCCCAGTTTTAGTGTAGAGTGTCAATAATGCATCAAAAACCATTTAATTGTTATATTCAAACATTGAGGGGTTGAAACTATATATGCTACAAATGGGAATTCACGTGAGAAAAGGTTAATCCTCAACGTGAATTCAGATTCCCTCTCTAAATATAATCAAAATGGACAAGGGAACTTTTCCCTAAGTATTAAATAAAATTTTACCTTTTTTATGACACCACCAAAATATGGATCATTCATATTTATATTGCGTCTTTAACATGGTTCCTCCTAATAGACCCATGAGAACAACCACCCTATATTATCAACTATCCCAGAAGAAGGAAGACATTAAATTTATCCCTAAAAATGTTGGGGTATATAAGACTAATTTTACATCAGACCTAGAGTGAAAATACAATACAATAATATATCATTGAAGTAATATGATTAGTTTTATAGACCTTAATTTCAATTAGTGTTATGAAACTTCAAAATAATATAGTATCCAATAAAAAATAAAAAAATGAATCCACCTAGGAAATAGTGTTTGTACCAGTATAAACCTAAAAACTAGTTTATGAGATGATTCGTAAAGAATCAAAATGACCATTGAATCCAAAGATTCCCCTAATAGATTTAATGAAATATCTCACCAATTCACTTTCAGTAAACAATTGTAGTAATGACTTAATGTCTTCATTCTCACTGCAACCTCATATAGAGGTGAGTATAATACATTCCCATTGAATGTTCAAATCCATAGGGATACCCCAATTTCTGACATACCATATGGGAAAATTTTACTTAATGGGGAGAAAATTTCATGAGGGATTACTTCTCATAATTTATATTCTCTTCTAAGTATCTAGGTAGTTCTGTTTTAATCAGGTAGTTCCACATTTTTTATTATGGCATATGTCCTATGAAATATTTTTTTTCATAATTATATAATTTAATGGTTTAGGGTTTCACCATTTCTTTGTTCAAGATTATATTTTTAAATGAGAAATATTAATTCTTAAATATATATATTTTTTATAAAATAGTCTTCATAAACATTTATGTTAATCTTATATAATTATAATCTCAAAAAAGTGAGTGTTTTCGTAAAATTAGTATTATTCACTATCAAATAAAATTATCTC
Source organism: Viscum album (assembly GCA_963277665.1). Classification (NCBI taxonomy): domain Eukaryota; kingdom Viridiplantae; phylum Streptophyta; class Magnoliopsida; order Santalales; family Viscaceae; genus Viscum; species Viscum album. The sequence continues at coordinate 272,734,292 of OY728126.1, read as the reverse complement.
ATGAAATTATCTCCCCGTATATATTATGGATCCTCAATTACCATGGTGAGATGAATATATAAAAATGAGGAAAAAATAACATTGAATTGATATTTTTATGTATTTTATGGATTTGAGTGTTGGTTCTAGAAAAATCATTATAATATATGTATACATCCCTAAAATAATTAAAATAAATATTGGTACCTAATATTAAAATATGTTTGCATTAATTTGAATCTTTAATGAGATCACTCTTATTTTATACATCAGTTTAGCACATATATAAATAGAGTTAACTTTCATTAGGCTTATTGATTAGGAATCTATGATTCCACCATTACTCAGGAATGTTTATTATAAATTTTGTAATCATTATCTCATATTAAGAATGAATTAGACTTCAAAATGTGATGTGGTGGGACCTATGATTATATAGACCATTGATGAATCGATAGGTCTCTTGAGAAAAACATGTTTAAGTATTTTGTTTATGTATTCCCAATTAAAAAATCTATCTTCATTATCATATTAATTTTATTAATGATGTATTGTTTATAGCCTTGATGGTAAGAAAGATTTCTTGGATGAGGCATTGATAGTAAGATAAAAATTTCAGGTATAAGGAATTCCTTTAACATGAATTTATTTACTTTTATCCACTTGGTTAAATTATTTTAAATGATATCCACAAATAAGTTACTATCTCGGTTTCAGTTGATTATGGTATTATTATGATTACATTTTCTACCATAATATTTATGCCGTGTTAATTACATGATTTCATCAATTATATGTTTTCCTTAACTAAACATTTTATCTCACCCCATCTTATGTTTCAATTTCCCTAGGTTATAAAGAAAATTATTATACATGGTATATCTAATATGATAGCTTGTGTAGAGAGTTTGTGAGAGATATTAAAGACTTTTTATCTCTTACCCAGTTATTAGTATCATGGGGAAAACATTAAATTTGATTGGCCTTATTATTTAATGATGTGTTCTAACTCTCTAAATTTCTAAACCTATAAAGATCTCTAGGATATAATATATGCTATAATATTTATTGATTTTTAATTAAGTATGGTTATAAACAATATTTTATAGTCAGTATTAATGTGAGTATGTAAATCATGTGTTTATGGAGCAGAGATCAAGAGTGCGGGGTTCTACATGGCTCATTTTGTATTAGAGTAGGACTTAGATACCTTTGAAGATTAATATATTTATTAAAGATAATTTAATGGTTTATATGTCATGGTTGATCATAATTTCAATGGTATATATAACCCTTTGGTACATTATAGCCCGAATGGCCCGAAGGACTTCATTTTAATTGATTTTTGATAACCCCCTTTCAAGGGATGAGGGGAACCCTTACAAAGGCCGTAGGTTCAGAGATTACATGGCCCATAGGCTTAGGAGACGACATGAACCGATGGTCTTAAGGAATTCAACCAGACTATCTACAAGGAACTGCCCCTCCCCATCATCTAAATCATGATTGTAGCTCTCCACCTTCGCATGGCCATCTAGCTAGGATTCCCATGCAAGCATAGGATGGTTCCGATGGCATAGCCATACCCTCTCATTCTAACAAATGCATTTGTCTCTACTCTGGTGAGTGCACCAACTCTGAATCCTCTTCTAGGGCTGCTCCTTTTTTGTACTATATCTGGGGAAATTGCATGTGTCCTGAAGGCCTTGAGGTGGCCCAAAAACCTTTGGTACAGTATATGATTTAATGTTATGTTAATAATTGATATTTTATTTGGAGATAAATATATGAAAACTTTAGTGAAAATATAAGGAATAAGTCTAATTATATGATAACAAATTGAAGCTTAATTAAAGTATTGAGAATTTAGTTTTCCTATAAATTAAATCCTTTTATGGATAATAGAATGTTGACATTGATATGGCATAAATTCACCTTAATGAAATCACCCTGAAAAGGTTTTATTGACCATTAAATCAATCATCACTGTAATAAATAAAGAGTAGTTCTTAAACTGCACACCTGGTTGGAAACTCGTTGTGGGTATTCCTTGTTTCATCATATTCTATTTGTGAAACTCTATAAATTATGTTGAAAAAATCCCTCCAGTTTCCGTCTCATTGTTCTGGGGTTATTATTTTTGTTGAAAAATCCAGATAACTTCAAATCAGTTTGGTTGGTGTTGCCGAAGCAGGATTTTAAAGTGGCACAGTTTCCTAGTGTTTAACAATATTTTAGACCTCAAAATCGGGAGTTGTATTTTAGAAAAGTAATGACTTCCAAAATGGAGTTCACATTTCGAATGGATGAAATAATTTATGGACTAAAAAACGGTTTTTTTTCAAAAGACAATGGCCCCCAAAAAGGATGAAGGCTCTATGCAGACCAAAAATCACAGTACATAGTGATGGATGTACCACATCAATGTTTTGGGTAAATTAGATTAGTAATATTTTTGGATCTATTCTTATATATAATTACCCCTAATTAGATCATTAAATAGAGTGAATTCCCTTAGAATATATCATCACTCTAGGAAGAATTCAGTGAAATACGAAGTAATTTGCGAGGGAGGATTCCGTGAAGGGTAAATTAGTTTGCAAGAACTATTCTGTGAAATCAGTTTGTAGACTTCTATAGTACTCAAAGGAAAAGGTACCATGAGGAATCATCCATGTATGAATGAATAGGTAGTATTCAAATCATAAGAGGAATATGCAAATTAGGGGCATTCCATGGAATAATATGTGGTTTGTGTAGCACTAATGCCACATGGTGAAACACAGTTCACGGAGTATTCAAGTTAGTTCACAAATGCACTAAAATAGTCTGAAGACACTACTACAAATAGCGCTTAAAATAGCACTAAAAACCACCTTTAACAGTGCTAAGAAAGCACTATTAATCTCAGCAAAGATAGGGGGTCCCCATTATCAGTGCTAAAAAAAGCGACGATAAAGGTGGGCATTTATCAGCGCTTTCTTAGCATTGATAAAGCTAGTATTTATTAGCAATGTTTATAGTGCAGATAAATGGATAATATATTAGCATTGAATATAAAGATGATAACTACAACATTTATCAGCATTATTTTGAGCGTTGATATATTATACATTTATCAGTGCTTAATTATCACTGATAAAGGCCAAATTGCCTAGGCAAACCCAGAACCTACACAACACCTGCACACATATGACAGTACCTGCACACAGCACAAACAACACCGACACCCAAAGCATAGAAGAACAAAAATCCTATATACATTTAATTGAAATCATGAATACAAAACAAAACACTGCTATATAGATTTCAAATAATGTTTAATGTGGTTAAAATTACAATTATCCAAAACAATAGTTAAAAAACATTGATGTTTCATCCATTTTTTATCCACGATCCGCTCTAAAAAATTGTCATCCCTGGTATTAGTTGTCGAAAAAAGAATTCTAACTTAGGAAAAAGATATCACCTATAAAAAAACAAATATTATTTTAGTACTAAAATAATGAAATTAATTAAACATTAATATGAAAGAATAAATTAATAAAATGTCAATTGTAACCAATTACAACATTTACATGTCTATATTTCCTTGGACAACACCCCCTCCCTCCCCTAGATGGAACCCCCTCCCTCCCCTTTCAGCCCTCCCATTCCCTGGACAACCCCCTTCCCACCTTTTGGACAACTTCCCTCCTCTCCTAGACATCCCCCTCCCTTACTGGACACCCCTCCTTCCTAGAAAATCCCTTCCCTCCCCTCCACGAGACAACCCCCTAGACAAACCCCTCTATACCCTTGGACAACCCCCTCCCCACCCCTTGCATCTCCCTCCCTCCCACCACTCCACCTGTTACCCCCTCCTTGAAACCCCCTCCCTCCCCTGATACCCCCCTCCCTTTGCCTAGACAACACCCCTCCCACCCCCTAGATAGCCCCCTATCCTCTTGGATAGCCCCTCCTCCCCTCCTGGAAACCCCCACCCACCCTCCCACCTGGACACCCCTCCCTCCTGGACACCCCCTCCCTACAAGTTCTTTAGTTTATACCCATTAATAAAATTCTTTATCCAACTATATTTTCATCATCTATTTGATAATGTAATAAATATTGATCATACACCATCATTCAATAATATTAATTATAAAATCATATATATTTTGAAGAGATAAAGTTCAAAGAATCAAGGAAAAACACAAAAACAAATATATTGGATGAATAGGAATGAAATTTAACATAAATCTAATGTGAGAAAGGTAAATGCTGAATATTTTGGGTCTTTATGAAATTAAATAAGATATATTGGGTCTCAAATTGAACTGGAATATAATTATTGGGCCTTTATATGGGCTTGGAATTGGTTAGGTTGGTTGGAACTTTTGATGCCTCACTACAGACCCATTTCAGGCTACTCTATAAGTGATCTACCCATTGTATATTATCAGTATTGAATGGAATTGAATGGATATTTGTCTGGAAACCCCCTCCCTTCTGGACACACCCCCTCCCTCCCCTCCTAAACACTCTCACACCTAGACACCACCTCCATCCTGGACACCTGCCACCCACATATAAGGGAAACTAAAATTAGAAAATTGAAAATCCAAGATATTGGTTCCCATCAAGATTTTAAGATGCTCGTGAGTGGACTGAATGACTATGCATCAGTCAGCTTCCACACTATCGACTAGTGTAGTCCAATGAATTACACATTACTAGAACGAAAAATCATTTCTAAAACCATTCTTCATATCCTAAGGATATAAAACATAATAAAGAGTGATAATATATGCTCAATAAGTGTAAAAAAGGGAGATATCAATGATCATATATGGATAACATAAGTAGTAGGAATTCACCTTCATCAAATTTGAGTACAATCTTCTATCAGGTGTGCTGTCCATTTATTTTTAAACACATCTATATCATCTTTTGAATATGAGTTTTTGCGACATTCATAGTAGTACTAAAAAAATATAAATACACAAAGGATTAATAAATATTTTAAATGACCTGATAATTATTTTTGAAAATACCTCATCAGGGATACTACTTTGATGATAAAATATTATCTATTTAATAAATTTACAAACATAATAACCACAATCCGTTCTATTTGCTTGTTTTGGACACTGAAGAAACATCAAAAAAATATGTAATTTGTTTTGATATGTGTTTGGATAGTGCAATGTTATTATATATACCAGGATAATTTTCTGGTTGTATATCTTGTAGGCATTCTAATCCTTATCCCATAGATTCATTCCATGTAGTAGACGATATTGATGCACCACCCTATCATAACATAATCCTCATTAAAAGATAACATGAATTATATTACTATATGTTTATTTTAAAATTTAGGATCTAGTTTATTACAAATTAACAAACTCCATCATGTGTGTTTTGTTTGTTGGATATCCATGCATTGAATCTAGAAAATAAATTTTTAGAGTATTCAAATTGAATGAAATTAGCATCCAATGATGCTTAAAACTAAAAAAATGAATAATTAAAGAAAGAAATGAAAATATAGATGATATGATTAAATTTTATAGTTTTACCCCTACATCGTTGGTATTAAAAAGTTTCTGTCATCCATAATTTTTTTTTCAAATGATTTGATCAGGGATGACATTATTTCATCCTCATTATTAGAATCTATTTGGTCTTTTGAAGAGGTGGTGTGAGGATTAACGACTCCAAATTTTTGTTCATGGAGAAATACCTTTAATTTTTTTCATGTATATATGCCTACGAAAAATATATAATGTATTTAGTCATAATTATCAGAGAATATCAGCATTTTTAAAATAAAATCATGAAAACATTCCTCATGTATACATTTATAACTAAGGCACCAAACCATTCAGACTTGAGGATTTCATTTACATTTTTAGCTCTATTGAAATATGATGCTTCCTCCCCGTACATATTTTTTTTCAAAATTAGCTGTGTGAAAATTGAATTCTATCAACATTGTATCCACATGGGCCTACAAAGATATTAATTGTGGATATAGAATGGGCTGGGTGAAGGTTCTCTTAGTAGACCATTTCAATCGGTTGGTTGATCCTTGAGATTGTTTTGAGCTGAAATTTTGTTTCACCCCATTCTCTTTGTCATTCTATAATAACATTCATTTGGTCAGACCATTTTTCATTAAATGTTAAAGGTCCATCTTGAAAAATAAATTGGAAATGGATACCTCCTTGTCGACATGTGTTTTTACAAGAATTGTTAGCCATGCGATGAATGTTCCAATAGATTGCTCAACCATATGAATGTTGTCATCATCACTTGGAATAGGTAGCTCGGCACTCAGCTCATTAGCTATGTTAATTGTCACATTGAGATGATCTATTGGAAGGTGTCTATTGTGTAGCATGTCATTCTGCGTATTGAACACCATAGTCCTCGCTACAAGGCGATAGGTGGGAGTTGATAGATATAAATCACAATCATTTTCACCCTATATAATTTTAGTACAGGAAAAGAATCAGTGTCTATGTGAATCAGATTTCACAGAAACAATTATTAAAACATTTTTTACCTCATCTATGTCGGGTTCTGTAGGGAAATTGCTGGCCTCAAAGCTGGTGGGGGTAGGGAGGGATCGTCACGCATGAGTTTTTGTTAAGTTTCTTATTCCATTTTCCTCTGCACCATCAATGTTGTTATCATCTCTCTCTGGTATTTCAAATCTTCTTGAAGAATAGATAATTTTTCTTGCATATTTTCCATTTTTTCATTTTTATCCTCTTGTTTTTGTTTTAGAAAATATGTTCAGGCTGTCACCCCAAAACCTGATCCTATGACACGACCATACTTTTCTAGCTACTTCAAGGTTGCTAAAAGTATGTATAAATATGGTGTGGCTATTGTTGATTCCTGTGACTATTTTAGACAGAAAATAAAAAAAATAAGTAGTCATTGTATTGTAATAGCGATTTAAAGAAAATAAAATTTATATTATGTCATACTGACACATGTCTCACACACTTTTTATGTGTTTTCATTTTTAAGTATCCCCTCTTTATTTACACGAGCCTCCTTCCATAGCACATGGTGTGGGATGGATATGGATTTTGATTTTGATTCATCAATCTATATATAAATAGAGAAACATTGTTATGGTGTTGTCTTGTGTCGCATACAAGTAGTACGATAGATTTAAAAGACGTACAAATTTTTTATCAAGTGAAGCATACCCCATCCTTAATTTATGGTAAGGGTAGGCTGGTTCTGTTTCACATTTTTTATTTTCAGTACTCAGTTGTTGTTTCATAAATAAAAAATTGTCAATCAAAGTGATGAAAACAAGAAACATCAAACAACATATTACCCCACACAATGTACCTGAAAAGTCTGATCCCCACGACGGGTTCTAAATGCATCCCAAGCTCCTTTGGATATCAAGTGTGCATAAAGAAGAGGTGGGTGTGGCTTGATTTTCCCTTCAGCATCATTAAGATAATATTTCATTAAAATTGTGTGGAAACCCCTACGACTCCTTCCTGTAACTCTTAATACATATTTCTTGTGCGAGGCATCTACTATAAATGCACTCGGCAATGGATGATGAAGAGTAAGTCAATGATTTGGTATTTTATTTTATTTTAATAAATTAAAAAAATGATATCATAATGTTACCATAATCTATTCCCAAATTAGTTTCTTCATCCCTGTGACAACATGGTGCCACGACTGTATATCAATTGGTACACTTTTCCGAGTGATGATTCCAATGTAGCTACTAAATATGGCTCTGTTGGGGTTAACATGTTGGACTCACTTATTCTATCCCACCTCAAATTTGATTCCTTTTGATTTTTAATTAAGGATTTTGGATAACACTGTAAAACTAAAACTCTCTTGTTTTTTTTGCTTTTAGGGTTTTATTTCCTACTATTTCCTTAGATGTATCATTAATATGTTCCTCCAAAGAACTAGCATCGACACTAGGAGAAACAAAAACAGGTAGATAAACTTGTTGTACCTCAACACTGGGACCATAAAAAATAGGTTGAGAAGCTTGTTGTTTCTCTACACTTGGACCACTAGTAGCTAGTCGAGAAACCTTTTGTTGCTCTACACTTGGACCACCAACAGCTGGTTGAGAGACCTTTTTGTGCCTCAGGATTGGGCACATCGGTAGGTGTAGAAGAAATTATCTTCAGATGTTGTTTAAAATTTAATTTAGATTACATGAAAGATGTTGTGAACATATAATAATATAATGTAACATAATGTATATTACAATAAACAAATAACCTGATTATTGTACTCACTTTTTTTCCTTAAAGGCTATAGATATTTGACACCTCTATCGACTATGTAAAGACCTTCATTGTGGTCTCCTATGACATAAAAAATGCCATCTACATTGGTACCGATGATAAATGATTGCGATGTCCCTATGAAAGCTTCAACCTCTGTTGAAATTTCATCTGACCCCTCAGTTTTTTTAGTCGATAATAGAACAATAGACCAATTTCGGGTTGTGGGGTCTAGAACATAAAATACTTGTACTGCCTGTGATGCCATTATAAATGGTTCATCTTTCTCCCCTTCCTAACTGAAATCAAATTTCACAAATCCTATTTCATCTATTTTAACAACACTATTGTTATCAACAAAATTGCATTGAAAAATTTGCACTTTTAATTTCATATAATCCAACTCCCAAATTCGTTTGATGATGACAATGTATGACATATTCACATAAAATATATTTCTATCCTTAGCACCGGAAACATGCACCGCCTTAGCCCCAAGTGTAACCGCACTATTCTGTATGGTACTGTCTTCATAATGTTCATTAGTATATAATGTATAACCATTAACTGGTTAAGCATTGTAAGATAATACATACACACTTTCTCCTCTGGCTAGACATTGAAGTCGTTCTGAAATTGGTTCTATATTTTCATCTAACTTCTTAAAAATATCATCTCAAAACCATCCTATAAACTATCAATTATTTGTATCTGATATCTATTTTCAGACCTAGAAGGATTCAAATGCCTACAAATTTCTTTTTGTGTTTGAACATATATGTCAACGACGAAACTGTTATGCAAAACGTAAAGGTGATCCTGCTCCCGATCTGTAATATTGATTGTGACAACCTCTATTCCAAAAATTCCTTCACCCTCAAGCCGCTCAGCGTGACGAGATTTCAGTATGCCAATGTTTTCCACATGAGACAAGTATTTAGTATAAAATTCAACAACTTCCTCAACAATATATTGCTCTGCAATACGACCCTCTAGATGACATCAATTTTTGACATAACCTTTCAAAGTATTCATATACCGTTCAATGGGGTACATCAATATATAATATACATGACCACATAGTCAAATATCTATCACCAAATGAACCATCAAATGAACCATCATATCTTAAAATGTTGGCAAGAAGAACATTTCCAATTCACATAATATGACAACTATTTCTCTTTTTCATTAGTTGGAAATTTTTCTAGGTCTATAACTTTGATACATATATCATTGAAGAAGAAACATAGTTTCGTTAATGTATGGTGAAGATTCTTTGTAAAAATTCAATGTAAAGCTATAGGAATTAGATATTGCATCAAAACATGGCAGTCATGTGATTTCCGAACCTTTAATTTTAAATCTCTCATTGACACGATGTTCTTAATATTTTATTAATACCCTTATAGATCCTTTACATCATTCATGAAGTTGCAAAACTGATATCTCTCCTGCCTGGAAAGAGTGTAAGCAGTAGGAGGAAGAAATGTTCATTTTTCACCCTTCAATAGTGCCAACTCTTCTCATATTCCCATGTCAACCATGTCCAATCTAGTCTAAATTCCATCATTTGTTTCTGGGTGCATTTTACAATGTGCTGGTGACACTATCACATACAATTTTTTTCAACATGCATAACATCAAGAAAATTTCTAACATACAAACAATTCAAGTATGGTAATTAAAAAAAATTAATCTATTTTTCCAATCATTTTTGTAAGGTTTTTTTGAAAATGTTTTACTAAAAGTAGTTTCCAAATATTTTACTTTCTCAAGAAATTGATCACCCATTAGTGGATACGGTGCTGTACGTTCTTCTGAACTTCTGTCGAAAGATGTCATCCAAGATCAGTACTTATGCTATAGGGGTAGAAATCTGCGATGTATTAGAAACACAGTTTTTGATGAAAGTTTCTACCTAATTGATTGTGTACCTTGGTTGAAATTAGGACACCCTTGAGTTCATTTAATGCTATATACTGAAAAACATCCATAAGAAGGAAAGTAATTTATCATCCCGTATAACATGGATTTCAAAGTGAAATCTTAATTTTTTTATGTATCATACAACTTAACACCTAAATCCCACAATATTTTCACATCCTCAATCAATAGGGCCAAATAAACATCAATATCATTAACCGCTTGTTTTGGCCCTAATATTAGCATAGATAAAAAGATGTATTTTTATTTCATGCATAACCACGGTGGTATGTTATAATTTACCAACCTAATTGTCCATGTATTGTGACTGCTGCTTTGAAAACAAAAAGGATTCACCCCATCTATAGATAATGCCAAATTATGGTTTCTCAAATCGGTTCCAAATTCAAGATACTCATGATCAATTCTCTTCCACTGAGAAGAGTCTATCATGTGACGTATTTTCCCATCATTAATTCTTGTATCTGCATGCCATGTCAATTATCCTATAGTCTCCTCACTTCCATATAGACACCTAAAACTTGGAATGATTGGAAAGTACCATAAAACATTCATAGGACTAGAATTATCTTTCTTGTATCAAGAAGCACTAGACTTTGGGTATTCATTAAGTGATTTGTGGTCCTAGAAAAATAATATACAATCATTCGGGAAGGTGTGTATTGTTTCAGAGATCATACTCATCAATTATAGCATTTGTTTCACATCGTATGTTCGATATGGGAGTTCATAATCTTTAGGGAGCATGTCATTCAGGTGAGCATGTAGTTCCTTAAAACTGTCGTCACTCCACCCATTGTCTGCTTGCAAATTATACAGCTTCAGTACGGCTGAATATGATGTATATTTAGTGAAACCAATATACAATGATGTTTTTGCACAACTCTTTAACTTATCAAACCATTTTGGGAAATCATGAAGTTCATATTAAACTTTTCTTGTCATTTCCTCGATATGATCTTCACCATCATTCACATCTGTAATCACAACCTACATATGATCATCTTCGCTGTTCACACTTGTAATCATATAAAATGATCTATAAAATGCCGTGTTATCTAATCCACTACCTACATTATTTTTTTCCCCATGTTTATTCCAACATGTATAACTTCGATCTTTTCTGTGACAGATCAGGTGTTCTTCCAACTCCTCTGAAGCATACATAGTGTGTTTAATTCAAAACTTTTAAAGGTTTTTTGGAACAGTTTAGTAACCTCTTATGAGGTTTGACATGCCGTTGTCTTGTAATATGGTTTTATCAATTTCTCTGAAAGTGACCTATTTTATTAAAAAAGAAATTAAATTGGAAAAAAAGTCCTCTGGACTAATTTGTCTTGAATAACAATAGCGTAAAAATGGACAAAGGATTTGAGAAGGGTCAGATGCATGATCTTCTGTTAACATGATAAACACTTTCACACCATATTCTTACTCTTTTATCAACCGATTGGAATTTAACCATTCTTTATTCATATTCATAGTCTTTATGGGTTTGATCTCAAACTTTCCTAATATTATGTTTTAATTAATCCTGTAACATTGTTTGGGTTTTATAAAAAAAATCACGGTATAAATTCCTCTACAGTGAAATAGAGGAACCTACCCCAAAACATGTGAAAGTACTTTAACTCTATCTATATATTGGGGACTATGCCCTGTCTTTTGTATATCTCCATGGAGTAACTAAAACCTATACATGGAGGAATCTTAACCGAAACATTGTAGAGTACCATACTCCATATTTTCTCCAAACATCTCACTTGTCACTTGTCAACTCTCAAGAAGAGTGAAGATAATTTAAATATCTAAACCACATCATGTGCAATTTTCAATGAATGAGGGAATTATACTATTTTGATCTACATGAGAAGTTATTTATAATGGGCTACTAATACATGAAATACTATCATCTAAGTGAAAAATAAATAATAATAATGAAAATAACATAGCACACACTTTTTTCAATGGATACACAATGTGTAGGGTTCTCAGTCAAGGATGGTTGTATACTACCATTTCTAAACTCATGTGAAATCCATATACATGGTGTGTCCACTTGGGTGAACATCGTGTATGGAAAATATAACAGATTTAATATGACATATATCAAATTAATTTCAAGTTAGTCTTACAAAGAATGCATGATGCCTTTGAAAATACATGACATATAGAACAACTTGAGCTAAAGGTGTGTACTTTAGATACATACTAAGTCACCTTACTGGCTATGCATCACATTTTTTTGAATACACGGTGTGTAGTCCTTACATGACCACTAGGGGTGTATCGTCTATACACATCAAGTTTCTATGGTATCTATACGTGGTGTGAATGAAGTAAAACACATTTGATATAGCATCCCGACCTTTTCTTACATTACTATTACATAGTTTCAAAGATAAACAACATAATAGTATTATAAATAGAGGATCCAGTGGTTTAGTGTCTTGGGAAAACTAGGACCATACATAACAAATACAACATCAAGCATAAACATTCATTTAATTTCATCTTCTATAGCTTCTTATTGGAACGTGTCCCCTCCTTAGTACATGTAGCAACTTGATGAAATACATCAAATGGGGTGAGATAAAATCCTAGTAAGAGGTTAGATAAAAACAATATATCATGGGGTGAGCATAATCATAACATAGGAAAATGATAATGAAATGAGAGGAGCATAAATAGTAGACTTGAAATGTGGAAATGCATTAAAATGAAACATCATGTCTTAGTGGTTAACTACCACACATACTTGTGAACCAAGATAGAATCTTGTTCACACATCATTTCACATTTACTCTTGAGATTAATCACTTTACCCAATGCATTGAAGCACAATATAATTCCAGGAACACCCATCACATTTAAACATTCATATTGCACTATATAATTCCGGGAGCACCCGTCACATCATAACATTGTCATTTATCATGATTGCCACAATTAACATATACAATAAATTAACATATTGAACCCATGAAAAGGAATGGGTTTCATATCATAATAACATATTCATAAGATTTTGGTTCCCAATAGAAAGAGGGAATAACATACATGTTATATGAACCGTTCACATTGAGTGAGAAGTAAAAGGGGTGTTCTTAAAAGAAGAGTTCTTTTGGAAAACATTTTGTTGGACATAAAAACCAGTGAAAAATGCGTATATCCCAAAAAAGTAATGAAAACAATTAATAGATGATCATTGGGGAGTAACCATATCAAAAATGGATTGAAAGAGGGAGAACCCGAAGGAAGAAAATTAGGTTCGAGATTTCCCCTTACCCTGTACCTGAATGCTTCCTTCTCTTTAATGTCCTGTATAATGACATTATATTCATTAATTAGAAATCCAGAACAATTATTACATTAATATGGTTCATTCTGGTTTCATTATGTCGTATTATCTTCTTTTGGATGATATATAGAGTTCAAGAAACATTGTTCGGGGATGTTCTTTTTTTATTGTTTTTCTTGGGTGGTTCAATTGTATTCTTAAATTGATGTTCGGGTAGATCATGGGTAAACATCCAGAAATGATATTTCATGTTATTAGTGATATTACCGGATCATGAATGATTTTATAATGAATTATATTAGATCCATGTGGGTGAATCAATAGATATGATTTAAATGATGATTATTTGGGTTAATTTGTGCGGTTTTTAGATCACAACCGAACTTGTTTTATCTTTTCACTTAGTAATATGGCCATAGGTTATTTCCAGAACATAAAATAGAACATAATACATATAAAATATTTTGGTTCAACCATAAAAATGGTTTCATGACATGATCTGAAGGTATAAATGGAAGAAGAGAGAATGTCGTTTTTGATGGTGACAAATTAACACCTCATGAACAACGTTATCTTTAATAAAATAAAAGGAAGCGGGAAAGGGTGTGGAATGATATAATATCCCATTATAATAATAAAATTATAGTATATTCATAATAATGGAGTTACAAAGAAATTTGTATGAATATAGGTGGGGAGAGATCAAGAAAGGAACTTGAACTTGAAAAGAAATTAAAGGAGAAGAGGGAGATAAATTACCTCTTAAATCTTCCTCTTGAGATCCTCCTTAAAGAAGCTAGTATTGGTCTTTCTATGAGACCAGCAGCATTTGGACGTGGGGGAGGGGCTAGAGAATATGTTTGGGCAGAGTTTAGGGAATTCATGGAGCTTGAGAGGTGTGAGGAAATGATGGAGTGACGGGTGGCTTTTATAGTGGAGGGGAGAGGGGTTTTCGTAATATAAAATTCATTAGATTATTAATTTCCCCTAAGACAAGGAATAGTGAGTCTTGGATGAATAATAATATTAATTTTATAATGTAATCCAGAACCAATTAGGCTTACATCAGTATAACATCATCGATGACTCAATTAATACATTATTTAGCATTTATTGTGAATTATCGGATTCAACTATTCATAAAAAATTCACGTACCTCAGAAAAATCAAACAAATTTACCCCTAACATTTTTCGACGTGTAGAATCCAAAAATGAAGTCCATTATTCAATAATAATTTTCATAATATTATTAATTAATATTTAATTAAAATCATAATTTAAATAAAAACAGTTTTAAGATTAAAATAGATTTTATAGTTCTTTCAAAAATTATGTAGGGTCTTATAAAATTATCTAAAAACTATTATACATTGATTAAATAATTTATGAATAAATTTCAGGGAAATAAATATTCTTTTAAATTAATTAAATAATTATTATTAATTATTTATAACTTATAAAATACAAAAAACGTTTACTAAGGTCAAATTGTCACTTTCTAAGATGTCTAAATTTTATTTTATTATTCATAGGTAATGTTACAATTATGTTTGATGATTTACTATTCATAATGGTATGTTACTATTCCTAAGGGTACGTTACTATTCACCAACAATTATTTTTGTTCCATTAGACTCCAAAAATCATCTTGAACACAACTGTGTATGTCAGATTTTAAAAATTCCAAACACCAGAGTGACAAACATATGTTTAAAGGTCACATATCACTTAGTAGTTCATTATTTTGTGTTTTCATGTTATTTTATAACCTAAATATAATAAGGGAATTTTCCATTGAAAAACATTGGGTTGTTACATATCATATGGTTCTACCATTATTTCATGGCATTTGTATGGTTTCATGATGAAGTATTTGTCTTAGAGATACATTTTTTGTGACCTAGGTTCACATGAAATGTAACATTTAAAATGAAACTTATTCCAAGTTTGAGTTAGAAGATGAGTCATGTGGTGTAAATTATGGGGATAAATGTTGTTTGGAATTAAAATCTATATGAAATCCATGTATGGTGAATCATGATCCATTTAACAAGACTTCATACCTTGTATTTTAAAAATATATAGAATCCAAAAAACATCATCTTCACACTATAAAGTGTCTCATAGAGTACTCTAGAAGTGGTTTTCTAGGATTTAGTTGAATTGCACTATTACCAAATTGCTGGTTCCATTGAAATGAGTAAATTTTGGATTGATATTCAATTTTGGAAGAACTAAAACATGGAAAAAAGGCATATCAATCATTCTAAAAACCACAACAACATACAAAAACACAATCATGCTCACAATCGCAACACCATACAAACCAAAAAATCACAATTTCAGATTTTACAAAGCCCCCCTTATTCAATTTAGTTTGTTAATTAAATGGTTATCACAGATGTTTTATCATCCTGGGGAATTCATTCATAAGTCAAGTATACGTAAATTACCAATTTTTATATTCTAATGTTCAACAAGAACCAACCAACACACAATTCATTTAGTGCGCAAACAAGGACCACCAATGAACATGCTTTTCAGCAGGGCATTTATCCCATACAATTCACATTATAACCATCAATATCAAAAAATAATAACACGAGAACAAGAGAAAACCAATGAGTAAAAGGATAAAAATCACCGTGAAGGTGTTGTTAAGCACATGACAGAGGTGCATTCATGGCAGAGGAGAGGTGCACAACAGATGAGATTTCCAACAGAAAAAAAACATAAAATAGGGGAAACCAAAGAGAAACAAATAATCTAAAACCAAGTACACCATTTAACACATCCCACAAACCCCAAGAACCCACTAAAACCGAAATCAACCCACACCATAGTTAAAAAAACCTTATGATAACAATAAATTATAGAACCCACCTTTGATAGAACGAGTTCAACAGACTTTTAAAATATAAAAGATAAACATAAAATGGGTAAGACCTGACTAATAGGTCCTCTTTACTAGGTATAATCCTGATGTTTATTCTAGCGAGTATATCCCAAATGAGTATGCCCTGATCAATCCTCTATTATCACACCTTTCACGACACATAAATCCTAATAGAATAACATTAAACATCGTGGTACAATATTTTCAAACAAACATAAACTATTTCTCTTAAACTATGTTGACTTTGATTCCTATTTCGATAGGATATATAATATTACATCTTGAGTTCTAAACCCATCTTTATATTTCATAACCATCCTCATGAATCCATCCTTTTCATGAGATTATCCACATCCTTCCCTTTCCAAAATTATAAATTAGTGATACATTAGGTGTTTCTAGTTATATGAATAAACCGATTGGAAATTTTCTGAAAAAGAATCATAACCTAACACAAATACTGTGCTACCATACTCAGTCCCACTCACAACCAAGAATCAGTCTATGTTATTTTTATTTGAAACAAAACTGATGAAACTAACATTAAATTATTCAATAACTAAATAAATTAGGATCCCTACATGTAAAGACATTTCATTTGCATGTCCCATACACAAAAATAGTGAACGCAATTAGAATTCTTCAGTGATAATATATTGGTGTTCCTAGTATGTGAGGATTTTTTGTATCATGTTTTCCACGTAAATAATTTTTTTAATATAACATGAATCCTTTACTTGTTAAAATGATTAATCAAATATAATTATTTGTAATAATTCATTATTTTTTGGTAGTTTTGGTATATAGGTACCCCTTATGAGTTCCATTCAATAAAAAGTGAAGGTCTCTTCATCCACTAGATGTTCCCAGGCATCAATTTCAACCAAACCTACGACCCCCATGATCCAAAAGAATACATCACCTATTCAGAAATCTCAAAACTAGGTGGATGACATAATGGTAAAGGGGTACCACTAACACAATATTATCCCTAATCTTGAAGTTTCATATGAGGGTCTTCATGTGTTGAAGCCTCACAACCCACCCCATTATACTGAAACTATGATAAAGCAAGTGGCACCTACCACTACCATTAATAAATTCAGAATTATATCCCTAGATAATGGTAATAATTGTATTATTTATCTTATGACGGTGGATTAAGAAGTCATCCATGACCTCAACTCATTTTTGGGGTAACATAGTAGGGGTCCTAACAATCGCCACTATCACCAACATCATGTGACCACTAACCCATAGATGACTATTGAGGGAACTACATTGCAGACCCCTTCCCTAATCTCTTAGATCCATGAAGCTATGAGGTTTCTCTAGGAAGTAAGATCTGTTGATCATAGAGAGAAGGTTCGTATCCCCACTTCTCCATAATATGTTTTCCAACACAACACATGGTATCTAGTGGGTAGGATCATATCCCTATTCAAACTCAATGAGCCTACCCATACATCTTGACAAAAATTAGGGGGGATGCACATATTTCCAAACCCATGAATAAATTCCACCTGTTTCTTATGGAAGTGGATCAGGGGAAAGAGTAGGTATATATCCCCACTCCTACAAACAAACATTCTCATAATCCAATTGAAATTATATAATCCCATCAATACCACTTGGAGGAAATATAAAAACAACCATATATCACCACCCATGTCTTAAATATTTGGAAACATATATTGGAACAACTGGTAGAAAGTGGTAATCAAAATATCTCAAATATCACATAGGGGTAAGACCATATTCATGTTTCCATATATAATGAGCAAGGTAACATCAAATCCCATTTTCCATATGATACCAGGACTATATCTCCACACCCCTTCAAGAAGGAGGCTAGCATTTCCCCACAAAAACATAGGATTGGATTCATATTCTCACATATGTCTTGAAGGAGAACTAGTACATCCTAATTGAATCTTGGAATTACTCACACATTCTTGACCCCCTCCAACCTAAAGAAGGATGATGACATAACTCAACAACTACTAAAAGGTAGGAAAATAATCCATTTTGGTTTGAAGGGATCCATTAGAAATTTTTAGTAAAACATAACGTACAAGCCCATATTTATATCCCCTACTATTAATCCCATCAGTTAGCTCTTTAAATGGCATGTGATTCATCTATGAACACTCACATTGGGTTGGGTCACCAATTTTCCAAAAGGATAGCACCTAATGAAAGACATCTCTAATGGAATATAATATCCGAAGAGAAGGAAAATACTCTTACACTGACCAGCGACGATGAAGGCAGCAGTGACGGAGGTAGTAGTGATGGAGGCAGTGGCGGCAGAGGTACGGGCGGCAGAGGCAGCGATGGCTGAGGCAGCAGCAGCGGAGGTAGCTGCGGCGGAGGCAAAAATAGTCATGGCGAAAGAGGAAAAAACAATGGTACTGGCGGAGGATGTGGCGGAGGAGGAGGAGGAGAGGTCGTGGTGGTAGAGGGGCCTGGTTCAGCTTCCACGAATGCTTGACTATGTGCGACAGAGGAGGTCCTATTAGGGTTATTAAATAAAAACAGCTAGCACCTTTATCAGTTCTCATTCAATGAACTGATAAAGGAATGTTTTGTCAGCTCTAAAATAAAAGCGCTCATAAAGCATACATTTATCAGTGATTTTTTAGCGGTGATAAAGGTATCTATTTAGACGCGCTAAAAAAGAACAGATAAATGTATGTTTTATCAATTCTTTTATTTTCGGGATGATAAAACATACCTTTATCAGCACATTCAACGAGCACTGATAAAGGTTCCAGCGATTTTTATTTTATAATTTATTTATATTCTTATATATTTATTTATAAATGGAATATAAAATAAGTATATATCTATTTATTAATAATTATAACAATAAAGAGTATATTGTTATAAATATTAGTATATAAATGTTAATCTATATAAAGAACATTATTTTTTAATATATATAATATGATTATTTATAAATTATTAATAAAAATGTTTATCATTGCGAAAATAAGAGATTATAAATGTTACCTTTTATCAGTGCTAAAAAAGAACTGATAAAGGCTACACCTTTATGAGCGGTTATTTTAGCATTGATAAAGGTTAGATTTATCAGAGCTTTTAACTAGCACTTCTAAAGGCATACCCTTTCACCAACACTTTTTTTAGCAATGATAAAGGGAAGTTCTTCCCTTGCCCTGTTTTTTGGTAGTGAAAATTATTTTTTTCAATCTAACAGCATGTAGAAAAGTGTATTTCATATATGGTTGAAACATATCTTCAACAAAGTATTTACCTAAAGTCGAGGAAGCATTAATTATCGATAATGAAGGTCCATACATGTACATAAACAATTTTTGGATCCTTTATAATGTTCAGAGAAAATGAGGAGTAAAAATTTGATCCATCCCATTAGAAGTGATCTAGATAAAGAGAATCAAGGAGTGACTACTGAGAAAGTATTGAGCTGACCCTAAGCGTTATAAATGCAGTGAGCCTGGTCATAGAAGTGATCTATCCCAACATTGTAATTTTAAATTGATCCTTAATGTATTTGATACATCGGAACATCACTAGTGTATGATTCTTGTAATTAGCCTAGTGTGGGTGAACCAAATAAAATTGTTGTGTTTCATGCATGATTTTAATCATGTTTATACATTGCTACAAGAAATAGAGAGAGATGAGTGTTTTGTTTAATGAAGAAATATTATTTGAAGGGGTGGGAGTATTAATATGTCATAACTTGATTAACCACACCATATCATGGAATTCAACATAATTGGGATAAAAAAGGCTTTATTTCCAAGTTACATCAAGGGATTATGTTAAAAAGTATGCTAAAATCCAAAATACATGTAACTTAGGTTAAACCTCAAATGATATAGATTGATATATGGATGATATAATGTAACACCCCAAGTCTTTAAAATATTTTCATTTTAAAATAAATTTCATTTTGTTTATATCAGGCTTATATACAACACCATGTTAGGCTTATGCTACACACAACATTGAGTTATCTTGCATTGCATGCAAACATGAGTTTTACTTCCATTTAATGGTGAACATAACATAAAACAAATTTTTGCAAATTTAATAAATTTAATTTACAAAATAAACTTCATTTATTGAATTTGGAATGTAAAAATAAGATTAGGGTGAATTTTTGGTAGTTTTCTGATAAGTTTTCGTTTTGATGAATAGTAAAAAAATACAACATTTTAGTTGAAAATTTCCTTTTCATTTAAATAATTATTAGTGTTGAATGTTATTTTAAATTGGGGTTTAAAGTTACAATAGATCAATTAAACATATAATAACCCAATTTAGGTAATTAGAATCTTTTTTGTATTGAAATTGGATATAAAAACTTATTGAACTTTTGAATGCTTTTACTCTAAAAACCCACTTTCTCACCACGTTTGTGGGATTAACATTAAACATAATTTTTCCACTTATATTATTTGAATTGGTAGAAAATGAAATAAAATATTGAAATCAATATATTATTTTTGGTCTAATAAGATCAAAATAATTTTTGACCAAAAATATTGGTGAAAGTAATCAAAATTAATTATGGCGATTAAGGTAAGATTATACTTTTCAAGGAACTAAACCATAATCTTAATGGCCAATGGACCTAAAAGCTTGTACAAAGGCCATTTTCAGCCAATATTTTGACTATATCCACTCTTGGTTCTAATTTTATTGGTTATCAAGGTAATATTTCCTGAATGTTCCCTATATGATAAGTTAATTAAGCAAAAAGACAAAAAGAAACCTTCCATACCTTTTACATTCATAAGACATTGAGATATGTAAAATAAATCATATTTTAAGTCATAAAAATAATTTTGAAATTTAAATGGGTTATTGTTTTCAAAATAATATATCATTAACTTTTAGAGATTAACTGGATACTTAAAATTATTTAGAAATACTAACACATCGATTTTTTAGTTAATAATCATCTAAAATAAATGATACTATAAATATTGACGGTGAAGAAAATTGAATAAATTATTGTATTTAATTATTTTTTAGATAAATATATCATGTTAAAAATATTTGAAATTAATATATTTTAATTGCATTTTTTTAAAATTTTAAATTTAAATTAAATAAGTAATTACAAAATTGGCATCAATGTTATTTCACAAGAAATGATATTTTATTAAATGATTGAAAATGAATAAAAACACTATATTATACCAAGTGATTGTTAAGTTTTACTAAATTTTCAATATGTTCTATTTGTGGACCAATTTATCTTTTATAATTTACATATTCACCCTTATATTGTTAAAACATTGATAGCACGGTCCAGGTCAAAGTAGTGTTTATGCGCATTACATGCACTTATTTTAAAATTAATTTCCAAAACACATGAGTTTTTTAATTTTTTAATTTAGATATCATATTTATAATTCAGGGGATATATATTTTCTAATAAATCCCACATTAATTTAGATTAATGGTTAAATTTCTTAGTATAGAAAACATGTTACATTAAAAATACTAGAATGATAAAAATAATGAATCATAATAGTTGAAAAAAAATTATAAATATTCAGTTAATTTTTTTGTGGTGGAGATTTCTAATTACCATTATTGACCCTTAATGAATTATTTTTCCATTTTATAGGCACTTGAGGTATGGTATTCCGCCCATTATTGTATACCTTTGGGTATTTACAATAGTGTCAATCTTCTTCTACAATAAAAAAACATTCACTCTTCCCCTTCATCACACCCCTCAAGACACATTATATCATCCAAAATTTACCTAAATAGTCTAAAAAATTGCTCCTATACACTTATAATCTGCAATTTAGGCAAAAAATCATCCTAGAAATCCATTTGTTGCAAAGCAAAAAGAGTTACTCAAAGAAGATGTAACATTTTTCCATATGATTTGTTTTATTTTTATTCTCCATCACCCGCAAATTTATTATTCCATTTTTATATAATATAAAAAATATCCTAAATATACTTATTTTTTTTATTATGAGGTATAAACCTACACTTACACAAACATACATCTAATGGGTAATGAAATTTCAGTTCGTGTATGGTGAACTAATGTCTCACAAAATGATGATTGTTTATTTTTCCTTTAGAACATTTCATGGTTTGGAATTATGATGAAAAATATATTTTTATATGTTATATATGATAATAATTAATTAATTATTATTATTAAATTATTATAAAACACATACCTTCATTCGTCCCATATTGTGGGGATACGATAACATTGTTTTTGGAGATGTGGACTACAACCACCTCAAAGAGATATGATACTTTCACACACTACATGAAACATACTAAGGATGGTATTAATTAAAAATATATGACATAAATAACACATATATAATTTTATTGAAAAATTACCTTTTTTGGAAATGTAATATATCATTTTCTTATTACCGTTTTCACACACTAAAATGGTGATAATGTCGTTCGTGAACTCAGGGACTACCACCTCCTTGACACGTTGTGATTCCTTTTATGTAATAATAATTATATATATAAGTATTTATTAATATATAATATGGTATATATGATATAATTCTCATTATGGAAAGATAAACATTATATTCCTTCTTTCCATAATGATCATTAGGAAATGGAAATGTTACTCACGCATAAGTACTATCTATCGTCTCTATGATTGTAATGATGGTTCATTTTTTCAAAACATAATTAGTGATTTCTTTTAAAAGTATAATTGATCTATAAATATGATTATTATTTCGTGATTATTATTCTAGATATGTTTATATAATGACCCCTTTGACCATAGTTGACCATCCAAAGTTTTTTTTACACATGAACCGAATTCGTTCAAAACACCAGACATAAAACTTATTATTTACGTAGTTGTATACAAAATTGTAATAATTTAATTAAAAGTAATAATAATAATTAAAATGGTTCTAAATAAAGTAAATAATTAACAAAAAAAATATTATTTATGAATATAATGACACAAGTAACAAGTCAAAACATAATTGAGAGAACTAGGCAATTAACACCTGAAATAGTGAAAATAATGAAAGACTGTTAACTAATGGTTAATAAGTTATTGTAATAAGTTAATATATGATATTATGAAAATTATTATGCATATATTATAAGTTATTAACAGATTTTAAACAACTCAACATGAGACTAAATAACACACAACAAAAATTAAGAATAATTTTTGGGATTTCTTCTCAATTTCATTTCATTGAAGAATTTTTTATAGTTATGCACCTAATTTATTTTATATGGTGTATATAATACCATTAGAAATTTTGTATAATGAATTTATTAATTATCATTTTATTATAATTTTTTTTTTATTAATTCATGTGAATTATGATTTAAATGTTTCAAAGTGGTAAGGGACACTTTGGAATGTTTAAAGATAATTT